>CM054062.1:265347654-266802406 GCA_028641055.1 Alopecurus myosuroides
AAAAACCTGATTATAGGCAATTTCTTGCACCTGCACCGTCTGTCATTGCGGCAACAAGGCCAATCCCTTTCAAGGGTGTGGACTATAAGAGGTGGCGCACGAGAGCAGTGCTATGGTTTCAAACCTTGCGCTGCTAGGCGGCCACCAAGGGCAAGCCTGACGGGCGATCTCAATGCAGCACAGCTGTAGGCCTTTGAGAATATGGACACTATGTTTAAAAGTGCCCTCCTCGATATAATTGATGATCCATTGTGGATCCGTACATGTCGTTTGATAACGGCAAGGATATGTGGGCTGCACTCGAGGCCAAATTTGGGGCCTCGGATGCTGGCAGCGAGCTGTATGTCATGGAGCAATTCTATGACTATAGGATGACTGATGAGCGCTCTGTTGTTCAATAGGCTCATGAGATACAATCACTCGCTAAAGAACTTGAGCACTTTAAGTGTATGTTACCGGACAAATTTGTGGCCGGAGGCATTATTGCCAAGCTTCCATCTTCATGGAGCTCCTTTGCTACTTCTCTGAAACACAAGAGACAGGAGTTTTCCGTTTCGGATCTCATCGGATCTCTTGATGTGCAAGAGAAGGCGAGAGCAAAGGACACACGTGCTCGGGTTGCTGAGGTAGGTTCTTCTGCCCATGTGGTACAGAAGAAACACTACCCGCCCAACAAGTCTAAATATAACAAAAAGAAATCTGAGTTTAAAGGCAAACCCGATGGCAAATTTAAGCCTTCGCACTCTACCAACTTCAAGAAGAGAAAGGGGTCATGTCACGTTTGCGGTGACCTGACTCACTGTGCTCCAAAATGCACTAGACGTTATGAGTTGCAGCAGCAGGAGAACAGCGGCAAGACCGCTAATATTGTCATGGCTGACACTGAGATGAAAGAATCTGGGTACGGTATAGTTCCCACTATTCTTTCAGTTTGTCATTCACCTGAATGGTTAATTGACACAGGTGCCAATGTACATGTTTGTGCTGATGCTTCCATGTTCTCTTCTTATCAGGTCACAGGGACTTCCCCCGTGCTGATGGGGAACGGGTCACATGCTACTGTTCGTGGTGTTGGCACGGTCGATCTGAAGATAACTTCGGGGAAGATCGTGCGACTGAAGAACGTTCATCATGTGCCCTCCATTAATAAAAATCTCGTCAGCGGCTCACGTTTATGTCGAGATGATTTTAAGTTGGTTTTCGAGTCTAATAAAGTTGTAATTTCTAAGTATGGACAATTTATTGGTAAAGGCTATGAGTGCGGAGGCTTGTTCCGCTTATCCTTGTCAGATATTTGCACCAAAGTTATTAATAATGTTTGCCATGATAATGGTTGTGATGTTTGGCATTCACGACTTTGTCATATTAATTTTGGTTGCATGACGCGACTAGCAAATATGAGTTTAATTCCGAAATTCAGTACTATTAAAGGTTCCAAATGTCAAGTGTGTGTTCAAGCTAAGCATCCTCGCAAATCATATAAGACTGCGGAGGCGAGAGACTTGGCACCACTAGAACTTATACATTCTGATCTTTGTGAGATGAATAGCGTATTGACAAAAGGTGGAAAGAAATATTTCATGACACTTATTGATGACTCCACTAGATATTGTTATGTGTATCTTCTGAAATCTAAAGATGAAGCTTTAACTTATTTCAAGAATTATAAGGCCGAAGCTGAGAACCAATTTGATCGTAAAATTAAACGGCTTAGGTCTGATCGTGGTGGAGAGTATTTTTCCAACGAGTTTAATTCTTTTTGTGCTGAACACGGTATTATTCATGAGAGGACGCCTCGCTACTTACCTCAGTCAAATGGGGTGGCTGAAAGAAAGAACCGAACGTTGTCTGATTTGGTTAACGCCATGTTAGACACTTCGGGTCTCTCCAAGGCATGGTGGGGGGAGGCGCTAATGACTGCATGTCATGTCCCAAACCGAGTTCCCACAAAGAATAAAACCATTACTCCATTTGAGGAATGGGAAAGGAAAAGGTTAAAACTCTCCTACCTACGTACTTAGGGTTGTTTGGCGAAAGTCAATATACCAATTCCCAAGAAGCGCAAGCTTAGACCTAAAACCGTAGATTGTGTTCTTGTGGGCTATACTTTTAATAGCATTGGTTATAGATTCTTGATAGTGAAATCTGAGGTATCCGACATGCATGTTGGTATGATTATGGAGTCGAATGATGCAACTTTCTTTGAGAACATATTTCCTATGACGGATATGTCTAGCTCATCAAATCAGGAGAAACATGTTTCATCTAGTCAGGAATTAGCTGAGATTCCTGAATCCACCATTCCGGTAGAACACGTTGAGAATCCCGAGGAGGATGACAATGAAGTTACTGTAAGGAGCAAGAGACAAAGGACTACAAAGTCCTTTGGTAATGACTTCATTGTGTATCTCGTGGATGACACACCCAGGACTATTTCAGAAGCTTATGCGTCTCTTGATGCTGACTACTGGAAGGAGGCTGTCCGTTGCGAGATGGATTCCATCTTGGCTAACGGAACCTGGGAAATCACTGATCGTCCCTATGGGTGTAAACCAGTAGGATGTAAGTGGGTGTTCAAGAAAAAGCTTAAGCCTGATGGTACAATTAAAAAGTACAAGGCAAGGCTTGTGGCCAAGGGTTATACCCAGAAAGAAGGTGAAGACTTCTTTGATACTTATTCACCTGTGGCTAGACTGACCACTATTCGTGTGCTACTCTCACTGGCTGCCTCGCACGGTCTTCTCATTCATCAAATGGACGTTAAGACGGCTTTCCTCAATGGAGAGTTGGACGAGGAAATTTACATGGAGCAGCCAGATGGTTTCGTAGTACCCGGTCAGGAAGGCAAGGTGTGTAAGTTATTGAAGTCATTATACGGCCTCAAGCAAGCACCTAAGCAATGGCACAAGAAGTTTGAAAGGACTTTGACTGCTGAAGGCTTTGTTGTAAACGAACCTGATAAGTGTGTGTATTATCGCCATGGTGGGGGCGAGGGAGTTATTCTATGTCTGTATGTCGATGACATATTAATCTTTGGGACCAATCTTGATTTAATCAAGGAAGTTAAGGATTTCTTATCTCGCTGTTTTGAGATGAAAGATCTAGGAGTAGCTGATGTTATCTTGAACATCAAGCTATTGAGAGATGATAATGGTGGGATCACACTGCTTCAATCTCACTATGTGGAAAAGGTCTTGAGTCGCTTCGGTTATAGTGACTGCAAGCCTTCTTCAACTCCATATGATGCTAGTTTGTTGCTTCGAAAGAATCAACGAATTACTAGAGATCAACTGAGATATTCTCAGATTATAGGCTCGCTTATGTATTTGGCGAGTGCCACGAAGCCTGACATCTCGTTTGCTGTGAGCAAATTAAGCCGGTTTGTTTCCAATCCGGGAGATGATCATTGGCGTGCGCTTGAGAGAGTTATGCGCTATTTAAAAGGCACTGCGAGCTATGGAATTCACTATACCGGAAATCCGAGGGTTCTGGAAGGATATAGTGATTCTAATTGGATATCTGATGCTGATGAGATTAAGACCACTAGTGGTTATGTTTTTACACTTGGTGGTGGCGCTGTTTCCTGGAAGTCTTGCAAGCAGACGATCTTAACGAGGTCAACTATGGAAGCAGAACTCGCAGCATTAGACACAACCACTATTGAAGCAGAGTGGCTTTGTGAGCTCTTGATGGACTTGCCTATGGTTGAAAAACCAATACCCGCAATCCTAATGAACTGTGATAATCAAATTGTGATCATCAAGGTGAACAGTTCTAAGGATAATGCAAAGTCATCAAGACATGTGAAGAGGAGATTGAAATCTGTCAGGAAATTGAAGAACTCCGGAGTTATTGCGTTGGATTATATCCAAACATCTATGAACTTGGCAGATCCCTTCACAAAGGGTTTATCACGGAATGTGATAGATAATGCATCGAGGGAGATGGGTTTGAGACCCACGTTATGAGTTGCCCATAGTGGTAACCCACTCTATGTGATCGGAGATCCCGTGAATTAGAAGTGGGAGACAACCTGTTGGTCGGCTGAGAGGAGAGTATCCTTATATTTTATTCCACTCCATAAAAGATGCAATACTCTCTTGATCTGTATGGTAGGTTGACATTTGTCTTAATGTGTTCCAAGTGGCTTATTTGTATAAGCAGAGATGTGTCCTACAGAACATCTCCTGAGGAACTCACCTATATGAGTCTGACTGTTAAACGTCGCAGTCTATGAGAATCGGGTGCTCTCTAATAAACCCATGAAAGGCCTTCAGAGTATGACGCATACGCTCCAAACCGCGGAGAAGCCTTGCGGAAGCCTAGTATCTGTTCAGACGTTGTGTAAAACTGGTATCACAGCAAACTTGTAGTTCAAGGCGTAGTCCACTATTCAAGTTGTGAACTAGTGTAGCATGATGTTCTAAGTGGAAGTTCAACTTAACAGTCTCCACTAACACCGGTATATAAACAATGTTTTGGAACAGAGTTTATGAAATGTGCTAATGACACTTTGTGGGGGATTGTGAAATTTTATATGGGCTACTTATATGGGCTCACATGTATAGCCCAATTAAGCCCACTAAAATCCTGAAATTGTCATGGCCCATTCATGAATAATGAGTGGAGTGAGTGGGACTAAAGTTTAGTCCCACATTGCTAGTTTGGAGAGAGTGGAATCACCTTATAAGGTGAGCCATTCTAGCTCATGTATGAGTTGGCAAGGCAAGAGGAGAGGTGTGCCACACGCGCGCTCCTCCTCCGCCGCCCGCCTCGCCACGCCTCACCTCGCCTCGTCACGACATGTCACGACGCGCCGGTAAACCCTAGCCGCCACTTCGTCTTATGGTTTCGCACCACCATTCCAAAGCATTGCGCTGCCAATCAAGTCTTCTCCATCCCTCCTTCCGGCGTGCACCGCGAGAAGGGACAGCAGGCCTCCGGAACCCCGCCTTGTAACATCCCAAGTATGAAATACCCCTTAGAATGTTTGATTTATTGTTTTATTTCAAGCATTGCATCATGTCATCATGTTTCATTATTTGTTTGCATCTGTTTTTTATTGTTTTCACCTTTGAAAATTCAAATAATTTTAAATGGTTATTTCATACTTGATCTGTTACAACTTTTGGAATAAAAATTAACAAAGGAAAACAACCATTTTATTCCATGTGGATCACTCATTAAATTGTTGGTTTTATTTCAATCAATTAAATTCAAATCATCTACCATTTCAAATCCAAGTCATCAAACAAGCAACTAACTTGAGTTTTTGAAATCTCTAAGCAAATCAACTAATTTCAAACATTTATTCTATAGGGGCCACCCTATAAAAATGCCTTGTTTTCTTAATATTAATCAATATTAAAAAAATTTCAAATTTTGGATTCAAATACAAACATCATTTTAAATCTCAACTTTTTGAAATCCAATCTTGGAAAATGGTTTCTAATTACCTAATTAGCTTAACCTAATTTTTCTGGAATTTTTATTAAACAAAACCTTATCAAATTCTTCCAAAATCTGTTTCAGCAAAAAAAAATAAAAACAGAAAAATAAAAGGAGCAAAACCGCACCGCGCGCGGCTGCTAACAGCAGCCCAACCCACCTAAGCCTACGCGCGCGCGGCCCAGCCCGCCTAACCCCTAACTTACCGCTTCAATATTCGTGCGAGCCTTCTATTTCGAGTACGGCAACGCATCCGAGCCCGCCACGTCAGCGTACGGCGGCGCCGACGGCCAGGAGGCTCTCCGCTGGCCTATAAGTAGCCTAGTGCAGCGCGCCAGCAACCCTAGAGCCTAGGGTTTCCCTGTCCCATCGATCCGCCGCCATTCCTGCTCTCTGTCGCCACTTCCCCTCTCTGTTTCTCCTCGCCGGCGACAACTCCCTGAACCTCGCCATGGCGCCGCCTCCTCACTGCCCTACCTAGCCAATTCTACACGGGAACGACATCGCCACTCTCCCCTCTACCCGTTGAACACCTAATCGCCACCGGTAAGCCACTGTCTCGCCGCCGCGATCTTCTCCCTCTCCAGCCACCGTGCCTCCGTATCTGAACCCGAGGTTGCCGTCGACGGTGCAGGGGACCTCGACGTGATCTGAGCACAGCTATCCATCCACCTCTTCCTCCTCTACGTTTTGGACACCGAAGGGAGCTCGGAGGGCCACCGGATCAGCGCCGCCGTCCTCTTCCCCGCCGCAGCAGTCGACGTCAGCCGCCGTCAGCAACTCCTGCTTCCTCTACGGAACCGTGGTGAGCGCGCCAATCTCCTCCCCTCTCTCCTATCTGGGCGTCCACGCGCGTGTTGCACCTCCAGATCCATCAACTATGCGCACAAGCACGGTGATCGCCGCCGGCGAGTCCTTGTTCTGTCAGTCGAGCAAGGATTTGCTCGTCAGTTTCGTCAGTTAACACCTGGAACTGAAGCTCAACCTTTCTGCGTCGCGTATACAGATAACGAACGCGCAGCAGCGCAGCTGGTTCAGAGTGTCGAGCGCGCAGCGAGCGGTCGTGGGTTCGAGTCCCCGACGCGCACTTATTTTGGAGATTTTTCTCCCCGCGCAGTGGCCCACCAGTCAGTGGCACTGGTGGCCACGCAGGCGCTCGCTTAGCGCCACGTTGGCCGTGGCCCACCCTGCAGTGGCTGCGGCTAGGTGCTGGCCCGTAGAAAAAGTTTAAAACTTTTCTGTTATTAATTTCTATTTCTTTAAAATAGCAGAATAAACACTAAAACCAAATCCTTAATAACTTTTAAACTATAAACCCAATAAATAAAAGTTATATATGTTTATTGCTCCAAATTTTATTGCCTATCCAATTATTCCATTTGTGTTCTGTTTTGAGTTTTCAAAATGCATTTAAAAATCCAAATTTGAATAATTCAAATGTAATTTGCAATAATTCATAAATAATTCATACTAATTCCAAATAAGGCAAATAAAATATGTTTTTCATACCATTTTGAATGTCCTATTCAAATATAAAATTTGTTTCATTGTTTGAATAATTTAAATTGCCTAAATAATTTAATACTTGTTTAATTCATTTAAATTTGATAAAAATCATAACTTGCTCAAAATAAAATATTTTTGAACATGCAAAATATGTTTTCAAACCATCAAAGTGTGAACTTTTCAAATGTGAACTTGAATTTATGTTTTGAACAAATAAAATTCAAATAATATTCAAACTTGTTTTAAATTCAATTAAAACTTGTTTAATATTGTTTAATTCGTAATAAATTCATCCTAATTCAAATTTCAATATTGGAAACATGTAATCCAACTAAAATTTGATGTTCTTTTCAAATATAAAATTTGTAAATTGTTTTGCACACTTTAACTTGATGAAAACAAAAATTGTTTGTGTGACATGTTTAAGTAACCAAATTTTCCAAACTTGTTTTATCCCTTTTCCTTTGCATCTATTATTGTTATTTGTTGTTATCTTGTCATCATCATCATGCATGCATCATGCTAACAACTTTCACATAATAATTAATTGTAAACCATTTGTTTCCACTTAATTCAGTGGATCTTTTCCATATGCAATCCAATTGCATATGGGTCCATTTAAATTGTGTTATCATGTTATCTAGTTTATTTTGATGCAACCATTAATCTGTCATGCATCATCTTGATTGTGCACAATGCCATGGAAATGATTGTTTACATTCCTGTTTTGTTTGTTTGCCTCTTCTCGAATAGACGACGACGTTGAGACAGACGACCT
Organism: Alopecurus myosuroides; assembly: GCA_028641055.1. Lineage (NCBI taxonomy): Eukaryota > Viridiplantae > Streptophyta > Magnoliopsida > Poales > Poaceae > Alopecurus > Alopecurus myosuroides. The sequence continues at coordinate 265,355,387 of CM054062.1, forward strand.
TTACAGCACCCCTTCTGAGGATCTAGCTCAGTACCCGGCTGCTGAGTTCGCAGGCAAGTTATCACGCACATGAACCATTGTGTTCCTATCAACCCTGGTTACCGATACTTTCCGTTGTCTATTCTTGCTAGCCTTAGTGGTAGTTGTTTCTGTTACGAACCTATCACATGAATCCTTTAACCCTGATATTGTCTCACCACCACTCCTACAACCCTATTGATTGAGCCGGTGTCTTACTAGCATGCTTACGTTGTTTTGCTCGAGTCTGTTACCCGTTACTTTCAGTTACTATATTTCATTATGTTCTGGGGGCTCGATGTTTAATCAATCAATCAATCATGCTAATATTACTGTTAATAATAATTTGATGATAAGGCACCGGCAGGAGGCCCTGTGTGGTTTTGAGGCCTGCTAGTGTCGACCCTAATAGGAAAAGGGTCTTGTCTACTGATCCATGATGAGCGCACTACCCGCATGTGGGAAGCGAGTATGGGCGCCCCCCTCAATTTGATTCGATTCGCATCTCGTCCAAATCATCTCATTTAGTTCGTGCTTTCTATTTGCCGCATGCATGTTTTTGCGAGCCCAGCGCAGGGTGGAACTTTTGTAGTCGGCATATAGGGGGACACGTTCTTAGAGTGCTATGAGGGTCCATTTTCTTCTGGGCTCGATTAGCCGTGCGCCCAAGGTGCTTTGGGCTTGATGCGGAGAAGAGTTGAGTTGTGTTGAGTGCCCCGCTTGGTGGGAGGCATCCCATCTGGCGGGTTATTCATACGTGTACGGCCAAATTGGTGCAACCCTGCAGGGATAATCTTCTCGAGAAGCCGTGTTATCCGCGGTTATTGTTAACTTGGTGAAAGTACTGGCTAACAAGTACTCAGGACAACTTAAACTTAATGATTCACTATCTCACAACCCATGATTAACAATTTGACTAGTAATAGGCTTATTGTCACAACAACTTGATTCATATTAATCCAACTGTGTGAGTTATCCTCGGATTGCTTCTTTGGATAAGGGGCGAGATCTAGGATGGGTTTGTTTGATGTTATCTTTCAGTTGGTTACAACCCTCGATCTTATCCCCTTTCTGATAGTTGGAAGTGATAGAATCTCCGTAGTTGGTTAGCGCAGCCAGTTGCAGCATCTTTTATATACCCTTTTCCCTCCGTTGAACCCAAGTCATCTGTGCTTGTGTTGACGGGCTATACTTTGGTGAACTGTGAGTCTTGCTTGCCAGTACGTCTATGTACTGACCCCTTTGGGGCTGTGGTTTCCGCAGACTACGATTACGAGGATCCAGGTGACGGCTACTACGTGGAGTTTGACGAGGCTGCCGACGAGTAGTTAGCGGACCCGGGCAGGATCCGAGACATCGTGGATGGGCTTCGTCGTTATTTCAGTTTCCGGCTTCTTAAGCCTATTTGTATTTTGTCTGTACTCAGACCCCTTTGAATGCTTCCGCTGATGTAATGAATGCTATGTTGGGACATGTGTCCTCTGGATGATTGTATTTGCTATTTCTGCCTTAGTGAAGGCCATTTGCTACCTTATTTCAATCTTTTGTGTCGTAGAGGCATGTTGTGTTATCCTTTTGTTCAAAGCCGTTGACGTACCATGTGTGTATGGTATGAAGTACGTCAATGGTAGTGTCCTGATTTCTACAGGATAGTTTACATCGACGGTGAACAGTAGCGATGGGTTGTCACACATAAGTGTTGGCCTACTCGTAAGAGGACGCGGGTGCCGGAAAGCCCCGTAATCCCATCAGAGTACTGTTCAGTTCGTACGGTGAGTATCCTCTAGAAGTCCGGGCGCGACAAATGGTATCAGAGCCTGTCTGCCTGTAGGATCCTTTTTTTACTGGTCGCAGTTGAGTCTAGAAACTATTTTGTAGCTATATAGGAAAAATGAAACGTGAGAGTAGGAATTCTTCCATTTTTCTTCTTTCCCCACCCACCCACCCTTTTCTGGTAAGGAAGTGCAACGTTGTTTTCTGTTCTCACCTAAACTTTCAAGTTAGGATTTCACGTGTTTTGGGTTCTCCGTAGTACCTCAGGAGTTTTTGGTCTCGAGTTTCCCGATGTTGCTTCAATATCCTGTTCTTTTCAACATCCTTTTCGTCCGTTGAACCTTGTTGTTACTTTCCACATCAGTTCTCTACCGGAGTCTAATCAAAACTTCCCCGATCATCTGCAGATGGATCTCAGGTTCTTCCCGCAGGTGGTTCGGATGACTCGCTGTGAGAGCACCGCCGGTTATCCGGAGATGCTGAGAGACATGGTTACCTATCTGGGGTTCCATTGGGCACCAGAGTACCAGGTCTACGAGCAGCAGCGAGAGTTTGACCAGACCTACTACCAGGCTATCGTCTACATTCTGTCGGATGATGGCAGGAGCGTTGTCCACCGCTACGAGGCAGTAGGTTCCACAGTGGATATGGCCGTGCAGCAGGCAGCTTACGTGAGTCTTACCGTTCTCCGTGTTGACTACTGGGGGTTTGATGATTCCATCTATCGTCACATCCCCCGTGGTTACATCACGTCAGCGGGAGTTCACTTCACTCTCCACAGCAACCTGGATACCTACGAGTCTGATAGCTCCAGGCTGCACACCACTGCTCAGTTTGTGAGGCACGGTGACGCAATTGCTTCCACACTTTCTCAGGAGTTAGCCTCAGTCAGGGAGCAGCTCTATCTTGCTTTGACTCGTCTAGCTACGTACACCACAGACTTTGTTGGAGACGAGCGCTTTGCGCGTTTCACTCAGCTAGCTGGGTTTCCGCTGCCAGATGCTGGAGGTTACGAGCCGATCAGAGGTCCACTTCTCGACCTTGGTCCTGGTTACACTGGGATTCCCCGCTTTGGAGCACAGGGAGACGACGCTTTCTACTTCACCACACCGAGAGTTGCTCTCAGAGCAGTCCCGCTCTACGTGGATCGTCGTCATACCTACTTCCGGGGGATTCCTCCGCACCGTATCTCTCGTCGTACTACTCACCGCCGTCCTGCGTGATGAGCATGGGAGTACCGATGTATCCATTCCTAGCTATGTTTAGTTATCCTTTGTCTTTCGAACCATGTATTGGTCTGTTAGATATTCTGATGTAATTGAACATGTGATGATGTACCTGTTGGTTATCTATTCATGCGTCGGAATAATCTATCTTTCGGTTACCAAGTCTATCCTTTTTCTGTTGTTGTGCTAAAATGAATGTCTATTCAGGATGCCGCCAACAAGGACCAACCCGCCGGAGCCACCTCCGCTCACGGAGCTGTTGACTCAGATGACTCAGGTCGTGGCTCAGATGGCCCAGATCCAGGCTAACCAGCACAACAACCAGAATGCTCCGCGAGTCAGCATCAAGGAGTTTCTGAGCATGGGGCCGAGAGCTTTCGTGGCAACACGTGAGCCTCTGGATGCTGATGACTGGATCAGAGAGATGAACAGGGCTCTGGAGATAGCTCATGTTGCTGAGGAAGATAAGGTCAAGTATGCCACCTACCTACTGAAGGGTCAGGCAGCTACTTGGTGGGAGAACTACCAGACCATGAGAGCTGGCTGTCCTATCACCTGGGGATGTTTCAAGGATGCCTTCCTGAAGCACCACATCCCAGATGGTCTCATGGAAAGGATGCGTGAGGAATTCTGCTCTCTCAGACAGGGCAAGCTGGACGTCCTCGGCTACCAGAACGAGTTCAATCGTCTAGCTCGATACGCTGGTGACGAGGTGTCCACTGAAGCCAAGAAGATGGCAAGGTTCCGCCGAGGTTTTAACCCGGAACTGAAGTACGCTCTCACCAACATCAAGTGCAAGGACTTCGTGGAGCTCGTGAACACCGCGCTCAATGAGGAGAATGGGCGCAAGGCGTTCGAAGAGTCCCGTAAGCACTCGCGTGAGGGTGGTTCCTCCTCCAACATGACCACCCCTCCGCAGAAGCGCCGCATCTGGGTGCCAAATGGTGCTGTCACTCGGGCTCCAAATGCCCAAGCTTCTCCAGGCTTTGGTCCCCGCCCACCCAACCCATCTCAGATGCAGGGTCAGAGGTTTCCGATGGGACAGCCAAGGCCAGGTCCTCCCCGTGTCGTCACTTGCTACAAGTGCAAGGAGACTGGACACTACGCTGATAAGTGCACTCAGAGGCAGCTACCTCCACCTCCTCGCCCCAACACCAACCAGGCAATGGTTCGTGCTCCCCCGGCTAAAGCCTTCAACTCCAACAACAGGCCTGTCGGGAGGACCGCGAGGGTGAACCATATCAAGGCCGACAAAGCTGAGGAAGCTGCTGACGTCGTTCTCGGTATATTACCCGTAAACTCTATTCCAGCTAAAGTGTTGTTTGATACCGGAGCATCTCATTCTTTTGTGTCAAAGATTTTTGCAAAAGCATACAACCTAGTTCTGGTTCCGCTAAGCAATCAAATGACTGTTCACTCTCCGGGACCGCAAATGTTGACTTCCAAGATAAGCATGGACAATGAGATCCTAATTGGAGGTCGCATATTCCTTGCTTCACTCATGTTGCTGGGAAATTCTGACATTGATGTCATTCTGGGTATGGATTGGTTGAAGACCCACAAAGCAAAAATTGACTGTGCTCAAAAGTCAATAACTCTCTCTCATACTTCAGGCCAGATAGTCTATTCTCCATATGGATCAAGTTCTGTTCAGCTGTTCAACCTCGATGCAAAACCCCTTCCTGCAATTGAAAATGTTCCGGTGGTTTGTGAATTCCCTGACGTCTTTCCAGAAGAGTTGCCAGGGATGCCTCCGGATAGAGCAGTTGAGTTCGTGATCGAGCTTGAGCCAGGTACTGCTCCAATCTCTAAGCATCCATACAAGATAGCTCCTCCTGAACTGAAATTGTTGAAGGAGCAAATCGATATGTACATGGAGAAAGGTTACATTCAGCCTAGTTCCTCCGCTTGGGGTTGCCCAATTCTGTTTGTTGCCAAGAAGGATCAAACAAAAAGACTCTTGGTTGACTATCGTCCTCTCAACGAGAAAACCATAAAGAACAAGTATCCAATTCCTCGTATCGATGATCTTTTTGATCAACTTGCTGGAGCCTCAATATTCTCAAAGTTGGACTTGAGGATGGGGTACCATCAAATAAAGATCAGAAAGGAAGATATTCCTAAGACAGCTTTCACCACTCGTTACGGTCTATATGAATACACCGTCATGTCCTTTGGTCTCACCAATGCACCGACAACGTTCTCAAGACTCATGAATTCTGTCTTCCATGAATACCTCGACAAGTTCGTTGTGGTATATCTCGATGACATTCTAGTCTACTCAAAATCCGAGGAAGAGCATGGAGAACACCTTCGTCTCACTCTCATGAAACTTCGCGAGCATCGTCTATATGCCAAGTTCTCCAAATGTGAGTTCTGGATTCCAGAAGTTGCATATCTTGGTCATATCATCTCTGCCAAAGGCATTGCCATTGATTCTGCAAAGGTTAAGGCAATTGTTGATTGGAAACCCCCTAAGACGGTGAAGCAAGTCAGAAGTTTTCTTGGCTTGGCTAGCTATTGCCGTCGTTTCGTCCAAAACTTCTCCAAGATTGCCAAACCTCTCACTGATCTCACAAAGAAGGACAAGAAGTTCGTTTGGACTCCACAATGTGATGAAAGTTTCAACCTCCTGAAGACTAAACTCACTTCCACACCTGTTCTGGTTGGCCCAGATACTACCAAACCTTTCCAGATATTCTGTGATGCATCTCTCCAAGGCCTAGGAGCAGTTCTTATGCAAGAACGTCAAGTTGTGGCTTATGCTTCACGTCAGTTGAACCCACACGAGCAAAACTATCCCACTCATGACCTAGAACTTGCAGCAGTTGTGTTTGCCCTCAAGAAATGGAGACAATACTTGTTGGGTAACAAAACTGAAATCTTTTCCGATCATAAGAGTCTGAAATACATCTTCACTCAGCCAGATCTGAACCTCAGGCAAAGGAGATGGATTGAGAAGATTAAAGACTTTGATCTCACCATTTCTTACACTCCAGGCAAGGCTAATGTTATGGCCGATGCTCTCAGTCGCAAATCCTATTGCAATAATCTCATGATCATGGAAAGCCAACCTCCACTTCATGAAGAATTCCAGAAGCTGAACCTTGGTCTTGTCCCTGAAGGATACCTTGCTAGCTTGACAGCCAGTCCAACTCTCGAGGACAAGATTCGTTCTGAACAACTTCGTGATACTGAAATCAAGAAGATTGTAGAGCACATCAAGGAAGGCAATGATAAATTCAAGTCCTTCTCAATTGATGACAAGGGAACTGTGTTCTTCGAAGGACGCATTGCAGTTCCTCAGACTCAAAATCTCAAGGATGTCATTCTCAAGGAGGCTCATGAAACTCCTCTCTCCATCCACCCTGGAAGTACAAAGATATACCAGGATCTCAAGACTCTGTATTGGTGGCCTGGCATGAAACGTGAAATTGCTCAATACGTTTCTGAATGCGACGTTTGTCAACGTGTTAAGGCAGTCCATCAGAAAACAGCAGGTCTACTCCAACCTCTGAAAATTCCTGAGTGGAAGTGGGACATGATTGAAATGGACTTCGTTACTGGGTTTCCAAAGTCCAAGAAGGGAAACGATGCAATCTTCGTTGTTATTGATCGTCTCACTAAGGTAGCTCACTTCTTTGCTGTCAAGGAAACTATCTCAGCTAGCCAGTTAGCAGAGCTCTACACAGCAAAGATTGTTCCTCTTCATGGTGTTCCATTGGAAATAAGCTCAGACCGTGGAAGTATCTTCACTTCTCATTTTTGGAAGAGTTTTCAAGAAGCTTTGGGCACCAAACTTCTGTTCAGCACAGCTTATCACCCTCAGTCTCAGGGGCAAGTCGAAAGAGTCAATCAGATTCTCGAGGATATGCTCAGAGCATGTGATCTCTCCTTTGGCATGAAATGGGAGGATTGCCTTCCATATGCTGAATTCTCCTACAACAACAGCTACCAGGCAAGCCTAGGCATGGCACCATTTGAGGCACTGTATGGTCGCAGATGCAGGAGTCCAATCAATTGGTCTGGAGCTGGTGAACGTTCACTCTTAGGCCCTGACATTGTTAAGAAAGCCGAGGAGAAAGTTCGTATCATTCGTGACAATCTCAGGATTGCTCAGTCTCGTCAGAAGAGCTATTATGATAGCAAGCACAGGGATATGATCTATGCACCTGGTGATAAGGCATATCTCCGTGTAACTCCCCTAAGAGGCACTCATCGTTTTGGTGTGAAAGGAAAGCTTGCACCAAGATACATTGGTCCTTTCAACATTCTCTCAAGGCGTGCAGAAAATGCTTATCGTCTTGAACTTCCAGAAAAACTATCCAAGGTGCACGATGTGTTCCACGTGTCACAACTCAAGAAGTGTTTCAAAGATCCAGATCGTGCAGTTGATCATGATTCCATTGAACTGCAAGATGATCTATCTTATGAGGAGCACCCTATTCGTATTCTCGATGAGACCGAGCGTAAGACTCGCAACAAGAGCACCAAGTTCTTGAAAGTGCAATGGTCGCATCATTCCGATAAAGAGGCAACGTGGGAGACTGAAGAGGATCTTCGCAAGAAGTATCCGGACCTTTTCACTTCTCAGTAAGGAATCTCGGGGCGCAATTCCTTCAAAGGGGGGGCGTTTTGTAACATTCCAAGTATGAAATACCCCTTAGAATGTTTGATTTATTGTTTTATTTCAAGCATTGCATCATGTCATCATGTTTCATTATTTGTTTGCATCTGTTTTATATTGTTTTCACCTTTGAAAATTCAAACAATTTTAAATGGTTATTTCATACTTGATCTGTTACAACTTTTGGAATAAAAATTAACAAAGGAAAACAACCATTTTATTCCATGTGGATCACTCATTAAATTGTTGTTTTTATTTCAATCAATTAAATTCAAATCATCTACCATTTCAAATCCAAGTCATCAAACAAGCAACTAACTTGAGTTTTTGAAATCTCTAAGCAAATCAACTAATTTCAAACATTTATTCTATAGGGGCCACCCTATAAAAATGCCTTGTTTTCTTAATATTAATCAATATTAAAAAAAATTCAAATTTTGGATTCAAATACAAACATCCTTTTAAATCTCAACTTTTTGAAATCCAATCTTGGAAAATGGTTTCTAATTACCTAATTAGCTTAACCTAATTTTTCTGGAATTTTTATTAAACAAAACCTTATCAAATTCTTCCAAAATCTGTTTCAGCAAAAAAAAAACAGAAAAATAAAAGGAGCAAAACCGCAGCGCGCGCGGCAGCTAACAGCAGCCCAACCCACCTAAGCCTACGCGCGCGCGGCCCAGCCCGCCTAACCCCTAACTTACCGCTTCAATATTCGTGCGAGCCTTCTATTTCGAGTACGGCAACGCATCCGAGCCCGCCACGTCGGCGTACGGCGGCGCCGACGGCCAGGAGGCTCTCCGCTGGCCTATAAGTAGCCTAGTACAGCGCGCCAGCAACCCTAGAGCCTAGGGTTTCCCTGTCCCATCGATCCGCCGCCATTCCTGCTCTCTGTCGCCACTTCCCCTCTCTGTTTCTCCTCGCCGGCGACAACTCCCTGAACCTCGCCATGGCGCCGCCTCCTCACTGCCCTACCTAGCCAATTCTACACGGGAACGACATCGCCACTCTCCCCTCTACCCGTTGAACACCTAATCGCCACCGGTAAGCCACTGTCTCGCCGCCGCGATCTTCTCCCTCTCCAGCCACCGTGCCTCCGTATCTGAACCCGAGGTTGCCGTCGACGGTGCAGGGGACCTCGACGTGATCTGAGCACGGCTATCCATCCACCTCTTCCTCCTCTACGTTTTGGACACCGAAGGGAGCTCGGAGGGCCACCGGATCAGCGCCGCCGTCCTCTTCCCCGCCGCAGCAGTCGACGTCAGCCGCCGTCAGCAACTCCTGCTTCCTCTACGGAACCGTGGTGAGCGCGCCAATCTCCTCCCCTCTCTCCTATCTGGGCGTCCACGCGCGTGTTGCACCTCCAGATCCATCAACTATGCGCACAAGCACGGTGATCGCCGCCGGCGAGTCCTTGTTTTGTCAGTCGAGCAAGGATTTGCTCGTCAGTTTCGTCAGTTAACACCTGGAACTGAAGCTCAACCTTTCTGCGTCGCGTATACAGATAACGAACGCGCAGCAGCGCAGCTGGTTCAGAGTGTCGAGCGCGCAGCGAGCGGTCGTGGGTTCAAGTCCCCGACGCGCACTTATTTTGGAGATTTTTCTCCCCGCGCAGTGGCCCACCAGTCAGTGGCACTGGTGGCCACGCAGGCGATCGCTCAGCGCCACGTTGGCCGTGGCCCACCCTGCAGTGGCTGCGGCTAGGTGCTGGCCCGTAGAAAAAGTTTAAAACTTTTCTGTTATTAATTTCTATTTCTTTAAAATAGCAGAATAAACACTAAAACCAAATCCTTAATAGCTTTTAAACTATAAACCCAATAAATAAAAGTTATATATGTTTATTGCTCCAAATTTTATTGCCTATCCAATTATTCCATTTGTGTTCTGTTTTGAGTTTTCAAAATGCATTTAAAAATCCAAATTTGAATAATTCAAATGTAATTTGCAATAATTCATAAATAATTCATACTAATTCCAAATAAGGCAAATAAAATATGTTTTTCATACCATTTTGAATGTCCTATTCAAATATAAAATTTGTTTCATTGTTTGAATAATTTAAATTGCCTAAATAATTTAATACTTGTTTAATTCATTTAAATTTGATAAAAATCATAACTTGCTCAAAATAAAATATTTTTGAACATGCAAAATATGTTTTCAAACCATCAAAGTGTGAACTTTTCAAATGTGAACTTGAATTTATGTTTTGAACAAATAAAATTCAAATAATATTCAAACTTGTTTTAAATTCAATTAAAACTTGTTTAATATTGTTTAATTCGTAATAAATTCATCCTAATTCAAATTTCAATATTGGAAACATGTAATCCAACTAAAATTGGATGTTCTTTTCAAATATAAAATTTGTAAACTGTTTTGCACACTTTAACTTGATGAAAACAAAAATTGTTTGTGTGACATGTTTAAGTAACCAAATTTTCCAAACTTGTTTTATCCCTTTTCCTTTGCATCTATTATTGTTATTTGTTGTTATCTTGTCATCATCATCATGCATGCATCATGCTAACAACTTTCACATAATAATTAATTGTAAACCATTTGTTTCCACTTAATTCAGTGGATCTTTTCCATATGCAATCCAATTGCATATGGGTCCATTTAAATTGTGTTATCATGTTATCTAGTTTATTTTGATGCAACCATTAATCTGTCATGCATCATCTTGATTGTGCACAATGCCATGGAAATGATTGTTTACATTCCTGTTTTGTTTGTTTGCCTCTTCTCGAATAGACGACGACGTTGAGACAGACGACCTTTACAGCACCCCTTCTGAGGATCTAGCTCAGTACCCGGCTGCTGAGTTCGCAGGCAAGTTATCACTCACATGAACCATTGTGTTCCTATCAACCCTGGTTACCGATACTTTCCGTTGTCTATTCTTGCTAGCCTTAGTGGTAGTTGTTTCTGTTACGAACCTATCACATGAATCCTTTAACCCTGATATTGCCTCACCACCACTCCTACAACCCTATTGATTGAGCCAGTGTCTTACTAGCATGCTTACGTTGTTTTGCTCGAGTCTGTTACCCGTTACTTTCAGTTACTATATTTCATTATGTTCTGGGGGCTCGATGTTTAATCAATCAATCAATCATGCTAATATTACTGTTAATAATAATTTGATGATAAGGCACCGGCAGGAGGCCCTGTGTGGTTTTGAGGCCTGCTAGTGTCGACCCTAATAGGAAAAGGGTCTTGTCTACTGATCCATGATGAGCGCACTACCCGCATGTGGGAAGCGAGTATGGGCGCCCCCCTCAATTTGATTCGATTCGCATCTCGTCCAAATCATCTCATTTAGTTCGTGCTTTCTATTTGCCGCATGCATGTTTTTGCGAGCCCAGCGCAGGGTGGAACTTTTGTAGTCGGCATATAGGGGGACACGTTCTTAGAGTGCTATGAGGGTCCATTTTCTTCTGGGCTCGATTAGCCGTGCGCCCAAGGTGCTTTGGGCTTGATGCGGAGAAGAGTTGAGTTGTGTTGAGTGCCCCGCTTGGTGGGAGGCATCCCATCTGGCGGGTTATTCATACGTGTACGGCCAAATTGGTGCAACCCTGCACGGATAATCTTCTCGAGAAGCCGTGTTATCCGCGGTTATGGTTAACTTGGTGAAAGTACTGGCTAACAAGTACTCAGGACAACTTAAACTTAATGATTCACTATCTCACACCCCATGATTAACAATTTGACTAGAAATAGGCTTATTGTCACAACAACTTGATTCATATTAATGCAACTGTGTGAGTTATCCTCGTATTGCTTCTTTGGATAAGGGGCGAGATCTAGGATGGGTTTGTTTGATGTTATCTTTCAGTTGGTTACAACCCTCGATCTTATCCCCTTTCTGATAGTTGGAAGTGATAGAATCTCCGTAGTTGGTTAGCGCAGCCAGTTGCAGCATCTTTTATATACCCTTTTCCCTCCGTTGAACCCAAGTCATCTGTGCTTGTGTTGAAGGGCTATACTTTGGTGAACTGTGAGTCTTGCTTGCCAGTACGTCTATGTACTGACCCCTTTGGGGCTGTGGTTTCCGCAGACTACGATTACGAGGATCCAGGTGACGGCTACTACATGGAGTTTGACGAGGCTGCTGACGAGTAGTTAGCGGACCCGGGCAGGATCCGAGACATCGTGGATGGGCTCCGTCGTTATTTCAGTTTCCGGCTTCTTAAGCCTATTTGGATTTTGTCTGTACTCAGACCCCTTTGAATGCTTCCGCTGATGTAATGAATGCTATGTTGGGACATGTGTCCTCTGGATGATTGTATTTTCTATTTCTGCCTTAGTGAAGGCCATTTGCTACCTTATTTCAATCTTTTGTGTCGTAGAGGCATGTTGTGTTATCCTTTTGTTCAAAGCCGTTGACGTACCATGTGTGTATGGTATGAAGTACGTCAATGGTAGTGTCCTGATTTCTACAGGATAGTTTACATCGACGGTGAACAGTAGCGATGGGTTGTCACACATAAGTGTTGGCCTACTCGTAAGAGGACGCGGGTGCCGGAAAGCCCCGTAATCCCATCAGAGTACTGTTCAGTTCGTACGGTGAGTATCTTCTAGAAGTCCGGGTGCGACACGCCTCTTGTGATCCTGTACGGGAGAGGGGCGATCAGGTTTTTGGGGAGCGCACTCGCGCGACTGCTTACGGCGACTACTTCCCCAACGACGACTTCTTCCCCGACCTCGGCAACCTCTTCATCGACAACATGGCCGACGTGGACAATAACAACGGCGGTGCTGCTACCGCTGCATCGTACGTACCTCTCTCTCATCTGTACCAGATACAACTGCAGTTCTTTTGACTATTTCTTGTTGTAGATTGGATCAGTTTTAATACAGCACTAGATTTCGATATTTGCATGCTTAGTATAATTGCTACTGTCATGATTTATGTCATGCTATTTCGGATTAAATCATGTGAATTCAACAATCCAAAAACCTGATTATAGGCAATTTCTTGCACCTGCACAGTCTGTCATTGCGGCAACAAGGCCAATCCCTTTCAAGGGTGTGGACTATAAGAGGTGGCGCACGAGAGCAGTGCTATGGTTTCAAACCTTACGCTGCTAGGCGGCCACCAAGGGTAAGCCTGAGGGCGATCTCAATCCAGCACAGTTGTAGGCCTTTGGGAATATGGACACTATGTTTAAAAGTGCCCTCCTCGGTATAATTGATGATCCATTGTGGATCCGTACATGTCGTTTGATAACGGCAAGGATATGTGGGCTGCACTCGAGGCCAAATTTGGGGCCTCGGATGCTGGCAACGAGCTGTATGTCATGGAGCAATTCTATGACTACAGGATGACTGATGAGCGCTCTGTTGTTCAACAGGCTCATGAGATACAGTCACTCGCTAAAGAACTTGAGCACTTTAAGTGTATGTTACCGGACAAATTTGTGGCCGGAGGCATTATTGCCAAGCTTCCATCTTCATGGAGCTTCTTTGCTACTTCTCTGAAACACAAGAGACAGGAGTTTTCCGTTTCGGATCTCTTGATGTGGAAGAGAAGGCGAGAGCAAAGGATACACGTGCTCGGGTTGCTGAGGTAGGTTCTTCTGCCCATGTGGTACAGAAGAAACACTACCCGCCCAACAAGTCTAAATATAACAAAAAGAAATCCGAGTTTAAAGGCAAACCCGATGGCAAATTTAAGCCTTCGCACTCTACCAACTTAAAGAAGAGAAAGGGGTCATGTCACGTTTGCGGTGACCTGACTCACTGGGCTCCAAAATGCACTAGACGCTATGAGTTGCAGCAGCAGGAGAACAGCGGCAAGACCGCTAATATTGTCATGGCTGACACTGAGATGAAGGAATCTGGGTACGGTATAGTTCCCACTATTCTTTCAGTTTATCATTCACCTGAATGGTTAATTGACACAGGTGCCAATGTACATGTTTGTGCTGATGCTTCCATGTTCTCTTCTTATCAGGTCACAGGGACTTCCCCCGTGCTGATGGGGAACGGGTCACATGCTACTGTTCGTGGTGTTGGTACGGTCGATCTGAAGATAACTTCGGGGAAGATCGTGCGACTCAAGAACGTTCATCATGTGCCCTCCATCAATAAAAATCTCGTCAGCGGCTCACGTTTATGTCGAGATGGTTTTAAGTTGGTTTTCGAGTCTAATAAAGTTGTAATTTCTAAGTATGGACAATTTATTGGTAAAGGCTATGAGTGCGGAGGCTTGTTCCGCTTATCCTTGTCAGATATTTGCACCAAAGTTATTAATAATGTTTGCCACGATAATGATTGTGATGTTTGGCATTCACGACTTTGTCATATTAATTTTGGTTGCATGACGCGGCTAGCAAATATGAGTTTAATTCCGAAATTCAGTACTATTAAAGGTTCCAAATGTCAAGTGTGTGTTCAAGCTAAGCAACCTCGCAAATCTCATAAGACTGCGGAGACGAGAGACTTGGCACCACTAGAACTTATACATTCTGATCTTTGTGAGATGAATAGCGTATTGACAAAAGGTGGAAAGAAATATTTCATGACACTTATTGATGACTCCACTAGATATTGTTATGTGTATCTTCTGAAATCTAAAGATGAAGCTTTAACTTATTTCAAGAATTATAAGGCCGAAGCTGAGAACCAATTTGATCGTAAAATTAAACGGCTTAGGTCTGATCGTGGTGGAGAGTATTTTTCCAACGAGTTTAATTCTTTTTGTGCTGAACACGGTATTATTCATGAGAGGACGCCTCGCTACTTACCTCAGTCAAATGGGGTGGCTGAAAGAAAGAACCGAACGTTGTCTGATTTGGTTAACGCCATGTTAGACACTTCGGGTCTCTCCAAGGCATGGTGGGGGGAGGCGCTAATGACTGCATGTAATGTCCTAAACCGAGTTCCCACAAAGAATAAAACCATTACTCCATTTGAGGAATGGGAAAGGAAAAGGTTAAAACTCTCCTACCTACGTACTTGGGGTTGTTTGGCGAAAGTCAATATACCAATTCCCAAGAAGCGCAAGCTTGGACCTAAAACCGTAGATTGTGTTCTTGTGGGCTATGCTTTTAATAGCATTGGTTATAGATTCTTGATAGTGAAATCTGAGGTATCCGACATGCATGTTGGTACGATTATGGAGTCGAATGATGCAACTTTCTTTGAGAACATATTTCCTATGAAGGATATGTATAGCTCATCAAATCAGGAGAAACCTGTTTCATCTAGTCAGGAATTAGCTGAGATTCCTGAATCCATCATTCCGGTAGAACACGTTGAGAATCCCGAGGAGGATGACAATGAAGTTCCTGTAAGGAGCAAGAGACAGAGGACTGCAAAGTCCTTTGGTAATGACTTCATTGTGTATCTCGTGGATGATACACCCAGGACTATTTCAGAAAATTTTGCGTCTCTTGATGCTGACTACTGGAAGGAGGCTGTCCGTTGCGAGATGGATTCCATCTTGGCTAACGGAACCTGGGAAATCACTGATCGTCCCTATGGGTGTAAACCAGTAGGATGTAAGTGGGTGTTCAAGAAAAATCTTAGGCCTGATGGTACAATTGAAAAGTACAAGGCAAGGCTTGTGGCCAAGGGTTATACCCAGAAAGAAGGTGAAGACTTCTTTGATACTTATTCACCTGTGGCTAGACTGACCACTATTCGTGTGCTACTCTCACTGGCTGCCTCGCACGGTCTTCTTGTTCATCAAATGGACGTTAAGACGGCTTTCCTCAATGGAGAGTTGGACGAGGAAATTTACATGGAGCGGCTAGATGGTTTCGTAGTACCCGGTCAGGAAGGCAAGGTGTGTAAGTTATTGAAGTCATTATACGGCCTCAAGCAAGCACCTAAGCAATGGCACAAGAAGTTTGAAAGGACTTTGACTGCTGAAGGCTTTGTTGTAAACGAACCTGATAAGTGTGTGTATTATCGCCATGGTGGGGGCGAGGGAATTATTCTATGTCTGTATGTCGATGACATATTAATCTTTGGGACCAATCTTGATTTAATCAAGGAAGTTAAGGATTTCTTATCTCGCTGTTTTGAGATGAAAGATCTAGGAGTAGCTGATGTTATCTTGAACATCAAGCTATTGAGAGATGATAATGGTGGGATCACACTGCTTCAATATCACTATGTGGAAAAGGTCTTGAGTCGCTTCGGTTATAGTGACTGCAAGCCTTCTTCAACTCCATATGATGCTAGTTTGTTGCTTCGAAAGAATCAACGAATTACTAGAGATCAACTGAGATATTCTCAGATTATAGGCTCGCTTATGTATTTGGCGAGTGCCACGAGGCCTGACATCTCGTTTGCTGTGAGCAAATTAAGCCGGTTTGTTTCCAATCCGGGAGATGATCATTGGTGTGCGCTTGAGAGAGTTATGCGCTATTTAAAAGGCACTGCGAGCTATGGAATTCACTATACCGGAAATCCGAGGGTTCTGGAAGGATATAGTGATTCTAATTGGATATCTGATCCTGATGAGATTAAGACCACTAGTGGTTATGTTTTTACACTTGGTGGTGGCGCTGTTTCCTGGAAGTCTTGCAAGCAGACCATCTTAACGAGGTCAACTATGGAAGCAGAACTCGCAGCATTAGACACAGCCACTATTGAAGCAGAGTGGCTTTGTGAGCTCTTGATGGACTTGCCTATGGTTGAAAAACCAATACCCGCAATCCTAATGAACTGTGATAATCAAATTGTGATCATCAAGGTGAACAGTTCTAAGGATAATGCAAAGTCATCAAGACATGTGAAGAGGAGATTGAAATCTGTCAGAAAATTGAAGAACTCCGGAGTTATTGCGTTGGATTATATCCAAACATCTATGAACTTGGCAGATCCCTTCACAAAGGGTTTATCACGGAATGTGATAGATAATGCATCGAGGGAGATGGGTTTGAGACCCACGTTATGAGTTGCCCACAGTGGTAACCCACTCTATGTGATCGGAGATCCCGTGAATTAGAAGTGGGAGACAACCTGTTGGTCGGCTGAGAGGAGAGTATCCTTATATTTTATTCCACTCCATAAAAGATGCAATACTCTCCTGATCTGTATGGTAGGTTGAAATTTGTCTTAATGTGTTCCAAGTGGCTTATTTGTATAAGCAGAGATGTGTCCTACAGAACATCTCCTCAGGAACTCACCTATATGAGTTTGACTGTTAAACGTCGCAGTCTATGAGAATCGGGTGCTCTCTAATAAACCCATGAAAGGCCTTCAGAGTATGACGCATACGCTCCAAACCGCGGAGAAGCCTTGCGGAAGCCTAGTATCGGTTCAGACGTTGTGTAAAACTGGTATCACAACAAACTTGTAGTTCAAGGCGTAGTCCACTATTCAAGTTGTGAACTAGTGTAGCATGATGTTCTAAGTGGAAGTTCAACTTAACCGTCTCCACTAACACCGGTATATAAACAATGTTTTGGAACAAAGTTTATGAAATGTGCTAATGACACTTTGTGGGGGATTGTTGGAATTTTATATGGGCTACTTATATGGGCTCACATGCCTAGCCCAATTAAGCCCACTAAAATCCTGAAATTGTCATGGCCCATTCATGAATAATGAGTGGAGTGAGTGGAACTAAAGTTTAGTCCCACATTGCTAGTTTGGAGAGAGTGGAACCACCTTATAAGGTGAGCCATTCTAGCTCATGTATGAGTTGGCAAGGTAAGAGGAGAGGTGTGCCACACGCGCGCTCCACCTCTGCCGCCCGCCTCACCACGCCTCGCCTCGTCACGACACGTCACGACGCGCCGGTAAACCCTAGCCGCCACTTCGTCTTATGGTTTCGCACCACCGTTCCAAAGCACTGCGCCGCCAATCAAGTCTTCTCCATCCCTCCTTTCGGCGTGCACCGTGAGAAGGGACAGCAGGCCTCCGGAACCCCGCCTCTTGTGATCCTGTACGGGAGAGGGGCGATCAGGTTTTTGGGGAGCGCACTCGCGCGACTGCTGACGGCGACTACTTCCCCAACGACGACTTCTTCCCCGACCTCGGCAACCTCTTCATCGACGACATGGCCGACGTGGACAACAACAACGGCGGTGCCGCTACCGCTGCATCGTACGTATCTCTCTCTCATCTGTACCAGATACAACTGCAGTTCTTTTGTCTATTGCTTGTTGTAGATTGGATCGGTTTTAATACAGCACTAGATTTCGATATTTGCATGCTTAGTATAATTGCTACTGTCATGATTTATGTCATGCTATTTCGGATTAAATCATGTGCTAAATTGCTAATATATTCAACACTAAGATCCGGCGAGAATCCGCGCGCGGCGAGCTCCGACGACCATCACCGTCTCTCCCCCGTGAACCACCGTCGTCGCCTTCTCCTGCAACCACCACGACAACCAGGACCGCCGCCACACATGACCAGAACGCCGCCACACGTCCACCTCCCGTCCTCGCCCGCACCTTCCGGCCTCCAGCTGCGCCACCACTCCTGGGCGTCCCCGGCCTCGCCATGGAGGGGACCGGCTTCTCTTGCAACCACCACGACAACCAGCACCGCCGCCATACACGACCAGAACGGCGCCCCACGAGAGGTGCTCCAATGGAACTGAAGTGATGCTCCCGAAGGCCAGATGCGGTGCTTCCAAAGTTCGGCAGCGGGTCTCGGTGTTTTTATGATTTTACAACGGCGACGAAAATTTGCTACATACTGTAATTTTTTTTTTGCATTTTTGTTCAAATTTTTTGCTACGAGAACTCCGGCGATATCTCCCACGAGGTTAATTTTTTGGTACAATACAATAAATTTTTTGCTATAATTATTCTAAAATTTTGCTATAACGCTATAGGTTTTTTTGCTATGAGATTTTTCGGCGATGTCTCCGGCGAGAGGCTACTGACGCCGTCTCCGACGAAGTTGATTTTTGCTACAATAGCACTATTTTAATTGCTACGGTGTATCCAACAAGATCTCCGGTGAGGTCTCCGGAAAGGTTTGACTTTTCCTTTTATTTTCTGGGATGAACCCTTTTTTGCTATATAGAAGCAAAAACGGGGATTTTTTTTGCTACACAGAGCAAATACGAAATTTTGGCAAAAATGGACACGTGTCAGCCAGGGGACCCGGGGATAGAAAATTTTGTTTCCCCAGGGGACGCCTAGCGTTGTCCAAAAAAAAAAAAAGTGTGGCGGCAGCCCAGTAACCTACGAAAGCTCGCTATACCCGGTGTGGATGCACGTCTGGGCCCCTTGTACAACACTCTTTGCGAGCAGTAGCGATCCTATTTGCAACTCTTTGCGGCCCAGGAGGCTTGCGCCGCGCTACACCGGCACATTTCGTCGTTTTGTGTTGTTTTGGTCTTGTTTTCTCCTTTTTTTTCCTTGATTCATTTTTTTTATTTAGAGCTTTTAAATTTATTTCTTGAAAATTGTTCAAACTGAAATTTTGTTCATACTTGAGAATTACTCAAGAAAACTTTTAAAATTTCAAAATTGTTCAAATTTAAAATTGTTTAAATTCAAAATTTGTTCTAATATTTTTTCAAATTTTAAAATGGTTCAAATTTGAAAAAAATAAGATTTTAAAAAATTGTTCACATTAAAAATGTTCAAATTTGAAAAGTTCTCAAATTCGAATTTTGTTCAAATTTGAAATTCCTAAAATTTTGGGAATTTTGAAAAAACCGTAGAAGCCGGTAGGAATAGTTGTTATATACACTCGACCCACGGAAAGCAAATTAGCCAGCGAGCAATGTAAAATCGACAAATGTAGCGAAGCGAAGTTACTGGCCAGTCGGTCTTTCTTTAGACGGACGTTGCAGCACCGCTGAAGGCTACATATAGAAGCTCCCGGTAATCCCGGCGTGCCTAGCTCGCATAGTTGGACGGGAACCGATAAATGGTTTAGGCCCGACAAACTGGAATTTTTTGCACATCTTTCTTCCGAATTTGTATACATTTTTTTCCTATTGCTAGAAATGTTTAAAAAAATTATCTTGTTAGAATATTCAAACATGAAAAATGTTCAGATTTGAAAATTATTTAGATTTCAAAACCTGAAACCATTTCAAAATCGAAATAGTTACTAAAAATGAAATATTTTTAAAAAATGATAAATACAGTTTGAAAATAAAAAAATTGAAAGTGGGGAACAATTTTTGAAAATGAATATTTTTTTAAAAAATAGTGATATATTTCGAAAATGGAAAATTTTAAAAATAGTGATTTATTTTTGAAAATGAACTATTTTTTAAGTGGTGAACAATTTTGGAAAATGAACAATTGTTTTAATAGTTTAGATTGCAAAATTTTCATAGTCAAAAAGGAAGACCGGGGAAAAGAAGAATATAAATAGAAAAAAACAAAAACAATACAAGTCTACAGCGGGCGAGGCGGTGTTGAACTTCGCAAGGAGCCATATATAAGTGCTCGCGATACGACTGAATCGATTAGGGAACAGAGGACAAAAGGACAACCCCGTGCAGCTTAAGTAGGAAATCGTTTTGGTGGCGTGCGTGGGGACTTCTATTTGCCGCCCGCAGGCGGCACTTCGCTCCCTCGGCCTGCGGGACGGTGCTTCTGGGCCGGCCCATTTAACTCGTTTCCTCCATTTTTTAGCACAAATTTTTTTGAACAAAAATAAATTTAAACAAAAAAGAAACAGAAAGGAACATAGAAAACCGAAAAGGAAAACAAAAAAAATTGTAAAAAAAATTTGAGCAGAAAAACTGAAAAAAAAATACAGACTCTGGGAATGGGCCAGCCCAGTAACGCCTCCTTCAGGCGGCGCGCCAAAAATTTGCCGGGCGGCAAATAGGATTTGCCGCATGCGTGGGCTCGGCCTAGTCTGAAATCGTGCGTTCTGATGTATTTTTTCTTTTCGCGGCCGCCTAACCCTCAAGATGAGTGCAAAACTGATAATTCTGAGGCTGAGCTCGCGCAAACATCATGCAAATGCCCTCTCTTCGTACGTGGATTATTATAGTTGTACACTTGTACTACAAAAGACGAGCTGGAAAAAAAAAAGACGAGCTGGACATGGTAGCAGGTTAAATCAGGCGACGCCATCGATTGTGGAGTTGACAACACGTACGCTCGCTGCGCTTAAATTCCAATCAAACACGAGCTGGACGACATCGCCATCGATCGCCAAGTTGGCAGCACGCCCTGTGCATAAATTCCGACGAAACAAGGGTACAAGGACGCCACGCCACTGCACCGCCCAGCAAAGCGCGGCGACAGAGAGAATACACACTGCGACCCTGTCGACGGATCGCGCGCCCAGAGTCTCGGACACTGGCCACGGGCGCGCGGCGGTCGTATCAATCGTCTCCTCGGCGACCGGTGCCGGACCCGCCTCCATGGCCAGGCCCGGCCAGGCGCGTATATGCAGAGGACAACTGCGCGCCAAGCGCAACGCGACAGGTCGCAAAAGCAGGCGTGGAGCGTTCCATCCATCCCTCGGCCGATCGAATGGGCGCCTGTCACGCCGGTCGATCATCCCCGTCCAAACCAAACCGAACCCAGGCAGAGCAGGGCTCGTTTCGCCGGACCGCATCATTGCGCCCCCCTCCCCAAGTACCGTCCTCCGGCGCGCGTGGGCCGGGGAAGTCCGGCGGCCGCGCGCTAGCGGACACCCGGCCGGGAATTATCGCGGCGCTACGGGACGGGGAACACGTACGCTGATCGTATACAGCGTCTGCATGCATGGAGGCGACGCTTGATCGATCGATCGACGCGACCCACCCGGCACCCGCCCATTAGGCCATCATTATTCCACGGAAACGTACCATATCGTCGTCATCCGCATCCCTGGAATTGAACTGTTGCGTAGACAGATACTAGTAGTGTACTAGGAGCAGGGCAGGTACTCACTCCGTTCATAAATAGATGAACGTGTCTACATACATTCACTTTTTGACAAATGAAAATCATCTAATCCCTCCACTGGGAAAAAATGTCTTCCATTACGCCCCCATTAGTCCCCAAACTTCGCGCCCCGTGACTAAAGGGGTTTTAGTCCCGGGTCGCGAGGAGACCCGCGACCGAGGGTCATGCCTCGTGGGTTGGGAAACGCGTGGAGGCGCGTGGAGGGCTTTAATTCCGGTTGGCCTCTGGCCGCTGGCCTCCCTGCCTTTAGTCCCAGTTGGCCTGGCCACCCGGGACTAAAAATACAAACTGCTCGCCTCCCGCGCGACGGTTTATTTCGCGAGCGAGAGGCAGAAGGGCGCCATTGCTACAGTCCGCACCCGAGTCTCTGTTTCTTCTTCTCTCTTCTCTTCTCTTCCCTCTCTTCGATCTTCCTTCACCAAGCACCATGGCTGAAGTTTGGAATAGATATGATGTGCCCACATCATGCGGCAAAAGTCTGGACGTGTGCTACACCAACAATTGCGAGAGGCTCCCCGGTTGTCTTGCGCATTTGACCGAACTCTATTTCTCCTTTCCCGATGAACACCGGTTCTTCGGGCTTGATCTAGAGTATAAGGCGGATCAACGGGATGTTGCCGTCATCCAGATTGCGTTCAAGGAGGTCGTATTGGTCTTCCAATGGTCAAGGTAACGCACACGTACAATCTTGCATCTTCGATTTGTTTGTTGCATCTGAAGAATACATGTGTTGCAACATATCTAACACGTATCAAATTTTTGTTGTTGCAGTAGTTCAAAGCATTCTCCGGCACTCGTTGATTTTCTTGTCAACAAGGGGTATGACTTTTGTAGCGTTGACATCACGCAAGACCGTCAGAAGTTGATGCGCTTGGGTATTGTGATACCTGAAGATCACTACATTGATCTTCAGGACCTTATCCATTTTGATGATTTGAACGGGCCCAAGACCGGGATGGCTCCCATGGCAACTGCCTTCATCCACGAGGGCTACGATACCATGAAGTCTCGTTTCCCCTCCAGGAATCATAGGTATTGGGGGAAGACCCCACTGGACTGGACCAACGTCAAGTATGCAGCCATAGATGCATATGTTTCGTACGAGTTGTTCCGCATCTACTCGACGGAGCTATAGATGTATGCGTTCGATATATGCATGTAATAGATATCTTAGTATGTAATGGATATCTTAATTAGTATGTAGCTCTTGAAGCATAGCTTGTATTGTGAGACTTATGTTTGTGTTATGTGTGATCGTAAGACTATGTTATGAATGTGATATGATTGTGTTCTATTCACTTGTCTTTTGTTGTTCATAAAACTATTTTTGCAAAGTTAAATGACTTGGAAAAATTTGCAAAGTGTTGCAAAGTCTAATGGATATTATTTCTATATTAATTCCTAGCTATACTATTTCTATATTATGTCAAACACACATTTCAAAACAAACAAACAAAAACACTTGAAGAAAACAAAACAGAAAAACTACAGTTTCTATATATCTGTTCACCAAAAATTAATCTAAGCCAGCAAAACATATATCTAGTCAATAATAGAACTAAGACCCATGATCTAAAAATGAAGTACGTGTTTTAGTCTTAGTTGTTTCTTCTAGGAAGTAGCCATGAATAGGTATAGTCAAGTAAATGACTGCACAAAATTGATTAAGACATAAAGTAATTAATTAGTTTTATTTTCTGAATTTTTTGATATATTTTTTGTATTTTTAAGATTTTAAAATGAATTAGTATTATTTTTCTTATTTTTTTGATATATTATTTGTATTTTAAAGATTTTTAAAATGAACTAGTATTATTTTTCTTAATTTTTTGATATATTATATGTATTTTTTAAGATTTAAAAATGAATTAGTTTTATTTTCTGAATATTTTGATATATTAATAGTACTTTTAGAAATAATACAAATTAAAAAGTTAATGTTTATTTATTTATTCAAAATTATTAATTACATGTTAATAAGATTTATTTGAAATTCAAACAATAAAGAAATATGGCATCGACCAACATGTTAATAAGATTGATAGACTACTATCACATACATGCGTGCGAAATTAAGCGTGCTAGTGCTAGAGTAGTTAAGCGTGCTAGTGCTAGAGTAGTGGGAGGATGGGTGACCGAGCGGGAAGTTTAACCACGAGTAAGTAATTTGACTAGAGATAATTGTAGTTAGACACTAAGCAAATAATACAAATTCTGAAGAAAAAAAATAAAAAAAAAAGAGTGAAAAAAAAGGAGTGAAAAAAAGGGAGCGAAAAAAAGAGAGAGAAAAATTGGTGTGAAAAATAATTAGAAAGCCAAATGAATTAAGGAAATAAACGAAATAAAGTTTAGTCCCGGTTCATGTGGCCAACCGGGACTAAAGGTCCTCCGACCCCCGGCTCCGCCACCCGCCCACGTGGCCGGGCCTTTAGCCGCGGTTCGTAAGCGGCGCGACTATAGGGGGGGGGTCTTTAGTCGCGCCGAGCTAGTCCCGGCCGCGGCCCTGGCGAATCGGGACTATAGGCCTATTTTCTACCAGTGCTCTGTCCCATAATATAACATGTTTTAGGTGTTCTACATGTTGTTTAGATTCGGACTAAAGTAAGTGAACACATATAGTTAAATGTGTCTAGATACATGTATATGAATATGAAATATGTCTAAAACATATTATATTGTGGACGTGAACGGAGGGAGTAGATTGTAGGGTGTGCATTCAGACAGCGTAACAAGATTGTTGCAGAGCTAGCTAGCCAGAAGTTCTGTAGCAAGTTTGTGATCGACGCAGCATGTACTACGAAATAAACGAGCACATTTAGCATGTGCAGAGACATCATCCGTATATATTCATCTCCCTCTGTTTAGCTGGATACGTAACGTCCAAGTACCCCGCTCCTCATGCTTCTAATGTTTTCCTTGGTTCCGAGGGGAACACGTATGTGCGTTTTCTGGAGGAAGAGTGGCACTGACGCCGATCAGCAATGGCAGGGGATCGGGGGACGGCGAGGCATGGGAATTGCGATTGAACGGCCGGGGGTTCTGTGGTCTAGCTGAATCGGGGTCGAGTTCGCAGTCAGGTGGGGTTGACGAGAGGAAAGGGCAGGCTCTCTCTCTCGATGCATGGAGGAGGATCCGATGCATGCCATCATCTGCATGCATGCACGGTGGATCGGCTTGGTTCCGCCGCGTGCCATCATCTGCATCACTGCATGCATATGATCGATGCATCATGCATGCATGCACGGTGGATCGATCGGCGGGTAGGTTCATGGCATACAGGCAGCTGCCCATTCTTGCCACTGAACTAGTGATCGATACACCGTACACTCCTAGGCCTAGCTAGCTGTTACAACAGCTTGTTCAAAATCTTTTCTTAATAACCAGAATACAACATCAGTGCACACAATTACAAAACATATAGACTGGATTAAACCGATGAGGTTACCATTTCTACTTGGTCATTTATCGAATTGCCCACAGCGGTCCACTTGTACTCAGTTTTACCTCTAGCGCCGAATCGACCTCAGTTTTGCCCCTAGTCTGTGCGCAACTACTATGGAGAGACTGAAACGGTAAGTTTGGAGTCGAATCCGCTAGGCGAAGTGGGCCCGGAGGAGTCAGACTCCGTTTTGCGCAGTGGGTCCGGGTGGGATTGCCAGTTCGTTGAAACCGTCCGGAGCTTACAGGTGGGACCGCGCAGTTAGTTGACTAATCTGAATAGTCCACACCCGAGCTTCCCGCCACCACCGTCGTGCGCTGCCGCCCAATTTAGTTGCCCCGCCGTCGTGCGCTGCCGCTCTCGCCGCCGCCACCTCCGCACCACCCCCTGCTGCGCCACGAGCACCTGCGGCACCACCACCACCTGCGCCGCCACCACCATCTGCTCCACCGCCACCTTCCTCAACCAGCGCCCCACCGCCACATGTGTCGCAGCCAGCAGCATACATTTGCGCCGCCAGCACCACCTGCACCGCCGCGGCCGTTCCGCGTGGCCACCTGCTTCACCGCCGGGGCCGTCCCACGACGCCGCTGGTGGGGCGCTCGTTCCACCACTCTGCCCGCCACCTGCTCGACGAAATGGATTGGGCGAATGAAATGGAGAGCGGCCGCGCCATGGGGCCGGAGACACGCCGCGTCCACGATTGGGTTCCCATTGGGTAAGTACTGAGCTTTGAATTGTCGATTAGACATGTGATGCCATTGATTTGCATCTGATTGCGTCTCTGTTTTCGTGGGTTAGGATGGAGTTGCGGTTTGCTTTCTTGATGAACGTTAGAAGGGACCGCTACATCGTCGATGCAGACAGTAAGAAGAAATACCAAGGAGGTTTCAGTTATTCGGTCCCAATGGATTGTAACTGGAGTTTCAGACAATTTGGGGAGATAATTTGCAGCCCATATCCTTGGGGTTTGCATGATGAAGTGGAATTTAGATACTTTGATGGGGGGAAAGATTGGATCCAAATTAGCAATGATGAAGAGCTCGCTACCATGTTTGCTAAGCATAAGGAGACAGAGAATTTTCATGTGAAGCTGCAAAATGATGTGGTTGTGTCGGCAGTTGGACAGACGGTGGCGGGTTCATCTTCTGTGGCAGGACCATCACGTCGTACTGTCAACTCCAGCCAGAACAGTTCAAAACCAACTCGACGTGGTGGCTCGACAAGTGTGGGCACTGGGAGAAGGGTTCATGTTGAAGTGGAGGAGGATGCCTGCATTTCTACGGATGATGAAGAGAGGCTATATCCTGATGTTATTCGGAATTTAAGACCGACACCTCGGGCTGAAATCCAATATGAGTCTGACAGTGGCGATGAAGAAGAGGACGACCGGACACCTGTTGAATGGAACCCTGCGAACCTTCTTATGGCAGAAGGTTGCATTTTTTCTTCCATGGCTGAGTGTAGAAATGCACTTGTGATGTACTGCATGAAGGTAGAACGTGCCTTTAAAGTTGACAAGAGCGATAAAAGGCACTACACCGTGCGCTGTGTGTCTGAAGATTGTCAATGGAGGATGCACGCATCTAAAATGCGTGGCAGCACGAATGTTCAGGTAAAAGTGAACCCTTTTCCCCGCACATGCGGAGAATCAACCCTTAGGAAGCAAACAATCAGCAGAGCCAAGTCAAGATGGGTGGCGGATGAAGTAAAAAAATAGGTGGCAGAAAACCATCAAGTGAGTGCAAAGCAATTGCAGAAAAAACATGAAAGACAAGTTCAAGATAGATTTACCATACATGAGGGTGTTCAGTGGTAAAAATAAAGCATTGGAATCTATCCATGGTAACTGGAATGAAAGTTTACAGTTGTTGTATTCATTCAAAGCTGAAGTGGAGAGGACAAACCCAGGCAGTGTTGTTGAAATTGATCACCACGCCGTGGATTACACATTGAAGAAAGTGACAAGGACCAAGCAATGCTTTAGGAGGGTTCTTGTGTGCTTTCAAGCTTGCAAAATGGGTGTTTTGGTAGGCCGCAGGCCTTATTTGGCTATTGATGCTACTTTTCTCACAGGGAGGTTTGAAGGCCAGCTAGTAGCAGCTTGTGCAGTTGATGCACACAGTTTTGTTTTTCCAGTTGCCTACGGTGTGCTGGAGACAGAGTCCGAGGAGAGCTGGACATGGTTTTTGCAGAATCTGCGCCAGGCTATTGGACATCTCAATGGATTGGTAATCCACACAGATGCATGCAAAGGTTTAGAAGTGGCCGTGGATAATGTGTTCCCAGGAGTACAGCACAGGGAATGCATGCATCACCTTGCTGCAAATTTTATGAAGAAATTCAAAGGAAAGTTTTTTACCGAGAATTTATGGTCCGCATCTTTGACTTGCAGTGTGAGGAAGAACAACTACCACATGAGGCAGTTGTACACAAATGAGAAAGTGAAGCAATACTTGGAAACACACCACTCGAAGTTATGGGCTAGAAGCCAATTCAGTGAAGTGAGCAAAGTTGACTATGTGCACAATAATCTTGCAGAATCTTTCAACTCAACGATCCGGAGACTAAAGGATCTTTATTTGGCGGATTTGCTTGACAGGATGAGGATAGAATACACCGAGAAATTTCATTTCCGTCTTGAAATAGCTAATGCAAAATTCATGGGCCACATTATTATCCCGGCTGTGATGAAGGTGTTGAAGAAAAAAACAGAGGGTTTGAATATGAACATGAGATTTATCTCGGATACCAAATCAGAGGTATCATTCTTTGATAAAAGTAACAAAGAATGGAGATATCCAGTGGATTTAGAAGAGAAAACTTGCAGTTGTAGGCAATGGCAGATAACTGGTTTGCCATGCATTCATGCCTTGTTTTTCATCACTTATCTGACAGGTCCAGCAGGGGATATACAGCAGTATGTCCATGATTACTACTCTGTAGAAATGTTCAGATCCACATATGCACATGCCTTGCCTGCTTTGGAGGGAAAACAACAATGGGATAGAGTGGACGTTGGATTCAAACTGTGTGCTCCGGTTCTGAAGAGAGCTGCAGGTAGACCGAGGAAGAGTCGACACCGACGTCGCAGTGAAGGTGGAGTTGGAGCGAGGGTGCGTAAGTGCACAAGGTGTGGTGGGACTGGTCATTTCGGCAAGTATTGTGATAACGCAGTAGATCCAGGGTTTGGAGAGAGTATGCCTTATGAAAATGATGGTCAGCAGCCGGATGCAGCATTTGAAAATGATGATCAGCAGTCGGATGAAACATTTGAAAATGATGATCAGCATTCAAGTGATTCAGATGATGCTCCAGATCAAAATGATGATCAAGTACATGATCCAACTGATTATTCAAATGATGATCAAGTTCATGATGTTCCATATGCTCCATTCGATGATCCAAATGCTCCAGCTGATGATCCAGCTGATGATTCAGCTGATGCTCCAGTTGCTCCAGCAGATGCTCCAGATGCTCCAGCTGATGATCCGCTGGATGCTCCAGTCGATGATTCTGACATGATCTCACCAGTTTCATTGGATGCTCCATTGGATGATTCTGCCATGGTCTCACAAGTTTCATTGGATGCTCCATTGGATGAGTCTGCCATGATCTCACCAGTTACAAGCTTAGATGGGTATGTAAATCCTGCCATGCTCTCACCAGTTTTCATTTTTCATTTTATTTATTTATCATGATCCTTTATGTTTTGTACAGATCTGGTGTAGTTTCAAAGAAGAAGGCCAAGGTACCGACTACCAAGAGGAGAAGACCAGAAGCTGTGAGCAAGATGAGCACAAAGAGCAAAGGGCCACCAAAACAGCCAAGGATCACAAAGAAGCCC
Organism: Alopecurus myosuroides; assembly: GCA_028641055.1. Classification (NCBI taxonomy): domain Eukaryota; kingdom Viridiplantae; phylum Streptophyta; class Magnoliopsida; order Poales; family Poaceae; genus Alopecurus; species Alopecurus myosuroides. The sequence goes on from CM054062.1 coordinate 265,384,170, forward strand.
CGACGCTATTTAGACTAAGTTGGTGTTGTATTTCCGTTGAATAAGGTTGTATTTATGTTGACTGGTGATGTATCTAAGTTAGAACATAGTTTGGATGATGTTTGAATAATGTTGGATGATGTTGAACCAAGTCGTTTCAAAATTTTAGGAAAATGTGCTTCAAATGAGGTCTCAAGCTAGGGTAGACACCTCCGTTTGAAATTTCATGAAAAATTTGACCTTGTCAAAATTATTCAAATAAATTTGAGGAGCAACTATATTGCATATAACAACATGGTGCGTTGGATTCATGTCATTTTGATTTTTTTGAATTATTTATGATCATTTGAAACCATCGCTATATTCTCATGAGAAATGTGCTTCAAATGAGGTGTGAAGCTAGGGTAAACACCCCCGTTTGTAATTTCATGAAAAATTCTACCTTGTCAAAATTATCCAAATAAATTTGAGGAGCAACTATATCGCATATAACAACATGGTGCGTTGGATTCATGTCATTTTGATTTTTTTTTGAATTATTTATGCTCATTTGAAACCATCGCTCTATTCTCATGAGAAATGTGCTTCAAATAAGGTCTGAAGTTAGGGTAAATACCCCCATTTGTGCTTCAGCATTTTTTGGCATCTTGTCTAAATCAGTCAAATTAATTTCCTAGACATCTATTCTACATATATAGTGTAAATCTGAAGTTTCATTATGTTTTGAATAATTTTTCCATTTTTTTAATTTTTTATTTAAATAACATGGTTTAATAGAAAAATCATATGTAAAACAGATAAAAATCATCGCTCTAGTAAATCTGAAGTTTCATTATGTTTTGAATAATTCTTCTATTTTTTTATATTTTTTTATTTAAACAACATGGTTTAATACTTAACAGCAAAGAAATCATATGTAGAACAGATAGAAACCATCGATCCCTGTGGCCAACGTACCAACCAATCAGAGCGCAGAACGAGCGTCTCGCGGATCGCTGTGGCTGCGAGCGCATCCGTCCGATGCACGATTCCTTCTAGAAGGCGTCGATCCAACAACCCAGGTTGAATCTCTGTGTTTCCTTCTAGAAGCTTTTCGGCTGGTCAAACAGAGGGTTGACCAAGCTTGAAATGAGCATACATGATTCAAAAAAAATCGAACAAATATAAAGCCGACGCACATAGTAGTGTTATGTCATATAGTAACGAGAAAAAAATATAAACCTGTCTTATAAAGAATGGAACGAAAAATCCTTGTGTAACATGTGATATCTTGAACAGACTAGTAGAGAGTTCAAGAAAACGAGATGAGTTTCAAACCTTTGGAACTGAAATAAGGTCAAAATCTCACCAAAGCTTCATTTTGGTGTGACTAAGAAAGATCCAAAGTTATTTTTCTATTTTGATATTTTAAACTTGTTTTATTTACGATTTTCGATTAAAAGCATTATTATTCAAAAGAAAATAAATAATACGAATATTCATCCAATAAATTTACAGGCTTCGGAATTGCATTATATAGGTCTAATACAAGTCTAGGAAAAATATAAATAGGATTTATAAACATTAGAACGAAAGCCATCACTAAAATGAGATTCCTCGAATACAGGAGTAGAGATTTCAAAGAATATGAGGTGGAAACATTGTGAATCTTCCGAAGAGGTGGGTTCTACCTTTTGTTTTGTGTTCCTATGGGATATCCTAGCACAACAAAGCAAATAGGTCCACATTGCTACCCCCTTTCGACGCCGTTACCGCGTGTTTCCGTATAAGTCCGGTATTTCTCCAGCGGGTAGGGTTTCACCGAGAGGGGGGCTACGGAGCGTCTGGATCCCAACGCAAGCTAGGGGGTGCCATACCATTATAGTATAGGTGTGTTGTGTGCTTTGGATGTCAAAGATTGCTCTCCGGGGTGTGACCCAGCTTCACCGGCATCCACCTCTCTCTCGTAGGCGCTTATAGGGTGAAACTCCCGTATCGGACCAAACATTGTGAATCTTCCGAAGAGGTGGGTTCTACCTTTTTGTTTTGTGTTCCTATGGGCTATCCTATCACAACCAAGCAAATAGTTCCACATTGCTACCCCCTTTCGACGCCGTTACCGCGTGTGTCTGTATAAGTCAGGTATTTCTCCAGCGGGGCTAGGGTTTCACCGGGAGGGGGGCTACGGAGCGTCTGGATCCCAAGACAAGCTAGGGGTGCCATACCATGTTAGTATAGGTGTGTTGTGTGCTTTGGATGTCAAAGATTGCTCTCTGGGGTGTGACCCGCTTCACCGACATCCATTTCTCTCTCGTAGGCGCTTATAGGGTGAAACTCCCGTATCGGACCAAACATCGTGAATCTTCCGAAGAGGTGGGTTCTACCTTTTTGTTTTGTGTTCCTATGGGCTATCCTAGAACAACCAAGCAAATAGTTCCACATTGCTACCCCCTTTCGACGCTGTTACCGCGTGTTTCCGTATAAGTCCGGTATTTCTCCAGCGGGGCTAGGGTTTCACCGGGAGGGGGGCTACGGAGCGTCTGGATCCCAACACAAGCTAGGGGTGCCATACCATGATAGTATAGGTGTGTTGTGTGCTTTGGATGTCAAAGATTGCTCTCCGGGGTGTGACCCAGCTTCACCGGCATCCACTTCTCTCTCGTAGGCGCTTTTAGGGTGAAACTCCCGTATCGGACCAAACATCGTGAATCTTACGAAGAGGTGGGTTCTACCTTTTTGTTTTGTGTTATTATGGGCTATCCTAGCACAACCAAGCAAATAGTTCCATATTGCTACCCCCTTTCGACGCTGTTACCGCGTGTGTCTGTATAAGTCAGGTATTTCTCCAACGGGGCTAGGGTTTCACCGGGAGGGGGGCTACGGAGCGTCTGGATCCAAACACAAGCTAGGGGGTGCCATACCATGTTAGTATAGGTGTGTTGTGTGCTTTGGATGTCAAAGATTTCTCTCCGGGGTGTGACCCGCTTTCACTGTCATCCATTTCTCTCTCGTGAGCGCTTTTAGGGTGAAACTCCCGTATCGGACCAAACATAGTGAATCTTCCGAAGAGGTGGGTTATAACTTTTTTTGTGTTCCTGTGGGCTATCCTAGCACAACCAAGCAAATAGTTCCACATTGCTACCCCCTTTCGACGCAGTTACCGCGTGTTTCCGTATAAGTCAGGTATTTCTCCAGCGGGGCTAGGGTTTCACCGGGAGGGGGGCTACGGAGCGTCTGGATCCCAACACAAGCTAGGGGGTGCCATACCATGTTAGTATAGGTGTGTTGTGTGCTTTGGATGTCAAAGATTTCTCTCCGGGGTGTGACCCGCTTCACTGACATCCATTTTTCTCTCGTGAGCGCTTATAGGGTGAAACTCCCGTATCGGACCAAACATCATGAATCTTCCGAAGAGGTGGGTTCTACCTTTTTGTTTTGTGTTCGTATGGGCTATCCTAGCACAACCAAGCAAATAGTTCCACATTGCTACCCCCTTTCGACGCAGTTACCGCGTGTGTCCGTATAAGTCAGGTATTTCTCCAGCGGGGCTAGGGTTTCACCGGGAGGGGGCCTACGGAGCGTCTGGATCCCAACACAAGCTAGGGGGTCACCGCACTGTACCAACTATCTCTAAAAATGTCTAGAAATGACATGGCCGAGTAGTACAGACAGCACCCGTCTACACTATTGTACATGCCCTAAAAACAGAGGGAACCAGATCCTCTTACTTTCCCCACCTTATATTCTCCGACTTTCTCCCATGACACGTGGGTCCGGTGTGTGATGGGCTCCATTTGTCAGTGACCTAAAGTCAGGGGATCGCATTCCCGCACAGAGAAGCGCTCGTCTCAGCGTCTAAAGGCCGTTGCCGCCGTAGTTTGCATGCATGGACTCGATCTGCACCGTTCCTTACGATCAAACGATCGAAAATAAAGCGGTGCATGGACTGGGTGTTTTGTCTCAATGTAACTGCATGCAACAACGGGCACTGTCTAGTGGGGCCCCGTTCACCAGCCCGGTGCATGCACGCCTCGTTTTTTCAGAGTAAACAACGTGGCAGAAGAAGAAAAGACTAAACGTCGCGTCGCATTTGCAGCCAGAAACACGAGTCGCGTCGCATTTGCAGCGACGCAGCCCTCCACGCCTGGTTTTCAGAAGATACGCATCAATGCATATGCAGCGAGGCAGGATTTGGCGTAAGACTTTGGATTTCTTCTCTTCACCTCTTTAATACACGCATGCAACGTCGAATCACTAGCTGTCCTACGCCTATGCCTGTTCTACACCGCTTTGACCATGCATCTCGACTGTTCTACACTGTATCCTACGTTTTCACACAGTTTGCTTCATCTACCCCAATTAATTCACGTCTCATCGTTTCTTTAAATAGCCCGTTTCACTCGTCCTCCATCTTCTCATCCCTCTCCAGCCCCTTTGCCTTCTCTCCCTTCAAGCCACGAACACCATGTCTTCCTACTCTCTCCCTTCAAGCCTCGAATCTGTCTCCGACGAGGACAACCACCCTAAGGCTCGTCCTTGGTACGAGCCCGACTGGACGCCGGAGGAGACGGGCCTCGTGCCCGTCGAATCTCCCGAACGGGAGAGATCGCCGTCGTCCGACCACGACAGCATCGAGCGCGCCGAGAACCTCTCCCCTAAGACGAAGAACCGCCTCCTCAAGAAAGAGGAGCGGCTGGAGAAGAAGGAGCTCGAGAAGGAGGAGAAGAAGGAGGAGGAGAAGGAGGAGAAGGCTCTCCGGGCCCGCATCAGGAGGGCCCATGAGAACGACGAGGAGAGGATGCGGGAGAAGAACCGCCGCGCTCGGATCAAGGATGAGACCGAGACAAGGGCGGCGGACTAGAAGAAGTAGGCCAACCGCCGGCGGTTGGCCGGACGACGGGAAGGCCGCCCGCATGCATTCCGCGGGCGGTTAGGGTTTAGGGCTAGGGCCCTTTTTTTTAATAGATGTAATATCCGAGGGGCCCCACTAAATGTATGTAAAGTGGGGCCAATGATTATACATCTATATATATGTCCACTGTTTAATTATGTTTGCCAATGAATATATGTTTAAATCTGTTTGCCCAAATGCCCTTAAATTATATTTGTTCGAATGTTAGTCCGAATCTTTAAATTATATTTGTCCAAATGTTTAAATTATATTTGTCCAAATGTTTAAATTATATGTCCAAAATTTTAAATTTATTTTGTCCAAATGTTTAAATTATATTTGTCCAATGTTTAAATTATTTTTGTCCGTGCTAGTATACGTTGGGCCTCATTTAACATTGGGTCTGTCTTGATTTTAGATGGGACTGCCCTTTTATCCTGAACTGAACTGAACACTGAATCTGAACTGAACTGAACTGAACTGAACACTGAACCTGTACATACGAACACTGAAAACTGAACATACGAACTGAAACAAACCAAATCAGGGCTGGATTCCTGACGCATTTATTCCAAGTCTTAGCCATACACAAATTGACCATGTCAAGCTAACTACAACACTAACTATATTATTTTTGACTAATGATCTGTAAATACACAGTTCCAAGAACAATTGCACATAAATAAAAAATTGCAGCCAGCATATTGCTCTGCTTCTTTAGATCGACAAGCGTCTCCAGCTGTTTGGCCATCTTCTTCAACTCGTCCTTCTGCACCCCATTGTGCACCGTAGCAGATCCCAATTGCTCCACCGCCGGTAGCAAATTTGGCACCTTATTTTTGTCCTCTTTTTGAATCCTCTTTATGTAATCCTCAAGCCACTCAAAATGGTCACATGGAGGAAGATCCTGCAAATACGAAAACCCAAATCGGATGAAAAACCAAATCGGTTGAAAATTGAGGAAAAAAACGAAATTGACAGGGGGGAACACAGATCTCAGCTCTCCAAAATGTTCTTTGCTCTCGCATTTCACATACTCGTGCCCGCGGTTTCCGCGCTTGTCGCTCCCGGTGACCCGCCGCTGCAGGGGCGCCGTCCGTGGGCAGTCAGGGCATCTTCCCATCGGAACTGGCCCGAAGAGCGGCCATTTAGAGTGGGATTCGGAAGAAGAGGTCGACGACATGCCGCCGAAGAAGAAGGGGACGCACTGCCGGAGAAGAAGCGGAGCTTGGCTGATTTTTCTGCTCACCGCCGCGAGCTCCGCCGCTTTTAAACCGCCGGCCGCAAGCAACGGTCAACAGATGGGGCCCACAAACCGCTCCAACGGTCAACAGCCGAGCCCACAAGCTACGCCAACGCCCAACAGCTGGGTCCCACAGGACGCGCCAACGGTTCTATGATGGGTCCCATAGGTCAGCATCCTAACGGGGGCAGAAAAAACGGTGGGAGCAGCGAAAGGAGTCCTTGCGCACAAACTAGGGGCAAATCTGAGGTCGATTCGGCGCTAGGGGTAAAACCGAGGTCGTGGTGCCAACTGAGGGCACCCTGTTAAATAACCCTTCTACTTAATTAAGATGGGTAGCCAAAAAGCATTGTTGTCGACGAGAATATCGTCTCCAACTGAATGTTTTTGCTGTTTCTAATAAACACGTGGAACGTCAAAACGGTAGTTTGATGACTTAGATCGCTCGTTCGTTGTGACAACAAAACATGCTCATCCAACAAATGATTTGTGTCGGGACATCGTAGTAGTTTTCATAGACGGGGGTGCCATGAGAGTACGGTAGAGACGTGGGGTAACGGGATCGCGTGGTGGACAGTGAACACAGGATTTACCCAGGTTCGGTACGTCGCGACTGTACGACGTGTCTACTCCTGCACTCTCACTTATCAGGGCTAAAGCCTGTGTATAGAATTACAATGTGAGGTTTAGATCTAGCTATTCGCAGAGGATCAACTTCCCGGCGAGTTAGCCTATAGCTGCTTCTCTGTTATCCGTTATCAAACTTATCTCCCGTCCGGCTTTATATAATAGCCGGATTAGGGCTTACAGAATAGGAAACCTAGAAGACTACAGTAACTATAACTTGGAAAGTAAGGAATCCGTCTTCTCCTCCAAGCCAGATCACGTGGGCCGTGATCCGGGTCCTTCTAGAATCCGGCTTCTGTGCGTCGGGTTACTGGGCCGCCCAATGGACCATAGCCCAATACCGCTTGGGCCACCCTGGTAATCCGGCACTTTGACTACCATCTGATATACCCCTATTTGGTATATATCAGACAGTAGCCCCCAAAAAGGATTAAAACTCTGATTCGCCGTCATTCGCCAAATGTGCTTTGTCCGAGAAATTTCGATCAGCAGTCTTGATTCTTCTTATTCTTCTTTGAAAGGAGATGGTAACGTGAAACTCGGAATCCTGAAAATCCGGCTTTTCTCTCGCGATCCTTCGTGGAGAAGGAACTTCCTACGTCAGCGCTTGAGTCATGCTGATGTAAGGGACGTTTGGGTTTCACGCGGGAAACCCAGTAACGTATCTCTGACAGATTCTCACGGGAAACGAGGAGATAGCCATCATTACCCTGTCGTTTCATTTCCCGGATTTTCCGGCGAGTTACACGCGTTGATCATCCAACGGTCAAAATAGCCGTTGGCACGTATCTTGATGGATTTCCGGCTATAAGCAGTCGTCTTCGTCCTCGCTGAAATCCTTCCGCTCTCTCACTCTCCACGCCATTGCTGCGCACAAGCACTCGAGCGAAGAACCGTTCCCGAGCGCACACCGCACCCAGGGCATCACCGGAGACGAAACGCGCCGCCACCTAATGGCATCCTCACCGCCTTCTCCCGCTCACTCCGCCGCGCACACCATCGAAGATATCATCCACGACCTAGATCCAGAGCTAGGCTCCCCGACGCACGCCGGCGGCGAGCCGGAAAATACCGCGGCTTCTGCGGCGGACGGAGGAGATCTTTCCGCCGCCACGAACCTTGTGGGCTCGAGCTACGTGCTTACCCCGCCGTTCGCTCCCGAGACGGCGGAGGAGAAGATCACGCTTCTCGGCGACGAGCTCGCCGCTGCAGAAGCTGCTGCGTCCGCCGCCGCCGGAGCGGACGAAGAGGTGGAAACTGCAGGCAACTGGATTGCCTGCAGCATTCCGCCAGCCCTCCTCCCAAACCTGGAAAAGGAGGGATTGATCCTGAAAGGGAAGTGGCAACTTCCTGAGGACGAGAACGAACCTGATGGAGGGATGATAACCCGGTAGGCCAACGCCAAGGAGTAACTCGGCCCAAAGGACGCTGCACAAGACCCGGCTTAAGATAAAGGAGTTTCTAGAAGGCCCAGGAACGTAGGCCTCGTAACCCGGATTGTGGGTTCCGATAAGGAAGTTTAGGGTTTGAAAGCAGTGTCCGGGTAGGATTCAGAGTGCGCCTTGGAGAGTAGACCAAGGGGTCCGGATATTATATAAGCCGGCCCCTAGGGTTAGAAGAGGGGGCCAAGAGTTCGAGCAATATCGCTAGGTATCGAGTATCCAGTGTAATACGAGAGTTGAGTTAATATATCTAGATCGGAGACTCGGCGACTTGATTGCCGGCTACCAGATCGCATATCATCATGTTTTCCCTTGAGCTAAACCCTCTCCCAAACACCAGAGTCGAATTACCCCAAGATAAGTTACCCCCGGTAACGTCTGCCGTGATTATCCCACGACAGTTGGCGCCCACCGTGGGGCCTACGTCCAAAGGTGTTTACATCACGGGAGAAGCTCGGAAGAACATGGAGAACCTTGTCATCGGCAAGATCTACACCGACCGCCAAGGAGAGAAGATGGTGGACGATTCCGGCTGGGGACCATAGTCGGATCTGCTCGAATCCGGATCTGTCGTGACAATCGGCCAGATCAACGTCTTCATCGGCATGGTACGTACGTCCGGTTCAATCCCTGACGATTTCGGATTTGATTCTGTGTCAGGGGAAGCTACCCATGTTCAGTCGGATGGAGAAGAATCGGTCGGGACGGTAGATCCGACAGAAGAGCCCCCCATGAAGAGGGAACAGCCGGAGGAGCCGGCATGGACCCCGCGTGGCCGGGTCATGAGAGAAGATGACACCGAGTCCATCCTGCATCTGCTGGAGAACCGGTACGAGGAAAATAGCAGCGAAGACAAAGAGTACGAATCTGCGCCGAGTATTACGCGCCAGGTTGCGGTTTACACGACCCCAACAATCAATCTTAATCAGGGGAACATGACCGCAGCCACAGTCGGAACAACACCAGCATTGGCCCAGCAGCAAGGTCCGGTTGACGGAAACCCGGTTCTCACCCGAGTTGACGGAGAATCGGCATCGGTTACCAGCCACGCGGCGGACAGCGAGTTGCAGGCAAACATGTTCGGATATCTGGTAAACCGGACGCCAGGGGTGGGTCCTTCAAACCCGCAACACCCGGCCCTATTCAACAGCAACTTGATTCTGGATCCAACCGTTTTAGCTACAGTTATTACTCCGGAAAACGCCGCGGAACGTGTCAGAGATCTGGACGAAGCCCGTCGTGCATTGGAGCAACAGAGAAGGCAAGTAGAAGCAGAAAGGCAGGGGATGGCCACCCGCCAACGTGAGCTGGATGCATTGGAAACCCGGCTCCGAGAAGAGACAACCAGGGTGCGTCAAAGGCATCAAACCATGTTACCAGCGACGGGTGGAGTTATAAACCCAACCAACCTATTTATCACACCTCAGGATCAACCGATTCCGGCAGCAAACCAAGGAACCGTAAAGCAACCTGCAACTGGAGGAGCACAGCCGGCAAACATACAAGCCGGGTTACCCACATTACAGACTGCGGTCGCTGCCGGCAATACATTACCACCACCACCACCATCGCGATTTCGCACACCAGCAGGTCATTACAACAACCCCATGGATAATGTGTACGCAGCAACGCTCGCATTGAACCAAATCCCCGTGAGAGAGTCACCCCACGCAGAGGAGACCCGGCGGGCGATAGATCTATTCCGCACTGCGGTAGCGCAGCAAGTTAATTACCCGGATCACAGAAGTGGAATGCATGGGACACCATATATCAGCCAGCAACGAGGCAATACCGGCAATATCCTGACGAGTTCAGCGCGGCGGAGGGAAGAGCAACAGCAAATGCCGCCTCCTCCCCGCGTTCAGGCAGTACCAGCAGCATCAGCAGCACAAGCTATCGTGGACAGTTCCAGAGCCAGGAGGGCCGCGGCCGGGTCTGCGGTGCATGGGCCACCAGCCGTACCGCGTCCAGCTGCACCTCCCACAGGATCACATGTTTCCCGGGTGAGACCAGTTCCGACTAATCTCGCTGGGCCTAAGTGTCTGTCGGATAACATCACAGCTGAGCCTTACCCGGATAAGTTCAAGGAACCGGGTAAATTTGTGAATTATGAGCCGACTATGGATCCAGAAACATGGTTGAGCAGTTATGAGATGGCTATGTCGATTCGCAATGCATCAGAAAATCTTCAAGCCAAGTTCATGTACTTGATGATGTCAGAAGGAGCAGCAAAGTTATGGTTCAATAATTTACCGGAAGGATCTATCAAGTCATGGGAGGAGTTGAAAACTGCGTTTATCAAGCACTTTCATGGGACGTGCAGAAAGCTATTTACTATTGATGACCTAGAGCGATGTGTACAAAAGAAAGGAGAATCGGCGCGCAGCTGGGTGCGCCGGGTTATGGAGATACTACACTCCTCTACGGATATTCAGCCCAAAGATGCGCTACAAGCTATGGTAAAGACGTGCAAGTACATACCCTTAGTGCAAAAGTTAACTCGCATGAAATCTAGTCGAAATGCTTCAGAGGTTACGATGGGAGAGCTAATGGATGCATGCAATAAACACGCCGCAATGGATACTACAGAAGAGGATGTCGATGACAAGAAACCAAAACCAAATACAAATAATAGTGGAAGAACCGGCAATGGATCAACGCCGGGTAACAATGGAGGAAACAATGGGAACAACCAGAACAAGCGCCCGTTCGAGGGAGGCTCCGAGTTCGTCGCTAGCACAGAAGCCGGGTCTTCGAGACCGAGGGCAGAAGGAAATTTCAATGCTGGAAACCACAATGGAGGAAATTATCAAGGGCCACCAAGGCCGGGTAACAATTGGGATATCTTCAGAATGGCGTGCCCAAAGCACAGCAGGAACGGTAGGCCGGCTAATCACTCATTAGAGCAGTGCGCGGACCTACAGAGATGGAAGAATGAGGAGATAAACAAGGCCATGCGAGGTGCAGGTCGGGGAGAAGGACCGGGTCCGGGTGGAAACCCGGGCAACGGCCCACCCCCAGCCGGTAATCCGGCAGGCGGAAATCCGGGTAACAACCAAGGGGGGCTGGAGGTTTCCAAGCCAACCCCAAGCAGTTGGGACAATATCACGTGCATACCACAGGAACTTCTAACAAGGATAAAAGGATACTGAAACAAACAGAAAACTCGGTTTCTTCGGCTGTTCCGAGATACCTGAGATGGTCAGAGCAGGACGTAACATGGAGCAGAAGAGATCACCCGGAAAGGATAGAACACCCGGGAGTCTTAGCCTTGGTGGTGGCACCACAGGTTAATGGTTATGAGCTGAAAAAGGTCCTAATGGACGGTGGAAGTAGCATCAATATCTTGTATTAGGAAACCTTTCTACGCATGGGTCTCAAGGAGTCTCAGCTGCAGAAGAGTTCAACGGTTTTTCACGGGATTGTGCCGGGTCACTCAGCGTGCCCCGAGGGAAAGATCACATTGATAGCTTTCGGAGAATCAAAGGATAATTATCGAGTCGAGTGGCTTACTTTCGAGGTGGTTAAGTTGCGTAGTCCTTATCACGCGCTATTCGGAAGACCGGCTTATGCCAAGTTCATGGCCAGGCCGTGTTATGTGTATCTACAACTAAAAATCTGTCGCACCCGGACTTCTAGGGGATACTCACAGTCCGCTAAATAGTAGAACAAATGGCTTACGGGGCATACCGGAACCCGCATCTCAATATGAGCAGGCCAACACGTAAACGTGTGACAACCATTCTCTATTATCCATCGTCTGCGCAAACCATCCCATAGAAATCAGGATACTACCATTGACGTACTTCATACCATACACACATGGTACGTCAACGGCGTTTAACAGAATCATAGCACAACATATCTCTAAGACACAAAAGATAGAAATAAGTTGCAAATAGCTCTCACTAGAGCAGAGATAGCAAATACAATCATCCAGAGGACACATGTCCCAACATATCATCATTACAACACAGCGGAAGCATCCAAAGTGTCTGAGTACAGACAAGATCCAAATAGGCCTAAGAGGCCGGAAACAAAAAGACGGAGCCCATCCACGATGTCTCAGATCCTGCCGAGGTCCGCTATCTACTCGTCAGCAGCCTCGTAAAACTCCACGTAGTAGCCATCACGGGGATCCTCGTAAGCGTAGTCTGCGGAAACCACAGCCCCAAAGGGGTCAGTACATAAACGTACTGGCAAGCAAGACTCACAGTTTGCCAAAGGGTACCCAGCAACATCAAGCACAGATGCTTTGGGTTCAACGGAAGAAAGGGGTAATACAAAAGATGCGGCAGCGGGCTGCACAACCAACTACAGAAACATGTTATAACTTCTGGCTAACAGGAAGGGATAAGATAGCGTATCGTAACCAACTAACAACTAACTCCAAACAAACCCATCCTGGATCTCGCCCCTTATCCAAAGAAGCAATCCGAGGATAACTCACACAGTTGGATTAGTGAGGGGTCAAGTTATTGTGTCAATAAGGCTATTACTAATCAAGTTATCATTAGTTAGGTGTAAGTTGTTCTGAGTACTTGTTAGCCAGTACTTTCACCAAGTCATCCATAACCGCGGAAAACACGGCTTCTCGAGAAGATTTATCCCTGCGGGGGTGCACCAATTTGGCCGTACACGTAAGAATACCCCGCCGGGATGGAAATGCACTTCCACCAAGCGAGGCACTCAACACAACTCAACTCTTCTTCGCATCAAGCCCAAAGAACCGCGTGCTGTGCGTGCGCGGCTAATCGAGCCCCCACGAAGAAAAGGGGGACCCTCATAGCACTCTAAGACCACGCCGCCCTAAATGCCGACTACAAAAGTTCCACCCTGGCCTCGGGTTCATACCTGCATATGAGTGCTGATGGAGGGATGATAACCCGGTAGGCCAACTCCAAGGTGTAACCCGGCCCAAGGGACATGGCGCAGGATCCGGCTAAGGATAACGAAACTTCTGGAAGGCCCAAAGTTTGCAGGCCTCGTAACCCGGATTGTGGGTTGCGGTAAGGAAAGCTAAGGGTTTGTAAGCGGTGTCCGGGTAGGATTCAGGGTGCGCCTTGGAGGGCAAGCCATGGGGGGTACGGTGCTTTATAAACCAACCCCTAGGTCTAGTTTACAGAGATCCAAGAGTTCTAGCAATCTCGCCTAATATCGAGTATCTAGTGTAACGCGCAATTCGAGTTGTTATCTTGAGATCGGAGACTCGGTGACTTGATTGCCGGCTACCAGATCAAAATTCATCATCATGTTTTCCTCTGAGCTAAACCCTCTCCCAAACGCCTGTGTCGTCTTGCCCCAAGATCAGTTACCCCCGGTAACGTCTGCCGTGATTATCCCACGACAGTTGGCGCCCACCATGGGGCCTGCGTCCAAAGGTGTTTACGTCACGGGAGAAGCTCGGAAGAACATGGAGAATCTCGTCGTCGGCAAGATCTACATCGACCACAAAGGAGACAAGATGGTGGACGATTCCGGCTGGGGGCTAGAGTCGGATCACCTCGAATCCGGATCCGTCGTGACAATCGGCCGGATCAACATCTTCATCAGTATGGTACGTACGTCTAATTTAAAAGGACAATATCATGTGCATACTACAGGAACTCCTAGCAGGGACAAAGAAACATTAAAGCAAGCGGTAAACTCGGTTTCCTCGGCCGTTCCGGGATACCTGAGATGGGCGGAACAAGAGGTAACGTGGAGCAGAAGAGATCACCCGGAAAGAATAGAGCGCCCAGGAGTCTTGGCATTGGTAGTTTCCCCACAGGTCAATGGTTACGAGTTGAAAAGAGTCCTAATGGACGGTGGAAGTAGCATTAATATCTTATATTGGGAAACCTTCTTACGCATGAGTCTCAAAGAGTCCCAGCTACAGAAAAGTTCAACAGTTTTTCATGGGATTGTGCCGGGTAACTCAGCGTGCCCCGAGGGAAAGATCACATTGGAGGTTGCTTTCGGAGAATCAACGGATAATTATCGAGTTGAGTGGCTCACGTTCGAGGTGGTCAAATTGCGCAGTCCTTATCACGCGCTGTTCGGAAGACCGGCTTATGCTAAATTCATGGCCAGACCGTGTTATGTGTATTTACAGCTAAAGATTCCGGGTCCTAAGCAGACTATCACCATACATGGAAGCCGGGATATAGCGGCCGAGTGCGACGAAGGAGATTCAGTGATGGCCGAACAAGCTTGCAGAAAAGAGGAACTCAAGTATTACCGGTCTCAAGTAGATCCGGATGATAGAACAACACTTAAAAGACCGAATACCGAGGACGAAAGAGCAAAATTCAAGGCAGCACAGGACACCAAGAAGATAGATTTTGTTGAAGGAGATTCCACTAAGCAATTCACTATAGGGTCTAACTTGGGAAGAGAGCAGGAGAAGGCACTTGTGGAGTTTATTCGTTCAAATGCGGACGTATTCGCCTGGACACCTAGCGACATGCCGGGTATCCCTACAGAATTGGCAGAGCACATTTTGCACGTAGATCCCAAGTCCAGGCCTGTGAAGCAGGGCTTGAGGAAGATGAATGAGGAAAGAAGGAAAGCTATAGGTGAAGAAATCGCTCGGCTACTGACAGCCGGCTTTATCATGGAAGTATTTCACCCGGATTGGTTAGCAAATCCGGTTCTAGTGATGAAAAAGACCAACGAGTGGAGGATGTGCATCGACTTCACGAGCCTCAACAAGCATTTCCCAAAGGATCCGTTCGCACTACCAAGGATAGACCAGATTGTAGATGCAGTAGCCGGGAGTGACCTGCTATGCTTTCTGGACGCATATTCCGGGTACCATCAAATTAAGCTCAAGAGGGAGGATTGGGAGAAAACATCATTCATAAACCCCTTTTGGGGCCTTTTGTTACAAAACCATGACGTTTGGATTGAAGAACGCTGGCGCAACTTATCAACGGTGTATTCAGAAATGCTTCGAGGACCAAATTGGACGCAATGTCCATGCTTACGTGGATGATGTGGTTGTCAAGACCAGGAAGGCAGAAACATTTATCGATGATCTAAAGGAAACGTTCAAGAATTTAAGAAGGTACCATATGAAACTTAACCCGACAAAGTGCGTGTTTGGAGTTCCAGCCAGGAAATTACTCGGCTTTATCGTCTCCGAGAGAGGAATTGAAGCAAACCCGGATAAAATCAAAGCTATCCAAAATCTGAAAAGGCCGGAAAATTTGAAGCACGTTCAAAAACTCACGGGCTGCGTAGCAGCCTTGAGCCGATTCATATCCAGACTTGGAGAAAAGGCAATACCATTATACCGGCTCTTGAGGAAGTCCGACAAATTCGTATGGGATCAGGAGGCGGATGAGGCGTTCGAGGCACTAAAAAAGCAGTTATCCGAAGCACCAGTACTAGCGGCCCCGGGTCCTAAAGAGCCTATGTTGCTATACGTGGCAGCAGGCCCCCGAGCCGTCAGTGCAGTAGTAGTTGTGGAGCGTAAAGAGGATGGGAAAGGTTATCCAGTCCAGAGGCCGGTTTATTATGTCAGTGAAGTATTATTAGAGGCAAAGCAGCGTTATCCGCATTGGCAAAAGCTGGTTTTCGGGGTCTTCATGGCCAGCCGTAAACTGAAGCCGTACTTTCAGGAACACCCTATAACAGTAGTTAGCTCAATACCAATGTCGGATATCATCAGAAACTCGGATGCAACCGGAAGAATAGCCAAATAGGCGATAGAGATGGGGGCTTATCACATCAGCTACGAGCCCAGGTCAGCAATCAAATCTCAGGCTTTGATCGATTTTGTTAATGATTGGACACACACAGGCATGGCCACCATAGTTCCAAATTCCGAGTCATGGATCATGCACTTCGATGGGTCAAAGCAATACGAGGGGTCAGGAGCTGGAGTAGTGCTAACGTCACCCAAAGGAGACAAATTGAGTTATGTACTACAGATTCACTTTGACTGTTCCAACAACGTGGCCGAGTATGAGGCCCTATTGCACGGCTTAAAGGTAGCCAAGGAGATGAATATCAAGAGGATACGATGCTTTGGAGATTCGGACCTGGTGGTACAGCAGGTATCAGGAACTTGGGATAGAAAAGACGCAACTATGGCAGCATACCGCAGGGAGGTTGATAGGGTTGCAGGATGTTTTTCCGGGTATGAGGTAGACCATATAGACAGGAGAAAGAATGAGGCAGCAGACGCCCTCGCTAGACTCGGCTCGCGCAGAGAGCCGGTTCCACCTAACGTTTTCCTGGACGAATTATGGCGACCATCAGTTAAAACAGAGTCTGAGGAGGAACTGGCAAGTAAAGACCCGGATATGGAGCTCGTGGCCACTATACGCGCTATTCCCGAGTGGACAGAACCGTTTTTGGCCTACCTATCGCGAGGCGAGTTACCACAACAGGAGGTGTTAGCAAGGCAAATTTTGCGGCGAGCGAAGGGGTATTCTATCATCAATGGGGAGTTATACAAGAGAAGTGCCACGGGAGTCTTTTTGCGCTGTGTAGCACCAGAAGAAGGCCGACAGATTCTCAGGGAAATCCATGAAGGTGATTGCGGGCATCATGCGTCTACAAGATCCCTTGTGGCCAAAGCTTATCGACATGGATTTTTCTGGCTCACGGCTCTAGCAGATGCGGAACGATTAGTAGCAAGGTGTGACGGATGTCAAAGGTACGCTCGCCAAACCCACGTGCCGGCTATGGAATTACGGACCATCCCGTTAACTTGGTCGTTCGATGTCTGGGGTTTGGACATGGTTGGCCCCTTTCATATGTCACCTTGCTAAAAGACACACCTTTTAGTGGCTATTGATAAGTTTACCAAGTGGGTAGAGGCCATGCCAGTTACCAACTGTGAAGCAGCTACAGCAGTCAAGTTCCTGAAAAGAATAATCTACCGGTTCGGGTATCCTCACAGCATAATTACCGACAACGGAACCAACATGTCCCTTGGTGAGATGGAAAAGTTCTGTGGAAACAATGGAATCCGGCTTGATGTAGCATCAGTGGCTCATCCACAGGCCAATGGACAAGTGGAGAGGGCAAATCAAGAATTGCTTCGCGGACTAAAACCACGACTGCGAGTTCCCTGTGTTAGGGCTGCTGGTGCGTGGGTCGAAGAGCTTCCTGCCGTGGTTTGGGGTATCAATACTACACCTAACAGATCTACTCAGATGACGCCCTTCTTCATGGTCTATGGCGCGGAGGCAGTGCTACCGAGTGATATTATTCATGATTCACCACGAGTATCAGCATACGTCGAAGTGGAGAACGAAAAGACCCGGCAAGACGCCGTGGATATGTTAGAAGAACAAAGGGAACAAGCTCTGGAAAGATCAGCCATATATCAGCAGGATTTACGAAGATATCATAGCCGGCGCGTGAAAACCCGGGTCTTCCAGGAAGGAGACCTGGTTCTGCGCCTGGTACAGTCGAATGAAGGAAAGCACAAGTTATCACCACCATGGGAAGGACCGTTTATCATAAGCCGGAATTTGCATAATGGGTCATATTACTTGATAGATGCAAGGGAAGAGTCGACCACAGTTAATGACACCGCTCATACCACTTCATCTATGCAAGAAAGAGACAGACCATGGAACGTGGCTCAGCTACGTCCATATTATACTTAGCAAAAATTATATTGGCATGTAGAATTGAACGATGTAACAGGCAGCAGGTTTTCAGACGCACTCTTTTCCTATCCAGGGTACCCTTGGGGACTGGACGGGTTTTTAATGAGGCGGCCTGCTGGCCTAATTTTTTCATATCAAGTAAAGAGGTGATTATCAAGAAAAGAGGTGATTGTTATCATGTTCTGTACTTTCAGTATGATGCATATATTTAGGTCTTGGGGGCTGGCTGCTTGAATAGCACAGTTGCAAACTCAAAGACCCGGCCATGATGCCTATGAGTTATAAGGGCCGATCACTTGCAAACGAGTACGGCTGCAATCTTATAACCGGACGAAGGAGCCAAATTTTCTTGACTATTCTTACTTAAGCTCGATGTGACTCGCAATAAAGTGGCATGATTTGTTCGCTTACGATTACAGTCAGCCATGACGCCCAGTGGGACTTGCCTGACTCTGTCTTCGTATAGATGTAACAACATGGTATCCACGCGAAAGCCGGCTTACAGTACAAGATAGTCAAAAGGGTCATCTAAACCACAAGTTATGCAGAGTACAAGGCTAATAACCGGAAACTCAACGATTATTAAGCATAACTTCAGATCCTGTGTGAAACAACTCGGGGTTTTTTGTGGACTTAGCAGCAAGCAACTTGTTCTCCTTGAAAGATCACGTATCCTAGACTCGGAAATCTGGGTCCTGGAAACTCAGGATCTTAAGAGAGGAAAAAATTGCTTAGTTGTTAAGGTTCAAAAAATCCAAACATCCGAGTCTTGGGGACTTGGGGACTTAGAAGCAATCCCGCTTGTCAACACCCATGAAACCCGGAAACCGAGTCTCACAAAAGGAACAATACAGAAAGTCGGATATCGAGAATAAAGAAAGTTGGATAT
Source organism: Alopecurus myosuroides (assembly GCA_028641055.1). Lineage (NCBI taxonomy): Eukaryota > Viridiplantae > Streptophyta > Magnoliopsida > Poales > Poaceae > Alopecurus > Alopecurus myosuroides. The sequence goes on from CM054062.1 coordinate 265,402,831, forward strand.
CGAGAATAAAGAAAGTAGGATATCAAGATCACATGGGTTCAAAAGTAGATAAACATAAAAGCCAGAAGAGGCACAAGGTGTATCAGGAACTTAGAATGCATTACAAAATTTCGATAAAGAGTATCAAAGGTGCACAGGCGCACCATTCAAAAAGAATTGTTTAAACGGCACATCAGGCCGACTGACGCATAAGAAGTGGCAGGTATTACTCGGCATTCTAAGCCGCGGCGTCCATCTTCGCCTTGCCTTTGCCATCACTTGTGGTAGCAGCAGCACCCGGGTCAGCAGCAATGTCGGCTCGCGCGGGTGGAGGAACGATGGGTGTAGAGGTAGCGGGTGCAGAGTCGGCTTCAGCCTTCTTCTTTGCAGCTTCCTCCCTAATCTTGGCAGCTTCTTCCCTCCATCGGGCAAGCATATCGTATGGCTTGGGGCGATCTGCCTTAATAACCTTGTCACTAGCATCATATGCAGGAAGAATAGAATCAATCTCCAAACTGTCGGCGATCACACTGGCCGGGTGACGAACTTCTTTCTGAATGGCTTTGAAATTCTTTGGTGAGAACTTGGACCCGTCTTGATTGAATTCTGGAAACCCGCTCATCAGCTTGGCCGGCTCTAGCTTAGGGAAATAAGCTTTAGCCAGCGCAAGACCCCGGGTTACTCCAAACCGACAGGATGAGCGCTTCCAATGCCAAATCCACTCAGGAATGGTGGAGCAGACTTCCAGCAACTTTTTCATGTTACCAGGTCCAACACCCGGTAGTCGTAGTTCATCGAGAATCCATCCAACGCCGGCACTGAGCTGCCGGACAGTATCTTTAATGAGCTTCAGCTTGGCAGTATCATCCTCTTCCGGTATCGAATCGTCCGGACCTGCTGAAAGTAAGAAAAGTAATGAACAAGGAGATCCGGCTATTCATCCAAAGGAAAATCCGGGTCTTAATTGCTAAAGTTCAAAGATCATACCAGTTGCTGCGCGGTAGGTATCGGCAATCTGCACAGAAAGTGTTGTTAGCCTGTCCTCAGCCAAGTGAGCCCTTTTCCTATACTTCGTTGTGATTTTTCCACTCCTACGAGCTTCAGCTTCAGCTGCTTCGCGAAGAGCTGTCTCCTTCACAATGCGTTTGGCAGCCTTCGCCAGCTTCTTCTCAGATTGCGCAACGAAATCCTAGGTGGAAACACAAGGAAGGGTCAGTCGGATCTATTATGAAGTTCCAAGCAAATTAAACCAGTAATTCACTTGGAACTTGGGGACTATACAAGGATACAAGTGGTGTCACTCGGACTTACCTTGTGCTTTGTTATCAAAGCATCTAGAATATTCTCTTCATCGGCCTTTAAGGTGTAGAGGGCATCAAGCATTTGGGTGAACGTCATATCCTCTGGGCGAACTCTAGAAGAGCCGGCAGATTGGTCTTCCGGCTGGGGAACTTTCCCGGTTCTTGGGGTCGAAACCCGGACCGTCTGAGTATCCGGGTTAGGAGAGCCCGTCTTCGTCTCCAAGATCTCAATTTCTTCGTCCACTTCTTCGGAGGATTCTGGAGACACGGTTTCCTGTTGAGCCGGGTCATTGAAGGGGTCTTGTTCTTGGCCGTCTTCAGCCTCATCGTCAACTACAGCATCCGTGTTAATAGTCGGCCCCTCCACCCCCTGCTTTTCTGCTTCTGTGATTTCCGGGTCACTAGTGGTAGCTTGGGCGCTAATAGGAAAGAGGAAAAAAGTGGTTAGCGATATAGGTTGGTAGTTATCAGGTGCAAAAGGATATCGAGCGATGGAGACTTACCCGGTGTTCACAGCGTAATCCGGCGGGAGTTCGCCGCTGGAGGCGGACGAGGTCGCCAAAGGCACCGATAGCGGCACCCGGAATTGCCCAGCGAGTGGGTGGCTAGGAGATGGGTGGCGCTGAGGAGATTTGGAGAGCTGAGGTGGAGGAGTGCTGGCCCGGTGAGCAGGTGAAGTGGAGATACCCGGGTTAAGGGGATCCTCGCCCGGGGAACTCCGGGTCACCCTGCGCTTAACCGGGAAAGGATCCTTCAAGAATGATGAGTGTGACAGTTGTTGATTAAGTTTACGCATGGTATCGAAGGAGTAAGGCTCAGAAGACATAAAGGAAAAAGGAACCTTTGCAACCACTCCTCTGGCCTTCCTTTTGGCCTCGACTGTGACCTCCTGATCGGATTCAGTGGCCTCCGGGTCTTCCTCTTCCTTTTCTTCTTCGTCTTCCATCCCTGAAAATCGAGTATGTATCCGTGGGAAAAAGGTAAATGGTAGGAAAATAATGCAAGTAAAAGATAACATGAGAGTCGGATAAGTACCTTCATCATCATCAGCCGGCTCGTCTTCTTCTTCCGGGTCTCTGGAGGGGGGGAGGTTTCAACTCTCCAGAAGGGATCATCAGCCTAAAGCCAGAAAGATGAAAGTAAGAATTGGAAGTTGCATCAGGTCAAAGTGTGGAAAAAGGTTATGAGAATTGGATCTTACCGCTGGAGCCGGGTTTTCCCGAGTGAATGGAGGTAACCCGGTAATGTTCTTTATCACCTCCAATTTTTCCATCAAGAAACTCTTGATGGTTTTGTTGGTATCACCGGTTGCAAAGTTCTTGGTGGAGTATCGGAGCGCGTCTGTGGTGTGCCCCGAATACTCGCACATCAGCTTGGTACGGGTAGAGTTGGGCTGGATCCGGAAATCGACCCACGTCTTCACCAAGTTGAGCCCAAGAAGGCCTTGGGCCGAGAGAACAGCTAGCCTAGCCAGCAAAGGCTGGATGGCCTCCCTGTCCGACTCAGGGGCAAAGGCATTGAAAGACTCGGAGATATCTAGGAGACCCTCCGAGTAACCCGGCAATCTTCTCTCGCCGGGTAGGGAGGTGTCTCGACAGTAGAATAAGGAGAGTTGCCAATGCTTAACGTGAGAGTTTAAGTTAAGGGTCGGCATAGGGGAATTCTTGCGGCGCTGGATGGAAACCCCGCCGCAAGTCAAGAGTGCCCCGTCACCGCTTTCGCGGCACGGTTTGCATTGGAAGAGTTCTATGAAACGAGTCAAATTTGGCGGAATTCACAAATAAGACTCGCAAAGGACGATGAAGTGGGTTATGTTCAATATAGAGTTAGGCCCTATATCAAACACCCGGAGGCCGTAATGGTTAAGGACTTCCCGAAAGAAAGAGTGACCCGGAGGACGGAATCCCCGGGTCACGTGTTCTACGAAGCAGATTACCTCGTTGTCAGCGGGTGTGGGCCGGGTCTCGTCACCCGGCGCCCTCCAGTGGATGTCCTTCTGGGAGGGGAGGACTCCCAACTCGGCCATCCCTTCTAGCTTGGCCTTCGTAGCTGTGGATCTCCCCCAATTGGCGGATATGGTCTGGGTTGTCTTCGCCTGAGCCGACTGCTTTCCTTGTCTCTTAGGGGCCATGGGATCAACCTGCGAAACACCAGGAAAAAAGATACAGGGAATGAGACTAAAAAATGTTGGGATATCCGAGTATCTATTTGGGGTATCAAGAAGGTGTGAAAACTAAGAACTATCCGGGTACTGTGCATGGAGTGAAAGTTGCGAATTATCCGGGTATCAAGTACAACTATGGAAATTATTGGTCACTTACGTATTGAAATGAGTTTGGGGAAGACGGATGGTTGCCCATGTCTCTACTGCAAGCAAAATAGCCGGAAAGGGAGGATTTTCCGGGTGTTAATGATATGCGCGGAAATTTGGATGGAATGGATCTAGATTGGAAAACTTGCGAACGATTCTATGGGGAAATTGATGATTAATAACGATAGGAGGGTGGTGTATGATCATCCAACAGGTTATTGAAGGAGTTGGCGAGCATTTAAACCATCTAATTTGGTGTGACGGGAAACATGGTCTGCGGATTGACCCAGATCCAATCTAGATTAAATCGAAAAAATCACGGGGCTAGATTGACGAATACTTACTGGAAGAAATTGGGATGTGGCCTGGCGGCGGCCGGTGTCGTGATCTAGATCCCCCCCTTGCAGCTCTTGATGAGCAGAACGAAGGCGCGGTGGCGGAGTTTGGCGGCGGCGCGGAGCGACTCAGGGATGAATGTAACTGGCGGCGGCCTTGTTACGGCGGCGTGCTCGGGATTCTCGAGGTGTTGCGGGGCGCAGGGAGTGAGGGAGCCGATGAGAGATTGGAGTGATGTGTGGAAGTCCAAGTTACCGTCTGGGCTCTATTTATAAGGTGTGGGTGGATACACCTATCCCAACGGGCGGAATCCGGAAGATTTGGGGTAATGGCTATCTGCGCGGATTTTACGAGATATGCTTCACATGCCGAGCAAGATATCCGGACGAAAAAGAGAAGGGGATCCTCTCCGCGGTATCGGGATCAATTATCGAGTAAAGTATGGAGTTTTGGCATTTTTATCAAGGCTTAGACTCGGAAAGTTAAGCAAAGCGTCTGGAGAAAAGCCGGGTTACTATATGGCCACCATGGAGTTAGGCCTAGCTATATGTCAAAGCACCTTAACCCGGCCTCCGTACACTTGTGCGTTTGATATTTTTGCAGGGAATAGCCAGGACTTCAAGGAAGGATCCATGAAGCCCAAGCTATCCTGGGGACTACTGATGGAGGGATGATAACCCGGTAGGCCAACTCCAAGGTGTAACCCGGCCCAAGGGACATGGCGCAGGATCCGGCTAAGGATAACGAAACTTCTGGAAGGCCCAAAGTTTGCAGGCCTCGTAACCCGGATTGTGGGTAGCGGTAAGGAAAGCTAAGGGTTTGTAAGCGGTGTCCGGGTAGGATTCAGGGTGCGCCTTGGAGGGCAAGCCATGGGGGGTACGATGCTTTATAAACCAACCCCTAGGTCTAGTTTACAGAGATCCAAGAGTTCTAGCAATCTCGCCTAATATCGAGTATCTAGTGTAACGCGCAATTCGAGTTGTTATCTTGAGATCGGAGACTCGGCGACTTGATTGCCGGCTACCAGATCAAAATTCATCATCATGTTTTCCTCTGAGCTAAACCCTCTCCCAAACGCCTGTGTCGTCTTGCCCCAAGATCAGTTACCCCCGGTAACGTCTGCCGTGATTATCCCACGACAAGTGCATCAAATGGAAAGCCCGAACTAAGTGTGGCGATTTGGACGAGATGCGAATCGAATCAAATTGAGGGGGGCGCCCATACACGCTTCCCACATGCGGTTAGTGCGCTCATCATGGATCAGTAGACAAGACAGGCCTCAAAACCACGCCGGGTCTCCTGCCGGTGCCTTATCATCAATTTAGCATTACCTCAAAATTAACAGGTTGTTGTTTAACATCGAGCCCCAGAACATAATAGAAAATAATATAGTAACAGAAAGTAACGGGTACAGACTCGAGCAAAACAACCCTAAGCATGCTTGTAAGACACGGGCAACAAGCAATGGGGTTATAGGTGTGGAGGTGAGGCTATATCAGGGTTAAAGGATAACATGTGATAGGTTCGTAACAGAAGCACGATTCATAAGGCTAGCAGAATAGACAACGGAAAGTATCGGTATCCAATGTTGAAAAGAACACGATGGTTCATGTGAGTGAATACTTGCCTGCAAACTCAGTAGCCTGGTACTGGGCTAACTCCTCAGAAGTAGTGTCGTAAACCTCGTCTGTCTCAACGTCGTCGTCTATTCGAGAAGAAGCAAACAAACAACGCAGAAATACAAACAATCAATAGCATGGCATAGTGCACAATCATGGGATGATGCATGACCATTTAATTGATGCACCAAAAATAAACTAGTTGACATGGTAACATAACATAATTAAATGGACCCACATGCAATTTGGGATTGCATATGGAAAGCCCATCAATTAAGGTTGGTATAATTGTTTTACAACTAATCAACAGGTGAAAGTGAATTAGTATGATGCATGGATGAGGAAAACAGAAAAGTAACAACAATAGAAATAATTTTGAAATAAGGTTTACCAGGTTTGGAATTTTAGTTATTAAGTTAAGGAATTTTGGTTCCTTAAAGGTGTTACATGTTGTTTTCATCAATTTTAATTGTTCAAAACAAATAGCAAAATTCATATTTGGAAAGTACACAAAATTTTAGGTGGATTACATGTTTCAATTATTGAAAAAGGAATTAAGATGAATTATTTATGAATTAAACAAGTTAAACAAGATTTAAATGAATTAAATTCAAGTATGAATTTATTTGAATTTTTTATTTGTTCAAAACATTAAACCAAATTCATATTTGAAAATTTTATACTTTTCTAGTTTGAAAACATATTTTACATGTTCAAAAATAATTTAATTTAAGCAAGTTATGAATTTTAGCAAATTTAAATGATTTAAACAAGGTTTAAATTATTTAAGCAATTTTAATAATTCAAAACATGAAACAAATTTTATATTGGTAAAGATGGTTCAAAGTAGCATGGAAAACATATTTTATTTGTGTTATTTGAATTAAGTTTGAATTAGTTATGCATTTAGTCAAATTTGAAATGAATTGTTTGAATTTGAATTTTGAAACAATTTGAAAGGTGCAAAACAGAAAACTAATGATGTAATCATGTAGAGAATTTAATTTGGTCCAGTAAACATATTTCATTTGCATTATTTGGATTTGGGAATTAAAAGTTATTTGTATTTTAAAATTAGGGACCAATCTGTAAAAGAAAAAGGATTTAAATTTAAAAAGAAAAGGCCAGAAACAATTATACCCCGCAGTGGCTAGCCCAAGCCACTGACAGAGGGGCCCCCTGGGCCAAGGTGGCCTGCGTGGTGCACATCAGCTGACAGGGGGGCCCTCCTGCCAGCGCCCCTTGCGAAAAAATGGTTGGGGTTTTATTCCGCAAGGCAGGGCTCGAACCCGCGCCGCGGTCGCGCGTGCAGTGGTGCGCTACCACTGCAGTAGCGAATCGATCTTGTCAGGTAAGCACACGCAGACAAAGTTAAGGTTCAGGTAACTTTAACTGAATTTTTCTCTGCAGGTCGTTTCTGAACCTTTCGACAGAGGGACGGTGGCGGCGGCGAGCTGCTGCTGCGCTGCTCGGGCCGTGCTGCTGGTGCGTGGATGCGTGTGCTGTGGACGGTGTGCGTGCGTGCAGAGAGATAGAGAGGAGAGGGGTGGCCGTGATGCTCACCTGCGTTGCAGGTGCAGCAGAGGCTCGGGGAAGAACGGCCGGCGGCGACAGCACGAGGATGGCGGCGGCGCTCCGGTGGGTCTCCGGCAACGGGGAGTGGTCGAGGAGGTAGAGGGGGCTACGGGGAAACCGTTCCCGTGGCTAGCCCGAGGGGAGACGCACCCTACCGGCGGCGATCATCGGCGTCTGGTGGCGGTGGTGGAACAAAATACAGAGAGAGAGCCGAGGGGGAAGGAGAGGAAATCGGCGGCGCTCGAGGGAGAAGGAGGTGGAGGGAGGTATAGGGCTAGGGGAGAGCCCTAGGGCATGGCTATAAAGGCGAGGGCGAGCCGCTGCTGGCCGTCTGCTCGTCGCTCTGTCGACGTGGAGGTGCCCGATGGCGCGCCGTACAGGTTGACGACGATAGGTAAGGCAGTGGGCTGGGCCTGGGGGGTGCAGCCCACTTGCGGGCCTGCCCCTCTCTCTCACTGTTTCTTTCTTTTTTTTTGTTGTTCTGTTTTTTTTTTGCTGAAAAGGAAAAGGAGGAACAAGAATAGGTTTTAGGATTTGGAAAATTCTTGGAAAATTTGTGTTGAATGTTTATTGTAACAGCAACATATGCACCCTTTGTTTTTTTTTTCAAAAAGTTCAAAATATATTGCTGTTTGTAATTTGATGGAATTTGAATGAATTTTGATTATTAAGTGAAATATTGAAAACAAAATTTAAATAGTTTGGACCTTATAGTTTAATGGAAACAAATGATTAGAATTGTGTTGTAATTTTCATAAGTTTCAACATGGTTGCTGTTTGGAAACTTATTTGAATTTTGATTGGAATTTGAGTTAAGTGAGTTATTAAATAAAATAACAAGTTAATAGTTGAGCTTTCTATTTTAATAGAAACAAATGGATGTTTTATTTTGAAAAATTTTATTTGAAAATTGTAACAGAGCAAGTATGAAACAAATATTTGAATTTGGTTTGAAAATTCCAATAGAAAACAATGGAAAACAAATGGAAACAAATGTAAAACAATTGGAAAACAAATGCCAAAACAAATGCAATGATGATGTCATGATGCAAAACATAAAATAACAAGAAATAAAACATTCTAGGGGTTGTTTTCATACTTGGGATGTTACAAAACGCCCCCCTTGAAGGAATCGCGCCCCGAGATTCCTACTGAGAAGTGAAAAGGTCCGGATACTTCTTGTGAAGATCCTCTTCGGTCTCCCACGTTGCCTCTTTATCAGAATGATGCGACCATTGCACTTTCAAGAACTTGGTGCTCTTGTCGCGAGTCTTATGCTCGGTCTCATCGAGAATACGAATAGGGTGCTCCTCATAAGATAAATCATCTTGCAGTTCAATGGAATCTTGATCAACTGCACGATCTGGATCTTTGAAACACCTCTTGAGCTGTGACACGTGAAACACATCGTGCACCTTGGATAGTTTTTCTGGAAGTTCTAGACGATAGGCATTTTCTGCACGTCTTGAGAGAATGTTGAAAGGACCAATGTATCTTGGTGCAAGTTTTCCTTTCACACCGAAACGATGAGTGCCTCTGAGGGGAGTTACACGGAGATATGCTTTGTCACCAGGTGCATAAATCATATCCCTGTGCTTGCTGTCATAGTAGCTTTTCTGACGAGACTGAGCAATCTTGAGATTGTCACGAATGATGCGAACTTTCTCTTCGGCTTCCTTAACAATGTCAGGGCCTAAGAGTGAACGTTCACCAGCTCCAGACCAATTTATTGGACTCCTGCATCTGCGGCCATAGAGAGCTTCAAATGGTGCCACGCCTAGGCTTGCCTGGAAGCTGTTGTTGTAGGAGAATTCAGCATATGGAAGGCATTCCTCCCATTTCATGCCAAAAGAGATACCACATGCTCTGAGCATATCCTCGAGAATCTGATTGACTCTTTCGACTTGCCCCTGAGACTGAGGGTGATAAGCTGTGCTGAACAGAAGTTTGGTGCCCAATGCTTCTTGAAAGCTTTTCCAGAAATGAGAAGTGAATATGCTTCCACGGTCTGAGCTTATTTCCAGTGGAACACCATGAAGAGGTACAATCTTTGCTGTGTAGAGCTCTGCTAACTGGCTAGCTGAGATTGTTTCTTTGACAGCAAAGAAGTGAGCTACTTTTGTGAGACGATCAATGACAACGAAGATTGCATCGTTGCCCCTCTTGGACTTTGGAAAACCAGTGACGAAGTCCATTTCAATCATGTCCCACTTCCACTCAGGAATTTTTAGAGGTTGGAGTAGACCGGCTGTTTTCTAATGGACTGCCTTAACACGTTGACAAACGTCGCATTCAGAAACGTGTTGAGCAATTTCACGTTTCATGCGAGGCCACCAATACAGTGTTTTGAGATCCTGGTACATATTTGTACTTCCAGGGTGTATGGAGAGAGGAGTTTCATGAGCCTCCTTGAGAATGACATCTTTGAGACTTTGAACTTGAGGAACTGCAATGCGTCCTTCGAAGAACACAGTTCCCTTGTCATCAATTGAGAAGGACTTAAATTTCTCCTTGCCTTCTTTGATGTGTTCTACCATCTTCTTGATTTCAGCATCACGAAGTTGTTCAGAACGAATCTTATCCTCGAGAGTTGGACTGGCTGTCAAGTTTGCAAGATAACCTTGAGGAACAAGACCAAGGTTGAGCTTCTGGAATTCTTCATGAAGTGGAGGTTGGCTTTCCATGATCATGAGATTATTGCAATATGACTTGCGACTGAGAGCATCGGCCATAACATTAGCCTTGCCTGGAGTGTAAGAAATGGTAAGATCAAAGTCTTTAATCTTTTCAATCCATCTCCTTTGCCTGAGGTTTAGATCTGGTTGAGTGAAGATGTATTTCAGACTCTTATGATCGGAAAAGATTTCGGTGCGTTTACCCAACAAGTATTGCCTCCATTTCTTGAGGGCAAACACAACTGCTGCAAGTTCAAGGTCATGTGTGGGATAGTTTTGCTGATGTGCATTCAACTGACGTGAAGCATAAGCCACAACTTGACGTTCTTGCATAAGAACTGCACCTAGACCTTGGAGAGATGCATCACAGAATATTTGGAAAGGTTTGGTAGGATCTGGGCCAACCAGAACTGGCGTAGAAGTGAGTTTAGTCTTCAGGAGATTGAAACTCTCATCACATTGTGGAGACCAAACGAACTTCTTCTCCTTCTTTGTGAGATCAGTGAGGGGTTTAGCAATCTTGGAGAAGTTTTGGACGAAACGACGACAATAGCTAGCCAAGACAAGAAAACTTCTTACTTGCTTCACCGTCCTTGGAGGTTTCCAATCAACAATTGCTTTAACCTTTTCTGGATCAATGGCTATGCCCTTGGCAGAGATGACATGACCAAGGTAAGCAACTTCTGGAATCTAGAACTCACATTTTGAGAACTTGGCATATAGACGATGCTCGCGAAGTTTTATGAGAGTGAGACGAAGATGTTCTTCATGCTCTTCCTCGGATTTGGAGTAGACAAGAATGTCATCAAGATATACCACAACGAACTTGTCGAGGTATTCGTGGAAAACAGAATTCATGAGTCGAGAGAATGTCGCCGGTGCATTGGTTAGACCAAAGGACATGACGGTGTATTCATATAGACCGTACCGAGTGGTGAAAGCTGTTTTTGGAATATCCTCTTTTCTGATCTTTATCTGATGGTAACCCATTCTCAAGTCCAACTTTGAGAATATTGAGGCTCCAGCAAGTTGATCAAAAAGATCATCGATACGAGGAATTGGATACTTGTTTTTTATGGTTTTCTCGTTAAGAGGACGATAGTCAACAACGAGTCTCTTTGTGTGATCCTTTTTCGCAACGAACAGAGTTGGGCAACCCCAAGCCGAGGAACTAGGTTGAATGTAACCTTTTTCCATGTACATATCGATTTGCTCCTTTAACAGTTTCAGTTCAAGAGGAGCTATCTTGTATGGATGCTTAGAGATTGGAGCAGTACCTGGTTCAAGCTCGATCACGAACTCAACTGCTCTGTCCGGAGGCATCCCTGGCAACTCTTCTGGAAAGACGTCGGGGAATTCACAAACCACCGGGAAATTTTCAAGTAGAGGTAGAGGTTTTGCATCGAGGGTGTACAGTTGAATGGAACTTGAATCATTTGGAGAATAGACTATCTGGCCAGAAGGGTGGAACAGAGTTATTGACTTTTGAGCACAGTCAATCCTTGCTTTATTAGCTTTCAGCCAATCCATACCAAGAATGATATCAATGTCAGAATTTCCCAGCAGTATGAGAGAAGCAAGGAATATGTGTCCTCCAATTAGGATTTGATTCCTGTGACTGATCTTAGACGTTTGCATAGTTGCTCCAGGGGAGTTTACTACTAGCGGGGAACCCAAACCAACAAAGGGGAGTTTAACTACTGTCGCAAAGATCTTTGACACGAAAGAATGTGATGCTCCGGTATCAAATAACACTTTAGCTGGAATAAGGTTTACGGGGAATGTACCGAGAACGACGTCAGGAGCTTCCTCAGCTTTGTCGATCTTGACATGATTCACCCTTGCGGTCCTCCCGACAGGCCTGTTGTTGGAGTTGAAAGCTTTAGGCGGGGGAGCACGCACCATTGCCTGGTTTGTGTTGGGACGAGGTGGTGGTGGAGGTAGCTGCCTCTGCGTGCACTTGTCAGCGTAGTGCCCCGTCTGCTTGCACTTGTAGCAAGTGACGACACGAGGAGGCCCTGGCCTTGGCTGCCCCCATTGAAGCCCTCTGATCATGCATCTGAGCAGGGTTGGGTGGGCGGGGAGTGAAGCCTGGAGAAGCTTGGGCATATGGAGCCCGAGTGACAGCACCATTTGGCACCCAGATGCGGCTCTTCTGCGGAGGGGTGGTCATGTTGGAGGAGGAACCACCCTCACGCGAGTGCTTGCGAGACTCCTCGAACGCCTTGCGCCCATTTTCTTCATTGAGCGCGGTGTTAACGAGCTCCTCGAAGTTGTTGGCCTTGATGTTGGTGAGGGCGTACTTGAGTTCCGGGTTAAAACCTCTGCGGAACCTTGCCATCTTCTTAGCCTCAGTGGACACCTCATCACCAGCGTATCGAGTGAGGCGATTGAACTCACTCTGATAGCCAATGACGTCCAGCTTGCCCTGCTTGAGTGAGCAAAACTCTTCACGCATCCTTTCCATGAGACCATCTGGAATGTGGTGCTTCAGTAAAGCTTCCTTGAAACAACCCCAGGTGATTGGATAGCCAGCTCTCATGGTCTGGTAGTTTTCCCACCAAGTAGCTGCTTGGCCCTTCAGCAGATAGTATGCATACTTGACCTTGTCTTCCCCAGCAACGTGAGCAATCTCCAGAGCCTTAGCTATCTCACGGATCCAGTCATCAGCATCCAGAGGCTCGCGTGTGGCCACGAAAGCTCTTGGGCCCAGACTGAGAAACTCCTTGATACTGACTCGTGGAGCATTCTGGTTGTTGTGCTGGTTAGTCTGAAACTGGGCCATCTGTGCCATAACTTGAGTCATCTGAGTCAACAGCTCCGTGATTGGCGGTGGCTCAGGCGGGGTGTTCCTTGTTGGCGGCATCCTGAATGGAAATGCATTTTAGCACAACAATAGAAAAGGATAGACTCGGCAACCAAAAGAGAGATTATTCCGACGCATGAATAGATAACCAACAGGTACATCATCACATGTTCAAATACATCAGAATATCCAACACACCACAAATGGTTCGAATGCCAAAGGATAACTAAACATAACTAGGAATGGATACATCGGTACTCCCATGCTCATCACGCAGGACGGCGGCTAGGAGTACGGCGAGAGGTACGGTGAGGAGCACACCCACGAAAGTAGGTAGAACGACGATCCACATAGATCTGACGTGGTCTGAGGGCGACTCTAGGTGTGGTGAAGTACATAGCGTCGACTCCCTGTGCTCCAGAGCGAGGAATCCCAGTGTAACCAGCACCAAGGTTAAGGAGTGGACCTCTGATCGACTCGTAACCTCCAGCATCTGGCAGACGACGACCCACTGGTTGATCGAAACGTGCAAAGCGCTCATCTCCCACAAAGTCTGTGGTGTACGTCGCCAGACGAGTCAAAGCAAGGTAGAGCTGCTCTCTGACTGAAGCCAACTCCTGAGATAGTGTGCTGGCAACTGCGTCACTGTGCCTCACAAACTGAGCGGTGGTGTGCAGCCTGGAGTTATCATGCTCATAAACATCCAGGTTGTCGTAGAGAGTGAAGTGAGCTCCCTCCGAAGTTATGTAACCACGGGGGATGTGGCGATAGATAGAATCGTCAAATCCCCAGTAGTCAGCACGAAGGACGGTGAGACTCACATAAGCTGCCTGCTGCACAGCCATATCCACTGTGGAACCTACTGCCTCGTAGCGGTGGACAACGCTCATGCCATCATCTGACAGAATGTAGACGATAGCCTGGTAGTAGGTCTGGTCAAACTCTCGCTGCTGCTCGTAGACCTGGTACTCTGGTGCCCAACGGAACCCCAGATAAGTGACCATGTCTCTCAGCATCTCCGGATAACCGGCAGTGCTCTCGCAACGGGTCATCCGAACCACCTGCGGGTAGAACCTGAGATCCATCTGCAGATGATCGGGGAAGTTTTGATTAGACGCTGGTAGAAGAACTGAAGTGGAAAGCAACAACAAGGTTTCAACGGACGATAAGGATGTTGAGAAGAACAGGATATCGAAGCAACATCGGGAAACACGAGACCAAAAACTCCTGAGGTACTACGGAAAAACCCATCCGGGCTCCTAAAGGATCAATATCTACTGCTTAAGGAATAGAGGATCTCCTTCCGGGGCTTACACGCCTTCGTTCTCAATCATGAGTAGGCAACATGATAATTCATGTCACAACCACCTCCATTCCTATGGTCTAGTAGATATAACTATCCTAGAGAAACCAGGATACGTGAAATCCTAACTTGAAAGTTTAGATGAGAAGGGAAAACAACGTTGCACTTCCTTACCAGAAAAGGGAGGGTGGGTGGGGAAAGAAGAAAAAGAACAGAATTCCTACTCTCACGTTTCATTTTTCCTATATAGCTACAAAATAGTTTCTAGACTCAACCGCGACCAGTAAAAAGGGATCCTACAGGCAGACAGGCTCTGATACCATTTGTCGCACCCGGACTTCTAGGGGATACTCACAGTCCGCTAAATAGTAGAACAAATGGCTTACGGGGCATACCGGCACCCGCATCTCAATATGAGCAGGCCAACACGTAAACGTGTGACAACCATTCTCTACTATCCATCGTCTGCGCAAACCATCCCATAGAAATCAGGATACTACCATTGACGTACTTCATACCATACACACATGGTACGTCAACGGCGTTTAACAGAATGATAGCACAACATATCTCTAAGACACAAAAGATGGAAATAAGTTGCAAATAGCTCTCACTAGAGCAGAGATAGCAAATACAATCATCCAGAGGACACATGTCCCAACATATCATCATTACAACACAGCGGAAGCATCCAAAGTGTCTGAGTACAGACAAGATCCAAATAGGCCTAAGAGGCCGAAAACGAAAAGACGGAGACCATCCACGATGTCTCGGATCCTGCCCAGGTCCGCTATCTACTCGTCAGCAGCCTCGTCAAACTCCACGTAGTAGCCATCACGGGGATCCTCGTAAGCGTAGTCTGCGGAAACCACAGCCCCAAAGGGGTCAGTACATAAACGTACTAGCAAGCAAGACTCACAGTTCACCAAAGGGTACCCAGCAACATCAAGCACATATGCTTTGGGTTCAACAGAAGAAAGGGGTAATACAAAAGATGCGGCAGCGGGCTGCACAACCAACTACAGAAACATGTTATAACTTCTGGCTAACAGGAAGGGATAAGATAGCGTATCATAACCAACTAACAACTAACTCCAAACAAACCCATCCTGGATCTCGCCCCTTATCCAAAGAAGCAATCCGAGGATAACTCACACAGTTGGATTAGTGACGGGTCAAGTTATTGTGTCAATAAGGCTATTACTAATCAAGTTATCATTAGTTAGGTGTAAGTTGTTCTGAGTACTTGTTAGCCAGTACTTTCACCAAGTCATCCATAACCGCGGAAAACACGGCTTCTCGAGAAGATTTATCCCTGCAGGGGTGCACCAATTTGGCCGTACACGTAAGAATACCCCGCCAGGATGGAAATGCACTTCCACCAAGCGAGGCACTCAACACAACTCAACTCTTCTTCGCATCAAGCCCAAAGAACCACGTGTTGTGCGTGCGCGGCTAATCGAGCCCCCACGAAGAAAAGGGGACCCTCATAGCACTCTAAGACCACGCCGCCCTAAATGCCGACTACAAAAGTTCCACCCTGGCCTCGGGTTCGTACCTGCATATGAGTGCATCAAATGGAAAGCCCGAACTAAGTGTGGCGATTTGGACGAGATGCGAATCGAATCAAATTGAGGGGGGCGCCCATACACGCTTCCCACATGCGGTTAGTGCGCTCATCATGGATCAGTAGACAAGACCCTTTTCCTAATTAGGGTCGACACTAGCAGGCCTCAAAACCACGCCGGGCCTCCTGCCGGTGCCTTATCATCAATTTAGCATTACCTCAAAATTAACAGGTTGTTGTTTAACATCGCGCCCCAGAACATAATAGAAAATAATATAGTAACAGAAAGTAACGGGTACAGACTCGAGCAAAACAACCCTAAGCATGCTTGTAAGACACGGGCAACAAGCAATGGGGTTATAGGTGTGGAGGTGAGGCTATATCAGGGTTAAAGGATAACATGTGATAGGTTCGTAACAGAAGCACGATTCATAAGGCTAGCAGAATAGACAACGGAAAGTATCGGTATCCAATGTTGAAAAGAACACGATGGTTCATGTGAGTGAATACTTGCCTGTAAACTCAGTAGCCTGGTACTGGGCTAACTCCTCAGAAGTAGTGTCGTAAACCTCGTCTGTCTCAACGTCGTCGTCTATTCGAGAAGAAGCAAACAAACAACGCACAAAGACAAACAATCAATAGCATGGCATAGTGCACAATCATGGGATGATGCATGACCATTTAATTGATGCACCAAAAATAAACTAGTTGACATGGTAACATAACATAATTAAATGGACCCACATGCAATTTGGGATTGCATATGGAAAGCCCATCAATTAAGGTTGGTATAATTGTTTTACAACTAATCAACAAGTGAAAGTGGATTAGTATGATGCATGGATGAGGAAAACAGAAAAGTAACAACAATAGAAACAAATTTGAAATAAGGTTTACCACGTTTGGAATTTTAGTTATTAAGTTAAGGAATTTTGGTTCCTTAAAGGTGTTACACAAGCATTTGTTGTTTTCATCAATTTTAATTGTTCAAAACAAATAGAAAAATTCATATTTGGAAAGTAAACAAACTTTTAGGTGGATTACATGTTTCAATTATTGAAAAAGGAATTAAGATGAATTATTTATGAATTAAACAAGTTAAACAAGATTTAAATGAATTAAATTAAAGTATGAATTTATTTGAATTTTTTATTTGTTCAAAACATTAAACCAAATTCATATTTGAAAATTTTATACTTTTCTAGTTTGAAAACATATTTTACATGTTCAAAAATAATTTAATTTAAGCAAGTTATGAATTTTAGCAAATTTAAATGATTTAAACAAGGTTTAAATTATTTAAGAAATTTTAATAATTCAAAACATGAAACAAATTTTATATTGGTAAAGATGGTTCAAAGTAGCATGGAAAACATATTTTATTTGTGTTATTTGAATTAAGTTTGAATTAGTTATGCATTTAATGAAATTTGAAATGAATTGTTTGAATTTGAATTTTGAAACAATTTGAAAGGTGCAAAACAGAAAACAAATGATGTAATCATGTAGAGAATTTAATTTGGTTCAGTAAACATATTTCATTTGCATTATTTGGATTTGGGAATTAAAAGTTATTTGTATTTTAAAATTAGGGACCAATCTGTAAAAGAAAAAGGATTTAAATTTAAAAAGAAAAGGCCAGAAACAATTCTACCCCGCAGTGGCTAGCCCAAGCCACTGACAGAGGGGCCCCCTGGGCCAAGGTGGCCCGCGTGGTGCACAGCAGCTGACAGGGGGGGCCCTCCTGTCAGTGCCCCTTGCGAAAAAATGGTTGGGGTTTTATTCCGCAAGGCAGGGCTCGAACCCGCGCCGCGGTCGCGCGTGCAGTGGTGCGCTACCACTGCAGTAGCGAATCTATCTTGTCAGGTAAGCACACGCAGACAGGTTAAGGTTCAGGTAACTTTAACTGAATTTTTCTCTGCAGGTCGTTTCTGAACCTTTCGACAGAGGGACGGTGGCCGGCGGCGAGCTGCTGCTGCGCTGCTCGGGCCGTGCTGCTGGTGCGTGGATGCGTGTGCTGTGGACGGTGTGCGTGCGTGCAGAGAGATAGAGAGGAGAGGGGTGGCCGTGATGCTCACCTGCGTTGCAGGTGCAGCAGAGGCTCGGGGAAGAACGGCCGGCGGCGACAGCACGAGGATGGCGGCGGCGCTCCGGTGGGTCTCCGGCAACGAGGAGTGGTCGAGGAGGTAGAGGGGGCTACGGGCAAACTGTTCCCGTGGCTAGCCCGAGGGGAGACGCACCCTACCGGCGGCGATCATCAGCTTCTGGTGGCGGTGGTGGAAAAAATACAGAGAGAGAGCCGAGGGGGAAGGAGAGGAAATCGGCGGCGCTCGAGGGAGAAGGAGGTGGAGGGAGGTATAGGGCTAGGGGAGAGCCCTAGGGCATGGCTATAAAGGCGAGGGCGAGCCGCTGCTGGCCGTCTGCTCGTCGCTCTATCGACGTGGAGGTGCCCGATGGCGCGCCGTACAGGTTGACGACGACAGGTAAGGCAGTGGGCTGGGCCTGGGGGTGCAGCCCACTTGCGGGCCTGCCCCTCTCTCTCACTGTTTCTTTTATTTTATTTTTGCTGTTCTGTTTTTTTTTTGCTGAAAAGGAAAAGGAGGAACAAGAATAGGTTTTAGGATTTGGAAAATTCTTGGAAAATTTGTGTTGAATGTTTATTGTAACAGCAACATATGCACCCTTTGGTTTTTTTTTTCAAAAAGTTCAAAATATATTGCTGTTTGTAATTTGATGGAATTTGAATGAATTTTGATTATTAAGTGAAATATTGAAAACAAAATTTAAATAGTTTGGACCTTATAGTTTAATGGAAACAAATGATTAGAATTGTGTTGTAATTTTCATAAGTTTCAACATGGTTGCTGTTTGGAAACTTATTTGAATTTTGATTGGAATTTGAGTTAAGTGAGTTATTAAATAAAATAACAAGTTAATAGTTGAGCTTTCTATTTTAATAGAAACAAATGGATGTTTTATTTTGAAAAAATTTATTTGAAAATTGTAACAGAGCAAGTATGAAACAAATATTTGAATTTGGCTTGAAAATTCCAATAGAAAACAATGGAAAACAAATGGAAACAAATGTAAAACAATTGGAAAACAAATGCCAAAACAAATGCAATGATGATGTCATGATGCAAAACATAAAATAACAAGAAATAAAACATTCTAGGGGTTGTTTTCATACTTGGGATGTTACAAAATCCCGGGGCCCAAGCAGACCATCACCATACATGGGAGCCGGGATATAGCAGCTGAGAGCGATGAAGGAGATGCATCCATGGCGGAGCAAGCTTGCAGAAAAGAGGAACTCAAGTATTACCGGTCTCAAGTAGACCCGGATGACAGAACAGCGTTAAAAAGACCAAAACTGAAGATGAGAGAGCAAAATTCAAGGCAGCACATGACACCAAGATGGTAGCTTTTGACGAGGGTGATCCCTCCAAGCAATTTGCCATAGGATCTAACTTGGACAGCGAGCAGGAGAAAGCACTTGTGGAGTTCATTCGTTCAAATCAGGATGTGTTCGCCTGGACGCCTAGCGATATGCCGGGTATCCCCACAGAGTTGGCAGAGCACAGTTTGCACGTCGATCCCAAGTCCAGACCTGTGAAGCAGGGCTTGAGAAAGATGAATGAGGAAAGAAGGAAAGCTATAGGGGAAGAAATCGCTCGGCTGCTGACAGCCGGCTTTATTATGGAAGTGTTTCACCCGGACTGGTTAGCAAATCCGGTTCTCGTGATGAAAAAGACCAACGAGTGGAGGATGTGCATTGATTACACGAGTCTCAACAAGCATTGCCCAAAGGATCCGTTTGCACTACCAAGGATAGATCAGATTATAGACGCAGTAGCTGGAAGCGACCTATTATGTTTCCTGGATGCATACTCCGGGTATCATCAAATCAAGCTCAAGAAGGAGGATTGGGAGAAAACATCGTTCATAACCCCTTTTGGGGCCTTTTGTTACAAGACAATGACATTCGGATTAAAGAACGCTGGAGCAACCTATCAACGGTGTATTCAGAAGTGCTTCGAGGACCAAATTGGACGCAACGTCCATGCTTATGTAGACGACGTGGTGATCAAGACCAGAAAGGCGGAGACATTTATCGACGATCTAAAGGAAACGTTCAAGAACTTGCGAAGGTATCAGATGAAACTCAACCCGACAAAGTGCGTTTTTGGAGTTCCAGCCGGGAAATTACTCGGCTTCATCGTTTCTGAGAGAGGAATTGAAGCAAACCCGGACAAAATCAAAGCTATCCAGAGTCTGAAAAAGCCGGAAAATTTGAAACATGTTCAGAAGCTCACAGGGTGCGTGGCAGCGCTCAGCTGGTTTATATCCAGACTCGGAGAAAAGGCGATACCCTTGTACCGGCTCTTGAAAAAATCTGACAAATTCGTATGGGATCAAGAGGCGGACGAGGCGTTCGAGGCACTAAAAAAGCAGCTATCTGAGGCACCAGTCCTAGCAGCTCCGGGTCCTAAAGAGCCTATGTTATTATACGTTGCAGCAGGGCCCCGGGCGGTTAGCGCAGTGGTTGTTGTCGAGCGGAAAGAAGATGGAAAAGAATACCCGGTCCAGAGGCCGGTTTACTACGTCAGTGAGGTATTATCAGAGGCAAAACAGCGCTATCCACATTGGCAAAAGCTGGTTTTCGGGGTCTTCATGGCCAGCCGGAAATTGAAGCCATATTTTCAGGAACACCCCATAACAGTGGTTAGTTCTATACCAATGTCGGATATCATCAGAAACTCGGATGCAACAGGAAGAATAGCCAAGTGGGTGATCGAGATGGGGGATTATCATATCAATTATGAGCCAAGGTCAGCAATTAAATCTCAAGCTCTAGTCGATTTTATTAATGATTGGACACACACAGGCATGCCTACCATGGCTCCAAACTCCGAGTCTTGGATCATGCACTTTGATGGCTCCAAGCAATACGAGGGGTCAGGAGCTGGAGTGGTGCTAACATCACCCAAAGGAGACAAGTTGAGCTACGTGCTGCAGATTCACTTTGATTGTTCCAACAACGTGGCCGAGTATGAGGCCTTATTGCACGGCTTAAAGGTAGCCAAGGAGATGAATATTAAGAGGATATGATGCTTTGGAGATTCGGACCTTGTGGTACAGCAGGTCTCAGGAACTTGGGATAGAAAAGATGCAACTATGGCAGCATAACGCAGAGAGGTTGATAGAGTTGTCGGGTGTTTCTCCGGGTACGAGGTGGAGCACATAGACAGAAGAAAAAATGAGGCAGCAGATGCACTCGCCAGACTCGGCTCGCGCAGAGAGCCGGTTCCACCTAATGTTTTCCTGGATGAACTATGGCGACCATCAGTTAAAACCGAGTCTGAGGAAGAACTGGCAAATCAAGACCCGAATTTGGAGCTCGTGGCCACAGTAAGTGCTGTTCCCGAGTGGACAGAGCCGTTCTTGGCCTACCTATCACGGGGCGAGTTACCACAGCAGGAAGTATTAGCAAGACAAATTCTAAGGCGAGCAAAAGGGTATTCTATCATCAACGGAGAGTTATACAAGAGAAGTGCAGCAGGAGTCTTTCTGCGCTGTGTAGCACCAGAAGAAGGCCGACAGATCCTCAAGGAAATCCATGAAGGTGATTGTGGGCATCATGCATCCACAAGATCCCTGGTGGCCAAAGTGTAACACCCCAATTTTGCTAACAAACGGTTGTGGTGTTGTGTTCATGTCATAGCATGCATGAAAAATTTGAACCAAGTTTTAATTTGAATTTTAAAGGAAACTTGCCCAAAAACCACTTAAAGTGATCACCTAAAATTTGTTATAAAAATATTTTCAAATTTGAAAAGCAAAGACATGGTGTGGTTGGAAATTTTCTAAGGTTTCCAAAATGTATTTTTTGCAAAATTTTCTGTTTGCAAAAACCCCCTCAAAATTCCTGTTTCTTCTTAGTTTTTAAATAGATATGGGTTACTTTGTAATTTTGGAAAACAGCTAGGGGGGTTTTCGCGAAATTGCCTTTGTCTTCTTCCTCCCGTCGGGAGACAAGCAGGCAGCTCGCCGGAGCGTTGCCACGTCCTTCTTCCGTCATTTCTTCGCGAGGATAAGGCCAGGCAGGAGAGTGTCGTGCCTCCTCCTCTCACTCGCTCTTCCTCAGCTCCTCTCCCTCGCTGTATTTCCTTGGAAGAACCCGAACGTGGCCGAAACCCTAGCCCTCCTGTGATCTGTTGCCGCCGGCGACTCGATGCTCCTCTCGCTGTTCTGACAAGCTCACGAGCTCCGCCATGTCCCGTTGCCCCTCCTCATGAACTCCCGCGGCCGGAGATGGCCCAAGGCTCGGGAATTTCGCCGTTCCTCTTTTTCCGGCAGCAGACCACCGTCGCACCATTGACGCCGATTCCAGCAGCGCCTCCTGTCTCCGACCATCTCCTCGCGTTGCTGGTAAGCCTCTGAGCATTGGGGTGCCTCCGATGTGCTTGTTGTGCTCTGCGTCATCGTCACGCCGTAGGCCGCCGTCGTCTGCCGCTAGAGCTCCTCGCCTGTGGAGCTCCGGCGATGATAATTTGTGGCGCTGCCACTGCTCAGCTCGCCGTCTCCTCCTCCGTCGCTCGCGGTTGTGCGATTCGCGAATCGCACACGGGATCGATGGATTGATCCAAGGCAGAGGCGCAACTGCCAATTGCTGACGCCATGATGACGTCAGCATGACGTCATCGTGGGCCAGCCTTTTATTTCTTTTTCCTTTTGAAAGAAATGTTTAATGACTGACAGGTGGGACCCCCCCTATTTAAGTAATTCCAGAAAATGCCTTAAACTTGAATAATTAATATCTCTTAAAATACTAATCAGAAAAATGAAATAAAAATATGGTAGTGATCAGAAAAATGAGCTCTACCCAAAAATGTCATTTTCAAATATGTTTGAGAAAGTTGGAACTTGAGTATTATTTAATGTTATTTAATTCATTTAAATTAGAAAAATAAGTTTTTATTCAATAAAATTAGAAAATTAAAAGTTATATACCAAAATGCTCAAAATGATAAATGCAACATGTTTATGATGTTTTCAAACCCATTTGAGCAACTAAAATGGTACTCACCTTCATAACCACCCGAATTGCCCTCCGGGGTCCATTTCGGGATAATTTCAGTAAAAATGCTTAACTGTCATATGAATCCTGGCAACCCAACGATCATGCTTAGGACTTTATTTCAGTGCATTAACCTGCTCCTGCATACATATTGCGCAATGCATCGATGCCATGGTTGATTGTTCTTCTCTTTCGGTGTTGTTTCCCTCTCGGTAGAACGTGACTCCGAAGTGAGGGCCAACGAATCCATGGAGAATACTTGATCCTAACCGACAAGTCAAGCACTTATTCCAGAAGATCGTTATCTGGTTTTCTTATAACCAAGGCAAGCATAACCTCTTATCTGCTCATATATGCTTTCGAACAACATTTGAATCTCGTATTTTGCATTCGATTCCAAAGTATTTGATGCTAGTAGACATAGTTCACCTATATGCTGCATTGCCTCTATATCCTGATCCACTGCTCCTAACCGCCATAGATTTGCTTGTGCGCATCGCCAGAGCCTCATATCTGCTTCGCTTAGCTTTACATGTTTGTTACCTCTGCTCCATCCGGTTGATGAACCAGAGCTGCGATAACCTAGAATGATATGATGACGTGGTGAGATGAGGACTGTGTGGTCAACTTGACTAAGGCTTGGACGGGAGGCCACTTGGGAAGTGGTTGTTCGTTCCGTACTTGCCAACCCTAGGAGTAAGGTCTCGCCGCGGAAACCAAGACTGAGCGTGCAACCACACGCGGGGCCTAACAGACCGCGCTCGACTAACTAACTTGTTTGGTTCTATCCGTGAGTCACGTAGTTTGGGATTTCCATCTGCGTGTGAGTCAAAAACCTTTTGGAGGTGTTTAGGGCGTGACCGGGACAAGTGATGGACGTACACGGATCTTGTTCCCGACTCACAGAACAGGTGCCGTCAGGAGGTGGCCAACTCCCTGTTGACGGGGTGGCCCTGTTTGGGTTGACTCATGGATAGGTCTCGACAAGGTAAAGGTCGTGGCCAACCACACTCTGCCGGCACATCGTCGGAATTGTGCCAATAGCTTGGCATTAAGAGTCGGATGGTACGTGTGGGTAAAGTGTACCACCCTGCAGGGATAAATCTTTCGGAAAGCCGTGTCCACGGTTATGGACGACTTGGTGAAAGTCACGGGGTCATAGATAACTTGAACGTGACGTAAAAGATGTTGACAATGCATGGATGCATTAGATGAAGGGTGCCTCCCCGGAGATGCCGGGAGGGGTGATCCTTGTAGCATGTGAGGTGCTGGGAAATGATGTTGGTGGATGAAAAGATGATGATTTCAGTAGTTGATTAGTCATCTCATCCGTTTTAAAAACTCCATGAGACGTGCTTTTCCTCCCTCAGCTTGCAAAACAAAGATTGCTTTACGCAAATCAGCCTTCATAAAACCCTTTCTAAAGATAGCAGATATATAATAGGTTAATTAAGTCTTGTTGAGTACATCCCGTACTCAGGTTTGTTTAATTTGGTTCAGGTGAAGATCTCACATCGGTGATGAGTCAACGTGGACATCGACGAGTAGTTCGGGGTTCCCAGGTAGCAGCCTGGAATCTATGGGCTGAGACGTCGCCTTATGTTGCGGCCTCTTAGGCCTTTTTGGTTCTTGTTGACTAGCAACATAATTTGCCTTCTGTTGTCCGATGTAATGTTGGGTCGTGTGACCTCTGCTTGTAAGCTATACTCTAGTAACACCTGTTTAATACAAGTTTCATGTCTAGAGTGCTGCTTTGATCGGTTGTTGGTTTCGAGCTCATTGTTATACAGTTTTGGCTATGCCTGCATAGTTGTCGCAGTCGAGGGGTTGTGGAGCCGATGATCCATGTCCGAGCCCGCCTGTCGATGTGATCGGCCTGGGGCGAGGTAACCCCGGTAACCCTCGATTGTTGTTGCACTTTCTGGACACATAGCATCTCTGTATAGCTTTGGTCCCGTTCCTTCAGTTTCATCCGATTCGTGGACGCTTGGGTATGCATAATTGGTTATGACTAGCATGGATACAAGAAGTAGTAGACCGGGGATCCGGACTACGTGCCGATGAATCCGGTCTGCCTGCCGTTGTTTGTTGCGGCCGGGGCTGGTAACCCTGAAGCCCTTGTGAGTCTATGGCTAGGAGCACATAACAGTATGTATATCTCTGGGTCCGGGGTCGTGACACAAAGCTTATCGACATAGTTTTTTCTGGCTCACGGCCCTAGCAGACGCGGATCGCTTGGTGGCAAGGTGTGACGGATGTCAAAGGTACGCTCGCCAAACCCATGTGCCGGCTATGGAACTACGGACTATTCCGTTAACTTGGCTGTTTGCTGTTTGGGGTATGGACATGGTTGGCCCCTTTCACATGTCACCTTGCAAAAAGACGCACCTCTTGGTGGCCATTGACAAGTTTACCAAGTGGGTCGAGGTTATGCCAGTTACCAACTGTGAAGCAATTACATCAGTCAAGTTCCTGAAAAGGATTATCTATCGGTCCGGGTATCCCCATAGCATAATTACCAACAATGGAACCAATATGTCCCTTGGTGAGATGGAGAAATTTTGTGATAACAATGGAATCCGGCTTGACATAGCTTCCGTGGCCCATCCACAGGCTAATGGACAAGTGGAGAGGGCAAATCAAGAGTTGCTTCGTGGATTAAAGCCACGATTGCGATTTTCGTGTATCAGAGCTGCTGGTGCATGGGTCGAAGAATTACCTGCAGTGGTTTGGGGTATCAACACAACACCTAACAGATCCACTCAGATGACACCGTTTTTCATGGTTTATGGTGCAGAGGCGGTGTTGCTGAGTGATATCATCCATGACTCGCCTCGAGTGTCGGCTTACGTCGAGGTAGAGAACGAGAAGACCCGGCAGGACGCCGTGGATATGCTAGAAGAAGAAAGAGAACAAGCACTGGAAAGATCAGCCATATACCAGCAGGATCTGCGGAGATATCATAGCCGGCGCGTGAAAACCCGGGTCTTCCAGGAAGGAGACCTGGTTCTGCGCCTGGTACAGTCAAAGGAAGGAAAACATAAGTTATCACCGCCATGGGAAGGACCGTTTATCATAAGCCGGAATCTGCACAATGGATCGTATTACTTGATAGATGCAAGGGAAGAGTCGGCTACGGTTAACGACACCGCTCATACCACTTCATCTATGCAAGAGAAAGAAAGACCATGGAACGAGCTCAGCTACGTCCCTACTATACCTAGTATGGACCAGACTCACAAGTGGAATTACACGATGTAACAGGCAGCAGGTTTCAGACGCACTCTTTTCCCATCCAGGGTACCTAAGGGGACTGGAGGGTTTTTAATGAGGCGGCTTGCTGACCTAACTTTCTCATATCAATAAAGAGATGGTTAAGCAATATATCTTTTTCACATGTGTTATCAAGTTTTATTTTTTATGTTTTTATTCTTCTTCCAGGTAAGTATTATTTACTGTTCTCTTAGTGCGTTAATTTCTTTAGTATGTTGCATATATTTAGGTCTTGGGGGCTGATTGCTTGAATAGCACAGTTACAAACTCAAAGACCCGGCCATGATGCCTATGAGTTATAAGGGCCGATTACTCGCAAACGAGTACGGCTGCAATCTTATAACCGGACAAAGGAGCCAAATTTCTTGACTTTTCTTACTTAAGCTCGATGTGACTCGCACTAAAGTGGCATGATTTTCTCGCTTACGATTACAATCAGCCATGATGCCCAATGGGACTTGCCTGACCCTGTTTTCGTACAGATGTAACAACATGGTATCCACGCGAAAGCCGGCTTACAGTACAAGAGAGTCAAAAGGGTCATCTAAACCACAAGTTATGCAGAGTACAGGGTTAATAAACGGAAACTCAAAGTCTATCAAGCATAACTTCAACACCTATGTCAAACGGCTCTAGGTTTTGGGCTTAGCAGAAACAATTTGTTTTCTTTGAGAAACCTCACACCCCAGACTCGGAATTTCGGGCCTTGGGGACTGGGGATTTTGAAAAAAAAGAGGCAAGTTATCTAGCTATTAAGCACCAAAAACCCACAAATCCGAGTCTTGGGGACTTGGGGACTTAGAGAAAAGTTCCCCTGTCAAAACCCACGAGACCCGGAAACTGAGTCTCACAAAAGGAACCATAAAGAAAGTCGGAGTATCAAGAGTAAATAAGCTCAAAGGCAGATAGATATCAATTTCATCCAAAGGCCGGAAGAGCCAAGAAAGCTATTAAAGCTTCACAATGTATTTACATGATGCGATGATAGTATCAAAAGTGCACATCTGCACTATCAAAGGAATATCTGTCTTTACAAGGGCATCAAGCGAACAAGGTATTAGGATGGCATCAGGTAATAATTCACTCGGCCTCCTGAGTCGGGTCCACATCCTTACCCTTGCCCTCCGGTTCTTGTTCTTGGGTTTGCTTGGAAGAGTTCCCAGCATCATCATCCGGCTTTTCAGCATCAGGACGAACAGGTGGACGGACAGCGGGCGTAGAGGAAGTTGGTGCTGATTGCAATTCGGCTTCCCTCTTTGCAGCTTCTTCCCTCCTCCTGGCCGAGTCAGCATTCCACTTTTCTAAAATGTCGAAGGGCACGGGCGTATCTTCCTTCACAGCCTTGTCCTTGGCATCGTATGGAGACATAAACCTACTCAAGTTCATACTGTCGGCAAGAGCAGTTGACGAGTGACGAACCTCGGATTGTACGGCTTTGAAATCCTTGGGGGAAAATCTCGAGCCATCTGCCTTGAATTCTGGAAATCCGGCCACCACCGTTGCCGGCTCAAGCTTAGGAAAATAAGCTTTCGCCAGCATAAGTCCCCGGGTCATCCCAACCCGGCATGTTGAGCGTTTCCAGAGCTCAATCCATGCAGGGACAGTAGAACATGCATGGATTAGGGTCTCCATACCCGGATAGAGTTTAGTCGGCCACTGAATGGCGTCTAGTATCCACTTGGTGCCGGCACAGAACCTCCGGAGGACATTCTTCAATCTCTTTACCTTTTCGATATCATCTTATTCTGAAGGCGCAAGGTTGGAAGCTGCAATATGAACAACAAAGGTTACATCAAAGTATTCTGGGTATCATGTATCAAGAAAACAAGAAACCAAGGCACGAACCAGTAAGTAGCGAAATCTCACCAACGAGGACACGATAAGTGTCGGCCACTTGGGCTGATAGCTTCTTTAGCGCAGCTTGAGCAGTGGTGTATTTCTCTTTGTATTTCGTGACATCTTTCTCCAAGGCTGCCACCTCGGACTCAAGTGCTTCCCTTAGCTTTATCTCGGTGTCCAGGAGCTGCTTGGTCTTGGCCAAAATCTCCTCGGACCGAGACGCCTGCGCCTAAAAGAATGGAAGGTTAAACATTAGTCGGATATCACAATCAGCCGAGTATTGCAAGGAGTACCGAGTGTAACTTTGACAAGTTAGACTCGGAACTTGGGGACTAGGTGGACACTATGATATATCAACTAACGTACCTCATGCTCCACGGCCATGCGCTCCAACATGCTGCTCTCTGAGGCCTTCATGGCGAGGAGGGCGCTCATCATTTGGTCGAAGGAATGGTTGCTCAAGTTGGAAGACCCGGGGTCTTGATAACTCGGATTGGAGGTTTTCTCCTTGGCAGGGGAAGGCACCCGAGTCGCCCGGATATCGGAGCTCGGGTCGCCTCCTCCCATGCCCAGGTCGGCGGCCTCTTCCTCCTCGCGTGCATGTGAGGCTATCGGGTATTCGGCTTCCTGGTCAGCCGGGTGTGTTGGTGGTGCTTGTTGTTCCCCTTCGCCTCCAGCTGCAGCCATCATGTCGTCAATCGGGTTCTCCTTACCCGGGTCATCGGTCTCCATATTTTCTTGGTCACTGATTGTGACCGTGGCTCTGTGGACAGTATAAAAAAGCGGTTAGCATGTACATTGGAGAAAATTACGGCAAAGTAATGGAACATCAGGAGAAGAACCTTACCCGGGATTCACCACAAAATCCGAGGGAAACGCGCTGCTGGACCCGGATGAAGCTGATAAATATCAAGGGAATAAGGCATGGAACTGCCCTATTAAAAGATGATTAGAAAAGAAAAAGAATTCGATATTTGGGAAAGGATTGAAAGATACCAGCGCATCGAGGAGGGGACGATGGAATACCCGGATTAAGTGCGGATTCACCCGGAAAGTTCCGGGTCATTCTGCGCTTGGTCACGGGCGGATCCTTCAAGTACGGCCAGTTAGACAACTCTCGGTTTAACTCGCACATGTTAGCAAAGGAGTACGGTTTAGAAGCAAGGGAACGGTATGGCACCTTAAAGACGACCCCTCGGGGTCTCCTCTTTGCTCCGACCTTGACTGTCGGCTCCGCTTCATCTTCATCGCTTGCTGTTTCCACCTTGCCTTCCGGTTCTTCTTCTTCTTCGTCCTTGTCCTCTGGCTCTGGAAGTTGCCAAGGTATATTGTCGGAAAAACAGAGAATAAACAGCAATGAGCTTGCATAGTCTAAGTGAGACTCGGAATGCACCTTCCTCCGAGTTAACTGCGTCCTCTTCCTCCTCTGGACTCTCGGAGTTAGGGGGCGTTTCGATCTTCCAAAAGGCGTCATCAGCCTAAGTCAAAGGCACCAGGATAAGGATCAGTAGTTGTATCGAGAGAAAGGTGTGAAGGTAAAAGTATGAGAACCGGACTTTACCTCAGGAGCTGGTTTCTCGCGAGTAAATGGTTCCAACCCGGCTATGTTCCGGATTACCTCCAATTTCTCCGTCAAGAAGCTCTTGATGGTCTTGTTGGTGTCACCGGCTGGGTAGTTCTTGGAAGAGTATCGGAGGGAATCCGTAGAGTGCCCCGAATACTCGCACATCAGTTTTGGGCGGATGGAATTGGGTTGTATGCGAAAGTTCACCGAAGTTTTGACTAGGTTGAGCCCGAGGAGACCTTGGGCGGAAAGGGCGGCTATTTTTGAAAGGAGCGGTTGGATGGCCTCCCTGTCCGGCTCAGGGCCAAAAGCGTTGAAAGATTCGGAGATATCGAGGAGGCCCTCCGAGTAACCCGGCAATTTCTTCTCGCCGTGTGGGGAGGTGTCCCGGCAGTAAAAGAAAGAAAGTTGCCAGTGTTTAACATGGGAATTCAGGTTAAGAGTTGGCATTGGGGAATTTTTGCGGCGCTGGATGGAAACCCCGCCGCAAGCAAGAAGCGCCCCGTCACCGCTTTCGCGGCACGGTTTGCATTAGAAAAGTTCGATAAAAAGAGTCAAATTTGGCGGAGTGCACAAATATGACTCGGAAAGAACGATGAAATGGGTTATGTTCAACATAGAGTTAGGCCCTATGTCGAACACCCGGAGGCCATAGTGGCTCAAGACCTCGCGGAAGAAAGGGTGACCCGGAGGGCGAAACCCCCGGGTCACGTGCTCAACGAAGCAAATTACCTCGTCGGCAGCAGGCGTGGGCTGGGTCTCATCACCCGACATCCTCCAGTGGATATCCTTCTGAGGGGGGAGGACCCCTAACTCGGCCAGCTCCTCCAGCTTGGCCTTAGTAACTGTGGATCGCGCCCAGTTGGCGGATATTGATTGGGTCATCCGGGTTCGGGCCGGCTGCTTCCCTTGCTTCTTGGGAGCCATGGGTTCAGCCTGCAAAGCACAAAGACAAAAAAGTATGAGGTGTAAGACTCGGAAATTGTGAGTTATCCGAGTATACACAAGCAGTATCAACGAGACATGGAAACTAAGAATCATCCGAGTATCAAGTGTCAGGGCAAAAATTGTGGGGGACTTACGTAGTGGTAAGCATTTGCGGAAGAAGGATGGTTGCCCATGTGTCTAGTGCAGATAAGAGAACCGGAAGAAGTGGATCTGCCGGGTATCGATGTCAATCGCGAAAATTTTGGGCAGATTGGACCTAGGTTGGAAATTTCATTTTCGGATTCGCGGTGAAATTAGTGGCTACAAGTAGTAGGAGAATGAAGTGGAATCAATATTCAAGTGGTTGGATGAGCTAACGAGAATCTATGTGACCTAATTCGGCGCGGAAGGGGAAATGGCCCGCGGAAGACCAAGATCCAATCTGGGTCGATTCGAGAAATTGCAAAGCTAAATCAAAGGGAGCAAGGAGCTTACCGAAGGGGGTTGAAGTAGAGCGCGGCGACGGCAAATAGCGCAATCTGAGTGACCCTTCACGACTGCCGGCGAGCTGCTCGAGGGCGCGGTGGCGGAGGTCGGCGGCGGCGCGGGACGAGCTGTGGCAGAACGTAACCGGCGGTGGATTGGTTCCGGCGGCGTGCACGAAGTCTCCGTGGTGGCGCTCCGTAAGCTTGGGTGCGGGAGTGAAGGAGAGGAAGAAGAAATGGACCGTTGGGGTTAGGTTATCCCCCAGGTGCCTATTTATAAGGTGCGGGAGGATAAACCTAGGCCAACGGGCGAGAGCCGGAAATTTCGGGATAAAGGATATCCGCCGGATTTTCCGGGATATGCGTTAAGTGCTAGACGGGATATCCGGACAAGATATGAAGGAAATCTTCCCGCGGTATCAGGATCAGTTATCAAGTGGAGTAAGCCGGATCTTTGACATTCTTACACGGGCGTTGACCCGGAAAGAGTAAAGAGGGATTTAGAGAAAGCCGGGTTATTATATGGCCACCATGGAGTTAGGCCTAGATGTTTATCAAAGCAATCTAACTTGGCTTCTGTGAACTTGTTTGTTTGATATTCTTTGCAGGGAACAGCGTGCGCTTCAAGGAGGATCCCATGAAGCCCAAGCTATTCTGGGGACTACTGATGGAGGGATGATAACCCGGTAGGCCAACGCCAAGGAGTAACTCGGCCCAAATGACGCTGCACAAGACCCGGCTTAAGATAAAGGAGTTTCTAGAAGGCCCAGGAACGTAGCCCTCGTAACCCGGATTGTGGGTTCCGATAAGGAAGTTTAGGGTTTGAAAGCAGTGTCCGGGTAGGATTCAGAGTGCGCCTTGGAGAGTAGGCCAAGGGGTCCGGATATTATATAAGCCGGCCCCTAGGGTTAGAAGAGGGGGCCAAGAGTTCGAGCAATATCGCTAGGTATCGAGGATCCAGTGTAATACGAGAGTTGAGTTAACATATCTAGATCGGAGACTCGGTGACTTGATTGCCGGCTACCAGATCGCATATCATCATGTTTTCCCTTGAGCTAAACCATCTCCCAAACACGAGAGTCGAATTGCCCCAAAATAAGTTACCCCCGGTAACGTCTGCCGTGATTATCCCACGACAGAACCTATGCCGAACGATGGCGAACGGGTTCTTCTCTCCTCCCATCTCTTAAGAGGTATGGGACTACCGCCTTCTGCCTTCTTCCTCCAAGTCCTCTCCCACTATAACATCCAGCCTCATAACCTGCCACCCAACTCCATTCTCTATATGGCCGGGTTTCAGGCTCTATTCGAGGGTTTCTTAGGTATAGAACCTAGGTTAGATTTCTGGATGTACTGTTTCGGGGTTAAGCGGAACTCTTCGGAGGGCGCACTCCCGACTTGCGGAACCATCTCCTTTACTCTCAGGAGATTTAGGGAAGATTGGTTCCCCAAGATCAAGACATCGGAATCCGTCAAATTTTGGACGGGTTCCTTCTTCTACCATCCCGATGTGCCTTTCCCAAAAAAGGCCATCGGGGTTCCACCTTTTTCAAACACTGCTGCTGTTCCCCAAGACAATTGGGGAACGGAAGCCGTCCAAGTTCTGCCGCCTGATCTTCTAAGGATCAAGTGGCGCATCGCCAAGCTCACTTCCTCCGATCCACCTCTAACCGGCATGGACACGGTCCTTTGCTGGTTGGATAGGCGGATCCAGCCGTTGGCCAATCACGGTGGCCGCCTTCTTTGCGACTACACGGGTGCCAAGGACCCAATGCGTACAACCATCAAAGATTGGCCCGCGAGGGAACTTCGACGGCGCGTGAACCAGTTGGTCGCATCACGCGACCAATACGAAGCGAGTCGGCCAATGTATACGGTCGACAATCCGGCTCCCAAGGTATTTTTCCGTCATTTGGGTAGAAATTTTGCCATTCTTTCTCGGATTTTCTCGCTTCTAACTCTGATTTTTCTTTTCGACAGATCGCTGAACTTCCAGACTCGGAGCTAGCCTCCGAAGCTGAGCTGGATGCATTGCGAACCGCCTCTACCGGTGGGCGCAAGCGCAAGAAGATTTCTTCCTCTGAGGAAGTTATCGACCTTGACGGAGTTCCCGTCGCCACCTCCAGGTTAGATCATCCGGGTTACTTTCTTTCGTCGAAGTTTTTCTTTCGTCTTCGGAGTTTTAACTTTTTCGGGTTTTTTGTTTTTAGCCTACCTCCCTCCAACTTAAAGCCGAAGAAGCTGAAGAAACACAAAGTTGTGTCCAGCCGAGGCGCTCAACCTTCTCCCGTCATCGCCCCGGACACACCGTCCACGATGGCGAAAGAGCATGCTACAGCCCCCACCACCAAGCCGTTAGAGCCCAGCCAGCCCGTTGTGTCGAACACGGACACGAGGGAAAGGGCGGCTCCAGAGGTGGGAAAATCTTCTCGGACATTCGACGAGGAGATTCCCACCTTCGACAAGGATTTCAAGATCATCAATGACGGCCTAAGCGCAACCGGAACTCTTTTTGCAGAATACGCAAAAGGGTTCAATGAAAACTTGGCGGGTTTGCAACGAATGAGCCAGGTATGTAACTCTAGCCCCCAAGCATTAAACAAAATGTATGCTTTTTTGCCTTGATGCTTTATGTTCATTCTTTTCCTTGCCATGTTCCAGCAAACCGCTGAAGCCATTAACATGGAAGTTTTCAACAAACTCTCCATCAAGAATAAAGAAGTTAGAAATCTTCTTTCTATTCTTGAGGAGAGAGAGACAGAGCTGGCATCGTCTCAGCTGGCGTTGTCGGAAACAACAGGTAAGCGTTTTTCCTCTGAAGTTTTCGATTCAACTTTTTGTCTAAGTACTTATTCCGGAAGTTTTCTAAACTCGGAATTTTCCTTGCTTTCCAGCTGCTTTGGCTAAGGCCAAGCAAATAGCTGAAGACGCCGGCAATGCCGAGTTTCTCCGAAAGGAGAATTTGGACCTTCACAAGGATCTTGTGAAGGCTCAAAAAGATCTGGAAGCCAGCAATATGGCCCTTGGAATTTCTCAGTCCAAGGCTTCCGCACAGGCAGAGAAGGACAAGTCCACCATTCAGGACTTGGAAGCTGCTCTGAACCTGCGCCTGGAGGAAGGCTCCAAAATTGTCAAACTTGTCGGTAAGTTTTTTCTGTATTTACCATTCTTCCCGGTCTTGCTGTGTTTCTCTGCTTTTTTACTTAACCTTCTTGGTTGCTTTTGCTGAAAAACAGGAGATAACCCAGATCTTTCTCGGATTGATAGAATCCGAGCTTTTGGGAAGACCTGGACTTCGATCAGAGCTGCTTGCATGCAGCTGATCAACAAGTTCATTCCCTCAAGGACTGGGGAGTTCTCGGAAGTTGAAAAACTTCCGGGTGCCATCATGGAGGTGGCGGAGTGCAGGGAATCCATCCTACGCTCCGCTGCACGGGGCGGTGCACGCATGGCGCTTGGCCTTATGCGTAGCACTACCCTGGTGCAAAGTCTTGGCGCGTGGCGTCCCATATCCCTCAAGGATACACGGAAGCTCAGCGGAATACAATATTTGATGAAATCAAAGGCCATGCCACCAAGATTGCCTCCATGGTGAATATCTCCATCACTTATCCGGAAGAGGAGGTCCCTGCAGCCCCCGAGGATGATAGCAGCGAAGAAGAGTCGGATGCTTGAAGGGATGCCTTGAACCTGGATGGTCAAAGTAGACAATAGGAGCATTACTGTACTTTTACAATGTAATTCAAATTGTAATGCTTCTAATCCTTTTGTATAAATGAAAACTCCGCCTTTTGCAGTCTTAATTATGAGATTCTTTGCAAGGTTTTCGGATTTTACTATTCCTTTATCTTGTAAGTTCTCTGGCGTATATGTTTTAACTGTCCTTAGTGTTTGAAATGGCTCGATAGCATTATGAAGCGTCATGCCGAGTAACTGGGTAGAACCAATCAGTTTAAACTCGGAAACATGGATCATACTAAAGGCATTTTTACTAACTAGCTCCAGTGACCCAACACATAAGCAATCAGATAATGCTTAGAGAAAAATAAGGAATTTTTTGAATGAAACTTGGGCACGCAGGCGCAATCCGAGTTTCCTTTAGCCGTTAGCAGGCTGAAATCATTCAGTTTTTAAACGCCGAGCACGCAGGCACAATTCGGGTTAACATTGAGTATTTTGTAAGATCATTGGGAAATAGATAAGGTGGAATCATGCTTTGTACTATAATAAACTTGTAAAAACATGGATATCAGAGTTCCGACAACTTTATTTCATGATCTCAAAAGATGTTTACATAGAGATTGAACTAAGTATAGAAGGTACATAACTGCTAGATACTCCCAGGCCTTCGCTGTCCACTTGAACTCATCGGATTTTTTCAGCAACTTGTAGAGTGGTAAGGCTTTATCCCCCAGCCGACTAATAAATCTGCTGACGGCGGCGGCGGAACCCGTCAATCTTCGGACATCTTTCACGCACGTAGGTTTCGAGATGTTCAAGATGGCTTTGATCTTTTCCGGGTTTACTTCTATTCCTCTGTGAGAAACGATGAAACCCAGAAGTTTTCCTGAGGGAACCCCGAATACACACTTAGATGGATTTAACTTCATCTTGTAAGTGCGTAAGTTTTCGAAAGTTTCTCGCAAATCCTCAAGGAGTGTATCTTTTTCCTTGGTTACGATAGCAATATCGTCCACATAAACATGGACGTTTTTGCCAATCTGACTATGCAAACAACGTTGCATGCAACGCTGGTAGGTTGCACCTGCGTTCTTCAGGCCAAATGGCATGGTTACGTAATAGTACGTCCCGTACGGGGTTATGAAATAAGTCTAAATTTGATCTTCCTTTTTCATGCGTATTTGGTGGTACCCGGAGTATGCATCCAAAAAGCACAAAAGCTCAGAGCCTGCGGTGGCATCTATTATTTGATCGATTCGTGGTAACGCGAATCTATCTTTCGGACACAATTTGTTCAAGCCTGTGTAATTTATACACATTCTAAGAGCAGTAGTGTCTTTCTTCGGTACTAATACCGGATTTGCAGACCATTCAGTGTGGATTACTTCCTGGATGAAATCTGCTGCTAAAAGCCAGATAATTTCCTTGCCAATAGCCTTCTGTCTTCTTCCGTCAAATCGACGGAGACCTTGTTTGACGGGTTTTGATCCTGGAATCACCTTGAGTTGGTGCTCAGCAAGTTCCCTGGGTACGCCTGGCATGTCAGCTGGACACCAGGCAAAAATATCCCAGTTCTCACGGAGGAACTTGATGAGCTCGCCTTCCTATTTGTCAGTCATCCCAGTCCCTACGACGACGAACTTTGTCGGATCTTTGGGATCTAGGATTACCTGTCTTGTATTCTCGGATGCCTTGAAGCTGTCTGTCGGCTTCCGAGTTTCTTTTCCTGCCGGCATTTCTGTCGGCGATACCTCCTTGGCCAATTCCTTCAGTTCTTCCTTTGCTATGACTCTCTGAGCGCAAAGGGCGTTTTCTTTCTCCAACTCGTTTGCCAGCTTGAAGTCACCAGCTATGGTGATTACTCCTCCTTTGGGTCCTGGCATCTTCAGCTTGTTATAGATATAACAGGATCTTGCCATGAATTTGGCGAAAGCTGGACGTCCGAGTATTGGGTGATACACGCTTTCGAACGACACTACTTCGAAGGATACTTTTTCCTGCCGGAAGTGATCTTTATCTCCGAAGGTGACATCTAGGGAAATTTCTCCTAGGGATCGTGCTTGTCTGCCAGGAACAATGCCGTGGAAGCGTATGTTGCTGTAATTGAGCTGGGACTTGGACATCTTCAGATGCTTCAACGTATCCAGGTACATTATGTTAATGCTGGATCCTCCGTCCATCAGCACTCTTCTTAGCCTAGTGTTCTGGACAATAGGGCTTACAACAAGAGCTTGTGTGCCGGGTTCAGGGATATTTCCGGGATGATCAGACTGATCCCAGGTAATTGGTGTGTTGGAGTACTTCAAGAATTTCGGGGTTGCCGGAACAACCGCGTTTATTTATCGAAGTGTTCTTTTGGCCACCTTTGCTGACGGAGTTGCTAGGAACATTAGCATTGCTTCTCCATCAACTCTCGGAAATTTGGGTTCGCCCTTTCGCTGTTGTTCCTGGATTTTTTCATCAGTGTCTGATTCACTGTCTTCTTTGTCAGCTTCTGGCTTTTGTTTGGCGGGTTTCCTTTTGGAACCCTTCCCCTTATTTCCGGATCCTGCACTGCCTTTCATGTGCTTATTCAGCCGGCATTGCGCGTTTGTATGGGTGGGTTTCCCAAACTGTGAATGGTGGACACAGGGTTCCGACTTAATCCTCTCCCATTCCTCTGGAGTGTAGTTGATTGGATCTGGACTGCGTCCTTTCCACTTATTCCCTTTTTCACTTCCAAAGGCTATGTTGACCTCTTTGGGTTTTGTCGTTGTTTCTGGAGTTCCTTTTTTGTCAGAACGAGGAGTTTTCTTGGCAAGTATCAGTGATTCGATATTGCCTCCTCTTGCTCTGATGTCGTCTTCGGCTGCAGCGTGTTCGTTGGCGGTTGTAAGCATAGATCCGAGATCTTTGTGCTGTTTGGAACCAACCATGAACGGTACAAGTCCGGGTTTTAGGCCATTGACGAAAGCATGCATTGCTTGTACGTCAGTTACTCCAAAACAACTATTCTTCATTGCCGTCCATCTGGAGATGAAATCCACGTATGGTTCATCCTCAAATTGGGTGCAACGACTCAGCTGGTTGATGCTGTTCGGGCGTTTGTACGTTCCCCGGAAATGCTGAGTGAATACTCTAGCCATATCATCCCAGCTGTCGACAGTTCTTGATGGTAATCCATTGATCCAATCTCTGGCTCCGTCCAGTAACATTAGGGGAAGAAACTTGACAGCTTCCAGGTCTGTCCCATTGTTGATCTGGACGGCTGTATAATAGTCTGAGAGCCAGGTATCCGGGTTTGTGCCGCCGGTGTATTTCTGGTACGTTGGACCGACCTTGGCAAAGCCAGAGTGCAGGGTTATCCTTCGGATCCTGTCAGTGAAACACTTAGGACCAAAGTATAGATCATCCTTTTCTGCTCTATCGATGTGTGCGGAATATCTTCCGGCTGAATGGACAGAAGGGGATCTACTCCTTTCTTTTCCATTGTTGCGCGGACGCGCTTTTCCGGGATTGTTTCTATCTCTTCCGTGATCACGCCCTTTTGGATTAGGCGGAGTTCTGCTCCTGTGCCTCTCTTTATCCTTAGGAGGTGTCCGTGATCTCTCACGTGTGAGGTATATCATATCTTCCGGCTTTCTCAGCTGGGTTTCTCGGAGGTGGCATTGTTTTGCCGTCATTCCGGTATTTTTCTTCCCGATCGTGGGGATTGAGTCCACCTTTCGGGGGATGGGATCCGGTTCGGGACGCTTCATCCCTATTGTCGGGGTTTTTCTTGTCTTTTCTCGGACCCTCTTTTTTATCCTTTGAATTGTCCAAATCTCCAGGTTCTTCCGGTTGGGTGCTCCAGCGGTGCAAGTAGCTGTTTTGCATAGGGCGGAGTTATCATGCAGTCTTCCTGATCGCTCTTGGCCCCGCTGCTGTTGTTGCAATGCTTTTCCTAGGAAAGCATACACCCCTTGAAGTTTTTCACCATTGGTGTCGAGACATCGTAGTAGTTTTCATAGACTGGGGTGCCATGAGACTACGGTAGAGACGTGGGGTAACGGGATAGCGTAGTAAACACAGAACACGGGATTTACCCAGGTTCGGTACGTCGCGACAGTACGGCGTACCTACTCCTGCACTTCTCACTATGAGGGACTAAAGCCCGTATAATAAGGTTACAATGTAAGGGAATAGATCTAGCTACTCGTCGAGGATGAACTTCCCGGCGAGTTGCGCAAAGCTTAAGCTAGAACCTAGAACCTTGGAACTAAAGGAACTTATGAAATCTATCCTCTGTCCGGCTTTATATAATAGCCGGACTAGGGCTTACAGATTAGGAAACCTAGAAGACTACGTTTTAACTGGTAAGGAATCCGTCTTCTTCTCCAAGCCAGATCACGCGGGCCGTGATCCGGGTTCTTCTAGAATCCGGCTTCTGCGCGTCGGCCTACTGGGCCGCCCAATGGACCTAAGCCCACTACCGCTTGGGCCACCCTGGTAGTCCGGCACTTTTGTCTACCATCTTCTATACCCCTATTCGGTATATATCCGACAGTAGCCCCCAGGAAGGATCAAAACTCTGAAACTCCGCCTTTCGTCAAATACATTTTGTCCGGGAAACTTGATTCAGCAGTCTTGATTCTTTCTTCTTTCCTTTCAAAGGAGATGGTAACATAAAACTCGGAACTATGAAAATCCGGCTTTTCTTCTCGCGATCCTTCGCGGAAAAGGAAAACGTGACATCAGCGCTTTAATCATGCTGACGCAAGCGCCGCTTGGTTTCACGCGGGAAAACCCTGCAACGTATCTCTGACAGATTCTCACGAGAAACGAGGAGATAGCCATCATTCCTCTGTCGTTCCGTTTCCCGGATTTTCCGGCGAGCGACACGCGTCGAACATCCAACGGTCAAAAGAGCCGTTGGCACGTATCTAAACGATTTCCAGCTATAAATAGCCGTCCTCGAGCCCATCGGCAATCTTCTTCACTTCCCTCACTGCCTTCACCATTGGTACGAACGCAAGCTCGAGAGCGAAAGCTAGTCCCTGCCCCGACGAGCCCTTGCTACGCCGGAGCGCACCAGCACCACCAAGCACGATGGCGTCCCCGAAATCATCACCGGCCCGCGCCTCCATCGACGAACTTCTGGGCGATCTAGATCCCCAAGTTGGGTCGCCCAAGCACGCCGGCGGCGAGCCAGAGAAGAACATGGCGTCCGCGGCGGGCGGCGGAGGAAATGCTTCCGCCACCGCAGATGTTGCGGGGTCCAGCACCAAATCGACTCCACCGTTCGCTCCCGAAACGGTGGAGGAGAAAGTAGAGCTCCTTGACGAGCAGCTCGCCGCCGCGAGGGCCGCGTCCGCTGCCGCCGCCGGTGGAGACGAAGAAGAGGAAACTGCAGGCAACTGGAGTGCCTGCAGTATTCCTCCGGCTCTTCTTCCTAACTTGGAGAAGGAGGGCCTGGTGCTGAAGAAGAAGTGGCGGGTCCCGGAAGAGGAGACCGAGCCTACGCCCCAGGAGAACGAAAGAGTGCTCCTTACCTCCCACCTTCTGCGAGGTATGGGGCTTCCACCCTCTTCCTTTTTTCTCCAAGTTTTATCCCACTATAACATCCAACCACATAATCTCCCTCCCAACTCTATTCTATACATGGCCGGCTTTCAGGCCTTGTTTGAGGGTTACCTAGGAATAGAGCCTAGGTTAGATTTCTGGATGTATTGTTTTGGGGTAAAACGCAACTCTGTGGAGGGTGCTCTCCCCACTTGCGGGACCATTTCCTTTACTCTTCGGAGATTCCGAGAGGATTGGTTCCCCAAGATAAAAACTTCCGAGTCCGTCAAATTTTGGACGGGCTCTTTCTTCTATCACCCCGACGTGCCCTTTCCTAAAAAGGCCGTCGGGGTTCCACCTTTTGTAAACTCCGCCGCTGTTCCCCAGGATAACTGGGTGACAGAGGCCGTCCAGGTTCTGCCTCCTGATCTACTAAGGATCAAGAGACGCATCGCCAAGCTCACCTCCTCAAAGCCACCTTTGACCGGTATGGACACGGTCATCTGCTGGCTGAACAGGCGGATCCAGCCGTTGGCGAACCATGAAGGCCGCCTTTTGTGCGGGTACTCGGGGGCCAAAGATCCTATGCGGACAACCGACAAGGATTGGGCCCCGAAAGAGCTTAAGCGGCGCATCAATCAATTGGTCGCATCACGCGACCAGTACGCGGAGAGTCGGCCAATGTACACGGCCAACAACCCCGCTCCCAAGGTAAAATTCCCGTCATTTGGGTACAACTTCAATTCTTGGATAATCTACCTTTTGGTTTTGATTAGTTTTTTCCGACAGCTTGCGGATCTTCCAGACTCGGAGTTAGCCTCCGAGGCTGAGCTGGACGCGC
Organism: Alopecurus myosuroides; assembly: GCA_028641055.1. Classification (NCBI taxonomy): domain Eukaryota; kingdom Viridiplantae; phylum Streptophyta; class Magnoliopsida; order Poales; family Poaceae; genus Alopecurus; species Alopecurus myosuroides. The sequence goes on from CM054062.1 coordinate 265,443,514, forward strand.
TGCGCACCGCTACTACTGGTGGCCGCAAGCGTAAGAAGATAGTTTCCTCTGAGGAAATTATCGATCTTGACGGAATCCCCGTTGCCACGTCCAGGTTAGTTCTTCTGGATTTTTCTTTCATGGGAGCTTTTTTCATCCATCTTCGGTGTTTTGACTTTTATCCGGATTTTGGTTTTTAGCTTGCCCCCCTCCACCTTGAAGCCGAGGAAGTTGAAGAAGCTCAAAGCTGCTTCCAACCGAGGCAGCCAACCATCTCCCGCCGTCGCCCCGGATACGCCGCAGTCAATGGCGGAAGAACTTACTGCCACCACCACCACCACCAAGCCCCCAGAGCCCAGCCAGCCCGTTGTGTCCGAGTCGGACACGAGGGAAAGGGCGGCCCCGAAAGTGGGGGAATCTTCTCGGACTTTTGACGAGGAAATCCCCACCTTCGACAAGGATTTCAAGGCGATCAATGAAGGCTTGGACGCAGCCGGGAACCATTTTGCAGAATACGCAAAAGGATTCCAAGAAAACTTGGCAGGTTTGCAGCGTTTGAGCCAGGTATGTAACTCTAGCCCCCAAGCATTAAACAAAATGCGTGCTTTTTTGCTTTGATGTTTTTATTAACCATACTTTTCCTTGCTGTGTTTCAGCAAACCTCCGAGGCCATAAACCTTGAAGTTTTCAGGAAGCTCACTATCAAGAATAAAGAAGTTCGAAATCTTCTTTCTATTCTTGAGGAGAGAGAGGCGGAGCTGGAATCATCTCAGCTCGCTTTGACGGAAACGAAAGGTAGGCTTTTTCGTTTTGAAATTTCCGATTTAAGACTTTGTCTAAGTTTTTTCCCGAGGAAATTGATCAACTCGGATTTTCCCCTTGCTTTTCAGCTGCTTTAGCTGAAGCTAAACAAGCAGCGGAAGATTCCGGCAACGCCGAGATTCTCCGCAACGAAAACATTGAGCTTCACAAGAATCTTGTGAAGGCTCAGCAAGACCTGGAAGCCAGCAATCTGGCCCTTGGAGTGGCTAACTCCAAGGCTTCCGAACAGGCGGAGAAAGACAAATCCACCATTCAGGATTTGACTGAAGCTCTGAACCTTCGCCTGGAGGAAGTTTCCGAGATCGATAAACTAATCGGTAAATTTCTTACCCTTGCCCTCATCTTTCCATGTTTTGTTTTTCTCTGTTTGTCTTCTTAACCCTTTTGTATGTTTTATTGGATCAACCAGGAGACACCCCAGATGGCACTCGGGCTGCAGGCATCCGAGCTTTCGGGGAGACATGGAACTTGGTGAAGGCTGCTGCAACGCAGTTAGTAGGCAAGTTTCTTCCCGAAAAATCTGGGGAATGCTCGGAAGCTGAAAAACTTCCGGGTATCATCATGGAGGTGGCGGAGTCCAAGGAGTCCGTTCTCCGCTCCGCTGCACGGGGTGGTGCGCGCATGGCCTTAGGCCTTATGCGCATGCACTACCCTAGTGCCAAATCCTGGCGTGTGGCCACCGGTGTCCCTCAGGGATACACGGATGCGCAACGATCCACCATCTTTGGTGAAGTTAAGGGCCACGCCACCCAGATTGCCGCCATGGTAAATGTCGGCGTCCACTATCCAGAAGAAGAAGCTCCTCCGATTCCCGATGAAGAAAGCAGCGAGGAGGAGTCGGATTCTTGAAGGGTTTACCTGGAACCTGGATAGAAGATGTAGACAATAGGAGCATTACTGTTCTTTCATTTGTAATCCAAAATGTAATGCTTCTTATGTATTAATGAAAACTCCGCCTTTTGCAGTTTAAACTATGAAATTACTTTGCAAGTTGTTTGAATTTTACCATTCCTTTATCTTCTAAGTTCTCTGGTGTATATGCTTTAACTGTCCTTAGTGTTTGAAATGGCTCAAATAGCATTATGAATCGTTATGCCGAGTAACTGGGGACGAACCAAGCAGTTTTGAAACTCGAAAACATGAATCGTGCTAAAGGCATTTTTACTAACTAGTTCCAGTAACCCAGCATACGCACGATCAGATAAGACTTAGAGAAACAAGGAAAGTTTTAAGTGAAACTTGGGCTCGCAGGCAATTCAAGTTTCCTTTAGCCGTTAAAAGGCTGAAAAATCATTCAGTTATGTAACGCCGAGTACGCAAGCACAATTCGGGTTAACATTGAGAAATTTGTAAGATCATTGGGAAATAGATGAGGCGGAAACACTTTGCACTTATAAGAAATATGGATGACAGCATTCCGACAACTTTATTTCATGATCTCAAAAGATGTTTACATAGATTTGAACTAAGTACAGAAGGGGACATAACTTGTAAGGCGCTTCCAAGCTTCTGTAATCCACTTGACTTTGTCGAATTTCTCCAGCAACTTGTAGATTTCAAGGGTTTTAGCCCCCAGCCAATTAATAGATCTTTTCACGGCTGTGGCATAACCCAGCAATTCTTGAACACCTTTCCCATGCGTAGGATTTGAAATGTCCGAGATTACTTTGATCTTTTCCGAGTTTGTTTCTTTTCCTCTATGAGAAGTGATGAAACCCGGAAGTTTACTTGAGGGAACCCCGAATACACACTTAGATGGATTCAACTTCATCTGATAGGTGCGCAAGTTATCGAAAGTTTCTCGCAAATCCTCAAGGAGTGAATCTTTTTCCTTGGTTACGACAGCAATATCGTCCACGTAAACATGGACGTTTTTTCCAATCTGACTATGCAAACCACGTTGCATGCAACGCTGGTAGGTTGCACCTGCGTTCTTCAGGCCAAAAGGCATGGTTACGTAGTAATACGTCCCGTACGGGGTTATAAAAGAAGTCTTGATTTGATCTTCCTTTTTCATGCGTATTTGGTGGTACCCGGAGTATGCATCCAAAAAGCATAAAAGCTCAGAGCCTGCAGTGGCATCTATTATTTGATCGATTCGCGGCAGCGCAAACCTATCTTTCGGACATAACTTGTTCAATCCTGTGTAATCTATACACATTCTGAGTGCAGTTGTGTCTTTCTTCGGTACTAATACCGGATTTGCGGACCAGTCAGTATGGATTACCTCCTTGATGAAATCCGCTGCTAAAAGCCGGATAATTTCCTTGCCAATAGCCTTCCGTCTTCTTCCGTCAAATCGACGGAGACCTTGTTTGACGGGTTTTGATCCGGGAATAACCTTGAGTTGGTGCTCAGCAAGTTCCCTGGGTACGCCTGGCATGTCAGCTGGACACCAGGCAAAAATATCCCAGTTCTCACGGAGGAACTTGATGAGCTCGCCTTCCTATTTGTTGGTCATCCCAGTCCCTACAACGACGAATTTTGTCGGATCTTTGGGATCTAGGATTACCTGTCTTGTATTCTCGGATGCCTTGAAGCTATCTGTTGGCTTCCGAGTTTCTTTCCCTGCCGGCATTTCTTTCGGCGATACCTCCTTGGCTAACTCCTTTAGTTCTTCCTGAGCTATAACTCTTTGAGCGCAAAGGGCGTTTTGCTTCTCCAACTCGTTTGCCAGCTTGAAATCACCGGCAATGGTGATTACTCCTCCTTTGGGTCCTGGCATCTTCAGCTTGTTGTAGATGTAGCAAGATCTTGCCATAAACTTGGCGAAAGCCGGACGTCCGAGTATTGCGTGATACACGCTCTCGAACGGCACAACTTCGAAGGATACTTTTTCCTGTCGGAAGTGATCTTTATCTCCGAAGGTGACATCTAGGGAAATTTCTCCTAGTGAGCGTGCTTGCCTGCCAGGAACAATACCATGGAAGCGTATATTGCTGTAATTGAGCTGGGACTCGGATATCTTCAAGTGTTTCAATGTATCTAGGTACATTATGTTGATGCTGGATCCTCCGTCCATCAGCACTCTTCTTAGCCTAGTGTTTTGAACAATAGGGCTTACAACAAGAGCTTGTGTGCCGGGTTCAGGGATATTTCCGGGATGATCAGACTGATCCCAGATTATTGGTGTGTTGGAATACTTCAAGAATTTCGGGGTTGCAGGAATGACTGCGTTTATCTCCCGGAGTGTTCTTTTGGCCACCTTTGCTGATGGAGTTGCTAGGAAAGTTAACATTGCTTCTCCATCAACTCTCGGAAATTTGGGTTCGCCTTGCCGCTGTTGTTCCTGGATTTTGTTATCAGTGTCCGATTCACTGTCTTCTTTGTCAGCTTCTGGCTTTTGTCTGGCGGGCTTCCTCTTGGAGCCCTTCCCCTTATTCCCGGATCCTGCATTGCCTTTCATATGCTTATTTAGCCGGCATTGCGCGTTTGTATGGGTAGGTTTGCCAAATTGGGAGTGGTGGACGCAGGGTTCCGACTTAATTCTCTCCCATTCTTCAGGAGTGTAATTGATGGGATCCGGACTGCGGCCTTTCCACTTGTTCCCTTTTTCTCCTCCAAAGGCTAAGTTAACCTCCTTGGGCTTTGTTGTTGACTCCGGGGTTGCTTTTTTATCAGAACGAGGTGTTTTCTTGGCCAGTATTAGTGACTCAATGTTGCCTCCTCTTGCTCTGATGTCGTCTTCGGCTGCAGCATGCTCATTAGCGGTTGTAAGCATAGACCCGAGATCTTTGTGCTTTTTAGAGCCAACCATGAACGGTACGAGTCCGGGTTTTAGGCCATTGACGAAAGCATGCATTGCTTGTACGTCAGTTACCCCAGAGCAACTATTCTTCATTGCAGTCCATCTGGAGATGAAATCCACGTATGGTTCGTCTTCAAATTGGGTGCAACGGTTCAGCTGGTTGATGCTATTTGGGCGTTTGTATGTTCCTCGAAAATGCTGAGTGAATACTCTCGCCATATCATCCCAACTGTCGACAGTTCTTGATGGTAAACCATTAATCCAATCTCTGGCTCCGTCTAGCAACATTAGGGGAAGGAACTTGACAGCTTCCAGGTCTGTCCCGTTGTTGATCTGGACGGCTGTGTAATAATCTGAAAGCCAGGTATCCGGGTTTGTACTGCCGGTATATTTTTGGTAGGTTGGACCAACTTTGGCAAAGCCAGAATGCAGGGTTATCCTTCGGATCCTGACAGTGAAACACTTAGGACCAAAGTATAGATCATCCTTTTCTGCTCTGTCAATATGCGCAGAATATCTCCCGGCTGAATGGACAGAAGGGGATCTACTCCTTTCTTTTCCATTGTTACGCGGACGCGTTTTTCCGAGGTTATCTCTATCTCTTCCGTTGTCACGCCCTCTGGGATTAGGTGGAGTCCTGCTCCTGTACCTTTCCTTATCTTTGGGCGGTGTCCGAGATCTTTCACGCCTGTGAGGTGTATCGTATCTTCCAGCTTTTTCGGCTGGGTTTCTCGGAGGTGGCATTATTTTGCCGTCATTCCGGTGTTTGTCTTCCCGATCGTGTGGTTTATATCCATCTTTCGGGAGATGAGGTCCGGTTCTAGACGCTGCGTCCCGGTTGTCGGGGTTTTTCTTGTCTTTTCTCGGATCCTCTTTTTTGTCCGAATCTCCTGGTTCTTCCGGTCCAGGTGCTCCAGCAGCGCAAGTAACAGTTTTGCAGAGGGCGGAATTATCATGCAGCCTCCCTGATCGCTCTTGTCCTCGCTGTTGCTGCTGTAATGCTTTTCCTAGGAAAGCATACACCCCTTGGAGTTTTTCCCCGTTAGAATACAGATCATTGTTCAGGATGGCGAACGCTGCTTCCGCGTTTTCAGCTGCGGTTTTGTATATTGGTTCACCCTTGGCATCTTTGCCGTTTAGCTGCTTTTGCCAAGATGGGTTATAGAACCTTTCTTTCGGCGGCAGCTCTTCCGGTTTTGTAATTCCGGGTAACCTTGTAGGTTTTAAGACAGATCTGTGCTTTCTCTCGTACTCCTCAATTTCTTGCTTCATAATTTTGATGTCATTATGGGTTTGTTGGAGGTGTTGCCGAGATCTAAGCAGTTGTTGCTGTTGCCGTTGGAAAGCTTGTCTCCTGGCTTCCAGCATCTCAGGGGGTTCATTGGGTCCCACTGGAGTTTGTAATAGTTCTTGCTCTTCCAGTTCTGTCATTGGCGGAGCAGTGATTTCCTTAGATTTCTTTTCCGCAGGTTTTGTGCCACTAACATCTCCAACTTCCAGGTTTTCGTCAGCGAGATCAGCTAACTGTTTCTTCCGGAGTTTGTACTGGAGTTTTTTGGAAGCACGGTGCTTTTTCTTGGAAGATGGAGGTTTTTTGACAGGTTCATCCTCTGTCATCTCCTTAACATTAGGAAATATCGGAGAGGTTTCTCCGTCTTCCCTCTCTTCCTCTGGCGGAGGGGTTTTAGGGCTTTCCTGGCTATCGGCACCCTTTGTATCGGCTGGTTTTGCCATTAACACTTCATGGAATCCCTCTTGAAAGGATTTAACTTTTCGTACGAAGGCATCGTCATCTTCGTCTTCGGAGAAATTATCCGATCCGGTTTCCGACTCCAATCTCGCCTCAATGGCGGCGAGCACGGATTCTGTTTCCGAGTTCATCGTCTGGTTGACAGATGTCGGATCTTCCGTCTCTGTGACGGGTATTGGTTCTTCCGTCTCTGGGACGGGTGTATTGTTGTCTGCCTCTTGCACGGGATTTCCGTCATCCGTGTTTTCGGCGATCTCGGATTGCACCATGCCGATAAAGTGGGTATCACTGTTTTGTCGGCGATCTGAGCAAAATCCGGCATCATAGTCGTCTTCGACTGGGTATAGGGCGGGTGGGAGATAATTGCTTTTACCGCAAAACCCCATTGCTTCCGCGGTTAATCCGATAAAGATATTTGCAGATCCAATCGGTAAAACGCAGGCACTTACCAGATGGTTTTGCGCCGGGATGTAGGATCCGTTGTCGAGGAAGCGCCCGACGTCGTTGTCGAATTCCAAGCTTCCGACAGTGATCGATCTTCCGATTCCGCCTAATATCCCAGATCGGAACTTCACGCCTGACGTCGTCCGCCCCACGGTGGGCGCCAACTGTCGAGACATCGTAGTAGTTTTCATAGACTGGGGTGCCATGAGACTACGGTAGAGACGTGGGGTAACGGGATAGCGTAGTAAACACAGAACACGGGATTTACCCAGGTTCGGTACGTCACGACAGTACGGCGTACCTACTCCTGCACTTCTCACTATGAGGGACTAAAGCCCGTATAATAAGGTTACAATGTAAGGGAATAGATCTAGCTACTCGTCGAGGATGAACTTCCCGGCGAGTTGCGCAAAGCTTAAGCTAGAACCTAGAACCTTGGAACTAAAGGAACTTATGAAATCTATCCTCTGTCCGGCTTTATATAATAGCCGGACTAGGGCTTACAGATTAGGAAACCTAGAAGACTACGTTTTAACTGGTAAGGAATCCGTCTTCTTCTCCAAGCCAGATCACGCGGGCCGTGATCCGGGTTCTTCTAGAATCCGGCTTCTGCGCGTCGGCCTACTGGGCCGCCCAATGGACCTAAGCCCACTACCGCTTGGGCCACCCTGGTAGTCCGGCACTTTTGTCTACCATCTTCTATACCCCTATTCGGTATATATCCGACAATTGGAGTACATGTCATTGTTCAGGATAGCGAACGCTGCTTCCGCGTATTCTGCTGCGGTTTTGTATATTGGTTCGCCTCTGGCATATTTGCCGTTTACCTGCTTTTGCCAAGATGGGTTGTGGAACCTTTCTTTTGGCGGCAGTACTTCCGGTCTTACAATTCCGTGTAACCTTGTAGGTTTTATGGCAGATCTATTCTTTCTCTCGTACTCCTCTATTTCTTCCTTCATGACCTTGATGTCATTCTGGGTTTGTTGGAGGTGTTGCCGAGATCTGAGTAGATGTTGCTGTTGCCTTTGGAAAGCTCGTCTCCTGGCTTCCAGCATCTCAGGGGGTTCATCTGGTCCCACTGGCGTTTGCAACAGATCCTGTTCTTCTTGTTCTGTCATTGGCATAACAAGGATTTCCTTTGTTTTCTTCTCCGCAGGCTTTACTCCGCTTGCATCTCCTACTTCCGGGTTTTCTTCGGCTGCATCAGCCAATTTTTTCTTCCGGAGCTTGTATTGGAGCTTTTTGGCGGTTTTATGCTTTTTCTTGGAAGAGGGAGGCTTTTTGACAGGCTCGTCTTCCGTCAATTCCTTGACATTAGGAAATACCGGAGAAGTTTCTCCGTCTTCTCTCTCTTCCTCTGGCGGAGGGGTTTTAGGGCTTTCCTGGCTGCCGGCATCCATGGTCTCAGCCGGTTTTGCCATTAGCACTTCGTGGAATCCCTTTTGAAGAGATTTTACCTTTTTCTCAAAGGTGTCCTCATCCTCATCTTCGGAATCGAAGTCATCCGATCCGGTTTTCGACTCTAATCTCGCCTCAATGGCGGCTAGCACTGAGTCGGCTTCCGAGTTCATCGTCGTGTTGACGGATGTCGGATCTTCCACTTCTGTGGGGGGTGTGTTGTTGTCTGCCTCTTCCACAGGGTTTCCATCGTCCGTGTTTTCGGCGACTTCGGATTGCACCATGCCGATAAAGTGCGTGTCACTTTTTTGTCGGCGATCTGAGCAGAATCCGGTATCATAGTCATCTTCGACTGGGTATAGGGCGGGTGGGAAATATTTGCTTCCACCGCAAAACCCCATTGCTTCTGCAGTTAGTCCGATAAAGATGTTAGCAGATCCGATCGGCAACACGCAGGCACTTACCAGGTGGTTTTGCGCCGGTATGTAGGATCCGTTGTCGAGGAAGCGTCCGACGTCGTCGTCGAACTCCAGGCTTCCGACAGTGATTGATCTTCCGATTCCGCCGAGTATCCCAGATCGGAACTTCACGCCTGGCGTCGTTTGCCCCACGGTGGGCGCCAACTGTCGAGACATCGTAGTAGTTTTCATAGACGGGGGTGCCATGAGACTACGGTAGAGACGTGGGGTAACGGGATCGCGTGGTGGACAGTGAACACAGGATTTACCCAGGTTCGGTACATCGCGACAGTACGACGTGCCTACTCCTGCACTCTCACTTATCAGGGCTAAAGGCTGTGTATAGAATTACAATGTGAGGTTTAGATCTAGCTATTCGCAGAGGATCAACTTCCCGACGAGTTAGCCTATAGCTTCTTCTCTGTTATCCGTTATCAAACTTATCTCCCGTCCGGCTTTATATAATAGCCAGATTAGGGCTTACAGAATAGGAAACCTAGAAGACTACGGTAACTATAACTTGGAAAGTAAGGAATCCGTCTTCTCCTCCAAGCCAGATCACGTGGGCCATGATCCGGGTCCTTCTAGAATCCGGCTTCTGTGCGTCGGGTTACTGGGCCGCCCAATGGACCATAGCCCACTACCGCTTGGGCCACCCTGGTAATCCGGCACTTTGACTACCATCTGATATACCCCTATTTGGTATATATCCGACAATTTGCTCATTCATTGATATGTAACATGATTAAAATGAGGTCATTGCTTCTATTTCGCCTTGTGCGGGGAGTTTTGGTTGGGCTTTGCCTTCCCCAAATCGGCAACACATGATCGGTGCTCAAAGGTTGTGCACTCCGTAATGGAGTCGCCGGAGTCACCGTAGGCGTAATTGATGTTTCGTCCCCTTGACGCCCCCCTCCCCCCGCCCTTGAGGACAGCGTGGCGGTAAGGACAATTTCGTTGCACCTGAGGCGGTGGTTACGACTGTCATCTGTAATGGCAGCTTGCTCGTGGGAGGTACGATTTCCTCCTACTGGAATGCATAACTAGCTTGATCGTGGAACGTCTATCCTGTCTAGTCCATGTCAAGCGTACACGGTGTAATTGCCCACGCTCGATCGCATAGCAACATAGACCTAGCCCTTTTGGAGAGGAGCTTCTTCAATAACATAAGGCCCTTCGCATTTGGAGAGGAGCTTTCCTGCAAAAAATTAAACGAGACCCATACAACAATATTTTGTCAACCACGTTAGCTTCTCTTTTCAAAATTATTTTATCATGCCATTTTTTTACCTTTTATTTAAACAATTTAGCATTTTCGTAGGCTTCACTTCTCCATTCATCTAACGAAGTCATATCAAGCAATATTTTCTCACCAGCAAGTTTGAAATCAACATTAAGCTCTCTAACAGCACAATGGCCATCTCATTATCATTATATTTCCGTAAAGAAAAACAATGGTCGACTAACTTATTTTTAAACCAGTTTATGGAAGTTAAATGACATGCCTTCTCATAAACCATTTTATAAGGAGAAATGCCCATAGGATTTTTATAATCAGTTCTATAAGCCCACAAAGCATCATTGAGTTTCTTGAACCAATTCTTTCTGAATTTATTAACAATATTTTGCAAGATCGATTTAATTTCTCTGTTAGTTAATTCAACTTGACCACTGGTTTGCGGATGATAGGATGAAGACACTATACCCATTTAGTAACATAATCAACAACAATAAGGATATCAGTATTACCATGCGAAGTGGGGAAAGGACCCATGAAGTCAAATTCACAACAATCAAAAGTTTCATAACAATCAAAAGTAATTCATAGGAATTTTATTATGTGTACTAATATTACCAACTCTTTGACATTCATCACATGATAACATAAACTTTTTAGCATCCTTAAAGAGAGTAGGCCAATAAAAACCTGACTGTAGTACCTTGTGTGTGGTTCTTTCTCCAGCATGATGTCCACCATAAGGACTATTGTGGTATTTTCTCAATATATCATTTTGTTCATGATCGGGCACACAACATATCATGATACCATTTTCTCCTTCGTTATATAAACGTGCGTCATCCCAAAAATAATGCCTCAAATCATAAAATAAGTTCTTCCTCTATTGATGAGTAAAGTTTGGAGGCAAAAACTTCGAGGCAATATAGTTAGCATAATCAACATACCACGGACCATCACGTGAGTTTACCTTAATACTAGCAAGCTATTCATCAGGAAAGCTATCATTAACAGGAATATGATCATGATGTATGTTTTCTATTCTAAACAAATTATTGGCAACGAGGTTATCAACACCCTTTCTATCTACAATATGCAAATCACATTCTTGCAGCAAGAGAACCCATAGAATAAGCCTAGGCTTAGCATCCTTATTTTTCATAAGGTACTTAATAACAACATGATTAGTATGGATAGTTATTTTGGAATCAACGATATACTGCGTAAATTTATCACAAGCAAAAAACAACGGCTAGAAATTATTTTTGAGTAGTATCATAACTTCTTTCAGCGCTATCCAAAGTTTTGCTCACTTAATGAATAACATTCAGTTACATATCAACTCTTTGGCCTAAGAAAGCTCCTACTACAAAATCACTAACATCACAAATAGTTTCAAAAGGTAAATTCCAATTGGGTGGTCGGACTATGTGAGCAATTGTTAATGCTCTTTTTAAAATCTCAAAGGCTTTCTTACAATCATCATAAAACACAAATGGAATATATTTTTGAAGAATATTAGTAAGAGGTATTGAGGTTTTATAAATTTTCTTAATAAACCTCCTATAGAAACCAGCATGGCCAATAAAACTACGTATGCCTTTAATATTCCTTGGATAGAGCATATTCCTATAGAAACCAACATGACCAAGTCTTGCTTACAATCTATCAACTTCGACACCTCTTTTAGAAATTTATGCCCAAGGGCAATACCTTATTTCACCATAAATTGACACCTCTCACAATTCAAGACAATATTAGTATCCTCACATCTCTCCAAAAATTTATCAAGATTGTAGAGGCAAGTGTCAAAAGAAGTTACATAGACGAAGAGATCGTCCAGGAATACTTCCACAATTTCCTCGCAAAACCCAAGAAAAATAGAAAACATGCATCTCTGAAAAGTAGCAGGAGAATTTCACAAACTGAAAGGCATACATCTATAAGCATAGCTTCCATATAGACAAGTAAAATTGGTTTTCTCCTGATCTTGTGTGCGAACATTGATTCGAGAGAAATCGGAATAACCATCTAAATAACAAAAGTGGGTGTTCTTTGATATCATTTCTAGCATTTTATCAATAAAATGTAAAGGGTAATGGTCATTCTTAGTAGCTTTATTTAATTTTCCATAATTAATGCACATTCTATAACCGAAAACATTTCTTTGCAGGATAAGTTCATTATTATCATTAGGAAACAACAATTATGCATCTTTTCTTTGGAACACAATGTACAGGTCTTACCAATTTACTATCGTCGATAAGCTAGATAATACCTGCTTCAAGAAGGTTCAATATTTCATTTCTTACCACATCCTTCATTATTGGATTTAACCGGTGCTGATGATTAACAACCGGCTTTGCAACAGGTTCAAGATTAATTGCATGTGGACATATGACCGGATAAATTACTTTAAGATCATCAAGAGTATATCCAATAGAGCCACGGTGCTTCTGCAATATCTCTAGTAAGTGTTCTTCTTCTTGTCCTGAAAGACCGGAACTGATAGTAATAGGATATATTTTATTTTCATCTAAATGAGCATATCTGGGTGTATCTGTGAGAGCCTTAAGTTCAAACATGGGGTCTCCTTTAGGTGGCTTGGGATTTCTCAACGTCTCCACGGGAAACTTGTGCTTGATAATAGGTGGTTGTCTAAGGAAAATCTCCTCCAAGTCATCTCTTTCCTGCATAAACATATCAGTTTCATGTTCCTCCATATAATGCTGCAAAGGGTCATTAGGAGGGACAACAATAGAATCAATTCTTTCAATAGAAAAGTCTTCATTAGGTAACTATTTATCATGATGTTGCCTAATAAATTTGGAAAAAATAAATTCATTAGGTTCACCATTAAATTTGAGAGACGCTTTCTCTTTCTTAAAATCAATAACAACTCCACAAGTATTTAGAAAAGGTCTATCAAATATAATAGGATTTTTTTTATTTAACTGAACCAAGTACTAAGAAATCAGTAGTATAATTTACCTTACCGCATAAAACTTAAACATCTCCAATAATCCACACTGGAGATATAGTTTCTCTATTAGCAAGCTGAATAATCACATCAATTTCTTCGATCTCGCAGGGTGAAATTCCATGCATGATTTCGTTATAGAGAATATGAAATAGCACTTTAACTATCTCTCATATCACATAAACCATAATAGCAATGATCACCTATCTTGACAGAAACAACATGAGTACCAACAATTCTAGTATTCTTCTAATTAACAATGTTAGAAGAAGCCTCACAAAAGCATATAGATCCCCCATCAATGTTTTCTATAAAAAGGCATTTAACTAAATCTACTTGAGGCTCAATTTTGATTTGATCTCCAGCTTCATTAGCTTTTTTCACTTTTATTTACCACACTAGCAACTATAGACCGTTCTCTCATTCTAGCAGGAAGCGGTGTTTTTTCAAAGTGGACATTAGGTAAAACAGAATCAATAACGTGGACTTGTATCTCATTGTTAGAAATATTATTCTTTTTATTAAAATCTTTAAAAGATTCATGATACTTGTCCCACTTAACCTTAGGGATATTAATATGAGAAGAAAAAGGTTTATAGAAATCAACAATAATTTGAGAATTAAGCCCAAATTTAGCACTAAGCTTGTTAAAACTCTTAGTTTCAACAAAAGACTTAATGCAATAGTACTTATAATTTATACCTGATTATTTGCATTTATCAATCTCCCAATATTCGGTATTATTGCCGAATCCTCTCAATAAGATCTCATTTAGCATCAACCTTCTTACTCGTGAAAAAGCCATTTGATGAAGCATCAAGCATATCTTTGTCACAGCGAGAAAACCTTGCATAAAAAAATATTGATAATTATCTCCTTTCAGATCTTATGATTGGGGTATTTGAGCATTAGTGACTTCAGTATCCACAAAGGTTGAGTAATGCACTCACCGTCATGAGTTCAAAAATTATAGATATAATTCCTATCTTGATGTATTTCATGCAGAGGATAAATTTTACAGTAAAAGAGAGACATTAGCTCTTTCCATTCCAACAAGTGAGAATTGTCCAGTAGATTATACCAATCCATTGCCTCATCCTTCAGTGATAATGAGAATAATTTCCTCGTAATAAATTCTCTTGATACACCTGCAATCCTAAATAGTTAACAGAATTCTTTTATATAAAGCAGGTGTTTACCGGGATGGACAAATCCATCCCTTGCATAACAATTATCCATAACACGAATAACTATCCCCATTGTTATCTTGAATGGTACAATTTCAGTAGGTGGGGAACCTTTCTCTACCACTGGAATGATTGAGGGGCTTCCCCTAGAAAGCAAATTAAGAGTACATTCTACCATAATGAAATAAAGTAACTTTCCCTAAAAAGCAAATTAAGAGTATATTCTACCATAATGAAATAAAGTAACAAACAGGAATAAAAACTAAACTTACGGTAAAAGAGTTTCTTACCGATTCCCCTCACCAATAGCGCTTCACTCCCCGGCAACGGCGCCAGAAAAGAGTCTTGATGACCCACAAGTGTAGGGGATCTATTGTAGTCCTTTCAATAAATAATAGTGTTGAGACCAACGAGGAGTAGAAGGTGTTGACAAGTGGTTCTTAGTAAGATTTCACTGCAAGTGCTAAAAGACAATTTTGTAGAGGTTTTTGTGATAACAAGTAAATAAATGCAAGTTAGTAAAGTTGCTGCAAGTGGACCAATTATTTTTAGCGCAAAAGAAAAGCCGGTTGTGTTACTTATGAAGATTAAAATGCTCCTGAGGACACACGGGAATATTTCCAAGTTGCTTTTGTCATGTACCGTTGATTAACATTCATCGCTTTGATCAGTTTTGTGTGGGTGGACCTATACTAATGCACCCTCAATACCTTAACAAATGCAAACTCGTGACTAAACCCTCCTGTAAGCATCCACAACTAGAAGAAAGTAATTAAGATAATATCTAACCACGTCCTTAAATTCTAGGATCCTACGCTCCGTCGTGCAATAGTTCATGAATTGGGGTTTGAGGTTTCTGTCACTCTGGCAACCCTGCCATAAGCAAACTAAAACACAGTGCATCCTCCCAGGCCCATAAAGGTGAAATGCCATGTAGTCGACGTTCACATGATACCACAAGAAGAATAGTACTAGAATTTAAATATCAAACCACTGAACATTGCTCAATTTAACATGTCTACTAACAACAAGACTTCTCCAATGTCCTCAAGAACTAAACGAACTAATCGCAAGATATCATATGGATCATAATAAGAGGGAATGTATGAATGAATAACAATATGTTCATAACAAGAATTCACCGATAAAAATCAAAAGTATCAACTACAACAAAGTAATGAACACCGGGAGAGAGATCCCAATGAATAACACAAGTTAAAACCCTAGATGTTACAATGAGATGAGATGTGATGAAGGAGATGATGGTCCTGGTAGAGGAGATTATGTTGATGATGACCTTAATGATGCCTGGTGTGATGACGGTGATGTTGGATGTATGCCCAAGAAACAATAAAATACATCAGTTTCATGATTAATGTATTATGTTTTTATGCTATAACTGCTATGGTCACTGAATATGAGGTTCAGAGGAAAACTCATACACACATGTAGAAACATAAACACACCATTATAACTCTTTGTCATGTCTCACGGACAAACTCTTTAATATTAGATTACCACATTCTCCTGGCCATGGACATTTGTTATGTCAATATTAATGTGAGCATAATGTTGTTTCAACTTTGTGGTTGGATAGACCCAAATAGTTGCGATATTACGAGATTAGGTTTGCTAAATAGTACCGTCATAAGATGGTTATTTTGTTTGATTTCTTAGACCATCATAATATACGATCATGTTCATCGTAAAGATCATTTTAGTATAGTAAAGTATCACACCATAAACTGGGTGATCGAAAAGGCTAACACTGGGTGGTCTCGAAAGTATTCTTATCATCGTGATATTTCAAGACTGTGAATTACTCCTCTAAATAGTAGAGAGATACATACATGATCCACTCGGTGAAATACTATCGGTAAACAAATCTGCGCAGACAAAGACATGACACTAGTCATGGTGATACTATAACACAATACCGAGTAAAATGAATCACACCGGACATCGAGAATAATGTGATATGGTGATTAAATAGTTTAATCATGGTCTTGTCATTCATCTCGTCTCGAGGTGTTGATTGGTATCGCAAAGTCATAGAAACTTACTTAATAACCAACAGGTTCAGCAGATTTTCTTCGTATAACTTGTAGGAATCAATATGGACGTCCACGGTCCCCATGTTGGTTATTGATTAGGAAAATGTTTTTCCAATCATGTCTACTAGTTGGTGTCCCACAAAACCATGGTACGGCAGAGATGGGTGGCAAAATCCGAGATGGGTGAAGCTTCCAAGTTGCAGGAGCAGTTCGGGGAAGCCGTGGAAAAGCGACGACGAGCGGTGAAAGAGGCAGATGCAATGTAAATGCTCGGAAAAAATGCGATGAAATCCAGCAAAATGTGGCCACCGTGGACCTCTTCTAAGGCCGAAATCTATTCGAGAAATGGAGGGGGAGTGCGGACGATGGCTTGGGTGCGGGCAAGCGACGGGAGGACCGGACGATGGCAGAGCTAGGCAAGGGCGACAGAGCTAGGACAAGGATATGGCCAAGAGTGAAAAATGTCTACTATCGGACAAGTGTTCGATCCATTTTGGGTGAAATTGGGTGGGTACGGATCGTCGGCACCTACTTGGCAGACTCGTCCGGTGGCCCTAAACCCACCCCACATATGGCCTGAGTTTGAAGGTTGTCGGACAACCCGAACGTTGGACTGAGTTTCTTTTGTGGGGAGGGGGGAGGGAGTGGGTTTGCGTTTTGTGTCTGGTCTCTACGTCCGAGCTCATGAGCGAAGTGGTTGGACATGTCATGACAAGAACTACTCAAGCAACAATAAGACCATTGCAAACATCACAATGGAAGGAGGTACACTAGAAAAAACTGCTCATCTCATTCGCCCATTCAATATCCTTCACCGCATCTTCATGGAGACTCTAGCTCCACGTGTGGGGATTTGGGATGAAGTACATGGCATTGTGTTTGACCTTATCAAGGTATCCAAGCGGAAGCAAGGAACCGGCCAAAGGTTTTATGTGATGGATTGGATACATGAGGAGTTGTGGATGTCTGTGATCGACAAGAGGCCCCCCAATTTTGGACCTTACCTCACGAAGATTATCAAGAGGAAATGGTGGGAAGCCATAAAGGAAGACATCTTGAAGGATGGCACTCCCGTGATCAAGCAACCCGTGAAGGAGCCTAGAGTGAAGGCGCATTAGTCTCCGTCCGAGATAGAAGCCGCTACAGCCCAAAAGGCAACCTCCTCTCGTATTGGTGTAAGGGATGGAGCACCTTATGATGTTCCTACCACTATGGATGAACCCTCATGGTTCAAGAAGTTTCATATCAAGTCCAAGAAGGCATTTTTCCTCAAGCTCGATCTCCAAGAGCGCATGTATGATGCGCACGTCTATCACAAGAGTCTGCTTCTCGCCAGAAGAAGATGATGGCTCAGATGGATTTGCCCGTGTCTCCGGGGTCCGAGGACTCTATCACTCCTAAGGAACAGTGGATCTCCAAGCACAACACATGGAGCAGCCCCGACATCCCTTCCTCTTCCACCCACCACGTTACCGAAGACGAGGAGTGACTTGGGACGTTAGCCTCTTCTCCCTTTTTGGCATTTTATGACAAAGGGGGAGAATGGGTATATTAGGTTGAGCCGGGATTTGCATGGGTGGATTCACAAGCTTTTGCTATCTTTGATGTTTCTCTTGCTTGTGTCTCCGTTTAGTTGAACCTTATTTCTATTTGGTGTTGAAACTTTAAGTTTGAAGCGTGGTGTAAGACATGCATTTATTCCATTAAGCACCTTCTATCTGTTGCAAGTCTTGTTCCTAGATAGTATATCTCGTTGTGTTTTTCTTCCTTGATTACTTAAGTTCACTTGTACTATCAAATCCTTACTCAACAATTGTATTGTCATCAAGCACCAAAAAGGGGGAGATTGAAATTGCATTTCCCTGCATTTTGTTTTGATGTTTGTTGACAACACAATTAGAGAACTAACGTGTGCTAAGTGATTACATGATATTATTGTGCTTAATTTAGACATCTTGGTATTATTGATCTTGTGCCAAACCCCATTGAAATCCATCGAAGAAATCAGTCAAATGGTGATTTTACTGTCTGGGCCGGTAATACATGTCCGGTACTACCGGATTTTCCCAGTTTCAGTACTGGATCTACGCACACCCTTCTGTCTAATTCGGTACTACCGGCCTCGTCCGGTAGTTCAACTCGGTACTACCGGCTCCACCCGGTACTACCGACCATGGATGGGGTGCGTGCGCTGGTGGAGCTAAAGAACCACTGTGGGGCAGTACTACCGAATCAACTCAGTAGTACCGGAGTCGCGATACTACCGAACCAGCTCGGTAGTACCGGATTTTCATGTTTTCGGCACTGGACTCGACCTCGTCGCTTGTGTCTAGTTCGGTACTACCGGGGCCGTCTGTTAGTGCAACGTTGACCAAGGTGAAGAAAGCTGCGGGCGGTACTACCGGACATCGTCCGATACTACCGGGTCAGGCAGTAAATGCCCCAAACAGTCAGATTTGGGGGATGGGCATAAATAGCCCATCCCCTTCTTCCCCAAGATCTAGTTCTTCCAAGACATTCAAGTGCATTTATTGAGCTCACCAAATCTTCGATTCCTTCCAATCTTTCCACCCAAACTCGTTGATTCTTAGAGGGTTGGAGGAGAAGACCCTGATCTACATCTTCACTAAGTCGTTCTTCATTTCTCCCTCATTCACTTCAGGGGATCTAGTCTAGGGTTTCCTTGTGGAGAACCTAGACAACATTGCTACTCTTAGATTCGTGGTGATTGTTGGTAGCCCCCAATTTGGTTGTGGGTGTGTGCCCCAATCTTGTTGTGAAGTATTCGATTTCTGCCTCAAAAGGGATCGATAGTGGAAGGTGAACTAGGCCTTTGTGGCGAGGTTCATCGGAGACCTTTGTGGCGTTGAGTAGGCCTGTTTGGTGAGCTCACACCCCTCCAACGAGACGTACTCCCCTCAAAAGGAGGAACTCGGGATTACATCCTTGTCTCCGCATGCTTCCTCTATTGGTTACCTCGTTCCCTCTCCTTTACTACTTGTTGGTATCTTGTATGTTGTTGTTGTTGTCATATAGGTAAATTCGTCGTAGTTGCATATCTAGAGAATTTATCTTTATGTCAAGCCTTAATTTGAAGAAAATTTAAAATTGGGCGTACCACCTATTCACCCCCCTGCTAAGCACCCCGCTGACTGTTTATTAAAAACAAATCTTGTCTTCTTATGGTTTTTCATAAAGATAGAAAAGTAGAGATCTGTTGGGAGAGGCAATGGTGGTGATCATAACTCATCACTCATCGATTAATTGGACTGCATTCATTCTGTTGCGCCACTCCGTCGGCTATTGACCTATTTGTCACTAATAGTCTCAATGTATGTGCACGCGCACGTTCAAACCTTATCGACCATTTGGACTTTTTATTTGCCTTTTGTCTAAATACTTTCTCCAAACAGGCTTGTGTCCCGCTATATTAATATCGCAACCAGACCATACAACCATGAGACCAATGATGGGGAAAACAACACAATCAAGACCAAAAGCATAAAAACAAGAGAACAAAAAAGAAACTAATGCCAACAATGTCGAATCGATGGAAGCAGTGATGGCCCTCAGCTGTTGCACCCACCGAAGTTTTCCCACCACACTCCTTTGCCTCCGACGTGTCGTGCACCAAGCAACACCTCCAAGAAGGAATGCACTGACGACCCGTTGCTGCCCGGACTGATCCTAGGATTTGTCCCGGTACACGGAGGGGAATGGGTACACCCGATGCCCTTCAAGAAGGAAGGTGAGCCCGCAGGCACCACTGCGCCGGTGCCGGCAAACGCTCACAGGGATTTCTCCCGACCCCAGTCAACCACAACCCCGGACACACCGTCGGCACCACCTAGCTCGCCGCCCACCAACACGCGCCACCACAAACTTGAGGTCATCATCGACATCTCACCATGGACTGCGTTATGAGGCCGGACAGACCGAGAAGAAACATCCACTGACAAGGGACGGCAGTACAATAGCCACATGGGAGGGAACAACCTCCACTGCCGTTGGCAGTAGCAGATCAAACGCAGCAGGAGCATACCAGGCCAACCTGCCCGGTCGGGCACAAATTGGGCCCGTGAAGCTCCCGCGCCGCGCTACATCAGACATGACACGGTGACTGCATCCTCATCGCGAGGTCCTTCTCAGTCCAACCGGAGGCATCCAAAGAAGCTAGAACCGACCCGCCTTGATCCAGATCGGGCCCAAGGGCCTAGATCTGGGCCTGTAGGGCATCACCGGCCGATCTCCTCACCGGTACGTCACCGCCAGCAACGAGTGGCTCCTCGCCATGCCGCCACCAAGACTGGAGCTGGACCGCCGTCGACCATGGTGCACCGCGCCAGGACTCTCACGCGAGCCGGGTTCATGTGCCAGAGAAAAGAGGGCCCGCTGCCGTCGGCCCCGCAAAGACACCACATAGGCCCCACGTCCCTGATTGAGTGGTCTTAAATCTTTGCTAGGTTCTAAAAGTGCCATATTGGAGTGGTATAGGCAACTATAGCAGTAAAGCACTCCCGATTTTATATGCAAAAATATAATCGATCTTTTAGGCCAAGAGTCCGGTCAATTTGTACGGCTCAAGCACCAGCATACATTTCTTAGCTATTTATATCTACACTCGAGTGATACAGAAGCTGAGCATATGATTGAATCAAGACCCCACGACGTTCCCCGCAGAAAAAAAGAATCAAGACCCCACGCGCTGATCCTTTGAATAATGAAACCCAAACATCGATTAGGACCTTGTCATATGACGTAAGATAAATTAATTTTTGTATTTGTATTATTATCATTATACGCTACATGTAATGGATGATCGATGACCCGTGACAGCATAATTGAGACGGATCAAGTGAGTTGTGACAGGAGCGGTCCCTTTCGGGGCAAACAAGGGAAAGGAAACACGCACAGTACCTAAACATCCACACATGCACACACATGTACGCGCGCGCCCACAAGGCCAGAGATCGAATCGTCAGAATACACAAAGGCATGCACGCTTGACGTACGTACGAAAGGTCGGTAAACTAGGAAAATAAAAAATTACGAGCACATACATAAATAAAAGTGAGCTTTGGAACCCTTGATCCTACATATACAAAACTAAATACATTGATAGATACACGAAGAGAGAGCAGTCAGCACGCGTGGACGGATGCTTACACTGTTTGTGCTGCTTGTCCTGTCCCTCTTGGCATAACGTGTGATTTGGGCCTACGACTCTCGCACACCCGATCTCATTTTAAAACCAATCAGGTACTTAAGCCTAGCTACCCCCCTGGAAAGCCTGAACTTGCTCCAACACGGTAGTCCAACTGCACCAAGTAAAAAACAGAATCCGCAACCGGGAAAAGGCTAGTACTAGTAGTAATATTTATTCCAATCCTCCTTAACTCTTCATCTGGCAGGTCGCTTGGTTGGAGCACTAACCCGTCCTCTGCTCCAGTGCAACCAAACAACAGAAAACATCAAAGCGACTCCAACCCCTACACAGGTACGACACACCATGGATGCAAAACCCCAAGCTATCTATCTACCTAGCTAGCTGGGTTCAATATAATCAGATCGGTCGCCGCGCATCTGCATCGATGTATCGCGTTGAGTTGGTGATGAGCAGCTGCTGTCCCGGTCGAGATCGTCCATTCCATGACATCAAACAGAGGCAACGATAAACATAGCGGAACAAGGCGGGCGGGGACAAAGGAGCGAGCCCAGCGACCCTCTCGGAAAAAAGAAAAGAAAAGAACCAAAGGCCCCCACCCGTTTCAATTCATCAGTTCCGGGGCAAGGGTTAGAGGACAAAGCGCGCCACGAAATCCTATATGACCATATTCCCCTCGTCGATCTCGCGCCAAGCGCTACCATCCACGGCCCCCTTGTACTACCTCCCCGGCATTACCCTCCACGCCCCAAACTTTTAAAAGTGGCACCTCACATCCAATCACCAAAACCCCCCTACCACTACCACCACCACCACCACCACCACACCACGCCGGGCATTTTCCCGTTTGGACTTTCCACCCCTCGCCCTGATTCCCTCCCCTTCAAATCGCCAACAACACAAATTTAGCGTGGGCTTGGGTTGGATTTGATCCATCGGGATAGTTGAGTTGGCACAGAAACACATGCAGTCAGTAGTAGTATGAATCATGATGAGTGAGCGAGAGAGTAATGCTGCAAGAGGACAACACTACATATGCAAACCCACCCTCCTCCCCCTCACCTCGCATACATATATATACCCCGGCTTGCTCCCTCCAGCCTCCCCTCAACCAGTGATCGCTCCATTTGCAGTCTGCTAGCTTTGCTCCAACCCAAACCAAACGCCCTCCCTCACTCACAGCACACACTCACACCTAGCTGATAAGCTTGCTACAAACAAGTGTTCTTTGCAACAAGAAACACTTGTTGCTAGCTAGCTGATTGGAACAATCTCCATCGGTCGCCGATGAGAAGGCAAGGCGGCAATGAGGCCTCCCCCTCGATCATCCACACGTCCTCCATCGCCCTTCTCCAGGAGAGGTTCAGGAACCTGCAGAGGGTGAAGGAGATGCGGGAGGGGAGGGAGCTGCAGAGGGTGCACCACCACCCCGGCGATGCTACCGACCATGATCGTGCCGGCTCCCCGTTGCCGCCCGCGCCCCTGAACCCGGCGGCGGCGGCGGCCAACGCCGACGGACGGCCCAGGTGGTTCTTGCACCCGGACCTGGTCCGGCCGTCCAGGCCCCTGCACGGTCCGCCGGGGTCCTACGGCGGGTTCGGAGGCAACGGGGCCGCCGTACTCCAGGCGTCGTCGCAGCCCGCGGCGGCGGCGAGCTCGTTCGGTGAGGTGCCGAGAATGCAGAATTCGGGCTATAGGGCTGATGTAGACGTGGACACCTCGCTCCATCTGTAATAATCTGAGTACTTACGTATGGCTGGCGTCTCTGCCGTCGTTCTTTCGTTATTTTTCTACGTACGTACGGCTTGTAAGCTCCGGACTTATTTGCAGTACTACTCACTTGTTGGGTTACTCGATCTGAGGTTTCTTACCACACATAACGACTCCACGTATCTGAATCTTCAAGGCGCATGGTTGTTGTTAATTATAGCATGTCTAGTGGATGGTCGATGTTGACACATCTCTCGAAACACAACCTTGCTCACCAACTGAACACACTGTGTTTGTTTATTAAGCCAGATGAAAACGGACCCTAATTATGGAACTATATACATTTTGAGTAAAATTTACACATGAGGTTTTTCTACTTACATATTTAGAAGAACAGTGATCACAAAGTACATACCAAAAGAAGAGTAACCAACTATTCGAAGTGATAAATATTACACAGCATCTTTTTTCAGAAGCGGGTATCCTGTAACAGAGGAAAATGGTTTCAAAACAATGCATCACGGATCTCCACGGACATTATTCAGCTTAATTAACTTGTTGTTAATCACACTATGCGCATTCTTAGTAGTACGTATTATCTTGCAATATGGCAAGGAGAGCCATCACATGCATCACGCACGACCTAGCAGTACTGACACGACACTTTAAGAATGTACTGGCCCTTGGGTCAGAGACTGAAACAGATCACGGACAGTGCGTGTGATCAAACTGGGCAGTGCGACTGGCCAGTGTATTCAATATAGCGTGTGCCCAAACCGTGACCTCATCAATTTCACGTACGCCGACGTCGACAAGTGTTAGAATTGAATACATAGATACAGAGGTGAGATCGAAGAAGATATGAAAAGTTTGATCGATCAAGTGCAAGCATCCCTAGTACTACACTACACTGGTGAGTGGAGTACTTAGTAAAAGGCATGAGCAAGCAATTGACCTGAATCACGCTGGTGTAGTATGATGTGTACAGCAGAGTTAACCAAAACACGAGGATTATTTTACTAGGCCCGAGATCAATTTTCTTGTGCATAGAATCCTCGAACCATCATGTGGCTGGCCTAGCTCCGTTCGTCGTTTACGTGTCGCTAGCGCTACTCCTAGATATTGACCGGTGTCGAAACGGACAAAGCGTTCTGACGAGGCAGTACGTGATAGGTTCTCCGGAGCCACGTGACGCCGGGCCAATGGCTGCGCGGCAGGTGGGGGTTGCAGCGAGAGCATGCTGGCTGCTGGCAGCGGCGGCTTCATCCTTCGTCCTCCTCCTGCCCTTGCCTTTTCCTGCCTCATCGTATGCGTAGTATTGGAGTGCGGGAGGAAGGACCACGGTACAAATCAGGCTCAGATGTTTTACAGGCGCTCTTTCAATGCGGATCACGAGGATCTCCATATCCCGCTCCGTGATTACCCCGTGCGTGTCCTGACCCTGCGCAGGCGAGCGATCTAGGCTGAACTGAACTGAAAAGGCTAGTACAGCGGCGCCGGAACAGTCGGGCTAGTTGCAGTGTTCAATCAATGTACTCGCTGCTTGGAACTCATGTGCCTTGGAGCCATCAGAAGCGTACGGTGGTGTGTTTGATTAAATGTCGCACCAAACCCCACCTAAAGCAGGACGCTAAAATTCTTTGCAAACCGGGCTCGCTGCACTGTCGGCATTGTGAGCTGCGGCTCATCTCCTTTTATTGGGGTTGAACGACAGTGAGCACCCACCCTTGAGTTTTTAATCGGAACAGAGTACAGAGAGGGCAATCGCTTCTTCGTCTGGCTGGCGATTCAAGAGAAATGCCTGATAACTTCTGGCCCTTATGCAACCTGGGACCTGAAACTGCTCTCCTCACCTTCTGGCCCTTTCGCCACTGCAACTTGGGGTTACTGCCTGACCAAATACGGTTTCCCAATTGGTCTGATTCCTGCCCAGAACTGTGGCAGTCTTAAGGAATGGTGGATTAACGCGCTGAACAGCATGCAAGCACAAAGGCGAAGCCATTTCTCCTCAATAGTCATGACAGCTTGGTGGTTTATATGGCGTGAGCGGAACGATAGAATCCTCAATGGCCAAGCTCTGAATTTCTTTGCAAACTGCGATAAAATTTCCGCTGAGCTATCTATTTGGGCTGGAGCAGGTCTAAAAGGAACCACCTGGGCAGGCGCAATGTAATCATTCGCTATCCGCTTCACCTTGTACAGCTCTTGCTTCTGTTTCTTTCCATTTTCTGGTGTCTGTAACACCATTGAGTTTTTCTATTTCCAAAACCACCAGAGAAACAGCATCATGAAGATCTCAATCCCGTTTCTTTTAAGTTTCAGCAGGGATTTCCGCAAGAGCATCGTCTATGTGTTGGAGACGCCTACAGGCGCGTCAACGAAATCTAGTTGTGCACAAATTGGACTCAAGATAGTGCGGAGTTTCTTCCTGGGCATAGAGAGCCCATGCCTGGTGCGTGCATTCTTCACCCCAGCTGGGAAATCGTAACATCATACACATGCCAATCTGGTGAAAAATATAAATTTCACTATTGAATGTTGTTGGATCATGGACAGATGGCAGGCCATGGTTGCAACAGGACATGGGATGTGCCCACCATGCTGGCCTGGAAACACACGCACTATTCTGCTACAAGTTTCGACCCATACTCGCTTTCAGATCTACAGTTGCAACCATAATAGCCCAAAACAAGCTTGGTTGCCCATTCTTTCTAACCTCAAAGCATTGGTTTATGCAAGCATCATATCGGTTTCTGAACCAATTGCTTCCATGAAATCAGCTAGGGAAAGTCAATCAGCCAATGCAGACTCTGCCAAATGGAGCGGCAGAGCTGATGCATCCGTTCACCCTCCTGTTCAAGTTCCGACTCAAGGTCACCTGCATAACAATTTCTTGTTTCTGCTGAATTGCCAAAATAGAGCGGCAGTAATTATGGACCTGCAAAACCAATACAGCCAATATATCAGGACACTTAACATTTGTTGTCATTCATACCTTGCTTTTCTTTTTCAAGGAGCAATACCCTGCTTGGCTAATCAGTAGCTACAAATGGTAGATATCAATGCATCCAACAAACTTCTAGAGCTTCAAAGGTGCAATAGGAGAACCGTTGAATTTACAGAAGTCCTATTTTGCATATCTATGGGATTACATCCCGACAAAAAAAAGAAAGAATCCGATTATGGAAGTCAATATTATCGCAACACAGACAAAAAGAGGAGCAACAGTGATTATGGACGTGCAAACCAATACAGACAATATATCAGCACACTCAACATTTGCCCATGTCCTTTCTTTTACGAGGAGTTGTATCCTTATTGACTAATCAGTATCACCAAAATTGTAGATACTGATGCCCCAACATATGGCTGGAGCGTCAAAAGATGCAATAGGAAAGAAAAAAACTCTAGAAGACCAAAACGCAGAATAAAAAGGTTTTCTGAACACATTCTAAGCCCGAAGTACAAATACTAAGAACCTCAGACATTACTAATAGTGTCGTGTCAAGAACAATTGCGGAATGTGTCTCATCTCATGATATAATATTTAGGTGGTGCACATCTTTCTACAAGAGGTCTTACAGAACATATCCAGATATTGCACTTTCATTGTCCTTTCAAATTATATTTACATATTGCAGAACCACAGTGTACTACGTATACACATATATGCACAGTGTACAAATACTAAGAACCTCAGACATTACTAATAGTGTCGTGTCAAGAACCATTGCGTAATGTGTCTCATCTCATGATATAATATTCAGGTGGTGCACATCTTTCTACAAGAGGTCTTACAGAACATATCCAGATATTGCACTTTCATTGTCCTTTCAAATTATATTTACATATTGCAGAACCACAGTGTACTACGTATACACATATATGCACAGATGCACATACATGGCATCATAAAGGTCAACCTCGTTCTTGCAGTGCCTATGTTTTGCTTCACAGGGGATCAACCAGTTCATTTTGAAGATGCTATACAGAAACTACAACGACCACATGCAGGAAAATAAGTACGCGTATGAAGGTCAACTTACGCTTGTTTAAAGGACATAGTTATGATATTATAACCCAAATAATAAAAAAGAGAACATGTGATTAGACTAAAAAAATAATGCTGTGCATGTAAACTATGTTTACCTTAAGCTGATTGGCAACACCCTTAGCTGATGAACCAGAAACTTCAATATATGTCTTTGAGAGTACAAACTGGCAGCAGCATGAATACCACGGAAAACAGAATGGCCACATTACTTTGATCCATTCCTATGCCCAAAAGGTTAACCATGAAAATTTCACTGTAATTCCTGTAGAGAAGCTGCGATACCAATAAACCAAGTTAGCACTTGCACAACATCAAAAGATTCAGAAATAAAGCACTAGAATTGAAGTCTGTACCTTAGATACGAAATAGAGGTCGGTAATGGGCATATTCGACATGCAAAGCAGATTAATTGGGTATGAACTTTGCTGCCCATGGGTATTCTTTGATCTCACTGGAAGCACAACACGGAAGCCATGGAAATACATAAGAATGAGGAATAGCAAAACAGCAGCAGCTAAATTGGTCGCATCTGGAAGATTGTAGCTGTACAAAGTCCCCCCTCAGGGCAGGCATTACCATTTCTAGTATCAAGGGATGGAACAATGGGAGAACAAGAGCTTCAAGCACCATAGACACTGTTGCTATTTGTGGGGCTAAATGTGTTCCAGACAATATTCCCACTGTATGACACAAGTTTGCCATGAGCCAAGTCATCGCAAAACAATATGCCAACAAGAGATTAACACTCAATAGACTTACCAGATATTGGTTGCAATGTAAATGAACAGAAAAATATCAGAACACAAAGCATAACCGTCCTAATGAAGTTCATCCAGTTATTCACTGATCCTAGTTCACTTACACAGATATACATTTCAGAGTCCTGATGAAAGATATGGCACAGCTTCCTAATAGCGATCAGGGACCAAGCAACTTTTGTGCACCACACCTGAATAAATAAGCTATTATGCATCACAAGTTCACAAGACAATTAATGGATATATGAAACTATAAGTAAAACACTGTAATCAAAGTCTGTACCTTTGAAATAGAGGTTGGGGTGTAGGTAACAGCTAAACTGGCTATGAAACTTGCTGCCCAAAGACATTCTTTGTTATCATTGGAAGCACAATACCAAAGCCTTGGAAACAGATATCAATGAGGAAGACCACAAAGAACGAAGAGGTCCCTGTAGCCATCTAACTCACTCAAGATGGTGAGCTCTGTCACATCAACTCCAGCTGATTCTAGTGTCAAGGAAATCCCCAAATTGCTGCAGCGCATCAACTCCAGCTGATTCTAGTGAAAGCTAATCTTTCAATACTTCCTTTGCTAAAATGGCGTATGTACGGAAACTAGGCTTACAATGATTTTTTTCCATGATGTGCAGGAATTCCATGAACATGTCTTTGTATCCAGCCTCAAGCAGTCCATTGATGAGAACAGTCCATGCAATATTGTCAGGATCGAAAGTCTTCGATAGCATGTCTTCAAAAATAAATCGGGCTTCATTCATTCTGTGAAATTGGCATAAAGTACATATTAGTGCTTTATAACCAACAAGCTGGAGTTCACGACATTGAGCAGACATATGTCTGTATACGCCCATAGCCAGGTCAACTTTCTGAGCTCTCAATAGTGAACTAATAAAATAATTATATGCCTCCTGGTTTGGACATAAACCCTGACCAACCATGCTTCTGTACAGATGATCAGCCTCGAACCATCTCCCACTTCTGCTTAATCCAGACAAAAATGTATCAGGCAACTGTCGAGACAGCGCAACATCCAGTTCTCCTAACTTCGAAGATAATATTGAAATGGCATATTTGTTAATGGCTTGGTCATCAAAACAACAGTTTGAGACTGCATCAGGCAAGGCCACGAGTTTCTGTTCCACCATCAGGTACTCATTTTGCAAGCCTTTAATCAAAACATCATATGTCCGCAAGGTTGGTAGGCATCCAGCATTTATCATTTTGCCTAAAAGATTAAAGGCGTGATCAACTTTGCCGGACATTATATAAACTTCAATCATCTTGACATAAGCAACTTCATCTGGAGTATGCCCTTGCCTCAGTAAATCTGAAAACAGTTCCTCAGCTTCCTCTACCTTGCCTTCTTGACCCAGAGCTTGGATAAGAGAACTGTAAGTATGCAAATTAGGTAAACAGTTATGTTCTTTCATCTTGTTGAGCATTTCAAGGGCCAAAGATGTGGCACCATTTTTACACAACCCATCAATCATACTACTGTAAGTGACAACATCTGGAGATATATTTTCTTCAAGCATCACTTCACATAGTTTCTCCGCGGCAGAAAAATTATTCTGCACAGTTAGAGCATGGATTAAAACATTGTAAGTCTGAATACTTGGTCTGCAACCACTTGCTTTCATCTGCTCCAACATTTCTGCTGCACGGTCCAGTTTCTCGTCCTTGCAGTAGCCGCTTATGAGTGTAGTGTAGGTTACTACATTTGCGCGTAACCCACGATCCGCCATTTCATTGAACAACCGAGAAGCCCATTCCATTTTTCTTATCTCGCAAAAACCACGGATCAGTTCAGTATAAGACCACTCATCAGGTTTACACCCATTAGGCTCCATAAGCTCTAGAATCCTAAGAGCAGTACTGGCATTCCCTGAGTCACAGTATCCTTTGATGATGGCTTTGTATGTCACAAGTGCAACTCTAGGCCTTCTCTTCAACAGATTGAACAGAATTAACATTGCCTTGTCCATATCACCAATTGTGCAGTAGCCCTTGATCATTTCATTGTATGTCCTGGTGTTGGGAAAGCAGCCATGTCTCCGCATCACAGTACAGACGATAAGTGCAGAATGCATTTTCCTATCCTCTACCAGAACATTTATCAGAGCATTATATGTCATTGTATGAGGGAGCACACTGTCTCTTGCCATCCTATGGAACAGTCCAATGGCCACCCTTGACACATGCTGCCCACTTATAAGGGACGTGTATGCATAGACATTTGGTACGCATCCCTTCTTTTTCATATCGACAAACAGCCTCGAAGCATCTTCAGTGCGCCCCAGGTCACATAATGCAGCAATGGGGGGAGTAATAGTGTAAGCTGTGGGCAGAACACCACGCTGTGTCATTTCTCTGATCAGATCCAGCGCCTCATTCACCCTCCCACTGCCGCAGAGCCCATTGATCAGGGTTGAGTATGTTGCGGCGTTTGGCTCGCACCCCTCTTTACACATTCGAACGAAAACCTCAAATGCTGAATCCAAGTCACTCTTCTTACAATACCCAAGAATCATCGACGTGTAGGTGAAGGCGTCGGGCTTTATCCCGGACTCGGACACCTTATCCATGACCAACTGTGCATCCATAACATTACCATCTTTGCACAATGCGTTGATCACGGTGTTGTAGATAAGCAAATTTGGCTTCGGGCCCTCTCTGAGAAGGCGGCGGTACCTGTCCATGAGGGTGGCCGTCATGCCGAGGCTGCTCAGCTGGATCAGCAGGGTGCCATAGGACAGGAGACCCATCCTGGGCCCTCCGCTGGTGAGCTTATCCAGGTCGTCCATGGCCCGCCTCATCTCCGCCTTGGTGCAGCAGGACTTGATCATGTGGATGCGGGCGCGGCCGACGGCGGCGGGGTACTTGCGGGCCTCCACAAGGCGAGTGGCGAGCGTGGCGAAGGTGCCCGGAAGGTGTTTGTGGGAATGCTTCCGCGAGAGGAAGAGCAGGAGTTCGAGCGCGATGACGGGATCCGGGTGCGAGGTCGCCACAATGGCTGCCTGCGTTGGCGTGAGAGAGGCGAGCACCGCGCTGCTCTGCCAATCGGGCTGCGCCAGACTCAAGTGCGCGCGCTTCATCTTTGTCTTCTTCTTCTGCCGCGGCTCGAGCGTTGGGCTGGGGCTGCTCCCGGGGTCCTCGGGCGGTGTCTTGTCGGATCCCGGGCCACCATTATCTCGAGAGGAGGAGGAGAAGGCGGAGAGGGGGAGCCGTCTGAGGCGGGCGGCGGCGGCGTGTGGGAGGGGGGAGAGGAAACGGAGGCGAGGGGCAAGCGGCGTCATGGGAGGATGAGAAGGAATTGGAGGCAGGGGTTCTCATCGCGTCATGCGAGAAGGGAGGAGGGAGATGCGGCCATGTGGGGAGGCGGTGGCCAAGGGATTTTCAGCGGAAGGAGGGAGCTCCACGAAAGAGAAGAACAAAGGTTGAAGGAGCGATAGATGGGCCAAGTGGGCCGCCGGTTAGGAAATCAGAACTATGCAAAAGGTCACCCAGCGTGTTTTCCCCACGAGAAAATTGCACACGACACCGTGTTTTGGTAGCAAAGTTGCACAAAACACAGAATCAAATCTCTTTTGCAGCTAGCCCAGATTTTTCGTCTAATAAGTTGCGGCTAGCCCAAAACACTAATTTAGCAACTTAATATGTATCTGACATGGTACCTATGACCAATCTATACTTCTTATAAAGCAAAACTCCACTAACATGTATTAATGATTTTTCTATCTCAACATGCAAGCTATCCACATCATCTATTCTCCTAACCAATTAATTGTCCATGTCATCTCCACTTATATTTATTAATCACTACATGCAACATATACATTATCCATTTATCAAACCATCATATTATTCATATTAGTAATTTTAAAAAAAAAACTAGGATCAATTTAATTATGCATATTTACTTAGAATAATAATGTATCACGTCTCTTATAATTTTTTTGTTTACAATATAATTTACTTTTTAAAGCGATCCTCGCAGCAACGCGCGGGGTATTCTTCTAGTATACATTATTTCTATACCGTATATACCATCATACGATGTGTTTATGCTCCCTATTACATACACATACGTAGTTTTATGTTAATGCTAAAATATATTGTATCGTTCAACAAGTATAATTGACGTATCATTATCGGAATCAAGGAGAGGCGAGCTATATGTAGCGCGGTACTCCGAAAAAATTTAAATTTCTATTTCATTTTAAAAATATCGAAAAGAACTCACAGAGATATGTATAAAATTTCAAAATATTCATGATCTGGACAGTGAAAATGCACTTGTTAAACAAAATCTTGGCACATTTATCATTTTGTGTAGCGTAGAATAATACGTATTTAGACTTAAAAATTTATAAGCTGTAGATCTTGACTTTATCTATATTTATGATTTCTTTTTCCATTTTTTAATCACAAAGGAGCATATTCTATTTCAAGAAAACCAAGCTATATATAGTTCGGCCTTCAAAACGCGGTACTCGTATCATAGTCCACTTTAGAGTATGTTATATTTCAAAAAAAATATCATATAATAAATGTATACATATAATTAAAGTATACAGTATAAAATACCTGTTAAGCCCCTAAATCAATGTTTTGGGCTAGCTGCAACTTATTAGACAAATAACTGGGGCTAGCTGCAAAAGAGGTTTGATTTCTGTGTTTTGTGCAATTTTGTCACCAAAGCATGGTGTTGTGTGCAATTTTCTCCCTTGCGACGAGGGCACGTTTGTAGCCTGCACCTATTTTGGGGCGGGCTGAGGGCAAGTCGTATAGGGTTTTCCCCAACAGAGCGATAGATGAGCCGGCTGAGGGCAAGCCGTATAGGGTCTGCCCCAAAGGAGTTCTTCCCTAGATGCAAGGGAAGAACACGCTGGGTGCGGGCCCTAACTGGCATGTTGTTTGGTTGTGTACTTTGCATGCTCTAATGCAAATGGTTGGTGTTTGGTTATATGCGGCACTACCATTACGGCTACCTCTTCTTTATTGTGGTGAGCTTACCCAATATGAAATACACACACAACGCGAATCATAGAGCAAACTGAATCAAATAACATAGTCTAAAGAGGTAGCAACATAGACAGACAAAGATCTTAGGTAACCAGTTCCATTAACCCCAGACTCAGTCGTCTCTCTTCAAGTTCAGTGGATGGTCAGGGCACTCTCTCACGATCTCACATCCACTAGTGTCGAAGATGATGACTCTGAACTCCATTGGTCCGAGCTTCTTGAAGAGGAGATTGTAGCCAAGACCAACGTTGTGACTCAAGGCAAAAGGTGTCGAACCCTGATCAAGGCATGCTCTCCCATTGAACTCGTTGAGGTGGATAGACCAGACGCATCATGTGTGTTCGTCTTGAGCGTGATCTTCCCCGACACCTCACCGAGATATGACATGAAGTCATCAGGAATAGGGAGGACTCCTAAGTGTGGTGCAAACCACCACTTTGCATAAGTGGTTGGGTGAGACATGATCTTTCTTCCAGCCATAGGTGTTCTTCCTCCTCTTGAAGTTCTTCGTATCGATCGTACCCGTGTCCGCAGTTTGTTTCCCCTTCTCCTACAATAAAGCAGAATGTCAAAACATCATTGATATGGCATAATAAGACATTGCACACTGCGCAGTACAGAACTGAATTCATGGTCTCGGTGATCAAAGACAAAGAAAAGCTTGGCGGCACCAGAGATGCCCGCAAAAGGAACAAAAAAGCCACACACCTATGTGTGACTAGTTCACACCTTTTGCTGGCTATGTGGTGTACGTAGACCCTTTACTATGGTGTCAAAGTCGTCATCATGGACCAAAAGATGATCATTTCCAAATTGAGCCTCATAAATTGGCAACACACATTGTGGAGGAGATGACTAGGAAGGACCGAGAGCCGCGTGGAAGAAATATGCTCCTATATTGCACAAGGTCCTAAATAGTCACCTCCTAAATTGCGCCACAGTATAATCATCGACATATAAGAACACAAACCAAATTTGATCAAGAATAGACTCAACGTTGTTCAGGAGTTGACTTTGTAGTACCAAGAGTCGTGAAGAAGATATCTGCTTATACATTGCATAAGGTACTACAGAATCAACTTCTAAATTGTGATGCAAGCCTCATAAATAGATGCCACATCTATGTCAAGAAAGCACCGACCAGACCATGTACTCTAACTAGCACTAGAGTCTGAACTACAAGCGATGGCTGGTACTTTCCTTAGATGTTAACATGGTAGCTTATCAAATCATTGGCTCCGGAAAAAAATGAACAACCACAAAATCAAGAAGGCCCCAGTATATGGACGCATGTTGTTAGAGATGGGGGAGCTAAACCAAAGAAAATGCACAACTAAGTTGTGTATGCAACTTCAGTTTAGTGCCCCACAACCCTAATATGATGTTGCCTCTATGTTCATCAATGGCCGAAAATAAGTTAAGCACAAAGTACCCCCAAATAATAGCCGGATGCACCATCAAATCACCAAATGTACACGCCATGAAAGTGATATAACCAGATCAGCCAATTGCCCACCACGTTAGAAGATGAACAAAGTAAAAAAACATGGATCATCGAACACAACCGGATCAATGAATTACAACAGTACAACGTGCAAAGAAATCAAACCTTGTAATCATATTCTACACAACCACTCTTTGCCCCAGGTAATTACTCCAATTGCATGCCTTACTGCAATGGAATAAACCAAGACAAAATAATCCTATAGTAGTTGTTTTCTAACTTGGTTACATCTAGGACTGAGTACCATGTCAATTGATTTACTTCATCTTGATTACGTTAAACCTCTCATGGCATCTGTTGATCCTTCATGTTGTTGATCACATCGTAGGAGTAGTAATGTGGCTTCCATCAATGCTTATGCCTTCTCCTAATTCTATACTATACAATGATGATTCACCTCTAGACTTGATAACTGAGGATATCGTATATACCCCATAGTTACCAAAGTTTTAATAACTCTTAATGATTCTCAGCGTCCATTCTTGATGACTCCTATACTTACTCTATACCCTGTTCTACTCCATCCTATTAATTCATAGAATGGGGTAATCATCACTATGAGTTAATCATCTCTGACTATGTCATAATTCCTTTTCTTAATGGTACTAGTACTTACTAAGCTTCTAACTATTCATACCTAGGTATTAAGAAAGTAGATAAGTATCTTTACTCAAGTTGAGTAGGAAGATTCTATACCAGTATGATTGTATCATTCTCAAATGGATGATCATCATAGTTGTAGGAAATGTGGTTTAGGTGAGATGGCTTCCTATAATCTTTACCAACCTACAGATCTCCTAAAAGGTTTTAGACCTAAGGTCGCTTCGCTCTGATACCATCTGTGGTGACCCAACACACTACTGCATGGGTAGTGCACAAGTCGATGACATAATACTCACAGAAGGACTTATCCGTGAATATTACATCCCTTGGAGTAGTACAACAGAAACACAGCGGGTCCAGGCAAAACTATAGGATACAAACTTCATTACAAAATCTTGAGAATCTCTTTGATGAATCAAGAAGATCTCCTGCAAAAGTATACATCAGAAGAAGCAACGTGAGGCTCCAAGCTGGAGAAGAACTCTAGCTTAGAACTAAATCCGCTATGGCTGATGTCAGCCCTAATCTATGGCTTGAACAACTAAGTCCGAGAATAGACTCCACCTACACCTTGATAGCTTCTCCTCCATCATCGTTGTTGATGACGATGCTTTCCTGTCTAAGTAAGGGATGATTCCCTCTGTCTTCATGAGGTAGTGATGGCTTCATGATGACGACTTCCCTCAGGCTTCAACTCTAAGCAGGGGTCAAACGGGAACGAATGAGTAACGAGCGTTACTCAGCAAGTTCATGATATATAGGGGATAGTTTGATGCACTAACTACAACTTTAGACTCAAAAGAGTCATAAGCTAATGCAAGGTTTTTGTAAATCTTTCTTCAAGAGGTTGCTTTTAATTCTGAAGACTAAGCCCGCCAGATCTTCACAGGATTAGAACTTTCATGGAGTTGCCTTTCCTGCGACGTTCGCGGCTCCTTCCCGGAACAAGGGGTAACATGTCACATCCTTTTACACTCTGCAGAGGTGCTTTACTTTACCCATGGACGACCAAGACCATGTTGCACTACCAGGCTCGAGATCCTGTCCACTCCCACTCAGGTGTGGGGCCCGGTTGTTGGTCCAAGCCAAACCGTGCTTCTCCACACAACGCATGCCCACCCATTTCTGCCAGCAGGTTGAACGCCTGATTCCACCCCTCACGATGGATATCTACGCGCCCCTGGCAGACCATCATAAACCCGCAGAGTCCATGGGAATTAAGGGATCCCACCCATGTGCATGTAGTCCCGCAGAACCTATAGCGTACGTCTCTGGCAGCCCGTTGACATGCGAACGAGAAAAGTATCACGGCTGACTTACTCCCCCCATAGAAGACCCATGGTTAACGCGAATTTACGGCGCAAGAATCCTGACGGCAGTTGTGATTAATCCTAGGTAATACGTTCCCGTGCAGATGGAACCTTCCTTTGACCTATTCATCTTACCATGGTTCCATCCGCCCACCAAACAGAACACTACCACTCGGGTAGTCATTCAATTAGTCATATTATTATAAAAATAGGATTATGCATTCTTTTGAGAACAGGTGGTAATACGATAGGGTTTTTGCAAATAGTTTGTTATGAAGTACTGCAAAGGATATGAGCAAGTGATGAACTTGCCTGAGATTGAAATAACCATAATAATCAATATCTTCGGGTTCCAGGGTCTCGTAGGAAATCCCGACATCTGAAAGATAGCAAAGTAGTCCCAGTAAGAACTACAGAAAACATTGGCAAGATGATACATGCATAGTTATGAGATGTATCGTGAATTACCCTGGAAAACACCCCAGCTTACAAGTGTAAGCTATGATCGATATGATAACTTAATCACACAGGTTTTAGGTGAATGATTTCATTACTTGCGGTGATGTGGTTATTACTTGTTTTAGACTTACATGTGTTTCACTTTTACTTAGCAAACAAATGTTATTATTTTTAAGTATAAGTGTTGATTACTTGGTGAGGTAACAAGACAATAGTACATGGAAAACAATTGTTGAAAAGGTAACAAACATGTTTGATTTTATGTTCTAAAAGTGTAGAGATAATGACAATGAGTTTATTTGAAAATGATGAATGATTACAACGATTCTATCATCACATAACTTGCTACTGTATGCTGATGATAGGCTTAGTAGGTGTGAAAACATGAGAGTTTTATCAATAAGGAAAATAATGAGGTGATAGTCATCTCTGGTTTTTAATAGACATTTATCGACTTTCAGTCTACTTATAAAAGCAAGTTTAGAAGTTAAGTAAAATGTTTTACAATTGACATATTTGAGTTGGAAATGTTGTTCTCTTTAATTTGGTATATCAATTGATGTTTTATGAAAATATTTGGATAAGTTATTATTTTATTAAATTTAAATGAATTAAATGACTAGGAAAAACATTGTGTCGGGGGGTTACCCCCGAGTAGGGTAAAGGCAAGTGCTAAGGGCAAGATCAGAAGAGACGTTTGGCAGAATAGCTGGCTACCCGGTACTCGCTACCCGGTCGACTGCTATTCGGCCGTACACGCTGATGGCCAGGAGGAAGAATCAAGGAAGTTATTCTCCTCCGAGTAGAGGAGGTGGTCCGAGTAGAGATGGCGGTCTCCTACTCGGGCCAGAAGTCAAAGGAGCCGTTCTGACACAGGATCCCGCGTATCCTGGGTCAGTACTGCGGCACTGTTCATCTGCAGAGCGCGTGCTTATCCGCGCCAGGGTGTCAGCAGGGCGTCGCAGGTTGGGGGGCCTACCCCGTGACAGTGTCAGTGATAACAGATCAGCTTCTTGGTTTTGCACAACGACTTTACACATGAAGACAAGCTAGGAAGCCAAAGTGGTCAGCGGGAAGCTGGAGGTGTACAGTGTGCACACTATGTCGACATCTTGACTGTTTCCGGCTGGGCACCAGTATATAAGGTGCCCTGCCTCCTCCTGCGCGAGGGACGACGACACGACTAAGGGCTACAGTTGCCTAGAGAGAAGAGGGGCTACTCGGTTGTAAGCATCGCTTGTACTGTGGCTACTCGGTGAGACACGAATATGAAGAGAGAAAGCCAGGAGTAGGGGTTTTACCTCCACACGAGGGCCCTGAACCTGGGTAGATCTTGTTGTTTGCAGTGTTAGCTTCATACTCACGCGGCTACTCGCTGCGTGATCCCTCCCCGAGCGCCTCCAGCGTCCATCGTCCCCACATCTTTAGCCATCCTATGGCATCTGCTGTGACACCACCACGACAGTTGGCGCCCACCATGGGGCAACCAGCGGCGCTGGCTGGAGTTTCCGTTCGGACGGGATCGATTTCTGCTACTGGAGAGCGCGTCGTCTGTGGCCTCGTCCACAGATTCGGCTCCCTCGACTTCGTCATCGACAACGCTGGTGATTTCGGCGGCCGGGCCATGCCGGAGGGCGGCTCGGTGCTCTGTTTCGGCGTGCACCTCGTCTACGTCGCCACCGTCATCGACCGCGAGTACCCCGAGCAGGTGCATGTCGCGAAAGATCCCCCTGCTATCATCGCTGCACGCGGGAGGCCGATTGGCTGTTCTGCGGACCGCGTGGAGGTGATGATGACCGGCCCTGCTGCTGATGCCGGGAAGGGTGCGGCTGCTGCCGCGGGCGTCATCGAGGATCTCGCCGGCCCGAGTGCTGGCGGGAAGACCCACAAGCCCTACGAGAAGGACTGCAACCTTCCTCCCTCCACTACTCCGACGATACCTGCATCCGCCGTGCGGATGGGCATGCCGCCTCCCACCGAGCTCGAGCTCATGACCATGCGGGCGCAGCTCGACCGGCAGCGCCAGGAGCTGCTCGCCGAGCTGGCGGAGCTGGATAAGGTTAGGCTTGATCTGAACCTGGACCAGAACGAGTACAACAGAGCTCACGGCTTCACGCCGGTAGTGAGGAGGCCTTCCAAGGCAGGCGCTACGCGCCGCAACCTAGGCACCGAGATGGCGGCAGTTGGTGAAACTGCTGGCCAAGCCGCTAGCCAAAACACCGCCACCACCAGACCCAGATACAGCACCCCCGCCAAAACCCTTAGAGCTGCCGAGGCTGTAGCTGCTGAGTTGCCGCATCTCGCTGGCGACGCGCGCGTTAGGCAGCAGGAGAGGCTCAATGAGCTAGTGCTAGAGGCTGCTAGGCAGAACGAGGAGTTCCGGAAAGCCAACCCAGGTGCTGGAGCTTCTCAGGTGGTGCACTCGCATGCGGCTAGATCTAACGATCAGGCCTCATCGCCGCATCCCAGTCGCGAGAAAGTGCGGAGTGGGCATTCCGGCAGAGACAGGAAAATGCAGGTGTACTTCCCGGCTGTCGCCGCAAAACAGCACGCTGTGGCGCGACAGTCCGGTCAAAAACACAACACTGCAGGAGAAGGCTATCAAGCCCATAAAGCTCACAGCCAGGCCCGAGATGGAGAGCGCCCAGGCCCTTCTCAGCATCCAGTTGCTCAGCCTACTCGGCAGAGGCAGCAGCCGCGTGCAGTCGCACCAGCCGCCAACCCGGTGGAGCAGCCTGCAGTCGTGCAGGTGGACAGATATGATGATGGCTACTCGGCTATGGGGTTGGCGGGCTATGACATCCTGGATCGCGTGGGTGAGCGCGTGTTGGAGCCCAGTGATGCCAGACACAAGCTGGACCGGATCAGTCTTTCCGCGCAGCTCGAGAGCAAGGGGCCGCCTGGCCCAGAATGCTTTGGCCCCCGTATCATGACGGAGCCATCCGTGAAGCAGTTCCAGCTCGCTAGGGGGACCAAGTGCTATGACGGCAGCACCAAGCCGGAAGATTGGCTCAATGACTATGTCACAGCCGTGCACATTGCAGGCGGCAACCGGAGATGGGCCGTGCGGTACATCCCGCAGATGCTCGAGGGACCGGCAAGAACTTGGCTCAACAACCTGCCTAAGCACAACATCAACTGCTGGCTTGACTTCGCGGAGGCATTCGTCAGCAACTTCACCAGCACCTACCGGAGACCGAATAGGCCGCAGCAGCTATCCGCTTGCAGGCAGCGGGAAGAGGAGACGGACCGAGAGTATCTGACTCGGTGGAGCACCCTGAGGAACACCTGTGAAGGTGTAAATGAGGCCCAGGCCATCACTTGGTTTGCCCAGGGTTGCAGACATGGCAGCATGTTGTGGCAAAGGCTCCAGAGGGAGATGCCAAGTACTCTCGCTGAGACCATCCGGATTGCGGATCAGTACGCACTCGGCGACCCGACACAGCCTCTTCTTGATGCTGCTCAGCCAAGAAGGAACTACAACATCAAAACCAACAAGCGCAATGAGTTCCGCAACAAGCGCAGAGGTGATCGAATTGATACCCGGTACGATCCTGAGGAGGTGAATGTTGTGGCAACCGGAGCTGGGAGTAGCCAGAGGCCAAAAACTGCTGGAGCCCAGTACGGGCAGAACCAGAATCAGGGCCAAGGCAGCAAGAAGCCATACAGCGCTTCCCAGCAGGGTAGCGGCAACTCGGGTCCGGCACCAAACTTTGTCTTCAAGGACATGAAGGATGGCCCATGCAGTTTCCACACTCGGCATCCCGCGAGACCCGCCAACCACACTACTCGGCAGTGCAGTTGGTGGGAAGAAATCAAGAACGAGGGCCTGCCCCCTCCTCCTCTGCCAGCTGCGAATGCCGCGGCGCAGCCTGCTCGCGCACCCGCTGCTCGGCCTCCAGCTTTCCCGAGAAGAGAGAATGTGAACCAGGTGGCTTTAGGAGCCAACCGCCACTTCAACAACGATGGCTACCGCAACAACAACAACAACTACTACTACACCCGCAACAACAACAGAGGCAACAACAACAACAACAACAACAATAACCAAGGTAACAACAACAACGGCAACAATGGTGGCGGAGACCACAACCGGTACCAGGAGCATCACGAGAGCTACATGATCTTCACCTCTGAGCCTGTCGACAAGAAATCCCAGCACAGGCATGCCATGGAGGTCAATGCTGTGATACCTGCTGTTCCTCACTACATGCACTGGTGCAACCAAGAGATCACGTGGTCCAGAGCGGATCATCCTAAGGTGATGCCCAACCCGGGTAGCTACGCCTTGGTGCTGGATCCCACCTTCTTGGGTCCTGAGAAGAACGTGAGGTTCAGCAAGGTACTGATTGACAACGGCAGCAACATCAACATCGTGTACAGAGACACGCTTGAGAAGCTTGGTATGGCCGAAAACATGCTGCTACCCAGCAAGACCACTTTCCATGGCATTGTGCCAGGAGTCTCTTGCAACCCGATTGGCCGAGTATGGATAGACGTGTTATTCGGCACCAGGGAGAATTGCCGCACAGAGAGCCTGCAGTTTGAGGTGGTGGATCATCAGAGCCCCTACCATGCCCTACTCGGCAGGCCCGCTCTGAGCAAGTTCATGGCCTCCATCCACACTGCATATCTGAAGATGAAGATCCCTGGCCCCAATGGTGTGATCACCATCTCTGGTGATTACAAGAAGTCTATGGAGTGTGCCTCTGCTGGTTCTCAATTGGCGGAGTTCATGGTGATTGTTGCCGAGAAGAAGAAGATGTACGAGGTGGTGGCTAGGGCGCAATCCGCGCAAGCTGGTGCGCCTGGCATGCCGAGTTCCCAGCATGGGACGGCGTTCCAGGCATCTCAGGAGACAAAGAAGATCCAGGTTGACCCTGAGTTCCCTGACCGAGTTGCCATCATTGGCTCCGGGTTGGGGGAGAAATAGGAAAGCGAGCTCATCCACTTCCTCCGTGAGAATCGGGACGTGTTCGCCTGGTCCAATGAGGATTTACCAGGCGTCCCGAGGGAGTTGGTTGAGCACTCGCTACATGTGCGTCCTGACGCCAAACCAGTGAAGCAGGCCATGCGCCGTTTCGGAGATGAGAGAAGGAAAGCCATCGGTGATCAAATCACCAAGCTACTGATAAGCAATTTCATCATGGAGGTGCTGTATCCGGATTGGCTAGCCAACCCAGTCATGGTTGAGAAGAAAAAGGAGGACCCCAAGGCCGCTACCGCATGGCGCATGTGCGTCGACTACACCGACTTGAACAAGGCCTGCCCCAAGGATCCTTTTCCGCTACCTCGCATCGATCAGGTGATCGATTCCACTGCTGGTTGTGAACTGTTGTCTTTCATAGATGCCTACTCTGGTTTTTACCAGATAGCTCTCAACCCTGCTGATCAAATAAAGACTGCCTTCATTACCCCGTACGGGGCTTATTGCTATCGTGTCATGTGTTTCGGGTTGCGGAATGCGGGTGCTACTTATCAGAGATGCATGCAGAAATGCTTGCATGACCAACTCGGCAAAAATATGCAGGTGTACGTAGATGACATTGTCATCAAAACGAATAAAACACATACTCTGCTTAGTGACCTTGAGGAAACTTTCGCTAACTTGCGCAAGTATAAGATGAAGCTGAACCCGAGTAAATGCACATTTGGCGTCCCGGCTGGCAAACTACTCGGCTTCTTGGTATCCAGTCGGGGCATTGAAGCCAATCCTTCAAAGATAAAAGCTATTGAAAGCATGTCTTTGCCGAGATCCCTGAAGGATGTGCAAAAATTCACTGGTTGCTTGGCATCTCTGAGCCGTTTCTTGGGCAGAATGGGCGAGAAGGCCCTGCCCTTGTATCAATTGATGAAGAAAAGCGACAAGTTTGTTTGGACACGGCAAGCGGATGTGGCATTCAAAGAGCTAAAGGCAATGCTGGGTAGCGCTCCCATCTTGGCTAGTCCGCTACCCAAGGAGCCAATGCTGCTATACATTGCGGCCACCAATCGAGTGGTAAGCGTGGTGATCGTGGTAGAGCGAGAAGAGGAAGGCAAAAGTGTGCAGCGGCCGGTGTACTATCTCAGTGAGGTGCTGTCCAGCTCCAAACAGAACTACCCTCACTACCAGAAGATGACTTACGGTGTGTACCTGGGCGCCAAGAAACTGAAGCACTATTTCCAAGAACACCCCATCACAGTGGTGAGCTCAGCTCCCATCTCGGATATCATGGGCAACAAGGAAGCGAGTGGCAGAGTAGCCAAGTGGGCAATCGAGCTGGCCGCTTACGCTCCCGCGTATGCGAGAAGAGAAGCCATCAAGTCTCAGATCCTGGCAGAATTTCTGGTGGATTGGGCTGAGGTGCAATATGAGCCTCCTACTCCGGTATCCAACTACTGGAAGATGCACTTTGATGGCTCCAAGATGAAGGAGGGCCTTGGTGCTGGCGTGGTGCTTACGTCACCCAAGCGAGATCAACTCAAGTATATGCTGCAAATTCACTTCAAGACATCCAACAATGTCGCAGAGTACGAGGCCGTGGTACATGGCTTGAAGGTAGCAAAGGAAGTTGGTGTGCAGCGCATCATATGCTATGGAGACTCGGATCTAGTCGTGCAGCAGGTTTCTGGCACTTGGGATGCTCTGGATGCCAACATGGCGTCATACCGCTTCCTGGTCCAAACCATGACAAGATTCTTTGAAGGTTGCGAGTTCCAACACATTCACCGAGCAGAGAACGAGGCAGCAGATGAGCTGTCCAAGTTGGGGTCTTCTCGGTAGTACATCCCTACTGGGATTGCCTTGAAGCATTTGAGAAAGCCATCTATCAAGCCATCCCCCAACTCGGAATCCATTTTCGTTCCTTCTCTGCCTAATGAAGAAGCAGTTCCAATGGAGATTGACTGGGAAGGTGCAAAAGAGGACCCGGGGACTACAGCCTCCATCCCGGGGACTGGCGCCTGCAACCCGGGGACTGCCCCTCCCTACTCGGGGACTGCTCTTTCTTACTCGGGGACTGCCCCTCTCAGCTCGGGGACTGTCGCATTCCTTGAGGAAGTCCTTGCAAACCGTTCGGGGCTGCAGAGAGTCAATCCCAACCCAGAAAAAGATGCAGCGGTGGCTGTTCCGATGGAAGTGGACGAACCAGTGTTTCCCGCGCGGGAAACGCCGAGTTTGCCCATGCCCATATTATCCTTTCTCAAGGACGGCACCCTCCCGGATGATGAGGTCACCGCAAGGCAAATTCAGAGAAGATCCCAGGGCTACACCATCTTCAGAGAAGTGCTGCATAAGAGAAGTGCTACTGGCGTGCTGCAGCGCTGTGTGGAACCGGAAGAAGGAGAAGAGTTTCTGGTGGAAATACATCAAGGGGAATGCGGACATCACGCCTCTTCTCGGGCTCTAGTCAAGAAGGCTTTTCGGCATGGCTTCTTCTGGCTCACTGCTTTGAAGCAAGCGGAAGATATTGTGAGAAAGTGCAACGGCTGCCAGAGATTCGCGAGTAAGATCCACATGCCTGCTTCCGAGTTGAAAACAATTCCCATCACTTGGCCATTTGCTGTTTGGTGTCTGGATATGGTTGGTCCTTTCAAACCGGCTAGAGGCAACATGACACACATCTTGGTCATGGTTGATAAGTTCACCAAGTGGATTGAAGTGAAGCCTATTCGGAAGTGCGATGGAGCTACTGCTGTGAGTTTCCTGAAGGATGTTATCCTGAGATACGGCTACCCGCACAGCATCATCGCGGATAACGGCACAAATTTTGCTGAGGGAGCCATGGTGAGATTCTGCTGAGATAAGCACATCCGACTAGATGTCGCGTCTGTCGTGCACCCCGCATCCAATGGGCAAGTGGAAAGAGCAAATGGCATGGTGCTTGCAGGCATAAAGCCAAGGCTGATTGAGC
Source organism: Alopecurus myosuroides (assembly GCA_028641055.1). Classification (NCBI taxonomy): domain Eukaryota; kingdom Viridiplantae; phylum Streptophyta; class Magnoliopsida; order Poales; family Poaceae; genus Alopecurus; species Alopecurus myosuroides. Next base: position 265,488,050 of record CM054062.1, read on the forward strand.
CGCTGCTGAAAACACCAGGGTGTTGGCTAGACGAGTTGCCAGCGGTGTTGTGGAGTCTAAGGACTACCCCTAACCGGTCAACCGGCTACACGCCATTCTTCTTGGTTTACGGGGCTGAGGCCGTGTTGCCAATCGACTTAGAGCATGACTCCCCCCGAGTAACCCTCTACACTGAGGCGGAGGCGAGAGAAGCTCGAGAAGATGATGTTGACCTGCTAGAAGAAGCAAGAGAGCTTACTCTGTCACGTTCAGCTGTTTACCAGCAAAACCTGAGGCGTTATCATAGCCGAAAAGTAAACCCAAGGGTTTTCCGAGAAGGAGACATGGTCCTCAGGCTCGTGCAGCGCATAGCCGGGATGCACAAGCTATCCCCTTCGTGGGAAGGGCCGTTCATTGTGAGCAAGGCTCTACACAATGATGCGTACTACCTTGTAGATGCGCAACCATCGCAGAAGAACAGGTCGGATAAAGCTGGGGAGGAATCCAAGCGCCCCTGGAATATAGCTCTACTTCGTCGCTTTCACTCATGAGCAAAAGTGTGTATGTACTCTCTTATCCGAGTTAAACTCCTACTCTGCAATTCGAAATTGAACTCGGGGACTGCCCTCGTCCAAAAATGTTCTAAGTGTTTCTATTCTGATGTATCTTTGTCTACTCGGTTGCTACGCTTAGAATTTCAAAAGCATACAAAGTAGTGTGTTTATACTCACCGGACACTCTGCGACTCTGCTGCTGTCCGCAAACCGGCTTCATGGCAAGCCAGAGAACAAGCCAAAGAGTCAATGAACACATGAAGAATTGCAAAGGGAAGGACGTGTGTGGCAACCGAATAGAGTGTTTTTTACTGTTTGTTGTTAACTTTTTCGGCTATGTGGTGGGTAGCGTTACTATGACTGTTCCCAAGCGGCTAAGTATTTGAAACTCCAACTTTGAACTCTTGTGACTCGAATACCAAAAAAGCAACAAGTTGCAGGTAAGAGCTGAGATGAAAAGGAAGTGTGGATGAAAAATGCAACTCGGGGACTCGCATGATAACGCAACCCGGCATCGAGCCAAAGCTGCTCAAATTACTAAGTATAGAACTTGAAGTGAAATAAAACTGAGTAGCAACGGGAAGAGTAATCGTTTGATACATTTGCACCCGGCATTCCGGGGATCTGATAAAAAGTTTCGAGGCATAAGTGTTGCAGGACAGAACTAGTTTGAGGTCGCGGTGTTATCCAGGTTGGCAGTGGCGGCATCCGCTTCAAGATTGGCAGCAGCTTGATCGGAGGTGGCGGTGGCCACCGAGATGGGGTCGGACTGGGCGCGGAGTAGCGCCGCGTCACCAAGTGCCGTGCCAGAAGATGAGCCCATCTCGGGAGTTGCACCCTGGGTGGCATCATGGCTCTCAGCTTCTTCGTCACTACCCGCGGTGGCCTTGCCTTTCCCGCCCTTCCCCTTCTCGGGGCTTGTCTCTTCAAAGCAGCCCAAGTCCTCCGACTCGGTCTCCTCGTCATCATCTTTGTCCTCATCATCACCTCGGTGAGGCCTTCGATGAAGCGTGCGGTATCCGCGTAGGAGGCGATCTCATATGCGACTGCCTGACGGCGCGCCACACACTCGGGATCCTTCTCCCACTTGGAGTCCTGGCGCATCTCGAGGATAGTATTGAGATTGAGATTCTCATACCAGCTGCAAATGAAGAGTAGAAGCATATCGGCGCCTGCCCGAGCTCCAGATGCGCGCCATTTGTTCAACTCGGCTTTGACACCGTTGAGCTTCTCGGCGAGCGCGCGGATGGTTCTCGGCAGAGGCTCTTGGGGCCAGAACAACGCATGAAGCTTGAAGGCCGTGGATGCCAAATCAGTGCCCAAACCCCTCAGACGCTGAACTTGTCCCTGTAGATTTGTGAAGCTGTCTTTAATCGAGGCCTTGGTGTCCGTGGGCAGTCCCTTCTCGGTGCGGATTTCTTGTGCCTTAGATAGCGCAAGCTTGCAAGCCGAGCAGAGGTCGGGGAAGATTTCTGAAAATGCTATCAGAAAAGATTAGAAACGGAGGCAGAGGCAGAGAAGAGATACAAATCAAGCCACAAAGAGGAAGAAGGAAACAGGAAGGCACAGAGGAGCGAGAACTTACTGTTCAGGTCGCAGAGTAGCGATTGCAGCTTCCTGTTCCACGACTCCTCGTCAGCAATATGCCTCTCTTCAACCCTGCGGAACTCGGCTAGCTGGCTCATGAGGTCCACATTGCTCTTCTTGAGCACCTCGTTCTCCAACTCGAGGGCCCGCTGCTTGGCCTTGAAGTCTGCCTCCATCTTGTCCTTCTCGGCAGTCAGATCTAGGGCATCCTGGAGGGCAGATTTCAGTTTAACCTGCAGCGGTTCCATCTCGGTGAGATGTCGACTCTTGAACTCCACCTCCAGGTATGCAATCTGCTGCTTCAACTCGGCAGGTTTCAGACAGTCAAGATGCTCCTCGCGGAACTTCTTGTATTCTTCTGCGGACAGAAGCGGTACAGTAAGCAGGATAGCCACAAGAAAGGACTAAAATAACCAAGAAGACGACAACTCACCCTCGAGTTCCTTAATCTTGCTTTCAGCGGATTCGACGAAGACATGGCAGTGTTTGTGCTCATCCGTCAGCGTCTCAAGTTTGCCTGCAGAGTAGAGGGATTTAGAGCAAAGAGCACGTACGGGCGTAAACAAAAAACGCACTAACCGAAAAGCTAGAAGCTTAGTCTCGAGTGCTGAAATCTGGAGAGCACGATCCAAGGCTGCCTTCTCCGTTTCAGCATCGGTCTTGCGCTCCGCTTCCAGGGCCTCGAGGCGCCTCTTGGCAATGGAGTGGTTCCAGAGCAGACGCCGGAAGAGGGTTGTCCTCTTCAAGAGGCTATTCTGAAAAAGCAGAAAGAAAAGGAGTTAGACATGGTTTTGAAGATTTGGCCCGAGAAGACGGCAACTCGGTTGAGTACCCGTCTACTCGGCCCGAATCTCGGGGACTGGATAGTTGTTAAGGAGAAAGAGAAGAGTAGAAGAAGAAGGAAATCGCAACTCGGAGCAATAAACTGCAACTCGGAAAAAGCAAACACAACTTACAACATAAGTTTGCTCGAGGTCTTCTGCAGCTTTGCGGTGGACGAACAGCTTCGCGGCCAGCGTGCTAGTGGCGGACGAGATAGTCATTGGATTGTAGCCAATGTCCGCCTTGTTCCAGTCGGTGCGCCAATGGTCCAGCGGGCCCAAGGTCATGCCATCCCAGGTTGGGTTGCCAAGGAAATCGCTCTCCCACACCGCGTCGATGAAGCCGGCCCGGTCGATTATCTGCTCGACCCTGCGGACTGCACCTCAGTCTCTTGGGCCTCGCGCGAGAAGATCGAGAGGGCCTTCTTCTTCTTTTCTGACAACTTGGCATCCACAGCTGTGGCCTGCTTGCCCTTTGTAAGCGCGGCCTTCTTCCCGTCCGCGGTCAGCTTGATGCCATACTGCTGGGCCGTCCGCACCATGTAGGGCAGGTAGCCAGGCGGATCCTGAGCGCTTGATCCTGCGTTTACGCCAGCGGGACTGCCAGAAGCACCTGCGCCAGCAGAACTGCCAGGAGCGCCAATGGTGAGCTGCCCAGCTTTTGCGGCAGGCTTCGCGGGAAGTTTAGGCGGCGGCATCTTGGCAGAATCCTGCGCAGCGTTGCGCGGTGGATTCTTGCGGACTGCGGCAGCAGGCTGAGTAGCCGGCTTCTCGGCAGCATCCGCCTTCTTGATGTTCTGCTTGGCTGGAGGGCTTGGTGCGGTCTTCTCGGCGTTCTGTTTGGCTGGAGGGTTTGCCAGGATCTTGGCCTTCTTTGCTGGAGGGCTGGAGGCGGTAGGTGGAGCAGCCTGCTGAGTAGGCGGCACAAGGGGCCGGCTACTCGGCGCAGTGTCGGGCTGCGTTTGGCTCTGCGGGTCCTGCTCCACCGCAGTCGTCTCAGCCCGCTGCTCGGCAGCGGGATTCAGTTGGGCATCTTCTTGCTCTTCTACCCGTGGCTGCACCGCGGGATCATCTTGGGCAGCAGCCTCAGCATCCGGCTGCTCCTGGGTCTCTTCCTGCCGCTCAAGGGCGGCACGGTGGTGATTCTCAGTATCTTGTTCGATATTCTCCACAGCTGAAGCAGCAGGGGGAGAAGGGGGTCTCTCGTCATGAACGGCATCCCGCGCGTCTGGCTCTGCGCGGGCCTGCTGCTCCGTGTCCATATCTTTGGCACCAGCGCCCGGGTCCTGGGCGTGGGCGCCTTCCTCTTCTTCCTTCGCGGGAGAGGACTCACGCGTCCTATCCCGTGCGGCAGGCTCCTCCTCGTCCTCATCAAGATTGATGAGCGACTCGGGGTCGACAGGTGTTTTCTTTTTGGACTTGGCGGGGGCAGCAGTAGCATCAGCGTCCAAGGGAGCGCTGAAGAGAAAAAGGAGTTCAGAAAAGCGGAGGGAAAGAGGAACACTAGGAAGCATTAACAAGATGTAAACCAGAGGGAAAAACTACTTACCCTTTGCGGGAGGGAGGTGGCCTTCGGCCCGATACCTGCTTCTTCTTCTTCTCGGCTTTCGGCTTCTTGGCGGGAGGCTCTTGAGCACCGCTACCCGTCCTCTTCCGAGTGGTGGGAGCGGCCACCGCAACCGGATTGACGTCAAGGACGTCCTCGTCTTCCTCCTTCGCGTCGGCGTCGTCTGCAGAGTAGAAGAGAAGAAGCAGATGAGAAGCAGAAAGGAAGAAGAAATAGCGCTACCCGTAGCTGCAGAGGCAAGCTCAATCACCTTCTTCTTCGTCCTCAGACCAATCCCGAATGGAAGCATCGATGTGGTGCTTACCATGCTGTTCGGCATGAGGGACACAAAGGGTGTCCTGGGTGTCGTAGGCAGTCTCGTCATCCTCCGTCCTATCTGGATCCCAGTTGGCCTCAAGGAGCTCCTCGTTCTCAGCAAGCTGGCGATCAAGGTGCTGAGAATACAAACAAGCAGCGTAAATCAGTTGAGTAATACAAGGAACTCTACCCGGAGCGGGATGCAAACACAAAGCATATTTCAACAAGTGCTCTACTCGACATGGCGTGCACACACAAAGCACACAAGGCCTAACAGATACTAGCGAGTACTCTACTCAATGTGGCGTGCAAACACAAAGCACATGAAGCCTAATGGACACTAGCAGGAGTTTCTACTCGGCACAGCTTGCGAATACTAAGCATCCTAAGCGGGAAGGCCGTCTACTCGGCATCAAGATGCAAAGATAAAGCATAACAGTACTAACCTGTCCAATGGGCTTCGTGCGGCTGTATGGCACGAAGTCGTACTGCCAATTGTCGGTGAGGCCGGTGCTCATGATCGAGCGCGCCCAGACGGCCACATCCGCGTTGCTCAACTCGAACGTGGTCGTCCGCGTGCAGTCTCTGTTGCCCCCCATGTAGCACATGAGGTGCGCACGGCGCTGCAGCGGGAGCACCCGCCTGGAAATCCAGCAGGCGATGGGGTCGTCGCTCTTCAGCCCCAGATCCTTCAGCTGGGCCAGGCGCTGGTTCATCTGCTTGATGTCGCCTTCCAGAGCGGGCTTGAATCCCCAATTCTGTTGGGTGGGCGCCGTGTTCGTCCACTTGGGGAGGTGGATCCGGTCCACAATCGGCGCCCCCTCTTCGACAGCAACGTTCTTCATGTAAAAGAACGACCGCTGCCACTTGCGCACGGAGTCGAGGCCCTTGACGCGCGGGTGATTGGTCCCGCCGCATTGCAGCATCATGGCGCTGCCGGTCTTGGCCATGCTACGGGTGCTCTCCGTGCTACCCGGCCTGGGCACGCTCTGCTTCCTGAAGAAGAAGTAGCGCGCCCAGGTGTGCACCGTGGGGCGCACACCCAAGAACGCCTCGCACACCACGGCGTGGTATGCGAGCATGGCGATGGCGTTCGGAGGCAGATGATGCGGTTGCAGGCCGAAGTGGTTGAGGAAGGAGCAGAAGAAGTCGGAGACGGGAAGCCCAAATCCTCGCTTGAAGTGAGCGAGGAACACGACGAACTCGTCCGCCTCCGGGGTAGGGACGAGCTCGCCGTTCGAGGGCCTGCAGCGCACGCCGGCGGGAACCTGGCGGGTGTTCACGAGCCACTGGCAATCTTCTGCCGTGACCTCGGAACCAGCCCACCCGGCGCGGGCGTCGTCGTCGCGGGCCATCGAGAAGAGGAGATTCGGGAAGATTCGGTGGAGATCTGTGGAGAGTTGGTGGAAATCTCTAGCCTTCCGACGTCGCAGGGAGCAGCGGCACGGTGAGATGTGCAGCGGCGGAGCACTCTGTGGCGGCGGAGATGTGAAGGGGCAGGGAGAGAATGAAGGCAGGAAGAGGAGAAAGGAGTTACCGAGGGGGTATTTATACCTCCCCTCGGGTTGCCGTTACAGTCGAGGTTAGTGGGATCAATCGTGGCGGAAATCGTGCGACGTGGGATGTGTGGGCCAGTTAGAAACGCACACAGCGCGGGAGGCGCGCGTAACGGCCGCAATTGATCCCACGACGCGATCGTGGGTAATTACTGCACTTGATGGGACCTAGCGGGCCAGTGGGCCCAGGTCGCAGTGATGGGCGCGTGGCCTGTCATATCCCGGGTACCGAGGCGTCGGGGGTACGGGAACGTGACACGTGCCCAGTTGCAATGCGGAAAGGCGGATTTGGTCTGCCACGCCCAGATTCTCTCCAGAAATTCCGCAAAGTCCTTTTACTCGGCGACAGAGAAGAGAAAGGGCCCTATTCGGAAAAGAAGAAACTCGAGACAGAATTAAGGGCTACTCGGAGGTTCTACTCAGCAATCTAAGGCTCAAAGGCAAGATTGGTCTTTAAGATGGCAGAGCCCAGTGAACAAGTTCGCAGGACTCTACCAGCTTCGGGGACTAATGTCGGGGGGTTACCCCCGAGTAGGGTAAAGGCAAGTGCTAAGGGCAAGATCAAAAGAGACGTTTGGCAGAATATCTGGCTACCCGGTACTCGCTACCCGGTCGACTGCTATTCGGCCGTACACGCTGATGGCCAGGAGGAAGAATCAAGGAAGTTATTCTCCTCCGAGTAGAGGAGGTGGTCCGAGTAGAGATGGCGGTCTCCTACTCGGGCCAGAAGTCAAAGGAGCCGTTCTGACACAGGATCCCGCGTATCCTGGGTCCGTACTGCGGCACTGTTCATCTACAGAGCGCGTGCTTATCCGCGCCAGGGTGTCAGCAGGGCGTCGCAGGTTAGGGGGGGCCTACCCCGTGACAGTGTCAGTGATAACAGATCAGCTTCTTGGTTTTGCACCACGACTTTACACATGAAGACAAGCTAGGAAGCCAAAGTGGCCAGCGGGAAGCTGGAGGTGTACAGTGTGCACACTATGTCCACATCTTGGCTGTTTCCGGCTGGGCACCAGTATATAAGGTGCCCTGCCTCCTCCTGCGCGAGGGACGACTACACGACTAAGGGCTACAGTTGCCTAGAGAGAAGAGGGGCTACTCGGTTGTAAGCATCGCTTGTACTGTGGCTACTCGGTGAGACACGAATATAAAGAGAGAAAGGCAGGAGTAGGGGTTTTACCTCCACACGAGGGCGCTGAACCTGGGTAGATCTTGTTGTTTGTAGTGTTAGCTTCATACTCACGCGGCTACTCGCTGCGTGATCCCTCCCCGAGCGGCTCCAGCGTCCATCGTCCCCACATCTTTAGCCATCCTATGGCATCTGCCGTGACACCACCACGACACATTGCACACATGAAAACTTGGTCAATGACCATGAAAACATCATATATGAGTTGTATTTGTCATTTGGAGCATTTTGGTATATAACTTTATTTTTCTGATTTTATGAAATATTTCTTATTTTTCTCAATTTTAAATGATTTAATTTCAATTAAAGAAAATATTAAATTTTAAACTTTATCAAATATTTTTGAAAAGTTGTTAATCATTTAGATTATATTTTTCTATTTTATTTGGTATATTATTTGTATTATTATGAGTTATGTATTTAAAGTTATTGAATTAATAACATTATGAATTATTCTGTTATTTTTGAATTGACAGGTGGGTCCCACCTGTCATATTGATTTTTAAATAAAAAATGAAATAAAAAGAAAAAGGAAATTAGGCCTGACGTCATGGTGATGTCATAATGACGTCACCCGAGCTTGATCTTCTCAGATGGATTTCAATTCACGAATTCGATGTAGAATTAGTTCAATTAGACCTCTCTACCAGGTAAAGGAGACAAGGGCGAATTGCTAGGCAGCGGCGCGGTGACCAAATGGTCACAGGCGGCTCGCCGGCGTGCAAAAACGCGGCGGCGCGCGGCAGTGTACGGTGCCCGAGTGGATTTCGGCGACCAATCGCCAAACGAAAAACATCTAGGGGTTCCCTAGCTCACCAGGAGCGCGATGAAGTACTCGGGGTCGCTCGAAGTGGTCGGAGTCGACGGCAATGTCCACGGTGGCCGGATACAGAGCAAATAGTAAACCACCGATTTCTCCGGCTCCAAACCTTCCCAGCAAGCGAGGCTCGTCCAGGATGAAGAGGTGACGACGGTGATTCACATGGTGGCCTCAATTTGTGCCGAGGTGGCCGGCAACGACGGCGCGCGACGGCGGCCGTACGAACTAGGGTTCATTTTCTCTCGGTACAGAGGCAACGAGAGGGAGGGGAAAGTGACCGAGGGGTTAGAGGAGAGGAAGGGCGTCGCCGTGATGTCCTTCTCTTGTCGAGGGCGGCGAGCAGGAGGTGGCCATGCATCGGCGGCGGCTCGGCCACGACGCTGCCGGCCTGGAGGACGACAAAACAGATTTTTTCCCCCATAACCCCCTGAGAGGTTTTAAGTTTTACCAGGAGGTCCTTTTGGCTTAAAAACTGAGAGAAAACCTTTGTTTTCAGGGCCAAGTTGTAAACCTAAAAATTGATAAAAAATATATTTGAATTCCTCATCAAATTTTACATCTCACCATATTTTGTTTTGGTAAATTTGGAGAATATTTGTATTTTTTATTTAGGGTGCTAGATTAAGTGATTTTTGTTATTTCTCTCCATTTAATTTTATTAAATGGCTTTAAAATTTATTTTTAAGCATGAACATCATATTAACACAACACACATATGGTTCACCATGTGGTATGGTATAAATGGATCATTTTGGATAAAATCTCTTGTAGAAAATAACTTAGTAGAACTATTTGGTACTAGTTCTATGCACTGTTATGAAAATTATTTAATATAGAATTTCATTCCATGCCCCACCAAATGATTTTAATGGGTGAAGGAACTTGTTTTTTTTTTATAAAACTATGTTATTTTCATAGTTAAAACTATTAGCATTTTTAGTAGACATTTTACTTAGGTAGGTGTAAGCCTTATTTGAGAAATTAGGTTCTTTATCAAGTGGAAAACATGTGTGTCTATGGAACCTATTTGTTTGTTTTCCACCAGTTTCCAAGTATGGATATTATCTCATGTTGTTTTAAGACATGTAATCATTTGCATGGTTATATTTAGATGAATATCTGTTATCATCTGTTAGTCTTTCATATGAAAAGGATTTGGAAAACAAGGTATTAAGCTTGTTTTCATCTACCTCCACATATCAAGAAATGTGGATGTAATGACTTGTTATTATTTCATACTTGATAATTGTTTTCACTTAAGACATTATTATGAGTTCCTCATTTCTGATGGGCTTGACAAGGCATAGAAGTTATAGATCTTCTAAGACCACCTAATGCTTCACTGAATAATTTCTTATACTCCCTTACTGAGGCAGTGTTGTTTCTTGTGGTCTTTTGTTGGTTAATGTTCTTCTCTCTAGTTGCCCCTAGTCTTATGGTTCTGTCTTTGTCACTTGCAAGGAAGATCAACTCATGGATTCCATCTTCAACTATCTCACCCTTGTGGTGAAAACAACCAGTATTTCCAACAAAAGATTTTACTTAGATGATTATAAAAATATGGAAGTTTGTTTTATGACATCTATTAGCCTTAAGCATATAAGAAGAATCTGTTGACAAGTTTGCAAGGCTTGTCCCCAAATTACTTTTTATATCAAAGAGGCTGAGATGTACTAGGTTATTCAACCTTCTGTTTGTTTTTGTATGACACTCAATGGTTTGAGTATACAAAAGTGATATGTTAACAAGGTAGCTAGTCTTGTTATCAAACTACTTCTATAAAACACTAACATTGGAGTATCACACTCTTTCAAGAGAGTTAATAAGATCATAACAAGATATAAGAGTTTCCAAGCACTCTTATAGAAGATGAGAGTAGCACTTCAAGCACACTCTAAATAATCTTCTTGGAGATCTTCCTGTGGTAGTTCCTCCTGTCCTGTGGTTTCTTCTCTTGCAGAATATCTTGGAGGAGATTGGGGAAACAAGATACATTGATCTAGCCAAACTAACAAGATCTAGATTAAGATTTAATTCATACTTTTATTATACTTCCATACATTTCTTGTTTTTCTTCCCATAAGATAGATACTTAACTCATACATGTTTGGTTTTATTTAGCTTTCAATCCAATTCCTCTACTAGAGGTTATATCTTCTTGTTATTCATTACTTGTATCCAGAGATACTTTAGTTGTTGAATATTGATATGGATAGAAATGTGGAGTGTTTGTGAAATGGAAACTTAAGATTATAAGTTAATCAAATGGTTCATTAATGTGTTGAGCTTTCATATGCTCACTTGTTTGAGATGATAGAAACATTGAGCATGATAAAGTGATTGGACTTAATGGCTTTGATCATGGTTGTTACTTGGTTACTCAGAGTGCCATGTTTTGATTTTATATCCTTGATTTGTATTCATGATGTAGGCATAGAGGTTTGGAAAGATCATATGTGATGATCAAGGTTTTAACAGTGGTTGAAGAAGATTTATTTCTTCTTATAGATACTTCTTTTATGATTGATGAGATATGTACATATTCGATAAATATGTTAATACAATTATTATATCATTTTCCACTTGTGGTTTTTGAGTTAACACTGGTTTGTATCAGTAGTGTTCTATTGATTATTTGGTATGTACTTGTGATGGTTCACCTAATAGTTATGCGATGATTTATAGAGATGTTGTGGAAATGAATTGATAACTTAGGGAGTTGTTGTTTTATAAGAGATCACATCTCTGTTGATGAGATGGTTCAATTATGCATTACTCATGGGTGAAAGTATGATCATCAGTTATGTGCTTTGGATACTCACCCCTCTTTGGTTGTAATTACCTAATGAATTATCCCAAGTCACTTATAGACTTGTGGTTAAGGTTATTGATAGTTTGTTTTTGATCATAACCAATTATGGTTTGTCTTATCAAGTGATTTGGTTTCTTAAGATACTTGTTATAAAGATCATTCCAAATGTACTCCTGACTAGATGAACTAGACCTATTTCATCATGTCAAGTGAAACTTTGGTCACTTTGTTTTGTTTAAACTTTCGCGCCAAAATTTCCCGTACTTTTAGATGCATGCTTTGCAAATGCACATATTATATTTAGATCCTTATAACCTCCCAAACACTGGGATGTTACACGCGGCGTTTCCCGCGTGTACGTTCGCGTGAGCCCTTCCGCTCGACCTAGCCCTGGAAAAACTGCCAAATCGGCAGTTTCTAGTGCGCATGGCTCAGCGCTGCTTTGAGAAGCGTGCTAGCCAAAAAAATTGGTCGCATGGAACCAAACAGGCTGCCTGGTTTTGCACTCCACGGGCCTGGCTGGGCCTCACCCAGGCTACCAAACACGTCCTAAGTGTCAGCTTCTTCTTCCCTCTAGCCTTCCAAGGGGCGTTTGCATGCGTGACAAGTGTCACGGCGAGAGAGTTTTGGTGTGATTTTCCCTTCCCACCCAAGACGTGTAGACGTGTGTGCACGCATTTATTTCGGGATTCATTTTTTCAAAATGAAATATCTCGCGAACGTATTTCGAAATTACGAACCGTTTTCATACGTGAGATCCTCGCGCCGAGATTTTCAAAACTAGATCCCATGTTGATAGGTTTCGAGAAACTTTTTTTATACCCAAAATCAACACAAATGTACGCTCAGTTACACACAGATGTACGCTCAGGTACAGTGACCGAAGTATGTCCCAAGCAGGGCCGTTTCCAGGATTTGGGGTCCCGGTGCGAAATGCAATGAATGAACCTAAGTTTTGGGAAATTCATATAACTAAAGCGTACTTTCAATTGATTATATGTTATATAACTTTAGATGTGTTGTTTCTTATAATATTTCGAAATACATACAAAAATATTGCTAATATTAATGCTAGAAATAGCACTAAAGCAATAAATTAAAATGAAGATATCATATAGCAATAAGAAATATAAGATAATCGAAGAGGGTCAAACCTTGAATTTTTAGTGAAAAAAATATTTTTTAAATCTTGTACAGGTGATGGTGAGAAAACGGGGCAAACACAGGTAGGGTCCGGCTCGTGGCGAGCGACAAAATAGAACGCCGGAGCGGACTTTGAACTCAGTTAATCCATCGATCAATTCATGTTTTTATTAACTTCATCGATCCTATCAACAACCATCCACGCTAGAATCGTCAAAAAATATGCGAACTTTAGTTTTCGATCACAACCAGCGAGGAACACCACAACGCTGCAAACATAGCAAATTTGACCCCATGCTTAGGGAAACAGAGAGAATAAGAGGGTGTATAATAGATGATTACGAAGCAGTCCCAGGATCGGACGACAGGCGACGGGGAAGAGGTCGAGCATGCTTCAGAACTCCTTATCACATCCATGGCGAAGATTGCGCCGCCGCCGCTTGCTGGTGTTGAACCCTAGGTTCCTAGTATCATACCGCTCTGATGCAGGTGTGATTGCCCTCGAAAAAACACGATCATTTCTGTTTGTTTGGCGAATACACACGATCACTTTTTCTTAGAAACATAAACATGCTCACATGATCGGCAAATTTATAAATAATAAACCTACAAGATGTAGAACCTGTGGCCTGGGGCTTCTCGGGCTTTCGGATGGTGGGATTCAGGCCATAGGTCTTGGGATATGGAGACCTCTACATCGGATGGCCCTGCGAAATGGGGACCCAAACATTTGGGGGCCCTGTGCGGGTGCACAGTTCGCACATGGCCATCGACGGACCTGGTCCCAAGTGCAGTGCTGACGTATATCCACGTGCATCACGGGTGTACTCTCAGACGGTTATACACCCAGGTGCATGGCCGACATATACCCGTGCATGGCGGGTGTACGCCCAGGCGGACGTACACCCAAGTGCAGTGCTGACGTACGCTCTTGTGCACCGCGGGTGTAAGTCCATTTAGATGTACACCACGTATAGTTTCAGAAACAACGTTTGTATACTTTGAGTAACAACTTTTTGCACTTTCAGATACAACAAGTATAGTTTCAGAAACAACGGTTGTATATTTTCAGTAACAACTTTTCTATACTTTCAGATACAACATGTGTGTACGTTTTAGATGAAGCGTCGTAGGTGTTTTGTTCGATGTGAAGCCACGCTTCGACTAATGCGCACAACGACCTATGTACCCCCTTCAAGATCTTTATAAATGATTATCGAGGCGAAGCCGAGCCGTAAAAAATATCGAGGCGAAGCCGAGCATCGCTGCAACTGGATGTACATGATACACACACGCGTGTGCTACTGAAAGTATAAAGTATATAGAGCAGAGAGTACAAGGTCCGAAAAGAAGTTTCTCGAAACTTATCAACATGTTATGTAGTTTTGAAGATCTCGACGCGAGGATCTCAAATATAAAAACGGTTCGTAATTCTGAAATACGGTTCTGGAGATACCCATATGATATAGTTTTGAGTGGAAAAGAGAAAACCCACCAAAATTCTCTCGTGATGACACTTGGCGCGTATATAAGGCCTCTCTTTTCTCTCTCGAAATGTTACAAAAGACTTCTATTTCCCTAATCGCACCCATAAAACGGAACGGAGGTGTTATGATGCCGCTAAGGTTGGATCTGAGGCCCAGATTCTGAGCACGGCTTGGCCCATTGCGGCTTGACAAATAACGAGTAACGACACTTGGGGCGCCACCACGGCAGGCCGGCAGCAAAACAAAAAACAAAAAAGGAGGGGGCGCAGACGCAGCGGCTTGGACGAGCGGCATCCGCAGCCAGTCGCGCCATTTCGAGACATCGCGGCCGCTGCTTCCTGTGGTGTAGCGTCGGAATCAAGGACGACGGCGAACCCCGATCAAAGCGGTGAGCGTATGTGCCTTTCTGTTTCCCTGTCGTATTGATCAGTACTGTAGTACGCTTCTACCCGAGAGCACTTCGATAGTTTACTCTGTCATGGTAGCACAGTAAACTGTACCATGCACGTCATGTGTTTGATTTAATACCCCAAAGCTCAAATGCACAACCAAGTAACTCATGTTACCAGGGTACAGTATGGGGGATCCTTAATAATATCTACACTCTACCACTGAGCCAAATTGCAAATTTTTTTTTTATATACTCCCTCCGATCCATATTAATGGTCGCTAAATCGGATGTAGACATATTTTAGTGCTAGATACATCCGATTTAGCGAACATTAATATGGATCGGAGGGAGTACTAGTACTCCCTCCGATCCATATTAATGGTCGCTAAAGTGGATGTATCTAGACATATTTTAGTGCTAGATAAATCCGATTTAGCGACCATTAATATGGATCGGAGGGGGTAAAACAAGGCGTAAATTAAAGACACTAACATATACTCCCTCCGTCCAAAAATACTTAACTTCCATTTATCCAAATATAGAAGTATGTATACACTAAAACATGTCTACATACATTCATGTTTGGACAAATAAAAGTCAACTATTTTTGAACGGAGGGAGTACATGGTACAGACCAATATACTGAAAAAACCCAAAGATGGACTATGATGTACTCCACCAATAACACCTCAACCAATAACCAATTGCACAGACACCACGAGCACACACTGATGACTGATGTCCCAGTAGGCCACCACCATCTTCTCCTTTTTCTCAAAACACGCCTTGCAAACCTGATAAGATCCAACTCCACGCACATCCATTATTTATCTTTTCAACAAACCATGCCGTATACTCCTGTGCTCCTTGCTCTATAATAAAATCACACCAAATATATCTTTCTTCTTCAGGCGTTCTCGTCATTTGAAGCGAATTTCTTAACCGCATCGCCGACCGACAGGAATATCTTGTCGTTGCCGATGAGCTCCGTGAATTTCGAGGACCGGAGCTTCTGGATCACTGTCGGCCCAGGATTCGCGAGGATCAGCTGTAAGCGGCACACATGGATTTTGTTCTTAGTCACCTGTCTCGTCCATCAACATTCTTGTGGTAGCAGCTAGTAGCTGTATAATTCAAATACCAGTTTTGATTTTCTACCTGAATTTTGCGCTTTTCCAGCACTTTTAACAGATCCTCCAAGGCGTGGATTCCGCTTGTGTCGATATCAGTCACCGCTGTTGAATAGGCAGGTCAGTGTTTTAAACCGTTTGCAATAAATAAATAAATAAATGAACTATGTTTTTCTGAAAATATAGTAAAGACATGGTGTTCTTACGAGATAGCTCAACAATCAGAAACTCTGTCTTGGACAACTTTTGTTCCTCCTGTTGTTCTTCCTCATCCCTCAGCCATCTTAGGATTCTGAAAATAGTATATCAAGTGAAGCATTGTTATTTAGCAAGGAAGCATTGCTCTTCTATATAATTAATTTACTAGTAATCACACCAGTCACCAAAATAAGTACATGTGTGTTGAATATCAGAAGTTTACCTCTCTTTAACATAATTAGAGTTTGTGAAGTAGATGGCAGAGTCCACTCTTACAATCAAAACCCCGGGGACCTTGGTAGCTTCTGGGTATTGTTCAACATTCCTATAGATCGTTGTTCTTGGAAGGTTACCAAGTAAAGCTGTTCTCGGTCGTGTTACTTGAAGAATAATTTTGCCAAGAGATATTGCAACCTACTCCGTTGAAGTTCAACAATCATCAGGCAATGTCAATTGGAGAAATTCGATTGAAAATAAGAGGAAAGAAGTTGTGATAAACCGCACCGCAATGAGCAAGCCGTACTCCACTGATGCAAATATAACCCCGAAGAATGCTCCTAGGCACGCCAGAAAGTCCATTTTATCAACCTTCCAGAGAAGGTAGGCCGCCTCAAAGTCAATTAGGCTAAGCACCGCATTTATGATGATGGAAGCTAGGATGGCATTGGGTGTGTATTTGAACAACGGAGTGATCAACAACAGTGTGAGCATTACTACAATTGCCATAACGACATTGGATATTGCTGTTTGGCAGCCAGCCATGTAATTCACTGCTGACCGTGAGAAAGAACCTAAAACAAACAAATTTTGTCAGTACTCAGTAAAATGGTATATTTGCATGGGCTAAGTAGATTTTTTCAACGGATTTAGCTGTTACCTGTGGCTACGTAGCATGAAGTAAATGAACCTACAATGTTCATGGTTCCTAGAGCCACCATCTCTTTGTTACCATCTATTTGGTAGTCCTTCATGGCAGCAAATGTTCTTCCAATTGCAATTGCTTCCTGATAAATTTCCCCGTCACTTTTAGCACATTGTTGGATATCCTTGAATTGTTTTCCATGCTATAAATTTGGAACTCAAAATAGGTAGTGAAGTTTTTTGTTACCGTCAGGGCGACCATTCCAGCTACTACCCCAATTCTGAATCCTGTCATCAAGTATGGGCCACTCCAATATATTTTCTGAAATGAAGATGGATTGATGCCTTTGTCTATGTGCCTGACCTATCAATGATAGATCCAAATTGTCATTCTCAAATAATTCGTTACCACAGGATCTCTGATGGAAAAAGTTGCGAGTAGTCAAGTATGGCTTACGATTGCGACACCCTGCTTGTCTGCACGAGTGAGGTACACACATAAGGTGGATATGATCACCGAAGTGAGCGGTGCAATTGCAGAAACCCAGAAGAGCTTTTTATTTTTCTTGGCCTGAATTATCCCAATGAAAATGGCGTGATCATAAAACAGTCAAGGAAAACTAAGATGGAATTATGAACATGTAGTATTTTATCTTACAATGTACTTGGTTGCCAGAAGAAATGCCAAGAATGATGAGGCGATCAATATCGTTTGCCAGTTCCACTGAATCAACAAAGGAGTGAGTTCTCTTAGAAATTGGTTTTCATTGAAAAGTATGAAAACAAATGCAAGGTAGGGTTTTTCTTACGCCATGGTGAACATTCCCCCAGACTGATTTCATGACTGATATGATATCTGACTTCTTGGTGAACACCGCGATGCCAAGGAAGCCTTTGAGCTGCTGAAGAGCAATGGTAACAGCGGCACCCGCCATGAAACCGATGATGGCGGCATGAGACAAGAACTCTATGATGAACCCTAGCCTGCAGCAAACTCCAGTCATAAACGGCTAAAGTACTATCCATTCCAATGTATCATCTATTATAAATGGGTGCTGATTGGTTAACAATTAGCAGGGAATCGAGCCACACTCACCTGAAGAATCCGAGCGCAAACTGAGTGACCCCTGCGAAGTATGTCGCGGTGAAGGCCAGCCGGATGTACTCTTGCTTATTCTTGACCGGATCTAGCTCTTCTTGGAGGAGAGTGCCGAGCAACAGAGACACGACCGCCACTGGACCGATGGCTATATCCCTGGAACTGCCCATTAGGGTGTATATCAAAGGCGGGACGAAGCTACTATCTGCAAAAGTTTCTTACCATCAGCTGTAGCGACTGGAGCAAAATTCTCATCACAACAAGAACATAGAGATACTTGTGTGCACTTACACAGTCCATATTGTGGATCCAGGCCAGCAAGCTTGGCATAACCGATGTCCTGGTGTATAGACGTGGCAAAAGTCAGAACTGACAGATCAATTGAGATGACTGGATGGATGGATCGTCGTTTGCATCGATCATGAGCTTGCCGCCGTGTACATACCTGAGGTATGCAGAGGCTGGCGATGGTCATCCCGGCGATGAGGTCACCCTTGAACTTGCCGAAGGTGTAGTGCCTGCCCCAGCCCAGCATGGGGAAGAAGTGCTGCAGGCCGAGCCACAGCTTCTTGGACTTCGGCTGGTCCTTGTACTCTCGGAGCGGGTCGTCGGCGAAGAACGTCTCCTTCACCCCGTCGGAGAACTCCGCGAAGGCGCCCTTATTGGGAGGGAACCCGACCTTGTATCCGTGGTGGGTGTTGTTGGTGCGGCGGCGCGACCCCGTCTGGCTGGACATGTCATCACTGGCCAAGTCTTCGCCACCATCAGACATGGTGCGTGGCATTTTTGCCAATGTTTCTTGCACCAAGGTCCTAGGTGCAGATGGACATTCTATCTATAAACGAAGCAGTGAGAACATTGGTGAAGGTCTATTCCAAAGAGCAACAAATTATCATGTATGAAGCAGCTAGCTGCTAGCAACTGGAGACGCATGAACATGTATGACAAGCTGCATGCATGGTTCAACCAAGCTTTGAGCTTATTGAAATACTTTGCAGTAAGAAAACGAAGACATGAAATGTTTTATTTCAGATCCAGATGAATTTGGAACCTATGCAAGAACAAGCAAGGAAGCACAAACCACCAACAATTGATCGGTGGCTTTCTAATATAAACAAATGTTTGATCATGGCATGATGCATAGCTGATAAGCATCAAGAATGGAGAAAAAAAGGAAAACCTACAAGATGATCCGCTTAGCCCAGGAAGACAAAGCCCTGCAAGCTTCTTCGTTGGTTTGTTAAGAAGCTAGAAAATGTTCATTATATATAGATGAGAGGAGCTCCGTCTAGGATGAAGGTCAACCCCTCAATTTTATAAAGGCCAAGAGGCTTGGACAGGTTAAGCTGCAAAGCATGAATCTGCATCGAAAACTGCACCACATTCAACGGAGCACAGGAAATACCTATATAACGAATAGGTTATCTCACACAGCTCACGATTTGTTGAACCTGTAAAACAATTTTGCATACATAACCTTTTGATCTATCAGGATAGCCAATGAAATGGCAACTCACTGTTTTGGTATCTAACTTTGCAATGTTTGGATTAAACACTTTTGCCTCAGCTGGGCTTCCCCACATCCTGAGGTGTTGTAGGGATGGAACTTTTCCTGTCCACAGCTCGTACCGTGTTTTGGGCACCGACTTGCTTGGTACTCTGTTGAGAATGTGAATGGCGGTTTTAAGTGCCTCCATCCATAATCCCAATGGCAAAGTGGAATAACTCATCATACTGCGTACCATGTCCATAAGAGTACGGTTACGCCTTTCAGCTACTCCATTTTGCTGAGGTTCGCCCGGCATTGAATACTGGGCTACTATGCCATTCTCCTGTAAGAACCTTGCAAAAGGTCCAGGGACTTGGCCATATGGAGTGTGTCTGCCGTAGTACTCCCCCCCACGGTCAGATCTCACTATCTTTATTCTTTTATCATGTTGATTTTCAACTTCAGCCTTGAATATCTTAAATTTATCCAACGCTTCAGATCTTTCTTTAATTGAATATATGTATCCATATCGGGAGTAATCATCTGTGAACGTTATAAACGAGTCATAACCATCCACACTTTTCACAGGAAATGGTCCACAAATATTGGTGTGAATAATTTCCAGTGTTGATGTACTTCGGTTTGCACCCTTTTTAATTTGCTTTACATACTTTCCTTTAATGCAATCTATGCATTGCTCTGTTTCTGAGAACTCTAGCGGTGGAAGAATATCATTTTTGATTAGTCTTTCTATTCTCCCCCTCGAAATATGGTCCAAGCGACAGTGCCATAATTTCGATGAGTCATAAGTTCTCTTTCTTTTCTTTTGTTCGTTATTCGACCCAGAAACATGCTCATTCACTTTACACACAGAATAAACTTTTTCATGCAAAGATAATAAATAAATCTCATTATGGAGGAAAACTACCCCCATATGGCACACTTGCCATGTCCAAAATAACGCTCATGCGTACTTTTCTGTTACCAGCAGTTTGATCAGCTGAGTAGCATATACCTTTGAAGACCCAATGAAATGAGTCTTTATCTTTTCTAGGTACTCCCTTACGGAAGCACACTCTGCAACTGAGTCCACAATGACGTTCTCAATTGTATTCTTTATAAATTTCATACACTTTTCTTTTGGCTGTTAGCCACTTTCTATTTTCAACGGAATATGACAACTCCAACGGAGTATAGTCTCTTTTCTCCCATGTAGCATCATCATCACCTGCCTCTCTAACAGGCTCTTTTGGCATGACAGGCTGTGAAGTGTTCACAACCCAGTCAATCTTAGCACACACGAAGGCTAAATCCACCTTCTTCCTTTATTCACTTTAATTTTCACCTCTGAGTGTTGAAACGTCCTTGATGCAACTCATAAGTAGTACCCTCCTTAAGAACCACAATGAAGTGAGAAAATAACAACAATTGCATGTAATAATCCAACGTTGGTTAAAATTACAACACACAACTGTTTATGCAATTATAACTATATCACCGTTGGGCAGAAAATAGCAATAAAAGCATATATGAGACTATAATAATTAATCATGACAATGTTATTAACAACGTTGTTTATTTAATAACATAAATCACAACTATCACTTTAACCATGCTCTTAAAATAATTCTCACTTTAGTCCTATTTTCTTTATTAAGAGCACTTTTATTCAATTTGCAGCGGAAAACATGAATACATAATTCATACACTTTATACTTTGTACGTATATTTTATTTACTTTTGTATTTCCTAAACAATAATTTCGTTGGAAATAATTGAGTAGGAAAAAAAAACTAGATCAATTTGCCCAAAAATTTGGACAAAAACAATTAATTATGCTTCTGGAAAAATAAAACCAGAAAACAAAAAACTGCCTGTTCTGAGTCTAGCCCAGCCCACGGACTTCTCTTTTTCTTAGCGCGTGAGCGGCATTTTACTATCTGGCGCCCAGCGCACAGCTCTCAGGAAAAAGCAGCTCAGCGGCCCATGGCCCGCTTCGGCGACACAGAGATATCCGTCGCCTGCGTGCCCCCTTTTCCTCTTGCCGAAAAGGCCTAGCAGCCTCTTTAACGCTCGCGCGCCGTAGCTAACTGCCACTAGGCCCAAAACCCAGCGGCCCATGACTCCACGCGGCGAAACATTCCTGTCTGCCGCCCGAGGCGCAGCGGAAACTGGCCCGAGGCTCGGTCCTCACCCATCTCTTTCGGCCCACTGGCCCATTCTACGGCTAGGGTTCGCATCGTAACCGTTGCTTTTGATCGGACGGCTCAGCGCTGAGATCGGATGAACAAAACGGGGCAGGAGAGCTCCCCGACCGAATCGGTCCATTTTCTTTTCTCCGCCCCTGTCTCTTGTCTTTCGCCGCAGCTAGGGTTAGCGCCGCCGGCGTGTATCTCCGGCCCGCCGCCACCCCGGGCATTCCGCCGGAGACGGCCATGCATGCCGGCGCTCTCCGCGAGCCCCTTTCCTCTCCCCTTTCTTTCCTCCGTCTTCACCGTAACAGAGCGAGAGAGAGAACCACGGGAGGTGCAGCAGTTGTTCCTCCCCTCGTTCGACTGCGCCCAGAAGCGACGGAGTGGCCGGCGCCCCTGCTGTTCCCCTTGCCAGTGTGCGCGAGCTCGATCCCGAGAGCGCGCCGCTGTCAAGCGGTCCGGTGGCGGTGCCCTTTGCCCTTTGCAGGGTGGAGTCCTTCTTTCGGGTGCCTCGGCATGCCGATGCGCACTCGAATCGAGCGGGACGGCGCGGCCTCGCGGCGGCGCTCTTTGCCGGTGAGCGCTGGGCTCCAACCCGGTGATTTCCTTTTTCCCTACTCCCTCTATGTCTCTGTTAGGGATTAGGGTTCTTTTGGGACTTTCTTTATTTGCAACCGAAACATCTAGAGCCTGGTAAAACTTGCTCTGATACCAATGTTAAACTGCCAAGATCGACTAGGTCTAGATTGTCATCGGTATTAGCCAAAATGCTAACTCTCTGTGAATTGATCCGAGATGGAAAGAGATACCGAGAGGGGAAGAGAGACAGTGAGAGTGGGTAGCACCTTCTGTTACCTTGGAGGAGGATGGTCCAAAGTCAGACATGGTAGCGACGGCGGAGGTGGCGTGGCGGTGCTTCCCGTCGCTTCTGCGCTAACCCTAGATCGGTAGGGGTGTGTTGGTGGGGTGGTGGCAGCAGCGTCAAAACCTTGTGTTGCGTGCCCCGACCCCCCACCTCTTTATATTGCGCAGCGCGACAGGGGCCCATCAACTATATTCGGTTGTGCGCCCCCGATCAGGGCGCGGTTGACCAGGGGGGCTCGAAGTGGCCGTTGGGCCACTCGAGAGAGAGATCAATCTAACACGGGTGACAGATGACAAAAGGAGCAATCATACTAGACTGTTTCGGCTCTCTCCTTGGCTGAATGTGGTTGAAGAACACGCATACGGGCCAGAGTGGACTTTGAGCAAACTGGATGTAAGTACAGATAAGTATGCTACATGGGCAACTGGATTTTATATGACATTATACAGCAAGCTGTTTTTAGAAGAAAATCTACATCAAGTTTTTTTTTGTTCTCGAGGAAATCTGCATCAAGTTGTAGTTTCAAATGTCGGCAGTTTTGCAGCACAAATTGTTGTTAAGTCATTCACATCTTGGGTTAAGTGGCAATCGAACTATGAGGCCAAACTTCTGGATTTTGTCATTTAGTATGCCCAAATGCATGCGCTAGACTTATGAGGCCACCCAGCAACCGGTGGACTCAGAAAAGAATTGGCTACTGCAGAAAAACCAGTTTTGTGGAATTCTGGGTCTGTGGGCAATCTCAGTTGCTATCATCACCTGCCCTACTATACGTTTAGCATGTTTGTCTATGCAGTCATGTACTCATCTTTGCCACAACCGTACGAAGTGGCCAACTGATCAAGTCATCCAGGGAATACAAATAAAGTTTCTGAACAGTAATTATGGACAAGGTTCCACTAGTTAGAGCATGTCTAACAGGCCCCGTATATCGCGAGCGCCCCGTAAAATTCCGGCAGCATACGGGGTGCGGGCCAAAACGGCCTTCTAGCAGCCCCCGTATGCGGCCTGGCCCCTACGAAAATTTTACGGGGCCTGCCAAACCGCCCCCGCCGCCCCGTACTTATAGTGGGTGAGGGTTGGGGTGGGGGTCCAACCCCCCACCCGCAACCCTAGCTCCGCCGCGCGCCGCCGCAACTCCGGTGAGCGATTCCCCACGCGCCGCCGCCCCATTCCCCATTCCAAGCGCAGAGATGAGTTCCCCAGACGGCTCCGGCTCCTCCACCGCCCGCTCCAAGCGCCGCCACGAGCCGGAGTCGCTCGAGGAGGCGTGGCGGCGCCACTGCAAACATTCCGTTGCAGGGAGCCGTCGCGCCGCCTAGAAGTACGCGGCGTGGCCGGCAAGCATGCCGGCGTCGCTGGCGGACTACGCCGAGGGCGGGAGGTACTACTCCGTCGACCCGCCGCCGCGGCCGATGAGCGGCCCCCAATTCGCGAAATGGCGCGCGGATTGGGAGATGCACCAGCAGTGCAAGCGCCGCCGCGACGGCGCGAGCGGAAGCGGAGGAGGAGGCGCGGCGACAGCGGAGGAGGAGGTTCCGGCGACAGCGGAGGAGGAGGAGGCGGCGTTCGCGGCGGCCGTCGAGCTTTCGAAGAAGGAGGCGGAGGCCGCGGCGCGGACGGAAGCGGAGGAGGAGGCGAAGGCCGTCGCCGCCGTCGAGCAATTCAAGGCGATGGAGGCTTCCGGCCCCGTCGTCTTCCTAGACTAGGTTAGGTTAGGACGAGCTCGAGCTCGATTTCATGTAAGCAATGGTGATCATCAATAAAATCGAGTTCATCTATTCTCCCGCGAAGTTTAAATTCAAACATACAGGGCGGCGATACGGGGTCTGCTAGATGAACGCGTAAATCTTAGCACAAAAATTCCTCGATTTCGTTTGCAGGGCCCTCTACACGCGATTTAGGGGGCGAAATTGTAAGGGTTCTGTTAGACATGCTCTTACAATTTATATTGGCTTGTCTCTGGGGCTAAGCAGGGCCCAATAAAATGCAGTTCTTAATTCGAGTAGATCATCAGAACGTGATCTCCGGCCGGCAGAAGTAAAAGTTCAGACTTCACATCGACAGTTAGTCGCAGCAAAACCAGATCAACCAGTTAACTACCAGGGTTTTTCTTCTAATTAATAAGTATAGTATTTCTGCAAAGAAGGGTCTGCCCATTGCATGAACTTGGTCAAAGAACTGATATGGAAAGGACCTAATGTGATGTGAACTTGGTCTTAGACAGGGACGTCAGCATATGCGATGAGGCGACTAAGAGCATCTCCACCTGTGGGCTCCAATACAGCGTCACGTTATTAGACGCCGACACACGTTGCCACCCTAGGTATCTCTTCCCACCGGCGCGCCCCAATAGGTTATAGGAAAAAAGATACCGGACCAAAAACAAATGCGAGATGCCGTTTCTCATTGAAATTTAGACAAACTATGATGAAATTCGACGAACCTAAAACGATATTGAAAATAAACCATAGATCTAGCGGAGCCTTGAGGAACTTGCACGCTGCTTGCCCGTCGGAGTCAATAGTTGCACCGCATGCGCTCCGGCTTTGAGGAACTTGCATGCCTTAATGGTCTGTCGACGGTAGAGGTGGTGGGATGATGTTCTCCTCCTTGGGCTTGTCGTCGTCCCAGTCATCGTCGCCCTCGCCAGAGAAACTGTAGAGGCACCACTCATACTCCTCCTGCACCTTTGCGTCCCAATACGGCGACGACCACCAGTACTCCGGGTTGCGGCGCATCTCCGCCGGCAGGCGCTGCCACTCTTCTTCGATGAAGTGGCAAAGTTTGTAACCCACCCGTCCGGCAGGTTGCCGTTGGCGCCAAACACCGGTATGTTCGACGCCATGCAGAGGTGGAGGAAGTCCTCCGACAGGACGCCCCATGGATGTGCGCGAGACGAGTTTGCGTTGGTTGCGTAGGGGTGGAAAAAGAGTGCCTCCTCGCGCCGTTTGGCCTCGCGGCGTCGGGCGGCATGCTGGTGTCATCATAGAGAGGACGCTCCCGAGCTTCCATGTCCCGCACACGCCGGTCATTGGTCTGCATCTCCTGCCACCGCTGCTCGCCTCCATCTGCGTCGCCGCCTCCGCCTCCACGCGTCTCGCCTCTTCGGCCACCGCCTCCTCGTGCCGCCTCTACTGCTGACACTGCACTCCCTGAAATCGTGTGGTGTGATCTCGGATAAGCTGAGCATGGCAGGGGAGTTCGTCTTCCATTGGAGAGGGTGCGAGGGGGAGATTAGGAGGGGAGCTAGTTTGCGCCGCTATGGAGAGGTGAGTTATAATGATCACGCTAACAAGTGATTACAAAAGAACTTATTCAAATGGTAGATGTAGAGGGAGAGTGTTGATGGCCATCACAACATATTATTTGCCATTACCGACACACATCGTCTCCTCGTCCTTCAAAGCAATTCAAGCGGAAAATCTTGTTTTCATAAAACATGACCTGTATAAAAAAAACTTAGTCTCTGCAGGGAGCACTTGCTTAGGCAAAGAATCCACAACACATATATCATATATACCATCATCATTGATGACTTTTTGGTGATCTATTCCATCTTCTTGATTTTTCAATACAACCAAGAATTCATGAAGGTGAACGATTCCCCTTGCATGACATAGTCTATGACAAACTATTTGCTGTTGAGATGGGCAGCAAGTGCAACACCTAATCATAAGCAAAATGTATGTCGTCCACTAATCGAGCTGAGCGAGGCGTTCCTGTGTCATCAAGCATGACTGCCACACGCTCTTTTAACGCTTGTGTTCTTCTCCATTACGTCCGAGAAGAAAAACATCCAAAAACTGAAAACTTCATCAACCCGACTTGCAATATTTATAACGCATCGAGTTCAGCGAGCATACAGTATGTTCGCGATCTGCCAACACGCACTTGGAGTTCATACTCCATGGCAGAGATCACAACACACTGGATTATGATGGAATTATCCGCACGAATTTGATAATCCAAATCATCTCTTTGTTAGCGGAATCTCCAGATTTATCTCTTAACGAGTTTTATATCATATAAAGATAAGTTTGACCATGGAGGATCCTCAAGGTACGGTACAAAACTATGAAGTCGGACCCAACTTTTAACTTTCTCAATCGCACCTAAGTTTCAAGAGGGCTATTGAACATGTTATTATCTACAAAGGTTCTTGCAAAGTCATTTAGACTATGTTCACAATATGAGTTCACGTTTATATAAATAAAATTATAAGAACTCCCACTTAAACGAACATTCCACACTTCGTTTTAGTGATTACATGATCCTAATCCACTATACCATCCCCGATCGCCATGGCCGATAGCATAGCTTCAAAAGTAGACATCACCATGTCAATCACATCGTACATGTGACTCATGGTTAACCTTTTGGTCATTTGTGCTCCGAGACCATGTCTGTACATGCTAGGCTCGCCAAATTCCTCTTTAGCATATATTGCAATGCAAATATGTCTTATATCCGCCGTATGCGAACGCATAAGTGAAGCACTCGTTCGTCACGACCCACTTCACTACGGAGAACTTTATTGACGGTGCATGCTAAAGGGAGAACACTAATGCTGAATGCTGAAATAGATTAGAGGGATCATCCTATATAGCTACCACCGTATATATAATATAAACAATTTAAGATGCACACATAACATTCAAAATGTAATGTGATGTGATATGGTCCTTGCGTCTTCACGTCGACAGTTTAAAAAATTCATAAACTTATCATGGCCATGTAACATGCCCCTGCAAAATAAAGTTAGACGCTTCTACTTTATATTTTGCATCTTTTACGTGGCTTAGGGGGTTTCGCAGAAGA
Source organism: Alopecurus myosuroides (assembly GCA_028641055.1). NCBI lineage: Eukaryota > Viridiplantae > Streptophyta > Magnoliopsida > Poales > Poaceae > Alopecurus > Alopecurus myosuroides. Next base: position 265,514,908 of record CM054062.1, read on the forward strand.
ACTGCCTCTACTTATGAACCTGCAATCATAACACCAATCAAACAATCATCTCTATTACACCCCTTTCGGCGCACTCCATTGCAAATGACATACCAACTATTGAAAGAGAGACAGACACCCACCAGCCACATACATGGTACAAGCCATGTGTCAGTTGTGGAACCTGCAAGTAAGCGTACGCGTAAAGTCGGTCTGGGCCGCTTCATCCAACAATGTCAAGTTATGAACAAGTACACGTTAGAGGGTAACAATTGTAGGTTTGATGCCCTCAATCAACATGAGTTCCAACCGTACTTTATATCTACGCATAGATCGGCTCTGATACCACTATAGGGTTTCGTAGCAGAATAATAAAAAAAATCTGATGCTGACGTGATCACACGCTCGTCAAGAGACCCCAAGCGGAAGGTATGATGTAGTCTAGTGTAAAATTCCCCCCAATTAAGGAACCGGGGTTATCGAACCAGTAGGACTTCGTAGTCTTGAAGAATATTGCTTGTATCAGCAACGTCGTTTATTGATGTTGGACAAGCGTGGAACCTGCACACGAGCACAAACTCTCTCTTGTCCCAACTTTCCGGAAGGTTGTCAATCTTCCGGTCTTGCTAAAAACATGATAATTAATGTATAGAATCTTGGGAAACAATAAAAGTAAAATATAGAACATCGAGAAAACAATGATTAAAAGAACTTTGCAATATGAGGAAAATAGGAAGGGGCCATAGGTTCACTAGTGGTGTTTCTCCAAAAAAATACTTCCAAAGAAAACAAACATGCTGGGTGAACAAATTATGGCCGGACAATTGACAAATCATGAACGTATAACAATAATATTATGACGAGATATAGTTCACGGGTTCTAATATTGTAGGCATTACGTCAAGGCATATGGACCGCTATCCAGCATGCATCCATATCTAAAAGTCCACCTCAAGAAAGCTATCGAGCAAATTCCTTGGTATTAAGTTGCAACAATGAAGTGATTTCTATGTGTACAACAGACAAATGCATTAAGAACAATACGTAATGGAAGCAGTGGTTCTCATTTGTAGACAACAGCACCCTTGTTTTCTCCCTAGTGGCAACATCACATCCTCCCCCCCCCCCCCCCGCACGTTTCTGTCACTTGAGCGCAAGCAACAGGGAGGCATGAACCCAGTATCTAGCATATAAACCCTTTCTAGAGTTGAAAACAACTACGTGGACAAGGTAATCATAAACACCAGAGATCATTGCAAAACAAGATTAAAACTCTCTACAAATATAAGTGACGCATCTCAGATTGACATGAATAAAATAATCATAATCTCATGGTTCGTCGGATCCCAGCAAACACAACATGCACAATTACATAACGGTGGTCTCGATCATGTGAGGCGGCTCATGAGACTCTAAACATGGGAATAGGGGAGAGAAAACCATCTAGCTACTGCTATGGACCCATAGTCCCGAGATAAACTACTCACGCATATGTCCAGAGGTGATCATGGCGATGTAGAGCCCTACGGTGACGATCCCCTTCTCTGGCAGGGTGCCGGAGCAGCACTCCAGAAGTCCTAGATTGGACATTTGAGGTGACGACGCCTCTCTTTTGTTTCGTGGAGAATAACTTCGTCCCCGTGATTTTCAGGGTTAAGGGAAATTTATGGGCGAAGAGGCGACTTGAGGCGGTGGCCAGGTCCCCCAGGGGCCTACCAGGCGCGACCAAGGGGGTCCGTGCCTGTCACCCCTCTGTCTCTTCTTTGGACTCCGTCTCCGTTCCAGAAAAAATGGTCTCGGTGGATTTTCAGCCCTTTCCGAGAATATTTCCTTAATAACTTTTCTAAAATAAAAAAACAACAGAAAACTACAACTTGCCTGGGGCATCTTGTTAATAGGTTAGTTTGTGAAAACATCCAGAAAATGAAGGAAAATAAGTGAAAAAACAAAAGGTATTGGGTAGAAAATAAGCATGGAGCATCAAAATTATAGATACGTTTGCAACGTATCAGCATCCCCAACCTTAAATCCTGCTCGTCCTCGAGTAGGTAAGTGATAACAAAATAATTTTTGAGATCACATGAAGCCAACACAAATCTTGATCAACGTTATGTAAAAGCATTGCAAAGCTGAGATCAAAGTACTTTAACAAAGGCATGATAAATACTATTTTAACTAATGTAAACTTAGCAACCATGTTGCACATGAAAAGAAACACAAACAAATAAAATGAATAATGAAACATTGAAAGTGATACAGTTGTTTCCATCATAAAGAAAAACATAATAAAGTGGTATCCAGCTAGTCCTTCGTGTGGTAGCAGAACATAAATGCCAATACACCTTCAAAGTTTAAATGGTGACTATATACAAATAATTTGAGAGCAAGCAATACCACAAATCATGAATCAATCAATAATAAATTTTGGGACTATGCACATTATACTCAGAATGACAACTATGCTCTCTTAGCTGGTGCATAAAGTATGAAGATGAAGACTCAGCATAAAAGTAAAACAAAGGCCTCCGCAGAGGGAAGCAGGGATTACTCATGTGCTAGAGCTTTTTATTTGATAAACAAATGTATTGAAAAAAAATTGAGAGAGGTGTATGTCTATGTCAATGAATGGTAATGAAAACTTATCATAATCCATGTCAAACAAAGTGATTAGACTTTTGAGAGCGGTTTTCGTTAGCTTTATTAGTTGGCACTTCCCCCCATATTTCTTTCACAAACCAGGGCTAGCCGTGTTCATGGGTACCCACTAGATTTCATCAAACCATGGGGAAGTGCCTTTTTTTATCATATTAATTGGCACCGGCTCTCTACAAATTTAGATATAAACAGATTCCATACTCGTCAGCTGAAATAAGGAAAAAAAAACTTTGCTTGACACAAACCATAATAAACTTTAAATTACTACCTCATGAGCTAAAACAAGAACACAAAACAGGTTAATAATTTTGAAGGTTGAAAGGTAGCACACGAGAAGTACCACAAATAGGTAGATATGGTGGACACATTTGGCAAACTTTGGTTTTGGGGAGTTGGATGTACGAGTAGAGCTCATAATCAGTACAGGTGTAGGCTAGAAAAAGACTGGGAGCGACCAACTAAGAGAGAAATAATGACGATAATCATGCATACCGACAAAACATCATTAATCAAAACATAAAGTGATATTTCAAGTCAAAAACTAAATGATTATCAAGGCTAGAGGTGACTTTGTTTGTAGTCATAACTTATTTGACTCTCCCAAAATAAAAGTGTCAGGATCCAACCAAAAACTACAGCAAGGAAACCAAAAAAAACTTAAAACAAAATAAAATGACGCTCCAAGAATAACATATATCGTGTAATGCAGTAAACATATAGTATTTTGAAAAAAACCTGATATTTTTTTTTGATGAAGAAGAGGATGCCTTCGGCATCCCCAAGCTTTGACTCTTGTACTTATTGGATATGTCTTGGGATGACATGGGCGTCCCCAAGGTTTAGCTTTTGTCCATCCTTCATCTCATCACATCATTCTTCTCTCCCTACACTTGAAAACTTCCTCCACCTAAAAGTTCTCACTATCTTCATTAGCAACATTAGTGTAATCAAAATAATAAATCCAATTGATTTAGTTTCAACACAAGTCTAACACTCAGTTTAAAAAATTAGCTATTGTCACAACTTCTTTTAAATCTCTTCCCCTCAAAATAACACAAAAAGAAATAGATTAAGACGCAAATGCAAATATTGGCAGAAATCTGTCAAAACAGAACAATCGGTAAAGATGATTTTTCCAGAAAATCTTCTATTGTTAAAATCAAAAAGTGGGAAACTAACCTAGGGAATGTGTCTATTTTTTTTCAAAGCAATGCGATGGTCTGGCTGAGAGATATAATTTTTTTGGTAACATCCCAGAAATCTGTTTCAAAACAGCAACTTCCCCAAATCGTACTACCTCTCAATTAGAGGTTACTCTTGGCACGAAAACGAAATAAAAAGGATAAGGAACGGTTGCTAAAGAGGTAATAACTTACAAGACACAAAAAGAATAAAATAAAACAGAAGAAAACAAAAGGATAACAAAGGAAAACAAAAGTGGGTTGCCTCCTAGAAGCGCTTTTCTTTAAAGCCTTTTAGCTAGGCATGAAGAACGTATCAAGTATTGTCAACAGAATCATGGGTAGTCCTCACAAGGGACTCAAAAGGTAACTTCATTCTCTTTCTAGGGAAATGTCCCATGCCCTTTTTAAGGAGAAATTGAAATTTTATAATTCCCTCTTTCATATCAATAATGGCACCAACTGTGCGAAGAAAAGGTCTCCCCAAAATGATAGGACAAGAACCATTGCATTCAATATCCAAAACAAGAAAATCTACGGGGAAATAATTATCATTAGCAATAATAAGAACATCATCAATCTGATGACCCACAAGTGTAACAAATCGCGACAGTTTTTGAGGGGATTCGAAACATGGGGAGTCAAAAAATATTTATAAGCCTTAACAATTGAGTGGTCAATTCAATTGCACCTGAAAAGTATCTTGCTTCAGTCTCTTTTTCTTTGGCAAAATGTTCTTGTCCTGTAGGAAGTTGAATGGTAGGTACCTCCTTTCGAGGTGCATACTTGATCCAATTCTTCTTAGGAAGCTGCAAAAACTGGTTATACCTTTTTATGAGATGCAAAATAGCGTCAGAGTCCACATGCAATGTTTGGCTCAATTTATCTAGTTTACCGGCATCTATAAAATCTTGAATGCAGTCGTATTCTACTTCAGTTCCTCCTTTACTACCCAAATCTTCTGACCAAGCTTCTTTATTTATGCGCATGTCATTTCAAAATTCCCATGCTTGATCAATTGTATATTTCACAAAAACTCCTCCAGAAACAAGGTCTAGAGCTTCTCTATTCTCACTACTTAATCTTCAATAAAAAACATGTAAAACTAACCATGATGGTAGCTCATGGTGAGGACAATAATCAAGTAGTTCACGTAACCATTTAGTATACTTTCTCTTGGCCTATTCCTGAAGTTTGTGATCCTACGCCTTGCTCCATTAGATTTCCTCTTTGGGTAAAAATGAAACAAAAATGCAGAGCAATGTTCTTTTCAACTTCCAGAAGTTCCCGACGAGTGTGACTTACACCATAACAAAGCTTTATCAACTAGGTTCTGATTAAATATTTTAAGTCTCATCTCATCGTTAGTAAAAGTGTGGATCCTCAGTAACATCACCTTTATATTGTCTGCTATGCAACAGACTAAGCATGACAAGGTTAATTTCATACCCTTCTCCATTAGTTCCAGGATATACCTTCTTGAAAGCATCCAATGGTGGCTTTCCTGAAAACTTCAAGGTAGCAAGTCGAATGAAAGGAATACGCTCTTCCTCCATGGTGCTTGCCTTCACCTGCTGATTATTTTCACACGAACAAAACTAAATAAGTACTAAAAATAAAAGACCAAAAGCGCTTAGCTCCCCGGCAATGGCGCCAGAAAATAGTTTGATGCCTGCAAGTGCACATGGTTGTTGTAGCTAGTTTCGAAATAAGAGTATCGAACCACGATGGAGCTATGGAAATGGACCTCTAAGGCTGAGCTTTGATCACCTACTCTCATTGGTGCTCTGTAAGTTATCCAAAGGCTAAAACAAGCAGTAAATAGTAATGGAAAATAAAGTAGTCTAAAAGGATTGTAAATAAAACGGTAAATAAACTAATAACAAGATAAATGTAAGGACCTAATGGATGGTTGATGGATTGAAACTGCAATAGGGATAAAAGCGTTCGTGGGAAAGGGTGGTTCTACCACTAGCATAGTTCTGAATTGATTAGGCGTGCATAATGTCTCATTTGAATAATTTGTGAGGGCAGAGCTATTAATGTGTCCCGACTTCCTCGGTTAACACACTACTGGCAACCACCACGTAGCCTAGATGATAAGCGATATGCCTATTGGCACTAGTGGTTAAGGGTCTCCCCGTGGAGGCGGTATTGGTATAGTGAGTTCTCTGTTGATCCCACGTTTGGAGATTGCCGCGAACGGAGGAGCTACTTTCTGTCCTGTAATACTCACCCGTCAGCCGTCCTCAAACCAAACCGAACAACCTATCATGCCTACAAGGCAAAATATTGGTGCGGTTGACTTCATACAATATCATGGGGATTGTTATCACAAACTATTCAATATAAACATTACTGTTGGGAATATGCCCTAGAGGCAATCATGTATGATGTAATTCCCACTTTATTCATAAAGTTATTAAGTTGTCCTTGTTTTGAACATCTGATATATGTCATTGAATATGTGATTCGATTGTGGAACTATATATTTATGTTGTTCATACTAGATTGTCCTTGGTCATTTAGGTTGTGCTGGACACACACCCTAGACTAATGTGAGTGTTGGCTGATGACACGGTTCCACTTGTCATGGGCATGGTGATGCCATTCCAACGTTCACAGACTTGGCTAAATAGTTTAGCAAGTCGGACTGACCCACATTGAGATGCAACGATCAATTCATCATTTGCATGTCTCAATCAATGTAATCCTTAGACCTGAGGTTGTCGCACAATCGGAGTTGTGGATCACCGACTTAGGTTCTGTCAAACGTTGTTCTGTGACAAGGAAACTATAAAGGCAGAGTTCGGGTCGAATGAGAAGCAAGCTGTGTGATGTGGATAATCAAGATGGGATTTTGCCCCTCCGAATGGAGAGATATTCTCTGGGCCCTCTCGAGTGATATGATTCAGGAAGCATGGCCATGCGCGACTCAGTTAAGTGTTAACTGTGTCGATTGACTAAGAGTTAGTCAGATGAATCACATATCGCGGATCGAGAAGAGAGTTGAGCTATTTAAGGGATGACGATAAATCGCCTATAGCTCGACAAGGTATATCGTGAGGCAAAAAGGACTAAGATGAATATCACATTGAAAGGTATGTCGTCATGACTCAATGGTACTTGGGAGTCGGCACGTTCTGCTAGGAGCCGCTACCGATTGATCGATTGGGAGTTGGACTCCAATCGTGTCCAAGTCGCCATGAGCCTGCAGGGTCGCACACTTAAGAGCGGGAGCAAGTATTGGTTGGGTTGGACCCGAACCGGAAATGGACTGAGTTAGTGAGTCGGACTCACAGAGGGAATGGGCCACAAGTGTTGTGCAGCCCATTACCATACGCTATATAAAGAGGGGCGCAGGTTGCCCAGCGGGCACGTTAGTCCACTCTCCTATGCGTTGGGAACCCTAGCCCCACTCAGTCCAGCCGCCGCACCGGACCTAGCAGTCCGCCGTCGGAGCTCCTCCTCGTACGTGTGGATACCGGCAGAGGTGCTGTACGTTCAGCACTTCGACGTTCGAGGGATTGGATCGGCCGGACCGGATCGTGGGACTGCACTGCCCCGACGCGCTTCACCGATAATCCGCAACCGCGCGTCTAGTGGTAATCATCGTGGCCTTCTACCTCGGCTAGATCTTGGAAGTACCGCGTAGGAAAAGTTTTCGTTTATCCTTACGCGTTCCAACAGTGGTATCAGAGCGGTAGCTTCTGGTATTAGGCCCGAGATCCGTACATATGTGATATGTAGTTAGCGTTAGATGTGATCTAATTGCTGTTTTGGTGGTCGGTCTATGAGATAGATCGGTTTTGTACAAGGTTGATTGGATCAATCGTACTCGGGGTTAATGGATGATCTGGTTTCCGTGATCATACTGCTAAGGTCGTGGAACAACTTACCCCTACCGGTCGGTTTCCGCCATCGGGGTATACCGTGACACATAAATCCAGTTGCGGTGATCGAAGATCAAAGAGTTTGGTCGAATCGGAATACGGATCAGATTCGGGTAAAATCGTTTTATCCGATGAAGAAATCCATGATCGGAATGCAGATGAGATCTGCGTTTTCCGAAATCGTAGCGCCTTAGACCGCCGGCTTCGCCCTGTCGTAGCGCCTTAGATGTCGTTGCGAGTTTCACAACGCCGGTAGATATCGTATCTATGCATAACTTGTTTTTGCAGGAAGTTGTGAATGGTATGGCTTATGTGCATGTGATGTGTGTAATCCATACATGATCTGCGTATCATGTTCTTGTCAGCCGGCTGGAGCCTAGGTGCTGTCATTTTATTGTATACCGGCCTGCGTGTCGGATTCTCTATGTAAATTTTCATTTACTAGCTAGTGTAGCTTGTTGGAGAACCCGGTGGCATGCAAGTCGATGTACAAGTCGGCTACATGGAGTAAGATGGCACGTGACAAGAGTTGGCACGAGTCGACTTACAAGCTTCGTGGAGATGGAGATCACCATGAAGGGAGCCATACCATTTCACATTATAATTGCTTTATTTGTGTTATTGTTATGTCTCTATTTACCTCTATTTATATAGTTGGTAGATTCTTTAATCCCTCAAAGAAGGTCTAGTCGGTCGCCCCGCCAGTGCTGCACCATCACAAGTCGGACATTCTTGGTAGTGGGCTCATAAAATTGAGGTGCTACCAATTCTTTCCGGTTAGGTGGGTTTGAGTCGGACTCTTACAAGCAGAAGCACTTGGTAATCTAGACGAGTCCATCACAACGGTTGTGGGGCTCGGGGCGAGATAGGTTGGGAGCCGGGGCATGTGATGCCACCCAACTAACAGGAGTCGTATAGAGATACGATTGGCAAGGTGTTGCCTACCTAGATCACTTGACGGCTAGCGGTGATGCTAAAGCTCACTAGTCGGCTTGCTTATTTAGGGTCTTGAATCACTTAGCAACCATCGGAGGGATGTTGGTTCTAGTGGGAGCATAAGTATTAAAGCGTTTAATATGCCTGCTCTTTTATGAATACATGTCTTAAGTGTTTTTGCGTATTTTCTGTTGTAGATCAATGGCACCTAGCAACCTCCCTCAGTTGTCCGCGTTTGCGTTGAGGTCAATCCTAGAGAAAGATAAGCTTAATGGAACTAATTTCACCAACTGGTATCGTAATCTGAGGATAGTCCTCAAGCATGACAAGAAAGAACATGTTCTAGAAACTCCACTTCCAGATGAGCCTGATGACGATGCGACTGTCGCTGTCATGAATGCCTACCGTAAGGCTAGAGATGAGTCTACGGAAATCAGTTGTCTTATGCTTGCACACATGGAACCGGACTTGCAGCAGCAGTTCGAGAATGTTGAGGCCTACGATATGATCGAAAGCCTCAAAAGTATGTTCCAGGCTCAAGCAAAGACTGAGAGGTATCAAGTCTCTCAAGCTTTGCTTGGCTGTAAGCTGAAAGACGGAGATCCACTGAGTCCGCATGTAATCAAGATGATTGGTTACATACAGTCTTTGGATCGGCTGGGCTTCCCAATTAACGAAGAGTTCGCTACTGATATAATTCTGAACTCTCTTCCTAGTGCGTATGGTTCGTTCATCTCGAACTACCATATGCATGGTATGGATAAGAGTATCACTGAATTACATGGGATGCTCAAAACGGCAGAGGCTGATATCAAGAAAGGCACCAGTCAAGTGTTGATGGTGCAGAATAAGGCTAAGTTCAAGAAGAGTTCTTGGACTAAGAAGAAGAAGGATAAGTCAGGAGGTAGCACCCATGGCCCTGTCCAGAGTGCTCCCTCAAAGACTAAGCCTTCTCCTACAGCCGGAGCCAATTGCTTCTATTGCAAGCAAGATGGCCACTGGAAGAGGAACTGCACCAAGTATTTGGCTGACAGAGCCAAGAGTGGAGGTGTGACTTCCAACTCAGGTACGCTTGTGTGCAATGTTATAGACATTTATCTTGCTGATGCGCCTAATAGTTCTTGGGTATATGATACCGGATCAGTTATTCACATATGCAACTCGTTGCAGGGACTGGTAAGAACTAGGAGCGTGGCAAGAGGAGAGGTTGACATTCGGGTCGGCAACAAGGCGAGAGTCGCTGCGTTGGAAGTCGGCACGATGCAACTTCATTTACTTTCAGGATTTATTTTGGAACTAAATAATTGTTATTATGTTCCAGCGCTTAGTCGAAACATTATTTCCGCCTCATGTTTGATGAGACAAGGTTATGAGTCAAATATTAAGAATAATGGTTGTTCTTTATATTTGAAAGATATGTTTCATGGCTTTGCACCCGTTCAGAACGGGTTATTTATTTTAAATCTTGATAGTGAATCGGTCTATAACATAAATGTTAAAAGGTTGAAACCAAATGATCTGAATATGACTTACTTTTGGCACTGTCGGCTTGGTCATATAAGTTGGAAGCGCATGAAGAAGCTCCATGATGATGGACTTCTAACTTCGTTTGACTTAGAGTCATTCGAGACATGCGAATCATGCCTACTAGGCAAGATGACCAAGACACCTTTTGCAAGGAGTTGTGAAAGGGCGTCCGACTTGTTGGAACTAATACATAGTGATGTATGTGGACCAATGAGCACGACAGCCAGAGGTGGTTATGAGTACTTCATTACCTTCACTGATGATTTGAGTAGGTATGGATATATCTATTTAATGAAACACAAGTCGGAAGCCTTTGAAAAGTTCAAGGAATTCCAGAATGAAGTACAAAATCAGCTCGGCAAGAAAATAAAGTTTCTACGGTCAGACCGTGGAGGCGAGTACATGAGCCATGAGTTTGATGACCATCTAAAGAGTTGTGGAATAGTTCCTCAACTCACTCCGCCGGGTACACCGCAGAGAAACGGTGTATCGGAACGGAGAAATCGGACCTTGTTGGACATGGTACGATCAATGATGAGTCGGACAGATCTACCTTTATCATTTTGGGGTTATTGTCTAGAAACTGCAGCTTTCACACTAAACAGAGTACCATCAAAGTCAGTAGAGAAGACACCACATGAGATGTGGACTGGTAAAAAGCCAAGTTTGTCTTTTCTTAAGATTTGGGGTTGTGAAGCATTTGTCAAGCGACTTCAGTCGGACAAGCTCACGCCCAAGTCGGATAAGTGTATTTTCGTGGGGTATCCGAGGGAAACCTTGGGGTACTATTTCTACAACCGGGAAGAGGGCAAAGTGTTTGTCGCTCGGAATGGTGTCTTCCTTGAGAAAGAGTTTCTCGGTCGGGAAGTCAGTGGGAGCACAGTGCAACTCGAAGAAATTCGAGAGGAACCGGCTAGGGGCGAGTCGGCGAACGCCTTGGAGGCTGAGCCGGTCGTGGTACCTACACCGGTAACAGCACCTGAACCACGGAGATCTGCCAGATTACAGAGTGCTCGAGATGTTTTACTATTAGACAGTAATGAGCCGGCAACTTATTCGGAAGCGATGGTGGGATCTGATTCCGAGTCATGGCTTGGAGCCATGAGATCCGAGTTAAAGTCCATGGATGAAAACCAAGTTTGGAATTTGGTTGATCTGCCTGACGGTGCAAGACCCGTCGAGTGCAAATGGGTCTTTAAGAAGAAAATTGATATGGATGGAAATATTTCCGTCTATAAAGCACGACTTGTCGCGAAGGGGTTCCGACAGGTTCAAGGAGTTGACTACGACGAGACATTCTCGCCTGTAGCGATGCTTAAATCAATTCGGATCATGTTAGCCATAACAGCCTATTTCGACTATGAGATATGGCAGATGGATGTCAAGACGGCTTTCCTTAATGGAAATTTGACTGAGGACGTGTATATGATACAGCCCGAAGGTTTTGTCGATCCGGCTAATGCTGACAAGGTATGCAAACTTCAGAAATCCATTTATGGGTTGAAGCAAGCATCTCGGAGTTGGAACATTCGCTTTGATGAGGTAGTCAAATCGTTTGGCTTCATCAAGAGCGATCACGATTCTTGTTTATACAAGAAGTTTAGTGGGAGCAAAGTAAACTTTCTAATCTTATATGTGGATGACATATTACTGATTGGAAATGATGTCATGATGTTGCAAGAAACCAAAGAGTCATTGGAAAGGAGTTTCTCAATGAAGGATTTGGGTGAGGCAACTTACATATTAGGAATCAGGATCTATAGAGATAGATCCAGGCGGCTCATTGGATTGAGTCAGAGTACTTATCTGGACAAGGTTTTGAAGAAATTCAAAATGGAAGAGTCCAAGAAGGGATTCTTACCGATGTCCCATGGCATAAAACTTAGCAAGACTCAGTGTCCTTCGACAACTGATGAGCGAAGTCGGATGAGTGTGATTCCGTATGCTTCGGCAATCGGATCCATAATGTATGCCATGATTTGTACTAGGCCAGATGTTTCCTATGCTCTAAGTGTTACGAGCAGATACTAGGCTGACCCTGGCAAAGCCCACTGGGCAGTGGTTAAAAACATCCTTAAGTATTTGAGAAATACTAAGGAAATGTTCCTAGTTTATGGAGGTGATGAGGAATTTAGTGTAAAGGGTTACACGGATGCGAGTTATCTCACCGACTCAGATGATTCTCGTTCGCAATCTGGATACGTGTTCGTGATGAACGGAGGGGCTGTGAGCTGGAAGAGTTCCAAGCAAGATACGGTGTCTGCATCTACAACAGAGGCTGAGTATATTGCTGCCTCAGAGGCGGCAAAGGAAGCTGTTTGGATCAGGAACCTCCTGATTGATCTTGGTGTGGTTCAGGGCGCGTCCAATCCTTTGGACGTATATTGTGACAACAATGGTGCTATCGCACAGGCCAAGGAACCTAGACAACACCAGAAGAACAAACATATACTCATGCGGTACCACCTCATTCGCCAGTTTGTCGAACAAGGTGATATCAAGTTATGCAAAGTACACACGGATGCAAACATTGCAGATCCGTTGACAAAGGCGCTACCACAGCCTAAGCATGAGGCGCACACGAGAGGCATGGGCATTCGATGCCTAGGCATATGATGCCAGGATGATTGACTCTAGTGCAAGTGGGAGACTGTTGGGAATATGCCCTAGAGGCAATCATGTATGATGTAATTCCCACTTTATTCATAAAGTTATTAAGTTGTCCTTGTTTTGAACATCTGATATATGTCATTGAATATGTGATTCGATTGTGGAACTATATATTCATGTTGTTCATACTAGATTGTCCTTGGTCATTTAGGTTGTGCTGGACACACACCCTAGACTAATGTGAGTGTTGGCTGATGACACGGTTCCACTTGTCATGGGCATGGTGATGCCATTCCAACGTTCACGGACTTGGCTAAAGAGTTTAGCAAGTCGGACTGACCCACATTGAGATGCAACGATCAAGTCGTCATTTGCATGTCTCAATCAATGTAATCCTTAGACCTGAGGTTGTCGCACAATCTGAGTTGTGGATCACCGACTTAGGTTCTGTCAAACGTTGTTCTGTGACAAGGCAACTATAAAGGTAGAGTTCGGGTCGAATGAGAAGCAAGCTGTGTGATGTGGATAATCAAGATGGGATTTTGCCCCTCCGAATGGAGAGATATTCTCTGGGCCCTCTCGAGTGATATGATTCAGGAAGCATGGCCATGCGCGACTCAGTTAAGTGTTAACTGTGTCGATTGACTAAGAGTTAGTCAGATGAATCACATATCACGGATCGAGAAGAGAGTTGAGCTATTTAAGGGATGACGATAAATCGCCTATAGCTCGACAAGGTATATCGTGAGGCAAAAAGGACTAAGATGAATATCACATTGAAAGGTATGTCGTCATGACTCAATGGTACTTGGGAGTCGGCACGTTCTGCTAGGAGCCGCTACCGATTGATCGATTGGGAGTTGGACTCCAATCGTGTCCAAGTCGCCATGAGCCTGCAGGGTCGCACACTTAAGAGCGGGAGCAAGTATTGGATGGGTTGGACCCGAACCGGAAATGGACTGAGTTAGTGAGTCGGACTCACAGAGGGAATGGGCCACAAGTGTTGTGCAGCCCATTACCATACGCTATATAAAGAGGGGCGCAGGTTGCCCAGCGGGCACATTAGTCCACTCTCCTATGCGTTGGGAACCCTAGCCCCACTCAGTCCAGCCGCCGCACCGGACCTAGCAGTCCGCCGTCGGAGCTCCTCCTCGTACGTGTGGATACCGGCAGAGGTGCTGTACGTTCAGCACTTCGACGTTCGAGGGATTGGATCGGCCGGACCGGATCGTGGGACTGCACTGCCCCGACGCGCTTCACCGATAATCCGCAACCGCGCGTCTAGTGGTAATCATCGTGGCCTTCTATCTCGGCTAGATCTTGGAAGTACCGCGTAGGAAAAGTTTTCGTTTATCTCTACGCGTTCCAACAATTACATCTTTATTTCAATTCATAATAGTACTAGGGCTTCCCCATCTTCCCAAGAACTGATGGAACTACTCACACATGAAGGCAATAAACATCATAATGATTGTATTGAAAATGGAGTATGAATCTATAGATGAATACACGTGCAAATCCACAACTAGATGTTCTAGAATTACAGTGAGATGGGATGGAGATAATATCTCGTAGATGTAGATGGTTGTGACAATGATGGAGATCGATGCGGATGCCTTCACGATGATGGAGTTGATGTAGATGTGTTCCCTTCGGCGAATTCCCCCTCCGGACACTTTCCAGAGGCTAGGGCTTGGTGTATTTTTGAGCTTTTGCGCCTCGTGGTTGTTTCTCTCTTTGACTCTAGGGCTCTCCCTTCAATCGGCGGCCGGAACTGGTTAAAACGCACCTTGGTACGGTGAGCAGTACGGTCGGTACTCACCGTACCGGGGTCGTTATCTGTTACCGACTTAAAACAGTGCGTCGGTGTTTCCTTTTTGCACTCCGTGCCGAGTGGTTCTACTTGGTACATTCAGTGTATGGTAAGGTGACTATAAACCCTGACTCGTTATGTGGGTACTGCCTTGTTTGCTCGCAGAATTCCTCCAATATGATGACTGGAACGATCGTATTTGACCGTACCGCACTCGTTAAGTGCCATTCTGCCTCTTCTTTGACCTGTTGCGAATTTGTACTTCTTTGGAATGGACTTTATTGTTGTGATCTTATCAAATAACGTCCAATTATGCTCCTTTATGCCTTGTATAAAATATCTCTTCGGGATTTCAACAATCTGCATACGCAGACATAAATGGTGCACTTTGGCACGGTAAAATAACATATTCTCTATCTACTTATTAATAAAACATTAAGTAAAATAGCACCTAAAATGCATGCACCAGAAAGCAGTTAAAAACATCCTTAAGTATTTTAAGGTAACCAAGGATTCGTTTCTTGTCTATGGAGGATGTACAGAAGATGTTAATGTAACATGTTACGTTGATGCGAGCTTCAGCACAGATTCAGATGACTCGAAGTCGCAAACAGCTAATGTGTTTATGGTGAATGGTGGCGCCGTGAGCTGGAGAAGCGGGAAGCAAGCCGTGGTGGCTCAATCTACAATGGAGTCGGAGTACATCGTTGCTAACGATGCAACAAATGAAGCTATCCGGATGAGGAAATTCCTCATAGAGCTTGGAGTGTTTCCATGCGCGTAAGACCCTGTGAACATCTACTGCGACAACACATGTGCCATTGCTAACACGAAGGAACCAATGTTTCACTCCATAGCCAACCATATACTCCGGCGTTACCATGTGATAAGGGATTATCAGAAGAATAGAGATATAAAGATTTACAAGATACATACAGAGCTGAACGTGGAAGATTCGTTGCCAAAAATTCTTCTACGGGAAAAGCAGGAGAAACATCAACATGCTATGAGTGTTAGAATATTATATCTAGTGTAATTTGATTAAATTGTAATCTAGTGCAAGTGGGACGCTAAAGGAGTTATGCCCTAGAGCCAATTTATAAAGTGATTTTTATTATTCATAACTTATTTGTTCATAATATTTTTATATAATGCTACAACTGTATTAAGCGGAAACATTAATGCACGTGTGGTATGTAAACAAACCAGGTCCCTAATAGCCTCTAGTTATACTAGTCCGTTGGGCAACATATAATCAAGGTTTCCTGGTCATGGGTATTTATACCACTGACAACGGAGTCATGTCATTGGTGAATGATGTGATGGACTCATACCCATTATGTTTTATCATGACGAGGTCGAGTCATTATGTTCAACGTTGTGATAACGAAAACATAGTACCATAGCCTTTGACCATGAGATGGTATTTAATTGCTACCCTGGAAGTTACTTTTATTGCATCAAACGTCATACCGTAAGAGGGTGATTATAAAGGTGACTATTGGGTAATGAAAGGGATATGTTTATTAGGTGCCACTAGATTAGAGACATCTTCACAGAAATATATATCACAACCTAGATCTTTAACCATGGCAACCGTAGGTTTCACAGTTATTTGATCTTCGGGTTCAATAACTTTCTTACAACTTTTGTTCACAATATCATTGGCAAAAGTGAAAGGGTCGTTGCATAGAAAACAAAAAAAAATCCTACGCGAGAGACACCCGAAAGGCCAAGATCTAATCTAGGAGACGAAGTGCAACGGGCAACGAGAGGGTTAAAGAGAACACATACCCTCGAAGACACAAAGCGTTACGAGATCAAATCTCGTTGTTGGCGTAGTCGTACTCACACCGATCCCGATAGCGAGAATATGTGCACCGCAATCCAGCGGTGCCTCCGTGATCGGTCACACGTACGGTTGATGACGACCTCCGTTCCCTCGATCCAGCGGGGCGCGGAAGTAGAGGATCACTCGGAACTCCAGCAGCACGACGACGTGGTGGTGGTGAAGAATCCCACGGTCAGGGCTTCGCCAAGCCGGAGACCATGGAATTGAGCAGCGGGTGGAGAGGGAATGAGGTGGGCAAGTGTGTAGAGGAGGGAGAGCTCTCACCTCCTTTTATAGGGGAAGGGGAGGCAGCCAAGGGGTGGGTGCGGTCATCCCATGGTGGTTCCCCCACCTGTTCCCTCATCATGTGAGTGGACACTCCACTCACACCCACTCATTTTCCCATTATTTTCCACTTGGAAAATCCAAAGGTTTTCCTTTAATAAATAAATAAAACATTTTTATTTCTTTATTTATATTTGTTAATTCCATTAACAAAAATTTGCATATAGCACCTCGAATCATTCGTTAATTCTATTAACAACCATTCGACGAAGAACTCCTTGAACTATTTCAATTTTCCCCGAAACAATTTCGGTGCTGCTCAAAATATTCTTCGATATTCCGTATCCTCTCAAACGCCTCATCAAACCTTAAGTGTGTCACCCTACGGTTCGCGAATAAGATAGACATGATCGAGACTCCTCTCCGATCAATAATCAACAGCGGGATCTAGAGATCCGTGATGACTCCTATATATTCAACGATGACTCTCGTGATCGTGAACCAACAACGTCGTGAACTATTCCCTTTGTGTCGCGATATTTTACTTGTCCAGGATTTGATCATTGGTATCAACCATACCTTGTTCAATCTCGTTACCGACAAGTACTCTTTTCTCGTTCCCATGATATAACATCCTTATGATCATATCACGTGCTTGCAAACGGTGTCGATGTGATATCACCGAGAGGGCCCAGAGTATATCTCTCCGTCATTTTGGATGGACAAATCCTACTCTTGATACATGATCCTCAACTAATACTTTCCGAATACCTAACGGCGCCTTTATAGTCACCCTGTTACGATATGAAGTTTGATGACATCAAAGCACCCTTCCGGTATCAGTGATTGACATGATCTCATGGTCTAAGGAATAAGTTACTTCGTATGTTTGATATAACAATGTAAACTTAATGACTTGATCGCATTGCTATATTCAATTTGGGTATATGTTCATCACATCATTCTTCTAATGACATGACCCCGTTATTAACAACATCCAATGTTCATGATTAGGAAACCTTGATAATCTATTAATCAACGAGCTAGTTAAAAGAGAGGCTTTACTAGGAACCAATATTTGTTTATTAAACACACATGTATCAACGTTTCCGGTTAATACAATTCTAGCATGAGAAATAAACATTCAACATAAACAAGTAATAAGATAATAACCATTTTATTATTGCCTCTCGGGCATATTCCCTTCAGTCTCCCACTTGCACTAGAGTCAATAATCTAGCCTGTAAACACTTTAACACATATGGCGTTCCGGTGTTATTACCATGCTTCGCATGTGGTAAACATCATCAAAAAGATCTGAACTGTTTAGGTCCTATTATATTTGCATGTTCTTTGCGTCTACACGCATCACTCATTCTCTAATGAGATGGCTTTGTATATATATGGTCAATCGGTGAAACCTTGATTCCTCAGCTTAAACTAATGTCACTAACATTGTGAAAATATAGCTTCATAGTGTTAGCATTCTTGGAAATTCACCAAGTTCCGGTGATACCTTAATTCCTCAGCTTAAACTAATGTTACTAACATTGTGAAAATGTAGCTTCTTAGTGTCAGCATTCTTGGAAATTCACCAAGTTCAATAAAGAACTCCTTGACACAAAATACCCTTATTATCAGTTGTCAACACAAAGATATACTTTAGCCTTTGTTGTAGTATCTGTCACAATATTTTAATTTTGAAACTCTTTCAAATCTAGCATGGAGCTTTCTTCCAGCCTATTGTGCTACCCTTCATCACATATTTTAATTGAGATAAAATTACTTGAATAAATGACAAGACTATTAGTGTAACATATTACAACTAATATTCTGTCATTACTAGATAGGAAAACATATCCTTAGCATTTCTAAAATGACATAAGGATCTCTCCCACTATTGTCTAATCATCATATGAATTATCCTGCTATAACATTTTGTAGCATAGGACTCATCTGGTTGTGTACATAGCATGGAAATATGACTTAGAAATCTCAATTTCAATGATGCTCATCATGTGTCAAAACACTTGAATATTGCTCAATTATTTTCCATGTGACAAGAACTCCTTCTTGTGATTTCGATATCGACTTACTTCAATATTTCATCTATGTAATTTGGCTTCAATTATATCAGGCGCTTCAATCCATCTCTTATAGATATCTATGCCCAATATCGTCTAAGCCTTTCATCAATAAGAAAATCTTAACCGTGTTAATTTAAAATACATATTTTCCAATCAACCATATGTCATCTACATAAAGAATTGGAAATATGTCATAGCGCTCCCACTTAATTTCTTGTAATTCTACAAGCATCTTTATCGTTCATGATGGAATCAAACTCTTTTGATAACTTCATTAAGGTAAAGATTTCAACTTCGTTATGCTCACTTCAACCATTGAAGTGTGCATAACTTTCTAGCAACCTTTTGAATTTTATAAAACTCTCAGACTGTGTCAAGTACACATCCTCGATCAAACTTCCTCGAGAGGAGAGTTGGTTTTGTTATTCAACTGCCATATCATAATATGTAACTTTTGCTAGAACTATCCGCAAAGACTAAAGCATCACTACGGAAGATCAAAATCATGTAGTAGTCAACTCTTTGAATTTCGTCGAAAACAACTTTTCGAGAAGTACAACTTTCAAAGGATGTAAAAATCCATGTATTTGTCGCTATATAGACCCTTTTGCTATTGTTAGGCATCATGCCTATCGAAAGGACTACCAAGTCACATACTTGATATACATACAAGGATACTAAGGCGAATATAATGACTCATAGTCAATTTTACGAAGTCAGGGCCCATCATTTGCTTCCTTTATAAGGTCCAGGTCCTTTTGTTGTTAAAACAACACTTTACTCTTAAACCATAAGTTGGTCTAAGTACAAAGTTTTAGGACTTTTGTGGTTTAGTACGCAAACTCATCCGAAGTATCTACAACACATGTAGTGTCTTCTACTTTGTCAAAATAGGAAACCCCAGAACAACTTCCAGTGCTGCGCTACTCTTGACATGATAACGGAGATTCTCTAATCTCGTTGAGTTTGTACTGTCCTCTCACTCACTTGTTTTGCAAGAACTACTTTCTCGAGAAATCAACCCTTTCTGACAAACAACATTTGTCTTTTGGTTCGATGATAGGAGAAATACCCAATGTTTTATTTGGGATAACCTTATAAACATATATTTATCCTATTTTGGTTGTAAACATTTTACACATGCTATGCATACCAAAACTTAAGAAAATGACAATTCGGGTCACTACCCAAACCATATCTTATATGTGTCCTTTTCAACGGATCATGATGGTGCTCTTTCAGTGTAAAAGCGGTTGTCCTTAATGTATAAACTACAAAATAATAATGGCAATTTTATTAATCTTACCATGTCCAACAAGGTTTGATTTTGTTTCTTGAATACTTCAAACTAATGTGGGGTATTCGAGAAGTATAAGTTGTAGAACAATTCTGCAACTTCTCAGATGTTTTGCTAAACTTGTAACTCAAACTTTATCCTTTATGATCCAATCATAAATATTTGATTATCTTGTTACATTGATTTTTTAGTTCATATTAACAACCATTTGAACCAATTCAAAAAGTCAAACTCCGTTCTCTTGAAATAGATATACTCACATATCTACTCAAATCATCGACATAATTTTATGAAGGAAAAATTAATCCACCATACATGACTACACATAATGGACTATATATATCAATATGTATAATCTCCACTAAATTAGTCGTCCATTCTACTTTGGCCTATGAACGGAATTTTAGTCATCTTTTGGAAGAGGTCTCACAAGCGTCAATTTATTCAAAACAAAATGACTCTGGATGTCCATCAATATGGAGTTCCTTCATGTTTTCCTTTCCGATATGAACTAAAATGGTGGTGTCACAATTTAAGTGAAACTCTTTTACGTCTTGCAAAGTTTAGCATTTAGTTTTATAGATGTTTACTTTACCAACATGATTTATATTAACATATCCATCAATTATGGAATATGGTCATAGTTTGAACAATCTCATTTGTTCTCACAAAAGACTAAAACAAAATAACAACTTATTAAGTTCCTAAAATAAATCTTGAATGTTTGGTTCGATACGACAATGAACACAATAACACTTTATTTATGTTTTTGTCATAATCGATTCCACATCTATTACTAGTTCGTTTTAGGCCCTTGTATTTCTTGCATTGCGTTGATTTGTATGAAAACTCATACCAACCAATGTGGTATCAAAATACCCAAAAATACTTTGTTAACTAGTAATACATCTATAACTTGTATATCAAGCATATACTCCTGAGCTGGACTTTTCCAGTTATCTTCTTTTTCTGCTATATATCTTTTTGTAATTCTATTTTTAATATTACCTTTCCTTTATAGAAGAATCATTCAACATCAAACAATGCTAGTCGTACTAGCTCATTTTCTTTGGCGTGTGTCGAGACATCGTAGTAGTTTTCATAGACTGGGGTGCCATGAGACTACGGTAGAGACGTGGGGTAACGGGATAGCGTAGTAAACACAGAACACGGGATTTACCCAGGTTCGGTACGTCGCGACAGTACGGCGTACCTACTCCTGCACTTCTCACTATGAGGGACTAAAGCCCGTATAATAAGGTTACAATGTAAGGGGATAGATCTAGCTACTCGACGAGGATGAACTTCCCGGCGAGTTGCGCAAGGCTTAAGCTAGAACCTAGAACCTTGGACTAAAGGAACTTATTGAACTTATCTCCCGTCCGGCTTTATATAATAGCCGGATTAGGGCTTACAGAACCAGAAACCTAGAAGACTACGTTTAACTTGTAACTTGGAAAGTAAGGAATCCGTCTTCTCCTCCAAGCCAGATCACGCGGGCCGTGATCCGGGTTCTTCTAGAATCCGGCTTCTACGCGTCGGACTACTGGGCCGCCCAATGGACCTAAGTCCATTACCTCGCAGGCCACCCTGGTAGTCCAGCTCTTTTGTCTACCATCTTCTATACCCCTATTCGGTATATATCCGACAGTAGCCCCCAGGAAGGATCAAAACTCTGAAACTCCGCCTTTCGTCAAATACATTTTGCCCGGGAAACTTGATTCAGCAGTCTTGATTCTTTCTTCTTTCCTTTCAAAGGAGATGGTAACATAAAACTCGGAACTATGAAAATCCGGCTTTTCTTCTTGCGATCCTTCGCGGAAAAGGAACACGTGACATCAGCGCTTTAATCATGCTGACGCAAGCGCCGCTTGGTTTCACGCGGGAAACCCTGCAACGTATCTCTGACAGATTCTCACGAGAAACGAGGAGATAGCCATCATTCCTCTGTCGTTCCGTTTCCCGGATTTTCCGGCGAGCGACACGCGTCAAACATCCAACGGTCAAAAGAGCCGTTGGCGCGTATCTAGAGGGTTTTCAGGCTATAAATAGCCGTCTCCTTCCTCCCCGAAAATCTTTCCTCACTCCTTCTGCCCACGCCATTGACGCAAACGCGAGCACGAGAGTTTAGAACGAATCCTTACCCCGACGAGCCCTTTGCACGCCGGAGCGCTCCGTCACCGCCGAAAACGATGGCCTCTCCGTCGTCCTCATCGGCCCGTGCCTCCATCAACGAGCCTTTGGGCGACCTGGATCCACAGCTGGGGTCGCCCAAGCATGCCGGCGGCGGGCCGGAAAGAACCACGGCATCCGCGGCGGGCGGGGGAAACGCTTTCGCCGCCGCGGACGTAGCGGGTCCAAGCACGACAACATCCCCGCCGTTCACACGGGAAACGGCGGAGGTCAAGACTCACTCTCGTGGCACTGAGCGCTTCTCCGCCGGATCTGACGAAGAAGCAGAATTTGTCGGAATTTGGAATCAGAGTGATACTTCACTCGTCCTCCTTCGTCGGATGTCAAGGGACGGTTTAATAGTTAAAGGCAAATGGCGGATCTCGAAGAATGAGCCAGAGCCCAAGCCAAAGGAAGGTGAACGCGTCCTCCTTACTTCTCATATCACGAGAGGTATGGGTTTCCCTCCTTCCGCCTTTTTCCTAGACGTCCTCAATTTCTATGGTGTCCAACCCCACAATATCTCTCCAAATTCCATCCTCCAATTAGCTAGTTTCCAAGCTCTTTTCGAAGGGTATCTTGGAATAACTCCCAATTTAGACTTCTGGCATTATTGTTTCGAGGTAAAACACAATATCACAAACGGTGTCTCACCCATCTGCGGTACCATATCTTTTATCCTTAGAAACTTTAGGGAAGAATGGTACCCCAGGATAAGAATGCCGAAACCTGACCAATCTTGGCTAGGTTCTTTCTTTTATCATCAAGACATTCCGTTCCCCAACAAAGAAACCGGACTTCCTCCCTTCGTTAATTCTGCTGCCACTCCTCATGAAAATTGGACACTTGAAATAACAGAGGATTTGCCTGAAAGCCTGATGAAAATAAAGCGTCGCATTGCCAAACTTTCTTCTTCTCAACCACCTTTGGTTTGGAAGGATATCGTGTTATGCTGGTTTGGGCGTCGCGTACAACCTTTATCCCTTCGTTCCCGACTTCTCTGTGAGTACACGGGACCGGAAGATAGCATGAGAGGCACTGATAGATCCTTTAGCAAGAAGGATTTTGTCGAACGCCTTCATCAGATAGTTGCCGCTAATAGCCAGGTTGAAGAGAGTTTAGCCATATATCATGCGGAAAATCTGGTTCCTAAGGTACTTCTCTTCCCTTGTTTCTGAGTTTCCTCAGATTATCTTCTCTCTTTATCTTTAACATACTGCTGATTCTTTCCTAGTTTGACGAACTTGGAGAAGATGATCTTGCTTCTGATGCTGAAATCAGCCAATTGTACGCCGAGTTTTACAACACCCAAAAGCGCAAGAGGCAAACTACCATCAAAGAAGAATTCCCTTCTGCAGCTGCAGGAAAAAAGGGGAAAACGAATATGCCGATGGGCGGAAATCTTCAATCACCCGTCAGAAACGAATCCATTCCTGCTCCAGATGATATCCGAGTGAAAGAAGAACTTTTCGACGAACTCGGATATATTCGTCCGGAAGCTAAGAAGTTTTTTGCTCCTGCGCCTCTGGTTCGCCCTTGGCCGCAAAATGGACTAGTTATCCGCAACAATATCGCATTCTCGCCCCGGCAGGTCATACACGATGGCCTTCACCACGTAGGAATTCTTTTCATGGAATATGCCCGAGAATTCAAGGAGACCTTAACTGATTTGCGAGAAATGAGCCAGGTAATACCCCTAGCCCCCAAGCATTAAGTTGAAAATCTAAATTCCTCTTAATGATTCTTTGTATGCTTGTTCAAACTTAAGCATCTGGCTTTCATTTCCATGTTTCAGCATTCCGCAGATGCCATAAACGTGGAAGTTTTGAAAAAACTTAGCCTCAAAAGCAAAGAAGTAAAAACACTTCAATCTGCTATTGAGTCAAAGAGCAACGAACTGGCGTCGACTCAAAAGCAATTATCCAAAGCCACCGGTATTTTTCTTCGTGTTTGTTGACTTTTGCTGGAAAGTTTTTTCTAAACCTTACCATAATGTCGGATTATTTTGTCCTTGCTTTCCAGCTGCTTTAACCAAAGCCAAGAAACTTACAGCGAACGCTGCTTATTTTTCTCAACTTCGTGAAGAAAACTCCAACCTTCAAAGAGAACTTTCAAAAGTTCGAGAAGAACTGGAAGCCAGTAATCTAGCCCTTGGGATTGCGCAATCCAAGGCTTCTTTGCAGGCAGCAGAGGATAAATCCATTATCAATGATTTAGAAAGTATGCTATTTCCTCGTATGAGAGAAAGCGATGAAATTGACGCGGTTCTTGGTAAGTTGACTTCTTTTACCAATACTTTCATGTCATATTCTTATATTATCTAATCTTTGCCTTTTGTCAAAAAGCAGGAAATTTTCCAGGGATTTCTCGGACGGAAAAGATCCGGGCCTTTGGGAAGATATGGAATTCAATCAGAAATGCAGGGATGCATTTACTTAATAAATTCCTGCCTACCAGCAGTATACAATTCTCAGAAGTTTACCGACTTCCGGATGGCATTATGGAAGTAGCAAATTCGAAGGAATCTTTCCTTCGCTCTGCCGCACGGGGTGGTGCGCGAATGGCACTTGGCCTCATGCGCTTACACTACCCTGATGCAAAATCCTGGCGAGTAGCATCCGGTATTCCTCAAGAATGTTCAGAAGCACAAATGAATGCAATCTTTAAAGAAGTTGAAGGCCATGCCATCCGGAAGAAGAGGTGCCCGCAGCCCCCGAGAATGATGGCAGTGATGAAGACTCAGAAATTTAAAAGGGGGCGCACTTTAACCTGGATGATGGATGCGTATAGTAGCTTTTTTACAATGTAACTCATATTGTAATACTTCTATGTCATTTGTCGAAACAAGAACTCCGCCTTTTGCGATTTCAAACTTCTTGCAAAGTTTTTCCGGGTTTGGCTGCTCCTTTATCTTCTAAGTAATCTGGTATACATGCTTTAACTGTTCTTAGTGTTTGAAATGACTCAAATAGCACTATGAATCGTTATGCCGAGTAACTGGGGACGAACCAAGCAGTTTTGAAACTCGAAAACATGAATCATGCTAAAGGCATTTTTACTAACTAGTTCCAGTAACCCAGCATACGCACGATCAGATAAGACTTAGAGAAAATAAGGAACTGTTCTGAAACTTGGGCACGCAGGCACAATCCGAGTTTCCTTTAACCTTTAACAGGTCGAATCATTCAGCTTTTTAAACACCGAGCACGCAGGCACAATTCGGGTCAACATTGAGTATTTGTAAGATCATTGGGAAATAGAAAAAGCGGAAATATTTTGTACTTATAATGAATATGAATTCCGATAACTTTATTTCATGATCTCAAAGATGTTTACATAGAAATTGAACTAAGTGTAGAAGGGACGTAATTGCTGGATACTCCAAGGCCTATTTGTCTCTCCTAGTTCAGCATCTATTTTTCTCTTTCTTTTGCGATTCGGCTTTTTGGGATCATCCTCCGTATCTCGAATGTCGACAAGATAATATGATCCATTCTTCATGGCTTTACTGATGACAAATGGTCCTTCCCATACTGGGGCCAATTTGTGCTTTCTTTGCTGCACCAATCTCAGCACCAAGTCGCCTTCTTTAAAAGAGCGATGCCTGATTTTCCGACTATGATAACGTCGTAAACCTTGCTGGTAGATGGCGGATCTTTGAAGCACAAGTTCTCTTTCCTCTTCTAGGAGATCGACAGCATCCTGTCGTGCTTCTTCGGCATCTGAGTCATCAAAATTTTGCACTCTTGGACTATCATGGATCATGTCCGTTGGGAGCATGGCTTCCGCACCATAAACTAGGAAGAACGGGGTTTGCTCGGTTGACCTGTTTGGCGTCGTTCGAATACTCCATAACACGGAAGGTAGTTCTTCTACCCATGCTCCGGCTGCTCTATGAAGAGGACTTTCGAGTCTTGGGCGTATTCCTTGCAGGATTGAGCTGTTCATTCTTTCAACCTGTCCATTAGATTGCGGGTGCGCCACAGATGCAAGATCCAAGCGAATTCCCGTTTGTTGGCAGTATTTTGCCAACTCCCCAATGGAGAAATTTGTCCCGTTATCAGTTATTATGCTGTGTGGGACGCCATACCTCATTACTAAATCAATAATGAAATTTCTGGCAGTTACGCCATCCAGCTTTTTGATGGGTTTAGCCTCCACCTCTTGCAGTTTTGAACGGTCCCATCATGTCTAGCCCCCAGACCGCGAACGGCCAAGTGATAGGGATAGTTTTTAATGCTTGGGCCGGCAAATTGGTCTGCTTAGCATAATATTGACATCCTTCGCATGTATTTACTATGCGTTCGGCGTCTGACTTGGCTGTTAGCCAGAAAAACCCTGCGCGGAATGCTTTTTTTACTATGCTTTTTGATTGAGCATGATGTCCGCAATCGCCGGCATGGATTTCTTGCAATATTTCTCTTCCTTCCTCTGGTGAAATACACCGCAGAAAAACTCCAGAAGCACTGCGTTTGTATAAGTGGTCGTTGATTACTACATATCCTTTGCATCGACGTTGTATTTGCCTTTGCAGGACTTCATCTGCTCCTTCCGGGTACTTCTGATTGACTAAGAAGTTTAGGTACGGGATTGTCCAATCCGGTTTAACGAACATGACTTCAATTGTTTCAGATGCTAAAGGGTAATCGACGTCTCCACCTTTGATGGATGGTTCGTGCAAATGCTGGACGAATACCCCTGGTGGTAAAGTTGTTACTCTCTCTGATCCCATGCGGGCTAACGCATCCGCGTTCCAGTTTTCCTCCCTTTTTATGTGAAGGACTTCGAACCCGAAGAAACAGATGGCAAACTCATCCACCGTTCTCCGATATTCGGCCATTATGGGGCTTTTCGCGTCCCAGGTTTGGTTGAGCTGATGCTGTACCAAATCCGAGTCTCCGTAACACAAGATGCGCTTTACCCCTATTTCTTTTGCAATATGCAAGCCATGAAGCAAAGCTTCGTATTCTGCCACATTATTACTGGCGT
The DNA here is from genome assembly GCA_028641055.1 of Alopecurus myosuroides. Taxonomy (NCBI): domain Eukaryota; kingdom Viridiplantae; phylum Streptophyta; class Magnoliopsida; order Poales; family Poaceae; genus Alopecurus; species Alopecurus myosuroides. Next base: position 265,542,163 of record CM054062.1, read on the forward strand.
TGAAGTGTATTTGCAATACGTACTCCATTGTGTCTCCCTTGGGAGATTTTAGGACTACGCCGGCTCCAGCTTCTTCTTTCATCTTAGATCCGTCAAAGTGCATGATCCAGTACTCGGACTCTGGCATCGGTGTATTTTCCATTGCTTCTGTCCAGTCGGCGACGAAATCTGCCAAAACCTGGGATTTTATTGCCGTTCTTGGCTGATACTTAATGTCGAAGGCTGCCAGCTCGATGCCCCATTTAGCTACTCGGCCGGTTGCCTCCGCATTGTTTATAATATCTCCTAGTGGTGCTTTACATACCACTGTTATGGAATGTCCTTGGAAGTAATGGCGCAGCTTTCTGGATGCGAAAAATACGCCATATGCCAGTTTCTGATAGTGCGGGTATCTTTGTTTGGATTCAGAAAAAACTTCGCTTATGTAGTATACCGGATGTTGATCTGGTATGCTTTGCTCTTCTTTTGCCCGTTCCACAACGATTACCGCACTGATAACCCGACTAGTAGCCGTGAGGTATAACAACATGGGTTCTTCATCTTTGGGAGATGCCAAGATGGGGGCGTTCATCAAGGTTTCTTTTAACTGGGTTAACGCTGCGTCGGCCTCTTCTGTCCACTCAAACTTGTCGGATTTCTTTAACAGTTTGTATAGTGGCAAGGCTTTATCCCCCAGCCGACTAATGAATCTGCTGACGGCTGCAGCGGAACCCGTCAATCTTTGGACATCTTTTACACATGTAGGCTTTGAGATATTCAAGATTGCCTTGATCTTTTCCGGGTTCACTTCTATTCCTCTGTGAGAAACGATGAAACCGAGAAGTTTTCCTGAGGGAACCCCGAATACGCACTTAGATGGATTCAACTTCATCTTGTAAGTGCGCAAGTTTTCGAAGGTTTCTCGCAAGTCCTCAAGGAGTGTATCTTTTTCCTTGGTTACGACAGCAATATCGTCCACGTAAACATGGACGTTTTTTCCAATCTGACTATGCAAACAACGTTGCATGCAACGCTGGTATGTTGCACCTGCGTTCTTCAGGCCAAAAGGCATGGTTACGTAGTAATACGTCCCGTACGGGGTTATAAAAGAAGTCTTGATTTGATCTTCCTTTTTCATGCGTATTTGGTGGTACCCGGAGTATGCATCCAAAAAGCATAAAAGCTCAGAGCCTGCAGTGGCATCTATTATTTGATCGATTCGCGGCAGCGCAAACCTATCTTTCGGACATAACTTGTTCAATCCTGTGTAATCTATACACATTCTGAGGGCAGTTGTGTCTTTCTTCGGTACTAGTACCGGATTTGCGGACCAGTCAGTATGGATTACCTCCTTGATGAAATCCGCTGCTAAAAGCCGGATAATTTCCTTGCCAATAGCCTTCCGTCTTCTTCCGTCAAATCGACGGAGACCTTGTTTGACGGGTTTTGATCCGGGAATAACCTTGAGTTGGTGCTCAGCAAGTTCCCTGGGTACGCCTGGCATGTCAGCTGGACACCAAGCAAAAATGTCCCAGTTCTCACGGAGGAACTTGATGAGCTCGCCTTCCTATTTGTCGGTCATCCCAGTCCCTACAACGACGAATTTTGTCGGATCTTTGGGATCTAGGATTACCTGTCTTGTATTCTCGGATGCCTTGAAGCTATCTGTTGGCTTCCGAGTTTCTTTTCCTGCCGGCATTTCTTTCGGCGATACCTCCTTGGCTAACTCCTTTAATTCTTCCTGAGCTATAACTCTTTGAGCGCAAAGGGCGTTTTGCTTCTCCAACTCGTTTGCCAGCTTGAAATCACCGGCAATGGTGATTACTCCTCCTTTGGGTCCTGGCATCTTCAGCTTGTTGTAGATATAGCAAGATCTTGCCATAAACTTGGCGAAAGCTGGACGTCCGAGTATTGCGTGATACACGCTCTCGAACGGCACAACTTCGAAGGATACTTTTTCCTGCCGGAAGTGATCTTTATCTCCGAAGGTGACATCTAGGGAAATTTCTCCTAGGGACCGTGCTTGCCTGCCAGGGACGATGCCATGGAAGCGTATATTGCTGTAATTGAGCTGGGACTCGGATATCTTCAAGTGCTTCAGTGTATCCAGGTACATTATATTGATGCTGGATCCTCCGTCCATCAGCACTCTTCTTAGCCTAGTGTTTTGAACGATAGGGCTTACAACAAGAGCTTGTGTGCCGGGTTCAGGGATATTTCCGGGATGATCAGACTGATCCCAGATTATCGGTGTGTTGGAATACTTCAAGAATTTTGGGGTTGCAGGAACAACCGCGTTTATTTCTCGAAGTGTCCTTTTGGCCACCTTTGCTGACGGGGTTGCTAGGAAAGTTAGCATTGCTTCTCCGTCAACTCTCGGAAATTTGGGTTCGCCTTTTCGCTGCTGTTCCTGGATTTTGTCATCAGTGTCTGATTCACTGTCTTCTTTTTCAGCTTCTGGCTTTTGTTTGGCAGGTTTCCTCTTGGAACCCTTCCCTTTATTTCCGGATCCTGCATTGCCTTTCATATGCTTGTTTAGCCGACATTGCGCGTTCGTGTGGGTTGGCTTCCCAAATTGAGAGTGGTGGACGCAGGGTTCCGACTTAATTCTCTCCCATTCTTCAGGAGTGTAATTGATGGGATCCGGACTGCGGCCTTTCCACTTGTTCCCTTTTTCTCCTCCAAAGGCTAAGTTAACCTCCTTGGGCTTTGTTGTTGACTCCGGAGTTCCTTTTTTATCAGAACGAGGTGTTTTCTTGGCCAGTATCAGTGACTCAATATTGCCTCCTCTTGCTCTGATATCGTCTTCGGCTGCAGCATGCTCATTAGCGGTTGTAAGCATAGATCCGAGATCTTTGTGCTTTTTGGAGCCAACCATGAACGGTACAAGTCCGGGTTTTAGGCCATTGACGAAAGCATGCATTGCTTGTACGTCAGTTACCCCAGAGCAACTATTCTTCATTGCAGTCCATCTGGAGATGAAATCCACGTATGGTTCGTCTTCAAATTGGGTGCAACGGTTTAGCTGATTGATGCTATTTGGGCGTTTGTACGTTCCTCGAAAATGCTGAGTAAATACTCTCGCCATATCATCCCAACTGTCGACAGTTCTTGATGGTAAACCATTAATCCAATCTCTGGCTCCGTCTAGCAACATTAGGGGAAGAAACTTGACAGCTTCCAGGTCTGTCCCGTTGTTGATCTGGACGGCTGTGTAATAATCTGAAAGCCAGGTATCCGGGTTTGTACTGCCGGTATATTTTTGGTAGGTTGGACCAACTTTGGCAAAGCCAGAGTGCAGGGTTATCCTTCGGATCCTGTCAGTGAAACACTTAGGACCAAAGTATAGATCATCCTTTTCTGCTCTGTCAATATGCGCAGAATATCTCCCGGCTGAATGGACAGAAGGGGATCTACTCCTTTCTTTCCCATTGTTACGCGGACGCGTTTTTCCGAGGTTATCTCTATCTCTTCCGTTGTCACGCCCTCTGGGATTAGGTGGAGTCCTGCTCCTGTATCTTTCCTTATCTTTGGGCGGTGTCCGAGATCTTTCACGTCTGTGAGGTGTATCGTATCTTCCAGCTTTTTCAGCTGGGTTTCTCGGAGGTGGCATTATTTTGCCGTCATTCCGGTGTTTGTCTTCCCGATCGTGTGGTTTATATCCATCTTTCGGGAGATGAGGTCCGGTTCTAGACGCTGCGTCCCGGTTGTCGGGGTTTTTCTTGTCTTTTCTCGGATCCTCTTTTTTATCCGAATCTCCGGGTTCTTCCGGCCCAGGTGCTCCAGCAGCGCAAGTAACAGTTTTGCAGAGGGCGGAATTATCATGCAGCCTCCCAGATCGCTCTTGTCCTCGCTGTTGCTGCTGTAATGCTTTTCCTAGGAAGGCATACACCCCTTGGAGTTTTTCCCCGTTGGAGTACAGATCATTGTTCAAGATGGCGAACGCTGCTTCCGCATTTTCAGCTGCGGTTTTGTATATTGGTTCGCCCTTAGCATCTTTGCCGTTTAACTGCTTTTGCCAAGATGGGTTATAGAACCTTTCTTTCGGCGGCAGTTCTTCCGGTTTTGTAATTCCGGGTAACCTTGTAGGTTTTAAGACAGATCTGTGCTTTCTCTCGTACTCCTCAATTTCCTCCTTCATAATTTTGATGTCATTATGGGTTTGTTGGAGGTGTTGCCGAGATCTAAGCAGTTGTTGCTGTTGCCGTTGGAAAGCTTGTCTCCTGGCTTCCAGCATCTCAGGGGGTTCATTGGGTCCCACTGGAGTTTGTAATAGTTCCTGCTCTTCCAGTTCTGTCATTGGTGGAGCAGTGATTTCCTTAGATTTCTTTTCCGTAGGCTTTGTGCCACTAACATCTCCAACTTCCAGGTTTTCATCAGCGAGATCAGCTGACTTTTTCTTCCGGAGTTTGTACTGGAGTTTTTTAGAAGCACGGTGCTTTTTCTTGGAAGAGGGAGGTTTTTTGACAGGTTCATCCTCTGTCATCTCCTTGACACTAGGAAATATCGGAGAAGTTTCTCCGTCTTCCCTCTCCTCTGCTGGCGGAGGGGTTTTAGGGCTTTCCTGGCTATCGGCACCCGTTGTATCGGCTGGTTTTGCCATTAGCACTTCATGGAATCCCTCTTGAAAGGATTTAACTTTTCGTACGAAGGCATCGTCGTCTTCGTCTTCGGAAAAGTTATCCGATCCGGTTTCCGACTCCAGTCTCGCCTCAATGGCGGCAAGCACGGACTCTGTTTCCGAGTTCATCGTCTGGTTGACAGATGTCGGATCTTCCGTCTCTGTGACGGGTATTGGTTCTTCCGTCTCTGGGACGGGTGTATTGTTGTCTGCCTCTTGCACGGGATTTCCGTCATCCGTGTTTTCGGCGATCTCGGATTGCACCATGCCGATAAAGTGGGTATCACTGTTTTGTCGGCGATCTGAGCAAAATCCGGCATCATAGTCGTCTTCGACTGGGTATAGGGCGGGTGGGAGATAATTGCTTTCACCACAAAACCCCATTGCTTCCGCGGTTAATCCGATAAAGATATTTGCAGATCCAATCGGTAAAACGCAGGCACTTACCAGATGGTTTTGCGCCGGGATGTAGGATCCGTTGTCGAGGAAGCGCCCGACGTCGTTGTCGAATTCCAAGCTTCCGACAGTGATCGATCTTCCGATTCCGCCTAAAATCCCAGATCGGAACTTCACGCCTGACGTCGTTTGCCCCACGGTGGGCGCCAACTGTCGAGACATCGTAGTAGTTTTCATAGACTGGGGTGCCATGAGACTACGGTAGAGACGTGGGGTAACGGGATAGCGTAGTAAACACAGAACACGGGATTTACCCAGGTTCGGTACGTCGCGACAGTACGGCGTACCTACTCCTGCACTTCTCACTATGAGGGACTAAAGCCCGTATAATAAGGTTACAATGTAAGGGGATAGATCTAGCTACTCGACGAGGATGAACTTCCCGGCGAGTTGCGCAAGGCTTAAGCTAGAACCTAGAACCTTGGACTAAAGGAACTTATTGAACTTATCTCCCGTCCGGCTTTATATAATAGCCGGATTAGGGCTTACAGAACCAGAAACCTAGAAGACTACGTTTAACTTGTAACTTGGAAAGTAAGGAATCCGTCTTCTCCTCCAAGCCAGATCACGCGGGCCGTGATCCGGGTTCTTCTAGAATCCGGCTTCTACGCGTCGGACTACTGGGCCGCCCAATGGACCTAAGTCCATTACCTCGCAGGCCACCCTGGTAGTCCAGCTCTTTTGTCTACCATCTTCTATACCCCTATTCGGTATATATCCGACAGCGTGTTAGTCATATACTATCACCCATTGAGTCATACTTTGAGTTTGATTGTTCTACTAATATCACCATATTAATAGTATTCTTCTAGATTCCACTATTAGCAATCTCCAAGTAAGGCATGACTTTACTTATACTTTTAATCCATCCCATCATAACAATTTTATGATTAATCTACTATAGCTCGAAGGAAGGAATTTACAGGATAATTTTTAGCACCCAACTTCTTGGAATATTCAAACGCCTAGCGTCTTCAATCATTGCATATACTAGATGACCCGTTGCGCTGATTGGCGCAAATCGTCCGACTTACCACAGATTTATTGGCATAAGATAAAACTTCTGTAAATTATATACTACAAAAATTACAGAGATATGTGATCAAATCCAGATAGCTACCGAAACGAAAATCATTTTTAAAGCTAAATTACCAACAGTAGCTCTAAGAAGTATTTGAGACATATGAAAGTTTAAGTTAGATATCTCCATGTTCAAGTCAGATCACTACTAAAGACATGATTCTGAATGACCAAAAACTATTAGCATATTGCATAAAAGGGCAAATAATTGCATGAAATATTTCTTGTAGCAATGTGAACAACCAAATTGTCAGATTTTTTTAGGACAAATGCTTTATTAATTAAGAGCATCTTACAAAGGAGAGGCAACAGGAGTCTACATCATCAGCTGACAAGGATTGACACATTAGGCGCTGCCCAGCATTCTTGCTATTGTAACCAGCCATTGTCGCCGCCACAAGTGTGTTGTCATAGGCAAGCAAATGTGTGTCATGTATCTGTAGAAGCTGGGCTATCCTGACCACCAACAGCAAGGCTGACGCCTCTACCTTGAGCGTGTAATGACAGGAGCAGAGGAAACCGAGACGAACAACTAGGATCAATCTATATTCCCGAGGCATGAATGAATACGCCAAGACTTGCAAGAGATGTTTGGTGGTCTTGGTTCTGCTCGAAAGCCCAATCAGCCGTCTGTTTGAGTGCTGATAAGTCCTGGAGAAAAGCTCCTGGCTTGTTAGCCAGGACTGTCCCTTTGAGTGCTGATAAGTCCTGGAGCCGCTTGATAGTCTCCTAGGTAAATCTAGTTTTGTGCCTGCTATAAACTGTACCTGCACAAAACTCGAGACTTAACCAAATATCATTATGAAATAGCAGGTGTGGCAGCATAGATCAAAATTAGCATGTTAACTTTTCTGCCAAACAAATAATCATTCCAAGATTACCAGACACCACATAAAGGAGATGGATTCATACAAACATCATAGTAAGAGCCACGATTTTCCAACTTCGAGGGTGCCAAGCAAGAAATGCAGATAACACTATGATATATTCACCAATTTTATATAAATGAGGTGAAACTGCTACAAACATGGGAAGGGGCAAGGGAAATTGGCCATACAACCGTGAACAATAGCATAAAATTTACCTATACGGAGGAGAACCAAAATAAATGTAATCATATTAGCCCATCATATTTAAAATAAAACACACAGAAAGCTAGGATCTGAAGAAAACAAACTGGGAAAAGACTGCCCACATATATTAAAGGTTCTGATATAGATTTGTCAACAACTCTAGCGGAATAAAAATGTGAATGCCAAGAATGGCCTCAGAAATCCCGAGATAGACATAGATCAGAATCCTTCCGAGTGTTTTTCTTGTTTCGTTGACAACTCAAGAACCAACTGAATTAAGGAAAATAAACCTTGCGCCGGATACCAACATGTTGATCTCCCGTACCTCAATTTTAGCGCACACCTATTGCATCTGAGATAGTATATGCAAAGTAAACCTATTTCACTATCTTGCATCATTCTTTCAGTATATGTCGAACAATGAAACAGAAACTATATGTGAAATATGCGGAGTTCATTATATAAGGTAAACCTAAATGGAAAGGAAATGAAAGGCCATGACCAATACATTATGAGCTACTGATTAGCATGAATATGAATGGAAAAGGTTTCCTAACCCTTAGCAGTAGTCAAATATATTAATATAGGATGTCATTTCGGAATCTTGAGAAAACAGGGGAATGAAAAGGCTCGGCCTCTTGAAGGCCTGTCCCAAATTCTTCCAGAATAAGACATCAAATCAGCTCCAAAATCTTGAAAAATAGGAGTAACTCCAAACTATTCAGCATTTGATAACCGGTCACTAACAAATATTCTCTCTCCAATTAAGCAACAAGAGAACCGAAATTCTAAAGTCAGACTGATATTAATGCACTCTAAAAAGAAGTGACTAACATGGTAAGGGAAAAGGTGAAGAACATCGTTTAACTGAAAATGATGGATGCACATATAAGAGACGGGAATAGTTAAGATTTGTAATGGAAGTTAACAATGGTGTGTTTCGAAGAAAGAGGGAAATACCTAATAAGTGGAGTTGAATCAAAGGCACAAATAACTGTAAATGTTGAAATGAAGAGAAAGCCTACAAAATGACGAACCATCACTGAACCACGGAGCAAGGCTCCAGGCAGAAGTGGAGGATGCTCGTGTTTGGATGGATAAAATAATCTCTGGGAGATGTCGTCCAGAGTAAAATAAGATCAATGTTTCAAACAAAAAACTGGAACTAAACAAACCTAACTGAAAATTAGCATTGATCTATGTACATACCAAAAAGTAAGATGACAGAAGTGCTGCTACAAAAAAGAACAGTGAAAACCATAGAGGCTATGTAAACAACTAAATCTTTAGGGATCAATAATACACTGAATCAGGCGCGAAAAAAAACTGAAAAACTGAAATAAGGAGTTGTGAGATATAGAAATGCCTACAAAATTAAGAATACGGACGCTAGTAAGTTGTTTCAATAGTAAAAGTGATTGGTATCCCAAAGTTTTTGATTCAGAACTTTGAAACGCCGCACCCATAGCAATCATATGTTAAGCATCCTGTACTACACTACTACCCAAATCCAAGATTTCCTAGTCACACCTAAACATATGCAGTGGTGGTGGTACCTGCTGAAGGCGCTGCTGTTTCCTGAGCTGTTCAACATATCATGGGGTTTGGTACCTACAAGAAAATGTATTAATATTCCAAACTGGTAACATGATCCATGCACAACTGAACCTAATAACTATAAATGTAATTTGTATATAGCAAAAGGAATCCTAAGACAGTAACGTACATGCGTCTAACTTACCCTTGGGAGTTTTGGTCCATCTCGACTGGAGACGAAGACGAAGTTACTAAAATCATTGAAACATGCCGAGTAATCTTCAGTCTACGAAACAAGTGAGCACTGAAATAAATTAAAATCCTTACTGAAAGATTATGGTGACAAAACTGATGCCGGTATCTTATTACAGCCCAGGGATTCATTTTCTGTTTTTGGGAAAGCTGTTAAAAAGGTTATGTACATGAGAAACACAAAATTGAAAGGACATGATGAAATTCCTTTTCTCGATGAGCATTAGAACACACCTGTTCTGGATTGAAGCAGCTGGTCTGAAAGGTATCGGTGTCCCTCTTCTTTTTAGGCAAAACCAGAGCAATCAACAACACGCGAACAAACCCTTAGCCTACCAATCACATGGTCAGCAACTAAAACACAATGGAAACCGATCAATTAAGGATAATGATCTTCACACATGAATCGGAAAGGGGATTGAACGGGACATGCATATGTGATGAGGGGGAGAGGAAGGGAGGAGGCAAGAAACACCTGATCTCACCTAGGCCATGTGGATGGACGTGTCGGCCAGCTCCGGTGGGCAAGGAGGCGCTGGTGAGGTGGTCCGGCTAGTGGGAGGGAGGCGGCGGCGCTGGGAGAGGTCCAGGGGCGCGAATCCGGCTCCTCCTCCCACTGGGCCCGTCCACTCGTCCTCCGTCCTCGAGCAGGTGTTGTGAGAGGTCTAGGAACGTGGATCCGCCTCCTCCTCGTCCCATTGGGGTTGGTCCACCCATCCTCCTGGCTCCTAGAAGGCGAGTCGGGGGCGGCGAGCGCCTTCGCCGGGGCAGCGGCTAACCCGAACTGGGCTCTCTCTTGGCAAGGAGAAGCCAACGACCAGCGGCGGCCGTGGCCGGCTCAATTCCTCTATATGCGAGGCACGGGGCGGCGCCTGCTGTAGCTCCTGACGCCCTGCTTCTCCGGCGCACGGGCGCCGAATCCCAAGGTCGAGCTCCGTTGTCGCGCAGGCAGCGAGGAGAGAGACAGATGGCAGCGAGGATATTGGGCGGGGATTGGAGCGATGAGGGAAAGGGGCTGGCGGCAAGGAGGGGAAGAGGAGAGGAAGGCGGGTAGATATTTTCACCGAATCGAGATCTAGGTTTCCATCCGCTCTGCTGCGGGTCTCGCAATTTACCGCGATGGACCGAGACGAGGAAACACCACGGCCACGGGCCCATCGGTCATCGAGTGGAGTACCACGAGGACCCACAACGACACGGGCCCGTCTGTCATTCACTGGAGTAGAGCGAGCACGTGTGTAAAGTAGCAAAAAATGCTTTCTTGCGTAAGAAGCAATCGCTGTGGTGGCCTGTGAGGCTCTCATCCTTTATAAGTTAAATTCAAATAATATAAGCATACATTGTCACGCTAAATTATCCTCAGTCATGTTGCTACAAATAAGTTTCTAGATATCAATATATCTTTCACTTGATTGTTTCTGAAAATAACTCTTTTCAGTTCCAAAATTACCTTGATCAACAAAACATTCTTTTGAAGATAAAGTAATATGGAAGCAACCATGACTATGGATAGTAGGAATTGGTTGCTCTTTAGATCAATCAATCATCAACCATATGGAGCTAGATAGGAAATACCAAAAATCTACAATAGGACTTAATTTTAAATTTCACTAATATGGTACCAATCTTAAATGATTTTTACCAGATCATAACAGTTATATCTCAATTAACAATCTAAGTGTAAGCTAGTTATGTGGATGCCGATGAATACTACAATTTGTGCAAATTCACTTTGATTGGTTGTTCATGATAAATAAGTTCAAGTTAATTCAAAATTATGCCATGAACTCCCACTCAAAAACAACATCCCTCTTAGTCGTCTTTAGTGATTACACAAACCAAATTCACTACACCAAAACCGATCATCACGTGAGATGATGTAGCTTCAAAGGAAAACATCGACATGTTCATCATATCATCCATATGACTCATGCTTTACCTTTCGGATACGTGTTCCGAGGCCATGTCTGTACATGCTAGGCTCGCCAAGTAGAACCGTAGTATTGCGTGTGTTTCAAGGCCATGTCTGTACATGCTAGGCTTGAAAACACCCGTTGTATGCGAACGTTGAGTCTATCACACCCGATCATCACGTGGTGTCTCGAAACGACAAACTTTTTTAACGGTGCATACTTAAGGAAGAACACATTATTATCTTGATATTAAGTGAGAGGGACCATCTTATAATGCTACCGTCACTATCTAAGCAAAATAAGATGCATAAAAGGATTAACATCACATGTAAGGATAACGTGATATGATATGGTCCTTCTTGCACTTGATCTCCATCATGTGCATTATGGTATGATCTCCATCATTCCACCGGCGTGGTACCAAGTACCATGGCACCCCAATATTGATTGTCCATAAAAAAATAAGACAACCATATGGATACCTTCCGGTATATCAAAAATTTACAAAAGAGATCATCTCATAATCAAATTTGTAACATTGACCATATCACATCACATGCCCAGCAAAAACTAGTTAGACGCTTCTAATTTATTTTTGCATATTTTACGTGGCTTAGGGATTTCGAGGATAGAACCGTTCATACCTACGAACATCAACCACAACATTAATAAACACATTTTTAACAACCCTTCGTAGATTAGATCTTAACTATAGTAGGAGAAACGGACACCCCCTTAGCCACAAGTGAGACAATTCTCGCGTACATAGTACACGTAAACTTAGTTTGGGACAGCTTCATCCTACTATGCCACTAAGATCATAAAATACTCAAAGAGGCAATAACATGATCATCAACACCCACATACACCTATGTGTCCCACCCGTACAAAACATCTACGCATAGATCCGGCTCTGATACCACTGAAGGAGTCGTTGCATAGAAAACAAAAAATTTCCTACGCGAGAGACACCCGAAAGGCGAAGATCTAATCTAGGAGACGAAGTGCAACGGACAACAAGAGGGTTAAGGATAAAACATACCCTTGAAGTCACAAAGCATTATGAGATCAAATCTCATTGTTGGCGTAGTCGTATTCACACCGATCCCGATAGCGAGAAGATGTGCACCGCAATCCGGCGGTGCCTCCGTGATCGGTCACACGTACGGTTGATGACGACCTCTGTTCCCTCATCCAGCGAGGCGCGGAAGTAGAGGATCTCTCGGAACTCCAGCAACACGACAACGTGGTGGTGGTGAAGAATCCCACGGTCAGGGCTTCGCCAAGCCCGAGACCATGGAATTGAGCAGCGGGTGGAGAGGGAATGAGGTGGGCAAGTGTGTGGAGGATAGAGCTCTCACCCTCCTTTATAGGGGAAGGGAGGCAGCCAAGGGGTGGGTTCGGCCATCCCATGGTGGTTCCCCCACCTCCTCCCTCATCATGTGAGTGGACACTCCACTCACACCCACTCATTTCCCTATTATTTCCCACTTGGAAAATCCAAAGGGTTTCCTTTAATAAATAAATAAAATATTTTTATTTCTTTATTTATATTTGTTAATTCCATCAACAAACATTTTCATATAGCAATTCGAATCATTCGTTAATTCTATTAACAACCATTCGATGAAAAACCCCTTGAACTATTTCAATTTTCCCCGAAACAATTTTGGTGCTGCTCAAAATATTCTTCGATATTCCGTATCCTCTCAAACGCGTCGTCGAACCTTAAGTGTGTCACCCTACGGTTCGCGAATAAGATAGACATGATCGAGACTCCTCTCCGATCAATAATCAACAACGGGGTCTGGAGATCCGTGATGACTCCTATATATTCAACGATGACTCTCGTGATCGTCTGAACCAACAACGTCGTGAACTATTCTCTTTGTCTCGCGATATTTTACTTGTCCGAGATTCGATCATTGGTATCAACCATACCTTGTTCAATCTCGTTACCGACAAGCACTCTTTTCTCGTTCCCATGATATAACATCCTTGTGATCATATCACGTGCTTGCAAATGGTGTCGATGTGATATCACCGAGAGGACCAGAGTATATCTCTCCGTCATTTGGGATGGACAAATCCCACTCTTGATCCATGATCCTCAACTAATACTTTCCGAATACCTAACGACACCTTTATAGTCACCCTGTTATGGTGTGACGTTTGATGACATCAAAGCACCCTTCCGGTATCAGTGATTGACATGATCTCATGGTCTAAGGAATAAGTTACTTTGTATGTTTGATATAACAATGTAAACTTAATGACTTGATCGCATTTCTATATTTACTTTGGGTATATGTTCATCACACCATTCTTCTAATGACATGACCCCGTTATTAACAGCATCCAATGTTCATGATCAGGAAACCTTGATCATCTATTAATCAACGAGCTATTTAAAAGAGAGGCTTTACTAGGAACCATTGTTTGTTTATTAAACACACATATAAACGTTTCCGGTTAATACAATTCTAGCATGAGAAATAAACATTCATCATAAACAAGGAATAAGATAATAAACATTTTATTATTGCCTCTCGGGCATATTCCCTTCAAAAAGAGTGTTATTTTACTCTAAGAGGAAAAGGTGGTTTCTCAAAGTTAACAACATGTAAAACAGGATCAACAATGTTAACAAGTATTTCACTACTAGAGAGTTGTTTCTCTTTAATATCATCCTTATAAGTTTCATGGTACTTGTCCCACTTCACTTTAGGAATACTAACATGAGAGACAAAGGTTTTGCAAAGTTAACCAATTAATTGAGAATCGAGCCCATATTTAGCACTAAGCATGTTAAAAAAATAGTTTCAGTAAAAGACTTAAGGCAATCATATTCATAGTTTATACTTGGCTCTTTACCTTTGTCCGTCTCCCAATCTTTAGTATTACGTTGAATTATTTCAATAAGATCTCGTTTAGCATCAATCTTCTTGTTCGTGAAGGAACCATTAGAAGAGGCATCAAGAAGGTCCTTGTCATGACGTGAAAGCCTTGCATAAAAATTATTATTAATAATATCCTTGGGAAGCTTATGATTGGGGAATTTAAGCATTAATGTTTTCAGCCTCCCCCAAGCTTGGGCAATACTTTCTCCACCACGAGGCCAAAAGTTATCAATAAAATTCCAATCTTGATGTTTTTCATGAAGATGATAAAATTTGAAATAAAGAGAGATGTAAGCTCCTTCAGTTCCAGCAAATGTGAATCATCCAATAACCTATAACATTCCCATGCTCTTTCTTTCAGTGATATAGAAAATAATTTCCTCAAGGTTAAATCTCTTGGCACACCTGCAATCTTAAACAACTCACACAGTTCTTTAATATAAAGCAAGTATTCACCGGGATGGACAGTTCCATCACCAGCATAACGGTTATCCATAACACGATCAACAATTACAATAGGTATTTCAAAAGGGACAATTTCATTAGATGGAAAACTTCTCTCCACCACACGAGTGGTGGGCGAGTCATTCCTGAACATATAACCAACAGTAAAGGATTCCATGATTCTGCAAAATAAAGAGAAAGTAATAAAAACATCACTTACGGTAGAAGGTTTCCTTCCCAATTCCACTTACCAATAGCGCTACACTCCTCGGCGACGGCGCCAGAAAATTGTTTTGATGACACACAAGTGTAGGGATCGATCGTACCTTTTTCGATAAATAAGAGTGTCGAACCCAACGAGGAGCACAAGGTATTGATAAATAGTTTCGAGCAAGGTTTCATTGTAAACACTAGAGAACAATTGTTTAGAGATTTTTGTAAGAGTAATAAAGCAATAACAAGTAAATAACAATAAAGGTAAATAGTTTCTGCAAGGGGCCCAATCATTTTTAGCACAAAGGACAAGCCGGTGGTACTTCTTATAAAGGCTAAAACGTTCCTGAGGACACACAAAAGGTTTCATCTAGTTATTTTCATCACACGCCGTTGATTAATTTTTATCGTTTTTGTTGGAGTATGATTTAGTATCCTAGCAGTCTCTAGAGTGTTCCTGGAGAGTGGAGCCTATCCTAGTATAGTACTATTGTCCTATAAGAGTCTAGATTGTTCTAGTGTATAAGTGAATATGTATGCCTATATATAGGAGGGTGGTGGAGGTCCAAGAGACCATCCTAGCTAGAAATTTTCCCCAAAGAACAACATGGTATCAGAGATATGCCCGTGACCAACAGGCCTAGCTCCGACGGATGGTAAGTGCAGCCGCGGAAGGTGTTGGTACTGAGGCAGAAAGCTAGTGAAGCATGCGGCAGAGCTCCCAGGTAGGCAGGACTACAGGAGAGAAGAACCTCCACGCATGGGTTGCAGGACTAGGCAGAGGTGCGGATACAGTAGCCGGGAGCAAGCACAAGTACAAACTTGCGGGTCAGCAGCGCTGAGTCACGCTTGTGAGAGAGCAGAGTGTGGCTGCTTGTGACTGCAAGGAGGAAGAAAGAGAGTTGTGGCTGCTTGGTGTACACGAGAAGAAAACATGAGATAAGGGGTTGTGACCTGCGACTAGAGGTGAGACCAAGGAGAAGGGAGCACCACTGGTGGTTGACTGAAGGGCAACAAGTTGAGCTGGGCTTGCGGGGTGTGCGGTGGACGTGCGTCTGCCTGGAATCAGAGGAGTGAGAGTTGCAGGCCTGAGGGCACTGGTGGCAGCAACAGAAGGCGAACTGGTGCGCAGCTGAAGCGGAGGTTCTGCAAGGAAGGAGTGTGTGGTTACAACAGAGAAGAGGAGTTGAGAAGGAGCAGTTGTTGAGATTGATTTGGGTCAGCTGATTGTAAGAAGGGCGTGAGTAGCAGCTGCATTTGCTCTATCTTCAGCGGAGGGGAACTCTTCAGGCATATTTGGGAAGAGCAGAGGAGATTGTTGCTGGTTGTTGAGGAGGGAGATATACGTAGTAGAAGTGAAGTTTGCCTTTTGTGTTTGACTTCTCATCTGAAGTGACGTGAGTGTGAGGTACACGACATTGTGGTGCTGCAAGCATGGGAGAAAATCGTAGAATTGAGAAACTACTTGAGAATTTTACTCAATTACTCAAGGAGAAGAATACGTCCAATCTAATTTTGACTGCAAAAGGATCAAATGAGATGCTTAAAATCTTAGCGTAGGCGATAGAGAAATTGAGACAATCAAAGAGGAGTGCGGAAATTCCAAAACAAAGTGAAAAAACAACAGTCCTAGGCAATCGTGTTAATCTTGCTCAAATTGGCAAAGGTGTCCCGAATGGGGCTCTTACTTCAAATAAAACCTCTTGTTCTAATTGGATACTAGACTTAGGAGCATTGACACATGTCACAGGCAAGTGGAGTGAGTTTTCATCATATGTTCCACATCCACCCACACATAAGGAGACCATCCAAACCGCTGGTGGAACTTATCATCCTGTCAAAGGGGTCGGCACAGTGAAATGTACCCCTTCTATTACATTATCTTCGGTCTTATATGTTCCATCGTTTCCAGCTAGTTTGGTGTCTATGAGCTCCTTGGTTGACGATGTTGATTGCCGAGTAATTGCTGATCGGCACGCTTGCATAATTGAGAAGAGAAAGACTGAAAGGAGGCTCGGGATCGGTGTCAGGCATAAGGGACTCTGGTACTTGGATAGACATGAAACAAATGATGCATTATGCATTGATCTGATGGGTGCTTCAGGAGACAATGAAGCAAATATGATGCTCCAACATTGTCGATTGGGTCACATATCCTTTGATGCTATGACTAAGATTTATCCCGAAGAAATGAAGAAGATAGATAAAGACAAACTTGTGTGTGATGCATGTGAGTATGGAAAACACACAAGGACTTCATATGTGAGTCGTGGACTCCGGAGTACATCGCCCTTCGTGTTAATCCATTCGGATGTCTGGACTTCTCAGGTGGTTTCTATTAGTGGAATGAAGTATTTTGTCACCTTCATTGATTGTCACTCCCGAATGACTTGGATATATCTCATGAAACAAAAGAGTGAGGTGCTTAATTGTTTCAAGGACTTCTATGCATATATCCAAAATTGTTTCAGCACTGGCATTCAAACTATTAGAACAGATAATAGGACGGAGTATGTGAACAATTAATTTGGCACTTTTCTATCGGAAAAGGGAATACTCCATCAAACTTCGTGTCCTAATACTTCGCCACTGAATGGAGTGCCTGAAAGAAAGAATTGTCGTCTACTGGAGGTAGCTCGATCACTTGTGTTTACGATGAATGTGCCTAAATTCTTATGGAGTGAAGCGGTTATGACAACTACTTATCTCATCAACCGGATGCCATCAAGAGTGCTTGGAATGAAGACTGCATATGAAATGGTCTACGGAAAAAATGAGTTCATTGTTCCGCCAAAGGTGTTTGGGTGCACGTGCTTTGTTAGAGACCATAGACCTTCAGTGGGAAAATTGGATCCATGTGATGTGAAGTGCATCATATTGGATACTCACCTGGACAAAAGGGCTACAAATGTTGGAGCCCTAGTGAACGGAGAACATTTGTGAGCATGGATATGTCATTTAGAGAGTCTGAGACGTTATATGGCGAGAAGACGGATCTCGGCTCGTTGTTTGACTTTGACTCTCCTAGCACATGTGATGCTAGTCGAGAGGGGTAGAGTGAATCATTGAGGACAAAGGAGGATGAACCATCGAGAATTGCGGTTGGTTCAATTCCATGTCCAAGGAGTGAAGAGAGATGGAGAAAGACAAACGAGGAACAAAATTTGAGGGTATATACGAGGAGACAACCTACGGGTGAGCAGAGATGGAGAAAGCCAAACGAGGAACAAAATTTGAGGGTATACAAGAGGAGACAACCTACAGGTGAAGAGAGATGTAGAAAACCAAATGAGGAAGAGAATTTAAGGGTGTATACGAGGAGGCAATCACAACATCAACAACAAGCTCGAATAAATTGTGAGGTCCAATTGCAGGGGAGAAAAATCAACAACATCAGATTCCATTGGTCGATGAAGTTGACTCATATGAGAGTGAGCCATGTGTCATTGATGATTCGCTAAATTTTCCTATTACCTTGAGAAAAGAACCCCGAGCTATAACAGGAAAGCCTCCTGAAAGGTACGGTTTTGAGCATGATATTACAAATTATGTGTCATATGACTCTCTATCACTCGGGTATAGAGCCTTCATTTCTTCATTACAATCTGTGTCAATGCCAAGAGATTGAAGGAAGCAAAACAAGACCTAAAGTGGTATGAGGCCATGTTGGAGGAAATGAAAGCTCTTGAGAAGAATAAGACATGGGATCTTGTTTCTCTTCCCGTGGGAAAAAGTCCAGTTACTTGCAAATGGGTGTATACCGTGAAGCAATCCCCATAAGGGAAAAGAGAACGATACAAGGCGAGGTTGGTGGAAAGGGGTTACATCCAAACTTATGGGATTTACTATGACGATACATTTGCACCAGATGCAAAGATGAGTACTATGAGAACTCTTATTTCTTGTGATGCTAACTTTGGTTGGTCATTCCACCAGCTGGATGTCAAAAAATGCATTCTTGCATGGTGATCTTAAGGAGGAAGTGTACATGGAAATCCGATACGTCCATTTTGCATCACTGTTTTATATTGTTATTTTATTTTATTCATCGATATATTTCATGTTATGATGCATCACTTATGTTATTTTATCTTATTTTGCATGTTTCATAATTTTTGGAGAATAAACACCGGAACCAGAAATCTGATGGAAAAAGCACCGTCGAGATACCCTATTTCAGAAGATCATTAGAAGAGGGGGGATACCGGAGGAGTCTTGAAGTTTCGAGGAGGAAGTGAGCCAGAAGGGCACCCGGAGGGGGGCCACCTGGGGCCCACACCACCAGGCGGCGCCCCCCTTGGCCGCGCCTGGGGGTGGTGTGGCCCCCTGGACCACTCCCGGGCGCCCCCTTTCGCGTACTTGACCCCCAGGGAACCCTAAGCCCCAGAACATCATCGAAGAATTATTCCGCCGCCGCCTCGGGGCGAAAAACACCAGAGAGAGAAAAGCTCTCCAGCAGGGAGAAATCTGCCGGGAAATTCCTCCCCGAAGAGGGGAAATCATCACCATCGACACCGTCATCGTTCCGGTCATCATCAAGATCGTCATCGTCATCATCATCACCACCACCACCATCACCCTCATCATCCACCTTCATCCCGCTTTAACAATTAGAGGCCTCTATCGTTGTTTTACATGAGATCTCTCTCCCAGCGTGGATTACTTGTTAGTAGTTGATGCTTGTGAGATTTATCGGTGTTAGCACTTTATGACCAGATTGTTATTATCCATTATATCACCTCTGATTATGATCCATATGATGTCTTCTGAGTAGTTCGTTTAGTTCTTGAGGACATGGGAGAAGTCACGATGTTAGTAGTGAAGTTATGTTGAAGTAATATCTCGTGGTTCGGTATTTAAGTTGTGGTGCTATTCTTCTGGTGGTGTCATGTGAACGTCGACTACATGATACTTCACCTTTATGGGCTTAGGAGGATGCATTGTGTATTTGGCTACTAATTGTGGGGTCGCCGGAGTGACAGAAACCTAAACCCCCGTTAGGAAACCAATGCACGAGGGAGCGTAGAATCCCGGAGTTTTAAGGCTGTGGTTAGATTTATCTTAATTACTTTCTTGTATTTGCGGATGCCTATGAGGGGTATAATCGCAAGTATGTATTGTCCTAGTTGGGCGGTGCATTAGCATAGGTTCACCCACACAACACTTCACGAACCAATGGATATTAATCAACCGTAATGAAGCGAAAGCACTTGATGAAATTCCCATGTGTCCTCGAGAACGTTTGGTAGTCATAAGTAGAACAACCATCTTGTCCTTTGCTCTAAAAAAAAGGATTGGGCCACTCACTGCAATATTATTTACTGCACTTTATTTACTCACATTTTATTTATCTGCTATATCAAAAACCTCCAAAAACCCGTTTGCTAGTGTTTACATTGAATCCTCTATCCAACCTGCTTGTCAACACCTTCTGCTTCTCGTTGGGTTCGACACTCTTATTTATCGAAAGTACTACGATACACCCCCTATACTTGTGGGTCATCAAGACTATTTTCTAGCACCGTTGCCGGGGAGTGAAGCGCTATTGGTAAGTGGAATTGGTAAGAGAAACTTTTACTGTGAGTGTTGTTTTTATTTTTGTCTGCTGTTTTATTTCATTATGGAGAATACCTTTGGTTCTCTGTTTAGGGGTACTTCTATCGTTACTACTAGGGTAGTAGGTAACCCATTATCTGCTGAATTAGATCCTTATAAAATACGTATGAGAATTGTTGGACGTGTTATGGATAACTGCTATTACGGAGATGGAACTAACCATCCCGGGGATCATTTGCTCTTTATACATGAATTATGCGAGTTATTCAGGTGTGCAGGTATTACAGTGAATCAAGTTAAAAGGAAATTATTTTCTTTCTCACTGAAAGGAAGATCCACTGAATGTTTCAAATTATTGAAGAATGGTGAATCTATTGGATGGGAGGAAATTGTTCCTCTCTTTTATTCTAAATTCTATCCTCCTAGTGAGATTCATAAAGACCGGAATCAAATATATAATTTATGGCCTCATGATGAAGAGAGTATTGCCCAAGTGTGGGGAAGAATGAAGTTATTAATTCTCAAATATCTCGTTCATGAACTCCCGAGTAATATTGTTATCAATAATTTTTATGCAAGGCTTTCTCTTCATGATAAGGATTTATTGGATGCTTCTTGTTCTGGATCATTCACACGTATGAAGGAAGAAGCTAAATGGGATCTTCTTGACCGTATTCAAGAAAACATTGAAGGATGGGAGAATGACAAAGGTAGAAAGTCAGGTATAAACTATGATTATGAATGCATTAAATCTTTTATGGGAACAGGTGATTTCTATAATGTTAGTGTTGTTTGTGGTATTGATTCCCAAATCTTCGCAAACTGTCTTAAAGCTTTTTCCTCCTATCTTGATATTACGAAAAAGGATTATCACAAATATCATGCACCTTATAAAGATATTGTTCCTGCTAGTAATATAGAAGTGCATGCTGTTAATCCTGCTGTTCATGAGCCTTATGTTGAAAAAATGCCTTTCCCTGCTAAGGTGAAAGAACACTCTATGGTGGCTAGTGTGGTTAATAAGAGTAATAAGAAATCTATTGAACCTGATGAACAAATAACTGTTGAACATGCTGTAGCAATAGTAAAAGATCTTGTTTGTGGAAATGTGGAGGATGAACACATTGTCTTCTATGAGGATGCTTCTAATATTTTTTCCCATCCTCATAGACCTAAGAAAACTAGTGTTATTGTGCTTTCTGTTAAGATTGGTGATCATTGCTATTATGGTTTGTGTGACATTGGTGGAAGTTCTAGTGCTATACCTTATAAGCTCTATAGAGAAATTATGCATGAAATTGGTTCTTGTGAGCTTGAAGATATTGATGTGGTTATTCAACTTGCTAATAGAGAAAATGTCTTTCCGATTAGTATTGTTAGAGATGTGGAAGTTTTATGTGGTACAACTAAATATCCCACTGATTTTTCTAGTACTTGGTAAGGCTTCTAGTAAAAATTTTCCTATTATTTTTGGTAGAACTTTCTTGAACACTTGTGGTGCTATTATAGATTGTAAGAGGGAGAAGATATTGACTAAATTTGATGGAAAATCTTACGAGTTCAATTTATCCAAATTTGCTAGAGCACCTTATGAATCTAAATTACATGATGGGAGTTTTAAAGTTGAACAACTTGCTTCTATTGCTCTTTCTCCTAGCAATGCTTTGCAACAATATATGGAGGACCACGAAAGTGAGGTCTTTATGGAAGAGAGAAATGAGATTGACGATATTCTTCTTCGTCAGTTGGTGATACTGAAACATAATTTACCCGTGGAAGACTTGGATACCACATTACCACCCAAGGAGGATCCTATTTTTGATTTAAAACCTCTGCCTGGTGATCTTAAATATGCTTATATTGATGATAAGAAAATGTATCCTATTATTATTAGTGCTAAACTTTCAGCCGAAGAATAGGAATGATTATTGGAAATTCTGAAGAAACACCGTGGAGCTATTGGATATACTCTTGATGATTTGAAGGGGATTTGTCCTACTATATGTCAACATGCTATTACTATTGAACCTGGTGCAAAACCAGTAGTTGAAAATCAACGTTGTTTAATTCCTAAGATGAAGGAAGTGGTAAGAAATGAGGTATTAAAACTTTTTGATGCTGGTATTATTTTTCCTATTGCTGATAGTAGATGGGTGAGCCCTGTGCATTGTGTCCCTAAGAAGGGTGGAATGACTGTTGTGCCTAATGAAAACAATGAGCTTATTCCACAAAGAGTAGTAGTTGGTTATAGAATGTGCATTGATTTTAGAAAGGTTAATAAAGTTACTAAGAAAGACCATTATCCTTTACCCTTTATTGATCAAATGCTAGAGAGGTTGTCTAAGAAAACTCATTTTTGCTTTCTTGATGGTTATTTTGGGTTTTCTCAAATTGCTGTTTGGGAAAAAGATCAAGAGAGAACAACATTTACTTGCCCTTATGGTACTTATGCTTATAGACGTATGCCTTTTGGGTTGTGTAATGCTCCTGCTACGTTTCATAGATGCATGTCTGCTATTTTTCATGGTTTTTGTGAGGAGATTGTGGAAGTATTCATGGACGATTTCTCCGTCTATGGAACTTCTTTTGATAATTGTTTGCACAACCTTGATAAAATTTTGCAGGGACGTGAGGAAACTAATATTGTTATTAATTGGGAGAAATGCCACTTTATGGTTAATGAAGGAATTGTTCTTGGACATAAAATTTCTGAAAGAGGTATTGAAGTTGACAGAGCTAAAGTGGAAGCAAGAGAGAAAATGCCATGTCCTAGGGATGTTAAAGGTATTCGTAGTGTTCTTGGTCATGCTGGTTTTTATAGGAGGTTTATTAAAGATGTACCATTTGTTTTTTATGATGATTGAAACAAAGCTTTTGAAACTTTAAAGAAGGCTTTAACTACTGCTCCTATTGTTCAACCACCTGATTGGAATTTACCTTTTGAAATTATGTGTGATGCTAGTGATTTTGCTGTAGGTGTTGTTCTTGGACAACGCGTAGATAAGAAGTTGAACGTTATTCATTATGCTAGTAAGACTCTTGATGCTGCTCAAACGAATTATGCTACTACTGAAAAAGAGTTCTTAGATGTAGTTTTTGCATGTGATAAGTTTAGACCTTATATTGTTGACTCAAAGGTTACTATTCATACCGATCATGCTGCTATTAGATATATTATGGAAAAGAAAGATGCTAAGCCTAGGCTTATTAGATGGGTGTTGCTTTTACAAGAGTTTGATTTGCATATTGTGGATAGGAAGGGTACTGAAAATCCTGTTGCTGATAACTTGTCTAGATTGGAAAACATTAATTTTGACCATAGTCCTGTTAATGATAGTTTTCTAAATGAACAGTTGGCTGCAATAAAGGTAAAATCCCAAGATAGTCCATGGTATGCTGATTATGCTAACTTTATTGTTTCAAAGTATTTGCCTCCAACATTTACAGCTCAACAAAGAAGAAAATTCTTCTATGATTTGAGGCATTATTTTTGGGATGAACCACATTTATATAAAGAAGGAGTAGATTGTATTATGAGAAGATATGTTCCAGACCATGAACAACGTGAAATACTGAAGAAGTTCCATAGTAGTGCTTATGGAGGACATCACGCTGGAGATAGAACCGCACAGAAGGTTCTACAATCAGGTTTCTATTGGCCTACTCTCTTTAAAGATGCACGCAAATTTGTTTTATCTTGCGATGAATGTCAAAGAGTTGGAAATATTTCTAGACGTAATGAAATGCCTATGAGTTATTCTCTTATTATTGAACCTTTTGATTGTTGGGGATTTGACTTTGTGTGTCCCTTTTCTCCTTTGAATGGTTATACTCACATTCTTGTTGCTGTTGATTATGGTACTAAGTGGGTAGAAGATATACCTACTAAAAGTGTTGATGGTGAGACCACTTTAAAAATGCTTAAAGATGTTATTTTCCCTAGGTTTGGTGTGCCTAGATATCTTATGACTGATGGAGGTTCTCATTTTATTCATGGTGGTTTTAGAAAAACCCTTGGTAAATATGATGTTAATCATGGAATTGCCTCAGCTTATCATCCTCAAACAAGTGGAAAGTAGAATTATCAAATAGAGAAATTAAATCTATCTTGCAAAAGACTGTTAATAAATCTAGGAAGAATTGGTCTGATTAGTTGAATGATGCTTTATGGGCTTATAGAACTGCTTATAAAAATCCTATGGGTATGTCTCCCTATAAAATGGTTTATGGAAAAGCTTGTCACTTGCCTTTAGAATTAGAACACAAAGCTTATTGGGTAGTGAAAGAACTTAATAAAGATTTTAAACTTGTTGGTAAGAAAAGAATGCTTGATTTGAATCATCGAGATGAATGCAGATGTGAAGCTTATGAAAATTCTAAGCTCTTTAAAGAGAAAGTAAAACAATGGCATGATAAAAGAATCCTTAAAAGAGAGTTTCATGTTGGTGAGAAAGTTCTATTGTATCGGTCTCGTCTCAATTTTTTTGCAGGAAAATTACTCTCCAGATGGGAAGGACCTTATATTATTGAAGAAGTGTATCGTTTGGGTGCAATTAAAATTGCTTCCCTCAAAGATAACACTACACAAGTGGTAAATGGGAAAATACTCAAACATTATATTTCTAGGGATTCTTATGATGAAGATGTTGATGTTATTCAAGTAATGACTCCGGAGAAGTTCATTAGAGGGAAGATTCCAGAATCTGCAGAGTCTATTTTGGAATAGGTAACAGTTATGTTAAGAAAAAGTTCACGGGAAGTTATAATTTATTGCTTTTTGGAAAATATGAAAAATACCAAGCCGACGAAGAGTAGGATGAGGTGCCCGGAGGCGCTGCCACGGGCTGGTAGGACAAAAGATGTTGTGCAAGTTTCTCATTGCGAGCACGTATGACTATATTGGTACACATGCATATGGTTTGCCTAGAAGCTGGATGCTTTATTATCTTTCCACGCTGGGTTGAGCGGCCATCATCATTAGTGATTTCTCGATAGAGCGCCATGAGAACATCGAGTTTCTCCTGAATCTTGCACGCTGTCCCGGAAGCGTTGATACCTATAATGTTACAAAAAGTCTCCAAGGGTAAATAAAAAGGACTACTATATAACTTAAAAGCAACAATGGGACCAAATTGTTTGTTCTGAAATTTAAAACTCTCAACCGAAGTTTTTGTGAGAGTAGCATACTGAGGACTTTCATCCTCCATGTAGCTGGTTAAGCCAACTCTTTCAACAAGCATCAAGAAGTCATCTAATAGACCTGCACTTCTTAAAAATGTAACACATGGGAAGCTAGAAGGATTAGCAATTCCATCACCTCCCTCATCATCGATGTTCGATGCAATAAGGTCTTCGTTATAAGATGGCCTCACTAAGGTGGATGAACGTGAGGGCCTTGTTCTTCTAGGAGCATCTCTCCTAAATATCTCTCCAAAGTTATGGTTGTCCATCTTTGAATTTTTTTCAACAATCATCACAAAAATGATTTCAAGCAACTATAAGGTGGAAACTACCATAGATACTTACATGAGAGCTAAACATGCATCAAAAATATATTATTTATACTCAAATCAAGCATGCAAACTCACATAAGCTGTCACCTACAGTACCAAAATACTCCATAAATACTCTACCAAACAAAATTCTACTTGGATAATCGAAGGAGTCACATACCGGAGAGCAAATGCACCAAATTTCAGCACAAATGGTGGGTTGAGCAAAGAGATCGAAAAATCTCGAGGAAGAACAGCAAGAACTCGGGTTCCAGGAAATGTTTTGAGTTTGGGAGGTTAGAGAGGGATCTTTGGCAGGGGAGAGAATTAGTGGGACCTGGAGCCCACACCATGTGCTGGCGCCACCAGGGGCTGGCCACGCCACCGTATGGTGTGCCTGACTGGTGGGTCCCCCTGGGGTCTCCGAGGTGGCTCTCTGCCTCATTTTTGACGTAAACATTTATTACAATTTTTCTGGAATTTTTCGAGAAACTTTATTTTTGAGGTATTTCCAGAATTTTAATAATGAATAAAAACCAGATAACCAAAAGTGAAAAGGTGGAAAATAAAACCAAAACCAGCACTACAGAGGTTATATGACACTCCAATGGAAAAATAACGAAGGAAAACAAAGGTGGAAGTGGTGAAAAAAAAATTATGGGTGGTGAAAACATGCATAACCATAGGGTGAAAACATGAATATGGATGATGGAAAACATGATTGTAATAAAGTAGCAAGGTGATAACTGATAACAGAAGTAACCATGGTGAAAACATAATGGGGAAGGTGAAAACATAGTGAAAACATTGCCCTCTTCATTAAAAATCATGTTGTTAACAAGGGTGATCAAGTCTTGTTACCAGAACAATTTTCATATGGAGCAAAACTTTGCTAATCACTAAATAATTATATTATCTCAACCTTGATAGACATAGTACCAATCATAATAATTGTATATTATTTTGGTGGTACTGGAATGAGACAATAAAATTCTCCAATCTTGATGGTCTCAATATTTTCAATTGAATTTAAACCATATCTTCTATCAATCTTCTTGGGAACATAAAAAGTATGCTCTTTATCATTAACATTAAAAGCTAATTTTACTTGATTGCAATCAATAACAGCCCGTGCAGTGTTAAGAAAAGGTCGCCCAAGAATAATAGACATATTATCATCTTTAGACATTTCCAACACAACAAAGTCAGTTAATATCAAACAATTAGTAGCAACTTGAACTGGAAAATTCTCACATATACCAATAGGAATAGAAGTAGACTTATCAGCCATTTGCAAAGATATATCAGTGTGTATCAATTTTTCAAGAGAGAGTATCTTATAAAGAGAGAAAGGCATAACACTAACTCCAGATCCCAAGTCACATAAAGCAGTTCTAACATAATTATTTTTAATAGAACAAGGGATAGTAGGAATACCAGGATCTCCAAGCTTCTTTGGAACCTTGCCATTGAAAGAGTAATTAGCAAGCATAGTGAAAATTTTCTCATTAGGAATCTTCCTTTTGTTAGAGACAATATCTTTCATATATTTATAATAAGGAGGCAGTTTAATAGCATCAGTCAAAGGGATTTGCAAAAACAGAGGTTTCATCCACTCAAAAAAGTTATTATAATGTTCTTCTTCCTTTGATTTGTGTTTATTATTAGGAAAAGACATTGCTTTTAGTACCCAAGGCTCTCTTTCATTACCATGTTTATTAGCAATGAAATCCTCCTTAGTATACTTCACGGTTTTAGTTTGCTTTTCAGGTTCAGCTACAGTTTCTTCTTTATCAGAAGCATCACTTTTATCATTACCACTTTCAGTTTCAGCATCAGAAATAGATGTACTATTAGGATCTTTAGCAGGTTCAGGAGATTCTACAACATTCTTATGTCTCTTCTTCTTTTTCTTAGAAGGAGAACTATTGTTTTTAGGTTGCTGAGAATCTTGTTCTATTCTTTCAGGATGTCCTTCAGGATACAAGGGGTCCTGAGTAGAAACACCACTTCTAGTAATTATTTCACAAACATGTTTCTCTCTAGAAGCATTAGCTAGCATATCTTTTTGCACTTCAGTAAGTTGATCAATTTGAGTTTGAACCATATGAAAATGTTTAACGAGCATTTTGACACGATTAGAGGTTCTTTCAATAATACCATGCAAATTATCAATAGCTCTAGAGTTTTCCATAAGATGGTTTTGCACTCTCATATGAAAGTTATCTTGCTTAACAACATAATTATCAAATTCATGTAAGCATTGATCAGGTGGTTTAGAGTAGTTAGTATCTCTATTATCAAAGTATTGGACAGAGTGTACCTCAATAGTTGATGGATGAGGAATAGGCTTACATAATTCTTCTATAGGAGGTAAATTCTTCACATCTTCAGATTTAATACCCCTCTCTTTAAGAGATTTCTTGGCTTCCTTCATCACTTCATCATTTAATTCAATCATCCCTCTCTTCTTGGGTGTTGGTATTGGTGTTGACTCTGGTGTAGGTGTAGGCTCAGGTATATTCCAATTATCATTATCTTTGGCTATTTTAGCCATTAATTCCTCAGCTTCTTCTGGAGTTCTTTTCCTAAAAACACAACCAGCACAACTATCCAGGTATGTCCTAGATTCAACAGTTAGTCCATTGTAAAATATATCTAGGAGCTCATTTTTAGGTAATGGATATGCATGGCTAGCTCTTATTAAAGAACAAAACGTTGTCGAAGATTTAGGCAATTGATGACTAACGTTGGTAGACCCCAAGTTTAAGGTGTGAAGAGTGCAACAACAAGTTTTCGCTCAGAAAAGAAATCAAGGTTGAATCGACCAGTAGGAGGACAAGCAATCTCTGAAGGTTATGCACCTGAGGTTTCAGGGCGCACTACCGGTTTAGCAACAACGTGGAGCCTACACAACACAATCAAATCACTTTGTCCCAACGTAGCAGTGAGGTTGTCAATCTCACCGGTTTTGCTGAACACAAAGAGGTTAAACGTATGGTGCGGAAAACAGTAGGAGAACAGTATGCAAGCAGTAGCAACAATATGAAAGAAGTGGAAGCAGTGTGTGTATTATCAGTATGAGAAAATGGACCAGGGTCCACAGTTCACTAGTGGTGTCCGTCCGTGAAACATTAATAACATGTGTGGTGAATAAATTACAGCTGGGCAATTGACAAAAATGAAGGTGGCACCGTAGTGCATATGCAAGACATAAATATTACTATGTGATTCATGTGGGCATTACAACAAAATACATAGACTGTCATCCAACTACATCTATATCTAATAATCCACCCTCTGAATATCATCCGAACAAACATTAGGTATTAAGTTGCAAGCAACAGATTATCGCAGTAAGCAAACTGTGTAATGTAAACAATGTAAACTAGGTAAACACCATTGTTTTCTCCCTAATGGCAACAACACATCCTCCATCTGTCACGTTTCTTTCACTCGAGCATAGATGCAAAGGAGGCATAAATCCACTATCGAGCATAAATGCTCTCTCTTGGAGTTACTAGTATCTACTTGGACAGAGCATCTAATAATAACGGAGAGCATGCAATATCATAAATAACATAAGCATGAAGATAACATGATAGATTGATAATCATAACATATATCATTCAACATTCATCAGATCCCAGCAATCACAACATGTAGCATTACATAAAGATGATCTCGATCATGTGAGGTAGCTCACGAGATCAAAAAATGAGGTACAAAGTGGAGAGAACAACCATATAGGTACTGCTATGGACCCGTAGTCCAAGGATGAACTACTCACCCATCACTTTATAGGAGGGCATGGTGGTGTAGACCCCTCCGGTGATGAATTCCCCTCCCGGCAGGGTGCCTGGGAGAGCTCCAGAACCCTCCCGATCTCGGGATGATGATGACGGCGGCCTCGTGTGTTTCTTGGGACGAAGTGGTATATCTTTAGGGTTGATATGTCGGGGGTATAAATAGGCAAAAGGGTAGAGGTGGTGGAGGCCTAGGGGCCCCACACCACCCCATGGCGCGACCAGGGGGCGCGCCGCCCTATGGTGTGGCCCCCTGTGCCCCCCCCCTCCGGGCCTCTTCGGGACTCCGTGGAACCTTCTGGAACTCTAGGATCTCCGGACTTCGAATTTTCCAATTTCGAAAATATTTCCAGAACAAATTTGCTGAACTAAAAACAGCAGAAAACAGGGAACTAGCTCTGTGGCATCTTGTCAATAGGTTAGTCCGGAAAATCGATAAAAATGACATAAAGTGTATAGCAAACATGTAGGAAAGAACATGAAAACTATCAACATCCCGAAGCTTAGTTTCTACTCGTCCTCGAGTAGGTAAGCGATAAAAACACATAATTTCTGAGGTGACATGCTACAAACATAAACTTGATCATCAATAATGTAAAATCATAAGTAAGCTGAGATCATAGAACTTCAACACAAGCATGATAAATAGAATTTTAACAATAAAGCACAGCAATCACCTTGCATCATTATAAGTAACACAAATAAAAGATCATGAATAACAATGCAACAAAAGATATACGTTTGTTTCAAGTATAGAGAAAACATGGCAAAGTGATATTTCGATAGTACTTAGAATGGGGCAAAACATAAATGCCAGGACACCTTCAAAGTTCATGAGGAAAACTAGAACAAATAATGTCGTGGGATAATCACGGCAGACGTTACCGGGGGTAACTTGTCTTGGGGAAAATGGACTCTGGTGTTTGGGAGAGGGTTTAGCTCAAGGGAAACCATGGTGATATGCGATCTGGCAGCCGGCAATCAAGTCGCCGAGTCTCCGATCTGAATATATCATCTCAACTTTCGTGTTACAATGGATACTCGATATCTCGCAATCCTGTCTAATCTAACCCTAGGGGCCGGCTTATATAGTACCCGGACCTCCTAGATTACTATCCAAGGCGTGCTCGGAATCCTACCCGGACACTGCTTACAAACCCTAAACTTCCTTATCGGAACCCACAATCCGGGTTACGAGGCCTACACCCCTGGGCCTTCTAGAAGCTCCTTTTCCCTAAGCCGGGTCTTGTGCAGCGTCCGTTGGGCCGAATTACACCTTGGCGTTAGCATACCGGGTTATCATTCCTCCATCAGTAGTCCCCAGAATAGCTTGGGCTTCACGGGATCCTCCTTGAAGAGCACGCTATTCCCTGCAAAAATAACAAACATACAAGTTCATAGAGTCCGGGTTAGGTTGCTTTAATAAACAGCTAGGCCTAACTCCATTGGTGGTCCATATAATAACCCGGTTTTCTCTGAATCCATCTTTACTTTTCCGGGTCAACGTTCCGAGGAAGACGCAGAAGACCCGGCTTGTTTCACTCATTAATTGGTCCGGATATCACGGAAGGGATTTCCTTCCTATCCTTTCCGGATATCGCGCACGGGCACTTAACGCATATCCCAAAATTCCTGGACGGGTATCTTTTCCGAAAATTTTGGCTCCCGCTCGCTTTGACCTAGTTTTCCCCACCCGTACCTATAAATAGGTGCCCTGGGGGGGTAACATACCCCAACGTTCCATTTCTTCCATCATCTTCTTCCTCACCGGCGCTCTCTCATCCGAGCTTGCACAGCGCCGCCACAGAGACCTCGGGCACGCCGCCGGAGCCGAGCCGCCGTCAGCTGCGCTCATCCACGATTCGCCCCGCGCCGCCGTCTGTCTCCGCCGCCGCGCACCCGAGCTGCCCGCCGGGAGTCCCAGAGGGGCACCACAGCAGCGCCATTTGCCGCCGCCGTGCTCTCCTTCGATCTACTCCGGTGAGCTTCCTTCCCCCATTAATTTTAACTTCCAATTTCTCCGCCCGATCCAGATTGGATCTAGGTGTAACATCCCAATTTTTGCTACAACAGGGTGTGTGGTGTTGTTCATATCATACATGCATGAAACCACAAAATTCAAATCATGTTTTAACCAATTTAAATTTGGAATTTAAATGGTTTATGAAATCTCACAGAAAGTACTTATTTTGGTTCCCAAAACTTTGTTCTGAAAAGTATTTCATTTACACCAAAACAAAACATGGTTTGGTTGGAAATTTGATAAGGTTTCCAAAACCTATTTTTGGCAATTTTTCTGTGTACAAAAAGGCCCTCAAATTTTAGTTTTCTGTTCTGTTTTATAATAGAAAAGGGCTTTTCTGTAAATCCGAAAACCGCAGGGGGCTTTGCGCAAAAAGTTCGTCTTCAACCTTTTGACAGTAGGAGCAGCTCCGTGGCCTTCGACGCCACGTGCTTCTACCGCCTTCCCCGCGCAGGTGACCCCCCCAGGAGAGAGCGCCGTGCTCTCCTCTCTCTCCCTATCCCCTCTTTTCTCTCTCTCTCCCGCGCGTGTTCTGTATCCGGGTAGAAACCCTAGCTCTACTGCCCTTTCCGGCCGCCGCCGATTGCCGCCCTCTCCGGCCACCCGAGGTCAATTGAAGCCATCCGCGGAACCTCCATAGCCTCCTCCACCTCCCTGCTAGGCCACGGTTGCTGGGACGCTGTGGAACGCGTGGATTCCGCCGTCGATATCTTCTCCGGCCGCCGCGGATTTCTCGACGCCGGCGTTGATTCCGGCCAAGTCTAGACCCCTCGTCACCTCCATCGCACGCAGGGCGAGTCCAGGAGCACACCGGTACCCTACATCCCCTCCCTCTCCCTCGGTACCCTCCCCGCACCGAGCTCCGCCGCCGGCCGCCGCCGTTCTTGCTCGCCGCCGGCCACTCCGGCGACCAAATGGTCACCGGTTGGTACCCCTCAAACCCCCTTGATCTTCTCTTCCTCGTAGTATGATTCGTTTCTTCCAATTTGAACCCTTTTCATCGATTTTGATTTGATCTGTGAAGAACAGGGCACTGTGATGTCACAGTGACATCACAGTGACGTCATAAATCCTATTTTTGGAAATCCCAGGAAACTCCAGAAAATAATAAAACTTTGTAATATTAATATCTCCTGATATGTTTATCAGAAAAATAAAATAAAAATATGGTAATGTTCATAAAAATGTAAGGAACCCAAAAATGTCACTTTCATACATGTTTGACACATTTCATTTTTGGACATTATTTAATATTGTTTAATCATTTAAAATGGAGAAAATAAGTTTTTATTCACTAAAATTGGAAAATTAAAAGTTATATACCAAAATGCTCAAAATGACAAATGCAACCTAGTTATGATGTTTTCAAACCCATTTGAGCACTTTAAATTGCACTCACTTCCATAATCGTCCGAAACCCCCTCCGGGGTCCATTTCGGGATAATTTCAGTAAAACTGCCTAACTGACATACGAACCCTAGCAACCCTATCTACATGTTTAGGGCTTTATATAAGTGCATTAATTTGCTCATGCATACATACTGTGCATTGCATCGATGCCATGTTTGATTGTTGTTTCTCTTTCGGTGTTGTTTCCCCCTTGGTAGAACGTGACTCCGAAGAGAAGGCCAGCAATCCCATGGTGAATACTTGATCTTAACCGACAAGTCAAGCACTTATTCCTGAAGACTTTATCTGGTTTTCTTATAACCAAGGCAAGCATAACCTCTTATCTGCTCATATATGCTTTCGAACAACATTTGATCTCGTACTTTGCATTCAATTCCAAACTATTTGATGCTAGTAGACATAGTTCACCTATATACTGCATTGCCTCAATATCATGATCCACTGCTCCTAGCCGCCATAGATTTGCTTGTGCGCAACGCCAGAGCCTCATATCTGCTTTGCTTAGTCATACATGTTTGTTACCTCTGCTCCATCCGGTTGATGAATCAGAGCTGCGATAATCTAGTATGATATGATGACGTGGTGAGATGAGCACTGTGTGGTTAACTTGACTAAGGCGAGGACGGGAGGCCACTTGGGAAGTGGTTCTTGGTCCTGTACTTGCCAACCCTAGTAGTAAGGTCTCGCCGTGGAAACCAAGACTGAGCGTGCAACCACACGCGAGGCCTAACAGACCGCGCTCGACTAACTAACTTGTTTGGTTCTATCCGTGAGTCACGTAGTTTGGGATTTCCATCTGCGTGTGAGTCAAAAACCTTTTGGAGGTGTTTAGGGCGTGACCGGGACAAGTGATGGACGTACACGGATCTTGTTCCCGACTCACAGAACAGGTGCCGTCAGGAGGTGGCCAACTCCCTGTTGACGGGGTGGCCCTGTTTGGGTTGACTCATGGATAGGGCTCGACAAGGTAAAGGTCGTGGCCAACCACCCTCTGCCGCGCTCCATGGACGAGCGTACATGTGGCGTTAAGAGTCGGATGGTACGTGTGGGTAAAGTGTACCACCCTGTAGGGATAAATCTTTCGGAAAGCCGTGTCCACGGTTAAGGACGACTTGGTGAAAGCCACGAGGTCATAGATAACTTGAACGTGACGTAAAAGATGTTGACAAGGCATGGAGGCAATAGATGAAGGGTGCCTCCCCGGAGATGCCGGGAGGGGTGATCCTTGTAGCGTGTGAGATGCTGGTAATGATGTTGGTGGATTCAAAAGATGATGATTACAGTAGTGAGTTTCTCATCTGTTTTGAAAACCTTCTATGAGACGTGCTATTCCTCCTCTATTTGGAAAATAAAGATTGCTTTACGCAAAACATCCTTCATAAAACCCTTTCTGAAGTTAGCAGATATATAATAGGTTAACTAAGTCTTGTTGAGTACCTCCCGTACTCAGGTTTGCTTAATTTTGGTTCAGGTGAAGATCTTTCTTCGGTGGTGTTTCAACGTGGACATCGTCGAGTAGTTTGGGGTTCCCAGGTAGCATCCTGGAATCTATGGGCTGGGACGTCGCCTTATGTTGCGGCCTCTTAGGCCTTTTTGGTTCTTGTTGATTAGCAACATAATTTGCCTTCCGTTGTCTGATGTAATGTTGGGTCATGTGACCTCTGCTTGTAAGCTATACTCTAGTAACACATGTTTAATACAATTTCATTGTCTAGAGTGTTGCTTTGATCGGTTGTTGGTTTCGAGCTCATTGTTATACAGTTTTGGCTATGCCTGCATAGTTGTCGCAGTCGAGGGGTTGTGGAGCCGATGATCCATGTCCGAGCCCGCCTGTCGATTTGATCGGCCTGGGGCAAGGTAACCCCAGTAACCCTCGATTGTTGTTGCACTTTCTGGACACATAGCATCTCTGTATAGCTTTGGTCCCGTTTCCTTCAGTTTCATTCGATTCGTGGACGCTTTGATATGCATAGTTGGTTATGACTAGCATGGATACAAGGAGTAGTAGACTGGGGATCCGGACTACGTGCCGATGAATCCAGTCTGCCTGCCGTTGTTTGTTGCGGCCGGGGCTGGTAACCCTGAAGCCCTTGTGAGTCCATGTCTAGGAGCACATAGCAGTATGTATATCTCTGGGTCCGGGCTCGTGACAAGTCTTGGTATCAGAGCCGGACTGCCTGTAGGAAAACCTTATTGCTTGGTCGATGTTGAGTCTAGAGTTTATGAAAACTACTTGGAAACTCAAATGGTTTGTGAAAAACCTTCTTAGGATTCTTTTTACTCCTTATCTGGTATCGCTCTAACTCTGGGTCTTCTTACCTGTTTTGATTTGAAAAGGTTTTGCTATCTCTTCTAGTCATTCAAAACCTAGGTGCCTTCTCTGGCAATGACGTTCTTTTACCCAAGTTGACCTAGTGTTAAAGTTTCTGGAGTCGTGTGTGTTTCATACTCCGTTATCTCTTAACTGGGAGATTTCCTTTCCATCCTAGTCTCTCAGAGTTGTGTAGGTTCCACATGCTCTTGTTCTAAAGTTTCAAAATCCTGAACCTCGAGATGTCCTTTTCGTCTCGAGTGTGTCCGTTATCCTCTGCTCAAAATTCTTCCGGAGCTATGTTTTTCTTTGAAAGCTACCTCGTAATTGCTACTCATAGTGTCCTTTAAGGCACTAAGATAGTAGTTACTCCTTTCTCTTAGTTTCTAACCTTGGACTTGAACCGAAGGTCCCGGAATGTGCTGGATCGAAGTATGTCGAATCATATGGTTCCTTAATCATGTGATGTGTATGCTACCAGCACAGGATGCTGACCTTTAACCCAAGTTCTGTTTCTTTGGATCCTGAGGAATCTGTTCTACCTCAGGATGGCTAGGTAATCTCAGCTCCAATAGCCATAGGTTTTCTCTAGGAATCAAAAGGAATCATAACAAGAGTGTTCTCTATGATTCCCATATCTTTGTTCTTGGTTCAGCTATACCAGCCTTTTGGCATGGGATCTACACATGAGTATTACCCCGTGCATCCAACGTGATCTCAGGATTTTCCAGAGCACGTCCCTACTCTTAGCTGCTTCCCGAACTCTGTCCGTTGTTTGGAAACAAAGTTGCATAGGTGTGTTGGATTCTTCCAATGCAGTTCCTCTTGAGTTCCGTCAGAACCTTCCACCTTGGAATGTCAGGAGAAACAAACTCCAGTACCTCGTTCATCTCTAGGACCAGGTCAAAGTTTTGTAATCCGCAGATTAAAGAAGTTTCAATAGCTTCTGTTCTGTTCCACCTTCGAGTATCACACTCCTTTATATCAAAAGGTCGTGTTGAATTTCATGGCCTTAATGATGAAGTGATGCTCTCACACATCTTCACCCCGCCTTCCTCCAAGCTTGAATGCTTGAGATGGATGGGTCTGTTCATCGACATGTGTATCAGCTATTCCTAGCAATTCTTATTGCTTTGAAAATCTAAGAAACATCTGTATCCTTCTTAGCACTATTGGTCACCCGGTCTCTACTGGATGTTGGTCGTGTTACCAAATCCGTTCATTCCGGTGCACATTCTTGGTCAGAGAGTTAGGTTCATGCCAAAGCTCCCCAGGCCATATCGGTTGCTTTGAAAAGCACGCCTCCTTTCGATTTCTAAGACATACCGGTGGGTTGTGATATTCTGGTTGTCTTTCCAGAAGTTTCACCAGGTTCTACCTGACCGTGATGTCTAAACCAGGAGTAGTTTGAACTACTTCTTCCTCCAAGGAACTCTGCTGGATATCCTGGACTAGTTGGTTGAGCTTAAACAGAGTTGAAAGGCAAAAGCTCCGCCTAAATTGATCCTTTGATAAGGGATGTCCAGTTTCCTCTGTGTTGAAGCAGGATAGTATCTCCTTAATGGACATGCTATCACCCTACCTCTTGATTTGAGTTGGGCTATCGTCAGATCAAGTTCAACTTCAAGGATTATCTTGATGGTGCTTCACTCATGGTGTTTTACCCGAGTACACCTTCATGTCCTTTGGTTTGACCAATGTATTGTCTTGTTCATATGTCATATGAATCTCTCTTCTTGGAGTGTTTTGATAAGTGTGTTTTCGAGACCATCGATGACATTCCTATTTTCCCAAGTCGCAAGAGGTTCATTTTGAACAATTGGCACTAATGTTGGAAACTTTTGAGAACCAACTTTGTGTTATCACGAAGTTGTGTTCTGGATGTTCGAAGTGACCTACTCTGGTCCATGTGCTCCTGGTGAAAGGTTGCTGCCGTGGATCTGAGTAGAGTTTCCTTGTTTCTTCGGGAATAATCCCAGGTCGGTCATGCATGTGTGGACTATTCATCAGATGGTAGGTCGTTACCTCCATGTATTGAAGGAGTTTGCATCCACGCTAAGCCACTGACTGATTACCCGTGAAAGAGAAGAAGTTTAAGAACTTCATTATCTTTGTATCGTCTTTCCCACAAGGACTCCGATGTGTTTTGTTGCAAGTAGTCATGTAGGTGCAACCGTCTTTCGCAAGTTGCTAATACATTAGTTTTGCAATCTCGCTCATTTTCTTGAGCTTGACATCGTAGTCCATACCTTGAGAATCTAGTAAATTTATCTCGTTGGTAACCGGTGCAAACTCTTCGATCAAATATATCGATTCTGAGTTATCCATCCACTACCCAGAGCTGAATCTCAAGTAGCAACGATGGTTGGTATTTCCTCAAGGGTATTAACTTAGGTCCTCTCAAAAATCCGGCACGGTTGATGTTGTGGTTGACGCAATTAGCCGGAAGGCCTAATGTCATATCTCTTTGAATCCGTAAGAACAACCACTCTCCGTGAGAATTCTTGTGGCTCGTTCTCAACAAGTTTTCCTCACCGTTCTTCCAAACCGGAGTTTTACATTGACTTGATAACCTATAGAAGGCTTGTCGTGAGCCTGCTGTCGGTATCTAGAACATCCAGGAGAACCTGGAAGTTGATCTTTCCAATATTTCTCCGTTGAACCTCCAAAACCTTTGTTCTAGTTGAAACAAGTTCCTCGTGAAAACATCTCTCGGTGTTTCGTAACCGCCGTTGATCAGTTCCCTTTTCAAGTTGTTGGTAGTTGAAGTTCTGTTCATCTCACACATTGTGTGAATTTGTCAGTCACTTCAGCCGTGGGATCTTAACCATGTGGTATATGTATTGCTACGTCTAAATCCACAATAGGAAAGAGATTCTCTATTTCCTTCCGGTGTTTCAATCCTCATTGGTTAACCAGCCCTATGGTGTGACCAAGAGTTCCTCCTTAACTACGGTGTTCCATCATCCTTTGATTAACCATCCTCCGTTGTGAAGTAACATCATGACCCTTTGACAATGATCTCGACAAAGTTTTCGACAACCCTTAACGGAATGGAAGTTCCGTTATCTTCCGTGTCCACTCTGAAGAGTGAACATGATCCGGTATCAACTTTTGTCTGATGCGTGATTACAGTGTTCTCTCGTGTTTCCCTCGTCTACGGATATTACGTTATGGTATCCAAGACAATCCTTTTAATCTTGGTTTTCTATTTGAAGAAACCTCGGTTTCAAAAGTTGTCCAACCTATCTTTTGCAAAAGGATTTAAAGTCTTGTGCAAAGCTCATATCCCAAATCCTTTCAAGAACCAATCGTCCGCAAACTTGAAACCATCTTTTATTCACTCTGTTACCTTGATGTGTTTCATGCTTGTTAACTCAACAGTTCTTTATGAACATTCTTGTCATGAGTTAGCCATGAGATACTCGATCTTCGTGAAGATCATTTCGTAAGAGTTTCCCTCTTACCTAAGGTGTATCCGTTCAATACTTCAAGATGCTACGGATCAACCTCTTCGAGAAAAGAACCGTAACGTTCGAGAAGATCGTTCAAAACCGGTGTTCCTTCTTTCTTCTCCTTCGGGAATCTCGGGACGAGATTCTTGTAAGGGGGGTAGATTTGTAACATCCCAATTTTTGCTACAACAGGGTGTGTGGTGTTGTTCATATCATACATGCATGAAACCACAAAATTCAAATCATGTTTAACCAATTTAAATTTGGAATTTAAATGGTTTATGAAATCTCATAGAAAGTACTTATTTTGGTTCCCAAAACTTTGTTCTGAAAAGTATTTCATTTACACCAAAACAAAACATGGTTTGGTTAGAAATTTGATAAGGTTTCCAAAACCTATTTTTGGCAATTTTTCTGTGTACAAAAAGGCCCTCAAATTTTAGTTTTCTGTTCTGTTTTATAATAGAAAAGGGCTTTTCTGTAAATCCGAAAACCGTAGGGGGCTTTGCGCAAAAAGTTCGTCTTCAACCTTTTGACAGTAGGAGCAGCTCCGTGGCCTTCGACGCCACGTGCTGCTACCGCCTTCCCCGCGCAGGTGACCCCCCCAGGAGAGAGCGCCGTGCTCTCCTCTCTCTCCCTATCCCCTCTTTTCTCTCTCTCTCCCGCGCGTGTTCTGTATCCGGGTAGAAACCCTAGCTCTACTGCCCTTTCCGGCCGCCGCCGATTGCCGCCCTCTCCGGCCACCCGAGGTCAATTGAAGCCATCCGCGGAACCTCCATAGCCTCCTCCACCTCCCTGCTAGGCCACGGTTGCTGGGACGCTGTGGAACGCGCGGATTCCGCCGTCGATATCTTCTCCGGCCGCCGCGGATTTATCGACGCCGGCGTTGATTCCGGCCAAGTCTAGACCCCTCGTCACCTCCATCGCACTCAGGGCGAGTCCAGGAGCACACCGGTACCCTCCATCCCCTCCCTCTCCCTCGGTACCCTCCCCGCACCGAGCTCCGCCGCCGTTCTTGCTCGCCGCCGGCCACTCCGGCGACCAAATGGTCACCGGTTGGTACCCCTCAAACCCCCTTGATCTTCTCTTCCTCGTAGTATGATTCGTTTCTTCCAATTTGAACCCTTTTCATCGATTTTGATTTGATCTGTGAAGAACAGGGCAATGTGATGTCACAGTGACATCACAGTGACGTCATAAATCCTATTTTTGGAAATCCCAGGAAATTCCAGAAAATAATAAAACTTTGTAATATTAATATCTCCTGATATGTTTATCAGAAAAATAAAATAAAAATATGGTAATGTTCATAAAAATGTAAGGAACCCAAAAATGTCACTTTCATACATGTTTGACACATTTCATTTTTGGACATTATTTAATATTGTTTAATCATTTAAAATGGAGAAAATAAGTTTTTATTCACTAAAATTGGAAAATTAAAAGTTATATACCAAAATGCTCAAAATGACAAATGCAACCTAGTTATGATGTTTTCAAACCCATTTGAGCACTTTAAATTGCACTCACTTCCATAATCGTCCGAAACCCCCTCCGGGGTCCATTTCGGGATAATTTCAGTAAAACTGCCTAACTGACATACGAACCCTAGCAACCCTATCTACATGTTTAGGGCTTTATATAAGTGCATTAATTTGCTCATGCATACATACTGTGCATTGCATCGATGCCATGTTTGATTGTTGTTTCTCTTTCGGTGTTGTTTCCCCCTCGGTAGAACGTGACTCCGAAGAGAAGGCCAGCAATCCCATGGTGAATACTTGATCTTAACCGACAAGTCAAGCACTTATTCCTAAAGACTTTATCTGGTTTTCTTATAACCAAGGCAAGCATAACCTCTTATCTGCTCATATATGCTTTCGAACAACATTTGATCTCGTACTTTGCATTCGATTCCAAACTATTTGATGCTAGTAGACATAGTTCACCTATATACTGCATTGCCTCAATATCATGATCCACTGCTCCTAGCCGCCATAGATTTGCTTGTGCGCAACGCCAGAGCCTCATATCTGCTTTGCTTAGTCATACATGTTTGTTACCTCTGCTCCATCCGGTTGATGAATCAGAGCTGCGATAATCTAGTATGATATGATGACGTTGTGAGATGAGCACTGTGTGGTTAATTTGACTAAGGCGAGGACGGGAGGCCACTTGGGAAGTGGTTCTTGGTCCTGTACTTGCCAACCCTATGAGTAAGGTCTCGCCGTGGAAACCAAGACTGAGCGTGCAACCACACGCGAGGCCTAACAGACCGCGCTCGACTAACTAACTTGTTTGGTTCTATCCGTGAGTCACGTAGTTTGGGATTTCCATCTGCGTGTGAGTCAAAAACCATTTGGAGGTGTTTAGGGCGTGACCGGGACAAGTGATGGACGTACACGGATCTTGTTCCCGACTCACAGAACAGGTGCCGTCAGGAGGTGGCCAACTCCCTGTTGACGGGGTGGCCCTGTTTGGGTTGACTCATGGATAGGGCTCGACAAGGTAAAGGTCGTGGCCAACCACCCTCTGCCGCGCTCCATGGACGAGCGTACATGTGGCGTTAAGAGTCGGATGGTACGTGTGGGTAAAGTGTACCACCCTGCAGGGATAAATCTTTCGGAAAGCCGTGTCCACGGTTAAGGACGACTTGGTGAAAGCCACGAGGTCATAGATAACTTGAACGTGACGTAAAAGATGTTGACAAGGCATGGAGGCAATAGATGAAGGGTGCCTCCCCGGAGATGCCGGGAGGGGTGATCCTTGTACCGTGTGAGATGCTGGTAATGATGTTGGTGGATTCAAAAGATGATGATTACAGTAGTGAGTTTCTCATCTGTTTTGAAAACCTTCTATGAGTCGTGCTATTCCTCCTCTATTTGGAAAATAAAGATTGCTTTACGCAAAACATCCTTCATAAAACCCTTTCTGAAGTTAGCAGATATATAATAGGTTAACTAAGTCTTGTTGAGTACCTCCCGTACTCAGGTTTGCTTAATTTTGGTTCAGGTGAAGATCTTTCTTCGGTGGTGTTTCAACGTGGACATCGTCGAGTAGTTTGGGGTTCCCAGGTAGCAGCCTGGAATCTATGGGCTGGGACGTCGCCTTATGTTGCGGCCTCTTAGGCCTTTTTGGTTCTTGTTGATTAGCAACATAATTTGCCTTCCGTTGTCTGATGTAATGTTGGGTCATGTGACCTCTGCTTGTAAGCTATACTCTAGAAACACATGTTTAATACAATTTCATTGTCTAGAGTGTTGCTTTGATCGGTTGTTGGTTTCGAGCTCATTGTTATACAGTTTTGGCTATGCCTGCATAGTTGTCGCAGTCGAGGGGTTGTGGAGCCGATGATCCATGTCCGAGCCCGCCTGTCGATTTGATCGGCCTGGGGCAAGGTAACCCCAGTAACCCTCGATTGTTGTTGCACTTTCTGGACACATAGCATCTCTGTATAGCTTTGGTCCCGTTTCCTTCAGTTTCATTCGATTCGTGGACGCTTTGATATGCATAGTTGGTTATGACTAGCATGGATACAAGGAGTAGTAGACTGGGGATCCGGACTACGTGCCGATGAATCCAGTCTGCCTGCCGTTGTTTGTTGCGGCCGGGGCTGGTAACCCTGAAGCCCTTGTGAGTCCATGTCTAGGAGCACATAACAGTATGTATATCTCTGGGTTCGGGCTCGTGACACTAGGTCTGTCCGCCGGCTACTTTCTTGCGCCGATTTAGATCGCTTTGTACCACACTAGTTTGTTCAATTGCTCAATAGTTGACCCCACAACACTCTCCTATCGCTTGCAATCGTTAATTTCTCTGCGAAATTCTCCGCAAATTTTCCAATCTGGATGTAGTTCGCCAAAACTTCCGCAATTGCTCTTCGATACCCGGACAGTCGTCCACTTCCGGTTCTTTTATTCATACTCTAGATAAGCAGGCAATCAACCTCTTTTCATAATTGCTCACTGATATTTGGATAACTCATAACTTCCGTACTGCATATTGATACTCGGAAAACTCCTGGATTCCATACTGTTTTACTGATACTCGGATAACTCATAGTTTCCATGCCTCTTACTGATACTGCTTGTGAATACTCGGATAACTCATAATTCCCGAGTCTTAATGCTTCGTACTCTTTGCCTTGTATTTTGCAGACCGAGCAAATGGCTCCAAAGCACAAGGGCAAACAGCCGGCAAAACCAAGGTCAACCCAATCTATCTCCGCCAACTGGGCACGGTCTTCCGTGACCCAGGCCAAGCTAGAAGAACTCGCCGAGTCTGGCGTTCTCTCTCCTCAGAAGGAGATCCACTGGAGAGTACCGGGTGACGAGACCCGGCCTACCCCCAACCCCAACGAGGTAATCTGCTTCGTTGAGCACGTGATCCGGGGGTTTCGCCCCCCAGGTCACTCTTTTTTCCGTGAGGTCCTCAGCCACTACGGCCTCCGGGTATTCGACATAGGGCCTAACTCTATGTTGAATATAACCCATTTCATAGTCCTTTGCGAATCTTACTTGTGCATCCCGCCCAATCTCGCTTTGTTTATCGAACTTTTCCAATGCAAACCGTGCCGCGAAAGCGGTGACGGGGCCCTCTTGGCCTGCGGCGGGGTTTCTATCCAGCGCCGTAAGAATTCACCCATGCCGACTCTCAGTCTTAACTCTCACGTTAAGCATTGGCAGAAAACTTTCTTTTATTGCCGGGACACCTCCCCACCCGGCGAAAGGAAATTGCCGGGTTACTCGGAGGGTCTCTTAGATCTTTCCGACACTTTCAATGCTTTCGCCCCTGAGTCGGACAGGGAAGCCATCCAGCCCCTTCTATCCAAAATAGCCGTTCTTTTTGCCCAAGGCCTCCTTGGGCTTAACTTGGTTAAGACATGGGTGGACTTCCGGATCCAGCCCAACTCCATTCGCGCAAAGCTGATGTGCGACTACTCGGGTCACGTCACGGACGCGCTCCGCTATTCCTCAAAGAATTACCCGGCCGGTGACACTAACAAGACCATCAAGGGTTTCTTGACGGAGAAGTTGGACGT
Source organism: Alopecurus myosuroides (assembly GCA_028641055.1). NCBI lineage: Eukaryota > Viridiplantae > Streptophyta > Magnoliopsida > Poales > Poaceae > Alopecurus > Alopecurus myosuroides. The sequence goes on from CM054062.1 coordinate 265,585,724, forward strand.
GATCCAGAATATAACCGGATTAGATCCATATACACGCGAGAATCCGGCTCCCGCGGTAATATCCGGCACTTATACTTTCACTTTCATTCTTGCACTTATACTTGATACAATCACTAACTCTTACTTTTACGCCTTCATCTCAGGCTGATAATGCTTTCTGGAATATCGAGACCTCCCCTTCCTCCGGAGACCCGGAAGAAGATGAAGAGGCAGCTGACTCGGAGGAAGGTACATTCTGGGTTTTACCCAACCCAATTTCCGCTAACTTGTTTCTCCACACTTCCTGTTTTTCTGACTGTATTCATTGGTGACTCTCAGGGTTGGAGGATAAGGAAGAGAAAGAAGACCCGGAAGACGGGGTGGAAACACAGAGTGACGAGAGTGAAGCCGAACCGGTCATCGAGGTCGGAGCTAAGAGAAAACCCCGAGGGGTTGTCTTTAAGGTTCCATATCGCTCCCTTGCCTCCAAACCATACTCCTTCACTAATATGTGCGAACTAAACCGTAAATTATCCGACTGGCCATACTTGAAGGAACCACCCATGATCAAGCGCAGGGTGACCCGGAACACTCCGGGTGACGCCACGCTCAACAAGGGTATCCCACCATCTCCGGCTCAGCGCGCCGGTATTACTCAACCTCATCCCGAGTATCAAAGATTTCCTTCTCCCAATCACCCCTTAGCGGGACGACTCCGCGTCTCACTTTCTCAATCTTTATCAGCTTCTTGCGGGTCTAGCAGCGAATTCCCCTCAGACTTCATGGTGAACTCCGGGTAAGGTTCTTCTCTTGCTGTTCTAATACTCATCCATAATTTTCTCTAGTTACATACTAACTACTTACTCGTACCATTCTCAGGGCCAAGGTCACTACCAGTGACCAGGATGACATGGAAACTGATGACCCGGGCAAAGAGAATCCGGTTGATGACGTGATGGCTGCGGCTGGAGGCGAGGAAGAGCAGCAAGTGCCACCGAAGAACCCGGCTGATCGAGAAGCCGAGTATCCGATTGCCTCGCACGCGCATGAGGACGAAGATGTCACAATCCTGGGCACAGGGGGAGGCGAGCTGAACTCCGACACTCGAGCGACTCGGGTGCCTTCCCCTGCCAAGGAAAGAACTCGGTCTCCGAGTAACCAGGATCCCGGGTCTTCCAACCTGGTGTAACATCCAAGTATGAAAACACCCTAGTTGTTTTATTTCTTGTTTTATTTAAGCAATGCATCATGTCATCATCCCCATATTTATTTCTGTTTGCATTGTTTTCATAATGAAATTCAAACTTATTATCAACTTCTGTTTTCACACTTGTCTGTTACAATCTTTCAAATAAAGAATTGCAAATCAAAAACATCTGTTGCTTCCAATTAATTCATTAATGTTTCAACTATTAATTTGTTGCTTATTTCAATCAATCACCTTAATCTTTTATTTTCAAATCATTTCTAAACTCAAGCCATTTCTCAAAATCATCAATCCTTTGAATCCATGAAGTTCAACACTAATTGGTATTCTTTAAAACATTCTAAACCCTAGGGGAAACCCTAATGAAAATGGCTTTATTTTTCTAATATTAATGATTATTGCAATTTTCAATTAAATTGGTTCATTTTAAAACACCAAGCAAGCAATTAAGTTTTTGAAAACAAAAACTACCAAGTGGTTGCATTCCACCTAAGGAGTTTATCCAATTTTTTTTTTTCCAAATTTTTCTATCAACAAAAACCTATCTTTTTCATCCAAAAGCTAAAGCTACAAAAAAAAAACAGAAGGAGAAAAAAAAAATTAAAGCAAACTCCAGCGCGCGCGGCAGCTAAGCTGGCCCAAGCCCACCTAAGCCACCTAACGCGCGCAGCCTAGCCTTTTCTCCGCAGCTTACCGCTTCAAAAATCGTGCCGTGTTCTGATTCAGTACGGCAGCTCATCGGAGGCCTCCACCTCGACACCGCGGCGACGCCGGCGGCCAACCACTGCGCCTAGCCCCTATAAAGCGCCTAGGGCACGCGCAGCTCAACCCTAGCGCCCTAGGGTTCCTTTCCCCTCTCGCCCGCCGTCGATCGCTTCCTCCCCGACGCCATTTCCTCTCTGTTTCACCTCGCCGGCGGCAGCTGCTCTGAAGAACGCCATGGCGCCGCCGCGCATCGCTCCCACCTAGCTACCAATCACCTGCAAACGATTCCCCGCTCTCCCTTCTCCCTCTTGGACACCAGGGACATCACAGGTGAGCCTCAGATCGACGCCGCGATCTCTGTCCTCTCCGGCCACCGTGCCTTCTTCTCTGAACCCGTGGCTCTCACCGACGTTGCAGGGTTTCTCGACTTCGATTGCCTGCTGGAACCGGAAGGCCTCGTCTTCCTCTACCTTTCGGACACCTGAACACGCACGGAGGAGCACCACGTCGACGGCGCCGTCCACTTCCTCGCCGCTGCCACTGTCGTCACCGTACGTCATCGTCAGGCCGCTGCTACCTCAACGACGGTGGTGAGCGCCGTTCACCGTTCCCTCCTCCCTTCTCTGCATCCGTGCATCGATCTGTAACGTCCACGCAAGCTTTCGTTCCGAGCACCACCGTGGATCAGCTCCGACGACCACCGTTCTGTCAGTCGAGCCCCTGTTCTGACGGACGAGCAAATGTTTGTTCGTCAGGTTCAGTTATCTTGGAACTGAATCTTAACCTGAACCCGTCCTCCTATCTGTCAAAACACCGCAGCGCAGCGCACTGGTTGCGTTCCTTTCTGAACCTGCACAGGGCGCGGGTTCGAGCCGCAAGCCCCCACCTTTTTTGTGGGTTTTTCTTCCACAGCAGCGCGAGGCCCACCTGGCATAGTCCCCCGTGGCCACGCAAGCATCTGCTCAGCGCCACGCTGGCTAGGCCCACGGGCAGAGGCAGTGGCTAGCTACCAGCTGGGTAGAAAAAGGTTTCTGCGAATTCCTTATTTTCCAAAATCACTTTTAAATAACAGATTTGAATATAAACTTCAAAATTCAATATCTTTCGTTTTATAAGTCCAATAAATACAAACTTTATATGAATTCTGATGCAAATTTCCTAAACTTTCCAAATATCCAACTTGTGTTCTGTTTTGAACTTTCAAATTACCATTTAAATTCAAATTTAAATCTTTCAATTGTATTTTGCTAAATTCAATAACTAATTATTCATAAGTCCAAATCATGCAAATAAAATATGTTTTTAATACCATTTTAAATAACCTATTCAAATATAATTTTTGTTTTCTGTTTTGAATAATTAAAATTGCTTAAACAATTTAAATCTTGTTTAATGCAATTAAAATTGTTTAATATTGTTTAATTCATAGTTAAATAATCCAAAGTCCAATTTCAAAATGTGAAACATGTAATCCAACTAAAATTTGATAACCTTTTCAAATATCAACTTTGTTATTTGTTTTGCACACTTTAATTGGTTGATAACAACCATTACTGGTTCAACATCATTAAGTACCAATATTTTCCAAACTTATTAATGTTTTCTAAAATTGTTAACTATCATTCCAATTGCACTTAGTGTTGTTGTCTTCTTGTTCTTCATCATGCATGCATCATAATAACTCACTTACACATGATGCTTAGTGGTAGAACAATTAATTCAGCTCTAAGGCATGGGTTTGCCATATGCAACCTTTGCATATGGAATCCATTTAAACTTGTGTTTCATATCAATTAGTTTATGTTGGTGCATCTATTAACCTGACATGCATCATCCAATGTTTGTGCACCTATGCCATGTATTGATTGCCCGTCTTCTTTCGTTGTTGTTTTTGCTTCTTCTCGCTTTAGACGACGACGTTGGTACCGACGAGCCTTACGACACCACTACCCAGGACCTAGCCCAGTACCCGGCTGCTGAGCTTCCAGGCAAGTTATCACTCACATGAATCATCGAGTTCTCTTCCACACTTGTTGTCGATACTATCCTTTTGTCTACTATTGCTAGCCCTATGTATCGTTGCTATTCTCCGAACCCATCACATGATTCCCTGAACCAATGATATTGCCTCACCTCCATACCCACAGCCTTTGTTTGTGCCTGTTCTTATCTAGCATGCTTAGGGTTGCTTTTGCTCGAGCCTGTTGTCGGTTACTTCTTTTATTATCGTGCTATTATTATCTGTTACCGTTCCGGGGGCTCGAATGTTAATCAATCAATCCTGTTAATGCTGCTGTTAATAATAACTTGATGATAAGGCACCGGCAGGAGGCCCTTTGTGGTTTTGAGGCCTGCTAGTGTCGACCCTAATAGGAAAAGGGTCTTGTCTACTGATCCATGATGAGCGCACTACCCGCATGTGGGAAGCGAGTATGGGCGCCCCCCTCAACTTGACTCGATTCGCATCTCGTCCAAATCGCCGTACTAGTTCGGGCTTTCCATTTGCTGCATCATATGCAGGTACGAACCCGAGGCCAGGGTGGAGAACTTTTGTAGTCGGCATTTAGGGCGGCGTGGTCTTAGAGTGCTATGAGGGTCCCCTTTTCTTCGTGGGGCTCGATTAGCCGCGCACGCACAGCACGCGGTGCTTTGGGCTTGATGCGAAGAACAGTTGGTTGTGTTGAGTGTCACGCTTGGTGGGTTTGATTCCCATCTGGCGGGATATTCTTACGTGTACGGTTACTATGGTGCATCCCTGCAGGGATAAATCTTCTCGAGAAGCCGTGTTTTCCGCGGTTATGGATTACTTGGTGAAAGTACTGGCTAACAAGTACTCAGGACAACTTCAACATAATAACAATCATGTCTTACCCAATGACTAATAACTTGACTAGTAATAGGTTATTCACACAATAACCTGATTCACCTTATTATAACGGTGTGAGTTATCCTCGGATTGCTTCTTCGGATAAGGGGCGAGATCCAGGATGGGTTTGTTTGAAGTTATCTTTCAGTTGGTTACAATTCCTCGATCTTATCTTTTCTATTAGCCGGACACAAGTAGTATTTTCTGTAGTTGGTTAGAGCAGCCCGCTGCAGCTTTTATAATACCTATCTCCTTCCGTTGATCCCAAGCATCAAAGCTTGTGTTGACGAGTAACTCCTTGATGAAGTGTGAGTCTTGCTTGCCAGTACATCAAATGTACTGACCCCGTTGGGGCTGTGGTTTACGCAGAGTACGACTACGGCTACGATGATCACTAGGATGGCTACTTTGTGGAGTTCGACGACACTGCAGACGAGTAGTTGGCTGGACCCCGGGCAGGATCCAGGACCTACGTGGATGGGCTTCGTTTTCCTTATTTTCTCCGGCTTCTTAAGCCTTGGATTTGTCTGTACTCAGACCCTTTGATTGCTTCCGCTATTGTGATGAATGATATGTAGGGACATGTGTCCTCTGGATGAGTGTTTTGCTATCTCTGCCTTAGTGAAGGCTATTCGCAAACTTATTTCATTCTTTTGTGTCTTAGAGACAGTTTGTGCTATCATTTCGTTCAAAGCTGTTGACGTACAGTGCGTGCTTGAATATGAAGTACGTCGACAGTAGTGCCTTAGGTTCCTAGCGGATAGTTTACTTCGACGGTGGAAGCAGGGCTTGTGTTGTCGCGCATAAGCGCAGGCCTACCAGGAAGCTGGGACGTGGGAGCAGGTATGCCCCATAATCCAAGCACCTGACTTCCAGTTCGTGCGATGAGTATCCTCTAGAAACCGGGGTGCGACAAATGGTATCAGAGCCTGTCTGCCTGTAGGATCCCTTTTACTGGTCGCAGTTGAGTCTAGAAACTATTTTGTAGCTATACAGGAAAAATGAAACGTGAGAGTAGGAATTCTGCCATTTTTTTTTTCCCCACCCACCCACCCTTTTCTGGTAAGGAAGTGCAACGTTGTTTTCTGTTCTCACCTAAACTTTCAAGTTAGGATTTCACGTGTTTTGGGTTCTCCTTAGTACCTCAGGTTTTTGGTCTCGTTTTCCCGATGTTGCTTCAATATCATGCTTTCTCTCAAGAACCTATCGTCCATTGAAACTTGTTGTTGTTTCCACTTCCATTGTTTCTACCGGAGTCTAATCAAATTCCCAAAATAATCTGCAGATGGGTCTCACCTACTACCCGCAGGTGGTGCGGATGACCCGTTGTGAGGACACTGCCGGTTTTCCGGAGACGCTGAGGGACATGGTTACCTATCTGGGGTTCCGTTGGGCACCAGAGTACCAGGTCTACGAGCACCAGCGCGAGTTCGACCAGACTTTCTACCGAGCCATCGTCTACATTGTGTCGGATGATGGCAGGAGCATAGTCCACCGCTACGAGGCAGTAGGTACCACTGTGGACATGGCAGTGCAGCAGGTCGCGTATGTGGGTCTCACTGTACTACGTGTTGACTACTGGGGGTTTGATAAGTCCAGTTTTCGTCACATCCCCCGTGGTTACATCACGGCAGCGGGAGTTCACTTCACTGTCCACCGCGACATGGATACCTACGAGACTGATAGCTCCAGGCTGCAGACCACCGCTCAGTTCGTCAGGCACAGTGACGCCGTTGCTTCCACACTTGCTCAGGAGTTGGCCTCAGTCAGGGACCAGCTCTACCACGCGTTGACGCGTCTGGCTACGTACACCACAGACTTCGTTGGAGACGAGCGCTTTGCGCGTTTCACTCAGCCAGCTGGTTTCCCTCTGCCAGATGCTGGAGGTTACGAGCCGATCAGAGGTCCACTTCTCAACCTTGGAGCAGGTTACACTGGTATCCCTCTCTTTGGAGCACAGGGAGAGGATGCTTTCTACTTCACCACACCGAAGGTCCCTCTCCGAGCAGTTCCTATCTACATGGATCGTCGTGATACTTACTTCCGTGAGCTGACTCCTCCTCGCTGTACTCGCCGCCGTCCTGCGTGATGAGCATGGGAGTACCGATGTATCCATTACTAGCTGTGTCTAGTTTATCATTTCGTTGTCGAACCATGTATTGGTCTGTTGGATATTCTGATGTATTTGAACATGTGATGATGTACCTGTTGGTTATCTATTCATGCGTCGGAATAATCTCTCTTTCGGTTGCTAAAGTTTATCCCTTCCTATTGTTGTGCTAAAATGAATTTCAATTCAGGATGCCTCCAACAAGGAACACGCCTGAGCCACCGCCGATCGCTGAGCTCTTGACTCAGATGACTCAGGTCATGGCCCAGATGGTCCAGGTTCAGAACCACCAGAACCACCACCACCAGACTGCTCCGAGGGTCACCATCAAGGACTTCCTCAGTGTGGGTCCCAAGGCTTTCGTGGCAACACGCGAGCCGCTGGATGCTGATGACTGGATCCGTGACGTAGCAAGAGCCCTGGAGATTGCTCATGTTGCGGAAGAGGACAAGGTCAACTATGCTGCTTACCTGCTGAAGGGTCAGGCAGCCTCGTGGTGGGAGAACTACCAGGCCATGAGAGCTGGCTATCCTATCACTTGGGGTTGCTTCAAGGATGCCTTTCTGAAGTACCACATCCCCGATGGTCTCATGGAGAGGATGCGTGAAGAGTTTTGCTCTCTGAAGCAGGGCAAGCTCGACGTCATCGGCTACCAGAACGAGTTCAATCGCCTCGCTCGGTATGCTGGAGACGAGGTGTCTACTGAGATCAAGAAGATGGCAAGGTTCCGCCGAGGCTTTAACCCGGAACTGAAGTACGCTCTCACAAACATCAAGTGCAAGGACTTCGTCGAGCTCGTGAACACCGCGCTCAATGAGGAGAATGGGCGCAAGGCGTTCGAAGAGTCGCGCAAGCACTCGCGTGAGGGTGGTTCCTCCTCCAACATGACCACCCCTCCGCAGAAGCGCCGCATCTGGGTGCCAAACAGTGCTGTCACTAGGGCTCCAAATGCCCAAGCTTCTCCAGGCTTTGGTCCCCGCCCACCCAACCCAGCTCAGATGCATGGGCAGAGGTTTCCAGTGGCGCAGCCAAGGCCAGATCCTCCTCGTGTCGTCACTTGCTTCAAGTGCAAGGAGACTGGGCAATACGCAGATAAGTGCACTCAGAGGATGCTGCCTCCTCCACCACCTCGCCCCAACACCAACCAGGCGATGGTCCGCGCTCCTCCGCATAAGGCCTTCAACACCAACAACAGGCCTGTTGGGACGACCGCAAGGGTGAACCACGTCAAGGTTGACACAGCTGAGGAATCTGCCGACGTTGTTCTCGGTACATTACCCGTAAACTCTAACCCAGCTAAAGTGTTGTTTGATACCGGAGCATCGCATTCCTTTGTGTCAAAAATCTTTGCGGCAACAAGTAAACTCCCCTTTGTTGGTTTGGGTTCCCCGCTAGTAGTAAACTCTCCTGGAGCAACTATGCAAACTTCCAAGATCAGTCATGAGAATCAGATCTTAATTGGAGGTCACATATTCCTTGCTTCCCTCATTCTGCTTGGCAATTCTGACATTGATGTCATCCTTGGCATGGATTGGTTGAAGGCCAATGAAGCTAAAATTGACTGTGCTCAAAAGTCAATAACTCTGTTCCACCCTTCCGGCCAGATAGTCTATTCTCCGAAGGAATCAAGTTCTGTTCAGCTGTACACCCTGGATGCTAAACCTCTACCTCTGCTTGAGAATGTTCCGGTGGTTTGTGAATTCCCTGACGTCTTTCCAGAAGAATTGCCAGGGATGCCTCCGGACAGAGCAGTTGAGTTTGTGATCGAGCTCGAACCAGGTACTGCTCCAATCTCTAAGCATCCATACAAGATAGCTCCTCCTGAACTGAAATTGTTGAAGGAGCAAATCGATATGTATATGGAGAAAGGTTACATTCAACCTAGTTCCTCCGCTTGGGGTTGCCCAACTCTGTTTGTTGCCAAGAAGGACCAAACTAAGAGACTCGTGGTTGACTATCGTCCTCTCAACGAGAAAACTATCAAGAACAAGTATCCAATTCCTCGTATCGATGATCTTTTTGATCAACTTGCTGGTGCCTCAATATTCTCAAAGTTGGACTTGAGGATGGGTTACCATCAAATAAAGATCAGAAAGGAAGATATTCCTAAGACAGCCTTCACCACTCGCTACGGTCTATATGAATACACCGTAATGTCCTTTGGTCTTACCAATGCACCGACGACCTTCTCAAGACTGATGAATTCTGTCTTCCACGAATACCTCGACAAGTTCGTTGTGGTATATCTTGATGATATTCTAGTCTACTCAAAATCCGAGAAAGAGCATGAAGAACATCTTCGCCTCACTCTCATGAAACTCCGCGAGCATCGTCTATATGCCAAATACTCCAAATGTGAGTTCTGGATTTCAGAGGTGGCCTATCTTGGTCATATCATCTCTGCCAAGGGCATAGCCATTGATCCTGAAAAGGTTAAGGCAATTGTTGATTGGAAACCTCCTAGGACGGTGAAGCAAGTCAGAAGTTTTCTTGGCTTGGCTAGCTATTGCCGTCGTTTCGTCGAAAACTTCTCCAAGATTGCAAAACCTCTCACTGATCTCACCAAGAAGGACAAGAAGTTCGTTTGGTCTCCACAGTGTGAGGAAAGTTTCAATCTCCTCAAAACTAAACTCACTTCTACTCCAGTTCTAGTTGGTCCAGATACCACCAAGCCTTTCCAGATATTCTGTGATGCTTCCCTCCAAGGCCTAGGTGCAGTTCTTATGCAAGAACGTCAAGTTGTGGCCTATGCTTCACGTCAGTTGAACCCACATGAGCAAAACTATCCCACTCATGATATTGAACTTGCAGCAGTTGTGTTTGCCCTCAAGAAATGGAGACAATACTTGTTGGGTAACAAAACTGAGATCTTTTCCGATCACAAGAGTCTGAAATACATCTTCACTCAGCCAGATCTGAACCTCAGGCAAAGGAGATGGATTGAGAAGATCAAAGACTTCGATCTCACCATTTCTTACACTCCAGGCAAGGCTAATGTTATGGCCGATGCTCTCAGTCGCAAATCTTATTGCAACAATCTCATGATCATGGACAGCCAACCTCCACTTCATGAATAATTCCAGAAGCTGAACCTTGGTCTTGTTCCTCAAGGCTATCTTGCTAGCTTGACAGCCAGTCCAACTCTCGAGGACAAGATTCGTTCTGAGCAGTTTCGTGATGCTGAAATAAAGAGGATGGTAGAGCAAATCAAAGAGGGCAGTGATAAGTTCAAGTCCTTCTCTATTGATGACAAAGGAGCTGTGTTCTTCGAAGGACGCATTGCAGTTCCTCAGATTCAAAGTTTCAAAGATATCATTCTCAAGGAGGCTCATGAAACTCCTCTCTCTATCCATCCTGGAAGTACAAAGATGTACCAGGATCTCAAGACTCTGTATTGGTGGCCTGGCATGAAACGTGAAATTGCTCAATACGTTTCTGAATGCGACGTTTGTCAACGTGTTAAAGCAGTCCACCAGAAAACAGCCGGTCTTCTCCAACCTCTCAAAATTCCTGAGTGGAAGTGGGACATGATTGAAATGGACTTCGTTACTGGTTTTCCAAAGTCCAAGAAGGGCAACGATGCAATCTTCGTTGTCATTGATCGTCTCACCAAGGTTGCTCACTTCTTTGCTGTGAAAGAGACAATATCAGCTAGCCAGTTAGCAGAACTCTACACAACAAAGATTGTTCCTCTTCATGGTGTTCCATTGGAAATTAGCTCAGACCGTGGAAGCATATTCACTTCTCATTTCTGGAAGAGTTTCCAAGATGCATTGGGCACTAAACTTCTGTTCAGCACAGCTTACCACCCTCAGTCTCAGGGGCAAGTCGAAAGAGTCAATCAGATTCTCGAGGATATGCTTAGAGCATGTGGTCTCTCCTTTGGCATGAAATGGGAGGATTGTCTTCCATATGCTGAATTCTCCTACAACAACAGCTACCAGGCAAGCCTAGGCATGGCACCATTTGAGGCATTGTATGGCCGCAGGTGCAGGAGTCCAATCAATTGGTCTGGAGTTGGTGAACGTTCACTCTTGGGTCCTGACATTGTTAAGGAAGCCGAAGAGAAAGTTCGCATCATTCGTGACAATCTCAGAATTGCTCAGTCTCGTCAGAAGAGTTACTATGACAGCAAGCACAAGGACATGATCTATGCTCCTGGTGACAAAGCATATCTCCGTGTAACTCCCTTCAGAGGCACTCATCGTTTTGGTGTGAAAGGAAAGTTGGCACCAAGATACATTGGTCCTTTCAACATCCTGTCAAGACGTGCAGAAAATGCCTATCGTCTCCAGCTTCCAGAAAAACTATCCAAAGTGCACGATGTGTTCCACGTGTCACAGCTCAAGAAGTGCTTCAAGGATCCTGATCGTGCAGTTGATCATGATGATATTGAACTGCAAGATCTCTCCTATGAGGAGCACCCTACTCGAATTCTCGATGAGACCGTTCGTAAGACTCGCAACAAGAGCAGCAAGTTCTTGAAAGTGCAATGGTCGCATCATTCCGATAAAGAGGCAACATGGGAGACCGAAGAGGATCTTCGCAAGAAGTATCCGGACCTTTTCACTTCTCCGTAGGAATCTCGGGGCGCGATTCCTTCAAGGGGGGGGCGTTTTGTAACATCCAAGTATGAAAACACCCTAGTTGTTTTATTTCTTGTTTTATTTAAGCAATGCATCATGTCATCATCCCCATATTTATTTCTGTTTGCATTGTTTTCATAATGAAATTCAAACTTATTATCAACTTCTGTTTTCACACTTGTCTGTTACAATCTTTCAAATAAAGAATTGCAAATCAAAAACATCTGTTGCTTCCAATTAATTCATTAATGTTTCAACTATTAATTTGTTGCTTATTTCAATCAATCACCTTAATCTTTTATTTTCAAATCATTTCTAAACTCAAGCCATTTCTCAAAATCATCAATCCTTTGAATCCATGAAGTTCAACACTAATTGGTATTCTTTAAAACATTCTAAACCCTAGGGGAAACCCTAATGAAAATGGCTTTATTTTTCTAATATTAATGATTATTGCAATTTTCAATTAAATTGGTTCATTTTAAAACAGAAAGCAAGCAATTAAGTTTTTGAAAACAAAAACTACCAAGTGGTTGCATTCCACCTAAGGAGTTTATCCAATTTTTTTTTTTCCAAATTTTTCTATCAACAAAAACCTATCTTTTTCATCCAAAAGCTAAAGCTACAAAAAAAAAACAGAAGGAGAAAAAAAAAAATTAAAGCAAACTCCAGCGCGCGCGGCAGCTAAGCTGGCCCAAGCCCACCTAAGCCACCTAACGCGCGCAGCCCAGCCTTTTCTCCGCAGCTTACCGCTTCAAAAATCGTGCCGTGTTCTGATTCAGTACGGCAGCTCATCGGAGGCCTCCACCTCGACACCGCGGCGACGCCGGCGGCCAACCACTGCGCCTAGCCCCTATAAAGCGCCTAGGGCACGCGCAGCTCAACCCTAGCGCCCTAGGGTTCCTTTCCCCTCTCGCCCGCCGTCGATCGCTTCCTCCCCGACGCCATTTCCTCTCTGTTTCACCTCGCCGGCGGCAGCTGCTCTGAAGAACGCCATGGCGCCGCCGCGCATCGCTCCCACCTAGCTACCAATCACCTGCAAACGATTCCCCGCTCTCCCTTCTCCCTCTTGGACACCAGGGACAGCACAGGTGAGCCTCAGATCGACGCCGTGATCTCTGTCCTCTCCGGCCACCGTGCCTTCTTCTCTGAACCCGTGGCTCTCACCGACGTTGCAGGGTTTCTCGACTTCGATTGCCTGCTGGAACCGGAAGGCCTCGTCTTCCTCTACCTTTCGGACACCTGAACACGCACGGAGGAGCACCACGTCGACGGCGCCGTCCACTTCCTCGCCGCTGCCACTGTCGTCACCGTACGTCATCGTCAGGCCGCTGCTACCTCAACGACGGTGGTGAGCGCCGTTCACCGTTCCCTCCTCCCTTCTCTGCATCCGTGCATCGATCTGTAACGTCCACGCAAGCTTTCGTTCCGAGCACCACCGTGGATCAGCTCCGACGACCACCGTTCTGTCAGTCGAGCCCCTGTTCTGACGGACGAGCAAATGTTTGTTCGTCAGGTTCAGTTATCTTGGAACTGAATCTTAACCTGAACCCGTCCTCCTATCTGTCAAAACACCGCAGCGCAGCGCACTGGTTGCGTTCCTTTCTGAACCTGCACAGGGCGCGGGTTCGAGCCGCAAGCCCCCACCTTTTTTGTGGGTTTTTCTTCCACAGCAGCGCGAGGCCCACCTGGCATAGTCCCCCGTGGCCACGCAAGCATCTGCTCAGCGCCACGCTGGCTAGGCCCACGGGCAGAGGCAGTGGCTAGCTACCAGCTGGGTAGAAAAAGGTTTCTGCGAATTCCTTATTTTCCAAAATCACTTTTAAATAACAGATTTGAATATAAACTTCAAAATTCAATATCTTTCGTTTTATAAGTCCAATAAATACAAACTTTATATGAATTCTGATGCAAATTTCCTAAACTTTCCAAATATCCAACTTGTGTTCTGTTTTGAACTTTCAAATTACCATTTAAATTCAAATTTAAATCTTTCAATTGTATTTTGCTAAATTCAATAACTAATTATTCATAAGTCCAAATCATGCAAATAAAATATGTTTTTAATACCATTTTAAATAACCTATTCAAATATAATTTTTGTTTTCTGTTTTGAATAATTAAAATTGCTTAAACAATTTAAATCTTGTTTAATGCAATTAAAATTGTTTAATATTGTTTAATTCATAGTTAAATAATCCAAAGTCCAATTTCAAAATGTGAAACATGTAATCCAACTAAAATTTGATAACCTTTTCAAATATCAACTTTGTTATTTGTTTTGCACACTTTAATTGGTTGATAACAACCATTACTGGTTCAACATCATTAAGTACCAATATTTTCCAAACTTATTAATGTTTTCTAAAATTGTTAACTATCATTCCAATTGCACTTAGTGTTGTTGTCTTCTTGTTCTTCATCATGCATGCATCATAATAACTCACTTACACATGATGCTTAGTGGTAGAACAATTAATTCAGCTCTAAGGCATGGGTTTGCCATATGCAACCTTTGCATATGGAATCCATTTAAACTTGTGTTTCATATCAATTAGTTTATGTTGGTGCATCTATTAACCTGACATGCATCATCCAATGTTTGTGCACCTATGCCATGTATTGATTGCCCGTCTTCTTTCGTTGTTGTTTTTGCTTCTTCTCGCTTTAGACGACGACGTTGGTACCGACGAGCCTTACGACACCACTACCCAGGACCTAGCCCAGTACCCGGCTGCTGAGCTTCCAGGCAAGTTATCACTCACATGAATCATCGAGTTCTCTTCCACACTTGTTGTCGATACTATCCTTTTGTCTACTATTGCTAGCCCTATGTATCGTTGCTATTCTCCGAACCCATCACATGATTCCCTGAACCAATGATATTGCCTCACCTCCATACCCACAGCCTTTGTTTGTGCCTGTTCTTATCTAGCATGCTTAGGGTTGCTTTTGCTCGAGCCTGTTGTCGGTTACTTCTTTTATTATCGTGCTATTATTATCTGTTACCGTTCCGGGGGCTCGAATGTTAATCAATCAATCCTGTTAATGCTGCTGTTAATAATAACTTGATGATAAGGCACCGGCAGGAGGCCCTTTGTGGTTTTGAGGCCTGCTAGTGTCGACCCTAATAGGAAAAGGGTCTTGTCTACTGATCCATGATGAGCGCACTACCCGCATGTGGGAAGCGAGTATGGGCGCCCCCCTCAACTTGACTCGATTCGCATCTCGTCCAAATCGCCGTACTAGTTCGGGCTTTCCATTTGCTGCATCATATGCAGGTACGAACCCGAGGCCAGGGTGGAGAACTTTTGTAGTCGGCATTTAGGGCGGCGTGGTCTTAGAGTGCTATGAGGGTCCCCTTTTCTTCGTGGGGCTCGATTAGCCGCGCACGCACAGCACGCGGTGCTTTGGGCTTGATGCGAAGAACAGTTGGTTGTGTTGAGTGTCACGCTTGGTGGGTTTGATTCCCATCTGGCGGGATATTCTTACGTGTACGGTTACTATGGTGCACCCCTGCAGGGATAAATCTTCTCGAGAAGCCGTGTTTTCCGCGGTTATGGATTACTTGGTGAAAGTACTGGCTAACAAGTACTCAAGACAACTTCAACATAATAACAATCATGTCTTACCCAATGACTAATAACTTGACTAGTAATAGGTTATTCACACAATAACCTGATTCACCTTATTATAACGGTGTGAGTTATCCTCGGATTGCTTCTTCGGATAAGGGGCGAGATCCAGGATGGGTTTGTTTGAAGTTATCTTTCAGTTGGTTACAATTCCTCGATCTTATCTTTTCTATTAGCCAGACACAAGTAGTATTTTCTGTAGTTGGTTAGAGCAGCCCGCTGCAGCTTTTATAATACCTATCTCCTTCCGTTGATCCCAAGCATCAAAGCTTGTGTTGACGAGTAACTCCTTGATGAAGTGTGAGTCTTGCTTGCCAGTACATCAAATGTACTGACCCCGTTGGGGCTGTGGTTTACGCAGAGTACGACTACGGCTACGATGATCACTAGGATGGCTACTTTGTGGAGTTCGACGACACTGCAGACGAGTAGTTGGCTGGACCCCGGGCAGGATCCAGGACCTACGTGGATGGGCTTCGTTTTCCTTATTTTCTCCGGCTTCTTAAGCCTTGGATTTGTCTGTACTCAGACCCTTTGATTGCTTCCGCTATTGTGATGAATGATATGTAGGGACATGTGTCCTCTGGATGAGTGTTTTGCTATCTCTGCCTTAGTGAAGGCTATTCGCAAACTTATTTCATTCTTTTGTGTCTTAGAGACAGTTTGTGCTATCATTTCGTTCAAAGCTGTTGACGTACAGTGCGTGCTTGAATATGAAGTACGTCGACAGTAGTGCCTTAGGTTCCTAGCGGATAGTTTACTTCGACGGTGGAAGCAGGGCTTGTGTTGTCGCGCATAAGCGCAGGCCTACCAGGAAGCTGGGACGTGGGAGCAGGTATGCCCCATAATCCAAGCACCTGACTTCCAGTTCGTGCGATGAGTATCCTCTAGAAACCGGGGTGCGACACCTGGGTGATCATTCCTTCGACCAGATGATGAGCGCCCTCCTCGCCCTGAAGGCCACAGAGAACAATATGTTGGAGCGCATGGCTGCTGAACATCAGGTAATACTGACTGGTATGTCATAGTATCCATCTAGTCCCCAAGTTCCGAGTATAACTTGTCGAAGTTGTACTTGGTACTACCTCTTTAATACTTGGGTTATTATGATATCCGACTAACCTTTATCTTTCCGTCCCTTATAGGCACAAATGGCCCGGTCCGAGGAAATTTTGGCCAAGACCAATCAACTACTGGAGACTGAGGTAAAGCTGCGAGAGGCGCTTGAGGCTGAGGTGGAAACGCTTAACAAGGATGTCGCGAAGTACAAGAAGAAGTACACCACTGTTCAGGCTGCGCTAAAGAAATTATCAGCCCAAGTTGCCGACACTTATCGTGTCCTACTTGGTGAGATATTGTTACTTGCTGGTTCGTGACTCGGTTTTTTCTTGATCCATGATACCCGGGATGTTTTGATGTAACCTTTGTTGTTTACATTGCAGGCGCTAACCTTGCGCCCCCAGAAGAAGATGATATCCAGAAGGTGAAAAATTTAAGGAATGTGCTCCGGAGATTCTGCGCCGGCACTAAATGGATCCTAGACACCATACAGTGGCCGACTGAGGGATATCCGGGTATGGAAACCCTGATCCATGCGTGCTCTACTGTCCTCGCATGGATTGAGCTCTGGAAACGCTCGACATGCCGGGTTGGGATGACCCGGGGTCTTATGCTGGCTAAAGCTTACTTTCCAAAGCTTGAGCCGGCAAAGCTGGTGGCCGGGTTTCTAGAGTTCAAGGCCGATGGCTCTAGGTTCGCCGCCAAGGACTTCAAAGCTGTACAGACTGAGGTGCGTCACTTGGCGACTACTCTTGCCGATTCTCTGGACCTGGATAGATTTGTAACTCCATACGACGCCGAGGATAAACCTGTGAAGGAAGATATGCCTTTACCCTTCGATATCTTGGAGAAGTGGAGTGCTGACTCGGCCAGGAGGAGGGAGGAATCCGCGAAGAGGGAAGCCGAGTTTGAGTCAGCGCCCTCCTCCTCTACGCCGGCTAGCCGCCCGCCTGTTCGTCCTGATACTGCCAATCCGGGTGACAATACTAGGAAGGCCTCCGAGGAGCAAACCCAAGACCAAGACCTGGAAGACAAGGGCAAGGCTATAGACCCAACCCAGGAGGCCGAGTGAACTCTGATCCGATGCCGTCTCAATACCTCATTCGGCCGGTGATCCTGTAAAGTAATTATTCTTTTGATAGTGCGCTTGTGCGCTTTGTGGTACTACTATCGTGGCTTGTAATACACTTTAACACCTTAATATATTTCGTGGCCCTTCTGGCCTTTTGCTTGAATTTGATATTTCTTGACTTTGGGCTTTTTCATCCCTGATCTTCCGACTTACTGCTATGGTTCCTTTTGTGAGACTCGGTTTCCGGGTCTCGTGGGTTTTGACTGGTGGACTTTTTTTCTAAGTCCCCAAGTCCCCAAGACTCGGATTTTTGGGTTTTTGAGCTGAATAGCTGGATAATTTGTTTCTGTTTTCAAATTCCCAAGTCCCCAAGGCCCGAGATTCCGAGTCTCGAGTGTTGGGTCTTTCAAAAGGAACAAATTGTTACATGCTAAGCCCAAAACCTAGAGCCGTTTCACATAGGTTTTGAAGTTATGCTTAATAAACTTTGAGTTTCCGGTTATTAACCTTGTACTCTGCATAACTTGTGGTTTACATGACCCTTTTGATTCTCTTGTACTGTAAGCCGGCTTTCGCGTGGATAATCATGTTGCTACAGCTGTATGAAGACAGGGTCAGGCAAGTCCCATTGGGCATCATGACTGATTGTAATCATACGCTAGCGAAGCATGCCACTTTAGTGTGATTCACATCGGGCTTAAGTAAGAAAAGTCAAGAAAGTTTGGCTCCTTTGTCCGGTTATAAGCTTTCAGCCATACTTGTTTGCAAGTAATCGGCCCTTATAACTCATAGGCATCGTGGCCGGGTCTTTGAGTTTGTAACTGTGCTATTCAAGCAATCAGCCCCCAAGACCTAAATATATGCAATTTACTAAAGAAACTAATGTACTAAGAACAATAAATAATACTTACCTGGAAGAAAAAATAAAAACATAACAGAGATAAAAAACTTGATAAAAAACACATGAAAAGGAAACAATATATTGTTTAACCATCTCTTTATTGATATGAGAAAAGTTAGGTCAACAAGCCTCCTCATTAAAAACCCTCCAGTCCCCTTAGGTACCCTGGATAGGAAAAGAGTGCGTCTGAAACCTGCTGCCTGTTACATCGTGTAATTCCACTTGTGAATCTAGCCTAAACTAGGTATAGTAGGGACGCAACTGAGCTGCGTTCCAAGGTCTTTCTCTCTCTTGCATAGATGAAGTGGTGTGAGCGGTGTCATTAACAGTAGCCGACTCTTCCCTTGCACCTACCAAGTAATATGATCCGTTGTGCAGATTCCGGCTTATGATGAACGGTCCCTCCCATGGTGGGGATAACTTGTGTTTTCCTTCCTTTGACTGTACTAGGCGTAGAACCAGGTCTCCTTCCTCGAAGACCCGGGTTTTGACTCTCCGGCTATGATATCTCCTCAGATCCTGCTGGTATATGGCTGATCTCTCCAAAGCTTGTTCTCTGTGTTCTTCTAACATATCCACGGCGTCCTGCCGGGTCTTCTCGTTCTCCACCTCGACGTAAGCCGATACTCGAGGCGAGTCATGGATGATATCACTCGGCAGCACCGCTTCTGCACCATAAACCATGAAAAACGGTGTCATCTGAGTAGATCTGTTAGGTGTAGTGTTGATACCCCAAACCACTGAGGGTAACTCTTCAACCCATGCTCCAGCAGCTCTGACACATGGGACTCGCAATCGTGGCTTTAATCCACGAAGTAACTCCTGATTCGCCCTCTCCACTTGTCCATTGGCTTGTGGATGAGCTACGGAAGCTATGTCAAGCCGGATTCCGTTGTTGCCACAAAATTTCTCCATCTCGCCAAGGGACATGTTGGTTCCATTGTTGGTAATTATAGTGTGAGGATACCCGAACCGGTAGATAATCTTTTTCAGGAACTTAACTGCCGTAATCGCTTCACAATTGGTAACTGGCATAACTTCAACCCACTTGGTAAATTTATCAATAGCCACCAGGAGATGTGTCTTTTTGCAAGGTGACATGTGAAAGGGGCCAACCATGTCCATACCCCAAACGGCAAAAGGCCAGGTCAAAGGAATTGTTTGCAACTCCATAGCCGGCACATGGATCTGGCGGGCGTACCTTTGGCATCCGTCGCACCTTGCCACCAAGCGTTCCGCATCTGCTAAGGCTGTGAGCCAGAAGAAACCGTGCCTATATGCTTTGGCCACAAGGGACCTTGTGGACGCGTGATGCCCACAGTCGCCTTCGTGGTTCTCTTTCAGGATTTGCCGGCCTTCTTCTGGTGCTACACAGCGCAAAAATACTCCTGCGGCACTCCTTTTATATAACTCCCCATTGATGATGGAATACCCTTTTGCTCACCTCAGAATTTCCCTTGCTAGTACCTCTTGCTGTGGTAACTCGCCCCGTGATAGGTAAGCCAGGAACGGCTCTGTCCACTCGGGAACAGTGCGTACTGTGGCCACAAGCTCCAAATCCGGGTCTTTGTTAGCCAGTTCTTCCTCAGACTCGGTTTTAACTGACGGCCGCCATAGCTCGTCCAGGAACACATTGGGTGGAACCGTCTCTCTGCGCGAGCCGAGTCTGGCGAGGGCATCTGCTGCCTCGTTTTTTCTTCTATCTACATGCTCCACCTCATACCCGGAAAAACACCCGGTAACCCGGTCCACCTCTCTGCGGTATGCTGCCATAGTTGCATCTTTTCTATCCCAAGTTCCCGAGACCTGCTGTACCACAAGATCCGAGTCCCCATAGCATCGTATCCTCTTAATGTTCATCTCCTTGGCTATCTTCAATCCGTGCAACAATGCCTCATATTCGGCCACGTTGTTGGAACAATCAAAGTGAATCTGCAACACGTAGCTCAACTTGTCTCCTTTGGGTGATGTGAGCACCACTCCGGCTCCTGATCCCTCGTATTGCTTGGAACCATCAAAGTGCATTATCCATGACTCGGAACTTGGAGTCATTGTGGGCATGCCTGTGTGAGTCCAGTCGTTAATGAAATCAACTAGAGCTTGAGATTTGATTGCTGACCTGGGCTCGTAGTTGATGTGATAATCTCCCATCTCGATCGCCCACTTGGCTATTCTACCTGTTTCATCCGAGTTTCTGATGATATCCGACATTGGTATAGAGCTAACCACTGTTATGGGGTGTTTCTGAAAATACGTCTTCAATTTCCGGCTGGCCATGAAGACCCCGAAAACCAACTTCTGCCAATGTGGGTAGCGCTGCTTTGCTTCTGATAACACCTCGCTGACATAATAAACCGGCCTCTGGACCGGGTAATCTTTTCCATCCTCCTTGCGCTCAACGACAACCACTGCGCTAACCGCCCGGGGCCCCGCTGCAACGTATAGTAACATGGGCTCTTTAGGACCCGGGGCTGCTAGGACTGGTGCCTCAGATAGTTGCTTTTTTAGTGCCTCAAATGCCTCATCCGCCTCTTGGTCCCAAACGAATTTATCATATTTCCTCAAGAGGCGGTACAAGGGTATTGCCTTCTCTCCGAGTCTTGATATAAACCGGCTCAGCGCTGCTAGGTACCCCGTAAGCTTCTGTACATGCTTCAGGTTTTCCGGCTTTTTCAGACTCTGGATAGCTTTGATTTTATCCGGGTTTGCTTCAATCCCTCTCTCCGAAACAATAAAACCGAGTAACTTCCCTGCTGGGACTCCAAATACACACTTTGTCGGGTTAAGTTTCATCTGGTATCTTCTCAGGTTCTTGAATGTTTCCTTCAGATCATCAATAAATGTCTCTGCTTTTCAGGTCTTGATCACCACGTCATCCACGTAAGCATGAACGTTGCGTCCAATTTGGTCCTCAAAGCACTTCTGAATGCACCGCTGATAGGTTGCGCCGTCGTTCTTCAATCCAAAAGTCATGGTTTTGTAACAAAAGGCCCCAAAAGGGGTTATGACCGATGTTTTCTCCCAGTCTTCCTTTTTGAGCTTGATCTGATGATACCCGGAATATGCATCCAGGAAGCATAGTAGGTCACTTCCAGCCACTGCGTCTATGATCTGATCTATCCTTGGAAGTGCAAACGGATCCTTTGGGCAATGCTTGTTGAGACTCGTATAATCAATGCACATCCTCCACTCATTGGTCTTTTTCATCACGAGAACCGGATTTGCCAACCACTCCGGGTGAAATACTTCCATGATAAAACCGGCTGTCAACAGCCGAGCAATTTCTTCGCCCATAGCCCTTCTTCTTTCCTCATTCATCATTCTCAGTCCCTGCTTCACGGGCCTGGACTTGGGATCAACGTGCAAACTGTGCTCTGCCAGCTCTGTAGGGATACCCGGCATATCGCTAGGCGTCCAAGCCAACACATCCTGGTTTGAACGAATAAACTCCACAAGTGCTTTTTCCAGCTCATCGTCCAAGTTAGATCCTATGGCAAATTGCTTAGAGGGATCACCCTCGACAAAGGCCACCATCTTGGTATCTTGTGCTGCTTTGAATTTTGCTCTTTCATCCTCCGTGTTTGGCATCTTCAGCGCTGTCCTGTCATCCCGGTCTACTTGAGACCGGTAATACTTCAGCTCCTCCTTTCTACAGGCCTGTTCTGCCATTGCCGCATCTCCTTCGTCACACTCAGCCGCTATATCCTGGCTCCCATGTATGGTGATGGTCTGCTTAGGACCCGGGATTTTTAGCTGTAGGTACACGTAACACGGCCTGGCCATGAACTTGGCGTAAGCCGGCCTCCCAAATAGCGTGTGATAAGGACTGCGCAACTTCACCACTTCGAACGTGAGCCACTCAACTCGGAAATTGTCCTTCGATTCTCCAAAAGCAACCTCCAAAGTGATCTTTCCTTCAGGGCACGCTGAATGACCCGGCACGATCCCGTGAAAAACTGTTGAACTTTTCTGTAGCTGAGACTCCTTGAGACCCATGCGTAAGAAAGTTTCCCAATATAGGATGTTGATGCTGCTTCCACCGTCCATTAAGATCTTTTTCAGCTCATAACCATTAACCTCTGGCGCAACCACCAATGCTAGGACTCCCGGGTGTTCTATTCTTTCCGGGTGATCTCTTCTGCTCCACGTTACATCTTGCTCGGACCACCTCAGGTATCTCGGGACAGCCGAGGAGACCGAGTTTACTGCCTTCTTTAGTATCTTTCTATCCTTGTTAGAAGTTCCTGTGGTGTGAACGTGGTATTGGCCCAATTGCTTGGGGTTGGCTTGGAAACCTCCAGCTCCTCCCTGGTTATTACCCAGATTTCCAACACCCGGGTTACCTGCTGGGGGTGGGCCGTTGCCCGGGTTTCCACCCGGACCCGGTCCTCCTCCCCGGCCTGCACCTCGCATAGCCTTGTTCACTTCCTCGTTCTTCCATCTCTGTAAATCCGCACATTGCTCCAATGAGTGGTTAGCCGGCCTTCCATTCCTGCTGTGTTTCGGACACGCCATTCTGAAGATATCCCAGTTGTTACCCGGCCTTGGTGGCCCTTGATAGTTTCCTCCGTTATGATTTCCTGCGTTGAAATTTCCTTCTGCCCTGGGCCTTGAAGACCCGGCTTCTGTGCTGGCGACAAACTCGGAATTCCCCTCGAACGGGCGCTTGTTCTGGTTGTTCCCATTGTTACCTCCATGGTTACCCGGCGTAGATCCATTGCCGGTTCTTCCATTATTGCCTGTATTTGCTTTTGCTTTCTTGTCATCAACGTCCTCTTCCGTGGTATCCGTTGCAGCATGTTTTTTGCACGCATCCATTAGTTCTCCCATTGTAACCTCTGAAGCATTCCGACTGGATTTCATGCGAGTTAATTTCTTCACTAAAGGCGTATACTTGCATGTCTTGGCCATAGCTTGCAACGCGTCCTTCGGCTGAATATCTGTAGATGAATGCAATATCTCCATAACCCGGCGCACCCAGCTGCGCGCCGACTCTCCCTTCTTTTGCACACACCGTTCCAGATCGTCGATAGTAAATAGCTTCCTGCACGTTCCATGAAAGTGCTTGATAAACGCATTTTTCAACTCACCCCACGACTTGATAGATCCTTTCGGTAAATTGTTGAACCACAGTTTTGCTGCTCCTTCCGACATCATTAAATACATGAACTTGGCTTGAAGGTTTTCAGACGTGTTGCGAATCGACATAGCCATCTCATAACTGCTCAACCATGTTTCTGGATCCATAGTCGGCTCATAGTTCACTACTTTACCCGGTTCCTTGAATTTATCCGGGTAAGGCTCAGCCCTGATGTTATCCGTCAGACACTTGGGCCCAGCAAGATTAGTCGGTACTGGCCTCGCCCGGGAAACATGCGATCCTGCGGGGGGTACGGCTGGACGTGGCGCTACCGCTGGTCCGTGCACCGCAGACCCGGCCGCGGCTCTTCTAGCTCTGGAACTATCCACAATAGCTTGTGCTGCTGATACTGCTGGTGCTGCTTGCACGCGGGGAGGAGGCGGCATTTGCTGCTGCTCTGCCCTCCGTCGCGCTGAACTTGTTTGCATATTGCCGGCATTGCCATGTTGCTGGCTGATATAAGGTGTTCCATGCATTCCACTCCTATTATCCGGGTAATTAACCTGCTGAGCCACTGCCGTATGCAACAAATCGATCGCCCGCCGGGTCTGCTCTGCATGGGGTGACTCTCTTACGGGGATCTGATTCAATGCTAACGTAGCGGCATATACGTTATCCATGGGGTTATTAAAGTGACCTGGCGGCGTACGAAATCGTGATGGTGGTGGTGGTGGTGCTGTGTTGCCGACAGTGACCCCAGTCTGTAATGTGGGTAACCCGGCCTGCACGTTCGCCGGCTGTCCTGCTCCAGTCGCCGGTTGATGCACAGTTTCCTGATTCACAGCCGGAATCGGCTGATCCTGGGGTGTGATGAATAGTGTGTTAGGGTTTATGACTCCACCCATCGCCGGTAATCTTGTCTGGTATCTCTGATGCACCCTGCTTGTCTCAGCTCGGAGCTGGTTCTCCAGCGCGTCCAGTTCGCGTTGGCGCGTGGCTACCCCTTGCTTTTCTGCTTCTACATCTCTTCTTTGTTGCTCTAGCGCGCGGCGTGCTACCTCCAAGTCCCTGGCACGTGCCGCGGCGTTTTCCGGGGTTATCACAGTAGCTAACATTGTTGGGTCCAAGACAATATTGTTACTGAACAGGGCCGGGTGTTGCGGATTCGAAGGACCCGCCCCTGGCGTCCTGTTAGCCAGGAATCCAAACATATTTGCCTGCAGCTCGCTATCCACCGCTCGACTGGTGACTAAAGCCGATTCTCCGTCAACCCGGGTCAGGACCGGATTTCCGTCAGCCGGATTTTGCTGCTGGGCCAATGCTTGCGCCGCTCCGGCCGCGGCCGTAGTCACGTTCCCCTAATTGAGATTGGTTGCAGGGGCCGTGTAGACCGCGACCTGGCGCGCAATGCTTGGCGAAGACTCATATTCCTCCTCATCGCCGCTATCTTCCTCGTACCGGTCCTCCAGCAGGTGCAAGATAGACTCGGTATCATCCTCTCTTTTGACCCGGCCACGCGGGGTCCATGCCGGCTCCTCCGGCTGTTCCCTCTTCGTGGTGCGCTCTTCTATCGGATCCACCGTTCCGACCGATTCTTCTCCGTCCGACTGAACGTGGGTGGCTTCTCCTGACACAGAATCAAGTCCAAAATCGTCAGGGATTGAACCGAACGCATGTACCATGCCGATGAAGACGTTGACCCGGCCGATCGTGACGACAGATCCGGATTCGAGCAGATCCGACTCTGGCCCCCAGCCAAAATCGTCCACCATCTTCTCTCCTTCGGGGTTGGTGTAGATCTCGCCGATGACGAGGTTCTTCATGTTCTCCCGAGCTTCTCCCGTGATGTAAACACCCTTGGACGTAGGCCCCACGGTGGGCGCCAACTGTCGTGGGATAATCACAGCAGACGTTACCGGGGGTAACTTGTCTTGGGGCAAATCGACTCTGGTGTTTGGGAGAGGGTTTAGCTCAAGGGAATCCATGGTGATATGCGATCTGGCAGCCGGCAGTCAAGTCGCCGAGTCTCCGATCTGAATATATTATCTCAACTTTCGTGTTACAATGGATACTCGATATCTCGCAATCCTGTCTAATCTAACCCTAGGGGCCGGCTTATATAGTACCCGGACCTCCTAGCTTACTATCCAAGGCGTGCTCGGAATCCTACCCGAACAATGCTTACAAACCCTAAACTTCCTTATCGGAACCCACAATCCGGGTTACGAGGCCTACACCTCTGGGCCTTCTAGAAGCTCCTTTTCCCTAAGCGGGGTCTTGTGCAGCGTCCTTTGGGCCGAATTACACCTTGGCGTTAGCATACCGGGTTATCATTCTTCCATCAAATAATTAGAGAACAAGCAATAACACATCATGAATCAATTAATAATGTTTCTGGGACAAATGCACATAAAACTCAGAATGGAAATTATGCTCTCTCAACTGTGCATAAAGTTAGAAGATGGAGACTTAACATAAGTAAAAGAAAGGCCATTCGCAGAGGGAAGTAGGGATCAACTCATGTGCTAGAGCTTTTATTTTATTAAACAGAGGTATTGAAAACATTTTTAAGAGAGGTGTATGCTTATGTCAACGAATGGTAAACATAAAATACAGTACGTCACAATCCAACTAGACTTCACAAGAGAGACTCCCATATAAGGACGCATCTGGGTAGAAGGTCATCCCTCTTTCTCTTTTATTTACACAATTATGCTTTGACTGATAAATCAGGGGCAAAAATAGTGAAGAGAATGTGTTGTTATTAATTTGGGGTTGGGCACCTCGCTGCCAGCTCTTCTATCATTGGATAAGCGGATGAAGCCAATAGTCCAGGGTGTTAAAGTGCAACCAACAAGTGAGATAAATATTCTCTATTTACGTCCTCATGAGCTAAAACAGGAGCACAAAACAAGAGTAATTTTGAAAGTTTTAAAGGTAACACATCATAAATTTACTTTGGAGTGGCGGTTAAATACCACATGTAGGTAGGTATGGTGGACACATTTGGCATACTTTGGTTTCTGGGAGTTGAATGCATGAGTAGAGCTCATACTCAGTACAGGTGGAGGCTAGCAAAAGACTAGGAGCGACAAATCAAGAGAGCACATGAGCCATAATCATGCATAGCGACATAAACATCATTAATCAAAGCATAAGTGGTACTACAAGTTCAAACAATAAATGATCATAGAGGCTATAAGTGACTGGTTAATAGTCATAAACATGGTGTGAGCATGCGCCAAATCAACCAAATAAAAAATTCAAAGGAGAACACCACAAATTTATGCTTCAATATGACAAGAACAACTCATGATTCTTTCAATGGCACATTAAACAGTCTCAGCTATTTTAGGCTAATCATGATACTAAATAACCACTAGGCTTTAGATTTAAAATAACATCTAGCATGATATGAAAAGGTCTAGTCACAGTCTATACAAGCTTCTACTTAACTGTTACAAATTCTACTACAAGCAACAGTTTCTTTTCCCAACAAACACCATACAAAAAATGCTTTAACAAAAACTCTCTACATGCTACAGCAAGCAAACATGAGAGTACTCATATAACACTACTAAAACTAACAGCTCTGAACAAGAGATGCAATGAAAACAAGAGCTAAACTGAAATTTTGCAGCAGCTAGAAGAAACACTAAGAATACGAGCATAGCAAGTATTCAAACGAAAAAGCGGAGCGTCTCTCTCCCAAACAAGGAATGCTAGGGTCCAACTAAATTATTGCAGAAAGTAAAACGAAAGAAAACAAAAGAAAACAAAAGTAAAACAAACATACGCTCCAAGTAAACATCATATAATGTGACCGAATAAAAATATAGTTTCACTAGAAGTGACCTGATAGATTGTTGACGAAGAAGGGGATGCCTTGGGCATCCCCAAGCTTAGATGCTTGAGTCTTCTTAAAATATGCTTGGATGAACCACGGGGGCATCCCCAAGCTTTGACCTTGCACTCTTCTTGATCACATATATCACCCTCTTCTCTTGACCCTCGAAAACTTCCTTCACACCACACTCAAAGAGTAATTCGCATTAGAGGGTTAGTGCAATAATCAAAAAAAATCCATGGGTTATGTAAAGTAACAAGTGTTATTGATACTTTTAAACATTATCTACAGCCACTGATGTTTTATTGAAGCAAAGAAATCCACTTGACATCGCAAAAGAGCAAATGCAAGAAAAATGGGAGAATCTGTCAAAACCAGAACAATATGCAAAGATGAATTTTTTTCGGGGCACTTACGTTGCTCAGATCGAAAAACTTAAAGAACAAAAAAAGTTGCGGAATTAACCGAGGAATAAGCACAAGCAATTTTAGGTAATTCTGATTTTTCTGTGAATTATACGATTTTTTACGGTGGACAGCAGAAATCTGTTTCCTGCGTAGAAATCCAAAAACCAACTCCAACTCTCGTCAGAAACTTTACTTGGCACAACTAAAACATGAAAAGAAAGATACAAAGGAGTTTCTACAGAAGTATACAACCCCTTGACTCAAAGAAAACATAGAAAAACAAAGCAAAAATAAAACCATGGGTTATCTCCCAAGAAGTGCTTTTCTTTTACACCTTTTAGCTAGGCTCAGAAAAGTGGATTCACGTGTTTTCAAGTGGATAAGATGCTCACATAAGAAATGTGAATTAAGAAAAAGAGAGAATCAAGAAGCAAGTATAAAACAAATTTATGTCTAACCCACTTCCTATGCATAGGAATCTTGTAAATAAATAAGTTAAAGAGGCTCAAACTAGAAATCATGGAAAGGTAGAACAAGAGCAACTTCAAAACTTTTAACAAAAAGAGAGGTGTTTTAGTAACATGAAAATTTCTACAACCATATTTTCCTCTCTCATAATAATTTTCAGTAGCATCATGAACAAAATCAACAATATAATTATCACATAAAGCATGTTTGTCATGGTCTAAAAGCACACAATTCATATCAAGCTCAAAAATAGTGGGATCAAAATTTAAAATCAGCTCCTCTTTCTTCCCACTTTTAGAAATAGCAAAACAAGATGATCGATCACTCATAAAAGGTATAGGACACATTATTGCAATCCTATTTTCAGTAGCATTATAATTTATAACATCAAGTAACATAGGGCCATCATCAAGAGCATTGTCATGTAAATTTTCTAAACATACTTCCTCATTATCATGCATATCAATAGTTGGAATAAACAGAGGATTTATCAAAGTAGCAAGAATTATCATAAATAACAGTAGCAATATCATTCTCACAAGTTTCATTCATAGTAGTATCAAGGTCAGAAGTATAACAAGTATCAACTTTATCAAAAAGGGATATTTCAAAAGAATTAATAGGATCATCACAACTATGAGTTAAAGATTTACTCTCATTTAGAGGTAGACATGGGTTGCTCCATTCTTCCTCCTCTCGATCATCACTGTCCTCCTCTTTTTCATCCAATGAGCTTCCAGATTCAACAATTTCTTTTTCAGTGGGTTCCTCCAAGGCATTAGTCTCTTCCTTAGGTTGAGAGCATTTATTAAGATATTCCATTATGTAGTAATTACAATCCTTGTAATTATCAAAGCAATATTCAAGTATAGCATAAATCTCGTATTTATAAGGTGCATCATCAATACTTTCAAGTAAATAGGAAATTTCGAATGCACCCTTCCAAGCAATAAATTCTTCAATTTGTTCCACATCATATAATTCATAATTTCCCTTAATATAAGAAGATATGGTAACATCATCATTATACTCACATTGGAAAGGGAGGTGTTTATACCTCCTACAACAACAAGATTTATCAAAGCAATAAGTAACATCATAAGTGGAGCACAAGTTTTTACCATAGTCATGCAATTTATTAATTTGCTCCCATAAGTGTATCCCTTTTTGTGACAAGAGGTGTTCCTTATAATACTTTTGTTGTTCATCCAAAAAACCACCTTGCCAATAAGATCTAGTTTCAAAGGCATCAAACATTGATAGCAAGCATACTAAAGCAAGTAACAAGAAAAAAAATAACAAAGTAAAAAAGATTGGAAGTGAGAGACTCCCCTTGCAGAAATTCTCTTCCTCCCCGGCAATGGCGCCAGAAAACTTTGTTGATGACTAACGTTTGTAGACCCCAAGTGCAAGGTGTGAAGAGTGCATCAGCAAGTTTTCCCTCAGAAAAGAAACCAAGGTTGAAATGACTAGTAGGAGGACAAGCAATATCTGAAGGTTGATGCAGTTGAGGTGGCAGGGCGCACTACCGGTTCAGCAGCAACGTGGAACCTACATAACACAATCAAATCACTTTGTCCCAACGTAGCAGTGAGGTTGGCAATCCCACTGGTTTTTCTGAACACAAATAGGTTAAACGTATGGCGTCGAAAACAGCAGGATAACAATATGAAAGTAGTAGTAACAGTATGAAAGAAGTGTGTGCATTATCAGTATGAGAAAATGGACCGGGGTGCACAGTTCACTAGAGGTGTCTCTCCATAGAAGATAAGTAACATGCGTGGTGAAAAAATTACAGCTGGGCAATTTACAGAAATGAAGGCTACACCGTAGTGCATATGCACGACATAAAGATTACTATGTGATTCATGCGGGCATTACAACAAAATACATAGACTGTCATCCAACTACATCTATGTCTAATAATCCACCCTCCAAATATCATCCAAACAAACGTTGGGTATTAAGTTGCAAGCAACAGATTATCGCAGTAAGCAAAGTCTGTAACGTAAACAATGTAAACTAGGTAAATACTGTTGTTTTCTCCCTAATGGAAACATCACATCCTCCATACGTCACGTTTCTGTCACTCGAGCATAGATGCAAAGGAGGCATGAACCCACAATCGAGCATAAATACTCTCTCGCTTGGAGTTACTACAATCTACTTGGCCAGAGAATCTACTAATAACAGAGAGCATGCAAGATCATAAATATCATAAGCATGAAGATAACATGATATATTGATAATCAGAAGACATAGCATTCAACATTCATCAGATCCCAGCAAACACAACATGTAGCATTACATAAAGATGATCTCGATCATGCGAGGCAGCTCACGAGATCTAAACATGAGGTACAAAGTGGAGAGAACAACCATCTAGCTACTGCTATGGACCCGTAGTCCAGGAATGAACTACTCACGCATCACTTTAGAGGAGGGCATGGTGGTGTAGACCCCTCCGGTGATGAATTCCCCTCCCAGCAGGGTGCCGGGGAGAGCTCCAGAACCTTCTCGATCTCGGGATGACGATGACGGCGGCCTCGGATGTTTCTCGGGACGAAGTGGTATATCTTTAGGTTTGATATGTCGGGGGTATAATAGGCGAAATGGCAAAGGCGGTGGAGGCCTGGGGGCCCAACACCACCCCATGGCACGGCCAGGGGGCGCGCCGTCCTATGGTGTGCCCCCCTGTGCCCCCTCCAGGCCTCTTCGGGACTCCGTGGAACCTTCGGGAATTCTAGAACCTCCGGACTTCGAATTTTACAATTTCGAGAATATTTCCAGAAAAACTTTTCTGAACTAAAAACAGCAGAAAACAGGGAACTAGCTCCATGGCATCTTGTCAATAGGTTAGTCCGGAAAATCGATAAAAATGACATAAAGTGTATAGCAGACATGTAGGAAACAACATGAAAACAACATGGAATGTCAGAAATTAAGGAAACGTTTATGACGTATCAACATCCCCAAGCTTAGTTTCTACTCGTCCTCGAGTAGATAAACGATAAAAACACATAATTTCTGAGGTGACATTCTACCAACATAAACCTGATCATCAATAATGTAAAAGCATAAGTAAGCTGAGATCATAGAAAATCAACACAAGCATGATAAATAGAATTTTACAATAAAGCATAGCAATCACCCTGCATCATGAGAAGTAACACAAATAAAAGATCATGAATAACCATGCAACGAAAGATATACGTTTGTTTCAAGTATAGACAAAACATGGCAAAGTGATATTTCGATAGTACTTAAGAGTGGGGCAAAACATAAATGCCAGGACACCTTCAAAGTTCATGAGGAAGACTAGAACAAATAATTAGAGAACAAGCAATAACACATCATGAATCAATTAATAATGTTTCTGGGACAAATGCACATAAAACTGAGAATGACAACTATGCTCTCTCAACTGTGCATAAAGTTAGAAGATTGAGACTCCACATAAAATTAAAAGAAAGGCCCTTCACAGACGGAAGCAGGGATCAACTCATGTGGTAGAGCTTTTATTTTATTAAACAGAGGTATTGAAAACATTTTTAAGAGAGGTGTATCCTTATGTCAACGAATGGTAAACAGAAAATACAGTACGTCACAAGCCAACTAGACTTCACAAGAGCGGCTCCCATAGAAGTACACATCTGGGTAGAAGGTCATCCCTCTTTCTCTTTTGTTTACACAATTATGCTTTGACTGATAAATCAGGGGCAAAAATAGTGAAGAGAATTTGTTGTTATTAATTTGGGGTTGGGCACCCTGCTGCCAGATCTTCTACCATTGGATAAGAGGATGAAGACACTAGTCCAGGGTGTTAAAGTATAATCAACAAGTGAGATAAAGATTCTCTATTTACATCCTCATGAGCAAAAACAGGAGCACAAAACAAGAGTAATTTTGAAAGTTTTAAAGGTAACACATGAGCAATTTACTTTGGAGTGGTGGTTAAATGCCATATGTAGGTAAGTATGGTGTAAACATTTGGCATACTTTGTTTTCTAGGAGTTGGATGCACGAGTAGAGCTCCTACTCAGTACAGGTGGAGGCTAGCATAAGACTGGGAGCGACAAATCAAGAGAGCATAAGATCCATAATCATGCATAGCGACATAAATATCATTAATCAAAGCATAAATGGTACCCCAAGTTCAAAAACTAAATGATCATAGAGGCTATAAGTGAATGGTTCATAGTCATAAACATGGTGTGAGCATGCGCCAAGTCAACCAAATAAAACATTCAAAGGAGAACACCACAAATTTATGCTTCAATATGATAAGAACAACTCATGATTCTTTCAATGGCACATTAAACACTCTCCGCTATTTTAGGCTAATCATGCTACTAAATAACCACTAGGATTTAGAATTAAAATAACATCTTGCATGATATGAAAAGGTCTAGTCACAGTCTATACAAGCTTCTACTTAACTGTTACAAATTCTACTACAAGCAACAGTTTCTTTTCCCAACAAGCACCATACGAAACATGCTTTAACAAAAACTCTCTACATTCTACAGCAAGAAAACATGAGAGTACTCACATAACACTACTAAAACTAACAGCTCTGAACAAGAGATGCAATGAAAACAAGAGCTAAACTCAAATTTTGCAGCAGCTAGAAGAAAAACTAAGAATACGAGCATAGCAAGTATTCAAACAAAAAAGCGGAGCGTGTCTCTATACCAAACAAGGAATTCTAGGGTCCAACTATATTATTGCAGAAAGGAAAACAAAGGAAAAAAAAAGAAAAACAAACAGATGCTCCAAGTAAACTTCATATGATGTGACCGAATAAAAATATAATTTCACTAGAAGTGACCTGATAGATTGTTGATGAAGAAGGAGATGCCTTGGGCATCCCCAAGCTTAAATGCTTGAGTCTTCTTAAAATATGCTTGGATGAACCATGGGTGCATCCCCAAGCTTTGACCTTGCACTCTTCTTGATCACATATATCACCCTCTTCTCTTGACCCTTGAAAACTTCCTTCACACCACACTCAAAGAGTAATTCGCATTAGAGGGTTAGTGAAACAATCAAAAAATTCCATGGGTTATGTAAGGGAACAAGTGCTATTGATACTTTTAAACATTATCTACAGCCACTGATGTTCCTTGAAGCAAAGACATCCACTTGACATCGCAAAAAAGCAAATGCTAGAAAAATGGCAGAATCTGTCAAAACCAGAACAGTCTGTAAAGACGAATTTTTTCGGGGAACTTACGTTGCTCAGATCGAAAAACTTAAAGAACAAAAAAGTTGATGAATTAGCCGAGGAATAAGCACAAGCAATTTCAGATCATTCTGATTTTTCCGTGAATTATGCGATTTTTTTACGGTGGACAGCACAGATCTGTTTCCTACGCAGAATTCCAAAAACCAACTCCAACTCTCATCAGAAACTTTACTTGGCACAACTAAAACATGAAAATAAAGATATAAAGGAGTTTCTACAGAAGTATACAACCTCTTGACTCAAAGAAAAGAAAGAAAAACAAAGAAAAATAAAACCATCGCTTAACTCCTAAGAAGTGCTTTCTGTCACATCACAACCATCCCCTCCAGTTGTACCAATTTCTGGAAATTTGGGGCCTCGGGTTCCAGACAATGACATGTGTAAACAACTTGCAGATATGATCAAGAAACATAATTATACTCATGAAACAATAACATGTTCAGATCTGAGATCATGGCACTCGGGCCCTAGTGACAAGCATTAAGCATAACCAGTTGCAACAACGGTAGAAAACACTAACAATGGATACTAGGTACTATGCCCTAACAATCCTGCATTATTACATGATCAATCTCATCCAATCCCTTTCAACCCTCTCAGCCTACAACGGTGTTTACTCACACATGGACGGGGGAATCATGGATGGTTGATGGAGACGAGGTGGCGGTGTCGATGGCGATGATCTCCTTGAATCCCCGTCCCGGCATGGCGCCAGAACAGGAACTTCTGATCCCCGAATCCAGTTTCACATGGCGGCGGCGCTCTGCTGTGTTTCTGTGGAATATGATGAACCCCGTCATATTTGCGTCCTCATGAGCTAAAACAAGGGCACAAAAATAGGTGTAGTTTTGAAGGTTTAAAGGTGGCACACAAGCAATTTACTTGGAGTGGCGGTGAAATACCACATATAGGTAGGTATGGTGGACACAAATGGCAAGGTTTTGGGGCTCAAGGTTTGGATGCGCGAGAAGCATTCCCTCTCAGTACATGTTTTTGGCTAGCAAGGTCAGGTAGCAAGCATAAGAATTGAGGTAAAACAAACAAAAACATATATGATAAAGCCAATCATGCAATCTTCCTTGAAGGTACAAACAAACTTATTTGAGAATACTAAGCTTATGATCTAACAAGAAATAAAGATCATGGAATAATATATCTACAAGAAACTCCCTCTTTTCTACTTAAGTCTTGACGTATTGTTGCTATTTGCCAATGCTAAGTTTGCCAAAACCAACTAGATTAACTTGAAGATCCAAAATTGATACCAATACTAATAACAATATCAATCACATAACAAAGATTGCAAACTAAAATAAAGTAGAGCAAGTAGATGATGAAACTTCTCATTAATATTTCATTATGGCAACTCAAACCAAGGGATACAACAGTAACCAGCTAGAGAGCGACACTTCCATACTGCAAACCATCCTATATGATATTTCCTCTACTTACGATATGACTCTACTAAAAGGTAAAAGGGTGAAATATAAAGGTGTGATACCTCGGCACTCCCCAAGCTTAGAACAAGCCAAGGGGATGCCAATAACAATGACGAATCAATTCTTCGGTGGTGGTGGTGATACACTCTTCTCAAGAAAGGTGTGAAAACGTTGCAGCATCTCACGAAATCTGTCGTTTTCATCTTCAAGAATCTCCACCTCCGTCCTTAAAGCTCGATAACATTCACAAAACTCATCTGCAACCCGAAGAGCTTCCTCTACTCCAGGGATGGTATTGAGGCCCAGAACTGATGGTCTTGGTCCCTGCACGCTACAAGAATAAACACTGCTTGATGACATCCTTTTTGCTTCTTTCTTGACGCCCTGATCCATGTTCTTGCACTTGGGAACTTGGAGATCATCTTCCATTGGATCCTTCCCATTGTTGTTGTTGGCGGAGGTCATGATGCTTCTAAAACTGAAAACAGATCCTGGCAGAAACAACTCGAAACAAAAGCACGACGAGAAAACGATATACGGACCTCGGAGGGTCCGGGGGGTTATATAGCAAAAATATGCGTAACGAAATAAAAGTCCAGGTCGAAAACGAGTCGGAGAGTGGTTCTGGGGCCCGCACACCAAAATCCCACCTGGCTTTGGTACATCTCAGACTCGTGGGAAGGTCCTTAGGTTGAGAAAGTCATTATATGGGCTTAAACAATCTCCACGAGCATGGTTTGATCGATTTCGCCGTGCTATGTGTAGTATGGGATACTCATGGTGCAACAGGGACCACACTTTATTCTACCGCCACTCTGAGTGGCACATCACGATTCTTGCAGTATATGTGGATGACATCATTATTACTGGTGATGATGCTATTGAGATGGCATAATTAAAGGAGAAGTTGAGTAAAGAATTTGAGGTTAAGGACCTTGGCCAACTAAGGTATTTTCTAGGCATTGAGATAGAAAGGTCCCCTAAAGGGATAGTTCTCTCGCAGCAGAAGTATGTCTTGGACCTTCTTAGTGATACAAGAATGCTTAGTTGTCGAGCTGCTTCTTCCCCTATTGAGCAAAATCATCAATTATGTGCGCAATCTAGAGATCCACTTGATAGAGAGAGCTACCAACAACTTGTAGGTCGACTCATCTATTTATGCCATACGAGACCTGACATATCCTATGCAGTGAGTGTGGTCAGTCGCTAGATGCATGACCCAAGAAGTGGTCATTTAGAGGCGGCATACAAAATTTTATGCTATCTAAAAGGCAGTCCCGGGAGAGGTCTATGGTTCAAGGCCAATGGGCACTTGAATGTAGAAGGATATTGTGACGCTAATTGGGCTAGTTGTCTCGATGACAGAAGGTCAACATCAGTATTTTGTGTCTTTGTTGGAGGAAACTTTGTATCTTGGAGGAGTGATGCACTTTGTTGGGAACCCCAAGAGGAGGGTGTGATGAGCATAGCGGTAGGAGTTTACCCCTTAGTTAAGAACCAGGGTTATCAATCCAGTAGGAGAAATAGAATCTTCGGAACGTTGATGCCACTGACGGTGGTGCTGGCGCTTCACCGGTGCCAGCAGCAACGTGGAACCTGCACACAACACAACCAAAATACTTTGCTCCAATGGTACAGTGAGGTTGTCAATCTCACCGGTCTTGCTGAAAACAAAGATTAGACATATAGTGTGGAAAAATAGTGTATGCTTGCAGAAAGTAAAGAGAGCAGGAAAATGTTGTGGTTTGTTTAACAGTGTTGAAAAATGGACCGGGGTTCAAAGTTTCACTAGTGGTGTCTCTCCATAAAAGATAGCATGTTGGGTGAACAAATTACAGCTGGGCAATTGACAAATAGAGGTTGCACCGTACTGCACAATATGACATGAAGATTACTCTGCTATTTAGTGCGGGCATTACAACAAGATACATAGACCGACATCCATCTGCATCTATGACTAATAATCCACCCTCAGGTTATCATCCGAACCCCCTCGGGTATTAAGTTGCAAGCAACAGATAATTGCATTAAACAAAGTGTGTAATGTAAGCAATGATTATGCACGCGGGCACTCTCACCGTTGTTTTCTCCCTAATGGCAACAACACATCCTCCCCCTTCACGTTTCTATCACTCGAGCAAGGCAACAAGGAGGCATGAACCCACTATCGAGAATAAATACTCCCTCTTGGAGTCACTAGCAACTACTTGGCCAGAATAACCACTAGCAACGGAGAGCATGCAAGATCACAAATAACATATGCAAATAAAGACTATAATCAACTTGTCATAAGGTCAATATTCATTGGATCCCAGCAAACACAACACAAAGAATTACATAAGATCAATCTCGATCATGATAGACAGCTCATGAGATCTAAATATGGAGGCATATGAGGAGAAGACAACCATCTAGCTACAACTACGAACCCATAGTCCAAGGATGAAATACTCACGCATCTTCGATCTTCTGGATGCTTCCGGGGAAATTAGGACTTCCGGGCTTCGAATTTTCCAATTCCGAGAATATTTCTAGAACAACTTTTATGAAACTAAAAAACAATAGAAAAAAGGGAACTGGTTCTGTGGCATCTTGTCAATAGGTTAGTCCGTAAAATCGATAAAAATGACATAAAGAAGGGAGAAAACATGTAGCAATTGGCATAATATCATCATGGAGCATCAGAAATCAGGAATACGTTTATGACGTATCAAGC
Organism: Alopecurus myosuroides; assembly: GCA_028641055.1. Taxonomy (NCBI): domain Eukaryota; kingdom Viridiplantae; phylum Streptophyta; class Magnoliopsida; order Poales; family Poaceae; genus Alopecurus; species Alopecurus myosuroides. The sequence continues at coordinate 265,623,049 of CM054062.1, forward strand.
ATCCCCAAGCTTAGTTCCTACTTGTCCTTGAGTAGGTAAACGATAAAACAATAATTTCTGAGGTGACATGCTACTAACACAAACTTGATCAATCTAATGTAAAATCATATGCACGCTGAGATCATAAAACTTTAAACACGGGCATGATAAATAAAACTTTAATAATAAAGCATAGCAATTACTTTGCATCACGAAAAGTAACTCAAATAAAGGATCATGAATAATAATGCAAAGAAAGGTAGACGTTTGTTTTAGGTATAGAGAAATCATGGCAAAGTGATATTTCGATAGTCCTTAAGAGTGGGGAAAAACATAAATACCAGGACACCTTCAAAGTTCAAGAGGAAGACTAGAACAAATAATTTAAGAACAAATAATAACACATCATGAAGTAATTATTGATGCTTATGGGACAAATGAACATAGAACTCAGAATGGCAAAAATGCTCTCTCAACTGTGCATAAAGTTAGAAGATGGAGACTCAACATAAAAGTAAAAGAAAGTCCCTTCGCAGAGGGAAGCAGGGATCACTCATGTGCTAAAGCTTTTATTTTATTAAACAGAGGTATTAAAAGTTTGACATTTGTGGAGGCATGTCTATATTTTGGGAGATGTATGCTAATGTCAACGAATGGTAAACAGAAAATACAGTACGTCACAAGTCAACTGGATTCACAAGAGAGGCTCCCATGGTGAAGGACGCAACTGGTATAGAAGGTCATCCCTCTTTCTCTTTTGTTTACACAATTATGCTTTGACTAATAAATCAGGGTAAAAAATAGCGAAGAGAATTTGTTTGTATTAATTTGGGGCTGGGCACCCTGCTGCCAGCTCTTCTATCATTTGGATAAGCAGATGAAGCCACTAGTCCAGGGTGTGGAATCCAATCAACAAGTGAGATAAAGATTCTCTATTTACGTCCTCATGAGCAAAAACAGGAACATAAAGCAGGAGTAATTTTGAAGGTTTTAAAGGTAACAATGAGCAATTTACTTGGAATGGCAGTTAAATACCACATGTAGGTACGTATGGTGGACACAATGGGAAAAACTTTGGTTTAAAGGAGTTTGGGTGCACGAGTAGAGCTCATACTCAGTACTGGTGGAGGCTAGAAAAAGACTGGGAGCGACAAATCAAGAGAGCATAAAAGCCATAATCATGCATAGCGACATAAGCATCATTAATTAAAACATAAGCAGTATCACAAGTTCAAAAACTAAGTGTAAATGGAGGCTATTCGTGACTGGTTTGTAGTCATTAACATGGTGTGAGCATGCGCCAAGTCAACCAAATAAAACATTCGAAAGAGAATACCATATATTGATGCTTTACTATGACAAGAACAACTCATGAATCTTTCAATACATATTAAACACTCTCAGCTTTTTGAGGCTAATCATGCTACTCAATAACCACAAGGCTTTAAATCTAAAATAAAATTTAGCATGGCATGAAAAAGTTCTAGCCACAGTCTATACAAGCTTCTACTAGCACTGTTATAAATTCTACTTCAAGCAACAGTTTTCTTTCTCCCAACAAGCACCATACAAAATATGCTTTAACAAAAATAATCTTTATGATACGGCAAGCACATATGAGAGTACTAAAATAATAATACTAAAACTAACAGATTTAATAAGAGATGCATGCAAAACATGAGCTGAATAAATGCAGCAGCTAGACAGAGATTAAGAATACAACGCATTCTCATGAAAAAGTGGAGCATGTCACTCTCCAATAAAAGAATTCTGGGGTACAACCAAGCTTATTAAAAAATGAAAAACAAACTGAAAACAAAAATTAAATACGCTCCAAGCAAATCACATTAGATGCGACCGAATAAAAATATAGTTTCACTAGAAGTGACCTGATAATTTGTTGATGAAGAAGGGGATGCCTTGGGCATCCCCAAGCTTAGAAGATTGAGTATTATTGGAATTTTATTGGATGTACCACCGGGGCACCCCCAAGATTAAGCTTTTCACTCTTCTTGATCACATCATATCATCCTCTTCTCTTGACCCTTGAAAACTTCCTTCACATCAAAATTCTCACAATCTTCATTAGCAACGTTAGTGCAATCGAAATAATAAATCCACATGGTTCAGTTTAAACACAATTCTAACACTTAAAAACACATTATATACTATCACAACTTCTTTCAAAACTCTTTTTCTCAAAAGAACACCAAAAGAAAGAGATTAAGATGCAAATGCGATAAATGGCAGAAATCTGTCAAAAACAGAACAACAGGTAAAGATCGATTTTTTCAAAAATCTTCTGTTGCTCAAATCAAAAAGTGGTCTTCTAAGAAAAGTTGCGTATATAACTCAGGATTAAGAAAAAGAAAGCTCAGGTCATTTTGAATTTTCTGTGATATTTAACGGAATTAACTGTGGACAACTGAACTCTGTTTCCTGCGCAGTAATCCCAAATATAGGCTCAACTTTCCACTAGAGGCTTTACTTGGCTCAAAAAAAAAACTCAAAAGAAAATATACAGAGGGGTTGCTAAGGAAATAGACAACACCCAGGTGCAAAGCACACCAACGAAAACAAAGGAAAACTGAAAGAAAACAGAGAAATAAAACGGGTTGTCTCCCGGTAGCGCTTTTCTTTAACGCCTTTCAGCTAGGCATAGAAAAATCAACTCAAGTATTTTCAAGTAAAGAAACATCAACATCATTATGGGGCTGACGTTTACCTCTCTTAACCTTATTCTTTTTAGGGAACTTATGGTCCACGCATGATTTGGGAGTGAAAGTCATGTTACGTTTTCCCATATCAATAGTTGCTCCTAAGAGCTTCAGCAGAGATCTTCCAAGGGCAATTTGTCCTCCTTCTGCACATTCAATAACAAGATAATCAGTGAAGACTGTTTTTCCTAGGAGTTTCGTAAACACTCCCTCAGCTATCCTAATGGGAAATATAGTGGTGTTATTAATGAGAGTAATTTCTTCTCCTCCATCAGCTAGCCCCCAAAGGTTCAAAGATTCATAAATTTCCTTAGGCATAAGACAAGATTCAGGCATGATATCACAACGAGCATGAAAAGTTTCACCATTTATAACAACTTTAACCAAAGGGATCATATTTGTTGACTCAAAATTTATTGGGACATGATCAAGATGTTCACGAATTTTCCCATATCCCTCTTTTAAGATAGAAATATGTGATACAAGAGTATTTAATCTAGCATAAATATCTGCAAAGGCTTTATCAGAACTACTGGGTAAGCTGTAGGTTGCAATTAATTTTCTTATAGCATTGAAATCTTGATCTTTATCACAATTAAGGAAATCACCTCCTACCAAAGTATCCAAAGCATATCTATAACAAAGAATAAGACCAAAGTAAAAGCTACGAAGAAACAGATTTAGAGTCACTTTAGGTTCAACTTTGCAATAGGAATCAAAAGCTCTAGACACAACTTCTTTGAAGTTCTCATCATTCCCTTGTTTTAAAGTAAAGATTGTTTATTCTGGTGACATAATAACATGAACAAAACTAGACATAAAAGCAAGCAAATAAATAACAACTATGAAGTGAACTAATTTGTTTGTGTTTTCAATAAAGAGAAGCAAAACAAGACAATAAACAAAATAAAAATATTGAGAGTGAGAGACTCAACTTGCCAGAAGACTTCCTTCTTCCCGGCAACGGCGCCAGAAAAATCCTTGATGAACTTTGTTGGGAACCCCAAGAGGATGGTGTCATGAGCACAGCGGTAGGAGTTTTCCCCTTAGTTAAGAGCCAGAGTTATCGATCCAGTAGGAGAAAGAGAATCGTCGGAAGGTTGATGCCACTAACGGTGGTGCTGGCGCTTCACCGGTGTCAGCAACAACGTGGAACGCGCACACAACACAACCAAAATACTTTACCCCAACGGTACAGTCAGGTTGTCAATCTCACCGGTCTTGGTGAAAACAAAGATTGGACGTATAGTGTGGAAAAATAGTGTATGCTTGCAGAAAGTAAAGAAAGCAGGAAATTGTTGTGGTTTGTTTAACAGTGTGGAAAAATGGACCAGGGTTCATAGTTTCACTAGTGGTGTCTCTCCATAAAAGATAGCATGCTGGGTGAAGAAATTACAGCTGGGCAATTGACAAATAGAGGTTGCACCGTAGTGCACAATATGACATGAAGATTACTATGCTATTTAGTGCGGGCATTACAACAAGATACATAGACCGACATACATCTACATCTATGACTAATAATCCACCCTCAGGTTATCATCCGAACCCCCTCAGTTATTAAGTTGCAAGCAACAGATAATTGCATTAAACAAAGTGTGTAATGTAAGCAATGATTATGCACGCGGGCACTCTCACCGATGTTTCTCCCTAATGGCAACAACACATCCTCCCCCTTCACGTTTCTGTCACTCGAGCAAGGCAACAAAAAGGCATGAACCCACTATCGAGCATAAATACTCCCTCTTGGAGTCAATAGCAACTACTTGGCCAGAATAACCAGTAGCAACAAAGAGCATGCAAGATCACAAATAACATATGCAAATAAAGACTATAATCAACTTGGCATAAGGTTAATATTCATCAGATCCCAGCAAACACATCACAAAGAATTCATAAGATCAATCTCGATCATGATAGGCAGCTCACGAGATCTAAACATGGAGGCATATGAGGAGAAGACAACCATCTAGCTACAACTATGAACCCGTAGTCCAAGGATGAACTACTCACGCATCACTCCAGAGGTAGGCATGGTGATGTAGAAGCCTCCGGTGATGATCTCCTCTCTGGCAGGGTGTCGGAAACAACTTCAGAATCCCCCTGATCTAGGGTTGATGGTCACGGCGGCTGCGGAACTTTTTTGGGGATTTTAATCAGGTGCCTAGGGTTTACCATCCGGGGGGCTTAAATAGGCGAAAGGGCAAAGGCGGTGGAGGCCGGGGGGCCCACACCTATAGCTGGTGCACCCAGGGGGCCGCGCCACCCTATGGTGTGGCCCCCTGCTGCCCCTCTTCGGCTCCTCTTCGGTCTTCTGGATGCTTCCGGGGAAAATAGGACTTCCGGGCTTCGAATTTTTCAATTCCGAGAATATTTCTAGAACAACTTTTCTGAAACTAAAAAACAGCAGAAAACAGGGAACTGGCTCTGCAGCATCTTGTCAATAGGTTAGTACGGAAAATCGATAAAAGTGACATAAAGAAGGGAGAAAACATCTAGCAATTGGCATAATATCATCATGGAGCATCAGAAATTAGGGATACGTTTATGACGTATCAAGGAGCAAGAAGCAGCCGGTGGTCTCCCGATCAACCGCGAAGGCAGAATATAGAGCAATGTCTGTGTGTTTGAGTGACATGCTATGGATGAAAGACCTCTTATCAAAATTGAAACTATTACGGAAAGGGCCATGGAACCTTTGGTGTGACAACAAGTCTGCAATCAACATAGCTAACAATCTAGTTCAGCATGAACGGACAAAACATGTGGAAATAGATCGAATCTTCATCAAAGAGCGGCTCGACGAAGGCACCTTGAAGTTAAGCCATGTAACTTCTAGAGAGCAAATAGCATATTGCTTGACAAAGGGATTAGGTAGTAAGGAATGTTCATTGGCATGTAACAAGATGGGAATGATAGATATCTATCACACATCTTGAGGGGGAGTGTTGGAGTATGAGTTAGTATGCTAGCAGTCTCTAGAGTGTTCCAGGAGAGTGGAGCCTATCCTAGTATAGTACTATTGTCTTACAAGAGTCTAGATTGTTCTAATGTATAAGTGAATATGTATGCCTACATATAGGAGGGTGGTGGAGGTCCAAGGGACCAGCCTATCCAGAAATTTTCGCCAAAGAACAACAGTTTTGGTAAGTGTTATATGGGTAGACCTATGCTAGTGCACCGAACTCTCCAAGACTAATGCACACTTACGGTTACACTACTCGTAAGCGTCCGCAAATACAAGAAAGTAATTAAGAAATAAATCTAACCGTAACAATAAACTCGTGGTATCCCTTATGTGAAGTATTGCAAGCTAGGGTTTAGTTTTCTGTCACTCCGGCAACTCACCACAAGAAATCCAACACGCAATGCATTCCTATAGGCCCTTAAAAGGTGAAGTGCTATGTAGTCGATGTTCACATAACACCACCAGAGAAATAACAACATAACTTAAATATCAAATCAGTAAATATTACTCAATGAAACATGACTACTAACAACTAGATTTCTCCCATGTACTTAAGAACCAAACAATCTACTCACAACACATCATAGGGTACATGATCAGAGGTGATAAATGGATGAATAACAATCTGGTCATAAAGTGCAAACATCGATAAATCTCATAAGTGTGACGCCCCGGGATCGGGCACTATGCAGATTTCAGCATTTCCGCCAAAATCCACATAATAACCGATTCTAGGTTGCCACTTGTGATAACATTACAACAGTTCACGAATAATCCACAACAACAGAGGAGGTTTATACAAGACGACTCAAACGAGTCAAGGATACAGCTGATACAATACAAAGATCCAAATAACAGCGGAAGAAACAACATAGCGTCCGACTACGGACAAGATACAAATTGGACTAAGAGTCCTGAAGATAACCGATGGCGTCCAATCCCTGCCCAGGACAAGCCGGAGGGATTCCCAAGCTAACGTCGTCAGACCTCAAACCTGTTGACTGCAATGTGGAATATGCAGCCACGAAATGGATTCGTGGGTCAGTACGGTTAAGTACTGGCAAGTGGATAAACCATACTCACAAGATACCAGCGTAACCAATCATCACAAGATACAAATACCTTGGGTAGAACGGAAGGAAGGGATTATTGCAAAGAAGCGGCAGCGGGCTGCACTAACTAACTACAGAGACGCGCTACAACATCCGGCTAAAAGAAAGGGACAAGATAGCGCGACAAAACCAACAATAACTACCCACCAAACAATACCCATCCAGTGTTACCCCCTATTAAGGAAGCAACCCAAGGATACTCACACTATTGATTAAGGTGACATTCATTTTTATGGTGGAGGTAATCTATATTACTAGTCAAGTTATCATCGTTAAGTGTAAGTTGTCTGAGTACTTGTTAGCCAGCACTTTCACCAAGTCATCCATAACCGCGGACAACACGGCTTCTCGAGAAGATTAACCCTGCAGGGATGCACCAATTTGGCCGTACACGTAAGAATGACTCGCCAGATGGAAATGCACTTCCACCAAGCGAGGCACTCAACACAACCCAACTCTTCTTGCCATCAAGCCCAAAGAACCACGTGCAATTGAGCGCACGACTAATCAAGCCCCACGAAGAAAAGGGGACCCTCATAGCACTCTAAGAATGTGTCTCCCTAAATGCCGACTACAAAAGTTCCACCCTGGCGCCAAGGGTTCGCACCTGCATATGCATGTGGCAAATGGAAAACCCGAACTAAGTGTGGCGATTTGGACGAGATGCGAATCGAATCAAAGTTGCGGGGGGCGCCCATACACGCTTCCCACATGCGGTTAGCGCGCTCATCATGGATCGGAGGACAAGACCCTTTTCCTAATTAAGTTCGACACTAGCAGGCCTCAAAACCACGCCGGGCCTCCTGCCGGTGCCTTATCATCAAATTATTATTACCCAAAACATTAACATGTTGTTTATTAAGTTGAAACCCAACTATCAAACTAAACAGGTGATAAGACGGACAACGAGACTTGAGCGCAAACAACACTAAGCATGCAACTACGACACGAGGGCCAACAAGGTAAACAAACAACAGTTAATAGGAAGTGGAAGGAAGGCTATATCATGGCTGCAAGGTAAACATATGATAGGATCGAGACAGAAGCATCGAATCATAAGGCTAGCATAAGGAAAACGGAAAGAATCGGTAACAAGTGAGGAAAGGCAACATAGGTAGCAAGTGAGTATACTTGCCTGGAATCCAGTTTGGAGAGGTACATCCGCAGAACTTGTCGTTGCTCACATCATCTCAACGTCCTATCCGCGAAGAAGCAACGAACTAGAACAAACACGGGATGCAACAATTACTACTACGGCAAAAGATCCAGCATGATCCTATTTTATATGCATGACAAGTTAAAGGGTGCATCAAAATAAATACAAGACATGATGAAACATTTTAAATGGGCCCAAATGCAAAGATAAGGTTGCATTTGGAAAATCCCAGGTGCATGCTTAGTTATTTAAGTGAATTACAAGCAAACATTAGGTTGAAGTGATTAAATGGCATGGTGGATGATGAAAACAGAATGTATACAACATTAGCTTCAATGTGATGTCTCATTTGCCAAATTTGGAATTTTAATTATTTAATTATGAATTTTTGCAATTTAAAAGGCTTAATTAAAGCATTGAATTATTGCACCACTTTTAATTAGGAAAAACAGTAAACAAATTGTATATTTGAAAAGTACAGAGAATTTTGATTGGAAAACATATTTTATATGTTGAATTTGGGTTTGAAATGAGCAAGTAATTAAATTGGCAATTTTAAATGCATTAAACAAAGAATTATTGTTTTCAGCAATTTATATTATTCAAAACAGAAAACAAAGTTTATATTTGGAAAGTTTATTTAATTCTGCATGGAAAACATATTTTACTTTGTGAAATTGGAGTTAGTATGCATTTGTTATTCAATTTTGAAAACCAGGGATCAATCTGTAATTCCAGGGACCAAAACGTGAAGGAAACAGATTGCAGAGAGGGCCCTGGGAGTTTGTTACTCAGCGCACAGGCCACATGGGTCACTGAACAGTGGGGCCAGGCCCTGTTGGCGCCTGCGTGGCTTGGGTGCGTGCTGACAGTGCTATGGGAGTCACAGACAGGTGGGTCCTCCTCGCTGGCGTGGACCAATGGCAAAAAAGGTGGGGGTTTTGCCTCCCCTGGGTTTCGAACTCGTGACTCGCTGCGCCGCACAAAGGAACCTAACCACTGGGGTAAACAAGCGCTTGTGATTCAGAAAGCTACGCGCTGCTTTTGAAGTGGTTCCGGTAAATTTTATCTGACTAAACTGAAGAGAACAGACGGACCGAACGCACCGGCCGGCGACGATCTTCAGAGGCGCACTGGTGGCGGCTCGTACAGTGCAAGGGGAGAAGGGACGGGAGGCCGGTAGGGCGTGCTCACCTCGAGGAGGCGCGGGCGTCGCGTGCGGAACCGACGGAGGAGGACGGCCCGCGCGGGAGCGAGTCTGACGGAGACGCTGACAGGTCCGTAGCTCGCCGGCGAAGAAGAGCTCGACGGCGTCGTCGCTGCAGCCCGCCTCCGGCCGCTCCGTCTTCAGCAAAAGTGGAGGTGGAACCCTCCTGATTCCATTCCCACCGAGAAGATCCCCCGTCGACGACCACAGCAACCGCACCCTCACCTCCAACTACCGGCCAGTACTGCTTCAGGCAGGAAAATTCAGAACAAACAGAAAATTTTCAGAGAGTTTGGAGGGGATCTGGAAGGAAAGAAGAGGGCGGCGACGATCTGCAAGAAGGCGAAAGGAGAGGGCTAGGGTTAGAGCTGGCCTCTGGGTTAGATATAGAGAGGGTAGGGAGCAGGTAGAGGGGAGACGTGGCTGCTTCTGTGCCACGGGAGCTCACCTGCTCCACGGCTGCCCGTCCGTAGGAAGGAGGAAGGAGGGGTTTGGGTCGTAGGTGGCTGGGCCGGCCCAGTGTGGCTGGCCTGGCTGCCTCCCATTCCCTTTTCTTTTATTTATTTTTTTTGTAGAAAAGAAAATAAGAGAAATAGCATAAGAGTTTTAGGGTTTTGATTCAACAAATATTTTAGTTGGACATAAGACTACCTTTGCCCAAGTGTAAGCTATTTTGTTTTCAAAGTTTGAATTTGCACTATTTATTAAACAATGGGATTTGAATTCAAATCCAAAAGAGGTTTTCCACATTGAGGAAGTGTTTAAATAACCAAGTATAAATAATAATTCCACATCAAATATGAATTACAATTTTAGTTGAATTGTTTGCAATTTTAATTGAAACCATTTGGAACATGTTTGAAGTTTTAAATTGGTTTGAAAACAAAGGTGCATATGATGCATGAGGTAATGCATTCAAAAAAAGAAAACAAGCAATTCTATTTGAGGGAAATCCCCCGGGTGTTACAGCCGACACCACTAACAAGGGATTGCGCCCTCGCAATCTGCACAAGGAAAGGGGAACAGAGGTATCAACTACGGAGTCTTCATGATGCGGTTGATTTCCCGGGTCAGTGGGCGGATCTCTTCTTCTCGACACCACTAACAAAAGTTTCTCGACACCACTAACAAGAGATTCTTGCTCGGATTGATGACGATGTTCTTCCACCAGGAATCTTCCGATGATCGAACCTATTAGGTTAAAGGCTCAGAAAACGTCCACCCACGTAGAATCCTAGAACTTTGAAAGATTGAGAGGAAGAGAGACTCCAAAACAAATAAGATAGGAGCAGAAGTAGAATAGAGGAAAGGAATAAACAAGAATCATATCGAGAGGTTTCCAAAACAGGTTTTGCACAAATAGTTTTTGACACTCTAGAAACACGACCGTTAGCGAGGTTATCCTACAGGCTTTGTGGACCCGTTGCTTCGATAACCATTCGTATCGAAACAACATCGGGAATCGGAAACCATGCTCTGATACCATTTGTGACGCCCCGGGATCGGGCACTATGCCGATTTCAGCATTTCCGCCAAAATCCACATAATAACCGATTCCAGGTTGCCACTTGTGATAACATTACAACAGTTCACGAATAATCCACAACAACAACAGAGGAGGTTTATACAAGACGACTCAAACGAGTCAAGGATACAACTGATACAATACAAAGATCCAAATAACAGCGGAAGAAACAACATAGCGTCCGACTACGGACAAGATACAAATTGGACTAAGAGTCCTGAAGATAACCGATGGCGTCCAATCCCTGCCCAGGCCAAGCCGGAGGGATTCCCAAACTAACTTCGTCAGACTTCAAACCTGTTGACTGCAATGTGGAATATGCAGCCACGAATTGGATTCGTGGGTTAGTACTATTAAGTACTGGCAAGTGGATAAACCATACTCACAAGATACCAGCGTAACCAATCATCACAAGATACAAATACCTTGGGTAGAACGGAAGGAAGGGATTATTGCAAAGAAGTGGCAGCGGGCTGCACTAACTAACTACAGAGACACGCTACAACATCCGGCTAAAAGAAAGGGATAAGATAGCGCGACAAAACCAACTATAACTACCCACCAAACAATACCTATCCAGTGTTACCCCCTACTAAGGAAGCAACCCAAGGATACTCACACTGTTGATTAAGGTGACATTCATTTTTATGGTGGAGGTAATCTATATTACTAGTCAAGTTACCATCGTTAAGTGTAAGTTGTCTGAGTACTTGTTAGCCAGCACTTTCACCAAGTCATCCATAACCGCGGACAACACGGCTTCTCGAGAAGATTAACCCTGCAGGGATGCACCAATTTGGCCGTACACGTAAGAATGACTCGCCAGATGGAAATGCACTTCCACCAAGCGAGGCACTCAACACAACCCAACTGTAACACCCGGGGGATTTCCCCCAATTAGATTTGGTTGTTTTTCTTTTGTTTGCATTGCATCACATGCATCCTATGCATTGCACCTTGTTTTCAAAACAATTTAAAAAGTTCAAATCAATTTAAACTTTTAAACATGTCCAAAGTTTCCAATTAAAATTGCAAACTAAACAACTCAAATTGTTTTTTTCAATAGTTTTGAATTGTTCAATTGGCTTGGTTAATCAAAAAATTCCCTTTTATTAAAACCCTAATCTCAATTCAAATTCAAATTTAAAACACCACCAACATTTTGAAATTTTCAAAACTAAATATCATGCACCTGGGCATTTGCAATGGAGAACCCCTAAAAGTTATCCCCCTAATTTTTGAACTCCAAAAACCCCCTTCTTTTCCATCCTTTCTCTCTCTCTCTTCTTTTACAAAAAAAGAAAAGAAATAAAAACCAAGGGGGAGAGAGAGCAGGCCAACCGACCTGGCCCAGCCCAACAAATCCAAACCAGCCCACCTTCTCCTTCTTCTCTGTACAGGCACGAGGAACCTGTCGCTGTCCCTCCCCTCCATGGCCCCCACCTCCACCTGCTCCCCCTCCCCTATACCTACCCTCTCCCCGCAGCCCCAACCCTAGGGTTTCTTCTCCCTCTCCTTCCTCGCGCCGCCACCTTTCTCCCTTCCCCTCCTTCCTCCACTTTATCTGAACCTCTGTCACGCCTCCGTGGCCGACAATTGCCGCCCATGGCGTCGTGGCTGTGCTCGCCCTCGCGGTACCTTCTTCTCGGGAACAAAAAGGTGGCACCGTCCTCTTCGTCCTCGCTAGGAATCGGGGCCGGAGATGCCCCGAGCTGTCCCCGCCGTGCATGTCTTCCTCCCGGGCGCGCAGCGATCGCCGTCGCCATCACCGGCCATCTCCTCCGTCTACAGACCAAACGACTCCTCCAGCCCCCCTCTCGGTGAGCCTCCACCTCCGGGACGCGTTCCCCTACCCCCCTCCCTTTGCTCTGCATGCTTGCCATCGAGCAGCATGATCTGCTGTGCGTCAGGTCACCGCGAGTACTTGTGATGTGCCACAGTCCCGTGCAGTTTTCAGTTTCGTCAGGGATAGAATCGCGGTAGACCACATCAAAAGGCAGTCCACCCCTGTTCTATCACAACCGAGCCAGCTACCACAGTGGCTAGCACCCCGTACACACGCCCCGGAGCCACGAGTTCGAATCCCAGTCGAGGCAGAAAGCCACCCCTTTTTCCTCCTTTTTCTTTTATTTCCCGAATTCCAGAAAAACAGATCTGAGCCTTTATTTGTAAAATCAATAACAAATTGAATATTGCTCCAATTTCAATGATTCAAGTTTCTGTGGATTCATAATCTTGTGCTCTTTCTGTTAATGTCAAAGTTGCAATATGTTTCTGTTAACAATTTTGCACTAAAAAATTAAATACAGAAAATGCAATAAAAATTGGAAACTTTGTGAATTCATAACTTGAGTTCTGTTCATCCAAATTGAGCAAACTTGAGCTCTAAAAATTTGTCTTAACAAACTCTACACATTGGTATTTTATTTGGTCACAACTGAATTAAATTTGAACATGTTTCCCTCTGTTTACTAAAAGGGGCAGAATAAAAATGCTTATGGAAAAATGCATAATAAATTCAATAATGATCCAAAAATTACGTTTAATAGCTCAAAATGTTCAGTGAAACATTTGCTACATGTTTTCAACCTTTTAAATACCTTTTGTTTACTGTTTTTCCTAATTAAAATTGGTGCAATAATTCAATACTTTAATTAAACCTTTTAAATTGCAAAATTCATAACTTGGGCAAGTCAAATCCAATTCCAAGATGTAAAATATGTTTTCCATGCAAAATTGAATAAGCTTTCCAAATATCAACTTTATTTTCTGTTTTGAACAATTTAAATTGCTGAAAACAACTATTTCTTAATTAATGCATTAAAATTGTCAATTTAATAACTTGCTCATCTAGAATCCAAATTCAACAAATGAAATGTGTATGCCATCTAAAATTTTGTGTTCTTTCCAAATATAATTTTTGTTATATATTTGAACATTTAAAATTGGTGAAAACAACAAATGTTTGTTTAAATCATTTAAAATGCCAAAGTTCATAACTTAATAAATAAAATTCCAAACTTGGTAAACAACATATCAAACTGAAGCTATTGTTGTTTTCTTACTGTTTTCATCATCCATGCATCATTCTAATCAACAGTCACATGATGGTTATTTGTAGATCATTTAATTCAACATTAATTCATGGGCTTTTCTAGATGCAATCCAAATTGCATATGGGCCCATTTAAATATGTTTACCATGTCAACTAGTTTATCTTTGATGCATCCTTAAACTTGTCATGCATCCATATCTTGACCATGCTGGATCTTTTGCCGTAGTAGTAATTGTTGCATCCGGTGTTTGTTCTAGTTCGTTGCTTCTTCGCGGATAGGACGTTGAGATGATGTGAGCAACGACAAGTTCTTCGGATGTACCTCTACTTGCTGGATTCCAGGCAAGTATACTCACTTGCTACCTATGGCTGCCTTTCATCACTTGTTACCGATTCTTCCCGTTGCCTTTATTCTAGCCTTATGATTCGATGCTTGTGTCTCGATCCTATCTTATGTTTACCTTGCAGCCCTGATATAGCCGTTCTTCCACTTCCTATCAACTATTGTTTGTTTACCTTGTTGGCCCTCGTGTCGTAGTTGCATGCTTAGTGTTGTTTGCGCTCAAGTTTCGTTGTCCGTCTTATCACCTGTTTAGTCGATAGTTGGGTTTCAACTTAATCAACAACATGTTAATGTTTTGGGTAATATTAATTTGATGATAAGGCACCGGCAGGAGGCCCGGCGTGGTTTTGAGGCCTGCTAGTGTCGACCCTAATTAGGAAAAGGGTCTTGTCCTCCGATCCATGATGAGCGCACTAACCGCATGTGGGAAGCGAGTATGAGCGCACTAACCGATCGGGCTTTCCATCTGATGCATGCATATGCAGGTGCGAACCTTTTGCGCCAGGGTGGAACTTTTGTAGTCGGCATTTAGGGCGGCGTGGGCTTCCAGTGCTATGAGGGTCCCCCTTTTCTTCGTGGGGGCTCGATTAGCCGCGCACGCACAGCACGTGGTTCTTTGGGCTTGATGCGAAGAAGAGTTGGGTTGTGTTGAGTGCCTCGCTTGGTGGAAGGGCCTTTCCATCTGGCGGGTCATTCTTATGTGTACGGCCAAATTGGTGCATCCCTGCAGGGTTAAATCTTCTCGAGAAGCCGTGTTGTCCGCGGTTATGGATGACTTGGTGAAAGTGCTGGCTAACAAGTAGTCAGACAATTTACACTTAACGATGATAACTTGAGTAGTAATATAGATTACCTCCACCATAAAAATGAATGTCACTCTAATCAACAGTGTGAGTTTCCTTGGGTTGCTTCCTTAGTAGGGGGGTAACACTGGATGGGTATTGTTTGGTGAGTAGTTGTAGTTGGTTCTGATACGCTATCTTATCCCTTTCTTTTAGCCGGATGTTGTAGCGCGTCTCCGTAGTTAGTTAGTGCAGCCAGCTGCCGCTTCTCTGCAATAATCCCTTCCTTTCCGTTGTACCCAGAGTATTTGTATCTTGTGATGATTGGTTACGCTGGTATCTTGTGAGTATGGTTTATCCACTTGCCAGTACTTAACCGTACTGACCCACGAATCCATTTCGTGGCTGCATATTCCACATTGCAGTCAACAGGTTTGAAGTCTGACGACGTTAGCTTGGGAATCCCTCCGGCTTGGCCTGGGCAGGGATTGGACGCCATCGGTTATCTTCAGGACTCTTAGTCCAATTTGTATCTTGTCCGTAGTCGGACGCTATGTTGTTTCTTCCGCTGTTATTTGGATCTGTGTATTGTATCAGTTGTATCCTTGACTCGTTTGAGTCGTCTTGTATATATCTCTTCTGTTGTTGTTGTGGATTATTCGTGAACTGTTGTAATGTTATCACAAGTGGCAACCTGGAATCGGTTATTATGTGGATTTGGCGGAAAGGCTGCAATCTGCATAGTGCCCGATCTCGGGGCGTCACACCAACTCTTCTTCGCATCAAGCCCAAAGAACCACGTGCAATTGAGCGCACGACTAATCAAGCCCCACGAAGAAAAGGGGACCCTCATAGCACTCTAAGAACGTGTCTCCCTAAATGCCGACTACAAAAGTTCCACCCTGGCGCCAAGGGTTCGCACCTGCATATGCATGCGGCAAATGGAAAACCCGAACTAAGTGTGGCGATTTGGACGAGATGCGAATCGAATCAAAGTTGCGGGGGGTGCCCATACACGCTTCCCACATGCGGTTAGCGCGCTCATCATGGATCGGAGGACAAGACCCTTTTCCTAATTAAGTTCGACACTAGCAGGCCTCAAAACCACGCCGGGCCTCCTGCCGGTGCCTTATCATCAAATTATTATTACCCAAAACATTAACATGTTGTTGATTAAGTTGAAACCCAACTATCAAACTAAACAGGTGATAAGACGGACAACGAGACTTGAGCGCAAACAACACTAAGCATGCAACTACGACACGAGGGCCAACAAGGTAAACAAACAACAGTTAATAGGAAGTGGAAGGAAGGCTATATCATGGCTGCAAGGTAAACATATGATAGGATCGAGACAGAAGCATCGAATCATAAGGCTAGCATAAGGACAACGGAAAGAATCGGTAACAAGTGAGGAAAGGAAACATAGGTAGCAAGTGAGTATACTTGCCTGGAATCCAGTTTGGAGAGGTACATCCGCAGAACTTGTCGTTGCTCACATCATCTCAACGTCCTATCCGCGAAGAAGCAACGAACTAGAACAAACACGGGATGCAACAATTACTACTACGGCAAAAGACCCAGCATGATCCTATTTTATATGCATGACAAGTTAAAGGGTGCATCAAAATAAATACAAGACATGATGAAACATTTTAAATGGGCCCAAATGCAAAGATAAGGTTGCATTTGGAAAATCCCAGGTGCATGCTTAGTTATTTAAGTGAATTACAAGCAAACATTAGGTTGAAGTGATTAAATGGCATGGTGGATGATGAAAACAGAATGTATACAACATTAGCTTCAATGTGATATCTCATTTGCCAAATTTGGAATTTTAAATATTTAATTATGAATTTTTGCAATTTAAAAGGCTTAATTAAAGCATTGAATTATTGCACCACTTTTAATTGGGAAAAACAGTAAACAAATTGTATATTTGAAAAGTACAGAGAATTTTGATTGGAAAACATATTTTATATGTTGAATTTGGGTTTGAAATGAGCAAGTAATTAAATTGGCAATTTTAAATGCATTAAACAAAGAATTATTGTTTTCAGCAATTTACATTATTCAAAACAGAAAACAAAGTTTATATTTGGAAAGTTTATTTAATTCTGCATGGAAAACATATTTTACTTTGTGAAATTGGAGTTAGTATGAATTTGTTATTCAATTTTGAAAACCAGGGATCAATCTGTAATTCCAGGGACCAAAACGTGAAGGAAACAGATTGCAGAGAGGGCCCTGGGAGTTTGTTACTCAGCACACATGCCACATGGGTCACTGACCAGTGGGGCCAGGCCCTGCTGGCGCCTGCGTGGCTTGGGTGCGTGCTGACAGTGCTATGGGAGTCACAGACAGGTGGGTCCTCCTCGCTGGCGTGGACCAATGGCAAAAAAGGTGGGGGTTTTGCCTCCCCTGGGTTTCGAACTCGTGACTCGCTGCGCCGCACAAAGGAACCGAACCACTGGGGTAAACGAGCGCTTGTGATTCAGAAAGCTACGCTCTGCTTTTGAAGTGGTTCCGGTAAATTTTATCTGACTAAACTGAAGAGAACAGACGGACCGAACGCACCGGCCGGCGACGATCTTCAGAGGCGCACTGGTGGCGGCTCGTACAGTGCAAGGGGAGAAGGGACGGGAGGCCGGTAGGGCGTGCTCACCTCGAGGAGGCGCGGGCGTCGCGTGCGAAACCGGCGGAGGAGGACGGCCCGCGCGGGAGTGAGTCTGACGGAGACGCTGACAGGTCCGTAGCTCACCGGCGAAGAAGAGCTCGACGGCGTCGTCGCTGCAGCCCGCCTCCGGCCGCGCCGTCTTCAGCAAAAGTGGAGGTGGAACCCTCGTGATTCCATTCCAGCCGAGAAGAGCCCCCGTCGACGACCACAGCAACCGCACCCTCACCTCCAACTACCAGCTAGTATTGCTTCCGGCAGGGAAATTCAGAACAGACAGAAAATTTTCAGAGAGTTTGGAGGGGATCTGGAAGGAAAGAAGAGGGCGGCGGCGATCTGCAGGAAGGGGAAAGGAGAGGGCTAGGGTTAGGGCTGGCCTCGGGGTTAGATATAGAGAGGGTAGGGAGCAGGTAGAGGGGAGACGTGGCTGCTTCTGTGCCACGGGAGCTCACCTGCTCCACGGCTGCCCGTCCGTACGAAGGAGGAAGGAGGGGTTTGAGTCGTAGGTGGCTGGGCCGGCCCAGTGTGGCTGGCGTGGCTGCCTCCCCATTTCCTTTTCTTTTATTTATTATTTTTTTTGTAGAAAAGAAAAGAAGAGAAATAGCATAAGAGTTTTAGGGTTTTGATTCAACAAATATTTTAGTTGGACATAAGACTACCTTTGCCCAAGTGTAAGCTATTTTGTTTTCAAAGTTTGAATTTGCAGTATTTATTAAACAATGGGATTTGAATTCAAATCCAAAAGAGGTTTTCCACATTGAGGCAATGTTTAAATAACCAAGTATAAATAATAATTCCACTTCAAATATGAATTACAATTTTAGTTGAATTGTTTGCAATTTTAATTGAAACCATTTGGAACATGTTTGAAGTTTTAAATTGGTTTGAAAACAAAGGTGCATATGATGCATGAGGCAATGCATGCAAAAAAAGAAAACAAGCAATTCTATTTGAGGGAAATCCCCCGGGTGTTACAATAAGCATCAACTACAAATAAGTAATTCACATCGGGAGAGAGATCTAGTGGAAAACAACGATATAGAAACCTAATTGTTACAGCGGGAAAAAGGTGGATGGTGAGGATGATGGTGTTGATGGTGAGGATGATGACGATGATGATGCTTGGTGCGATGAAGGTGACGGTGGTGACGATTCCCATCTCCGGGAGGGAATTTCCCCGGCGGAATCTCCCCGTCAGGAAGGTGTTTTCTTCTCTCTGTCATTTCCATTGCGAAGAGGCAGCGGAAAAATTCTACCCTCCTCGAGATTTTTAGGTCACGGGGGGTAAGTACCCCGAAGGAGAGCCGGAGGGGTGCCTGGGCCCCCAAGGGCCTACCAGGTGTGGCCAAGAAGGGGCCTGCGCCTGGCTACCCCTTGGGAAGCCCTTCGGACTCCCCCGGTGATTTCTGACAGAACCTTGTTTTCTAATTTTTTCACATTTTTTCTAACGTCCAGAAAATATCCCTTCTGACGGGTTCTTTTTCCAGCTGTTTTCTGACTCTGATAAATAATTCCGTAAAACTGCAAAACACAGAGAAAACCACGAAATAACATAATTATAGTGCTCTAATAGGGAAAATATCAGTGAATAAGGGAAAATTATCATATAAAATAGTGATGCAGAATGGACGTATCAGACACCCACATAAAAACTTCTAAGAAGGACAGTGATGGCTTGCTTTTTGGTAGACTTATTTTGAGCGTCATTAATTCTATACCAAGCATATTTTAAACTTTCCCCACCTCTTTGTTTAAAGGTGAGGACCTTAGCTTCCGGGATTAGAGCTAGACATACAAACAAAACAAAGATAAAACCAAACTAACAAAGCAATTAAAATACTAGAAACTAGAAAACTATTTTTTATTTTTGATATAAGAGAAATGAAGATAAATAAAAGTACACTAAGCAAGAAAAAACAAAAGAGAGAAAGTGGAAGTGTGTAACTCCCCTAGCTAAAATCTTGAAGTTCCCGGCAACTGCGCCAGAAATTACTTGCTTGTTGGCGTGATCACACATCCGTTGGGAAACCAAAATAGGAAGGCATGATGTAGTCAACAGCGAATTTCCACGAGTTAAGGAACCAGGGTGATCAATCCCGTGGGACTTAGAATTCTCTCAGTAGGTTTCTTGTTGTCCAGTGCTTTAACAAGCGTGGGCCTCCACACAAACACAAACTCTCTCTTGATCACAACTTTCCGAGAAGGTTGTCAATCTTCCCGTCTTGGTGAAAACTAGAGAATTAATTGTATCAAATGATTGGAGAATATTGATTAAAAACGGAGAAACGAACATGTGATGATTAGAAGAAAGTAAACAACGTTGTAATCAATGAGTAAAATAGGACCCGGGGGCCATAGTTTCTCTAGTGGTGTCTCTCCTAAGAACAATAAACATGCTAGGTAAACAGGTTACAGCTGGGGAATCGACAAACCATGAACATATAAAAGTAATATTATGACGAGTTTTAGTTCACGGGTTCTAACATTGTAGGGATTTATGTCAAGTTAAATAGACCGCCATCTGACAAAATCTATTACTAAAAGTCTACCTTGAGACAACTATCCAGCAAATCTCACTTGTATTAAGTTGCAGCAATGAAATGATTGCTTGTATGAAATAGACAAATGCAGTAAGACCAATATGTAGTGTAAGAAATAATTCCCATCCCTAGACTAGAACACCGTTGTTTTCTCCCTAGTGGCAACATTACATCCTCAAATTACACATTTCTGTCACTCGGGCATCGGTTATAGGAGGAACGAACCCACTATCTAGCATATAAACTCTCTCTTGGAGGTGTATACAATAACTTGGCCAAGGAAATCATACACAACGAAGTGCATTGCAAGACAATATTAAAACTCTCTAAAGATATAAGTGAATCATCTCAATATGAGATGAACAAAACAATCATAATCTCATGGTTCATCAGATCCCATCAAACACACCATGTAGCAATTACATAACGGCGATCTTGATCATGTAAAGAACCTCAGAAGATCTAAACATGGTGGCACAAGGAAGATAGAACACCATCTAGCTACTGTTATGGACTCGTAGTCTCAGGATGAACTACTCACACATCTGTCCGGAGGCAATCATGGCGATGTAGAGGCCTCCGTTGACGACCCCCCTCTCTGACAGGGTGCCGGAGTAGGACTCCAGAAGGCCTAGATTGGACTTTCGAGGTGATGGCACCTCTATATCTAATTCTTGGAAAATTTCTTCGTCTCCGATGTTTTTAGGGTTGAAGGCAATTTATATGCAAAGAGACGACACGAGGCGGTGGCCAGGGCCACGAGGCGACCCCATGGCGCGGCCCAGGATGGGGGATGACACTCCTCTAGTGGCCCGTGGATACTCTCCGGCACTCCTTTATACTCCATCTACGTTTCGGGTAAAAAATAATCTTCGTGAATTTTCAGGACTTTTGGGGAATATTTTCTTTAGAACTTTTCTGAAACATAAAAACAAAAGAAAATAGAAAAGCTCTCGGCAAGTTGTTAATAGTTTAGTCCATGAAATCATCCGGAAAATGAAGTAAAACATGCACAAAATATGGGAGAACATAAATAAAACAAGCATGGAGCATAAAAAATTATAGATATCTTTGGGACATATCATTTCTTCATAGATAGATCTTTTGGCGGTTGCGTTGAATGCAAGGCGAAAATTTTGAATTCCGTACACGCAACTGAGTAGACATGTCTGGCATTCCTTCCACTACAATGATAATTATCAGTACCTTGATGCACATAATGACCCCCACACCTATCTGCTACGCCTCGATGGTGCTAGGAATTCTAGCTGCTTGTGATGGCGTGTTGGGAACCCAAAGAGGAGGGTGTGATGAGTGTAGCGGTAAGAACTTCCCTCAGGTAAGAACCAAGGTTATTAATCCAGTAGGACAAAGAGGATCTTCGGAAGGTTGATGCCACCGATAGTGGTGATGGCTCACCGGTGTCAGCAACAACGCGGAACCTGCACACAACACAACCAAAATACTTTGTCCCAACTGTACAGTGAGGTTGTCAATCTCACCGGTCTTGCTGAAAACAAAGATTAGACGTATAGTGTGGAAAATAGTGTATGCTTGTAGTAAGTAAAGAAAGCAGGAAATTGTAGTGGTTTGTTTAACAGTGTAGGAAAATGGACCGGGGTTCATAGGTTCACTAGTGGTGTCTCTCCATAAAAGATAGCATGCTGAGTGAACAAATTATAGCTGGGCAATTGACAAATAAAGGTTGCACCGTAGTGCACATTCATGACATGAAGAATACTATGATATTTAGTGCGGGCATTACAACAATATACATAGACCATAATCCAATTGCATCTATGACTAATAATCCACCCTCAGGTTATCATCCGAACCCCTTAGGTATTAAGTTGCAAGCAATAGATAATTGCATTAAAAAATGTGTGTAATGTAAGAAATAATTGTGCACGCGGGCACTCACACCGTTGTTTTCTCCCTAGTGGCAACAACACATCCTCCCCCGTCACGTTTTTGTCACTCGAGCACAGGCGAAAAGGAGGCATGAACCCACTATCGAGCATAAATACTCCCTCTTGGAGTTACTAGCAACTACTTGGCCAGAGCACCACTAGCAACGGAAAGCATGCAAGATCACAAATAACATATGCAATAAAAGACTATAGTCAACTCGACATAAGTTCAATCTTCATCGGATCCCAGCAAACACAACACAAAGGATTACATAAGAAAAATCTCGATCATGTTAGGAAGCTCACGAGATCTAAACATGGAGGCAGAGGAGGAGAATACAACCATCTAGCTACTGCTATGGACCTGTAGTCCAAGGATGAACTACTCACGCATCACTCCGGAGGCAGGAATGGTGATGTAGAGGCCTCCGGTGATGATCTCCTCTCCGGCAAGGTGCCTGAGACAGCTTCAGAACCCCCCTGATCTAGGGTTGACGATGACGGCGGCTGCGGAACTTTTCGGGGATTTTTTATCAGGTCTCTAGGGTTTTCCATCCGGGTGGAATAAATAGGCGAAAGGGAAGAGGCGGTGGAGCCCCGGGGTCCGCACACCACCCGCTGGCATGGCCAAGGGGGGGACCGCGCCACCCCACGGTGTGGGCCCCCTGGTGCCCCTCTTCGACTCCTCTTCGGTCTTCTGGATGCTTCCGGGGAAATTAGGACTTTCGGGTTTCGAATTTTCCAATTCCGAGAATATTTCCATAACAACTTTTCTGAAACTAAAACAAGTAGAAAACATGGAACTGGCTCTGTGGCATCTTGTTAATAGGTTAGTCCGGAAAATCGATAAAAATGACATAAAGAAGGGAGAAAACATGTAGCAATTGACATAATATTATCATGGAGCATCAAAAATTATAGATACGTTGGAGACATATCAAGCATCCCCAAGCTTAGTTCCCACTCGTCCTCGAGTAGGTAAACGATAAAACAATAATTTCTGAGGTGACATGCTACCAACATAATCTTGATCATAAAAATGTAAAATCATATGTAAGCTAAGATCATAGAACTTTTAAAGAAAACATGATAAGTAGAACTTTAATAATAAAGCATAGCAATCACTTTGAAGGGGTCGTTGCATAGAAAACAAAAGATTTCCTATGCGAGAGACACCCGAAAGACCAAGATCTAATCTAGGAGACGAAGAGCAATGGGCAACAAGAGGGTTAAGGAGAACACATACCCTCGAAGACACAAAGCGTTACGAGATCAAATCTCGTTGTTGGCGTAGTCGTACTCACACCGATCCCGATAGCGAGAAGATGTGCACCGCATCCGGCGGTGCCTCCGTGATCGGTCACACGTACGGTTGATGACGGCCTCCGTTCTCTCGATCAAGCGGGGCGCGGAAGTAGAGGATCCCTCGCAACTCCAGCAGCACAACAACGTAGTGGTGGTGAAGAATCCCATGGTCAGGGCTTTGCCAAGCCGGAAACCATGGAATGGAGCAGCGGGTGGAAGGGAAAAGAGTTGGGAAAGTGTGTCACCCTACGGTTCGCGAATAATATAGACATGATCGAGACTCCTCTCCAATCAATAATCAACAGCGGGATCAGGAAATCCGTGATGACTCCTATTTATTCAACGATGACTCTCATGATCGTGTGAACCAACAACGCCGTGAACTATTCCCTTTGTCTCGCGATATTTTACTTGTCCGAGATTCGAACATTGGTATCAACCATACCTTGTTCAATCTCGTTACCGACAAGTACTCTTTTCTCGTTCCCGTGATATAACATCCTTGTGATCATATGTGGTGCTTGCAACCGGTTTCGATGTGATATCACCAAGAGGGCCCAGAGTATATCTCTCCGTCATTTTGGATGGACAAATCCCACTCTTGATCCATGATCCTCAACTAATACTTTCCGAATACCTAATGACACCTTTATAGTCACCCTGTTACGATGTGACGTTTGATGACATCAAAGCACCCTTCCGGTATCAGTGATTGACATGATCTCATGGTCTAAGGAATAAGTTACTTCGTATGTTTGATATAACAATGTAAACTTAATGACTTAATCGCATTGCTATATTCATTTTGGGTGTATGTTCATCACATCATTCTTATAATGACATGATCCCGTTATTAACAACATCCAATGTTCATGATCAGGAAACCTTGATCATCTATTAATCAACGAGCTAGTTAAAAGAGAGGCTTTACTAGGAACCATTGTTTGTTTATTAAACACACATGTATCAACGTTTCCTGTTAATAAAATTTTAGCATGAGAAATAAACATTCATTATAAACAAGGAATAAGATAATAACCATTTTATTATTGCCTCTCGGGCATATTCCCTTCACACTTTCCATCATGAGAAGTATCTCAACTAAAAGGTCATGAATAACAATGCAAAGAAATATATACGTTTGTTTCAGTTATAGAGAAAGCATGGCAAAGTGATATTTCGCTAGTCCTTAAGAGTGGGGCAAAACATAAATGCTAGGACACCTTCAAAGTTTATGAGGAAGACTAGAGCAAATAGTTTGAGAACAAACAATAACACATCATGGATCAATTAATAATGTATGTGAGACAAATGCACATAAAACTCGGAATGGCAAAAATTCCCTCTGAAATGTGCATAAAGTTAGAAGATGGAGACTCAACATAAAAGTAAAAGAAAGGCCCTTCGTAGAGGGAAGCATGGATCACTCATGTGCTAGAGATTTTTATTTTATTAAATAGAGGTATTAAAAGTTTGACACTCGCCCCATCCATCTTTCACAAACCATGTCTAACCGAATCCTCGGGTGCCTGCCAACAATCACATACCATGGAGGAGTGTCTATATTTTGGGAGATGTATGCTAATGTCAACGAATGGTAAACAGAAAATACAGTACGTCACAAGCCAACTAGATTCACAAGAGCGGCTCCCATATGAAGGACGCATCTGGGTAGAAGGTCATCCCCCTTTCTCTTTTGTTTACACAATTATGCTTTGACTGATAAATCAGGGGCAAAAATAGTGAAGAGATTTTGCGTGTATTAATTTGGGGCTGGGAACCCCACTGCCAGCTCTTCTATCATTTGGATAAGCGGGTGAATCCACTAGTACAGGGTTTGAAATCCAATCAACAAGTGAGATAAAGATTCTCTATTTATGTCCTCATGAGCAAAAACAGGAACATTAAGCAGGAGTAATTTTGAAGGTTTTAAAGGTAACACATGAGAAATTTACTTGGAGTGGCAGTTAAATACCACATGTAGGTAGGTATGGTGGACACAATGGGAAAACTTGGTTTTAGGGAGTTGGATGCACGAGTAGAGGTCATACTTAGTACAGGTGGAGGCTAGCAAAAGACTGGGAGCGACAAATCAAGAGAGCATAAGAGCCATAATCATGCATAGCGACATAAACATCATTAATTAAAGCATAAGCGGTATCACAATTTCAAAAATTAAATGATCATAGAGGATATTAGTGACTGGTTCATAGTCATAAACATGGTGTGAGCATGCGCCAAGTCAACCAAATAAAACATTCGAAAAATAATACCATAAATTTATGCTTCCTTATGACAAGAACAACTCATGAATCTTTCAATGGCACATTAAACACTATAAGCTATTTGGGGCTAATCATGCTACTCAATAACCACAAGGCTTTAAAACTAAAATAACATCTAGCATGATACAAAAAAGTTCTAGCCACAGTCTATACAAGCTTCTACGTGCACCGTTATAAATTCTACCTCAAGTAGCAGTTTCTTTTCCCAACAAGCATCATAGAAGATATGTTTTAACAAAAATACTCTTCATAATACAACAAGCAAACATGAGAGCACTCATATAACACTACTAAAACTAACAACTCTTAGATAAGAGATGCATGCAAAACAGGAGCTAAATAAATGCAGCAGCCAGACAAAGATTAAGAATACAAAGTATTCCGATGAAAAAGTGGAGCGTGTCACTCTCAGATAAAAGAATGCTGGGGTCCAACCAAGCTTATTGAAAAAATAAAAATAAACTGAAAGCAAAAAATAAAAGACGCTCCAAGTAAAGCACATAAGATGTGACCGAATAAAAATATAGTTTCACTAGAAGTGACGTGATAATTTGTCGATGAAGAAGGGGATGCCTTGGGAATCCCCAAGCTTAGACGCTTGAGTCTTCTTGGAATTTGCTGGCATGTACCACCGGGGCATCCCCAAGCTTAGGCTCTTCACTCTTCTTGATCACGTCATACCATCCTCTTCTCTTGACCCTTGAAAGCTTCCTTCACACCAAACTTCTCACAATCTGCAACGTTAGTGCAATCGAAATAATAAATTCACATGGTTCAGTTTCAACACAAGCCTAACACTCATAAACACATTAGCTACTGTCACAACTTATTTTAAAACTCTTTTTCTCAAAAGAACACCAAAAGAAAGAGATTAAGATGCAAATGCAACTATTGGCAGAAATCTGTCAAAACAGGACAACATGTAAAGATGGTTTTTTTTCAAAAATCTTCCGTTGATCAAATAAAAAAGTGGGCAACTCAGAAAAGTTGCATATATAGCCCAGGACTATGCACAAAAAAACTCAGGTCATTTTGAATTTTCTGTGATTTTATACGGAATAAACAGTGGACAGCAGAAATCTGTTTCCTGCGCAGAAATCCGAAATATAGCCTCAACTTTCCACTAGAGGCTTTACTTGGCTCAACAAAAACACAAAACAAAAGATACAGAGGGGTTTCTAAGGAAATAGACAACACCCGGGTGCAAATAAAAAAAAAAAAAACGAAGGAAAACGGGTTGAAAACGGAGAAATAAAATGGGTTGTCTCCCGGTAGCGCTTTTCATTAACGCCTTTCAGCTAGGCATAGAAAGCAACTCAAGTATTTTCAAGTGAAGAAGCGTCAACATCATAACTTTCTCTAATAAATGAATCAAAAGGTAGCTTAATTCTATTTCTAGGAAAGTGTTCCATACCTTTCTTGAGTGGGAATTTATATTTAATACTCCCCTCTTTCATATCAATAACAGCACCAACAGTTCTAAGAGAAGGTCTTCCCAAAACAATAGGACAAGAAGCATTGCATTCAATGTTCATAACAACAAAATCAACATGGACAAGGTTATTGTTAACCATAATAAGAACATCATCAATTCTACCTAAAGGTTTCTTCTTAGCATTATCAGCAAGATGAACATCCAAATAACAGTGTTCCAACGGTGGCAGATCAAGAATATCATAAAGCTTTTTAGGCATAACAGAGATACTAGCACAAAGATCACACAAAGCATTGCAATCAAAATCATTTACTTTTATCTTAATGATGGGCTCCCAACCATCATCCAATTTCCTAGGGATAGATGTTTCAAGTTTCAGTTATCCTCTCTAACTATCATGAGAGCATTGGTAATATGTTTAGTAAAGGCCATATTCATGGCACTAGCATTGGGACTTCTAGCAAGATTTTGTATGAACGTAATTAATTCAGAGATATTGCAATCATCAAAATCAATATTATTATCATCAAAACTAATGGGACCATTATCTCCCACATCTCTAAAAATTTCAGCATTTTTATCCGAAGCAATTTCAGCAATTTGAGGCAATTTAGCACGTTTCACCAAAGGGGTGGAGACTTTGTTAACACCAACTAATTTACCATTGATAGTAGTAGGTTTACTGGCACTTGGAGCTTCAGTTTTACTAGTGGTGGTGATAGTGCAAACTGTAGCAATATTTTTCTTTTTAGCCAATTCATCTTCTCTTTCCCACCTAGCACGTAGTTCAGCCATCAACCTAACATTTTCATCAATTCGAAATTGGATGGCATTGGTTGCAGCAAAAGTATTATCTTCAATGGTTTCAGTTTTAGCAGCCATTTTATTGATCAAAGAAATTTGTGCCTGTGACAGGGCCGAAATACTAATCTGAGCACTTGAAATTTTACCTTGCAAAGCAGAGATTTCTCTATTTAAATTCCCAATTTGTTGGCTAATAGTTCTCAACATAGCAGATTGTTCTTCCTAAACAACTTATTTTGTTCATATTGCATTTGCATAAATTTCTTAGTTGCTTTTTCAACTTCTACAATCCTTTCTCACTAGGCATTCCATATCTACCATAAGAATAACCACTACCACTATTAGGAGGATAGGGCTTATAATTGTTTCCACCAAAATTATTTCTATAAACATTGTTGTTAAAATTATTATTTCTAATAAAGTTCACATCAACATGCTCTTGTCGAGCAACCAAAGAGGCTAAAGGAACATTATTTGGATCAACTTGAGTTTTACCATTAACAAGCATAGACATAATAGCATCAAGCCTTTCACTCAAAGAGGAGGTTTCCTCAACAGAATTTACCTTCTTACCTTGTGGAGCTCTCTCAGTGTGCCACTCTGAATAATTTATCATAATATCATCAAGAAGCTTTGTTGCATTTCCCAAAGTGATGGACATAAAGGTACCTCGAGCAGCTGAATCCAATAGGTTCCTTGAGGAGAAATTCAGTCCTGCATAAAAGGTCTGTATAATCATCCAAGTAGTCAGTCCATGAGTGGGACAATTCTTCACCATAGTTTTCATTGTTTCCCAAGCTTTAGCAACATGTTCATTATCAAATTGTTTAAAATTCGTCATGTCCCTTCTCAGGGATATAATCTTAGCAGGAGGATAATATTTTCCAATGAAAGCATCTTTACACTTAGTCCATGAATCAATACTATTTCTAGGCAACGATAACAACCATTCTTTAGCTCTTCCTCTCAAAGAGAAAGGAAATAATTTCAGTTTAATAATATCTTCATCCACATATTTATATGTTTGCATATCACATAGTTCAACAAAATTATTAAGGTGAGCAGCAACATCATCAGTACTAACACCAGAAAATTGCTCTTTCATAACCAGATTTAATAAATCCGGTTTAATTACATAGAAAGCAGCAGTAGGAGCAGGTGGAGCAATAGGTGTGCAAATAAAATCATTGTTGTTTGTGCTAGTGAAGTCACACAACTTAGTATTCTCAGAGGAACTCATTTTAGCAGAATAAAAGCAAGAAAATAAATAACAGTTATAAAGTAAACTATTTTTTTGTGTTTTTGATATAAAGAAGCAAAACAAGATAAAAAATAAAAACAAGACAATAAAAAAAATAAAGAGGTTGAGAGTGAGAGCTTCCCCTTGCCAGAAGACTTCTTTCACCCTAGCAACGGCGCCAGAAATTCTTTTGCTATGCCTCGATGGTGCTAGGAATTCTTGCTGCTTGGGATGGCGTGTTGGGAATCCAAAGAGGAGGGTGTGATGAGTGTAGCGGTAAGAACTTCCCTCAGTTAAGAACCAATGTTATCAATCCAGTAGGAGAAAGAGTATCTTCGGAAGGTTGATGCCACTAACGGTGGTGATGGCTCACCGGTGTCAGCAACAACGCGGAACCTGCACACAACACAAGAAAAATACTTTGTCCCAACGGTACAGTGAGGTTATCAATCTTACCGGTCTTGCTGAAAACAAAGAATAGACGTATAGTATGGAAAATAGTGTATGCTTGCACTAAGTAAAGAAAGCAGGAAATTGTAGTGGTTTGTTTAACAGTGTAGGAAAATGGACCGGGGTTCATAGGTTCACTAGTGGTGTCTCTCCATAAAAGATAGCATGATGGGTGAACAAATTACAGCTGGGCAATTGACAAATAAAGGTTGCACCGTAGTGCACATTCATGACATGAAGACTACTATGATATTTAGTGCGGGCATTACAACAGTATACATAGACCGTGATCCAACTGCATCTATGACTAATAATCCACTCTCTGGTTATTATCCGAACCCCCTTAGGTATTAAGTTGCAAGCAACAGATAATTGCATTAAACAATGTGTGTAATGTAAGCAATGATTGTGCACGCGGGCACTCACACTGCTGTTTTCTCCCTAGTGGCAACAACACATCCTCCCCCGTCACGTTTCTGTCACTCGAGCACATGCGAAAAGGAGGCATGAACCCACTATCGAGCATAAATACTCCCTCGTGGAGTTACTAGCAACTACTTGGCCACAGCACCACTAGCAACGGAAAGGATGCAAGATCACAAATAACATATGAAATAAAAGACTATAATCAACTCGGCATAAGTTCAATATTCATCGGATCCCAGCAAACACAACACAAAGGATTACATAAGAACAATCTCGATCATGTTAGGCAGCTCACGAGATCTAAACATGGAGGCATAGGAGGAGAAGACAACCATCTAGCTAATGTTATGGACCCATAGTCCAAGGATGAACTACTCATGCATCACTCCGGGGGCAGGCATGGTGATGTAGAGGCCTCCGGTGATGATCTCCTCTCCAGCAGGGTGCCGGAGACACCTTCAGAACCCCCCTGATCTAGGGTTGACGACGGCGGCGGCTGCGGAACTTTTTGGGATTTTTTATCAGGTCTCTAGGGTTTTCCATTCGGGGGGAATAAATAGGCGAAAGGGCAGAGGCGGTGGAGCCCTGGGGGCCCACACCATCCCCTGGTGGCTGGTGCAGGCAAGGGGGGACCGCGCCACCCCATGGTGTGGGTCCCCTGGTGCCCCTCTTCGACTCCTCTTCGGTCTTCTGGATGCTTCCGGGGAAAATATGACTTCCGGGCTTCGAATTTTCCAATTCCGAGAATATTTCCTGAACAACTTTTTTGAAACTAAAAATAGCAGAAAACAGGGAACTGGCTCTATGGCATCTTGTTAATAGGTTAGTCCGGAAAATCGATAAAAATGACATAAAGAAGGGAGAAAACATGTAGCAATTGGCATAATATTATCATGGAGCATCATAAATTATAGATACGTTGGAGACGTATCACTATCTCGAAGATCTTTATCGCGAGAGCCACTTTTATTACTAGCATTCACTTATCACACTGCTTTTTGATACATTATAATGGCTGAGGTGAAACATTCCTCGTAACCCGACATGTACTCCTTTACTCACTCCGTCTTCCGATGTTCCTTTATGATCATCACCACAATCAAGTGTCCGGCCGGACGATGTTGGACACGACAATACTTGAGAGGGCCAGAGAGTATCTCTCCATCTCCAGGAGTAGCAATTCTCATAACCACACAATATAGAAACCTGGCATACTATCCGCTAATAACAAATGACCAACTTTATAATTACCCTATTACGGTGTAATGTTTGGAGGTCCCCATCACGGCCATATCGTATAATGTTCTTATATGTCTTAAGGTCAGACGATTATAGTGAGGTAATACTAAAACTGATAAACTACCGATATAATATGGACGATGTGTTTCAATGGTATATCAATTGGGTCTTATGCATCGTCGTTGTTTCCCCAAACAACTCTGATCCCATATATTATTGGAAACCTCACAACACCTTGTTCCTTACCACATAGTAAGGATACCAGGAATATCAGAATATATGAACCAGTCATAGAGACATAACTAGGGATATCAATGGTCTTTATATTTCACAATGTATTAGGGTTTTCCTCCGAATACTCACTATCCGAGACAGACATAATTTTAGCATAGAACATAAAATTAACCATGAAACAAAATTATGAATACTAACCATTTATTATTGCCTCTAGAGCATATTTCCATCACTTACTCCTACATAAGACCATAAAGTAATGGTTTTCCTAGAAGGCGTAACCAAACCTTGTTATACTTGGCGTGGTGTATGATTTCATTTACTAAATCTGCATTTTATTTTTGGAGGTACGCTTAAGAGGCTACAACTTTTACTCAAAAAAAAAGCGCCATCAAAATTTATTGAAATGACACCATATGTGTTATGGGTTTCAGAAGAAGTCCAAGTTGTAATTTCTAAAAATTTGAGGTTGTGATACATTTGTAAAGAGTTTACAACCGACAAAACTCGAACCCAAAGCGAATAAGTGTGCATTTGTAGGTTATCCCAAGGAAATAGTTGGGTATTCCTTTTACCACAAAACCAAAGGCAAACAAATTGTAGCCAATGGTGGCATATTTCTCGAGAAAGATTTTATCGATAACGATTTAAGTTTAAGGACAGTAGAGCTTGATGAGATTGGTGAATCTAACCAAGACGTGCAAAGTAGAGCAGCCCCAGAAGAAATTCTGGAGATGCCTATGGCACATGAGGCTCCAGAGACTACAACAGTTGAAGCCATCAACACACCTATTGAACCACGTAGGTTGGGTAGGCTTTGTCTTACTATGGAGAGACTGGGAGAACAATTATTGTTGTTGGACGATGATGAAACGACTATCTAAAGTGACACAATAATGGGCCCTTACTCCGTTAAATGGTAGAATGCCATGAAATCTGAGATAGACTACATGTATGAGAACCAAGTTTAGAACTTGGTAGAACATCCTGAAGGCATAACACCTATAGAAAATAAATGGATCTATAAAAAGAAAAACAGATACAAACGGTAATGTGACCTTTTATAAAGCTCGACTTGTCACGAAGCGGTTTCTAAAAATTCAAGTAGTTGACTACGATGATACTTTCTCTGCCATAACGATTCTTAAGTATGTTCGGATAATTTTACAGTAGTTGCATATTTCGGTTACGAGATATGGCAGAGGGATGTCAAAGCAGTGTTCCTAAATGGGAAGCTAATCGAGGATATGTACATTGTACAACCTGAAGATTTTGACAATCCAAAGGTGCTAGAAAGGTGTGCAAACTCCTGCGTTCAATTTATGGACTGAAGCAAGCATCATGGAGTTGGAATTTTCGCTTTGATGAAGTGGTCAAAGGGTTATGCTTCATGAAGAATAGTGGAGAATCTTGTATTTACAAGATAGTGAGTGGGAGTGCTATAGCATTTCTTATACTATATGTGGATGACATATTGTTGATAAGAAATGATGAAATTTTATTAATACCATCAAGAACTCTTTAAAAATAGGTTTTTGATGAAAGATTTAGGTGAAGAAACTTACATATAAGTCATCAAGATCTATAGAGATAAAACTCGACGTACCTAGAATACCTATCTAGAGAAATTATTGAAGAGCTTCAGTATGGAAGATTCTACTAAAGAATCACCTTCAGTGGTTCAAGGGAAACCACTTAGCAAAAAGCAATGTCTTAAAGACAAATTCTAAGCGGGAGAACATGAGTGGGGAACCATATGCTTGAGAAATTTGATTCATCGTGCATGCCATTATATGTACCAGATAAAATGTGTCATATGTTGTAAAGTGTTACGAGCAGAATACCAGAAGTAACCGGGGAAAGGGTTCACTAGACAAACAGTGCAAAATATTCTTAATTACTTACAAAGTAATGTGAATATGTTCATCATCAATGAGGTGATAAAAGAGCTAACTGAAAGGATTTACAACGATGGTAGTTTTACCACTGATCCCGATAAATGCATGTCTTTATCAGGCTATATGTTTATTCTTAACAAAGGAGTGATGAGCTGGAAATAGTTCCAACCAAGATACAGTTGTGGATTCTACAATAGAAAAAAAGTATACTGCATCACGTGCTGCAAAGGAGGGCGTGTGGACGAACAAATTCATTACAAAATTACGTGTGGTTTCAAGTGCATTGGAGCAAATGTAGATTCATTGTGACAAATAAAATTATGCTATTACCCAGAACTAGGAAACTGAGGTCCCACCTAAAGGATCCTTCTGATTCTCAAAAAAATGAGGGGCAAGGGGATTGATACCGAGAAATATTTCTTATTATAAGAGGTGATTTGATCTGCATATGTTTGGTAAAAGAACAATCTTCTCGTTTCCTTTAATCATATAATAAATGTAAAGTATTCAATTATAACATGAAAACGTGACTCAATTGGTCTTAGTTAGTCAAAAACTATAGCTGCATGGAGTACGGTAGAATACCCCAGTACGGCCATTCGGGAATTTCCCCTGAGGACGACTCCCATACAATTCTTGTGAGATCTTTTGTACTCGATTCGGATCTCTATTCAATGTGTTTTCAGTATCCTAACTTCCAAGGGATGAGATGCCCACGATACCCAATAGTGCTAGCCAAACCAAGCTAGTACACAAGAAAGCCGGAATAAAACAAAGGAATAGAAATAGAACATAGGGAATAATCATGTATAATGTTGATATCATCTCATACAACAGATCATGAGTGAGGAATGAGGATGACATCAAGATGTGAAAAAATCATACGGGGCCTAAGTGTGCCAGATCCGTTGAAAAGATTGTATATTGCTTGCAAAAGCACAAGCAACACCGAAATGTCATATGTGTTAAAATGCTAAAAGTAAACTAGATTATTGACTCTAGCGCAAGTGGGATACTAATGGAAATATGCCCTAGAGGCAATAATAAATGTGTTATTATTTATGTTTTGTTTCATGGTTAAGTTTATGTTCTATGCTATAACTGTATTAGTCCCGAATAGTGAGTATTCGGAGGAAAACCCTAATACATGTGTGGGATATAAGCACCAAAGATATCCCCGATCATGCCTCTTTGACTGGATCATATATTATGAGAGTCATGGTTTCCTAACTATGTGGCAAGGAAGAAGTTGTTGTGAGGTTGCCAATAATATATGGAATCAGAGTTGTTTGGGGAAACGACAAAGATGTATAAGGCCCAATTAATATACCATTGAAACACATCGTCAATATTGTTATCGGTAGTTTTAGTATTACCTTTACTATGATCTTTTTGACCATAGGACACATATAAAACTAGGTACAATATGTACGTGATAGGGACCTCCAAACGTTACACCATAACATGGTAATTATAAAGTTGGTATTTTGTTCTTACTGGATAGTACACCAGGTTTCTGTATAGTGTGGTTACGGGAATTGCTACTCCTGACGATGGAGAGATACACTCTGGGCCCTCTCAGATATGGCCGTGTTTGTTATCGTCTGTGCATGCACTATATCATGGTGATGATCATAAAGGAACACTAGAATACGGAATGAGTAAAGAGTACATGCTGGGTAATGGGGAATATTTCACCTTGGGCATTGTAAAGCACCAAGAAGCAGTGTGATAAGTGAATGTTAGTAATATCGGTGGTTCTCACGATAAATATCTTAGTTATATGTGCGGGGGTCATTATGTGCATCAAGGTACTGGTAATGATCATTAAAGAGGAACAATTTTTGGACATGTCTGCATGTATTCAAACCCATAGGGTCACATACTTAAGGTTCAGTGAGATATATGAGTTGTGTTTCGACGGAAGATATAGATGAAAGTAACTTCCAAGGTTTGTTCGAAGGGTCTTGGGATATGACGGAGGAGTCTGGAATGTCATAGAGAGTGGATGAAATGGTTCCATATACATTTTATAGAAAATGGTGGAGTGGTCCAGGAAATTTCCGGAAAGTTTCGGAGGAGTCCGGGATTTTTCGGGAAAGTCCAGAATGATCAAAAACCCTAGTGGAGCCACATGTGCCAGTGGGAACATGGGCCCATTGGATGGTGTTGCCAAAGAGGAGGGGAAAAACCTTGGCCGAATTGGCCAGGGGTTCCCTCATGCGGATTGGAAAGAAAGAAGGGGAGGGACCTAGTTGGTCTCCAACTCCTCCCTTGGTCAAATAAGATTAGGGAGGGAGCCCACCACAGATTCCTCCTCCCCTCCCAACTCGCATGGGGAAGGGAGGATTCTAGTAGGACTCCACCTACCACACATTGGCGCGACAAGGAAGGATGGAGTCCTACGCACCACCAGGGGCACCTCATTGTATGTGCCTAGCCCCATGTGGACGCACCCAACACCACTAGCCGAGTCCCGATGACACCTTGTTGCCCCGGTGCTTCGTCTAATTCATCTATTTTGCGGGAGCTCTGTCGGGTTAGTGCCCCGGTGTGACCTAGTTCTCTCCGGTGATCACGGAGAGCTTCCATATATTCATCGAAAACGTCCCGACTTCGTCATCGGTGCTTGATCACGTTACGACTCCGTGTTGATGATCGCGTAGGTGTGGATATTGTGGAGGTGATGAGCTTGCGGTACTAGATCGTGAGATAATACATCTTCTCGCGATTAGACGTGTCTAATTGCGGGGATCGAATATGTCTACTTCCACGCCGACCTCGTCACGACAATCTTCCGCTAGTTCAACAAACGAGGGTACGTTACGTTGCTTCCCGCCTTAAATTGGATCTTGATTTATGCGCTAGAATTTTTTTGTTTTCCGTAGCGCGTTCCCCAACATTGAGCAGATCAAACAACATGTACTCTAACTTCTTATTTTTCTCCTTCAAAGGCTCCCTCTCAGCATCCCATTTCTGCTGCCTTATGTTCATACAATTCGGGTCTCCCTTGTGAACCTTCTTGAGCAAATCCAGTTCATTTGCTAGCAAGTTGTTCAGCTTGTCCATCTACTTAATATCTGTCTAACCATGCGCTTCATTATCCCTGTGATCTTGGCATAGTTTTCCCGCACCACCTTTTGCACATTGATATCAATAAACATGTTCACATCAGACAAAAGACTAGCGTATTTTTTTGTCTAGTTTGTTCGTCTCTTAAGAAAGATCCTCCACCACCATTCCATTCTCAACCTTTCCGTTGATTCTGGCAATTGTGTTGTCATTATACATTCCCAGAGTGTGTATAGTGCATCATGTAGTTGTAATGGCCAGTCTTCATCTAACCAAGAAACAAAGCCACAATTTTCCACTTGCAGCAATAGTTAAAACTCATTAACCATTGAAAAATATACATGGACTCAAATATTTATATGATTATTGCAAAGATGAGAGCAACAAATACTAACTAAGAAATGTACATGCATTGAATTATTTAAAATATTAGTACAATCAGAGCACTGCATCATAGCTAACAGACTAGCAAATTCAATGCATTGCATCAGAGCTAATAAGTGAAAGTAAATAATATATATGCAGATCAATGCATCTATCCTATAAAGGCTCAGGGCCAAAGAGGCTCTTCCATTCGTTTCGTGAGGCACGACCCAACCATTTTAACAGTTTTTTACACACCATTTGCTTACCCCTCCGGCTGTCGTGTGGACCTCGTGTGGGTCCGTCAGATGTGTAAAGTGACCCGCCTATCCATCCAGGCCATCTTGAGCGGGGGCGTCTCTTCGCGAGAGCGAAAGGGCACGACCCTTTCCTCTTTCCCGTGAACCTATCCACTCTCTCCTCTTCCTCTATCTCTTCCCTCGGCACCGGCCGCCACGCCCGCGCTGGAGAAGAAGGGCCGGAAGGGAGTGCGCGGCCGCCGCACCGTGCCTCGCATCGGGGAGGAGCGGTGTCGAGGAGCTGATCCTCGAGTTAGGAGGAAAAGAGACCCTAGTAATAAGTAAAGCTCACAAGAAAACTTACATTCTGCACTGAAAAGAGATAGAATCTGCGCCTTGTGTTGCTCACTTCAATTGCTACACATTTAACATGCTTGAGCTTGTGAAGGTGGCAAACCTAATCCACTTTGCAGAATCTGGGGTCTTCGATGCAGTCTGGAGCATAGTCCATGTACGTGAAATCCTGATGGACCATAAATTGCAAAGAAATTTAAGATGAACTGACACAAAATCCCAAAATCCTAAATCAGACTGCAAACCCTAACCGTAGAAATTGGGGAAGTGAGCTTACTCCTAGCAACTACAGATACTCTGTCGTTCTAGCTAGGCATGGCGACGATGGAGGCAGCACAGACGGCGGCGCCGACGCAGCACCTCGAGCACCAGCGAAGGCAGAGGCGGAAATATGACACAGTGAACCACTTGGGCACGACGAAGTGGTTTTGTCCTTACGCTGACGGTGGACCCTAGCGAATAGCCTTTCACGGCCATCTCGGACAAAACCGTCAAAACGAGCCACATCAGGTTGACTGTGGGCCACGATGGTCAGAACGAGCGTCGAACGCCCTGAACCGAGAGATCAATCTTTCCTGTGACAATCGGAGAGTGAAGTGGTATTTTAAAAGAAAACTGTAAAGTGGTGGTTTTGTGAAACTATATCTTTTTTTTTTAAACTAGCCTGAAATGTGGTGTTGTTTTGTAATTTTCTTGTTTTTTTTGCTAAGGCCTAAGGGCATCTCCAGCCGTCCCCCAGAGCCCCCCCCCCCCAAGCGGCGTTTTTCGCGCCGTTTCGCACCAGTCGCCCCCCAGGATCCGATTTAGCGCCGCTTTCCGCCGTTTTTTGCGCCGTTTCACGCCGCCGAACCCAGGCCAAACCCAGCGCGCTCGGTTCGGCTTGGGGGGGAGGGGCGAAATGCGCGCGTGGGCCACAACTGTCGGCGACGGAAGGCGATTTCCCTCTCTTTTTTCGGCGTTTCCCTCCACTTCCCCCCCCCTCATGTACGTCTCCCCCCACTCCATTCCCGCCATTTCCCCCCGTCCCCGAGATCTCGACGCCATGGCTCCCGCCCGATTTACAGGACCCCGCGCCGCCGCCACCGCCGTATCCATTCCCGCAACCTCCGATCTCGGCAAGAAACCACGCAAGCCGAGAGCGCCGAAGGAGAAGCCGTCCGGCATGACCAACAAGGAGTGGATCGCTGAGCGAGCGCGCCTGGCAACGGCCAACGTCAAGCGCCGGGGGAGGGAGGCGGCGCAGCGGCAGATGCAGCTGATGGCGCAGCTGCAGGCGGAGGAGCAGGCCGCTGCCGAGGAAGAGGGGTTGGAGGATGAGGAGGAGGACGAGGTCACGCCGGACGAGCCGCCTACTCCGGTCGCAGCCACAGCGCTGCTCGTCAAGCGGAAGAGCCCCTTCGGCCCCGTCTTCGCCGGATGGAAGCAGTCGCCGTCGCCGTCGCCGCGCCCGTCACCGCACCCGACGCCTGCGCGGTTCGTCGAAGGCGACCCCTTGGGAGGTTTCAACCCCAACCTCACCTTCCCCTACCACCCGCCGATGATGTATGGCGCCTCGCCGGGCTACACAGCTTCCCCGTCCCACCGTCGTGCGATCATGGCCGGACTTCAGCCCCAGGACAACAACTACATGGAGGAGATCATCGTGGCCAGCACGATGGCAGCGGCGGCGAGCCCTGGCTTCCTCGAGCAGAGCGGGGAGTTCTTCACGCAGGGAGGTGGTGACTACGGCGAAGGGTGCTCCACCGACACGCAGGCGACGGAGGTACAGGGCGACGACGACGAGGTGGACGAGACGCCGGTAGCGCCAGAGGGGCCAGATCCGGCCGGCGAAGGCCGAAAGCGCCGTGGTCCTCGCCGTCCCCGCAAGGAACCCAAGGTACCCCCGCCCCCGTCGACCCTCGCATCAAGTGGTTGAACAGGGAGGACGTCCTCCTCGCCGAGGCGTGGAAAACGATCAGCATGGACCCGATCGTCGGCGCCAACCAGCACGTCGACAACTACTGGAAGCGGGTGAAGACTGCCTACGACGAGCGCCGGATATTCGATCCCTACTTCGCCTGTTGCGTCACCGACCGCGGCCAGAAGGCCATGGCGAACCATTGGGTGAACATCCAGGCATCCTGCAACAAGTGGCACGGCATCCAGGAGGAGATCTCGATGAGGCCGGAGAGCGGCGCCAACCGCGAGATGGAAATCGTCCGGATGCTCGAGGTGTACAAGAACGACGAGGGCTCCGACTTCAAGTTCCTCCACGTCTTCGTCGTCATCGAGAAGTGCGAGAAGTGGGCGGAGGCGCGGGGTCGATCGGCAAGGGCAAGGAGTACGTTCCCGACGCGGTGGCTGCGTGCGCGTCCGAAGGCCGTCCGCCGATGGGCCACAAGAAAGCCAAGCAGGCAAGGGACGGCGCGCCGGCAGCGGCAAAGCTCCAGGCGTCCATCGAGACCTGCATCGCCGACGCCCAGGCCCAGGCCGGCAAGAGGGAGGAGGTCGCCAAACAGCGCTGGGCGACGCTAATGGCCAACTCACAGGTGAAGATCGACCTCCTCAGGACTGGCACCACGGCGAAGAAGAGGAACAACGACCTCGCCTTCCTCACGGGGGGCGACCCGGCCGCGATGACCCCCGAGGTGAGAGCTTGGTTCCTGACGCAGTGCACCCTCATCCTGAGCGACATCAGTGCACCCCCGGCTCCGGCTACGTCGTCTGGTGGCACTAGCTACACCACCGCGCCGACGAGCCCGCACGTCGACCTGGAGGATGACGCGCACGCCGTCGACAAGGATGCCGTGCCCGCCATCGACCTGGAGGATGCATCGCCCGTCATCGACCTCGACGATGCTGTGCCGAGCTCGCCGCCTGCTCCGACGCCGGCCGACGCCTATGCCTGATCGCCTACCTGCCTACGCCGCGCGCGCCCGTCTGTGATTCGATCTAGGCTCTATTTGATCGCCCACCTGTGGCGTTTTTTGTAATATGATTGCCCGAAACCATGGCTACCGTGATCGCCGAACTAGTGCTCTATTTTTTGGTGGGAAGAGGAAGTTTCAAATGATATCGCCGTTCTCTTTTCTGGGCCGCCGAACGCCTGATAAAATCACTCCCCCAGGTTTTGGTGCAGGGCGGCGCTTTCGCTAAAAAGCGCCAATCTGAAATCTAGGGGGGGCGAACGGCTGGAGATGCCGTAAGAGCATCTCTAGTAGTCCCCTTAAAACCTCAAAACTGTAAAAATAACCGCTTTTTTAAGGGTTGGAACGAAAAAAAGGCAAAGACTAGACCCCCTAAAACTGCAAAACTGTAAAAAAATTTACAGGGCGGACCTGGGAAACCCCTACCGGCCTGTAGATTCGCAGGTTGGGAGGGCAACCCCTAGCCCAACCCGGATTTTGCCCTCCCACGCGCGGGAGGGAAATTTCACGCGCCCGCCCCGCTCCTCCCCCGCATCCGGCGCCGCCGCCGCCCCCGCGCCGCCCCCGCCCGGCCCCGCCCCCGCCCGCCGCCGCCGCGCACCGCCCCGCTCCGCCCTCCCACGGCCCCGTCGCCCCCTCCCCCGCCCCCGCCCGCCCCCGCGCCGACCCGCCCCGCCCTCCCCCGGCCCCGCCGCCGCCCCGCCGTCCTCCCCCGCATCCGGCGCCGCCGCGCCCCGCCCCGGCCCCGCCTCCTCTTCCTCCGCCCCGCCCCGCCCCGTCCTCCTCGTCCTCCGCCCCGCCCGCCCCTCCACCGGCCGCCCCCGTCCCGCCCCTCCACCGGCCGGCCCCACCCCCGCCCGCCGCCGGCCGCCCCGTCGGGCCTCCGCCCGCCACCGCCCCGCCCTCCCCCGACCCGGCCCCGCCCCACCCGCGGCCGCGCCGCCCCCGAGCCGGCCGCCCCCGAGCCCAAGGTAATTTTTCATTTCGTTTTATTTTTTCATTTTGTTTTTTCATATTTGTTTGACGGTAGATTATTGATTTGATGGTAACTTTGTAGATGAACAACGACGATAGTGTGATGGACTCGATGTCGGATTCGTCGGATTGGTCGACATCCGATGATTCCGACATCGACGAGTTGTTGCAAGATGACGACGTCGAGATGATGAGCCTCCTCGTCGACGTGCAGTCGTATGAAGACCGCGCGAAGCTGATGGATCAGAGGAGAGGATCGAAGATGGGGAGAGTCACCATCTACCGCAACCGCGCTCTCGGACACCAGCATTTGATGGAAGACTACTTCGACGAGTTCCCTACGTACCCTCCTCGTCTCTTCCATAGAAGGTACCGAATGCGCCGTTCTCTCTTTGTGAAGATTGTGACGGATTGTGAGGCGGCCTCCTCATATTTCAAGCGTCGTAGATCCGCCGCCGGTATCATGGGGTTTAGTGCATACCAAAAGATATCGGCGGCAATGCGGGTACTCGCATATGGCGTACCCGCGGACTACACGGATGTTTTGTGATATGTGAAATGATGATATGTGAGGAAAAATGTTATATGCGGATGACAGTTTTAGAGGTTGGGGTTGAGGCAAAGACTAGAACCCTCAAACCCAACCCTTAAAACAGAATATTCCGTTTTAAGGGTTGGGTTTAAGGGTTCTAGTCTTTGCCCCTGTTTTTCAACCCGTAAAAGTGCACGAAAAGTGACATTCTCAACCCTTAAAACTGCTATAAGGGTTTAGTCGTTTAGGGGTACTACTAGAGATGCTCTGTTGCATCTAAGGCCAAGACTGATCACGCCCTGGCCCGTCGCGGCTTGACCTAACGACAATTTGGGAGCCACCGCGGCAGGTCGGCAGCCAAGGAGGCGGCACGGGACGCGGCGGCTTGGAGGAGCGGCAGCCGCGAGCCAACCGGTGCTGTCTCGTCATGCCGAGACATGGCGGCCGTGAATTCCGATGAAAGCGGTGAGCGCACGTGCCTTTCTACTTCCCTGTCGTAGCGAAGCGAGGATAACTATAAGCAGTAGTACCGCTTCTACTCTTCCAGAGACTCAGAGCACTTCCACAGCTCACTCATGAATGGCAGTAGTTCCACCGTGCACATTATGTGTTTGATTTAATACCCCAAAGCTCAAATGACAAGCAAGTACCTCATGTTTGATTTAATGATATCCATGTTGCTCACACAAGTAGTTCCAACACGCTTCACAATCAAATACACTGTACCACTGAGCCAAATTGCAGATTTCTTTATATTATACACCCTTAAAAATACAAAAGCAATAAAAGAAAGCTGTAAAGTACAAGACACTAACATATATACGTGGTACAGATCCATAAAATGAAAAAACCCGAAGAAGGACCGTGTTATAAACCCTCAACTAATAGCCAATTGCTTGCCAACACACACACCATGAGTACACACACTGATGAGTGATGTCCCACTAGTCCACCACCATCTTCTCCTTTTTTCTCAAAACAAGCCTCGCAAACCTGATAAGATCCAACTCCACGCACCTCCATTATTTACCTTTTGCACACACCATGCCGTCTACTCCTGTGATCCCTGCTCTATAAAATCACACCCAACTTCTCTTTCTTCTGGCCGTACGGCGCTTGATGCATCTTCTTCAGACGTTCTCGGCCTTTGGAGCAACATTCTTAACCGCATCGCCAACCGACAGAAATATCTTATCGTTGCCGATGAGCTCCGTGAATTTCGAGGACCGGAGCTTCTGGATCACTGCTGGCCCAGGATTCGCGAGGATCAGCTGTAAGTGGCACACATGGATTTTGTTCTTAGTCAAGTGTTTTGTCCATCAACATTCTTGTGGTAGCAGCTAGGTAGCTGGATAATTCAAATACCAGTCTTAGTTTTCTACCTGGATTTTGCGCTTTTCCAGCGCCTTTAACAAATCCTCCAGGGCGTGGATTCCGCTTGTGTCGATATCAGTTACCGCTGTTGAATAGTTAGGTCACTGTTTTAAACCATTTGCAATAAATAAATAAATAATGTTTTCTGAAAATATAGTAAATACAATGTGTTCTTACGAGATAGCTCAACGATCAGAAACTCTGTCTTGGACAACTTTTGTTCCTCCTGATGTTCTTCCTCATCCCTTAGCCATCTTAGAATTCTGAATATAGTATATCAAGTGAAGCATTGTTATTTTTCCTATCTATGATAGCGAGGGAAGCATTGCTATTCTATCTGATTCCTTTACTAGTAATCACATCAGTAACTAATATAAGTACATGTGTGTTGAATATCAGAAGTTTACCTATCTTTAATATAATTGGAGTTTGTGAAGTAGATGGCTGAGTCCACTCTTACAATCAAAACCCCGGGGACCTTGGTAGCTTCTGGGTATTGTTCAACATTCCTATAGATCGTTGTTCTTGGAAGGTTACCAAGTAAAGCTGTTCTTGGTCGTGTTACTTGAAGAATAATTTTGCCAAGAGATATTGCAACCTATTCCATACAAGTTCAACAATCATTAGGTAATGTCAATTGGAGGAATTCGATTGTAAATAACAGGAAAGGAGTTGTGATAATCCGCACCGCAATGAGCAAGCCGTACTCCACTGATGCAAATATAACCCCGAAGAATGCTCCTAGGCACGCCAGAAAGTCCATTTTATCAACCTTCCATAGAAGGTAGGCCGCCTCAAAGTCAATTAGGCTAAGCACCGCATTTATGATGATGGAAGCTAGGATGGCGTTGGGCGTGTATTTGAACAACGGAGTGATCAACAACAGTGTGAGCATTACTACAATTGCCATAACGACATTGGATATTGCTGTTTGGCAACCAGCCATGTAATTCACTGCTGACCGTGAGAAAGAACCTACAACAAACAACTTTTGTCAGTATTCAGTAGAATGGTACTCCCTCTGTACCATAATATAAGACGTTTG
This sequence comes from Alopecurus myosuroides, assembly GCA_028641055.1. Classification (NCBI taxonomy): domain Eukaryota; kingdom Viridiplantae; phylum Streptophyta; class Magnoliopsida; order Poales; family Poaceae; genus Alopecurus; species Alopecurus myosuroides. The sequence continues at coordinate 265,667,193 of CM054062.1, forward strand.
GGGAAGCTAAAACAGCTACCCAAAACATCTTATATTATGGTACAGAGGGAGTATATTTGTATGGGCTAGGTCGATTTTTAAACTGGAGTTAGCAGTTACCTGTGGCTACGTAGCATGAAGTAAATGAACCCACAATGTTCATGGTTCCTAGAGCCACCATCTCTTTGTTTCCATCTATTTGGTAGTCCTTCATGGCAGCAAATGTTCTTCCAATTGCAATTGCTTCCTGATAAATTTCCCCATCACTTTTAGCACGTTGTTGGATATCGTTGAATTGTTTTCCATGCTACAAATTTGGAACTGAAAATAGCTAGTGAAGTTTTTGTTACCGTCAGGGCGACCATTCCAGATACTACCCCAATTCTGAATCCTTTCATCAAGAATGGGCCACTCCAGTATATGTGCTGGAATGAAGGTGGATTTAGGCCTTTGTCTATGTGCTTGACCTGCAATTTATCAACGATAGATCAACTTTGTTATCCTCAAATAATTCGTTACCAGAGACCCCTCTCTGATGGAAAAACTTGCGAGCAGTCAAGTATGGCTTACAATTGCGACACCCTGCTTGTCTGCACGAGTGAGGAACACACATAAGGTGGATATGATCACCGAAGTGAGCGGTGCGATTGCAGAAACCCAAAAGAGCTTTTTATTCTTCTTGGCCTGAATTATCCAAATGAAATGGCATGAGCTTCAAACAGTCAAGGAGAACTAAGATGGAATTATGAACATGTAGTGTTTTATCTTACAATGTACTTGGTTGTCAGAAGAAATGCCAAGAAGGATGCGGCGATCAAAATCGTTTGCCAGTTCCACTGAATCAACAAAGCAGGAGTGAGTTCTCTAAGAAATTGGTCTTCATCGGAAAAGTGTGCAAACAAATGTAAGGTACGATTTTTCTTACGCCATGGTGGACATTCCCCCAGACTGATTTCATGACTGATATGATATCTGACTTCTTGGTGAACACCGCTATGCCAAGGAAGCCCTTGAGCTGCTGAAGAGCAATGGTGACAGCGGCACCCGCCATGAAACCGACGATGGCGGCATGAGACAAGAACTCTATGATAAACCCTAGCCTGCAGAAAACTCCGGTCATAAACGGATAAAACTTCCATCCCTTCCAATGTATCATCTATTACAACCGAGTGCTGATTGGTTAACAATTACTAGCAGGGAATCAGGCCACACTCACCTGAAGAATCCAAGTGCAGCCTGAGTGACCCCCGCGAAGAATGTCGCAGTGAAGGCCAGATGGGTGTACTCTAGCTTATTCTTGACCGGATCGAGCTCTTCTTGGAGAAGAGTTCCAAGCAACAGCGACACGACCGCCACTGGACCGATGGCTATGTCCCTGGAACTGCCCATCAGGGCGTATATCAGAGGTGGGACGAAGCTACTGTCTGCAAAAGTTTTTTACCATCAGCTGTAGCCACTGGAGCAAAATTATCATCACAACAAGAACGAAGAGATACTTGTGTGCACTTACACAGTCCATAATTTGGTTCCAGGCCAGCAAGCTTGGCATAACCGATGTCCTGGTGTGTAGACGTGGCAAAAGTCAGAACTGACAGATCAATTGAGACGACTGGATCGATGGATCGTTATTTCCCTCTACGTACCTGAGGTATGCAGAGGCTGGCGATGGTCATCCCGGCGATGAGGTCGCCCTTGAACTTGCCCAAGGTGTAGTGCCTGCCCCAGTCCAGTATCGGGAAGAAGTGCTGCAGGCCGAGCCACAGCTTCTTGGACTTTGGCTGGTCCTTGTACTCTCGCAGAGGGTCGTCGGCGAAGAACGTCTCCTTCAGACCGGCAGAGAACTCCGCGAAGGCGCCCTTATTGGGAGGGAACCCGACCTTGTGTCCGTGGTGGGTGTTGTCCATGCGGCGGTGTGACCCCGTCCGGCTGGCGATGTCATCACCAGCCAAGTCATCGCCGCCATCCGACACGGTGCGCGGCATTGTTGCCGATGCTGCTTGCACCACGCACCTAGGTGCAGAAGGACACTTGTATCTGTAAAGGAAGCAGTGAGCACATCGATGAAACTCTAGTCCAAAGAGCAACAAATTATCATGAAGCAGCTAGCATTCACAAACGCATGAACATGCATGACAAGCTGCATGCATGGTGCAACCAAGGTGATCTGAGATTTGAGCTGTATGAGAAATACTTTGCAGTAAGAGAACAAAGACACGAAATGTTTTACTTCTGAGGCAGATGAATTTGAAGTCGATGCAAGAACAAGAACAAGCAAAGGAAGCACAAAACACCAATAATTGATGCGTGGCTTTCTAATTTAAACAGTGTTTGATCATGGCATCAGGGATAGCTCATAAGCATCAAGAATGGAGAAAGCAAGGAGAACCTACACGATGATGCGCTTAGCCCAGGAAGACAAAGGCCTGCTAGCTTCTTCGCTGATATGTTAAGAAGCTAGAGATTGTTCATTATATATAGATGAGACGAGCTGGGGCTAGGGTGAAGGTCAACCCCTCAATTAAAAAAAGGCCAAGAGGCAGCTTAAGCTGCAAAGCACGAATCTGCGTCGAAAATTGCACCACATTCAACAGAGCACAGGAAGTACCTATCTAGTGAATAGGTTATCCCACATTCCTACACAGCTCATCACTTGCTGAACTTGTAAATCATTTTGCATAAATAGCCGTGGCTGAAAGCCTGAAACAATGTGCGGGTGAAAGGTGAGAAGGGAACAATCATGCTAGACTGTTTCAGCTCTATCCTTGGTTGAATTTGATTGAAGAAAACACATATGGGCCAGAGTGGACTTTGAGGAAACTGATGTAAGTAGAATCAAGTAACGGGGCAACTGAATTTTATATGGCAACCTACATCAAGTTGTTTATAGACGAAAATAAACATCAAGTTGCACGTAGCTTGACATGTTGGTAGTGTTCCAGCACAAATTGATGTCAAGTCATCCACAGCGGCTCAGGGTTAATCGGCAATTGAACTCTGGGGCCAAACTTGTGGAATTTTGACATTTAGGTTGCCCAAATAATGCATGCACTATGACTTATGAGGCTGGAGGACTCAGAAAAACATTGGCCACTGCAGAAGCCAGTTTTGTGGAATTTTGCGGGGCTCTGGGCAATCTCTCAGTTGCTATCATCACCTGCCCTACCTACGTTTTCCATGCTTGTCTATGCAGTAATGTACTCATCTTTGCCACAGCCGTAGAAAGTGGCCAACTGATCAAGGTCATCCACAAATAAAGATTCTTAACCGTAGTTATAGACAGGTTCCACTAGTTATGGCATGTTACAATTTATAACGAGTTGTCTCCTGGGGGGCTCAATAATGCACTTGTTAATTCGAATAGAAGATCGTCAGAATACGATCTCCAGCAGAACTATAAGTTCAGAGTGTCCGAACTGATGGAAAGACTAGGCTAACAGGTTTTAACATTCCCCCTCACGTATAGGCTGTGACGTATGCAAGGCGCAACTATTTTAGATTTAATAGTGCGTTGGCCGGGTCTTGAACTTGAGACCTCTTGACTTTGATACCATATTAGACAGATGCACTAGCCATATATTCCAAAAGTCCGAACTGATGGAAAGACTAGGCTAACAGGTTTTAACAATCAGCATATGCGATGACGCGACGAGGTGGACGGTCCTGAAATGCACAGCACCAGCCTACGCGCTTCTCTGCCTAACTGATTGATTCGGGCCACTCTCGGTGGCTCTCATCACTTGCGAATGACTGAATGTGCTCCACTTTTGGATGTACAGGTTCAGGATAGAATAGAAGCATCTAAGATGTTCAGTAACTGCTCGCTCTGTCGAAATCGATCAAGTTACACACCGAAAACAACATTTCTCGATTCATTCATGGAAAATACTGAGAATCAAATTAAACCGCCCGTAAAAAACTAGCACATGCAACTGAAAAGGGCAGCCGGCAGTGAAAAAGATAGGCCACCGTCATACCGCAGCGATCATCCTACTTATATATACTCCTACAATAGATGAGAAAGTTGTTGTTTGACATCATTCCAGAAAGCATCTGGATCACCATTCAAAGCACCATGGCCGTATGAAGCAATCGCCCCAAAGAACAGATCGAGAAAAGAGAATAAACAAACGTGGGGGGCTAAACCCTTAGTTTTTAAAAAGCATTTCTGCTGGGCTTTTGCCTGCTAGCTGCGCCAAAAGCGAAGCGGAAGGAGATCGAAAAGAACAAAGAAAATATTTTTCTTACTGTGAGGTTCCCGTCCAGCACTTCCGTCGAGCTCTCCAGACCCTTTCCTCCCCTAGCTTTTTTGGGGACCCACCAGTGTTCTACTACTGTACCTTCCGTATTGGATGGTGGGCGGAGATTGGGAATATGGACGCGATTGTGGGTCAGGGGATTGACGACAGCTCCTTCACTATTTAAAACAGGAAGACGATAAACAAGTGAAAAGAATGCGAAGGAGAGAGAGAGAGAGTCAAAATGTGTCCAGGTTCAATGGATCTCGTGTTGAAGGCAACAGGAGGATAGAAAAGGGGATCAAGCCGAACCACCTGTTGGCCACGTTGACTTTGCTTATAGTTTTAGTTGATTATTATTAGGGGGGCATGATAAATTCAAATTGATTTTGAAGAACCATAGCTACAAGGATGAGAACTAATTACAACTTGGGAGACAACTAGTAAAACATTTTAGGGGAGAAGTCTAGATTTTGATTGCGCATATGCTTGATGTATGTCGTGTCAACGACGCGTTTGTATGTTTTTTCGATGTCATAATTGTCGGTTCTATTCTATCGACAACGTATTTGTCTGTTCAGTCGACAACATATTTTTCTGTTATGTATGTATACAAATAAATAACCCCTCAGTCTCGTAATGCCATTGCTCAAGGATAATGTTTTGATCAACAATTATTTTATTAAAATTTATTCCCCGATTATAAAATGTTTTGGATATTTAAATATAGATAACATACAAAATGAAATGAGTGAACACACACTATAACATATATATACTTGGTTTATATACTTACGCAGAAAAATGTAAAACATATTATAATTCAGAACAAAAAGAGTAGTTTGTATGATGTAACACATACAATAGCACGTAAACACTGATATATACTCCCTAAGTTCTAAAATACATGATTTTCATTTGTCTAAATATAGATGTATCTAGACAAGTTTTAGTGTATACATATATACATATTTCGACAAATGAGTCGGTACATACCACACAAAATGAGTAATTTTTTATGTACTTGCATAGGCTAATAAGAGAAAAGACCACGAGTAGTAGCGTGGGCAACACTATAATTGTAATATGTGCTCGCTCTCGAGTTGATATAATATTATTAAATGCAAATATAATAGATTGATAAGCTAGCCCATGTATTTTGACCTTAATAAAGTTTTGTGTTGGAGTCAATTTGGATTGTAAGATTTACGTAGATTTTTTTTACGGTTCCAGTGTAAAACGTCTCTTTTTCTATAAGAATCCTTTGGATTGTAAAGAGGATACTCAACCTATTAACTTGGGATACTAACATGGATCAGAAGGAGTATCATTGTTGCATGTTTTTGCTACGCTTTTATGTCATTTTATACTCCCTCCGTCCTGAATTAATCGTCTCGTATTTGTCAAAATATGGATTTATATATACACTAAAATACGTCTAGATACATCCATATTTTGACAAATTCACGACATTTAATTCGAGGCGGGGGGAGTATTATTTTCATGTACTAACCTATTAACCTAGTCGCTTCAGAGCCGGTTGTTGTTTTCTACCTGTTTTTGCTTCGCAGGAAATCATTATTTACAGAGGCATAAAAATATTAGGTAAAATCTCAAAATTATGTTTACTCGGAACAAAGCCATAGGACAATGGAGGATGCCAGGAGGGCCACCACAAGCCAGGCGCGACTAGGGCGGCATTGTGGGCGTGATCCCACATAGGGCCTAAGCTGTGGTGCCACTCTCCGCCGCTCTCGACGCTTATATGTTCATCTTGACCTAAAACCAAAGAGTGAGTTATTTTCCAAGTTATGCCACCGAAAGTCGTGTCCCACAAAGGCCTAATCTGGAGGCATGTTTCGGTGTTCTGCAGAAGGGTAATCCGGAACGAGATCCTCTGACTTATCGCACCGTGACTTTCCCTGACTTTGGGTCACTTACATGTGGATCCTGCATCTCGTGGGCCCAACGTGTCAATGACTCAAAGTTAGGGAAAGTTAGGGTGGGCTAAGTCAGAGGATCCGGCTCCGGGTAATCCATGCACATACTCTTTTTCATCAACCCCACTACATTGACTCCATACACCACTGCATGTTGTAATGCACAAGTCGTTGACATAACACTCATGGAAGTTCTTATCCCTAAATATTACATCCTCTAGAGTAGTACAACAAAAACATTAGGAGTCCAATTATATTACACACTGTTTAAGATTACAAGCCAAAAATGATAAACTTTTCAACCTCTTTTCGAGTCATATGAGAAAGATCAAACTATAAGTGATGAACTTGCGAAAGTTGACACAACACTTACAAAATTAAACTAAGATCCATGATAGATTAACAACTTAGATCCTAGAGATCTTTGACTAGGTTCCCTTCTAATACTAATCTAGACTCGCTTTAGCTACTCCTTTGATTCTTCTTCTCCAGTGTCTTCCGTTCCGTAAGCAATGGTGTACTCACTCCGTCCCAAATTAATTGTCTCAAAGTTAGACAAAACTAGATGTATCTAACACTAAAGCATGTCTAGATACATCCACTTTTATCCAACTTTGAGACAATTAATTTGGGACGAAGGGAATAGTTGAATCCTGCCGTTCCTCTGGTAAAATCTGGCTCCTCGTAGTAGAACTCCTGGCTTTCGGTGTTTTGATTGTTGACATCATTGTTGGTGTGAGAACCCCTCAGTTCAGAGAGTCGAGGGGGAGGGTAGTTTATAACCTTGCATCTTTGAATTTTATGCATTGGGTTTTTTTTAGATCTTTTTCGCGCTTTTGTGCAAAATGTGACGGAGAGATCACTTCTCGACTTGTCGTAGGATTAGAAAACCTTTCGCAGACATTCAGTCGACGGGGTTGGTTTCACCTTTTCTTTATAGTTGTTTTAAGCTTAACCCTGGAGTGTAACTTGATTTTTTATAATGGAGGTTTATTTCTTTACTTATCTTTTCTAAACCAACACTTGAGTGTTTAAGAATTTGAAAATTTAAATTTGATTTCTTCAAAAATCATTCTTCACAAACTCTAAATAATCCAAACAAAATTTAAAAATACACAAGGAAGTGGAGTGAATTGGATTCAAACAAACACTTTATTTCATTTTTGATATTCTGATACAGAGGAGTATTACAATGAAATAAGATTACAGAAAGGAATAGGAAAAATTACAATTCCTATTCTAAAATCTATTCTATTCTTCAAGACTTAGAGAAGATCTCCATGACCTGCACACAAGCAAAGACAAAGGATATTTAGAAAGTTTCCAGCACCTCAAGGGTGTGGAATTTTGATGTTTGAAAGCTTTTAAACCTGATCAACACTTGGTTAATCAAGTTCAGTTACTAGATGGCCAAGTTGAAAGCCAGGAAAGCCAAATTGAAAGTTAGAGAAGACAAGCTGAAAGAAAAACTGAAAGTTAGAGAAGACAAGCTGAAAGCCAGGAGAGCACAAGTGTCAAGTGATAGCCAGAGCAAGTGTAACATCAGGAAATTGAGTGTAGAGTGGATAGATACAAGTCAACTGTGAGCAAAAGCATCTAAACGTGCATGTACATCAAGGAATGGACAGAAATATGAAGCATTGCATAACCAACATGGTACTAGTGCATAAGCAATGTGCCAGATGAGCTACAGTAGCCAGTTAGCCAAGATCAACTTCAAATACAAGTTACAAGAAGCAAGAAACATCATAAACAACTAGTACTAGTGAAGTATCAGGATTTGACAAGTGTAATAACACAATTAAATCAAAGGTAGTCCTCCAGCTAGCCATTCAAGTTCAAAAAGATAAATACAATGTAATTCAAAGTACTGTACAAGTTTCAGTAGCAGGCCATGGCCAAAACCTACAAGTTCAATGGCAGAGAAATGGAAGTGCAAGTACTAAGGGCCTAGATACAAGTCTAGGTCCAACATCATCAAGTTTCTGGCGCAGGAGCCAGATATTTTCACCCACAGATGCATAACATGTGCATATGCATCCAAAGGACACAAGGCACAGTCAAGGAAGGAGGCAACCAACTCCAAGGATTGAAACTAGGGCCCGAGAACCCCACATAGAAGCAACACACTCACCACATGAAATTATGGTGTCAACACAAGATTTACAGCTAGGGGCTATAAATACTTCATCACAGGCGCCACGCAATGATCATCACACAATCACAACACCTAGAGCACACACAAACTTGAAATAGGTCAAGCAGCTAGGAGGAGCTGGCTTACCACAAGAAGAAGGTTTTTATCAGAATTCGGAAAAACAAGCTACTCTATAGTAGAAGTTATATCTTAACCAATTTAGAGAGTGAAAGAATGCATATGTCACATTACTGATATACTTGGTTAGCAGTCATCCTTGGCATGGGCATACAAAGAGAAGAAAGGATTTTGGAGAGAGACTGGCATCAGATTAGGAGCTATGCTAGCTAGTGAGGCTCTATTGAGTTCATCATTTTCCTATGATTTTCTTAGGGACGGTTATCTGTTCTTATCAGATTTTTCTAAGCTAGGGAAAGCTACCAGATTAATTTTTACGTCATAGATAGTCTATGCTTGGGTTTAGGAGCACATAAAAGCATTGAAAAAGGAGGTTATGCATGTGTAACTCCATAAGGAGGCATCAACATGCACAAACATCCAATAAATAATTTCAAGCACATCAATAACACTTAGAGAGCCAGTGGATAGAAGAGAGTGAGACGTTTTATTGCATAGCTTCACCAGGTATATTACAAGGATTACAGAGAGGGAACATGGAAGTGGAAATAAAAATAAATCATTCATGATTTCCAATGCTAAGCCCAACAACTACAATACAGCCTAGATGATCACAAAATGATGCAGATCAAAGATCTACGCCATTCACCTGCACTATTGACCAAAGAGGCGAATGAATCACCTCAATAGTCACTGCATTCAAAGGAAAAGTCCACCCTTTTCTTTGTTAGATCATTGAAGTAACCTACAATCGGAAGAACACTACTAACACTAAGTAACTAACACTAAGTACTAGTAGTAAGTTCAGTTATGCCAAGTAATCACCGACATAAATTCAGTTAAGTACTAGTTTGGTCACATCTAGTAATATACATGGATTTGAGCCTAAATTCACTTACACGACACAAGAAAATATTTAAAACAGATAGGGAACCATCTACACCGCCATTCATGCATGTTCTTAAGAGAATCGAAACCGGTAAGTGCCAAGTTGAGTAAGAGCAAGCCCTAGATTATTGTACAAGTCTAGAACTAGTGTTATAAGATTCGATACGAGTAGGGAACCCTAGGTTCAGTAACATTAGAACAAGGTAAAACCTAGGTTTGGAGAGAGGGAGACATGAAGAGAGAGAGAGAGAGAGAGAGAGAGAGGAGAAGACATAACCGAGGTGCTCTATGAAGATATCGGCGATGGAGTGGCGAGTCGGAGTAGTGCGGTAGCACCATGGCCATCCGAGGCCATGGCGACACCCATCATAGGAGCAACGGAGGTACCATTCACGGCCGGTACCACAGCGCCACGAGGCGGCTCTAGAAGCGCAAGAAACGCCAAAGGGAGCCTGACAAAGGGCCTAGCACGGTGGCGCCATGAATCGCGGTTATCACCGAAACCCTAGTTGGGGAATCATGGATTCGCAAACTTGATTCCAAGGAATAAAGTCGAATTGAAGTTGATAGGAATGAGGAGCAAGAGAAGGAGGTTCGTTTGAACCCTTCAACGGCGGCCAATTCGACCAGAGCTCGCTAGTGGAAGGCGGCGCTAGCGCCAGGGATTTTCTATCGCGAGAGGGAAAGGGGATCGGGGCCAGCGCGTGGGAGAGAAGGAGAGGGCAATGGGAGAATAATGAGTGGGACCAGGTCCTTTGACATGGGTCGTCACTTAAGTGACTGGCCCACCTGCCAGTAGGGGCATTTTCATAATTTTTTAATTACCAAATAAAATCAATTATTACTTAAACTTCAAAGATTTCTTTAAGGAGTTCTAGACACCAAAAAAATCAAAATTAAATATTGTACACACTCCTAAAAATATGAGGAATTTGATTCTAAATTTTATTTAATTGTTTAAAAACCCATTTGCTTTGAGTGAAAAAATTAAATTATCCTTAAGTGGAAATTATTTGAAAGATTTTAATTTGAAACAAAATTGTTTTCTTAATAGCATAAAATGGGGAAATAGTTATAAAAGTTCAACTATATGAACTATTTGATTTCAAATCCTTATGAGGTTAATCCTCATTATATATCTTTGTAAAATAATTATTGCCCATTAATTTTGGATTTTTGTATCAAAAGTATTTCAAATAAAATTGAAGGGTTTTAAAAGGGCATATCATTTGTGCATAGTAGCATTTCATTGGTTTTAAACATTGTCTTGTCGGACAATGATGTTGTTTTTTAGAACCCGAAGTTCGCGAGTCACTCAAGCTTTAGATTGCACTTTATCTCTTTGTCCAGGCAAGTTCATTCTTGCATGACCATTGGATTAATTTTCCAAAGTTTTTGCAAAAGCCTTATTCGTATCTTCTTCATTGCAAATAAAAAAATTATGAATGATTTATTGGCAATGGAACCACGGATTGACAGTTGTAGTGGAGGTTCCATCGTATGGGAAAGGTAGGATTAATAACAAGTGTTCCATAGCTTGTCTAGCATTGTATATTCGCGTCAACCAAAGTTCTAGTATAGTCTAGAGGGGTCATAAGTACCTTCTTCCTTATCATATATTCTCGGATATGCTACCTAGTTGGGTCTTTGATACAACCAGCGTGCATGGGAGCGTCGTGAAGGTAGTTGTGTCTCAGGTGGGGTGACATAGATGGATTGGGGCCCAAGTTGTGCCAAGGATCCGATCTGCCATGACAAGGTTGGATGTGTGGGGTTGAAGAATACTTGAATGAATTCAAGAACCTTAAGATGGACAAACCACACACCTGAGTGTGAAACTTGTATCAAGGCTAAAGCTACTTTGGGGAAAAGTGAGGCACCTTTGTAGAGTGTATAAAATTGTGACACTTACATCTGTGTTCCCGAAGGAACAATGTTCGCGGAGGGAAAGGAATCTTAACTGATTCTCAAACCCGTGAGGGCTGAGGAACATAGTTTTAAAATCTAAAACCAACCTTTTCAAAAACCCGCATCGTGTCTATGAGTGTTGATCATGAAATTAGTCAGTGCATGAAAACCAAACCTTTTGTTATCTGATCTTGCTGAGTAACGCTTGTTACTCAACCCTTTCGTTAACCTATTTATTAGAGTTTTAGGAGACCAATGACGTCAGCAATCAATGCACTGAAGCCCAGACTTCTACTACGAAGCACCAAACTTATCTAGAGTAATCGAAGCAGTCGGTTACATCATCGCCTACAGAGCAGACAACAACGAAGAAGACGAGTCAGAGGAGTATTTAAGCGAGTATAGTCTAGTATTAGAAGGAAACCTAGCTGGGCAACTCTAGGATCTAAGCAATTTAGCTATAAGGAGACGTATCTATAATTTTTATGATTGCTCCATGCTTGTTTTCTACATGTTTTCCACATGCTTTCCCAATGTTTTCCCCATGTTTTCTAGGACTAACCTATTAAGCGAGTGCCTAGAGCCAGTTCCTGTTTTTCATTGTTTTTGTATTTCAGAAAAGCTCTACAGAAAATATTCATGAACGTCTAGCAAATTCACGGAGGTCAGTTTTTACCCGGACTAAAGACGGAGTCCAAATATCAACACCTAGAGGGCACGGACCCCACTAGATGACATCTAGGTGCGGCCTAGGGCGGGGCATCGCCCGGTGGGCCCATCCACCTCCATGAACCGCCTTTTTGCCCATAAATTGCCTTCTGACTTAAAACCCTCGTGGCGGAGAATTTTTCCACGAAAAAATCCGGAGGCGCCGTCACCTCGAAAGACCAATCTAGGGCTTCTGGAGTTCTACTCTGGCACCCAATCGGAAGGGGGGATCGTCACCAGAGGCCTCTACATCACCATGATTTCCTACAGACAGATGTGTGAGTAATTCATTCTTGGACTACGGGTCCATAGAAGTAGCTAGATGGATATCTATCCTCCTTGTCCTATCATTCCACGGTCTTGCGAGTTTCCTAACATGATCAAGATCGTTATTATGTAATTTCTTGCGGTGACCCAGCACACCACTTCATGTGTAGTGCGCAAGTAGTTGACATAATACTCACAGAAGGACTTATCCATGAAAATTACATCCCTCGGAGTGGTACAACAGAAACATAGCAGGTCCAAGCAAAGTTATAGGATAAAAACTTTCACTACAAAATCTCGAGAATCTCTTTGATGAATCAAAAAAAAAATCACATGAAAATGAAACATCAGAAGAAGCAATTTGAAGCTCCAAGCTGGAGAAGAACTCTAGCTCGGAACCTAATCCACTACGGCTGATGTCAGCCCTAATCTATGGCTTGTGAGAATCTAAGTCCATGAATGGACTCCACCTACAACTTGATAGCTTTTCCTCCACCGGCGTTGTTGATGACGATGCTTCCCCAGATAAGTAATATATGACTCCTCCTAACTTCTGTAGCTAGAGCTGGCTTCGTGATGATGACCTCCATTAAGGCTTCAACACTAAGCAGGTGGTCAAATGGGAACGAATGAGTAACGAGCGTTACTCAACAAGTTCATGATATACAATGGGTAGTTTGATGCACTATCTACAGCTTTAGACTTGAAAGAGTCATAAGCTAATGCAAGGTTTTTGAAAATATTTCCTCAAGAGGTTGCTTTTAATTTGGAAAACTATGCCCGCCAAATCTTCACTGGGCTAGAACTTCATGGAGTTGCTTTTCCTGCGGCGTTCGTAGCTCCTTCCCGGAACGGGGGGAAACATGTCACATCCTTTTACACTCTGCAGAGGTGCGTTACTTTACCCATAGGCGATCAAGACCATGTTGCACAACCAGGTGTACATTCTTGTCCACTCCCACTCGGGTGTGGGGCCCGGTTGTTGATCCAAACCAAACCATGTTTCTCCGCACAACACATGCCCACACATTTCTTCCACGCATGTTTAACCCCTGATTCCATCCCTCACGATGGATATCTAGGCGCCCCGAGCAGACCATCATAGACCCCAGAGTCCGTGGAAATTAAGGGATCCCACCTATGTGCATGTAGTCTTGCAAGACCTACAACGTACGTCTCTGGCAACCCGTTGACATGTGAACGAAAAGATCACAGCTGGCTTAGTCGCCCATACAAGACCTATGGTTAACGGGGTACTTACGGTGCACCGAGCTTTGACGACATTTGTGATTAAGCCCTAGGTAATACTTTCCCATGAAGATGGAACCTTCTTTGACCTATTCATCTTACCATGGTTCCATCCGCACACCAAACAGAACACTACCATTCGGGTAGTCATTCAATTAGTCATATTATTATAAAAATAGGATCATGCATTGTTTTGAGAATAAGTGGTAATATGATAGGGTTTTTGCAAATAGTTCTTTAGGAAGTACTTCAAAGGATATGAGCAAGTGTTGAACTTGCCTAAGATAAAGATAATAATAATAATCCTTGTCTTCGGGTTCGAGGGTCGCGTAAAAAATTCCGAGATCTCACAGATAGCAAATTAGTCCCGGTTAGGACTACTGGAAACACTGGTAAGATGATACATGCATAGTAATGATATGCATCGCGAAATACCCAGAAAAATACACCAGCTTACAAGTGTAAGCTACATTGGAATACTATAGAATTCCTTATACTTCTAAAAATATATTTTAATAGTTAATCAAAATAATTTGTTTTTAACATATTTGAATTGAAAATGTTGTTCTTTTTAATTTGGTATATCATTTGAAACTTTCTAAAAATATTTGAATAAGTTATTATTTTCTCAATTTTAATGTATTAAATTGCTATACAAATATTTCTCACCTTATAACTTGTTCAAATGACTTTCAAAACATCATAAATGGTTTGCATTCGACTTTCTAAGCAATTTGGTATATAACTTGTATTTTTCTGATTTTTTGAATTATTTATTATTTTTCTCAATTTTAAATGAATGAATTTAAATTCAAAAAATATTGAATTTTAAAATTTATCAAACATTTATGAAAAGTTCATAAAAAACTAGATTATATTTTTCTAATCACTTTCATATTTTATTTGTATATTTCTGGTAGTAAATTAAAAGTTAGTGAATTTATAAGATTATCAATTTTTGCCATTTTTAAATTGACAGGTGGGGCCCACCCGTCAGTTTAATGTTTAAATCAAAAATTAAAATAAAAAGAAAAGAAAAATCCTCCTGACATCATGCTGACGTCAGGGTGATGTCAGCAGGGGAGAATTCCTCTCTAATTCAACCCAATCCGGCGATTGAATTCAAATTGATTTGATTCATATGTTCTAATCGTTATAGGAGGTCACGGTGGACCGATAGGTGGTGGCGCCGCTGGTTTCTGACCCCCGGAGCATCGTCGGCGGCGACGTTCCGCGGCGACGGATGACGACTCACAACGACCGTGAAGAATTCGTGGGCAATATTAAGAATGGAAATCACCACAAGGTGCGTGACATTACTAGGAGCACGATGGTATGGTCGATGACGCTCGGTGTGGCCGGAATCGACGGCAAGGTCCACGGCGGCCGGAGACAGAGCAGAAAGGGATCGACCAAATTCTCCGGCTTCCGGTCTTCCCATCTAACGAGGTTCGGTGGAGAGGTAGACGAGGATACGACGCACCAGGTGGTGGCTTCAGTTCATCCCGGCATGGCCGGAGACGACGGCGACGAGCAGCGTTAGTTAGAGCTAGATTTAGGGTTTCCGGCGGTTTTGCAGAGATAGAGAGAGAGAGACGCGAGGAGGGAGCTAAGAGAGATGTAGACGCCTCCTGTGTTTCTTATCCTTGCGCCAAGACAACGAGCAGGAGGTGGCAGCAGCGACGTTGATAGTGCGACCATCACCTCTGCCTTCTAGCCGAGGAAGAAGAAAGGAGATTGAAAAGGATATTTTTGATATCCCCCTAAAGTTCTATGAATTACAGGACAGTCCTACTGTTACCAAACTGAGAAGAAAACCTTTGTTTTTTCGAACTTTTCATAAACTTAAAAATTATTAAAATTCATATTTGAATTCCTTATCAAATTTGCAACCTCGCCATGTTTTGTTTTGGTGAAATTGAACAAGATTTGTATTTTTACACTAGGGTGTTCCTTTTAGGTGATTTTTTATTTCTCTTAATTTACATTTCAAATAGACTTAAAATTATTTGGTGTAGGTTATGACATGAACTCAAAACCACAAATATGTTATTGCAAACATGGTGTATTTTTCATTGGATAAGTTTTAAATACAAGTCTTTTAGGAAATAGTTTGTAAACTTCTTAGTAGTGTTTCCTTATGCATTATGGACAAAATCATAAATTAGGAAATTTTATTCCAAGTCAAACTAAATGATTTTAATTAGTGAAAGGACTTGTTTTCTTTTATGTGGCTTTGTTATTTTCCTAATTGAAAATCTTAGAAATTTTGGTTGACATTTTAATTACGTGTGTGTAAGCCCCGCTTGATATATCAGGTACTTGATCAAAGTGGAAAACATGAGTGGCTCAGGCTCACATTGATATCCAGTATCAACTGAGACTATATGTTTGTTTTCCATCCTTGTTGTGCAAATATGGCTATTATACATGTGTTGGTTTTTAGAAACATGTAATCATTTGCATTGTTGTGTATGGATGAATTTTTGTTATTATCCATTTTTCTTATGGATGACAAGGATCTGGAAAACAAGGTAGTTAAACTTGTTTCCATCTACCTCAACATATCACAAGACATTTGAATGCAATGGCTTGTTAATATTTCTTACTTTATAATTGTTTCCACTAAAGAAGTTATTATGTGTTCCTCATCTTTGATGAACTTGACAAGTCATAGAGGTTCTAGGGTCTCTAATATTACCCAATGATACATTGGATAATTTCTTATGCTCCCTTACTGAGGTAGTGTTGCTTCTTGTGATCTTCTATTGCCTGCAATATCCTTGTATCTAGTTGTCACTAGACTTCAGGTACTGCCTTTGTCACTTGCAAGTAAGATCAGCTCTTGGATTCCATCTTCAACTGTCTCACCCTTGTGGTGAATACAAACCATTACTCCAAGCAAAGATTTCTCTTATATGATTATAAAGAAATGCAAGTGTATTTTATGACATCAAGTTGCCATATACATATAAGAAGAATCTGTGGACAAGTTTGCAAGGCTTGCCCCAAATTACTTTTCATATCCAAATGGCAGGGATGTACTAGGTTATTCAACCTCTTGTTTGTTTGTGTATGACCCTCAATTGTTTGAGTATACAAAAGTGATCTGTTAACAAGGTCTAGAAACTTGTTACCAAACTACTTCTATATAACACTAACATTGGAGTATCACACTATTTCAAGAGGAGTTAATAAGATTAGATAAAGATATAAGAGTTTCCAAATACTCTTATGATAGATTGGAATAGCACTTCTCGAACACTCAAAAGAATCTTACTGAAGAGATTCCCTTGTAGAATGACTTCGAGAAGATTGGAAGATAATAAGATAATAATATTGTCTAGTCAAAGTAACAAGATCTAGATTAAGAGTTAGTTCATGCTTTGATTCTCCTTCAATATACTTATCATTTTGTTTCCCATAAGATATGTACTTTTTTCATATATGATTGGTTTTACTTATCTATCAATTCAATTCCTCTAATAGAGGTTATAACTTGTTGTTATTCATTAGTTGTATCCAGAGATACTTTAGTTGTTGAATGTTGATTTGAATAGGAGTGTAGAATGATTATGGAACGATGACTTAAGATAGTAAGTTGACATATGATTCCTTGATGTGTTGATATTTCATATGCTCACTTTTATAAGATGAATGAGACAATGAGCATATGAAGGTTATTAGGGTTTAATGATATAAGTCAGAGTTGTTAGTTGGTTTATCGAAGTGTCATGTTGTTACTTTATATTCTTATCTTTATTATTTTGAGATATGTACATGTTCCATAAATATGTTATTGATAAGAATTATGTCATTTCCCACCTTTGGGGTCTTAGTTAACTCTTGTTTGTACCAATTGTGTTATATTGGACTTTGGTTATTTACTTGTGAAGGTTCACCTGATAGTTATGAGATGATTTATAAAGATGTTGTGGAAATGAATTGATATCTTTAAAGGATTCATGTTTTGAAGGACATATCATCTATGTTAAGGAGATGGTGCAACTGTGCTCTACTAATCTATACTTCTTATAAAGCAAAACCCCACTAACATGCATTAATTATTTTTCTATCTCAACATGCAAGCTATCCACATCATCCATCCTCTTAGCCAATCAATTGTCCATGTCATCTTCACTAATATTTATTAATTATTACATGCAAGCTCATATTATATATATTTTTAAACCATCCACTTTTAGTTTAATGCTTTATGCAAGCTACACATCATACATTCGTTAAACCATCCATTTTGCAAACTAATGATTTATAATACGCATCACATGTCTATAAAATTTAGTATCTCGAGTATGATCAACCAAAATTTTCATATTTTTTAGACTATATAATGTATCATGTTGTTTATTTTTCTGAAAAGGAGGTTGAGACCCTTGGCATCTGCATCAAAAACACACATGCCATTTACTTTAAGGGATTCCCGCTGCAATGCGCGGGGTATCCTTCTAGTTTGTGGAAGTATGTTCATCAACATGTGATCTGGATACTCACCCCTCTTTGAGATCTAGATACCTAGACTGGTGGTTAGGGCAGTTAAGAGTTTGTGTTTGGTCATAACCAATTATGGTTGGTCTTAGCAAATGTTTTGGTTTGTAGAGATACTTTGTTATAAATATCACTCCAAATGTACTCTTGACTAGATGATCTAGACCTATTTCATCATGTTGAGAGAAACATTGGTCACTTTGCTTCGATTAAACTTTCGTGCCAAAATTTCCCGTATTTTTAGATGCATGCTTTGCAAATGCACATATTATATTTTGATCCTTATAACTTCCCAAACACTGGGATGTTATAGTATCTCCCCCTTAACAAGAACTTCATCCCGAAGTTCAACCTCTCTCACGTAAAGATAGATAGAGAGAACTTCTGTAGACCTTTGATTCTTCACAACTGTTTTCTTGTGTTGAACTTGGCTTATGAGCCTCTTGTCGAGTGTTTACCTTCCACTGTCTTGCACTATGATCTAATACTTTGCCTGTTATTTTGACAACCCTGTTTTGTTACTATGCCTTCCTAATGGTCTCACTAAGAACACATGGTATTTCCACCATATAGTGGATACCAAGTTTCAGTCTCCGATGAATAGGTATGGTTTCCTACCTCTCACAACTGTGCGAAGAACATTTGGTATATCCACCAGGTGATGAATAACCAATAAGATTCTTACGGTACACTGGATATTGTCTATGGTTAGGACTCCATTTGGTTCAATCTAATGGTCTCAAGAGGAATACTGCTCAAAGAAACTTGTACACCGTAGTGTACATTGACTTAGAATCATCTAATTAGTAAAAATACCTTCGAGCTTTCTCGAGTTTTAACTCTTTCCTACCAGTTACTGTGCTATACCACTGGTGACTTCCTATGGTCCTTCTATATCTTTGGGTCTTGACTTCAATGGGAAGACTCTATAATTTGATTTACCGAACATCTGCCTATTTCCTTATCGAATATAGCTAATCGTGTGATCTCCTTCACATCACTTGTGGTAGATCTTCATGTGTTGATGAAGTATGTCACCAATTCCAAGAAAGATGTGGACTGTGGTCCATTCCCATCAGTGGCTTCATTGACTTCCGCCTTCTTGACTTCCTCGTCTTCGAGAGCTTTTGTGGCTGCTTCAATCAGCTGATATTTCAGACCGCTCTCATACTAATCCTATACCCTCTAGACCAGTAACATCAAGAAAGAACTCAGTGTTTGCAACATGCATTTTCACATCAAGTTCAAACTTCATGTACAGATCTAGTCAATCAAAAATCCAAATAAGATCCAATAAATCCCAAATGTAGTTATATATCACTCATGCATCAAAAGCCCGTAATGTAGTAGTACTTTGAGTAAAACATCTCAAGTACTAAGGCTCTTAAATGCTATACACTTCAAGTAGCTATATAGTACCTTGTAATCTTATTCTGCTCAACCACTCTTTGCATCGGTGATTACTCCAATTGCATGCCTTACTGTAGTGGAATAAACTAAGACAAAATGATTCTATAGTATTTGTTGTCTAACTTGGTTCCATATAGGACTAAGTACCATTTAGATTGAAGTACTTCATCTTGATTATGATAAGCTTCTCATGGCATCTGTTGATCCTTCATGTTGTTGATCACACCGTAGGAGTAGTAAGTAGCTTACCTCAATGCTTATGCCTTCTCCTAATTCTGTACTATACTATAATGATTCACCTCTAGACTTGATAACTAAGGATATGGTATATATCCCATAGTTACCATAGTTTTAGTGACTCTTCATGATTCTAAACATCCCTTCTTGATGACTCCTATACTAACTCAATACCATGTTCTACTCTATCCTATACATTCATACAATGGGGTAATCATCACTGTGACTTAATCATCTCTAACTCTTTTTCTCAATAAAACGGGTACATGCTAGACTTCTAACAATTCATACCTAGGTATTACGAAATAGATGAGTAGATTACTCAAGTTGAGTAAGAAAATTGTATACAAGTATTATAATATCATTCTCAAGTGAATGATCATCATAGTTGTAGGAAATATGGTTTAGATAAGATGGATTCCTATAGTCTTTACCAACCTACAAATCTCCTAAAAGGTTTTAGACCTAAGGTCGCTTTGATCTGATACCAGCTGCGGTGACCCAGCACACCACTTCATGTGTAGTGTGCAAGTCATTGACATAATACTCACAGAAGGACTTATGCATGAATATTACATCCCTCAGAGTGGTACACCAGAAACATAGCAGGTCCAAGCAAAGCTATAAGATAGAAACTTTCATTACAAAATCTCGAGAATCTAATCAAAGAAAATCTCATGCAAATGAAACATCAGAAGAAGCAATTCGAAGCTCCAAGATGGAAAAGAACTCTAGCTCAGAACCTAATCCACTACGGCTGATGTCAGCCCTGATCTATGGCTTGTGAGAATCTAAGTCCAGGAATGGACTCCACCTACACCTTGATAGATTCTCTTCCACCGGCGTTGTTGATGATGATGCTTCACCGGATAAGTAATATATGACTCCTCCTAACTTCATTAGCTAGAGCTGGCTTCATGATGATGACCTCCATTATGGCTTCAACTCTAAGCATAACAAGCGTTACTCAACAAGTTCATGGTATACAGTGGGTAGTTTGATGCACTATCTACGGCTTTAGACTCGAAAGAGTCATAAGCTAATGCAAGGTTTTTGAAAATCTTTCTTCAAGAGGTTGCTTTTAATTTGGAAAATTGTGCCCGCCAAATCTTCATAGGGCTAGAACTTCATGGAGTTGCCTTTCCTGCGACGTTCGCAGCTCCTTCCCGGAACAGGGGTAACATGTCACATCCTTTTACACTATGCAGAGGTGCGTTACTTTACCCATAGGCGATCAAGACCATGTTGCACAACCAGGTGTACATTCCTGTCCACTCCCACTCAGGTGTGGGCCCCGGTTGTTGATCCAAACCAAACCATGCTTCTCCGCACAACACATGCCCACCCATTTCTTCCACACAGGCTTAACCCCTGATTCCACCCCTCACGATGGATATTTAGGCGCCCCGGGCAGACCATCATAGACCCTAGAGTCTGTGAGAATTAAGGGATCCCACCCATGTGCATGTAGTCTCGCAAGACCTACAACATACGTCTTTGGCAGCCCGTTGACATGTGAACGGGAAAAGATCACAGCTGGCTTACTCGGCCCATACAAGATCCATGGTTAACTTGGTTTTGCGGCGCGCCGAGCTTTGACGGCATTTGTGATTAAGTCCTAGGTAATACTTTCCCATGCAGATGGAACCTTCCTTTGACCTATTCATCTTACCATGGTTCCATCCGCCCACTCATACGTCATAAACGTATCCTTAATTTCTGATGTTCCATGTTGTTTCCTACATGTTTGTTATACACTTTATGTCCTTTTTATTGATTTTTCGGACTAACCTATTGACAAGATGCCACAGAGCCAGTTCCCTGTTTTCTTCTGTTTTTAGTTCCAGAAAAGTTGTTCTGGAAATATTCTCGGAATTCGAAAATTCGAAGCCCGGAAGTCATAGAATTCCTGAAGGTTCCACGGAGTCCCGAAGAGGCCCGTAGGGGGGCCACACCATAGGGCCGCGTGCCCCCTGCCGCGCCTGGGGGTGTTGTGGGCCCCTCGGGCGTCCACCGCCATCGCCCTTTCGCCTATTTATAACCCCCGATACGTCAACCCTAAAAATATACCACTTCGTCCCGAGAAACACCCGAGGCCGCCGTCATTGTCATCTCGAGATCGGGAGGGTTCTGGAGCTCTCCCCGGCGGGGTCTACACCACCATGCCCTCCTCGGAAGTGATGCATGAGTAGTTCATCCCTGGACTACGGGTCCATAGCAGTAGTTAGATGGTTGTCTTCTCCACTTTGTACCTCATGTTTAGATCTCGTGAGCTACCCTACATGATCGCGATCATCTTTATGTAATGCCACACTGTTGTGTTTGCTGGGATCTGATGAATGTTGAATGATATGTCTTCTGATTATCAATCTATCATGTTATCTTCATGCATATGTTATTTATGATCTTGCATGCTCTCCGTTATTAGTAGATGCTCTGGCCAAGTAGATGCTAGTAACTCCAAGAGGGAGTATTTATGCTCGATAGTGGGTTCATGCCTCCTTTGCATCTGTGCTCTAGTGACAGAAACGTGACGGATGGAGGATGTGATGTTGACATTAGGGAGAAAACAACGGTGTTTACTTAGTTTACATTGTTTACATTACACACTTTTCTTACTGTGATAATCTGTTGCTTGCTTCTTAATACCCAACGTTTGTTTGGATGATATTCGGAGGGTGGATTATTAGTCATAGATGTTGTTGGGTGACGGTCTATGTATCTTGTTGTAATGCATGCATGAATCACATAGTAATCTTTACGTATTGCATATGCACTACGGTGCAACCTTCATTTCTGTCAATGGCCCAACTGTAATTTGTTGACCACACATGTTATTTATCTTTTATGGAGAGACACCTCTAGTGAACTGTGGACCCCGGTCCATTCTCTCATTCTGAAAATACACACACTGTTTCCACTGATTTCACACTTCTTCAACTATTTTCACACTATTGCTCCTGTTTTCTTAATGTTCTCATACTGTTTTCCACAACATACATTTAACCTCTCTGTTATCAGCAAAACCAGTGAGATTGACAACCTCACTGCTTCGTTGGGGCAAAGTGAATTGTTTGTGTTGTGTAGGTTCCATGTTGCTGCTGAACCGGTAGTGCGCCCTGCCATCTCAGCTGCATCAACCTTCTGAAGTTACTCCTTCCTCGTACTGTTCGATTAAACCTTGGTTTCTTTCTAAGGGGAAACTGCTGTTGTGCTCATCATACCTTCCTCTTGGGGTTTCCCAACAAGTGCAAGATCTGCACCATCAAGGCTATTTTCTAGCGCCGTTGCGAGGGAGGAAGAGAATTTCTGCAAGGGGAGTCTCTCACTTCCAATCTCCTTACTTTGTTTTTGTTTTGCTTAGTTTATTTTATTTTGTCTTGTTTGCTTCTCTTTATCAAAAACTCAAAAAAATAGTTCCTATTCTAGCTATAGTTTTATTCCTGTTTTTAGTCTTGTTAAAATGACTACACCTGAGAAAACTAAGTTGTGTGACTTCACTAGCACCAACAACAATGATTTCATTAACACACCTATTGCTGCACCTGCTGTTACTGCTAATTTTTATGAGATAAAGCCTGCCCTGTTAAACCTTGTTATGAGAGAGCAATTTTCTGGTGTTAGTACTGATGATGTTGCTGCCCATCTTAATAATTTCGTTGAACTATGTGAGATGCAAAAGTATAAAGATGTAGATGGATATATTATTAAACTAAAATTGTTTCCTTTCTCTTTGAGAGGAAGATCTAAAGAATGGTTGCTATCTTTGCCTAGAAATAGTATTGATTCTTGGACTAAGTGTAAAGATGCTTTCATTGGAAAATATTATCCTCCTGCTAAGATTATATCTTTAAGAAGTAGCATTATGAATTTTAAGCAACTTGATGATGAGCATGTTGCTAAAGCTTGGGAAAGAATGAAATCTTTAGTAAAGAATTGTCCCACTCATGGACTGACTACTTCGATGATCATCCATACCTTTTATGCAGGTCTAAATTTTTCTTCAAGAAACCTTCTGGATTCAGCTGATAGAGGAACCTTTGCGTCCATGATCTTGGTGTCAGCAACAAAGCTTCTTGATGATATGATGGTAAATTATTCTGAATGGCACACTGAGAGAGCTACAACTGGTAAGAAATTAAATTATGTTGAAGAAGCCTCCTCTTTGAGTGATAGACTCGATGCTATTATGTTTATGCTTGTCAATGGCCATGCTCCTATTGATCCAAATAATGTTCCTTTATCCCCTTTGGTTTCCCAAGAAGAGCATGTTGATGTGAACTTCATTAAAAATAATAATTTCAACACCAATGTTTATAGGAATTGGTAGCAGAAATTATAGGCCATATCCTCCCAATAATAGTAATGCTTATGGTAACTCCTACAACAGCATAAAAAGTGTACCCTCTAATCTTGAGAACATTCTTAAGAATTTTATTAGTACACAAACTGCTTTCAATAAATCTGTTGAGGAAAAGTTTGGCAAAATTGATGTTCTTGCTTCTAAAGTTGATAGCGTTGTTCTTGATGTTGATTTTCTGAAACTAAAGGTTATGCCTCATGATATTAAAGAAAGCAAAATTCTAAATGCTATCCAAATTCGAATTGATGATAATTTAGCTGAATTGCATGCTAGATGGGAAAGAGAAGATGAAAGAGCTAGAAAGAATAATATAGCTAATATTTGCACCATTACCACCACTAGTAAAACTGAACCTTCTCATGATAGTAAACCTTCTACTATCAATGGTAAAGTAATTGGTGTTGGACATACTCACACTTCTGCTATTAAAAATGCAAAACTGCCTGAAACTGCTAAAAATGTTCATGATAGAAGTTTTGAAATTTTTAGAAACATGGGAGACAATGGTCCCATTATCTTTGATAAAATGATATTGACTTTGATGATTGCAACATAACTGAAGTGATTAAGTTCTTACAAAATCTTGCTAGTTGTCCTAATGCTAGTGGTATGAATATGGCTTTCACAAAACATATTACAAATGCTCTCATGCAAATTAGAGAGGATGAATTAAGATGTGAAGACTCTATCCCTAGGAAGCTAGATGATGGTTGGGAACCCATTATTAAAATGAACGTAAATTATTTTTATGGCAATGCTCTATGTGATCTTGGTGCTAGTATCTCTGTTATGCCTAAGAAACTTTATGATATTCTTGAATTGCCACCTTTGGAGCACTGTTATTTGGATATTCGGCTTATTGATAATGTTAGAAAGAAACCTTTGGGGAGAGTTGATGATGTTCTTATCATGGTTAATAAAAATCTTGTCCCTGTTGATTTTGTTGTCTTGAATATTGAATGCAATGCTTCTTGTCCAATTGTTTTGGGAAGACCTTTTCTTATAACTGTTGGTGCTGTTATTGATATGAAAGAGGGGAATATTAAATTTCAATTCCCACTCAAGAAAGGTATGGAACACTTTCCTAGAAATATAATTAAGTTGCCTTTTGATTCTGTTATTCGAACAAACTATGATTTAGATGCTTCTTCACTTGAAAACACTTGATTCCACTTTTCTAGGCCTAACTAAAGGGCGTTAAAGAAAAGCACTTCTTGGGAGATAACCCATGGTTTTATTTTTTTGCTTTGTTTTTCTCTGTTTTCTTTGAGTCAGGGGGTTATATACTTCTTTAGCAACTCCTTTGTATATTTACATTCATGTTTTAGTTGTGCCAAGTAAAGTTTCTTACAAGAGTTGGAGTTGGTTTTGGATTTCTACGCAGGAAATAGATTTCTGCTGTCCATCATAAAAAATCGCATACACATAAAGATCAAAATGACATGGAATTTCTTATTACTCAGCTAATTCCACAAATTTTTGTTCTTTAAGTTTTTCGATCTGAGCAATGCAAGTGGCCCGAAAAATTCGTCTGTACAGACTGTTCTGGTTTTGGCAGATTCTGCCATTTTTCTTGCATTTTCTCTTTTACGATGTCAAGTAGATTTATTTGCTTCACGAAACATCAGTGGCTGTAGCTAATGTTTAAAATTTTCAATAGCACTTGTGCCCATACAGAACCAATGGATTTTTTTTATTGTTGCACTAACCCTCTAATGCGAATTACTCTTTGAGTGTGTTGTGAAGGAAGTTTTCAAGGGTCAAGAGAAGAGGGTGATATAATGTGATCAAGAAGAGTGCAAAGGTAAAGCTTGGGGATGCCCCTATGTTTCATACCAGCAAATTCTAAGAATACTCAAGCATCTAAGCTTGGGGATGCCCAAGGCATCCCCTTCTTCGTCAACAATTTATCAGTTCACTTCTAGTGAAACTATATTTTTATTCGGTCACATCATATGAAGTTTACTTGGAGCATTTGTTTGTTTTTATTTTGTTTTCCTTTGTTTTATTTTGTTTTTCTTGCTACAATAATATAGTTGGACCCTAGCATTCCTTTTTTGGGAGAGAGATACGCTTCGCTTTTTCGTTTGAATACTCGTTATGCTAGTATTCTTAGTTTTTCTTCTATCTGCTGCAAAATTCCTAATTAGCTCTTGTTTTCATTGCATATCTTATTCAAAGCTGTTAGTTTTAGTAGAGTTGTGTGAGTACTCTCATGTTTGATTGCTGTATCATTTAGATAGTTTTTGTTAAAACATATTTTGTTTGGTGCTTGTTGGGAAAACAAACTGCTGCTTGTAGTAGAATTTATAACGGTGCAAGTAGAAGCTTGTACAGACTGTGGCTAGACTTTTTCATATCATGCTAGATGTTATTTTAATTCTAAAGACTAGTGGTTATTTAGTAGCATGATTATTCTCACATATATGAGAGTGTTCAATGTGCCATTGAAAGAATCATGAGTTGTTCTTGTCATTTTGAAGCATAAATTTGTGATGTTCTCCTTTGAATGTTTTATTTAGTTGACTTGGCGCATGCTCACAACATGTTTATGACTATGAACCAGTCACTTCTGGCCTCTATGATCATTTAGTTTTTGAACTTGTGGTACCACTTATGCTTTTATTAATGATGTTTATGTCGCTATGCATGATTATGGCTCTAATGCTCTCTTGATTTGTCGCTCCGAGTCTTTTGCTAGCCTCCACCTGTACTGAGTATGAGCTCTACTTGTGCATCCAACTCCCAAAAACCCAAGTTTTCCAAATGTGTCCACCATACCTATGTGGTATTTAATTGCCACTCCAAAGTAAATTTCTCATGTGTTACCTTTAAAACTTTCAAAATTACACCTGTTTTGTGCTCCTGTTTTAGCTCATGACGACGTAAATAGAGAATCTTTATCTCACTTTTTGATTGGACTTTCACACCCTGGACTAGTGGCTTCATCCTCTTATACAATTGATAAAAGAGCTGGAAGAGGGGTGAACATCCCCAAAGTAATACAACAAATTCTCTTCACTATTTTTGCCCCTGATTTACCAGTCAAAGCATAATTGTGTAAACAAAAGAGAAAGAGGGATGACCTTCTACCCAGATGCGTCCTTATATGGGAGCCACTCTTGTGAAGTCTAGGTGGCTTGTGGCGTACTGTATTTTCTGTTTACCATATAAGCATACACCTCTCTAAAAAAATGTTTTCAATACCTTTGTTTAATAATATAAAAAGCTCTAGCACATGAGTTGATCCCTGCTTCCCTCTGCGAAGGGCCTTTCTTTTACTTTTATGTTGAGTCTCCATCTTCTAATTTTATGCACAACTGAGAGAGCATAGTTTCCATTATGAGTTTAATGTGCATTTTTTCCAGAAACATTATTAATTGATTCATGATGTGTTATTGTTTGTTCTCTAATTATTTGTTCTAGTCTTCCTCGTGAACTTTGAAGGTGTCCTGGCATTTATGTTTTGCCCCACTCTTAAGGACAAGCAAAATATCACGTTTCCATGCTATGTCTATGCTTGAAACAAATGTATATCTTTCAGTGCATTATTATTCATGATCTTTTATTTGTGTTACTTCTCATGATGCAAGGTGATTGCTATGCTTTATTGTTAAAATTTTATTTATCATGCTTGGGTTGACGTTCTATGATCTCAGCTTACTTATGCTTTCACCTCGGGCGTCCACCGCCATCGCCCTTTCGCCTATTTATACCCCCCGATACGTCAACCCTAAAAATATACCACTTCTTCCCGAGAAACACCCGAGGCCGCCGTCATTGTCATCCCGAGATCGGGAGGGTTTGATGACCCGCAAGTATAGGGGATCGCAACAGTCTTCGAGGGAAGTAAAACCCAAATTTATTGATTCGACACAAGGGGAGCCAAAGAATATTTATATGCCTTAACAACTGAGTTGTCAATTCAGCTGCACCTGAAAGTAGACTTGCTCGCAGCAATTTATCAGTGGTAATAGTTTTATAGCAGCAGTAGAAATAAAATAACAACAATTATCGTGGATGGGAAAAGACAGATGCCATGGGATGGCTTGAGTTTGGGGCCGATGGACGCTGTAGGTATCAGGGGAGGGATCGCACGCCTAGATGGCGCGCTCAGGAACACTGCAAACACAACAATCTACCCAGGTTCAGGGCCCTCGTGTGGAGGTAACACCCCTACTCCTGCCTTTCTCTCTGTATTATGCTCTGCCGAGTACACAAGTTCCTATCTCTCTCTGTGAGTAGAAAGCCTCGCAATAAATGAGCCAGTGAGTAACGTCCAGCAGTGTCCCTCGCGTAGGAGGGGGTAGGCCACCTTATATACTGGTGGTCAACCACTATTCTATGAATAAAAGGACAGAGTAGACAACTCCACTGTGCCGCCGCACACGCATTCGCGCACGCCTCCGTGTTCCCACTGACAACGTTGCCGAAAGTCTCTACGGTAGGCTGCTGACATATCTTGTCCACCTTGTCAGTCCCTTAGGGTAGGTCGCTGACATGTCCTGTCCCCCTTGTCAGTGACAGGACTTGACAGCTCCCGTACTGTACTGCTCCCACGTCTCTATGCTGATAACCACGCACCTAGTAAGTTGAACCGCACGATGGGCCCCTGGATACGCGGGTTTCACCTCAACGGCTCCATTGACTTTGTGCCCGAGTAGGCCAACAGCTTCTCTATCCGGATCACCCGAGTGCTACCCGGTTGATCCAAACATGTACTTGAATCTTCCCTCTCGTCTCTTGTTACTTCTGCCGGATAGCGCCAACCGGATACCAGCTTATCCGGGTAGACGCCCTATCCGGCCTATGCCAACTCGGTACGGCCGAACTCGTCAAATGGTATCTTGAACTCCATTTCTCACCTGCCTTACCCCTACTCGGGGGTAGCCCCCCGACAACAGTAGTAAAATAGTAAAAGCAGTAGCAATCATGGAAAACATCAGTATGGGAAGTACCGTATGCATAGAGGGAATGGATGGACGGGCGTTGCATGGATAACATAGGTCATGTAATAATAATAATGTGGGCATTGCAAATAATAATAAAGCATCAAACATGTAGGCAAACCATAGGCATGTGTTCCAATATAGTCATACGTGCTCGCAATGAGAAACTTGCACAACATCTTTTGTCCTACCAACCCGTGGCAGCGGGGCCTCTAGGGAAACTACTGGTAATTAAGGTGCTCCTTGTAATAAAGCACAAGATCAAAGCATTAACACTCCTTGAACACACGTGATCCTCACATCACAACCATCCCCTCCGGTTGTCCCAATTTCTGTCACTTTGGGGCATCGGGTTCCGAACAATGACATGTGTAAAACAACTTGCAGATATGATCAAGAAACAATATTATACTCATGAAACAATAACATGTTCAGATCTGAAATCATGGAACTCGGGCCCTAGTGACAAGCATTAAGCATAACAAGTTGCAACAACGGTCAAAAACACTAACAGTGGATACTAGGCACTATGCCCTAACAATCTGGCATTATTACATGATCGATCTCATCCAATCCCTTCCACCCCTCTCAGCCTACAGCGGTTTTTACTCACACATGGACGTGGGAAACATGGATGGTTGATGGAGAAGAGGTGGTGGTGTCGATGGCGATGATCTCCTTCGAATCCCCGTCCCGGCAGGGTGCCAGAACAGGAACTTCTGGTCCCCGAATCGAGGTTCGGGGTGGCGGCGGCGCTCTGTTGCGTTTCTATGGAATATGACGAACCACCCGCGTTTTAGGTTTACGAGGCATATGTATTCGAAAGGGGAGTCTGAGGGGGTCCAGGGTGGCCCACACCACTAGGCGGCGTGGCCAAGGGGGGCACGCCGGGGGTGGTGTGGCCCCCTTCTAGCTCCCGGGGTCTTCTGGTGTTTTAAGACCAATGGGGTCTTTTCTGGGCATTTTCCCGAAAGTTAATTTTTCTGCACAAAAATGAGACACCAAGGTAATTCTGCTAAAAACAGTGTTAGTCCGTGTTAGTGGTATCTAAAACTCACAAGTTTAGAGGAAAACGATAAGAAAAGTGTTCAGAAAAGGAGATACGTTTTGGACGTATCAACTCCCCCATGCTTAGCTTATTGCTTGTCCTCAAGCAATTCAGTGACAACTGAGTGCGATAAAAGACTTTTAGGAACACAGTTGTTTCATATGATGTAAATATACTCACTACATAATCAGGTGCTGAGGCAATTCATAATAATATGTATGGAAAATAAAAGTCACCCATCAGTTATGCAAACCATGAAGAGATGTCAACAAACTAATAATAGACAACATGAAGTATATCAATCTGCAGGATTGCAATGCTCATAATATGGTATGATAAAGTGTACTCGCTTTCCCTTAATAGTGGAGACTGATAAATCAAGGGCAAAAAGAGTGAAGAGAATTTGTGTTATTAATTTGGGGTTGGGCACCCCGCTGCCGGCTCTTCTATCATTGGATAAGCGGATGAAGCCACCAGTCCAGGGTGTAAAATCCAATCAACAAGTGAGATAAAGATTCTCTATTTACGTCCTCATGAGCTAAAACAGAGGCACAAAACAGGAATAATTTTCAGCAGTTTTTAAAGGTAGAACACGAGAAATTTACTTGGAGTGGCAGTTAAATACCACATATATATGTAGGTATGGTGGACACATTTGGCAAACTTTAGTTTTTGGGAGTTGGGTGCACGAGTAGAGCTCATACTCAGTACAGGTGGAGGCTAGCAATAGACGGGGAGCGACAATCAAGAGAGCAACAACTGTCATAATCATGCTTGCGACAAAACAAAATTAACAGGGGCATAAAAATGATACAAATACTCTGATGCAAAATAAATCATCGAGGCTTAATTGACTTCTTGTTTTCAGTCATAGCATGCGTGAGCATGTGCCAAGTCGATCCAAGTGAAACAATCCGAGGGAGATACCAGAATGTCATACCCTTCTATGAATAAAACAATGCAAGCAAACATTCATACGACGTGCTATCTTATATTAATAGGTTGGAACTAACACGTGAGAGCACAAACTACTAAGCATCAATTAAATAACATACACCCTACATGAACGGACTAAGCATGTTCACACAATGAGTATATGTACAAAAATAAAACAAATAGAGTTCATACCAGCCTCTCACCACAACTCAGAATGTCATAAATCATCATTACTTCTCTTCACTTGTGGATTGAATAATATAGAATAATAATCAAGCTCCAATAGAGACACGGAAGTCCGGTGAACTCTGTAACAAACTTTAGAAAACCAAAGAAGAACAATAAATGTTTTTGGGTTTTTGATTTAAAACAAGAACAGAAAGAAGCAAGCAAACAAAGCAAAATATTTTTGGATTTTTGAATACTAAACCGAAACGAGAAAAGAAAGCAAACCAACAAAAGAAACTAAAGAAGCAAACAAAGAGAAACAACAGAAATAGTTTTGGTCTTTTTGTGTCTTGGAAAACAAGAACAAGATAATAAAACAAAGAGAAACGAAAGAAGCGAAAGAAAACGAAAAAAATGAAAGAAACAAAAACATGGATATACAATGAACCGACCAAACATGATATATAGATGAGTGTGATGTCGGTAGACCTCCCCCCCAAGCTTAGGGTTTTGGCCTAAGTGGAGATCAATCACCAAGGGGACCATGAGGTCGCGCCCCCATAGTATGATGAGGAGGAACCCTCCTCCTGATATGTGCTCGAGGATGCGCTGGTGTGCTGCGTGTTGTGGTCCTCTGGAGGCACGTCTCGCCTCTCCTGCTGCCTGTAAAACTCCATAGTGCTCATATGCTCGTCTACCTCCTCCTTAGAGAGCGACTGACGAAGGCATAGATCTTGGATCCTGCGGGTAAGGACACCTCCTCTCAGGCCCAATGTCAAGGCCCAAGAAGAGGCGCCTTTGGAAGACTCCAGAAGGCCTACCAGAAGCCCACCCGCACCAAACTTGCGGGTTAAGTTAGGAAAATTGTAACCGACCTAAACTAGGGTTCGAATCCTCTCCGGGTGGGGCTTGAGACCTGGCCATCTATATAAGGCTAGGAGAGCCCCCAAGGAGAGGACCAAGTATTACCGCACGACCACAAAAGCCTTGAAACTCGAGATCTACTCTCGATTCGAGCACCCTGTAATCGATCTAATCATCCAATACAGATCAGCAGAAGGCAGGAGTAAGGGTTTTACCTCTTCGAGGGCCCCGAACCTGGGTAAATCTCGCCTCCCTGTCAAGCCGACGATTTCACCAGCGCCTATGACATCTCCTAGTCGAAACCCGATAGGGTCACCTGAGGGATTTGCGGAGCCAGAGCTTCGACAATTGGCGCCGACCGTGGGGAGCGCAGGCGCTGGATCACCGGCATCTTCGGCTTCATCGACATCCAACTCCCGTTGGAAACCATCGACTACGGCTCCGAACAATCCTGTACGGATCGGATCCGTCATAGTCACACCTCACTCGCCGGAATCACGCCCGGTATTCGAGGATCTGGAGAAGAGCGTCACCCTGACGTTCGGAAGCTTCAACTTCATGGCGAACAGAGATGGAATCCTCCACTTCTCGGATGAATCTGAACCCGAATCTGGAGCCGTCAACTCGCGCTTCCCTATGGAGAAAAGCGGCGAGTCCATCCGCTTCAACACGATCGACTACCACGCACTCTCGACAGAGGAACCCTCTCGGGTGCGAAGAACCTCCCGATCTGCGCCTAGGACACACGGGCCACGACTGGCCCAAGTCTGCATGGCAGGATCGGAACAGCCCTCGGAAACTGAATATAGCGCAACCGAGCGCGATCTAATCGGCGTCTCGCGGGAAGCCTGGAAAAGAGCCAAGGAATCCATGCGAAAGAGTCAGCCACCCGCAGCAGGTGCCACACAGGAAGACCTAACCGCCTACCACTATCACCTAGTGAGAGCGGCCTCAAACATCAAGGATGCCCGAGCAGATCTAGCCCGTCGCAGGAGAGCGGCGGATGAGTCAAGCCTACGTCGAGCCGAGCTGTCCCTTGCACCTTCGGTCGGTACCCGACCCGGGGGAAAAGGACCCGCAGCGTCGACGAGGGACCACGAATCTATGGCTGGGACCAACAGGTCTACCACATCTTCTTTCATGAGGGTTGACGACGATGGCAACGTCTACCCGCAAACTCCAGCCGCCGCAATTCTAGCCGCGGCAACCTACATGCAGATGAACCAGCCGACGGACAGCGATCCTCGGGTGGAACAATACAAGCATATCCGCAAGTGTCTAGGGCTGGCAGCCGCGAAACTCGCCTCCCACGATCGCAAGGAACAACTGGAGAAGGCGCGACAGGAGAAGGACAAAGACAAGGACACGCCCCGCAGGCACAGGAGCTCCTCTCCGAGAAAGGATAAATCGCCGCGTCGCGGCCGAGGAAAAGAGGCTCGACGCCGCGGCGACAGTCGAAGCAGCAGCGACGACAGCCCGAGAGACAAAGATTCGCGGCACCACAGCAGCCGCTCGAGAAAACGAAGTAAAGAACCAAGAAAAGATAGCGACCGCGACCGGTCCGGGTACGACGCGCGATCCGATCTCGCCCAGAAGAAGGTGGATAAAGCAAGGGCTTCACGATATCGCGAACGCTCCTCATCCGGGTCTTCGGACGACGAAACCTGCGGAGCACTTTGCTTTGCTCGCAGTATTCACGAAGCACCTCTACCCAAGAGATTCAAGCTCAGCTCGGAGGTGACAAAATACGATGGCTCACTCGAGCCCTCCCAGTGGTTAAGCGACTACCTCACGGCAGTAAAATGCCAACGTGGTAACAAAAACACGGCCATGCAATACCTCAATTTGCACCTGGCCGGAGCGGCCCGCAGCTGGCTGGAGAGGAGACCACGATCTTGCTACGCATCGTGGGACGACCTGCATCGCAATTTCTGCAAAAACTTCCAGTCGACCTACAAAAGGCCAGCTACAATCGAAGAACTACGGGATTGCAAACAGAAAAGTGGCGAATCCACGCGAGAATACATCCAGCGGTGGAACACACTCAGGAACACCGCAGGGACAATCTCTGAAGAAGTGGCGATTGAGGCCTTCGCCAAAGGAGCAAGAAGAACCGCGTTTCGAGAAGAACTCGGCAGAGCTGCGCCCAAAACCATAGGGGAGCTCATGGTCATAGCCGAAAAATGGGCCAATGGAGAAGACGCGGTACGCAATGAAAGAACATCATCGCCCACGCACGACGAAGACCGTCATGGGCGAAGAAAGAGAAGAAAATATTACGACCACGAGGATAGAGAAGAACTAGTGGCAGCAGAATTCACGCGAAGTCGCGACTCCGGTCGTCGCGGAAGTCGCGAATGGAGGCCAAAGGTAGAAGAAAAATCACCCGAGGAAGACCTCGATGCGTACTGCTCGCTACATCTGTTCACAGACAAGCGCACGGGCAAGACTAAGGCAACACACCTTCTCAAGGATTGCCGAAAGTTCATCGAAATCTCGGACGCGCTCGCCAAGAAAAGATTCGCTTCCACCCAAAACTATCCACCGCTACCAGGAGGCGGACAACAATTCCAGCTACCACCGCCACCACCTCCACCAGCCAACGCAAACATGGCACTCGCCGCATTGCCAGCACCACAACAACAAAACACGGGAGCAAATACATACCCGACTCCGCACGGACAACTCCTCGGGATGATACAGAAGGTATGCCCCTCTCGCAGAATTCAAAAAACTAACTCGAGACAAATATGCATGGCAGTGCAGACGCCACCAACGAAGCCCGAGTACCTGAAGATGGCCGAGCAGCCAATCACGTTCTCGAAGGAAGACCACCCGCCACGAGTCTATCGACCAGGACACGCCGCCCTTGTCATTCAAGCTCAAATTGGCAACTATGACCTGGCCCGCGTATTCATGGACGGCGGCAGCGGCATCAACATCATCTACGCGGATACACTCCGTCGAATGAACAAAAACCTGGACGGCCTAACGGAATCAGAAACATCCTTCCACGGGATAGTTCCGGGCAAGGCAATACGTCCACTCGGAACAATCAACCTTGAAGTAGTACTGGGCTCCCCACGCAACTACAGAAGGGAATTCCTGGACTTTGAAGTCGTCGACTGGCCCTCACAGTACCACGCCATTCTTGGTCGAACAGCGTTCGCCAGATTCATGGCCGTACCACATTACGCATACTTGAAGCTCAAGCTACCCGGCGAATACGGTGTGATCACCATTGACGGAGATTTCCAGAAATCGGATAAGTGCGACATAGAATTTAATGAGATCGCGAAATCTTTCGGGATGCAAGAAGAACTACAAGAGCTGGCAAAAACCACGGATCACTCCGTCATGCCCCTCACGAAGAAAAACGCGCCTGAACTGGAATTCAGCGCCAACAGCGACACTCGCAAGCACCAAGTGCACCCGACGGATTCCGCCAAAACCGCGATGGTTTCCACAACCCTCTCGCCAGCATAGGAAAGCGCGCTCGTCAAACTCCTCCGTGAGTACTGGGAGATTTTCGCCTGGCAGCCCTCAGATATGCCAGGTATACCCAGGGAGTTTGCCGAGCACTCACTCGAAGTCTTTCCTAACGCAAAGCCCATCAAACAGACGACTCGACGATTTTCAGAACCCAAGCAAAAGGCGCTGGGAGAAGAAGTAAATAGGCTGCTAGCCGCAAATTTCATTAGGGAGATCAAGATATCCACCTGGTTAGCAAATCCGGTGCTGGTCCCCAAGAAGAACACGGATATCCTTCGGGTGTGCATCGACTACACGTCACTGAACAAGCACTGCCCCAAGGACAACTTTCCTCTACCACGAATCGACCAGATCGTGGATTCCACAGCAGGTTGCCAACGTCTCTCTTTCCTGGACGCCTACTCGGGATACAACCAGATCCGAATGAAAAAGGAAGACGAAGAGAAGACGGCATTCATCACACCACACGGTGTATACTGCTACACGACAATGCCCTTCGGGCTGAAGAACGCAGGCGCAACATATCAACGTTGCATGCAGAGATGCCTTGCCAATCTCATTGGCAAGAACGTACAAGTATATGTCGACGACATCGTCATCAAAACTCGAGTAGAGGACACACTCCTCGAAGATATTAAAGAAACATTTGACGCCCTTAATGCATATCGGATCAAGCTCAATCCGACAAAATGCGTTTTCGGCGTCCCCGCAGGAAAACTCCTAGGATACCTGGTATCCGCCAGAGGCATTGAGGCCAATCCGGAGAAAATACAAGCCATCCTCACCATGAAGGAGCCTACCAATCTACGCGGAGTCCAGCAGCTCGCAGGGCGATTGGCCGCCCTAAGCAGGTTCATCGCACGATTGGGAGAGCAGGCGTTACCCTTCTACAAGCTACTGAAGAAGACGGACAAATTCGAATGGACCCCCGAAGCCAAACAAGCATTCGCAGACTTGAAACGGTCGCTGCAAAGCAGGCGCATTCTCGCAACACCACAAGAAAGGGAGCCACTTCTTCTCTATTTAGCCGCCACAAACCAGGTCATCAGCACTGCAATCGTAGTCGAACGGCCTGAAGATGGCAAGGCATACGGAGTCCAGCGCCCAATATATTACATCAGCGAAGTGCTCTCGCCATGCAAGCAGCGATATCCTCATTACCAGAAGCTTGCGTACGGAGTTGTCCTCACAGCCCGAAAACTCAAACATTACTTCCAGGAACACGCCATTACAGTGGTTAATGATGCGTCACTCGGGACAATCATGAACAACCCTATGGCATCCGGAAGAATAGCGAAGTGGAGCATCGAGTTGGGCGCCTGGGATATCACCTATGCAGGACGCAATGCAGTCAAATCCCAAGTTCTCGTGGAATTCATCAGCGAATGGACAGAGCTACAAACACCCGGGCCACCCGAGTATACAAGCAATTGGATCATGTACTTTGACGGGTCCAAAAGAAACGAAGGAGCAGGAGCTGGAATCGTTCTTATCTCACCTCGTGGAGACAAACTGCAATACGTCCTGCGACTAGACTTTCCACCAAATGATCCAGCATCGAACAACGACGCAGAATATGAAGCACTGTTGCACGGGATGAAGATGGCGATTGCTTGTGGAGCTACCCGGTTGATGATTTATGGCGACTCCAACCTCATAGTGCAACAAACAATGAAAGAATGCGATGCCATTGCTGAAAACATGATCGCGTACCGCGACATGTATAATTTACTGGAAGGAAGCTTCAAAGGATGCGAGTTGAAGCATATTGCAAGATCCAGCAATGAAGAGGCGGATAGACTGGCAAACATGGGTTCCACGAATACACCCATACCGCCAGGAATATACTTCAAACGGATGGTCAAGCGATCGGTCAAATTGAAGAAAGATGCACAAACACCGGCAGCGCCAGAAACAGAGGTCAGCCCGCAGGTCGCGCTTATCGAGCTTATTCATAATATATCACGACAGGTCTTTCTGGTCGAGCCAGTCTGGACGCAGAAATATCTCGACTACCTGCTCAATAAACAGCTCCCGGCCGATCCACGCGAGGCTCGACAGCTAATCAGGCGTAGCAAATCCTTTCGGGTAATCAACGGAGAGTTATACAAGCAAAGCATCTCGGGCATCCTTCAGCGGTGCATCGCACCCGAAGATGGCAAAGAGTTACTCCAGGATATACACCAGGGTGATTGCGGACATCATGCTAGCTGGAGAGCAATACTGGGAAAAGCCTTTCGAGCAGGATTCTACTGGCTAACAGCAGCCAACGATGCAAAAAACCTGGTCGATAGATGTAACGCTTGCCAGCGATTCTCACCCAAGCCGCACGCGCCCGCCACAGAGTTGCACATGATACCCATCGCCTGGCCCTTTGCACAATGGGGGCTGGACATGGTTGGCCCACTGCGCAAATCCACTCCAGGAGGGTACACACATTTGCTGGTTGCAGTCGACAAATTTACCAAATGGATCGAAGCTATGCCAGTGACCTCGGGTAGCGCCCAATGCGCAATCAAGTTCCTCGACTCCATAGTATGCAGATTCGGGGTACCACACGACATCATTACAGACAATGGTACGAACTTCACTGCAAAGGAGACACAACAGTTCTGCGAGGAGAAAGGAATTAATCTGAAGTTTGCTTCGGTCGCCCATCCGCAAACAAACGGCCAAGTCGAAAGATCCAACGGCTTAGTTTCGGCTGGCATCAAAAAGAGATTGCTCGATCGGCTACATCCCGCTGCAGGACATTGGGCAGAGGAGTTACCCTCCGTACTTTGGAGCCTCCGCACAACCCCCAATCGATCAACGCAATACACACCATTTTTCATGGTATACGGGGCAGAAGCTGTCCTCCCCGAAGAAGTTCGATTCAGCGCCCCACGAGTTGTAGCCTACAGTGAAGAAACCTCCAACAAAGCACTTGCAGAAGATATGGACGCACTCGACGAAATTCGGGACATTGCACTCGCAAGATCTGCAGTCTACCAACAATCACTACGCAATTATCACAGTCGCCGCATACGCCACAGATCATTCGTGGTTGGCGACTTGGTGTTGCGGCTGAAGCAAAAAGAAGGACACAAGCTCGAACCACCTTGGGAAGGACCCTTCATCATACATGAAGTGATCCCGGGAGGAGCCTATCGACTGAAGAATCCAGAGACTGGAGGCATCTATTCCAATCCATGGAATATCGCGCAACTACGCAAATTCTACCCCTAGGTTTATTTATTTTGCAACAATAAGGCTATACTAGCCAATCTTGTAGCTCGAACACATGACTTCTCAGTCATAGCAATAAAAAACATGATTCCCTCATCATATTTACTCGACAGCTTTCAAGTTTACTACATGCTAAAAGGTTACAGGTACACACCCCATAAAATACACGGGGGCTACACCTAAAACTAAGCATCACAGAAAAGAATTATCGAGTACAAGGTTGCACACCTTACTACAGTTTTTACAAACTACAGACAAACTTACAGGATATTCACATCCGATAAAGTCAGTCGAAACGCTGAGCATTCTTAGTCGCTAAGACCCTATCCACCTCTTCAGAGGTCATTCGGATAATCTTCTCGGCTGCAGGACGAACATCATCATAGTACGGCGCAATATCTTCGATTGCATAATCTGGACGCCGAGCTACGGAGTTCAAGTCTATCTCAGGATGCCATATTCGGACAAACGAGAGAGCAACAACCGCGCCGCACGTCATCTGGTTGCGAACGCACGCACGAACCTCTCCTTCTCGTCCGAATAACCTGAGAAGATAACTCCAGTCTTCGGGGCCCCTCTCAAGTGGATAAAAAGCAGCATTCACCGCAACCAGGACCTCGTGGAAAGAACTCACGAGAATTTTCGCCTGGCGGACTCGAAACTTCAAGGTAGCCATCACAAAACCTCGATTGCGATCAGACCAGAAATTACTCGCATGAGGCTTTGTGCTGTTAGCTTCTTGATGAATGTGGTTTTCCACCCACTGCTTTTCTTCCCTGTCATCTGGTTTCACAACTAAGAAGCAAACGCACTTAGTAAGCTAAGAAACACAGAGGAAACAGCATGGGGGCTACACTACTCACATAGTAACTCCTTTGCAATCGAAGACAGTTCACCAATTAGAAATTACTCGCGCTCAGCCGCCAATTTCTGCTTGGATATCGCCACGTCAACTACTCCGCGCAGCGCTTTCAGCCTACGCTCACCCTCCTGAACCTTATCACGAAGGCCAGCAAAAGTGCCAACGGCAGCCACAAGTGGATTTACTGGATTACCACGTCCACTCGAAGGTTCAGCGGCAGACGCAATCGCCTGGAAGAAGTACAAGGAAAGAAGTGAGACGCCCTACTCGAGTTGTTTCCAGTTGCACATCTGACTAATCGCTCGGGGGCTACTCCCATCGGGAGAAAAAGTATAGACGACAAGGATAAATTCTAAATGCAAAATGCTTCGATTAAAAGACCAGCAAAGGTACGGGAATACATCCCAAAATTCATTACATCCAAGCAACAGAAACAAAAGAAAAAGAGCCTACGAAGCCACGTTGGTGCTGCCACTAGCAGCGGTCGACCCTCCCTTCTTCCGAGCAAACATCTCAGATAATTTCCGAGCAAGAACAGTGGCTTGCTCAGAAAAACGAGATAGCCGTACCTTCTTGCCCGTGGAAGGGTCGACCGGCATGGACGAATAGGCCTCCTCCAGACCATCAACTCCGTTCGCCAGAGCGAACTGAATCGCAGTCTTTGCGCCAGCTTCCGATTGAGCAACCGCAAAGGCTTCCAGGAGGTCGCCTTCCGAGAAGACCTTCAACAACTCGCTCAGCGCAGGCGCAGGAGTATCGCTGGCAACAAGACGGCCATGCACTCGCGCCAACGCTTTGGAAGCATCATTAATCAGGGAAAATATTCCCTCAGAATGCCTCCTGAGCTGCGCGAGAGTGTCGGTCAGCACGTCCACCCGCTGAATCCCAGGAATCTCCAGAGGAACACTCAGAAGATCTACAGACAAAGAAAATAATGCTTAGCAAAAATCAGCAGAATGAAAAGTTCAAAAACCCAAGACACTTACCCGCAAAGCGTTTGGCGAGGGGACGAAGGAACGCGACAGTGTCGTTGTCAGCCTTACTGCCGGCCTCCTCCAAGTCCTTCACGGCCTTCCGCGCCTCCGCAAGCTTCGTACTGAGTTCCTCCGATTGCTTGCGAGAAGCTTCCAGCTCTTGTCGGGTAGTCGCCAGTTCAGCTTCCCGAGCAGTTACCTGCTCTGAAAGTTTGGTCTTTTCAGACTCTGCGAATTCGGCTCGAGCTGCAAAGGGGATATTAATCAGAAATCAAGAATGGATGATACACTGAAACCAAGAAGATAATGGAATTTACCTTTAAGAAGGTCGCTC
The DNA here is from genome assembly GCA_028641055.1 of Alopecurus myosuroides. Lineage (NCBI taxonomy): Eukaryota > Viridiplantae > Streptophyta > Magnoliopsida > Poales > Poaceae > Alopecurus > Alopecurus myosuroides. The sequence goes on from CM054062.1 coordinate 265,708,012, forward strand.
TCAGATTTGAGTCGGTTAACTTCTGATCGAAGCGACTCGCAATCTGTCTCGGCCAGAACGACGCGGCGACCGATCGCCGCAAGGGAATCGACGAGCGACTGCGGAGGCACGAAGATAGAAGAGTTAGAGTAATTAAGACTTGAGCCCGTACCCGATTATTTACAATCGACTACAGCCTCGGGGGCTACTCCCATCGGGAGCACTGTCGTGCACCCGAAGAAGACAAAATAAAGAAGAAGAGAAGAAAGAGATTTTGAGCCTGTACCCGATTATTTACAATCGACTACAGCCTCGGGGGCTACTCCCATCGGGAGCACTGTCGTGCACCCGATGAAATTTGTTTGTGAAAGCCAAAGAGATATAAGTTTACCTGTCCAGAAGCGCGGGAGAGGGGATCCGCAGAGCTGTCCGTCGCCTCCTTCGAGACCGAAGTTCTAACAGCAGAGCTGGGGACCTCCCGCTCCACAGTCGCAGCATCAGGCGCTGCCCTGGGAGAGTTCTGGACGGTACCCGCAGTAGGGGTCTCACCCGCGTCCTTCGCCTTATTCCTCTTTTTGGGAGGAACAGCGGCGGCAAACCTACGCGGGCTGATCGCCTGCAGACTGCAGTAAAGGACAAAAAAACGTCAGCGTTGACAAATAGAGATTGATCGAATTAAAGTATGGAAAAGTCCTACTCGTCATCCTCGTCGTCTTCATCCAAGTCATCCGCATTCCAGGCGGTTGCGAACGGAGCCAGAGGAGGAAGAGATCGAAGCGGAGTCGCGGAAATTGGAGCTTGGCCAGGTGACGCCTCCAAAGACTTGTCTTTGGAGGTGACTTCGTCTTCGTTCACCCGACGGCGCTTTAGTGGGACGCCATTCGAGTCTTCAACATCATCTGAGGAATCATGCTCAGAACTCGAGGAGGCGTTGGCCACGCTGGTGTCAACCGCGCCGTCCTGGTGGCTCGACTGAAGACACGAGGCATCTTCACCAACAACGGGCGGGTAGCAATTTGCTACAGCTAGGCTCTACAAAGATAAGAAGACGGCAAAGATCTTATCGACTACGAAATTCTGAAGATGGAAGTAAGTTAAAGACAGGAAACTAACCGCAGCTGGAGGAAGGTTTGAAGCAGAATAAGCCTCGACTGAGCAATCGGGGAATTGCTCCCCAACCTTCAGTCGAGTGATGGCCGCGATCTTTTTCTCGAACTCCACGTTCGAAAGTTCTTCGCGGCTCACTCGGCTGGGATCTTCTGCACCTTGATACTCCCACATAGTGGAAGGCCTCTGCTGCAAAGGCTGGATCCTGCGCTTCAAGAAGAGGCTCGCCAGATGGAGCCCATTGAGCACTACTCCCGAGGTTTGGTCTCGAAGAGCAGCTACTCTTTCGAGTAGAGGTGTGACTGTCTGGGTTTCTTCGGCTGACATCTTGTGGCTCCAAGACTTGCGCCTCGCCAGAACTGCGAATGGGTGGAACTCTACAAGCCCGCTCGAGCTGTTGTCGGCGACGTAGAACCACTTCTTCCGCCAGCCTTGGGCGGAGTCGATGAAGTGCATGTTGAAGTATGCATTCTCCTGGCGCGCCTGGATCCCGAAGCCACCCGTGCGAAGTGGCTCACCAGGCTCGGACTCCACCCGCGATTTCTCGCGGAAGATCCGGATCTTGAACAGCGCCTTCCAGAGCGCCCAGTGCGGGCGAATGCCAAGATAGCATTCGCAAAGCGCGATGAAGCACGAGATGTGCTGCACCGCGTTCGGGGGAAGATCGTGGAGCTGTATGCCGTAGGCACACAGCAGCCCGATGAAGAAAGGATGAAGAGGGAAGGAGAGGCCTCGAGTCACGTGGTCCACAAAGACCACGCGCTCGTTCGAGTGAGGGTTTGGTACCTCTTCCCTCTTCCCAAGACGGACGCGCTTCTCCGCCTCCGCCGGCAGCAGACCCTCCCGCTGCATCTCCTTGATGCTCTTAGCAGTGGTGTTGGGGGTGCGCCAGTCGCCGGCGCGAGGGGCGAGTGGCGCAGAAGGCTCGCCAGACGCGGAAGTTCCAGCGCCACGTTTCTTTCCGCCGGCCATTGTTCACAACGAGAGCTCGAGCGCAAGGAAGACGAAGACGAGCGCGAGGTGGAAGATGAAGATAGAGAGCAGAGAAAGTTTTACCGCAGCGCTAACACCTGTATATATACACAGGGTGAAACGATGTCGGCCGTACGATGCGCTACGTGGCATCCATCGCGGCCGCCACGCGTGCAGATGAAACGAAGCGGCGGCCCAGTGCTGTTTCGTGCCACGATCTTAACAGAAGATCGTGCGCATTTACTGCACGTTTTGCGTAAAAACCGGGAACGACGTCTCGTTTCCCGGTCAAAAAGCTGACAAGGTGGGCCAACTTCTGCTGCCACTCCGTCACGTCCCATCGGGAGAAGAGGAGCACGCCTTGACGTCATGGCGTTCGTCATTCAAAAGGGAAATCTTTTTCGAATGGAAGTTCAAACGCGAAATTATCTTCGCACGAATATCAATTCCTTCGGATAAAACACAATTTTCCCATGAAAAAATTCATGGATCAAAACCTCTTCGAACAAGAGAAACATACCTTATACACGAAAACTCTTTCGTACGGGCACAATTTTCCAAAACATGAAAACTCTTTCATACGGAACTAACATTTCCTACACGAAACTTTTTCGTACGGAACTCATACCAATCTAATCGGGTAGAGGGAACCTACCTTATGCGTGGTAATTATACATCACAAGAACCTGGATTGTACAGCCGACTAGGCACATCCGGATGCCATATTCTTCGAATATGAAGGTAAGACCCAAAAAGATCTTTCTTTTGGGCCTGGAATCGCACTCGAAAGCTGCGTCCTCCGGCATAGTTCCGTGTCAACAACACGAAGAAAAATCCTAGCGGACGCGCCGGGTACCCTCTTAGGTTAAGTTCGACTCGATAAGTCCACAACGGCCCAGTCGTGACGATCACCTCATCGGGTTCGAGTCGGAGGTCTCGAATCTGTGTAGGCCAGGAGTGTTTTTGCCCTAGTCGCAATTAATTGGCCCTGATCTCTCGGGAGAGCCAAGCTACTGCGCCACATCCTTCTGCTAATATAGCCGCAAAAACTGGCACCTATGCTGCTCGATACTCGGGTATTTTTAATTCGCGAAACAGGGAACACACCCTTCGTAGACAACAACTGTCGAGCTGAACTTCCAGGAGGAGATCAAAAAAAGGTCTGACCGTCTACCCGACTGGAAATAAATCCCAATCGAGCACACGCTCGGGGGCTACTGACGAAGGCATAGATCTTGGATCCTGCGGGTAAGGACACCTCCTCTCAGGCCCAATGTCAAGGCCCAAGAAGAGGCGCCTTTGGAAGACTCCAGAAGGCCTACCAGAAGCCCACCCGCACCAAACTTGCGGGTTAAGTTAGGAAAATTGTAACCGACCTAAACTAGGGTTCGAATCCTCTCCGGGTGGGGCTTGAGACCTGGCCATCTATATAAGGCTAGGAGAGCCCCCAAGGAGAGGACCAAGTATTACCGCACGACCACAAAAGCCTTGAAACTCGAGATCTACTCTCGATTCGAGCACCCTGTAATCGATCTAATCATCCAATACAGATCAGCAGAAGGCAGGAGTAAGGGTTTTACCTCTTCGAGGGCCCCGAACCTGGGTAAATCTCGCCTCCCTGTCAAGCCGACGATTTCACCAGCGCCTATGACATCTCCTAGTCGAAACCCGATAGGGTCACCTGAGGGATTTGCGGAGCCAGAGCTTCGACAGCGACCACGGTGACCTGTCAATCTTAAACAAAACAAGCTGCGACAAAGTAACTTTTCGCTCCTCTCCATCTATATATAAAACTCTATATACTAAGAGATCAGCAGGAGAGTTAGCAGTGACAAACTGATGGGACTTCATGGCAGCAAGGTTGAGTCTATAGGGAGCAATCAATTCATCATCAGGAGCAATAGAAAATTCTAAAGCATTTGCTATACATGTATCAATAATGCCCCCAAAAATTGGCCCCTTAGCAGCAAGGCGGCGTGCAACAAGTGCACCAAGGTTATACTTCGTGCTACGGTTCAGCGCAACATCAATGAAATCAAGGTGGTAACCAGAAATGTTGCTAGTGTTCTCCCTACCAAGGATACTAGTAGCAATATAGTAAGTAAAATATCTAAGAGCAGGAAGTTGAATGTTCCTTATGTTCCCACGCTGGGATGAGCGACTATCATCGTTGGTGATTTCTCGGTAAACTGCCATAAGATCCGCGGGTTTCCCCTGAATCCTGCACGTTGTCCCGGTACCGTTGATACCTACAATGGCACAAAAATCTTCCAAGGACAAAGAAAAAGATCTACTATATAATTTGAAGGCAACAGTGGGACCAAAATGTGTGTTCCAAAATTGAAAACTCTCAACAAAAGTTTTTGTGAGAGCTGCATACTGAGGCCCTTCATCCTCCATATAGTTGGTTAGACCAACTCTTTAAATAAGCATATGAAAGTCATCTTATAGACCTGCACTTCTTAGAAATGTAATGCAAGGAAAGCTAGATGGGTTAAAGATACCATCACCTCACGCATCATCAATACTCGGTGCAATAACGTCTTCATTGTACGATGGCCTCACTGAAGTGGATGAGCGTGAGGGCCTTGTCCTTCTAGGAGCATCACTCCTAAATATTTCTCCAAAATTATAACTATCCATCTCCGAAATTTTTGAACAATCATCACATAAATTAAGTTCAAGCAAGTAATAGGTGGAAACTACCATAGGGACTTATAGGAGAGTTGAACATACATCAAAACTACATTATTTCAACTCAAATCAAACATGCAAACTCACATAAGCTGTCACCTATAGTACCAAAATACTCAATAAGTACTTCACCAAACAAAATTCTACTTGGATCATCGGAGGAGTCACATACCGGAGAGCAAATGCACCAAATTTCAGCTCAAATGATGGGATGAGCAAAGAGATCGAAAAATTTCGAGGAAGAACAACAAGAACTCGGGTTCCAGGAAATGTGTTGAGTGAAGTCACACAACTTAGTATTCTCAGAGGAACTCATTTTAGCAGAATAAAAGCAAGCAAATAAATAACATCTATGAAGTAAACTAATTTTTTTGTGTTTTCAATATAGCGAAATAAAAACAAGAAAAAAATAAAAACAAGACAATAAACAAAATAAAGAGATTGAGAGTGAGAGACTCCCCTTGCCAGAAGACTTCCTTCTCCCCGGCAACAGCGCCAGAAAAAGTCCTTGATGGTGCAGATCTTGCACTCGTTGGGATACCCCAAGAGGAGGGTGTGATGAGCACAACAGTAGGAGTTTTCCCCTTAGTTAAGAACCAAGGTTATCAATCCAGTTGGAGAAGGAGGACCTTCGGAAGGTTGATGCCACTAACGGTGGTGCTGGCGCTTCACCAGTGTCAGCAACAACGTGGAACCTACACACAACACAACCAAAATACTTTGCCCCAACGGTACAGTGAGGTTGTCAATATCACCGGTCTTGCTGAAAACAAAGATTAGACGTATAGTGTAGAAAAACAGTGTATGCTTGCAGTAAGTAAAGAGAGCAGGAAATTGTTGTGGTTTGTTAAACAACGTGGAAAATGGACCGGGGTTCATAGTTTCACTAGTGGTGCCTCTCCATAAAAGATAGCATGCTGGGTGAACAAATTACAGCTGGGAAATTGACAAATAGAGGTTGCACCATAGTGCACAATATGACATGAAGATTACTATGCTATTTAGTGCGGGCATTCCAACAAGATACATAGACCGACATCCATCTGCATCTATGACTAATAATCCACCCTCAGGTTATCATCCGAACCCCCTCAGGTATTAAGTTGCAAGCAACAGATAATTGCATTAAACAAAGTGTGTAATGTAAGCAATGATTATGCACGCGGGAAGTCTCACCGCTGTTTTCTCCCTAATGACAACATCACATCCTCCCCCTTCACGTTTCTGTCGCTCGAGCAAGGCAACAAGGAGGCATGAACCCAGTATCGAGCATAAATACTCCCTCTTGGAGTCACTAGCAACTACTTGGCCAGAATAACCACTAGCAACGGAGAGCATGCAACATCACAAATAACATATGCAAATAAAGACTATAATCAAATTGGCATAAGGTCAATATTCATCGGATCCCAACAAACACAGCACAGAGAACTACATAAGATCAATCTCGATCATGATAGGCAGCTCACGAGATCTAAACATGGAGGCATATGAGGAGAATACAACCATCTAGCTACAACTACGAACCCGTAGTCCAAGGATGAACTACTCACGCATCACTCCGGAGGCATGCATGGTGATGTCAAAGCCTCCGGTGATGATCTCCTCTCCGGCAGGGTGCCGGAAAGAGCTTCAGAACCCCCCTGATCTGGGTTGATGGTGACGGCGGCTGCAGAACTTTTTCGGGGATTTTGATCAGGTTCTTAGGATTTTCCATCCGGGGGGCTTAAATAGGCGAAAGGGCAAAGGCGGTGGAGCTCTAGGGGGCCACACCTATAGGTGGCATGGCCAGGGGGTCGCGCCACCCTATGGTGTGGCCCCCCTGTTGCCCCTCTTCGACTCCTCTTCGGTCTTGTGGATGCTTCCGGGGAAAATAGGACTTCCGGGCTTCGAACTTTCCAATTCCGAGAATATTTCCAGAACAACTTTTCTGAAACTATAAACAGCAGAAAACAGGGAACTGGCTCTGTGGCATCTTGTTAATAGGTTAGTCCGGAAAATCGATAAAAATGACATAATGAAGAGAGAAAACATGTAGCAAATGGGAAAATATGATCATGGAGCATCAGAAATTAGGGATACGTTTATGACGTATCAAGAATCCCTAAGATTAGTTCCTACTCGTCCTCGAGTAGGTAAACGATAAAACAACAATTTCTGAGGTGACATGCTACTAACATAAACTTGATCAATCTAATGTAAAAGCATATGAACGCCAAGATCATAAAACTTTAAACACAGGAATGATAAATAAAACTTCAATAATAAAGCATAGCAATTACTTTGCATCACGAAGAGTAACTCAAATAAAGGATCATGAATAATAATGCAAAGAAAGGTAAACATTTGTTTCAGGTATAGAGAAAGCATGGCAAAGTGATATTTCGATAGTCCTTCAGAGTGGGGCAAAACATAAATGCTAGGACACCTTCAAAGTTCAAGAGGAAGACTAGAACAAATAATTTAAGAATAAATAATATCATATCATGAAGTAATTATTGATGCTTATGGGACAAATACACATAGAAATCAGAATGGCAAAAATGCTCTCTCAACTATGCATAAAGTTAGAAGATGGAGACTCAACATAAAAGTAAAAGAAAGGCCCTTCGCAGAGGGAAGCAGGGATCACTCATGTGCTAGAGCTTTTATTTTATTAAACAGAGGTATTAAAAGTTTGACATTTGTGGAGGAATGTCTATATTTTGGGAGATGAATGCTAATGTCAACGAATGGTAAACAGAAAATACAGTACGTCACAAGTCAACTGGATTCACAAGAGCGGCTCCCATGGTGAAGGACACAACTGGTGTAGAAGGTCACCCCTGTTTCTCTTTTGATTACACAATTATGCTTTGAATGATAAATCGGGGGCAAAAATAGTGAAGATCATTTGCTTGTATTAATTTGGGGTTGGGCACCCCGCTACCAGCTCTTCTATCATTTAGATAAGCGGATGAAGCCACTAGTCCAGGGTGTGAAATCCAATCAACAAGTGAGATAAAGATTCTCTATTTACGTCCTTATGAGCAAAAACAGGAACATAAATCAGGAGTTATTTTGAAGGTTTTAAAGGTAACACATGAGCAATTTATTTGGAGTGGCAGTTAAATACCACATGTAGGTAGGTATGGTGTACACAAAGGGAAAAACTTTGGTTTAAGAGAGTTTGGATGCACGAGTAGAGCTCATACTAAGTACAGGTGGAGGCTAGCAAAAGACTGGGAGCGACAAATCAAGAGAGCATAAGAGGCATAATCATGCATAGCGACATAAGCATCATTAATTAAAACATAAGCAGTATCACAGGTTCAAAAAGTAAGTGGTCATGGAGGCTATTCGTGACTGGTTTGTAGTCATAAACATGGTGTGAGCATGTGCCAAGTCAACCAAATAAAACATTCGAAAGAGAATACCATATACTGATGCTTTACTATGACAAGAACAACTCATGAATCGTTCAATACATATTAAACACTCTCATCTATTTGAGGCTAATCATGCTACTCAATAACCACAGGGCTTTAAAACTAAAATAACATTTAGCATGGCATGAAAAAGTCCTAGCCACAGTCTATACAAGCTTCTACTAGTACTGTTATAAATTCTACTTCAAGCAGCAGTTTTCTTTCTCCCAACAAGCACCATACAAAACATGCTTTAACAAAAATACTCTTTATGGTACAGAATGAAAACATGAGAGTACTCAAATAATACTACTAAAACTAACAGCTCTAATAAGAGATGCATGCAAAACAGGAGCTGAATAAATGCAGTAGCCAAGGAGAGACTTAGAATACAACGTATTCTCAAAAAAAAAACGGAGCGTGTCACTCTCCAATAAAAGAATGCTGGGGTCCAACCAAGCTTATTATGGGAGTAAAAACAAACTGAAAGAAAAAGAAAAAGCAAACTGAAAATAAAAATAAAAGACGCTCCAAGTAAAGCACATAAGATGCGACCGAATAAAAATATAGTTTCACTAGAAGTGACCTGATAATTTGTTGATGAAGAAGGGGATGCCTTGGGCATCCCCAAGCTTAGACGCTTGAGTCTTCTTGGAATTTGCTTGGATGTACCACCGGGGCATCCCCAAGCTTAGGGTTTTTACTCTTCTTGATCACATCATATCATCCTCTTCTCTTGACCCTTGAAAACTTCCTTCGCATCAAAATTCTCACAATCTTCATTAGCAACGTTATTGCAATTAAAATAATAAATTCACATGGTTAAGTTTCAACACAAGTTTGACACTCAAAAACACATTAGCTACTGTCACAACATCTTTGAAAACTCTTTTTATCAAAAGAATGCCAAAAGAAAGAGATTAAGATGCAAATGTGATAAATGGCAGAAATGTGTCAAAAACAGAACAGCAGGTAAAGATCTATTTTTTAAAAAATATTCTGTTGCTCAAATCAAAAAGTGGTCTTATAAGAAAAGTTGCGCATATAACTCAGGATTAAGCAAAACAAAGTTCAGGTCATTTTGAATTTCTGTGATTTTTAACGGAATTAACAGTGGACAGCAGAAATCTGTTTCCTGCGCAGAAATCCGAAATATAGGCTCAACTTTCCACTAGAGGTTTTACTTGGCTCAACAAAAACTCAAAAGAAAAGATACAGCGGGGTTACTAATTAAATAGACAACAAACAGGTGCAAAGCACACCAAAGAAAACAAAGGAAAACTGAATGAAAACAGCGAAATAAAACGGGTTGTCTCACGGTAGCGCTTTTCTTTAACGCCTTTCAACTAGGCATAAAAAGGGAAACTCAAGTATTTTCAAGTGAAGAAGGATCAACATAATATTTTTATCTAATAATAGAGCCAAAGGGTATCTTCATCTTCTTTCTAGGAAAGTGTTCCAAACCTTTCTTGAGGGGAGTTGATATTTAATACTCTCCTCTTTCATGTCAATAATAGCACCAACAGTTCTAAGAAAAGGTCTTCCCAACACAATAGGACAAGAAGCATTGCATTCAATGTTCATAACAACAAAATCAACAGGGGCAATGTTATTATTAACCATAATAAGAACATCATCAATTCTACCAAGAGGTTTCTTCTTAGCATTATCAGCAAGATGAACATCCAAATAAGAGTGTTCCAACGGTGGTAAATCAAGAATATCATAGAGCTTTTGAGGCATAACAGAGATACTAGCACCAAGATCACACAAAGCATTGCAATCAAAATCATTTACTTCTATCTTAATGATAGGCTCCCAACCATCATCTAATTTTCTAGGGATAGATGTCTCAAGTTTCAACTTTTCTTCCCTAACTTTCATGAGAGCATTGGTAATATGTTTAGTAAAGGCCATATTCATGGCACTAGCATTGGGACTTCTAGCAAGATTTTGTAGAAACATAATAACTTCAGAGATATTGCAATCATCAAAATCAATATTATTATCATCCAAAGTAATGGAACCATTATCTCGCACATCTCTAAAAATTTCAGCACTTTTATCAGGAGCAATTTCAGCAGTTTGAGGCAATTTAGAATGTTTCACCAAAGGAGTAGGGACTTTATTAACACCAATTACTTTACCATTGATAGTAGGATGTTTACTAGCACTTGTAACTTCAGTTTTACTAGTGGTTGTGATAGTTCAAACTTTAGCAATATTATTCCTTTTAGCCAGTTCATCTTCTCTGTCCCACCTAGCACGTAATTCAGCCATCAATCTAACATTATCATCAATTCGAACTTGAATGACATTGGTTGCAGCGAAAGGATTATCTTTAATGGTTTTAGTTTTAGCACCCATTTTATTTATCAAAGAAAGTTGTGCCTCTCACAGGACCGAATACTAATCTTAGCTCTAGAAATTTTACCTTGCAAACCCGAGATTTCTCTGTTCAAATTTCCAATTTGTTGGCTAATAGTTCTCAACATAGCAGATTGTTCTTCCATAGTTTTAGTAAACAACTTATTTTGTTCATATTGCATTTGCATAAAGTTCTTAGTTGCTTTTTCAACTTCTACAATCCTTTCCTCACTAGACATTATAGATCTACCATAAGAATCGCCACTACCACTATTAGGAGGATAGGGCTTATAATTGTTTCCACCAAAATTATTTCTATAAGCATTGTTGTTTAAATTATTATTTCTAATGAAGTTCACATCAACATGCTCTTCTTGAGCAACCAAATAGGCTAAAGGAACATTATTAGGATCAAATTGAGCTTTACCATTAACAAGCATATACATAATAACATCAAGCCTTTCACTTAAAGAGGAGGTTTCCTCGACATAATTCACCTTCTTACCTTGTGGAGCTCTCTCAGTGTGCCACGCTGAATAATTTATCATCATATCATCAAGAAGCTTTGTTGCATTGCCCAAAGTGATGGACATAAAGGTACCTCTAGCAGCCGAATCCAATAGGTTCCTTGAGGAGAAATTCAGTCCTGCATAAAAGGTTTGTATAATCATCCAAGTAATCAGTCCATGAGTGGGACAATTACCAATTGCTTTAGCAACATGTTCATTATCCAATTGCTTAAAATTCATTATGTCACTTCTTAGGGATATAATCTTAGCAAGAGGATAATATTTTCCAATGAAAGCATCTTTACACTTAGTCCATGAATCAATACTATTTCTAGGCAAAGATAGCAACCATTCTTTAGCTCTTCCTCTCAAAGAGAAGAAATAATTTAGTTTAATAATATCTCCATCCACATCTTTATATTTTTGCATCTCACATAGTTCAACAAAATTATTAAGGTGGGCAGCAGCAGCATCAATACTAATACCAGAAAATTGTTCTTTCATCATAAGATTTAATAAAGGAGGTTTAATCTCATAGAAAGCAGCAGTAGGAGCCAGTGGATCAATAGGTGTGCAAATAAAATCATTGTTGTTTGTGCTAGTGAAGTCACACAACGTATTATTCTCAGAGGAACTCATTTTAGCAGAATAAAAGCAAGCAAATAAATAATAGCTATGAAGTAAACTATTTTTTTTGTGTTTTCAATATAGAGAAACAAAAACAAGACAAAAATAAAAACAAGACAATAAACAAAATAAAGAGATTGAGAGTGAGAGACTCCCCTTGCCAGAAGACTTCCTTCTCCCCGGCAACGGCGCCAGAAAAAGTCCTTGATGTTGCAGATCTTGCACTCGTTGAGATGCCCCAAGAGGAGGGTGTGATGATCACAGCGGTAGGAGTTTTACCCTTAGTTAAGAACCAAGGTTATCAATCCCGTTGGAGAAGAAGGACCTTCGGAATGTTGATGCCACTGACGGTGGTGCTGGCGCTTCACCGGTGTCAGCAACAACATGGAACCTGCACACAACACAACCAAAATACTTTTCCCCAACGGTACAGTGAGGTTGTCAATCTCACCGGTCTTGCTAAAAACAAAGATTAGACGTATAGTGTGAAAAAACAGTGTATGCTTGCAGTAAGTAAAGAAAGCAGGAAATTGTTGTGGTTTGTTTAACAGTGTGGAAAATCGACCGGGGTTCATAGTTTCACTAGTGGTGTCTCTCCATAAAATATAGCATGCTGGGTGAACAAATTACAGCTGGGCAATTGACAAATAGAGGTTGCACCGTAGTGCACAATATGACATGAAGATTACTACGCTGTTTAGTGCGGGCATTACAACAAGATACATAGACCGACATCCATCTGCATCTATGACTAATAATCCACCCTCAGGTTATCATCCGAACCCCCTCAGGTATTAAGTTGTAAGCAACAGATAATTGCATTAAACAAAGTGTGTAATGTAAGCAATGATTATGCACACGGGCACTCTCACCGTTGTTTTCTCCCTAATGGCAACAACACATCCTCCCCCTTCACGTTTCTGTCACTCGAGCAAGGCAACAAGGATGCATGAACCCACTATCGAGCATAAATACTCCCTCTTGGAGTAACTAGAAACTACTTGGCTAGAATAACCACTAGCAATGGAGAGCAAGCAGGATCACAAATAACATATGCAAATAAAGACTATAATCAACTTGGCATAAGGTCAATATTCATCGGATCCCAGCAAACACAGCACGGTGAATTACATAAGATCAATCTCGATCATGATAGGCAGCTCACGAGATCTAAACATGGATGCATATGAGGAGAAGACAACCAGCTAGCTACAGCTACGAACCCATAGTCCAAGGATGAACTACTCACGCATCACTCCGGAGGCAGGCATGGTGATGTAGAAGCCTCCGGTGATGATCTCCTCTTTGGCAGGCAGCCGGAAACAGCTTCAGAACCCCCCTGATCTGGGATTGATGGTGATGGCGGCTGCGGAACTTTTTTGGGGATTTTGATCAGGTGCTTAGTGTTTTCCATCCCGGGAGCTCAAATAGGCGAAAGGGCAAAGGCGGTGGAGCTCCAGGGGGCCCACAACTATAGGTGGTGCGGCCAGGGGCCGCGCCACCCTATGGTGTGGCCCCCATGTTGCCCCTCTTCGACTCCTCTTCGGTCTTGTGGATGCTTCTGGGGAAAATAGGACTTCCGGGCTTCGAACTTTCCAATTCCGAGAATATTTCCAGAACAACTTTTCTGAAACTAAAAACATCAGAAAGCATGGAACTGACTCTGTGGCATCTTGTTAATAGGTTAGTCCGGAAAATCGATAAAAATGACATAAAGAAGGGAGAAAACATGTATCAATTGGCAAAATATGATCATGGAGGATCAGAAATTAGGGATACGTTTATGACGTATCATAGGGCTGCAAAAAGAATTCCTTAAAGTTAGCATTCCCATGTCTAGTTAACACCACAATGTCACTATGAGCGCCCTAGAAGGTACTAGACAAACACCACAATTCATAGAGGAGACACACACGATGTGCACACTGTCATCTTCACATCGCGGGACAAGGTGACTCCAAAGTTCATATTAATAAAACACTTGAGTAGCACAAGTTGAAGAGTAACATCTACTTATTCAACTAGATTACAAAGCTCACGATCACATATAGATCACATCATGGGAGAGAGAGATGAACCACATAGCTACCGGTAGAGCCCTCAGCCTCGGGGGAGAACTACTCCCTCCTCATCATAGGAGACTGCAACAGCGATGGAGATGGCGGTAGAGTCGATGGAGATGGTTGCGGGGGAACTTCCCCTGTCCCGACAGGGTGCCAGAACAGAGGTCTGTCCCCCGAAACTTGTCGGCAGCGGCGGCGGAGCTACGGATGTATTTTGTGGAAAAAGTCGATTCTTCTAGGGTTTCCCTCGGGGGAGTATAAATATGCGAAAGGGCGATGTCGGGGGGTGCACAGGGGGCCCACACCACCAGGTGGCGCGGCCAGGGGACCCGTGCCACCTTATGGTGTGGCCACCCTGTGGCCCCCCTCCGGGTCTCTTCGGGACTTCTGGATGCTTCCGGGGAAAATAGGAACTTCGGTATTCATGGGGTCCAATTCGAGAATATTTCCAGAACAACTTTTCTGAAATAAAAAACAGCAGAAAACAGGGAACTGGCACTTGGCATCTTGTTAATAGATTAGTCCTAGAAAACGTGTAAAAATTCTATAAAGAAGGGAGAAAACATGTAGCAATTGGCATAATATCAACATGGTACATAAAAAATTATAGATACGTTGGAGACGTATCAAGCATCCCCAAGCTTAGTTCCTACTCATCCTCGAGTAGGTAAATGATAAAACAAAATAATTTCTGAGGTGACATGCTACCACACAATCTTGATCATAATATATAAAGTAGAGCATGTAAACAAGGATCAAATGAACTAAAGATGTGATCTATATTTGATATCAACAAGTAATGCATAAGCAAATAAGAAGAAAGAAGCAAAACTTTTAATGAATCAATACTAAAAGACTATCAACAGTGCAAAGTTTATTAGATATGATTTAAGCTTTCAAGAACAATAATATCATGCACGTCAAACGATCTTCACAACCCTTATTAGGATCAAGTCAAGCTTTCCACACGATGCAATGATTGAATCTTAAACTATTTGCGCAATAAAAACAAGCAAGTGTTCTGCGTTGGTCCCTGGCACCGGGATGTTATGGCAAAGAGAACATTATGGGGGGTTTGTAAGTTCAATGGAAGAAAGGCTCACAAAGCTGAAAGTGGTCATTAGACAAGAGAAAGTCTTACAATAGAAGCTATGCAAGGAGTAGGGATTGCCACACAACGGATGCACATAGAGCTATAAGTGTATGAAAGCTCTCCAATGGAACTAGTGGGGGTGCATCCAACTTGCTTGCTCACGAAGACCTAGAGCTCATTTGAGCAGGCTCATCATTGGAATATACAAGCAAAGTTCTATAATGTAAAGTTCCCCACATAGTTATGAATGAATGATAATATGAAAACTCTCTCCAAACTGAATTATTGGTGCTAAACATGAAGCACAAGTGTGGTAAAAAGGATAGTGATGTGCCCCCTCTCTTTTTATTCTCTCTTTGGCCCTTTTTTTGGGCCTTTTCATTTATTTTTATTTTTTTATTTTATATATCCTCACCGGTAGGGGCAACATCCTATGTTATAATGAATCATCACACTTTTAGTACTCATAACTCATAAAGAAATATCTTTGATGTCTCTAACTGCATGCTCCTGCCAGTGTAGCAGTATGCATAAATAACCATGAACCTTATCATCAAGTAACATAATGGAAGTGGATGTTGTGCAGCAATATATCTCGGAATGGCTATGGAAATGCCATGATAGGTACGTATGGTGGCTGTTTTGAGGAATAATATATGGGCTTATGTGTAGGAGAACAAAGTCCTCCCACGGGATTTGGATGCACTGGCGAAGTTTGCACCAATTCTCAATGTGAGAAAGGGCAATGCACAATATCGAAGAGGATAGCAAATATGGATGATGGAAGTGCCCGGAACCGCAACACAGACTCACAAGTTAAAAGATTGAAGCAAGCAAACCATCTTACAAGTCAAAGTGCAAATCAATCCAAGAGGGTCTATGGCACTGACAAGTCACTGTTAGCTACCCTGACCGTAGCGCGTAACAAAAAGCCGATCAGAAATGTATCACTCGTAGCAATCATATACCATTGTTTCTATGAGCTGGTAATTTTAAGTGTGGCACAGTTTCAAGTTTCTTAGACCAACCATTAAAAGTTTATACTTACTAGTCCTTCCTGTTTATCCATTAAGCAAATTAATATCTCAAAACAACAGCAGTGATTCAAGTGAAGCAGTTTAGTGATCTACAAGACCATGCGAATTTTTCCACTATACCAACTACCACATAAGCATTTCTATTCTCAACCAAGCACATATATATGAAAACAAAAACTCTCTCTAAGCATGTATCAATGAAAGCTAGACAATACTAACAGCTCTGAATAAGAGATGCATGAAAACAAAGGCTAAACGCAGTACTAGCAAAAATTGAACACTCACAGAACAATAAGAATGAAAACTAGAGTGTTCTAAGCAATGAAACGGAGCGTGTCTCTCTCCCACACAAGTATGATAAGATCCAACCATAAACTACAGCAAAGAAAACTAAACAAACTGAAAGCAAAAATAAAAGACGCTCCAAGTAAAGCACATAAGATGTGACCGAATAAAAATATAGTTTCACTAGAAGTGACCTAATAATTTATCGATGAAGAAGGGGATGCCTTGGGCATCCCCAAGCTTAGGGGATTGAGTCTTCTTGGAATTTTCTGGGATGTACCTCTGGGGCATCCCCAAGCTTAGGCTCTTCATTCTTCTTGACCACGTCATATCATCCTCTTCTCTTGACCCTTGAAAACTTCCTTCACACAAAACTTCTCACAATCTTCATTAGCAACGTTAGTGCAATCGAAATAATAAATTCAGATGGTTTAGTTTCAACACAAGCCTAACACTCATAAACACATTAGCTACTATCACAACTTCTTTTAAAACTATTTTTCTCAAAAGAACACCAAAAGAAAGAGATTAAGAGACAAATGTAATTATTAGCAGAAATCTGTCAAAACAGAACAGCAGGTAAAGATGATTTTTTTCGAAAATCCTCTGTTTATCAAATAAAAAAGTGGTCAACTAAGAAAATTTGCATATATAACCCAAGATTACGCACAAACAAACTCAGGTCATTGTGAAGTTTTTGTGATTTTATACGATTTTAACAGTGGACAGCAGAAATCTGTTTCCTGCGCAGAATTCCGAAATATAGTCTCAACTTTCCACTAGAGGCTTTACTTGGCTCCACTAATACATGAAAATAAAGATATAAAGGAGTTGCTACAGAAGTATACAACCCCTTGACTCAAAGAAAACAGAGAAAAACAATGCAAAAATAAAAACATGGGTTATCTCCCAAGAAGTGATTTTCTTTAAAGCCTTTAAGCTAGGCATGGAGATTTTTAAAAGATGCTCACATAAGAATAAGAGTTGAAGCACAATAAGAGAGCATAAAGAAGCAAATATAAAACACATTTAAGTGTAACCCACTTCCTATGAAAAAGAATCTTGTATAAAAACAAGTCAACGAAGCACAAAGTGACTAGCATAGGAACACAAAATAAGTGCAACATCAAAAATTTCAACATAAAGAGGGGAAACTTCATATTGTTGAGATGCATAAAACCATGTTTCCCTCTCTCATAATAACTTTCAGTAGCATCATGAATAATATTAACAATATAGGTACCATAAGAAACATTCTTATCATGATCCACATGCATAAAAGAATTAATACTCTCCACATAAGCATAGTCATTCTCATTAATAGTAGTGGGAGAAAATTCAACTAAATATCTATCATTATTATTCTCATCACCATAATCATCAAATATAGGAGGCATAGTATCATCAAAATAAATTTTCTCCTCAATAGTAGGTGGACTGAAAATATCATATTCATCATTGTAATCATCATATATAGGAATAATGATATCATCATAAGAATAGTTATCCTCCAAAATGTGTTCATTTGTAAACATATCATCATTTTTACTAGGAGGAGATGTATCAAGCATATAATCATCAGTAGCAAAAGTATTTTCAAACACATCATCCACAAGTTTAGAGCTTTCTATATCATCATTTTCAATATCAAAAGTAGTGTGCTTTTCCCAATCATGATCACTATTATATGTAACAGGCATAGGCTCATCATCAAAGAAAATTTTCTCCTCCGTGCTTGGGGAACTAAAAAGATCATTTTCATATAAACTAGCTTCCCCAAGCTTAGACTTTTCTATAGCATTAACAATAATGGTGTTCAGAGAATTCATACTAATAACATTGCCACTAGCATGCAAATAAAGTTCCATAGGTTTTTTAATTTTCTCTTCAAACACTTCACGTCGTAATTTAAGATAAAGATTATAAAGCTCTCTCATATTTTAGTTGTTTTCCATTAAGCCTAACTAGCAAAAATAAAAACAAGAAACAAAAAGATATTATTGTAGAATCTAAAGGAAATAACTCCGAGCACTCACGCCCGAGGATGTGAGTACCTTTTACCTTACCTCCCCGGCAACGGCGCCAAAAAAGAGCTTGATGTCTACGCACGCTTCTATTGTAGACAGTGTTGGGCCTCCAAGTGCAGAGGTTTGTAGAACAGGAGCAAGTTTCCCTTAAGTGAATCACCCAAGGTTTATCGAACTCGGGGAGGTAGAGGTCAAAGATATCCCTCTCAAGAAACCCTGCAATTAAGATACAAGAAGTCTCTTGTGTCCCCAACACACCCAATATACTTGTCCGTATATAGGTGCACTAGTTCGGTGAAGAGATAGTGAAATGCGAGTAATATGGATGGTTATAAGTAATAATAGCAATCTGAAATAAACATGGAATCAAGAAAACATGTAGCAGAACAGGCGGAAAATGGTGTTTCAATGCTTGGAAACAAGGCCTAGGGATCCTACTTTCACTAGTGGACACTCTCAACAATGATCACATAATTTAATAACTAAATATCTTCTCTTCACTATGCTACTCTTAACCCTCTTCGGTTGGATAACGAACACTAATCATTGCGTAGGGCTGCAAAAAGCATTCCTTAAAGTAAGCAGTCCCATGTCTAGTTAACCCCACGCTGTCACTATGAGCACCCTAGAAGCTACTAGACAAACACCACAATTCATAGAGGAGACACACACGATGTGCACACTGTCATCTTCGCACCGCGGGACAAGGTGACTCCAAAGTTCATATTAATAAAACACTTGAGTAGCACAAGATGAAGAGTAACATCTACTTATTCAACTAGATTACAAAGCTCACGATCACATATAGATCACACCATGGGAGAGAGAGATGAACCACATAGCTACCGGTAGAGCCCTCAGCCTCGGGGGAGAACTACTCCCTCCTCATCATAGGAGACTGCAACGGCGATGGAGATGGCAGTGGAGTCGATGGAGATGGTTCCGGGGGCACTTCCCCGTCCCGGCAGGGTGCTAGAACAGAGATCTGGCCCCCGAAACTTGTCGTCGGCGGCGGAGCTACGGATGTATTTTGTGGAAAAGGTCGATTCTTCTAGGGTTTTCCCTTGGGGAGTATAAATAGGCGAAAGGACGATGCCGGGGGGTGGCCAGGGGCCCACAACACCAGGTGGCGTGGCCAGGAGGGACCCGCGCCACCCTATGGTGTGGCCACGTTGTGGCCCCCCTCCGGGTCTCTCCGGGGAAAATAGGAACTTTGGGATTCGTGGGGTCCAATTCCGAGAATATTTCGAGAACAACTTTTCTGAAATAAAAAACAGCAGAAAACAGGGAGCTGACACTTGGCATCTTGTTAATAGGTTAGTCCCGGAAAACGTGTAAAAATGCTATAAAGAATGGAGAAAACATGTAGCAATTGGCATAATACCAACATGGAACATTAGAAATTATAGATACGTTGGAGACGTATCAATGATCAAGAAACAATATTATACTCATGAAACAATAACATGTTCAGATCTGAAATCATGGCACTCGGGCCCTAGTGACAAGCATTAAGCATAACAAGTTGCAACAACGGTAGAAAACACTAACAATGGATACTAGGCACTATGCCCTAACAATCTGGCATTATTACATGATCGATCTCATCCAATCCCTTCCATCCCTCTCAGCCTACAGCGGTGTTTACTCACACATGGACGGGGGAAACATGGATGGTTGATGGAGAAGAGGTGGCGGTGTCGATGGCGATGATCTCCTTCGAATCCCCGTCCCGGCAGGGCGTCAGAACAGGAACTTCTGATCCCTGAATCGAGTTTCGGGGTGGCGACGGCGCTCTGTTGTGTTTCTGTGGAATATGACGACCCCCCCTCCCCCGCGCGTTTTAGGTTTACGGGGCATATGTAGGCGAAAGGGGAGTCCGAGGGGGTCCAGGGTGTCCCACACCACTAGGCGGCACGGCCAAGGGGGGGAGTCGGGGTGGTGTGGCCCCCTCCTGGCCCCTCTCCTGGCCCCCTTCTGGCTCCATGGGTCTTTTGTTGTCTTAAGACCAATGGGGTCTTTTCTGGGCATTTTCCCGAAAGTTGATTTGTTTGCACAAAAACGAGACACTAAGGTAATTCTGCTGAAAACAACGTTAGTCCGTGTTAGTGGTATCCAAAACTCACAAGTTTGGAGGAAAACAATAAGAAAATTGTCCGGAAAAGGAGATACGTTTTGGACGTATCAGGGTTCTGGAGCTCTCACCGGCACCCTATCGGGAGGGGATTCATCACCGGAGGGGTCTACACCACCATGCCCTCCTCCGAAGTGAAGCGTGAGTAGTTCATCCATGGACTACGAGTCCATAGAAGTAGCTAGATGGTTGTCTTCTCGACTTTGTACCTCATGTTTAGATCTCATGAGGTGCCCTACATGATCGAGATCATCTTTATGTAATGCCGCACTGTTGTGTTTGCTGGGAACTGATCAATGTTGAATGCTATGTCTTCTGGTGATCAATCTATCATGTTATCTTCATGCATATGTTATTTATGATGTTGCATGCTCTCCTTTGTTAGTAGATGCTCTGTCCAAGTAGATGCTAGTAACTCCAAGAGGGGGTATTTATGCTCGATAGTGGGTTCATGCCTCCTTTGCATCTGTGGTCGAGTGACAGAAACGTGACGGATGGAGGATGTGTTGGTGCCATTAGGGAGAAAACAATGGTGTTTACTTAGTTTACATTGTTTACATTACACACTTTGCTCACTGCGATAATCTGTTGCTTGCAACTTAATACCCAATGTTTGTTTGGATGATATTCGAAGGGTGGATTAGTAGTCATAGATGTAGTTGGATGACGGTCTATATATCTTGTTGTAATGCCCACATGAATCACATAGTAATCTTTATGTCTTGCATATGCACTACGGTGCAGCCTTCATTTCTGTCAATTGCCCAGCTGTAATTTGTTCACCACACATGTTATTTATCTTTTATGGAGAGACACCTCTAGTGAACCGTGGACCCCGGTCAATTTTCTCATTCTGATAATACACACACTGTTTCCACTACTTTCACACTGCTCATGACGGATGGAGGATGTGTTGGTGCCATTAGGGAGAAAACAACGGTGTTGACCTAGTTAAATTGTTTACATTATAAACTTTGCTTACTGCGATAATATGTTGCTTGCAACTTAATACCCAGCATTTTTTTGGATGATATTCGGAGGGTGGATTATTAGTCATAGATGTAGTTGGATGACGGTCTATGTATTTTGTTGTAATGTCTGCATGAATCACATAGTATTATTTATGTCTTGCATATGCACTATGGTGCAGCCTTCATTTCTGTCAATTGCCCAGCTGTAGTTTGTTCACCACGCATGTTATTTATCATTCACGGAGAGCCACCACTAGTGAACTATGGACCCCGGTCCATTTTCTCATATTGATAATACACACACTGCTTTCACACTGCTTTCATACTATTACTACTGCTTTCATATTGTTCTCCTACTGTTTTCCACACCATATGTTTAACCTCTTTGTGTTCAGCAAAACATGTGAGATTGACAACCTCACTGCTTCGTTGGGGCAAAGTGATTTGATTGTGTTGTGTAGGTTCCACATTGCTGCTGAACCGGTAGTGCGCCCTGCCATGTCAGCTGCATCAACCTTCTAAAGTTACTCCTTCCTCCTACTGGTCGATTAAACATTGGTTTCTTTCTGTGGGAAACTTGCTGCTGCACTCTTCATACCTTCCTCTTTGGGTCTCCCAACGAATGTGTGTTCACACGCATCAAGCACTTTTCTGGCGCCGTTGCCGGGGAGGAAGAGAATTTCTGCAAGGGGAGTCTCTCACTTCCAATCTCTTTACTTTGTTTTTGTTTTGCTTAGTTTATTTTATTTGTCTTGTTTGCTTCTCTTTATCAAAAACACAAAAATAATTAGTTCTTATTCTAGCTGTAGTTTTATTCCTATTTTTAGTCTTGTTAAAATGACTAATCCTGAGAACACTAAGTTGTGCGACTATACTAGCACC
Source organism: Alopecurus myosuroides (assembly GCA_028641055.1). Taxonomy (NCBI): domain Eukaryota; kingdom Viridiplantae; phylum Streptophyta; class Magnoliopsida; order Poales; family Poaceae; genus Alopecurus; species Alopecurus myosuroides. The sequence goes on from CM054062.1 coordinate 265,730,166, forward strand.
AACAATAAAGATTTCATTAGCACACCTATTTCTCCACCTGCTCCTACTGCTGATTTTTATGAGCTAAAGCCCGCCCTGCTAAACCTTGTTATGAGAGAGCAATTTTTTGGTGTTAGTACTGATGATGATGCTGCCCATCTTAATAACTTTGTTGAACTATGTGAGATGCAAAAATATAAAGATATAGATGGAGATATTATTAAACTGAAATGGTTTCCTTTCTCTTTGAGAGGAAGATCTAAAGAATGGTTGCTATCTTTGCCTAGAAATAGTATTGATTCTTGGACTAAGTGTAAAGATGCTTTCATTGGAAAATATTATCCTCCTGCAAATATTATATCTTTAAGAAGTAGCATTATGAATTTTAAGAACCTTGATAATGAAAATGTTGCTAAAGCTTGGGAAAGAATGAAATCTTTGGTAAAGAATTGTCCCACTCATGGACTGACTACATGGATGATCATCCAAACCTTTATTCAGGTCTGAATTTTTCTTCAAGAAACCTTCTAGATTTAGCTGCTGGAGGAACCTTTATGTCCATAACCTTGGGGTCAGCAACAAAGCTTCTTGATGATATGATGTTAAATTATTCTGAGTGGCACACTGAGATAGCTACAACTGGTAAGAAGGTAAATTCTGTTGAAGAAACCTCCTCTTGAGTGATAGACTTGATGATATTATGTCTATGCTTGTGAGTGGCCATGCTCCTATTGATCCAAATAATATTCCTTTAGCCTCTTTGGTTGCTCAAGAAGATCATGTTGATGTGAACTTCATTAAAAATAATAATTTCAACACCAATGCTTATAGGAATAATTTTGGTAGCAACAATTATAGACCATACCCTTTTAATAGCGGTAATAATGATAGAACTGGAATGTCTAATGAAAGAATTTTAGAAGTTGAAAGGGACACTAAAGACTTTATGCAAAAACAATATGAGAAAAATAAATTATTTACTAAAACCATGGAGGAAAAATCTATTATGCTAAGAAATACTCCCTCCGTTCCATATTAGATGACTCTCAAATAGATGTATCTAGCACTAAAATATGTCTAGATACATCTATATGGAAGTCATCTAATATGGAACGGAGGGAGTATCAGCTATCAACTTGAGAGTTTAAATAGAGAAATATTTTGGTTGCAAGTTAAAATTGCTAATGCTGAAACCTCTATTTCATCCATGTCTGAAACTCAATCTTCTTTGATTAATAGAATGACTGCTTAAACTGAAACCATAGATGAGAATCCTTTTGCTGCTACAAATGCTATTGATACGTCTCCAACGTATCTATAATTTCTGATGCTCCATGATAATATTATGCCAATTTCTACATGTTTTCTCCCTTCTTTATGTCATTTTTACACGTTTTCTGGGACTAACCTATTAACAAGATGCCAAGTGCCAGTTTACTGTTTTCTGTTGTTTTTGGTTTCAGAAAAGTTGTTCTGGAAATATTCTCGGAATTGGACCCCACAAAGCCCGAAGTGCCTATTTTCCCCGGAAGCATCGAGAAGAGGAGAAGAAGAGGGGCATCAGGGGGCCCACATCATGGGGTGGAGCGCCCCCCTTGGCCGCGCCAGGGGGTGGTGTGGGGCCCCCAGGGCTCCACCGCCTCTGCCTTTTTGCCTATTTATTCCTCCCGGATGGAAAACCCTAAACACCTGATCAAAAATCCCCGAAAAGTTCCCCAGCCGCCGTCACCGTCAACCCTAAATCAGGGGGGTTCTGAAGCTTTCTTCGGCACCCTGCCGGAGAGGAAATCATCACCGGAGGCCTCTCCATCACCATGCATGCCTCCGGAGTGATGCATGAGTAGTTCATCCTTGGACTACGGGTCCATAGCAATATCTAGATGGTTGTCTCCTCCTTATATGTCTCCATGTTTAGAACTCGTGAGCTTCCTGGCATGATCGAGATTGATCTTATGTAATTCTATGTGTTGTGTTTGCTGGGATCCGATGAATATTGAACTTATGCCAAGTTGATTATAGTCTTTGTTGCATATGTTATTTGTGATATTGCATGCTTTCTGTTGCTAGTGTTTGCTCTAGCCACGTAGTTTCTAGTGACTCCAAGAGGGAGTATTTATGCTTGATAGTGGGTTCATGCCTCCTCTTCGCCTTGCTCGAGTGACAGAAACGTGAAGGGGGAGGATGTGCTGGTACCACTAGGGAGAAAACAGCGGTGAGAGTGCCCGCGTGTATAATCGTTGCTTACATTACACACTTTGTTTAATGCAGTTATCTGTTACTTGCAACTTAATACCTAAGGGGGTTCAGATGATAACTTGAGGGTGGGTTATTAGTCATAGATGTAGTCGGATTACGGTCTATGTATATTGTTGTAATGCCCGCACTAAATATCATAGTAGTCATCATGTCATGAATGTGCACTATGGTGCAACCTTTATTTGTCAATTGCCCAGATGTAATTTGTTCACCCAACATGTTATCTTTTATGGAGAGACACCACTAGTGAACCTAGGAACCCCGGTCCATTTTCCTACACTGTTAAAACAAACCACCACAATTTCCTACTTTCTTTACTTACTGCAAGCATACATTATTTTCCATACTATACGTCTAATCTTTGTTTTCAGCAAGACCGGTGAGATTGACAACCTCACTGTACCGTTGGGACAAAGTATTTTGGTTGTGTTGTGTGCAGGTTCCACGTTGTTGCTGACACTGATGAGCCATCACCACCGTCAGTGGCATCAACCTTCCGAAGGTCCTCTTTCTCCTACTATATTGATAACCTTGGTTCTTAACTAAGGGGAATTTCCTACAGCTGTGCTCATCACACCCTCCTATTGGGGTATCCCAACACAAAACATCAATTAAATTTCTAGCGCCGTTGCCGGGGAGAAAGAAGTCTTCTGGCAAGGGGAGTCTTGTTTTGCTTCTCTTTATCAAAAACACACAAAAAAAAATTGTTATTCTAGTTGGTATTTTTGTCACTACATCGTTATTTTTCATCATGTTGTTTCCTAATTTTACCTTGAAAGATTTGCTGGTAGGAAGTGGTTCTATACTTGGAAAGGACACTATCAAAGAATTCTTTGCTCATGTTAGTAAGCATGATAACTTTGAGGAAAAATCCATAGTAGAACTTGCTCCCAATTACGAGACTGCTACAACTTCTTTAGTTCACATGCTAGAAGCTAGGTTTGTTAACCTCCATCCCATAATACAACATATGTTCCTCAACTTGAATAACATTGAAGATGTTGAGAAAAGAAACTTCATCTTAGAAACTATGCTTAAATAATTTAGAGATGTTGCTATAGAATCTAGAAAAGTCTTTGATCGTTTCAATATGCTTGGATCATGTGTAGAAATTGTTGGTTCTCTAGAAAAAACTGAGTCTAATAATGAAACCGAGGATAAAATACCAATCCCCTTTAAATTGGTGGCACTGCACGAAGCCCAATAAAAGAATTTTGATTGGATTGTTCCTGAGAATTTATTTGATGAAGATAGTAAGCCTAAAAGTACTAAGAGACGATCCTCTGAAACTCACTTAGATAAAATACAATGCATTATGAAAGAATTGCCAGATCTTGATTTGAATGCCTCACTTGAAAATACTTGAGTTGCCTTCTTTGCCTAGCTGAAAGGCGTTAAAGAAAAGCGCTACCGGGAGACAACCCGTTTTATTTCGCTGTTTTCAACCCGTTTTCCTTTGTTTTCTTTTGTGTGCTTTGCACCTGGGTGTTGTCTATTTTGTTAGCAACCCCGATGTATCTTTTCTTTTGAGTTTTTGTTGAGCCAAGTAAAGCCTCTAGTGGAAAGTTAAGGCCATATTTCGGATTTCTGCGCAGGAAACAGATTTCTGCTGTCCACTATTTATTCCGTATAAAATAAAAGAAAATTCAAAATGACCTGAGTTTTTGTGTGTGTAATCCTGAGCTGTATACTCAACGTTTCTTAGTTGACCACTTTTTGATTTGAGCAACAGAAGATTTTTGAAAAAAATCATCTTTACCTGTCGTCCTGTTTTGACAGATTTCTGTCAATAATTACATTTGCATCTTAATCGCTTTCTTTTGGTGTTCTTTTGAGAAAAAGAGTTTTAAAAGAAGTTGTGACAGTAGATAATGTGTTTTTTAGTGTTAAACATGTGTTGAAACTGAACCATGTGAATTTATTATTTCGATTGCACTAACGTTGCTAATGAAGCTTGTGAGAAGTTTGGTGTGAAGGAAGTTTTCAAGGGTCAAGAGAAGAGGATGATATGATGTGATCAAGAAGTGTGAAAAACCTAAGCTCGGGGATGCCCCGGTGGTACATCCCAGAAAATTCCAAGAAGACTCTAGCGTCTAAGCTTGGGGATGCCCAAGGCATCCCCTTCTTCATCGACAAATTATCAGGTCACTTCTAGTGAAACTATATTTTTATTCGGTCACATCTTATGTGCTTTACTTGGAGCGTCTTTTATTTTTGTTTACAGTTTGTTTTTGTTTTTTCTTTCAGTTTGTTTTTACTCTTTCAATAAACTTGGTTGGACCCCAGCATTCTCTTATTGGAGAGTGACACGCTCCGCTTTTTCTTCGTATTCTTAATCTTTGTCTGGCTGCTACATTTATTTAGCTCCTGTTTTGCATGCATCTCCTATTAGAGCTGTTAGTTTTAGTAGTATCTCTCATGTTTGCTTGTTGTAGCTTTCAGAGATTTTTTGTTAAAACATATCTTGTATGGTGCTTGTTGGGAGTGAGAAACTGTTGTTTAAAGTAGAATTTATATTGGAGCAAGTAGAAGCTTGTATAGACTGTTGCTAGAACTTTTTCATCCATGCTAAATTTTATTTTAGTTCTAAAGACTTGTGATGTTGAGTAGGATGAATAGCCTCAAATAGCTGAGAGTTTTTAATATGTCATTGGAAGAGTCATGAGTTGTTCTTGTCATAAGGAAGCATAAATTTTTGGTATTCTCTTTCGAATGTTTTATTTGGTTGACTTGGCGCATGCTCAGACCATGTTTATGAATATGAACCAGTCACGAATAGCCTCCATGACCACTTAGTTTTTGAACTTGTGATACTGCTTATTCTTTAATTAATGATGCTTATTCGCTATGCATGATTATGGCTCTTATGCTCTCTTGATTTGTCGCTCCCAGTCTTTTGCTAGCCTCCACCTGTACTGAGTATGAGCTCTACTCGTGCATCCAACTCCCTTAAACCAAATTTTTTCCCATTGTGTCCACCATACCTACCTACATGTGGTATTTAACTGCCTCTCCAAGTAAATTGCTCATGTGTTACCTTTAAAACCTTCAAAATAACTCCTGTTTTATGTTCCTGTTTTTGCTCATGAGGACATCAATAGAGAATCTTTATCTCACTTGTTGATTAGATTTCACACCCTGGACTAATGGCTTCATCTGCTTATCCAAATGATAGAAGAGCTGGCAGCGGGGTTCCCAGCCCCAAATCTCTTCACTATTTTTGCCCCTGATTTATCAGTCAAAGTATAATTGTGTAAACAAAAGAGAAAGAGGTATGACCTTCTACCCAGATGCGTCCTTCACATGGGAGCCTCTCTTGTGAATCTAGTTGGCTTGTGACGTACTGTATTTTCTGTTTACCATTCGTTGACATTAGCATACATCTCCCAAAATATAGACACTCCTCCACGGTATGTGATTTTTGGCAGGCACCCAAGGATTCGGTTAGCCATGGTTTGTGAAAGATGGATGGGAGGAGTGTCAAACTTTTAATACCTCTGTTTAATAAAATAAAAAGCTCTAGAACATGAGTGATCACTGCTTCCCTCCGCGAAGGGCCTTTCTTTTACTTTTATGTTGAGTCTCCATTTTCTAACTTTATGCACAGTTGAGAGAGCATTTTTGTCATTCTTAGTTCTGTGTGCACTGTCCCATAAACATCAATAATTACTTCATGATGTGATATCATTTGTTCTTAAATTATTTGCTATAGTATTCCTCATAAACTATGAAGGTGTTCTGGCATTTATGTTTTGCCCCACTCTTAAGGACTAGCGAAATATCACTTTGCCATGCTTTGTCTATACCTGAAACAGACATTTAACTTTCTTTGCATTATTTCTCATGATCCTTTGTTTAAGATAGTCTTCATGATGAAAAGTGATTGCTTTGCTTTATTATTAAAGTTATATTTATCATGTTTGTGTTTGAAGTTCTATGATCTTAGCTTGCATATGCCTTTACATTTTTATGATCAAGATTTTGTTAGTAGCATGTCACCTCAGAAATTATTGTTTTATCGTTTACCTACTCGAGGACGAGTACGAACTAAGCTTGGGGATGCTTGATACGTCTCCAACGTATCTATAATTTCTGATGCTCCATGATAATATTATGCCAATTGCCACATGTTTTCTCCCTTCTTTATGTCATTTTTACACGTTTTCCAGGACTAACCTATTAACAAGTTGCCAAGTGCCAGTTCCCTGTTTTCTGCTGTTTTTGGTTTCAGAAAAGTTGTTCTGGAAATATACTCGCAATTGGACCCCACAAAGCCCAAAGTCCTATTTTCGCCGGAAGCATCCAGAAGACCGAAGAGGAGACGAAGAGGGGCATCAAGGGGCCCACACCATGGGGTGGCGCGTCCCCCCTTGGCCGCGCTAGGAGGTGCTATGGGGGCCCCCAGGGCTCCACCGCCTCTGCCCTTTCGCCTATTTATTCCCCCCGGATGGAAAACCCTAAACACCTGATAAAAAATCCCCGAAAAGTTCCACATCCGCCATCACCATCAACCCTAGATCAGGGGGGTTCTGAAGCTGTCTCCGGCACCCTGCCGGAGAGGAAATCATCACCGGAGGCCTCTCCATCACCATGCGTGCCTCCGGAGTGATGCGTGAGTAGTTCATCCTTGGACTACGGGTCCATAGCAGTAGCTAGATGGTTGTATTCTCCTCATATGCCTCCATGTTTAGATCTCGTGAGCTGCCTAACATGATCGAGATTGATCTTATGTAATTCTATGTGCCGTGTTTGCTGGGATCGGATGAATATTGAACTTATGCCAAGTTGATTATAGTCTTTATTGCATATGTTATTTGTGATCTTGCATGCTTTCCATTGCTAGTGGTTGCTCTGGCCAAGTAGTTGCTAGTGACTCCAAGAGGGAGTATTTATGTTTGATAGTGGGTTCATGCCTCCTCTTCGCCTTGCTCGAGTGACAGAAATGTAAAGGGGAAGGATGTGTTGTTGCCACTAGGGAGACACAGCAGTGAGAGTGCCCGCATGTATAATCATTGCTTACGTTACACACTTAATACCTAAGGGGGTTCGGATGATAACCTAAGGGTGGATAATTAGTCATAGATGCAGTATGATTACAGTCTATGTATATTGTTGTATTGTCCGCACTAAATACCATAGTAGTCATCATGTCATGAATGTGCACTACCGTGCAACCTTTATTTGTCAATTGCCCAGCTGTAATTTGTTCACCCAGCATGCTATCTTTTATGGAGAGACACCACTAGCAAACCTATGAACCCCGATCCATTTTCCTACACTGTTAAAACAAACCACCACAATTTTCTGATTTCTTTACTTACTGCAAGCATACATTATTTTCCACACTATACGTCTAATCTTTGTTTTGAGCAAGACCGGTGAGATTGACAACCTCACTGTACCGTTGGGACAAAGTATTTTGGTTGTTTTGTGTGCAGGTTCCACGTTGTTGCTGACACCGGTGAGCCATCACCACCGTCAGTGGCATCAATGTTTTGAAGGTCCTCTTTTTCCTACTGGATTGATAACCTTGGTTCTTAACTAAGGGTAATTTCCTATCGCTCTGCTCATCACACCCTCCTCTTGGGGTATCCCAACACACAACATCACTCTCCAAATTTGAATTGATGATAATGTTAGGATGTTAGCTGAATTGCATGCTAGATGGGAAAGAGAAGATGAAATAGCTAGAAAGAATAATATAGTTAATGTTTGCACCATTACCACCACTAGTAAAACTGAAGCTTCTCATGCTAGAAAACCTTCTACTATCAATGGTAAAGTAATTGGTGTTGTAAATACTCACACTTCTGCTATTAAAAATGCAAAACTGCTTGAAACTGCTAAAAATGTTCCTGATAAAAGTGCTGAATTTTTTTGAAATATGGGAGACAATGTTCCCATTATCTTTGATAAAAATGATCTTTACTTTGATGATTTCAACATAACTGAAGTGATTAAGTTCTTGCAAGAGCTTTCTAGTTGTCCTAATGCTAGTGCTATGAATATGGCTTTCACAAAACATATTACAAATGCTCTCATGCAAATTAGAGTGGATGAATTAAGATGTGAAGCCTCTATCCTTAGGAAGCAAGATGCTGGTTGGGGACCCATTATTAAAATTAAAGTGAATGATTTTTATTGCAATGCTCTATGTGATCTTGGAGCTAGTATCTCTGTTATGTCCAAAAAAAACTCTATGATATTCTTGATTTACCACCATTGGAACCTTGTTATTTGGATATTCGTCTTGTTGATAATGTTAGAAAGAAACCATTGGGGAGAGTTGATGATGTTCTTATCATGGTTAATTATAATCTTGTCCACGTTGATTTTGTTGTCTTGAATATTGAATGCAATGCTTCTTGTCCAATTGTTTTGGGAAGACCTTTTCTTATAACTATTGGTGTTGTTATAGATATGAAAGAGGGGAATATTAAATTTCATTTCCCACTCAATAAAGGTATGGAACACTTTCCTATAAAGAGAACTGAAGTTTCTTTTTGATTCTATTATTCGAATGAGTTACAATTTGGATGCTTCTTCACTTGAAAATACTTGATTCCACTTTTCTGGGCCTAGCTAAAAGGCGTTAAAGAAAATCACTTCTTGGGAGATAACCCATGGTTTTATTTTTGCTTTGTTTTTCTATGTTTTATTTGATTCAAGGGGTTGTATACTTCTGTAGAAACTCCTTTGTATATTTATTTTCATGTTTTAGTTGTGCCAGGTAAAGTTTCTGACGAGAGTTGGTTTTTGGATTTCTGCGCAGGAAACAGATTTCTGCTGTCCACCATAAAAAATCGTATAATTCACAGAAAAATCAAAATGACCTTAAATATCTTATGCTTATTCCTCATCTAATTCCGCAACTTTTTCGTTCTTTAAGTTTTTCGATCTGAGAAACGTAAGAGCCCTGAAAAAATTCGTCTTTACAGACAGTTCTGATTTTGGCAGATTATGCCATTTTTCTTGGATCTGCTCTTTTGCAATGTCAAGTGTATTTCTTTGCTTCGCGAAATATCAATGGCTGTATATAATGTTTAAAAGTATGAATAGCACTTGTTCCCTTACATAGCCCATGGATTTTTTTTATTGTTGCATTAACCCTCTATTGCGAATTTGTCTTTGAGTGTGGTGTGAAGGAAGTTTTCAAGGGTCAAGAGAAGAGGGTGATATATGTGATCAAGAAGAGTGCAAGGTCAAATATTGGGGATTCCCCCGTGGTTCATCCAAGAACATTTTAAGAAGACTCATGCATCTAATCTTGGGGATTCCCAAGGCATCCACTTCTTCATCACCAATCTATCAGGTCACTTCTAGTGAAACTATATTTTTATTCGGTCACATCGTATGACGTTTACTTGGAGCGTCTATTTGTTTTTCTTTTGTTTTCTCTTGTTTTATTTTGTTTTCCTTGATGCAATAATATAGTTTTACCCTAGAATTCCTTGTTTGGGAGAGAGACACGATCCTCTTTTTCGTTTGAATACTTGGTATGCTAGTATTCTTAGTTTTTCTTCTAACTGGTGCAAAAATTCATGTTTAGCTCTTGTTTTCAATGCATATCTTGTTCAGAGTTGTTAGTTTTAGTAGTGTTATGTAAGTACTCTCATGTTTTATTTATGTAGAATTTAGAGAGTTTGTGTTAAATCATGTTTTGTATGGTGCTTGTTGGGAAAAGAAACTGCTGCTTGTGGTAGAATTTATAACGGTGCAAATAGAAGCTTGTATAGACTGTGGCTAGACTTTTTTCATATCATGCTAGATGTTATTTTAATTCTAAATACTTGTGGTTATTTAGTAGCATGATTATCCTAAAATATCTAAGAGTGTTTAATGTGCCATTAAAAGAATCATGACTTGTTCTTGTCATATTGAAGCATAAATTTGTTTTGTTCTCCTTTGAATGTTTTATTTGGTTGACTTGGCGCATACTCACACCATGTTTATGACTATGAACCAGTCACTTATAGCCTCTATGATCATTTATTTTTTGAACTTGTGGTACCACTTATGCTTTGATTAATGATGTTTATGTTGCTATGCATGATTATGGCTCTTATGCTCTCTGGATTTGTCGCTCCCAGTCTTTTGCTAGCCTCCACCTGTACTGAGTATGAGCTCTACTCGTGAATCCAACTCACAAAAAATCAAAGTTTTCCCATTGTGTCCACCATACCTACCTATATGTGGTATTTAACCGCCAATCCAAAGTAAATTGCTCATGTGTTACCTTTAAACTTTCAAAATTACTCCTGTTTTGTGCTCCTGTTTTAGGTCATGAGGACGTAAAAATAGAGAATCTTTATCTCACTTGTTGATTGCACTTTCACACCATGGACTAGTGGCTTCATCCGCTTATCCAATGATAGAAGAGCTAGCAGCAGGGTGTCCAGGCCCAAATTAATAACAACAAATTCTCTTCACTATTTTTGCCCCTGATTTATCAGTCAAAGCATAATTGTGTTAACAAAGAGGGATGACCTTCTACCCAGATGCGTCCTTCTATGGGAGCCACTCTTGTGAAGTCTAGTTGGCTTGTGACGTACTGTATTTTCTGTTTACCATTCGTTGACATAAGCATACACCTCTCTAAAAAATCGACACTCCTCCACGATATGTGATTATTGGCAGGCACCCGAGGATTCGGTTAGCCATGGTTTGTGTAAGATGGATGGGAGGAGTGCCAACCTTTTTATACCTCTGTTTAATAAAATAAAATCTCTAGCACATGATTTGATCCCCGCTTCCCTCTGCGAAGGGCCTTTCTTTTACCTTTTTGTTGAGTCTCCATCTTCTAACTTTATGCACAGTTGAGAGATAGCATAGTTGCCATTCTGAGTTTTATGTGCATTTGTCCCAAAAACATTATTAATTTATTCATGATGTGTTATTGATTGTTCTCTAATTATTTGTTCTAGTCTTCCTCATGAACTTTGAAGGTATCCTGGCATTTATGTTTTGCCCCACTCTTAAGGACTAGCGAAATATCACTTTGACATGTTTTCTATATAATTGAAACAAACGTATATCTTTCGTTGCATTGTTATTCATGATCTTTTATTTGTGTTACTTCTCATGATGCAAGGTGATTGCTATGCTTTATTATTAAAATTCTATTTATCATGCTTGTGTTGACGTTCTATGATCTTAGCTTACTTATTCTTTTACATTATTGATGCTAAAGTTTATGTTAGTAGCATGTCACCTCAGAAATTATGTGTTTTTATCATTTACCTACTCGGCAACGAGTAGGAACATACATGGGGATGTCGATACGTCATAAGTATCCCTAATTTATGATGTTCCATGTTGCTTTCATGTTGTTTCCTACATGTTTGCTATACACTTTATGTCATTTTTATCGATTTTCCGCACTAACCTATTGACAAGATGCCATAGAGCCAGTTCCAAGTTTTCTTTTGTTTCTAGTTTAAGAAAAGTTGTTCTGAAATATTCTCGGCATTGGAAAATTCGAAGTCCGGAGGTCCTAGAATTTCCGAAGGTTTCACGGAGTCCCGAAGAGGCCCGGAGGGGGGCCACACCATAGGGCGGCGCGCCCCCTAGCCGCGCCATGGGGTGGTGTGGGCCCTCAGGCCTCCACCTCCTTTTCCCTTTTTCCTATTTATACCCCCGACATATCAACCCTAAAGATATACCACTTCGTCCCGAGAAACACCCGAGGCTGCCGTCATCGTCATCCCGATATCGGGAGGGTTCTCGAGCTCTCCCTGGCACCCTGCCGGGAGGGGAATTCATCACCGGAGGGGTCTACACCACCATGCCCTCCTCCGAAGTGATGCGTGAGTAGTTCATCCCTGGACTACGGGCCCATAGTAGCAGCTAGATGGTTGCTCTCTCCCTTTTGTACCTCATGTTTAGATCTCGTGAGCTGCCTCACATGATGGAGATCATCTTTATGTAATGCTACATGTTGTGTTTGCTAGGATCTGATGAATGTTGAATGCTATGTCTTCTGATTATCAATCTATCATGTTCTTCATGCTTATGTTATTTATTATCTTGCATTCTCTCTGTTATTAGTAGATGCTCTGGCCAAGTAGATGCTAGTAACTCCAAGAGGAAGTATTTATGCTCGATAGTGGGTTCATGCCTCCTTTCCATCTGTGCTCGAGTGAAAGAAACATGACGGATGGAGGATGTGTTGTTGTCATTAGGGATAAAACAACGGTGTTTACCTAGTTTACATTGTTTAAATTACACAGTTTGCTTACTGCGATAATCTGTTGCTTGAAACTTAATACCCAATGTTTGTTCGGATGATATTCGGAGGGTGGATTCTTAGTCATAGATGTTGTTGGATGACGGTCTATGTATTTTGTTGTAATGCCCGCATGAATCACATAGTAATCTTTATGTCTTGCATATGCACTACGGCGCAACCTTCATTTTTGTCAATTGCCCAGCTGTAATTTGTTCACCACACATGTTATTTATCTTTCACGGAGAGACACAACTTGTGAAGTGTGGACCCCGGTCCATTTTCTCATACTGATGTAACACCTGGGGTGTTACCCCTTAGTAGATTGGGTGTTTCTTTTTGCATTGCAATCACTTGCATCACATATGCATTTGCATCCTGTTTTCAGAACCACTGAAAAATTCAAACCTAATTTTAAGCTTTCACACCTGTCAAGTAAACCACTCTTTGGTTTTTCAAAAACAAGTTTGAAGTTGATTTATTTGAATGGCCTGCTAAATAAAAAATTTCCCTCTTGTTGAAAACCCTAATGTTAACTTTCCAATTCAACTTAAATTTCAAATCTTTTCAATCATATTGGGCATGTTTCAAATGGTGGGTTTAAAAAAAAAAATCAAATTCTTGCAAACAAGTAATTCAATAAGGTCTCAAAATGGTTTGGGGTTATTGAATAAGTTGTTTAAAAATCAACCCTTATGGAAAACTAATGGAAATTCAAATAACCATTTAAAACTCAAAAGTAATATTTCAATTCTTGGACTTAATGTGCACAATTGTTTCTACTCACTGTTTTGCAAATTGCTAAAAAAAATTATTCATAAAAATAAAACCCAAATCCTTCTTCCTTTCTCTCTCTCTTTATCTCTTACAAAAAAAAGAAGAAGAAGGAAAATAAATTAAAAAAAAGGGGAAGAGGTGAGCTGAGGGAGAAAGCCCACCTCCCTCAGCCCACCTAAGCCCATCAGCCCCCAACGAGGTCTTCTTCCTCGTACGGACCAGGGGGGACAGGTCGCTGTCAACCACCCCCCCCCCCCACCGAGCCCTCACCTGCTCCCTCCACTACAAATCCCCTCTCTTCCCCCTCCAAACCCTAGCCGCTCGCCCTATCCCTCCCTTTCCTCCTCCAGCCGCCGGCCCCCCCCCTTTCCCCCCTTCCTCCACGGTAACTGCACCATCTGCAAACCGAGCATGGCACCGGAATTCATCCTCCGCTTGGCGCCGCCTCCCTGGCCATCACCGGAGTGAACTATGGCCGGGAATGGAACCGGGCGGGTGTACCCTTCCCCTTTGATGAAGAAGGCCTGGCCGGAGGAGCACTAGGGACGGCGCCGTCCTTCCCCGACCACCGCCGTTTCCACCGCTCGAGGCCATCCTGCGCCGCCCCGATCGGATCGACGCCATGCCTCTCGTCTCCCCTCCGACAGCCACGAGGTGAGGCCTCCCTCCAAAGCCCTAGGGCACCTCCTCTCCTCCTTGCTCTGATCGCTGGCCTTCGAGCCTAGCTGCAGGTCGCCGGCGAGCAGCGCCTGATCTCTGTCCTGCGATCGTGGTATGGTTCGACTGAACCTGTTTGGGTTCAGTTAGTCGCGCCAAATCACCTCAAAACCCCACCCTATCTTGTACCATCACAAACTAGAACAGTAGCCCAGTTGGTAGAGCCCCTTGCGCGCACCCCCTGGAGAGCTGGGTTCGATTCCCCCAAACCCCACATTTTATTTCCTGTCTTTTTTCTCTTTTCTGCCCGAGATTTCATAAAACAGAGATCTGATCAATAACTCTAAAATCCATATAAAATCAAATACTGCTCCAATTTGGATGATTCAAAATCCTGTGGCTTCATAATTCTGTGCTCTTTCTATTAATGCCAAGTTTGCAATATATTTCTGTAACAATTTTGGCACTAAATAATTAATTACTAAAAATTCAATAAAAATTGGAAACTTTGGAATTTCATAACTTTAGTTCTACTCATCCAAATTAAGCAAACTTGGTCTCTAAAAATTTGTCTTAACAAACTCTACACATTGGTATTTTATTTGGGCACAATTGAATTAATTTTGAACATGTTTTCCTCTGTTTACTAAAAGGGCAGAATAAAACTATTTATGGAAAATTGCATAATAAATCCAATAATACCCCAAAAATTATGTTTGGTAGCTCTAAATGTGCAATGAAACATTTGCTACATGTTTTCAATCTTTTCAATGCAATTTGTTTATTGTTTTCCCTAATTAAAAATGGTTCAATAATCCAATGCTTTAATTAAACCCTTTAAATTGCAAAATTCATAACTTGGGCAATTCAAATCCAATTCCAACATGTAAAATATGTTTTCCATCCCATTTTTCATGTACTTTCCAAATATAAATTTTGTTTGCTGTTTTGAATAATTTAAATAGCAGAAAACAACTGTTTCTTAATTATTGCAATTTAAATTGCCAAAATTCATAACTAATTCATTTTAAGTCCAAATCAAACAAATAAAATATGTTTTCCAATCAGTTTCATATCCTTAATATGTTCATGCCATTCATATTCCTGTTTGCATCTTGCCTTGTGCATTTTAGAATTTGTTATGCATGTTCATCTATAGGACAACATATGGAATGTGTGGGCTAATTATTTTCCAGCTGTTGCCCCATTCCATTTAAATTGCCTAACTCATCTACTTTATTGTTTTCCATGCTAAACAACATTTAACTTGATGGTTAGATAAACAACTTGAACCAATGCCTATTCCTCCGGACTCCGGTTCCGATTAAATTGGTTAAGTTGTTTCCCCTGTTGCATCTTGCCATGTCATGCATATAAAAATAGGATCATGCTGGATTTTTTGCCGTAGTAGTAATTGTTGCATCCGGTGTTTGTTCGAGGTTCGTTGCTTCTTCCCGGATAGGACGTTGAGATGATGTGAGCAACGACAAGTTCTGCTACCTTGCGGGATCTCAGGCAAGTATACTCACTTGCATGCCATATGGCTGCCTCTCATCACTTGTTACCGATTCTTTCCGTTGTTTCTTTCTGCTAGCCTTAGTGGTAGATGTTTCTGTTACGAACCCATCACATGAATCCCTTAACCTTGATATTGCCTCACCTCCATACCTACAGCCTTTGTTTGTGCCTGTTCTTATCTAGCATGATTAGAGTTGCTTTTGCTCGAGCTTGTTGTCGGTTACTTCTTTTACTATCGTACTATTATTGTTGTTACTGTTCCGGGGGCTCGATGTTGAATCAATCACTCAAACATGCTAATGTTACTATTAATAATAAACTTGATGATAAGGCACCGGCGGGAGGCCCAGGGTGGTTTTGAGGCCCGCTAGTGTCGACCCCCTAATTAGGAAAAGGGTCTTGTCTACTGATCCATGATGAGCGCACTACCCGCATTTGGGGAGTATGGGCTCCCCCTCAGTTTGACTCGATTCGCATCTCGTCCAAATCGCCGTACTAGTTCGGGCTTTCCATTTGCTGCATGCATGATCTTGCGAGCCCTTGGCGCCCGGGTGGAACTTTCGTAGTCGGCATTTAGGGCGGCGTGGTCTTCCAGTGCTATGAGGGTCCCCTTTTCTTCGTGGGGCTCGATTAGCCGCGCACGCACAGCACGCGGTGCTTTGGGCTTGATGCGAAGAAGGGTTGGATTGTGTTGAGTGCCCCGCTTGGTGGAGTGGCCGCTCCATCTGGCGGGATATTCATGAGTGTCGGTTACTTTGGTGCACCCCTGCAGGGTAAATCTTCTCGAGAAGCCGTGTTTTCCGCGGTTATGGACTACTTGGTGAAAGTACTGGCTAACAAGTACCCAGGACAACTTCAACATAATGAACAATCATGTTTCACCCAATGGTTAATAACTTGACTAGTAATAGGTTATTCACACAATAACTTGGCTCATCTTTAATACCACGGTGTGAGTTATCCTCGGATTGCTTCTTCGGATAAGGGGCGAGATCCAGGATGGGTTTGTTTGAAGTTATCTTTCAGTTGGATACTATCACTCGATCTTATCTCCTTTCTGATAGTGGGAAGTAATAGAATCTCTGTAGTTGGTTAGTGCAGCCTGTTGTCGCTTATTTGCAATAACCCCTTCTTCTCCGTTGATCCTAAAGTATTTGTATCTTGTGATGATTGGCTACGCCGGTATTCTTGTGAGTATGGGTTTTATCCCCCTTGCCAGTACTTAACCGTACTGACCCACGAATCTCTTTCGTGGCTGCAAATTCCAAATTGCAGTCAACAGGTTTGAAGTCTGACGACGTTAGCTTGGGAATCCCTCCGGCTTGGCCTGGGCAGGGATTGGACGCCTTCGGTTATCTTCAGGACTCTTAGTCCAGTTTGGATCTTGTCCGTAGACGGACGTTTGTTTCTTCCGCTGTTATGTTGGATCTTTGTAATGTATCAGTTGTATCCCTGGCTCGTTGAGTCATCTTGTATCTTTCTGATGCTGTTGTAATTGTGGATTATTCGTGAACTATTGTAATGTTATCATAAATGGCAACCTGGAATCGGTTATTATGCGGATTTGGCGGGAATGCTGAAATCTGCATAGTGCCCGATCTCGGGGCGTCACAAAATGGTATCAGAGCCTTGGTTCCGATTCCCGAGATTGTTTCGATACGAATGGTTATCGAAGCAACGGGTCCGCAAAGCCTGTAGGATAACCTCGCTAACGGTCGTTGTTTCTAGAGTGTCGAAAACTATTTCTGCTAAACTATTTTGGAAAACCTCTCAATAGGATTCTTGTTTTTCTCTTTATCCCTATTCTATTTCCCCTCCCATCCTATTTGTTTTGGAGTCTTCCCCTTGTCTATATTTCAAAATGTTAGGATTCTACGTGGGTGGACGTTTTCTGAGCCTTTAACCTAATAGGTTCGATCATCGGAAGATTCCTGGTGGAAGAACATCGTCGTCACTCCGAGCAAGAATCCCTTGTTAGTGGTGTCGAGAAGCCCTTGTTAGTGGTGTCGAGGAGATCAGCTGGAAGCACGAATAATCGATAGTCGAACTTCTTTCCCCTCCCGGGTTAGCAGGTGGATTGCGAGGGCGCAATCCCTTGTTAGTGGTGTCGTCTGTAACACCTGGGGTGTTACCCCTTAGTAGATTGGGTGTTTCTTTTTGCATTGCAATCACTTGCATCACATATGCATTTGCATCCTGTTTTCAGAACCACTGAAAAATTCAAACCTAATTTTAAGCTTTCACACCTGTCAAGTAAACCACTCTTTGGTTTTTCAAAAACAAGTTTGAAGTTGATTTATTTGAATGGCCTGCTAAATAAAAAATTTCCCTCTTGTTGAAAACCCTAATGTTAACTTTCCAATTCAACTTAAATTTCAAATCTTTTCAATCATATTGGGCATGTTTCAAATGGTGGGTTTAAAAAAAAAAAAATCAAATTCTTGCAAACAAGTAATTCAATAAGGTCTCAAAATGGTTTGGGGTTATTGAATAAGTTGTTTAAAAATCAACCCTTATGGAAAACTAATGGAAATTCAAATAACCATTTAAAACTCAAAAGTAATATTTCAATTCTTGGACTTAATGTGCACAATTGTTTCTACTCACTGTTTTGCAAATTGCTAAAAAAAATTATTCATAAAAATAAAACCCAAATCCTTCTTCCTTTCTCTCTCTCTTTATCTCTTACAAAAAAAAGAAGAAGAAGGAAAATAAATTAAAAAAAAAGGGGAAGAGGTGAGCTGAGGGAGAAAGCCCACCTCCCTCAGCCCACCTAAGCCCAGCAGCCCCCAACGAGGTCTTCTTCCTCGTACGGACCAGGGGGGACAGGTCGCTGTCAACCACCCCCCCCACCGAGCCCTCACCTGCTCCCTCCACTACAAATCCCCTCTCTTCCCCCTCCAAACCCTAGCCGCTCGCCCTATCCCTCCCTTTCCTCCTCCAGCCGCCGGCCCCCCCCTTTCCCCCCTTCCTCCACGGTAACTGCACCATCTGCAAACCGAGCATGGCACCAGAATTCATCCTCCGCTTGGCGCCGCCTCCCTGGCCATCACCGGAGTGAACTATGGCCGGGAATGGAACCGGGCGGGTGTACCCTTCCCCTTTGATGAAGAAGGCCTGGCCGGAGGAGCACTAGGGACGGCGCCGTCCTTCCCCGACCACCGCCGTTTCCACCGCTCGAGGCCATCCTGCGCCGCCCCGATCGGATCGACGCCATGCCTCTCGTCTCCCCTCCGACAGCCCCGAGGTGAGGCCTCCCTCCAAAGCCCTAGGGCACCTCCTCTCCTCCTTGCTCTGATCGCTGGCCTTCGAGCCTAGCTGCAGGTCGCCGGCGAGCAGCGCCTGATCTCTGTCCTGCGATCGTGGTATGGTTCGACTGAACCTGTTTGGGTTCAGTTAGTCGCGCCAAATCACCTCAAAACCCCACCCTATCTTGTACCATCACAAACTAGAACAGTAGCCCAGTTGGTAGAGCCCCTTGCGCGCACCCCCTGGAGAGCTGGGTTCGATTCCCCCAAACCCCACATTTTATTTCCTGTCTTTTTTCTCTTTTCTGCCCGAGATTTCATAAAACAGAGATCTGATCAATAACTCTAAAATCCATATAAAATCAAATACTGCTCCAATTTGGATGATTCAAAATCCTGTGGCTTCATAATTCTGTGCTCTTTCTATTAATGCCAAGTTTGCAATATATTTCTGTAACAATTTTGGCACTAAATAATTAATTACTAAAAATTCAATAAAAATTGGAAACTTTGGAATTTCATAACTTTAGTTCTACTCATCCAAATTAAGCAAACTTGGTCTCTAAAAATTTGTCTTAACAAACTCTACACATTGGTATTTTATTTGGGCACAATTGAATTAATTTTGAACATGTTTTCCTCTGTTTACTAAAAGGGCAGAATAAAACTATTTATGGAAAATTGCATAATAAATCCAATAATACCCCAAAAATTATGTTTGGTAGCTCTAAATGTGCAATGAAACATTTGCTACATGTTTTCAATCTTTTCAATGCAATTTGTTTATTGTTTTCCCTAATTAAAAATGGTTCAATAATCCAATGCTTTAATTAAACCCTTTAAATTGCAAAATTCATAACTTGGGCAATTCAAATCCAATTCCAACATGTAAAATATGTTTTCCATCCCATTTTTCATGTACTTTCCAAATATAAATTTTGTTTGCTGTTTTGAATAATTTAAATAGCAGAAAACAACTGTTTCTTAATTATTGCAATTTAAATTGCCAAAATTCATAACTAATTCATTTTAAGTCCAAATCAAACAAATAAAATATGTTTTCCAATCAGTTTCATATCCTTAATATGTTCATGCCATTCATATTCCTGTTTGCATCTTGCCTTGTGCATTTTAGAATTTGTTATGCATGTTCATCTATAGGACAACATATGGAATGTGTGGGCTAATTATTTTCCAGCTGTTGCCCCATTCCATTTAAATTGCCTAACTCATCTACTTTATTGTTTTCCATGCTAAACAACATTTAACTTGATGGTTAGATAAACAACTTGAACCAATGCCTATTCCTCCGGACTCCGGTTCCGATTAAATTGGTTAAGTTGTTTCCCCTGTTGCATCTTGCCATGTCATGCATATAAAAATAGGATCATGCTGGATTTTTTGCCGTAGTAGTAATTGTTGCATCCGGTGTTTGTTCGAGGTTCGTTGCTTCTTCCCGGATAGGACGTTGAGATGATGTGAGCAACGACAAGTTCTGCTACCTTGCGGGATCTCAGGCAAGTATACTCACTTGCATGCCATATGGCTGCCTCTCATCACTTGTTACCGATTCTTTCCGTTGTTTCTTTCTGCTAGCCTTAGTGGTAGATGTTTCTGTTACGAACCCATCACATGAATCCCTTAACCTTGATATTGCCTCACCTCCATACCTACAGCCTTTGTTTGTGCCTGTTCTTATCTAGCATGATTAGAGTTGCTTTTGCTCGAGCTTGTTGTCGGTTACTTCTTTTACTATCGTACTATTATTGTTGTTACTGTTCCGGGGGCTCGATGTTGAATCAATCACTCAAACATGCTAATGTTACTATTAATAATAAACTTGATGATAAGGCACCGGCGGGAGGCCCAGGGTGGTTTTGAGGCCCGCTAGTGTCGACCCCCTAATTAGGAAAAGGGTCTTGTCTACTGATCCATGATGAGCGCACTACCCGCATTTGGGGAGTATGGGCTCCCCCTCAGTTTGACTCGATTCGCATCTCGTCCAAATCGCCGTACTAGTTCGGGCTTTCCATTTGCTGCATGCATGATCTTGCGAGCCCTTGGCGCCCGGGTGGAACTTTCGTAGTCGGCATTTAGGGCGGCGTGGTCTTCCAGTGCTATGAGGGTCCCCTTTTCTTTGTGGGGCTCGATTAGCCGCGCACGCACAGCACGCGGTGCTTTGGGCTTGATGCGAAGAAGGGTTGGATTGTGTTGAGTGCCCCGCTTGGTGGAGTGGCCGCTCCATCTGGCGGGATATTCATGAGTGTCGGTTACTTTGGTGCACCCCTGCAGGGTAAATCTTCTCGAGAAGCCGTGTTTTCCGCGGTTATGGACTACTTGGTGAAAGTACTGGCTAACAAGTACCCAGGACAACTTCAACATAATGAACAATCATGTTTCACCCAATGGTTAATAACTTGACTAGTAATAGGTTATTCACACAATAACTTGGCTCATCTTTAATACCACGGTGTGAGTTATCCTCGGATTGCTTCTTCGGATAAGGGGCGAGATCCAGGATGGGTTTGTTTGAAGTTATCTTTCAGTTGGATACTATCACTCGATCTTATCTCCTTTCTGATAGTGGGAAGTAATAGAATCTCTGTAGTTGGTTAGTGCAGCCTGTTGTCGCTTATTTGCAATAACCCCTTCTTCTCCGTTGATCCTAAAGTATTTGTATCTTGTGATGATTGGCTACGCCGGTATTCTTGTGAGTATGGGTTTTATCCCCCTTGCCAGTACTTAACCGTACTGACCCACGAATCTCTTTCGTGGCTGCAAATTCCAAATTGCAGTCAACAGGTTTGAAGTCTGACGACGTTAGCTTGGGAATCCCTCCGGCTTGGCCTGGGCAGGGATTGGACGCCTTCGGTTATCTTCAGGACTCTTAGTCCAGTTTGGATCTTGTCCGTAGACGGACGTTTGTTTCTTCCGCTGTTATGTTGGATCTTTGTAATGTATCAGTTGTATCCCTGGCTCGTTGAGTCATCTTGTATCTTTCTGATGCTGTTGTAATTGTGGATTATTCGTGAACTATTGTAATGTTATCATAAATGGCAACCTGGAATCGGTTATTATGCGGATTTGGCGGCAATGCTGAAATCTGCATAGTGCCCGATCTCGGGGCGTCACAACTGATAATACACACACTGATTTCATAGTGTTACTACTACTTTCATACTGTTCTCCTATTGTTTTCCACACCATACATTTAACCTCTTTCTGTTCAGCAAAACCAGTGAGATTGACAACCTCACTGCTTCGTTGGGGCAAAGTGATTTGATTGTGTTGTGTAGGTTCCATGTTGCTGCTGAACCGGTAGTGTGCCCTACCATCTCATCTGCATCAACCTTCTGAAGTTACTCCTTCCTCCTACTGGTCGATTCAACATTGGTTTCTTTTTGAGGGAAACTTGCTGCTGCACTCTTCATACCTTCCTCTTGGGTCTCCCAATGAACGTGTGTTCACACGCATCATGGCCACACCACCTGGTGGTGCGGCCAAGGGGGAGGGGCGCGCCACCCTATGGTGTGGGCCCCTTGATGCGTGTAGATTGTACGCTCGTTGGGAGACCCCACGAGGAAGGTATGAAGAGCATAACAGCAAGTTTTACCTCAGAAAGAAACCAAGGTTGAATCGACCAGTAGAAGAAAGAAATCACTTCTGAAGATTGATGCAGCTGATGTGGCAGGGCGCACTACCGGTTCAGCAGCAACGTGGAATCTACACAACTATGGATGGCAATGGGGCCCCGAAACCCGCAAACCCGACGGGTACCCGCCTTAAATGGGGAGGGTTTGGTAAAATGTTCGACCCGCCAGGTCTAATGGGGCGGGTATGGGGGTGGCAAATCTGTACCCGCATACCCGCAGACCCTCTCTAAGTCCTAATCATATCCCTAATAATCATATGTCTAACCACACGTCCACGAGTTATGGACGACAAACCTCACGCATCACATGGACGCGTTGGAATCTGGAGTCCCGGAGACAACACACGTACACACGTGTCTATTTCCACCAACCTCATCCCAATATTTCATTGGTTTATTTCCCACATGTGTCAGTGTCGCTCCTTAAATGGGTACCCGTTGGGGCCCCGAACCCGGCAGGGTCGTGGGTCTGGTAAGAAATGAGACCCGACAAGTTAAATGGGGCGGGTATGGAGGGCGTCGACCCGGCCCCGAACCCGGTGGGTGCCATCCGGATACACAACACAATCAAATTACTTTGCCCCAACGAAGCAGTGATGTCGTCGATCTCACTGGTTTTGCTGAAACAAAGGATTAGACGTATAGTGTGGAAAGTAGTATTTGTTTGCAGTAAATGAAAGAGAACTTTGATTGCAGTAGTAAAATAGCGGTTGCAGCGGTTGTATATCAGTGTAAAGAAATGGACCGGGGTCCACAATTCACTAGAGGTGTCTCTCCAAAACAGATAGTTAACATGCTGGGTACACAAATTACAGTTGGGCAATTGACAGATATAAAGGCTTCACCATAGTGCATATGCATGACATAATGATTACTATGTGATTCATGCGGGCATTACAGCAAGATACATATACCGTTATCCAACTGCATCTATGACTAATAATCCACCCTCAGAGTGTCATCCGAGCAAACCTTGGGTATTAAGTTGCAAGCAACAGATAATTGCATGAAGCAAAGTGTGTAACGTAAACAATAAAATTATCCTTAGACAAAGCTGAAAGTGCACTATTGTCAACTAGAGGGGGGGTGAATAGGTTGACTACCAATTTTCTTCTTTTCCTTTTAATTATGGCTAAGAAAGATAAGATAAGGTTCTCTAGATGTGCAACTAGGTGAGCAACCTTAGTGATACAAGATAGGATACGCAACAGAAGTAAAACGAAAGGAAACAAGATAAACCACAAGTGTAAAAAAGGAGACACGGATATGTTTCCCGTAGTTCCTTCTCAAGAGAAGTGCGTCTATGTTGGAGAGGTGGGGAGCCACCTAGGCTCTCCTCAATAGCACGGTTGTGCACACCTTATTCTCCTTGAGCTTCTCCAGTGAGGGAGATTCTCGTTTCCACTATGAGGTCGACTTGAAGGCGTTGACCAAACCTTTACACAAGGTAAGGACACTCCACAAGATGGATGGAGGCTCTCAATGGATCCGAAGCTTCTTGCAACAAGGTGGAAGCTACAAGCACAAGATCTACGAAGGTTTCTAAGCCGCAAGTAGGATTCTAGATCTACTAGGATGTGGTGGATGGATTTGAAATTCTAGTTCTCCACCAAGTTTCGGAGTGTTTGGGTGGTTGGAGAGGGAGATCTAGGAGGTTGAAGCTTTCATTAATGGCTAGGAGAGAGAATGGGAAAAGCTTAGAATTTATGAGGTAGGGGAAGGGTTTAAATACCCCTTCCCCAAAGTGGCTGTTGTGCAGTCCACGCAGCACCGGAGGCTCCGGTGGTCTTCTCATACGCGCACACGCGCAACTCGTTTTCTTCAAACTGAATCCTGTAGGGCGGAGGTTCCGCCCACCGGAGGCTCCGCTGCAGCCTCCGCTCTTATGCACCCGAAGGGGGTTTTAGCGGAGGCCACACCGGAGGCGCCACCGGAGGCTAGCCCCACAGTGGGGCGGTGGAGCCAGCGGAGACTCCGGTGGTTTCACCGGAGGCTCCGCCCACCGGAAGTACACCGGAGGCTCCGTTGGAGCCTCCGCTCTTATGCACCCGAAGGTGTTTTCACTGGAGGTTCCACCGGAGGCCAGCGCTTGGATGAGCCGGGAAATGCATGGGGCGGAGGTTCCGGTGGTTTCACCAGAGCCTCCACTGCTTGCAAAATGGCACCCCAGCTTTGTTTCTTCGAGCTATTTCCATTCAAAACATTTTTGTAACCCATAGAGATTGTATACTTGATGAACCTGGGCATTTTCATATATATCGAATAGGACCTGCAAGTACTCTCAAATAGACATTAGTCCAATAGTTATGTTGTCATTAATTATCAAAACGGAAGATGATCTTTCATGCTCCCCCTTTTTGGTAATTGATGACAACATCCGTATTTGCATAATTATAACACACACAACATGGACGGAGCTCCCCCTAGAGATATGCTCCCTTCATGTTGAGATAATTAAACAATATAGAGCTAAACACATATAATAGTGAGCACATAACAAGTGATAAAATTAAGGTACTAAGTTCACAATCTCACATAATGCATAACAAGGTGCCTGTCCCAATGGAAGTGGACGAACCAGTGTTTCCCACACGGGAGACACCGAGTTGGGCCATGCCCATATTATCCTTTCTAAGGGACGGTACTCTGCCAGAAGATGAGGTGGCTGCAAGACAGATTCAGAGAAGATCCAAGGGCTACACTATATTCCGAGATGTGCTGCACAAAATAATTGCCACCGGCGTGCTTCAACATTGTGTGGACCCAGAAGAAGGAGGAGAAATTCTGCTGGAAATACACCAAGGAGAATGCGGGCACCACGCCTCTTCTCGGGCACTGGTCAAGAAAGCTTTTCGGCATGGCTTCTACTGGCTCACAGCTCTCCAGCAAGCTGAAGATATCGTGAGGAAGTGCAATGGCTGCCAGATGTTCGCGAGTAAGATTCACATGCCTGCTTCCGAGCTGAAGACAATTCCTATCACATGGCCGTTTGCCGTATGGTGCCTGGATATGGTTGGCCCCTTCAAGCCGGCTAAAGGCAACATGACACACATCTTGGTCATGGTGGACAAGTTCACCAAGTGGATCGAAGTGAAGCCTATTCGGAAGTGCGATGGGGCCACAGCTGTGAAATTCTTGAAGGATGTGATCCTGAGATATGGCTACCCGCACAGCATCATCACTGACAACGGCACAAATTTCGCAGAGGGGGCAATGGTGCGGTTCTGCAGAGATAAGCACATCCGACTAGATGTTGCGTCTGTTGCGCATTGTCGGGGGGTTACCCCCGAGTAGGGTAAAGGCAAGTGGTAAAGGCAACAATCAGAAGAGAAGTTTGGTCGAGTAGCCGCCTACCCGGTACTTGCTACCCGGTCGACTGCTACTCGGTCTCACAAAAAGATGACCAGAAGGAGATATCAAGCAAGTTATATCTGTTCGAGTAGAAAAGTTGGTCTGAGTAAGATTGGCGGGAATCTACTCGGGCCAGAAGTCAAAGGAGCCGTTCTGAAACAGGATCCCGCGTATCCCGGGTCCGTACTTGGCACTGTTCACAGCACTGTTCATCTGGGGACGCCGTGCCTGACAGCGACAGTGTGCCAGCAGGGCGTCGCAGGATAGGGGGGACCTACTCTGTGTTCGCACAGTGATAACAGACTGGTTACTTGGTTTTGCCCAACGACTTTCTGCACCAGGACAAGCTTAGAAGCCAAAGCTGTCAGCGGGAACTCGGAAGAAGGACGATGTGCACACAATGTCGATACTTGTTTGTATTTGGCTGTATCCGGCAGGGCACCGGGTATATAAGGTGCCCAGCCGCCTCCTGCGCGAGGCACGATCACACCCGACGCATACCAGAGAGCGTTACTAGAACTCACGTAGAGATTCTTGACCTAATCCTACCCGGAGAGAGAAGAGTGGCTACTCGGTAGCAAGAACATTTGTACTGTGGCTACTCGGTGAGACACCAGAATACAGAGAGAAAGGCAGGAGTAGGGGTTTTACCTCCTCACGAGGGCCCTGAACCTGGGTAGATCGTGTTGTTTGCAGTGTTTGATCTTCACCTCACGCGTCTACTCGTCGCATGATCCCTCCCTGAGCGCCTCCAGCGTCCTTCGTCCCCACATCTTTAGCCATCCTATGGCATCTGCCGTGACACCACCACGACACAACGCACAATACTTAAACAAACAAAGTTTCCAAATAGCCAACTCTCTCAAGCATAAGAGGCAAATCGAAAATATGGCTTGAGAGAGAACCCGTGCAAATGCCCGCTCCTAAGTAGATATCTCTCCCCCTTTGGCATCAAGCTACCAAAAGAGGGAGGAGACCGATGCTAACGTCCCAATGATCACTCGGAGGAGTTATCCAAGCTCGGAGGACGGGCGTGGCGGCGAGAGCTGGTGACTTCTCCTCCAGGTTCCTCATCAGACCACTCGATGATCTTCCCCTTGGAATCCTTGGCTTGCCACGCGTCCCAGTCAGTAATGCTATCTTCTCTCGGGGACTCCACAGATTCTCCACCATCACGACGAAGCTGTCTCTCGGCCTTTGCTGCCTTGCGGTGCTTAAGCTCCTTGTCATAGTGACGTTCCCATTGGTGTTGCTCGACCTTCTTGTTCACTCGGAACACTTTCTTGAGAGCCCTTGCGATCCACTTGAAGGCACCGTCAGAGGGAGGAGTACGAGATGGACCAACTTCCTCTTCTTCGTCTTCCTCATCAATGATGACCCGTGGCTTGGCCTTGCCTTTGCGAGCAGCAGGGGTGGAATGCACAATAGGCTCGGTGTGGTCCTTGATGAGAAGCCTTTTCGCCGTATGTGGGATCCAATTAGCATCATCGAGAGGATCTTTCGGGAACTTGTTCTCCCACACATTCAAGATGATCTTCATGATGAAAGGCCCAAAACAAGCATTCTTCCTCTCTATGATGACATGCCACAACTCATTCCACAGATAATTGAGCACATCAAGCTTCCGAGTCAGACCGGAAAGACGCTTCTCATGGGTAAGAAGCATGAGATTCTTGAGGAAGCCTTGGATCTCATCAATGTTCCCCGCTTTTGGGTTAATGGTCTCACGATATATGCGGAGCATAATATCATAAGTGGGATAGAGGCCCTTGACAAATCCAACAGCGAGCTTCTTCCAGTGATAAAGAGAAGTGAGTTGATCCTTGGCGAGTGATTGAGCATTGGGAGCATGAACACGGAACCCACCCTTGTCAAACTCCGGGCCACCGGAAAAGGATCCATGATCCGGGTAGCCGCCAAGAAGGACACCAACCTCGGACCACTTGATAGTGAGTTGATGTCCCTTGGTCATCCATATAAGATGACACTCTGTTTCGTTGGCGAGGTGCACCGTGGCCAAGAACTCACAGACCAATCCCTCAGCGTAATCTTGTTGGACTTGCATAATGGGAGCAAAGCCAAATGCATCAACAATCTCTAGTGCTTCTCCAAAGTACTCGAGCTTCCTCTCCATATGACCAAAATTGATAGCATGTTGAGGAGCAACATTCTACTTGGACTTCCTCATAAAAATATCATGATAAATTTGGCTTTGAAACACGGTGTGGAATCGAAGATCCTAACCCCGGAACTGTGGCATCAAGCGGTTGCGTTCAACAGTATATGGGTTCTCGCGA
Source organism: Alopecurus myosuroides (assembly GCA_028641055.1). Lineage (NCBI taxonomy): Eukaryota > Viridiplantae > Streptophyta > Magnoliopsida > Poales > Poaceae > Alopecurus > Alopecurus myosuroides. The sequence continues at coordinate 265,758,126 of CM054062.1, forward strand.
CGATGCGCCAAGAAAACTCCCTCGGACACTTGAGAAGGTGATTTATCCTTGTGAGGCAAAGTCTTCTCGGGAGCCGGGAATCTCGACTTGCACTTGGGCTGAGATGGGTCCAATGTTTCCTCGATTTCATCAACTCTTGGAGCCTTGCGACTAGCCACGCTCTTGGTGAGAGTGCCCTTGCCCTTGCCCTTGGAACCGGAGACATCTATGAAAGAGAGATAGCAAGAAAAGCATGAAGAAGAGGTAATGCTCAACTTTATGTGACGCACAAATCCGAGAAACAAAGATATGAAGAACATTAGGGATGAATAACAAGGGGGAGGGCACATGAACAAATCCACCCTAAGAACCAAAGTGATTCAAGCCTAATACTCACAATCTAGGTTTCTAGGGTTCGTACTCGTGATTTCCTACTCAAAAACCTAAATCAACGCATCTAGATGTGAAGAACATGTGGCTCCTAGTGCTTCCCCATCCATCAACTAGATGGGAGAGAGAGAGAGCATACATACCCGCATCCATGGTGGAAGGTGAGGAGGAAGAAGATCCCGAAGCGGTCCACGATAGGGAGGAGGGCCTCCCGGCGGTGCAGCACTCTTCCCGGCGGCGGAGACCTAGGAGGCGGCGACGGTTTGGAGGAGGAAGAGGGAGGGCGAGTGGGAGAAAAGAAGATCTAATATCTTGTTGACCCGCTCGCCCTAGCCTTTATCCCGCAGAACCGCAGCTGGCGGAGCCTCCGGTGTTTTCACCGGAGGTTCCTCCCCCTGGCCACAGAGCGCGTCCGCAGTACAGATTCGCTGGGCGAATTTTGCACCAGCGGAGGTACCGGTGGGCTCCGGTAGACAGGCGCAGCGGAGCCTCCGGTGGTTTCACCGGAGCCTCCGCCCGACCTAGTTTTCGCGCTCCAAGACCAGAAAAATGAGAGCATTCGGATAGGAATAGTCTTTTGGGCAAATGAAGCTTGGGTTGGAAGATTGTAACTGTCATACGAGAGACATTACTCGATGAGGGTTCGCAAGATGCAAAGAAATAAAAGCCGAACCCGCACAAGTTGCCAAGGGGGAATAGGATGTGCGTGAAAGAGCCAAAAAAACAACTCCGAGAGTAGGAGGTCAGTGGCCGGAGCCACCATGTTTGAGTGTGTACTTTGGCACCGCGAAGATGTATTGTCGTGGGATAATCACGGCAGATGTTACCAGGGGTAACTGATCTTGGGGCAAGTCGACACAGGCGTTCGGGAGAGGGTTTAGCTCAAAGGAAGACATGATACAACTTGATCTGACAGCCGGCAATCAAAGTCGCCGGATCTCTATTCTCGATACAATAACTCGATTAGGGTTTACACTGGATACTCGATACCACTCGGTATTGCTAAGGTTCTCAAATCTCTGTCTCAATCTACGCCCGGGGGTTGGTTTATATAGCTCCCATACCCCCTAACTTACTTTACAAGGCACACCCGGGTCCTACCCAGACACGGCATGCTAACCCTAACTTTCCTTTACAACACCCACAATCCGGGCCACTAGGCCCACGAGATTGGGCCTCCACAAACATCTTTATCCCTAGCCGTATCCTTCTCACTGTCTCTGGGCCGGGTTATTCCTCGGATCTTGACATACCGGGTTAGCATCCCCCCATCAATAGTCCCCAGAATAGCCTGGGCTTCACGGATCTCCTTGAAGCGCTTGCTATTCCTGAAAAGATATCAATCACACGGGCACATGGAAACCGAGTTAAGATGCTTTGATATTCTGCTAGGCCTTACTCCATGGAGGCCATATAATAACCCGGATGTCGTGGTGGTGTCACGGCAGATGCCATGGGATGGCTAAAGATGTGGGGACGATGGACGCTGGAGGTGTCCGGGGAGGGATCACGCGACGAATAGCCGCGTGAGGTAAGATCCACACAACACAAACAACACGATGTACCCAGGTTCAGGGCCCTCGTGAGGAGGTAAAACCCCTACTCCTGCCTTTCTCTATGTATTATGATGTCTCTCCGAGTAGCCACAGTACAAATGGTATCTCTACCGAGTAGCCTTTCTCTCCTCTCCGAGTAGAGCTAGGTCAAGAACTTAGGGTTTCTAGGGTTCCCAGTGAGCAACTGTTAGCGTCCCTCGCGCAGGAGGCGGCGGGGCACCTTATATACACGGTGCCCAGCCGGATACGTCCAAATCTAGACAAGTGTCGACATAGTGTGCACATCGTCCTTTCTCCGAGTACCCGCTGACAGCTTTGGTTCCTAACCTTGGCTGCTTCTGTAAAGTCGTTGGGCAAAACTAGGGGACAGACTGGTATCACTGTACCTAGGCACAGAGTAGGGCCCCCTTATCCTGCCACCGCCTGCTTCCATGCTGTCACTGTCAGGGAGACCGGTCCCATATGAACAGTAGTTCGAATGCTGCCAAGTACGGACCCAGGATACGCGGGATCCTGTGTCAGAACGGCTCCTTTGACTTTCTGGCCCGAGTAGGTTCCCGCCAATTGTTCCCGCCAATTGTACTCGGGCCAACTCTTCTACTCGAAAGGATATAACTTGACTGGTATCTCCTTCTGGTCATCTTGAGGTGAGACCGAGTAGCAGTCGACCGGGTAGCTAGTACCAGGTAGTCGGCTACTCGACCAAACCTCTCTTCTGTAAGCTGCCTTTACCACCTGTCTTTACCCTACTCGGGGGTAACCCCCCGACAGCAGTCCCCGAAGCTGGTTGAGTCTTGCGAACTTGTTCACTAGGCTCTGCCAGCTTAAAACCAGCCTTTGCATCTCAGCCCTTGAACCTCAAGATGCCGAGTAGAACCTCCGAGTAGCTATCTGGACGGTACCTTGAGTTTCCTCTTTCCCGAGTAGCACTTGCTTTCTACTCTGTAACCGAGTAAAAATACTTAGAGAAATTTCTCAGATTGAGCCTCTGCAGCACAGAGCACAATCCAGCCCTTCGCGCAGCAACTGCACACGTGTCAAGCATCCACGACCTTGTCGTTTCGTTGCCCAGGGCACGACCTGCCACGCGTCCAGTTTTCACGCAGTGGGCCCACCGGCCATCATGTCCCATCAAGTGCAGTTATAGGCCACGATCCGGTGGTGGGATCAACTGTGGCCATTACGCGCGCAACCGGCGCTTGTGTGCGTTTCTAGCCGGCCACAGGATCCACCACACGCCACAATCGATCCCACTCCCAAGACGGTAACGGTAAACTCGCGGAGGAGATATAAATACCCCCGCCGGTAACTTCCTTTTCCCCTTCCTTCGCACTATTCCTTCTTCGTCTCCTGCTCTTCTCCGCCACCGTGCTCTCCGCCGCCGCGCAAGCTCTCGCGCCGCCGCGGACTCAATCCACCAACCAACTCCCCTCGAAATCTTCCACCTTCCCAACTCGCAACAATGGCCAAATCTGGCTGGGCCGGTTCCTCCGTCACTGCGGAGGATTGTGCCTGGCTCGTCAATACCCGGCGAGTCCCTCCCGGCGTGGAGTGCCGGGCGCCAAACGGCGAAATCGTGCCATCCCCGCGGGAGGGTGAGCGCGTCGTCTTCCTGGCGCATTTCGAGCGCGGGTTCGGATTGCCCGCGTCCGATTTCCTGCGGAAGTTCCTCAACCACTTCGGCATCCAGATGCACCACCTGCCCCCCAACGCCGTCGTCTTCCTCGCCTACCACGCCGTGGTCTGCGAGGCCTTCCTCGGCATCCGGCCCACGTGGGAGACATGGCTCAGGTATTTCCACCTGCGCCAGCAATCCACCGGGAAGAAGGACTCCGCGGGCGTCGCCCGCGCCACCGACACCGGCTGCGCCATGATGGTGCAGCGGTCCGGGACGAACCACCCCCGCATCAAGGGGCTGGACTCCGTCAAGCTGTGGCAGAAGACGTTCCTTTACGTCAGGAACGTTGCTGCCGCGGAAGGAGCCCCGGTGAACGATCGAATCAACTTGCCCGTTTGGTGCAATCGCGCTCCAATCGGGATGTACTGGAAGGACAAGCCCGTCAGTGACGACGACGCCATCGAGATGGAGAACAGACTCGGCTGGCTGAAGGCGCAGGGCCTCAAGAACGACGACCCGGTGGCCTGTTGGATCCAGCGCCGAGTGCTGCCCTTGCAGGAGCGGTGCCATCTCATGTGTTACATGGGAGGTCCCCGCGACTGCACCAGGACCACCACCATCGAGATCGACAACATCGACGTTCCCTGGCACGCAAGGAACATCTTGACGACGAATCTCGGCGATCACTGGCAATACGGGTTCGTCCCGTATAGCCGTACAAAGCCGATTGAGCGGGTACGCCTTTCTTACTTTGCTCTCTGCATACTCTTTCCGAGTAGATAGCTTCTCCTTCTTGCATCAACTAGCAATTGCCTTGCGTTCCGAGTAGGACATCTAGCCGAATCGCCTTAGGTTTAGTATGCTTTGTGTTTGCACGCCTTGCCGGATAGCCTACTCGAGAACAATTCTTAGGTTCGATGTACTTTATACCTGCACGCCCTTCCGAGTGATACCTTTCGGCTAACATGCTTAGGCCTAGTATGCTTTGTGTTTGCACGCCTATCCGGGTAGAATGCTTAGTAAACTGCCTAGGCTTTGTGTGCTTTGTACCTGCACGCCTGTCCGGGTAGAATTCCTTCCTGGTACTCGGCTAGTCAGTGATCCTTCTCTGCTTTTCAGGTCCTCACTCGCCAGATAATCGAGAGCTGCGAGGTTTTTGAGGGCAACTGGTCTCCTGATCGTGAGGAGGATGATGTGCCCTCTTTCGATGCCGCGGAGCAGCCCAACCTTTCTCGCTCCCCCACTACCGACAAGCGCGATGCTCTCCGCACCTGGTCTGATGAAGACTTTGACGGTAAATACCCTTTCATTCTGTTTGTTTCCGAGAAGCATCAATCCCTCGCTTGCTGTTTCTGATTCTTTCCTCTTTTCTCTTGGATTCTCAGATGAAGTTGCCGCGGACAAGGACGACGAGGACGAAGACGAGAACGAGGGCGATGCGCCCCTAGTCGTCAAGCCCCTGTCCGTCGCCGCTCCTGAGACCCGCAAACGGGCTGGTAGCGGGGCCCCAGCGCCCCCTGCCAAGAGGAAGAAGCCCGCCGAGAAGAAGGTGGTCGTGAAGAGGTCCAGACGAGAGCTCAAGTGCACCACCGCGTAAGCCCTCTTCTCGGTCGCCTCCCTTCTCGCGCTGTGCTATTTTCCCCCAATCTTCTTCTAATTTGTGATTTCTCTTTCTCTGCAGACCTCCCATGGATGCGAACGCAGCTCTGGCGTCTGACCACACTAAGGAAAAATCTGTGCCCCTGGTCAATCTGGATGATGATGAGGACGACACCGCCAACGCTGCTGCCGCCAATCCGCAGACCGCCAATGCACAAGGAGCAGCGTCAGAGCCAGCGACGCAGGACACTACCGTCCACCAAGAGAGAGCCCCTTCTCCTCCGGCTAGCAATGCCGAGGAGAAACAAGATCAAGAGATGCAAGACGACACCGCCGTCGAGCGGCCTGAAGTAGAGCAAGAGCAGCCTGCCACAGGGGCTGCTGCACAAGAAAGCCTCGCTGCCGAGCCGCGAGTAGAAGACACCACCGCCGCGGATGCCACCATAACTGACGTTTACCCATTGAGCAGCGTGCAACCGGGCGTGACACCGAGTAGCGCCCAGCCAGGAGCTGCACAGGGCGACGGATCCGCGGCGCCACCAACTGCACAAGGCCCTACACCACCAACTGCGCAAGGCCCTACACCACCAACTGCGCAAGGCCCTACACCGCCAACTGCGCAAGGCCCTACACCGCCAACCTCTTCCTCGCCGCCGAAAACCAAGGATACATCCAGCCCTCCTGCCGGGCGAGTAACCAGGCAACGCGCCCTGGATGCTCTGAGGGGTGAGGTTGACAGAAGGGCAGCCGAGAAGGAAGCTGCTGAGAAGGCCAAGGCCGAGAAGGAAACTGCTGATAAGGAAGCTGCTGAGAAGGCCAAGGCTGAGCAGAAGAAAGCCAGTGCTGAGCATAAGAAGGCCGAGAAGCAAGCTGCCGAGAAGGCGAAGGCCAAGACTGACGGGAAGAAGACTGAGGATCCCGAGAAGCAGAGGGTTGAGAAGGAGCAAACGAAGAAGCGGGCCAGAGACCAGAGTACATCCTCAGGCGGAGCGCTCGTGATCCACGAGTCCGGCCCGATTCCTGCTGCGCTCTCTGCAGACGCTCGCGCTGCTGGCCAGCCTTGCTATCCGGAGTACATGATTGAGGTTAGCCATCAGCACTCCATCGGCTTCCCTCCCAAGGACAAAGCTTTAGCTATCCAGAGGGGAAGGAAAGTTGTAGCCATGAACTCCCCTTCTCCAGATCCGAGCCAACCCCAGTCTGTCAACATCGCTTCTCGCGGAGTCCAAGACAAACCAATAACCTCCAAGGGTCTTGAACAGGTATTGGACACCGTTGGCCATATCAACGCCAGGTGGGACAGCAGGGTTCTCGGGGAGGAGAAGTGGCACGGCCTGACCCTTGGCGGCATCGACCACATGCGCGTGGATTGGAACAAGATCGATCTGGGACACAGGCCCATGTCCGTCTCCACCGAGACCGCAACCCTTGCAGCCAAAATGTTCCTGCACCGCAAGAACGCCGAAGACATCGAGCAGTCCTATGCAGTAAGTCCTTCTTGCCTTTTCCGAGTTGAATTTTCTTCTCTTCTACTCGCCTTTCTTCTTTCTTAACATCACCCCCAGTCCCCGAGATTCGGGTCGAGTAGACGGATACTCTCCGAGTAGCCTCCTACTCGGGCTGAATCTTCTCTGCTTTGCCTAACTCATTTTCTTCTCGTTTCTCAGGATAGCGTTCTTAAGCGGACCCACTTATACCGCATTCTTCTCTGGAACCATTCCATCGCCAGGAGGCGAATTGCTGCTCTAGAGAAGGAAAAGGCAGCTGCGGAGGCAGCCAGCAAGAACGCCAAGGACAGCACCCAGCAGCTGACTGAAGTGCAAGGTACGCTTTTAGCTGTGCGATTCATGCGTTTTTGTTTACGCTCGCTTATGCTTTCTTATGCGCTAACCTCTCCTTCTCTGCAGAAAAACTGAAGGCCTTAGCAGACGAACATGAGAAATGCCGCAGCTTCGTGGAAAACCCCGAGGCCACCATCAAAAGGCTAGAAGGTAAGCTTGTTGTTTACTCGGTTTGACTTTGAATTTGTTTCTTCTCTGCTCCTCTGCTAACCTCATCTATCTCTTCGCAGAAGATTACAAGTTGTTTGCTGAGGCACACCAAGATTGTGTCAAGCCAGCAGAGGTGCAGAAGCAGCTGTCCGATCAGGCCGTTGAGCTGTTGAAGGACCACACCACGGAGACCGAGAAGTTGCAACTCCAGTTGCAAAAGGCACTCCAGGATGCCGTCAAGATTGGCGCCGAGAGGGACAGAGCCATTGCCGAGAAGGCCAAGGCCGAGACAACTTTCCGAGCCAAGGAGAGGGCCCTTGAGCAGGAATGCGAGACCTTAAAGAAGACCAACGCTGATCTCTTCGCTCAGATGGATAGCTTGCGTCTGATCCAAGAAAAGCACATTTCTAACGAGGAGTCCTGGAGGACCCAGCTGCAGCGGCTGCGCAACGAACTGTCCGGTGAGTCTTTTCTTCGCTGCTTCTTTTCTTCTCGGTCGTATTTCTTCTCGGTTTTCTTCTACTCGGTTCTTCTCTTCTCGGTTCTGAAGTTACCACATGTTATTTCAGAGATCTGGCCTCATCTTGATTCCCCTTCTGTGCCTATGGTGGCCAAGGCCCAAGCAGCTCGCCTTGCAAAAGGTGAGGCAGCAGATACCAGAGCCGGGATCGAGGACAGCTTGCTGGTGCTCAAAAGCTATTTCGAACAGCTGGCTGGTATCGGAACTGACTTGGTGCACGAGGGCTTTGAGCTCCACAGGCTGTTTTGGCCTCATGATGATCGTCCAACCACCATGAAGGGCCTAGCCTTCAAGCTGAAGAATGTGAAGAAGGAGCTGAAGAAGTGGCGTGCCTCGGGCGCCCGTGCTGGTGCAGACGTGATGCTTCTCTACATAGCATCCTGGTATGAAAACCTCAACATGCAGCTCATCCGCGGGAAGCGCAACAATTCCAAGTGGGAGGTAGATCCCGACTGCGTGGCCACACGCAAGCAGATCGCCTACGAGGTGGCGGAGTGCGCTGAGACGGAGACCTTCATCGATGGCCTCCCCGAGCCCGACACCGAGTACGAGGAGGAAGAGGGAGAGGACGATGAAGTAGAATCCGACTTGGAAGGCCTCTTCGACTCTCCTGAGGGCAAGGCCGGGAAGGGGAAGAACGTCGCCGTCGCGAGTAGCGATGAGGACGAGTACGCCCACATCGACACCGCCGCACTCGACTTTGGCACCTCCTCAGGTGCTGCTCTCGACGACACGATGCCCCCTCCTGGCCAAGCTTCAGGCTCCTCTTCGGCTCCAGGACCCGTCTCGGTGGCCACGGCCACTTCTGAGCAGGCGGCCACCCAAGACGATGCCGAGATGAAGGAATCCGCCACCGTCCAGACGGGAGCGGATGCCACCCATGCCAGCACCGAAGGAACAGCCGCCACGACCGCCACCGAAGATGCCGCTGCCAAGACCGCCGCCGAAGAAACATCAGCCAAGGCCAGCGCCGAGAACACTGCCTCCTCATCTTGAAGCAACCTGCACTCTCTTTCAAACTCGAACACTTATCAGATCCCCGGGATGCCGGGAGCAGATGTAACAGACTATCTTTGTTTTGCTTGCTACACAGTTTTTTATGCCCACTTTGTTTATTTCGACATTAATCAATTTGAACGACGCTGGCTTAATGCCGAGTTGCGTTTCCATGCGAGTCCCCGAGTTGCATTTCTTATTCACCCTATCTTTTCATCTCTGCTCTACCCGCGACTTGTCGCTTTTTTGGTATTCGAGTCACAAGAATCAAGTAGTAGGGCTGCAAATACTTAGCCGCTAGAAACAATCATGGTAACACAGCCCACCACTTAGCCGAGAAGACGAAAACAGGGAACAAAAGTAACCAACAATCTACTCGGTTCCTGCACTCTTCCTTCCTTAGCGATTTTCGTGTGCTCATTGACCTTTTGCTTGTTCTCTTGCTTGCCATGAAGCCGGGTTTCGGACAGCAGCAAAGTCGAAGAGTTGGCATATAGGTTTAAACACAGTACTCAATGCACTTATGAGTTTTGAAGTGGAGCAACCGAATAGACAAAGGACCAAGCCGAGTAAAAACACTTAGAGCAATTTTGGACGAGGGCAGTCCCCGAGAACAATTTCAGATTGCAGAGTAGAATTTCAACTCGGATAAGAGGGTGCATACACATCTTTGCTTACGAATGAAAACGACGAAGTAGAGCTACATTCCAAGGGCGCTTGGTTTCCTCTCCAGCTTTATCTGCCCTGTTCGCCTGCGACGGGCGCACATCTACAAGGTAGTACGCATCATTGTGCAGCGCTTTGCTCACAATGAAAGGCCCTTCCCACGGAGGAGACAACTTGTGCATCCCGGTTGTGCGCTGCACCAGCCTAAGGACCATGTCTCCTTCTCGGAAAACCCTTGGGTTCACCTTTCGGCTATGATAACGCCGCAGGTTTTGCTGGTAGATAGCCGAACGTGACAGAGTCAGCTCTCTTGCTTCTTCAAGCAGGTCAACGTCGTCTTCTCGAGCTTCTCTCGCCTCCACCTCAGTGTAGAGGGCTACTCGGGGGGAGTCATGCTCTAAGTCTATTGGCAACACGGCCTCAGCCCCGTATACCAAGAAGAATGGCGTGTAGCCGGTTGACCGGTTAGGGGTAGTCCTTAGACTCCACAACACCGCTGGCAACTCTTCTAGCCAACACCCAGGTGTTTTCAGCAATGGCTCGATCAGCCTTGGCTTTATGCCTGCCAGTACCATCCCATTTGCTCTCTCAACTTGCCCATTGGAGGCAGGGTGCACGACTGACGCAACGTCTAGTCGGATATGCTTATCTCTGCAGAATCGCACCATTGCCCCCTCTGCAAAGTTGGTGCCGTTGTCGGTGATGATACTGTGCGGGTAGCCATATCTCATGATCACATCCTTCACAAACTTCACAGCTGTGACCCCATCGCACTTCCGAATAGGTTTCACCTCAATCCACTTGGTGAACTTGTCCACCATGACCAAGATATGTGTCATATTGCCTTTAGCCGGCTTGAAAGGGCCAACCATATCCAAGCACCAAACAGCAAAAGGCCATGTGATAGGAATTGTTTTCAACTCGGAAGCAGGCATGTGAATCTTACTTGCGAACATCTGGCAGCCGGTGCACTTCCTCACAATATCTTCAGCTTGCTGCAGTGCAGTGAGCCAGTAGAAGCCATGCCGAAAAGCTTTCTTGACCAAAGCCCGAGATGAGGCGTGATGCCCACATTCCCCTTGATGTATCTCCACCAGGATTTCTTCTCCCTCTTCCGGGCTCACACAGTGTTGCAGCACACCAGTGGCACTTCTCTTGTGCAGCACATCTCGGACTATGGTGTAGCCCTTGGACCTTCTCTGAATCTGCCTCGCAGTCACCTCATCTTCAGGTAAAGTACCGTCCCTTAGAAAGGATAATATGGGCATTGCCCAACTCGGTGTCTCCCGCACGGGGAACACTGGTTCGTCCATTTCCATTGGGGCAGGCTCTTGTGATTGCACAGGAGGAGTAGGAGCGCTTCTTTGCAGCCCTGACCGATTGGCGAGAACTTCTTCAATGAATGCGACAGCTTCTGGGTTGAGGGCGGCAGTCCCCGAGTACGGAGTGGCAGTCCCCGAGTAAGGAGTGGCAGTCCCCGAGTAGGGAGCGGCAGTCCCCGAGTAGGGAATGGCAGTCCCCGAGTAGGGAAAGGCAGTCCCCGAGTAGAGGACGGCAGTCCCCGGGTTCCCTGCAGCACTCTCCCAGTCAATCTCCATGGGGTCAGATTCTTCACTTGGCAGAGAAGGAACAAAGATGGATTCCGAGTTGGGGGAAGGCTTGATGGATGGCTTCCTCAAATGCTCCAAGGCAATCCCTGCCGGGATGGACTGCCGAGAAGATCCCATCTTGGATAGCTCGTCTGCCGCTTCGTTCTCTGCTCGGTGAATGTGCTGGAACTCACAGCCTTCGAAAAACCCAGTCATTGACTGCACCAGGAAGCGATACGATGCCATGTTGGCATCCAAAGCATCCCAGGTACCTGAGACTTGCTGCACCACTAGATCTGAATCGCCATAGCATATAATGCGCTGCACACCAACCTCCTTTGCTACTCGCAAACCATGCACCACTGCCTCGTACTCGGCTACATTGTTGGATGCCTTGAAATGAATCTGCAGCACGTACTTGAGTTGATCCCGCTTGGGTGATGTAAGCACCACGCCAGCACCAAGGCCTTCTTTCACCTTTGAGCCATCAAAGTGCATTTTCCAATAGTTGGAAACTGGAGCAGGAGGTTCATACTGCATCTCGGCCCAGTCCACAAGAAATTCCGCCAGGACCTGAGACTTGATTGCTTCTCTTCTCGTATACGCGGGAGCGTACGCGGCTAGCTCGATTGCCCACTTGGCTACTCTGCCACTCGCCTCCTTGTTTCCCATGATGTCCGAGATGGGAGCAGAACTTACAACCGTGATGGGGTGCTCCTGGAAGTAATGTTTCAGCTTCCTGGCGCCCAGGTACACACCATATGTCATCTTCTGGTAGTGCGGATAGTTTTGCTTTGAACTAGACAGCACTTCACTGAGATAATAGACTGGGCGCTGCACACTCTTGCCTTATTCTTCTCGCTCCACCACTATCACCGCGCTGACTACTCGGTTAGTCGCAGCAATGTACAACAGCATAGGCTCCTTGGGTAGCGGACTAGCCAAGACAGGAGCGCTAGCCAGCATTGCTTTCAGCTCATTGAACGCCACGTCCGCTTGCGGAGTCCAGACGAACTTGTCACTTTTCTTCATCAGCTGGTACAGAGGCAAGGCCTTCTCGCCCATTCGGCCCAGAAAACGGCTCAGAGATGCCAGACAACCCGTGAACTTCTGCACATCCTTCAATGATCTCGGCAAAGACATGCTCTCAATAGCTTTTATCTTAGAAGGATTGGCTTCAATGCCCCGACTAGAAACCAGAAAACCGAGTAGCTTTCCAGCTGGTACACCAAAGGTGCACTTACTCGGATTCAGTTTCATTTTGTACTTGCGTAGGTTAGCAAAGGTTTCCTCCAGGTCGGCAAGCAGAGTATGTGTTTTATTCGTTTTGATGACAATGTCATCTACGTACACCTGCACATTCTTGCCGAGCTGGTCGTGCAAGCATTTCTGCATGCATCTCTGATAGGTTGCACCCGCATTCCTCAAGCCAAAACACATGACACGATAGCAATAAGCCCCGTACGGGGTAATGAAAGCAGTCTTTATTTGATCAGCAGGGTTGAGTGCAATCTGGTGGAAACCAGAGTAGGCATCTATGAAAGACAACAGTTCACAGCCGGCAGTGGAATCGATCACCTGATCGATGCGAGGTAGCGGAAAAGGATCCTTGGGGCATGCCTTGTTCAAGTCGGTGTAGTCGACACACATGCGCCATGCAGTGGCAGCCTTGGGATCTTCCTTTTTCTTCTCGACCATGACCGGGTTGGCTAACCAATCCGGATGCAGCACTTCCATGATGAAGTTACTGATCAGCAGCTTGGTGATTTGGTCACCGATGGCCTTCCTTCTCTCATCTCCGAAGCGGCGCAAAGCCTGCTTCACGGGCTTGGCGTCAGGACGCACATGCAAAGAGTGCTCAACCAACTCCCTCGGGACTCCTGGTAGATCTTCATTGGTCCAGGCGAACACATCCCGATTCTCACGGAGGAGTGGATGAGCGCGCTTTCCTATTTCTCCGCCAACCCGGCACCAATGATGGCCACGCGCTCCGGGAACTCGGGGTCAACCTGGACTGTCTTGGTCTCCTTGGCAGCTTGGAAAGCAGTACCATGCTGGGTACTCGGCACACCTTGTGCGCCAGCTTGTGCGGATTGAGCCATGGCCACCACCTCGTACATCTTCTTCTTCTCGGCAGCGATCACCATCGATTCCGCCAGCTGGGAGCTAGCAGAGGCACACTCCATGGACTTCTTGTAATCTCCCGAGATGGTGATGACGCCATTGGGACTAGGGATCTTCATCTTCAGATAAGACACATGTGTAGAGGCCATGAACTTGCTCAGAGCTGGCCTGCCGAGTAGAGCATGATAGGGGCTCTGATGATCCACCACTTCAAACTGCAGGCGCTCTGTGCGGCAGTTCTCCCGAGTACCGAATAGCACATCAATCCACACTCGGCCAATCGGGTTGCATGAGATCCCGGGCACAATGCCATGGAAAGTGGTCTTGCTAGGCAGCATCATGTTCTCGGCCAGGCCAAGCTTCTCGAGTGTGTCCTTGTACACAATGTTGATGCTGCTGCCGTTGTCGATTAGCACCTTGCTGAACCTCACATTCTTCTCGGGGCCCAGGAAGGTAGGATCCAACACCAAGGCATAGGTACCCGGATTGGGCATCACCTTGGGATGATCTGCCCGAGTCCACCTGATCTCCTGGTCACACCAATACATGTAGTGAGGGACAGCCGGAATCACTGCATTGACCTCCATGGCCCGCCTGTGCTGTGATTGCTTGTCGACTGCCTCAGAAGTGAAGATCATATAGCTCTCATGGTGCTCTTGGTACTGGTTGGAGCCATTACCCCCATTGTTGCCATTGTTGCCATTGTTGTTGCCCTGATAGTTGTTGTTGCCTCTGTTGTTGTTGTTGCGGTTGTAGTTGTTGTTGTTGTTGCGGTATCTCTCGTTGTTGAAATTCCGGTTGGCTCCTAAAGCCACCTGGTTGACATTCTCTCTTCTCGGGTACACTGGCGGCCGAGCTGCGGGTGCGCGAGTAGGCTGAACAGTAGCATTGGCGGCTGGCAGAGGAGGAGGAGGAGGCAAGCCATCATTCTTGATCACATCCCACCACTCGCACTGCCGAGTAGTGTGGTTAGCGGGCCTCGAGGGATGATGAGTGTGAAAGCTGCATGGGCCATCCTTCATGTCGTCGAAGACAAACTTCTTCGGCTGCTCGGAGTTCCCGCTACCCGACTGCGCAGTGCGGAACGGTTTCTTGTTGCCTTGGCCCTGATTCTGGTTCTGCCCGTAGGCTCCAGCAGATTTCTGCCTTTGGCCACCACCGCCTCCGACATTCACTGCATTCACCTCCTCAGGGTCATACCGAGTATCTACTCGGCGCTTGTTGCGGAACTCGTTGCGCTTGCTGCTGTTGAAGTTTCTTCTCGGCTCAGAGGAATCCATCAGTGGCTGAGTAGGATCACCGAGTGCGTACTGATCCGCAATCTTGATGGTCTCGGCCAGGGTGTTCGGCATCTCTCTCTGCAATCTCTGCCAAAGCATACTGCCATGTCGGCAACCCTGCGCAAACCAAGTGATGGCCTGTGCTTCATTCACACCCTCACAAGTGTTCCTCAAGGTGCTCCACCGAGTAAGGTACTCGCGGTCCGTCTCGTCTTCTCGCTGCCTGCAAGCTGACAGCTGCTGTGGCCTATTCGGCCTCTTGTAGGTGCTGGTGAAGTTGCTGACGAAGGCGTCCGAGAAATCCAGCCAGCAATTTATGCTGTGCTTGGGCAAGTTGTTGAGCCAAGTGCGAGCTGGACCCTCTAGCATCTGCGGCACATAGCGCACCGCCCATCTCCTGTTGCCACCCGCAATGTGGACTGCGGTGACGTAGTCATTGAGCCAATCTTCGGGCTTGGTGCTGCCATTGTAACTCTTGGTGCCCCTTACAAGCTGGAAACCCTTCACGGAAGGCTCGTTCATGATGCGCGGGCCAAAGCACTCGGGGCCAGGAGGACCCGTGCTCTCAAGCCGCGCCGACAAGCTGATACGGTCCAGCTGGTGCCTTGCATCTCCAGGCGCCAACACACGCTCACCGACACGGTCATGGATGTCATAACCAGCCATTTCCATAGCCGAGTAGCCATCATCATACCTATCCACCTGCATAGCTGCGGGCTGCTCCACCGGGTTGGCGACTGGTGCCACTGGGCGCGGCTGCTGCCTCTGCCGAGTAGGCTGAGCTGCGGGTTGCCGAGAAGTACCCGGACGCGCGGCTTCTCGGGCACGGCTTTGAGCTTGATGGGCTTGAGAGCCTGCTCTTGCAGCGTTGTGTTCCTGCCCGGGCTGCTGCGGCACAGCAACCTGTTTCGCGGCAGCAGCCGGGTCATACACCTGCATTTGCCTGTCTCTACCCGAGCGCCCGCTGCGGCTCTTCTCGCGGCTGGGATGCGGCGACGAGGCCTGATCGTTAGATCTAGCCGCGTGCGAGTGAACCACCTGCGAAGCTCCAGCTCCCGGGTTGGCCTTCCGGAACTCCTCGTTCTTCCTAGCGGCCTCCAACACCAACTCGTTGAGCCTCTCCTGCTGCCTGAGACGCGCCTCTCCATCTAGGCGCGGCAACTCGGCAGCGACGGCCTGTGCAGCTCTGAGCGTCTTGGCGGGTGTGCTGTACCTTGGCCTTGTGAAGGTGTTCGCGGTGGCGGACTGCGCGGGCACCTCCGCAACTGTCGCCATCTCGGCACCCAGGTTGCGCCGCGTAGCGCCTACCCTGCTGGGCCTCCTCGCGACCGGCGTGAAGCCGTGAGCCTTGTTGTACTCGAGCTGGTCTAAACTCAGCTCAAGCCTGATCTTCTCCAACTCCGCCTGCTCGGCAAGCAGCTCCTGGCGTTGCCGCTCGAGCTGCTCCCGCGCGGCTAGGAGCTCGATGTCGGTGGGAGTGGGCATGCCGGTTCGCGCAGCAGACGCGGGGATGACCGTAGACGTGGAAGGCGGCAGGTTGCTCTCCTTCTCGTAGGGCCGGTGGTTCCTGCCACCAGCAGGCGGGTCGTCAACCTCCTCGACGACGGCCGCAACGCCAGTAGCAGCTGCGCCAGTGTTTGTCGCCAAACCCGTCACCATCACCTCAGCGCAGCATGCAGAGCTGCATGCAGGCCTTCCGCGAGCAGCAACCACCGCGGGAGGGTCCTCCGCGTCATGCACCAGCTCGGGGTAGGCGCTGTTGGCGACGGTGGCGACGTAGACGAGGTGAGAGCCGAAGGAGATCACCGAGCCGCCCTCGGGCATGGCCATGCCGCCGAAACAACCGGCGTTGTCGGTGACGAAGTCGAAGGAGCCGAATCTATGGACAAGGCCACAAACTACGCGCTCCGCTGATGAAGATCCCGTCCGAACAGAAACTCCAGCCAGCGCCGCTGGTTGCCCCACGGTGGGCGCCAACTGTCGTGGTGGTGTCACGGCAGATGCCATGGGATGGCTAAAGATGTGGGGACGATGGACGCTGGAGGTGTCCGGGGAGGGATCACGCGACGAATAGCCGCGTGAGGTAAGATCCACACAACACAAACAACACGATGTACCCAGGTTCAGGGCCCTCGTGAGGAGGTAAAACCCCTACTCCTGCCTTTCTCTATGTATTATGATGTCTCTCCGAGTAGCCACAGTACGAATGGTATCTCTACCGAGTAGCCTTTCTCTCCTCTCCGAGTAGAGCTAGGTCAAGAACTTAGGGTTTCTAGGGTTCCCAGTGAGCAACTGTTAGCGTCCCTCGCGCAGGAGGCGGCGGGGCACCTTATATACACGGTGCCCAGCCGGATACGTCCAAATCTAGACAAGTGTCGACATAGTGTGCACATCGTCCTTTCTCCGAGTACCCGCTGACAGCTTTGGTTCCTAACCTTGGCTGCTTCTGTAAAGTCGTTGGGAAAAACTAGGGGACAGACTGGTATCACTGTACCTAGGCACAGAGTAGGGCCCCCTTATCCTGCCACCGCCTGCTTCCATGCTGTCACTGTCAGGGAGACCGGTCCCATATGAACAGTAGTTCGAATGCTGCCAAGTACGGACCCAGGATACGCGGGATCCTGTGTCAGAACGGCTCCTTTGACTTTCTGGCCCGAGTAGGTTCCCGCCAATTGTTCCCGCCAATTGTACTCGGGCCAACTCTTCTACTCGAAAGGATAGAACTTGACTGATATCTCCTTCTGGTCATCTTGAGGTGAGACCGAGTAGCAGTCGACCGGGTAGCGAGTACCAGGTAGTCGGCTACTCGACCAAACCTCTCTTCTGTAAGCTGCCTTTACCACCTGTCTTTACCCTACTCGGGGGTAACCCCCCGACACCGGACCTTTCTTCCAAACACTTAAGTTCAAATCCCCAGGCCCAGACCGCAATAAGAAATGCCAAGATCTCACACTTGACAACCAATCCTGTCATCACGGGCGAGCCCCTTCCTTCTTCTAACCCAATGCTTTGCCCAATGTTCTACACATATCTTGCGAAATCTTTGTAGATAACCATTACCCCGCGATTTCCGGTTTCTGGCCGTTGAGATAAGTTCACCCTTGCCTTATAAATAGCGCTTAGAGGGCAACCCTAAGCCCATCACCACGCCACAACTCCCCCTTTTCTTCCTTGCTCCTAACACCTTCACAGCACCGCCGTGAGGAACTCGCGCCTGCTACCAACACAGGATCAACAGCGGCCGCGCTCGTCCTCGAATTGTTTCGTGCCGCCGCCAAGCGCCATCTTTAGACCTCTATTCCTCCCATTCGTGCCACGCCGCTCGTCGCCATCACACTTGGCCCCAATCTCCTCGGTAAGCTCTTCGCAGCCAATTAATTCAGCTTCGCAATTTTCAGTTCATCCAAGATCAGATCTAGGTCAACCCACAAGCTATTTGTCCGATTGCCTCAAATTAGATTGATTCGATGCTTGCCAAATACTTTAATCACCTGCCTGATAGTCACAAATGATCCTCCAATCATTATTGATCACCAATTTCGCTTAAAAATTATCCGCGAACTTTTCCATCTAGATCCGTTCCTCCGCCGTTTTCCGCTTACTGCATTAACACCCGGAAAAACCCTCCTTTTCCAGCTATTTCATTTGCGATATAAATATGGGCAACCATCCGTCGTCCCCAAATACCTTTTCCTATGTAAGTGAGCAACAATTTCCATAAGTGTGCTCAATACCCGGACAGCTCTCAACTTCGTACCTTCTTGGTACCTTATACTCGGGTATTCCAACATTCCCGGGTCTTATTTCATACATCTTTTTCTTTTTGTGTTTCGCAGGCTGACCCCATGGCTCCCAAGCGACAAGGAAAACATCCGGCTCAAGCAAGGACCGCCCAAGCCATATCCGCCAATTGGGGGCGCTCCACAACCACTAAGGCCAAGTTGGACGAACTAACCGAGTTAGGCACCCTCCCCTCTCAGAAAGACATCCACTGGAGGGTGCCGGGTAACGAAACTCATCCCACTCCCGCAGAAGACGAGGTAATCTGCTTTGTAGAGCACGTGACCCGAGGATTTCGCCCTCCGGGTCACCCCTTCTTTAGGGAGGTCTTAGATCACTACGGACTCCGGGTGTTCGACATAGGGCCTAACTCCATGTTGAACATCACCCACTTTATAGTTCTATCTGAGTCGTATTTGTGCATGCCACCAAACCTGACTCTTTTCACTGAATTATTCCAATGCAAACCGTGCCGCGAAAGCGGCGACGGGGCGCTTCTCACTTGCGGCGGGGTATCCATCCAACGCCGTAGGAATTCTTTAATGCCAACCCTCAACCTGCAATCCTGTGCCAAACACTGGCAGTTATCCTTTTTTTATTGCCGCGATACCTCCTCCGACAGCGAAAAGAAGCTGCCGGGTTACTCAGAGACCCCCCTCAAACCCTCCGAGTCTTTCAGTGCCTTCGCACCAGACTCGGACAGGGAAGCAATCCTTCCTGCACTAGCCAAAATAGCCATTCTCTCAGCCCAAGGCCTCCTAGGGCTCAATCTGATAAAGACATGGGTCGACTTCCGAATCCAACCTAATTCCATCCGCACCAAATTGATGTGCGAGTATTCGGTTCACACTACAGATGCACTTCGCTATTCCTCCAAAAGCTTTGCGACTGGTGACACTATCAAGACCATCAAGAGCCTCTTGGCAGAGAAGCTGGAGGTGATAAAGGGCATCTCCGGGTTACCTCCGTTTACTCGGGAAAATCCAGCTCCAACGGTAATACCCGGCACTCATAACTTGTCTCCACATTTCAACTCGATACTGCTTCTAAACCTTAACTTTATCTTTTTACTTTAGGCTGATGACCCCTTCTGGAGAGTGGACCCACTCCCTCCCTCCAGAGACCCGGAAGAGGAGGACGAGACGACTGACGATAGCGAAGGTACTCACCCAGGATCTGCATACTTTTGCTTGTATTACTTTCCTTTCGTCTGTCTTTTTCCCAATGAATACACATCTGACTTGCAGGGCTGGAGGACGAAGGTGGAAACAACGAGGATGACCCGGAGAGAACCGAGTCTGACCCAGAGGCAACAGCCGGGGCCAAGAGGAAAAGCAGGGGGACAGTATCCAAGGTTCCTTTTTCCTCACTATCTTCTGAATCTTACTCCTTTGACGCCATGCGAAGACTTAACCATCAACTGTCAAATTCGCCGTGCTTGAAGGAATCTTTCCCCGCCAAGCGCAGGGTAACTCGGAGCTCCCCGGGTGAAGATCCCCTTAACCCGGGCATCTCCGCCCCTTTAATCCCTCGTGGCAGTGCTCCTCCATCTCGTTCTTCCAACTCTCCTCAGCGCCACCCTTCTCCTAACCACCCACGTGCCGGGCAATTCCGGGTTCCATTAGTGGTTCCTGCGAATACCTCATCTACTTCAAGTGGCGAGCTCCCATCGGATTACACCGTAAATGCCGGGTAAGTTTTTTGCCTTACTATTTCTTTTTGCCTCTAGCGAACTTTCATCCGAGACACCATCATCATTAATAACTGCCTTTTTTCATCTTTCTTTCAGTGCTCAGGTCACCGTCAGTGACCCGGAAAACACAGAAACGGATAACCTCCAGGTGAAGAAGCCGACTGACGACGCAGACGCCGCAACTGGTGGTGATGCGGCCACTAACCGGGAACAAGGCCCTCTGAACAATCCACTTTCCCAAACCGTCGGATCTCCTTCCTTATCGGAACCAGTAGACGAAGAGATAGAAATTCTAGATACAAAGATGGGCCCTCCCAACCCGGACACTCAGACTGTCCGGGTCTCCACTCCAAATGCAAGGGGAACCCCCCTATCAGATGATCAAGCTGCCGGCTCTTCCGGGACTCGCTCCGAGGAGTTAACTTTTGCCCAAATGCTAGAGACCCTGCGCGCCTTAAGGGCTAACGAGGAAAATATCTTGGGGTCTTTGATAACCAAACACGAGGTAAGCTTGATTAATGCTGCTTGTACCTTTGTCCAGTCCCCAAGTTCCGAGGGAGTTCATTCATGACTTGCTCGGTACTTTTATTATACCAATGACTGATAACCGTGCTCTTCTATCCGACTAACACTTTTTAACATCCACGCAGTCTTTCGTGACTCAATATGAGGAGAAACTTGCAGACGCCGCCAAGCTCATTGAAAAAGAGATATCTTTACGCGAAGCGGCCGAGACTGAAGCCAGAAGGAATAGGCAATTAATGAAGAAGTACCGAAGAAGGGCTCACCGAGCCGAAGACGACCTGACAAGCCTTTCTGTCGAAATTTCTGATACCTATCGTTCTTTGCTTGGTATGCTTCCTTCTCCGGGTTTATCCTTTTGACCAACAGCAAAAAATGCTTAGCTTATATATTCATTTTACTCCAGGCCCGGACGAAACCATGCCGGATGAGGATGATATTGCCAAGCTGAAGACCATGAAGAATGTTATCCGGCAGCTGTGTGCCGGAACCAGATGGATCTTGGAAGAGTTACGGTGGCCAGGTAGAGGACATGTTGACCTGAAGAGGATGCTGGACGCCTTTTCCACGATTCCTGAGTGGATTTGGCACTGGAAGCGCTCGTCCTGCCGGGTTGGCATGACCCGGGGGCTATCACTCGCCAAGGCTTACTTCCCCAAGCTCGATCTGGCAAAGCTCATGGGCGGCTTCCCCGAATTCAAGCTTGATGGTTCAAAATTTTCGCGGGAGGATTTTCAGGCTGTGCAGAAAGAGGTCCGTTACCCGGCTAGCGTGATCGCTGATGAACTGGACGTCAATACTCTTGTCCCCGCTTATGATGCTGCTGGTGCGGCAATTAAGTCAGATCTTCCCGAACCATATGACATGATGGCTCGGTGGAAGGAGGAAGCTGCTGCGATAAGGGCGGAGGCTGCCAAGAAACAAGCTAAAGCCGGCTCTGCTCCTGCTGCCTCAACATCAGTCGTTCCGCCCCCTGCGGGGGCTGGCGCCGCCGATCCGGGTGTTGCTGCTACCACCAATGATGGCAAGGGTAAGGCCAAGATGGGCGCCGAGTGATATATGGTTTCCGATGCCTCTTCTTAAGCGTCAGTCGGTCGACATACTTTTTGAAACAGTCATTCTTTAGGCGGTGCGCCTGTGCACCTTTGATATTTTTTCACCAGTATTTTGTAATGCACACTAAGGCCTTGATATACTCGATGCCTGTTCCGACCTTTGTAAGTTTAAGCTCATCTGTTCTCGATATCTGGTTTTATTTATTGCTCCTTTTGTGAAAACTCAATTTCCGGGTCTCATGGGTATTGACAAGCGGATTTTGCTTCGAAGTCCCCAAGTCCCCAAGACTCGGATACTTGGATTTTTGCAACTATACAAGTAAGCCAGTTCTTTTCAAGATTCCAAGCTACCGGGCCCGGATTGCCGAGCCTAGGACACTTGATCTTGAAAAGGCAACAAAATGCTCATTGCTATTTTCACAAAGATCCATGAGCTGTTTCACATCGGATTTGAAGTTATGCTTAATAGGCATTGAGTTTCCAGCTATTCAGCCTTGTACTCTGCATAACTTGTGGTTTAGATGACCCTTTTGACTGTCTTGTACTGTAAGCCGGCTTTCGCGTGGATACCATGTTGTTACATCAATACGAAGACGTAGCCAGCCAATCCCCGTCGGGTTTCATGACTAACTGTCATCGTAAGCGAACAAATCATGCCACTTTAATGCGAGTCACATCGAGCTTAAGTAAGAGTAGCCAAGAAATTTGGACTTCTTTGTCCGGTTATAAGATTGTAGCCGTACTCGTTTGCGAGTAATCGGCCCTTATAACTCACAGGCATCATGGCCGGGTCTTTGAGTTTGTAACTGTGCTGTTTAAGCGATCAGCCCCCAAGACCTAGATATACGCATCGTACTGAGAATACATAACCTGATAACAACCATCTCTTTTCTTGATAACCATCTCTTTACTTGATATGAAAAACTGATAACAACCATCTCTTTTCTTGATAACCATCTCTTTACTTGATATGAAAAATGTAGGTCAGCAAGCCGCCTCATTAAAAACCCGTCCAGTCCCCAAAGGTGCCCTGGATAGGAAAAGAGTACGTCAGAAAACCTGCTGCCTATTACATCGTGCAATTCCACTTGCCAATATAGTCTTTACTAAGTATAATACGGACGCAGCTGAGCCACGTTCCATGGTCTATCTCTTTCTTGCATAGATGAAGTGGTGTGCGCGGTGTCATTGACTGTAGCCGACTCTTCCCTTGCATCTATCAAATAATATGATCCGTTATGTAGGTTCCGGCTTATGATAAATGGTCCTTCCCATGGTGGTGATAATTTGTGTTTTCCTTCGTTTGACTGTACCAGACGCAGAACCAAATCTCCTTCCTGGAATACCCGGGTCTTCACACGCCGGCTATGATACCTCCGTAGATCTTGCTGATATATGGCTGATCTTTCCAGGGCTTGTTCTCTTTGTTCTTCTAACATATCTACGGCGTCCTGCCGGATTTTTTCGTTCTCTACTTCGACGTAAGCTGATACTCTGGGCGAATCGTGAATAATATCACTTGGTAACACTGCTTCCGCACCATAGACCATGAAGAAGGGTGTCATCTGAGTGGATCTGTTAGGTGTAGTGTTGATGCCCCAAACCACAGACGGAAGTTCTTCGACCCATGCACCAGCAGCCCTAACACAGGGGACTCGCAACCGTGGTTTTAACCCACGAAGCAATTCTTGGTTTGCTCTCTCCACTTGCCCATTGGCCTGCGGGTGAGCCACTGATGCAACATCAAGCCGGATGCCATTGTTGCCACAGAATTTCTCCATCTCGCCAAGAGACATGTTAGTTCCGTTGTCGGTGATTATGCTGTGGGGATACCCAAACCGGTAGATAATCCTTTTCAGGAACTTGACTGCTGTAGCCGCTTCGCAATTAGTAACTGGCATAACCTCAACCCACTTGGTAAACTTGTCAATGGCCACCAAAAGATGTGTCTTCTTGCATGGTGACATATGGAAGGGACCAACCATGTCCATACCCCAGACGGCGAACGGCCAAGTTAATGGGATGGTCCGTAATTCCATAGCCGGTACGTGTGTTTGGCGAGCGTACCTTTGACATCCGTCACATCTTGCTACCAAACGTTCGGCATCCGATAGAGCCGTAAGCCAGAAAAATCCGTGTCGATAAGCTTTAGCCACCAGAGACCTTGTAGATGCATGATGCCCACAGTCGCCTTCGTGTATTTCCTTGAGAATCTGTCGACCTTCTTCCGGCGCTACGTAGCGCAAGAAGACTCCTGTTGCGCTTCTCTTGTATAATTCTCCATTGATGATAGAATACCCCTTTGCTCGCCTCATGATTTGTCTTGCTAATACCTCCTGTTCTGGTAACTCGCCCCGTGATAGGTAGGCCAGGTATGGCTCTGTCCACTCGGGGATGGCGTGTACTGTGGCCACGTACTCCAAATCCGGGTCTTGATTTGCCAGTTCTTCCTCAGACTCGGTTTTAACTGATGGTTGCCACAACTCGTCCAGGAACACATTAGGTGGAACCGGCTCTCTACGCGAGCCGAGTCTGGCGAGTGCGTCTGCTGCCTCGTTTTTTCTTCTGTCTATGTGCTCCACCTCATACCCGGAAAAGCACCCGGCAACCCTGTCGACTTCCCTGCGGTATGCTGCCATAGTTGCATCCTTTCTGTCCCAAGTTCCCGATACCTGTTGTACCACAAGATCCGAATCTCCGAAGCATCGTATTCTTTTAATGTTCATTTCCTTGGCTACCTTTAAACCATGCAACAGGGCCTCATACTCGGCCACGTTGTTTGAGCAATCAAAGTGAATTTGCAGTACGTAACTCAATTTGTCTCCCTTGGGCGATGTCAGCACTACTCCGGCTCCTGATCCCTCATATTGCTTTGACCCATCGAAGTGCATGGTCCATGACTCGGATTTTGGAACTGTGGTAGCCATACCTGTATGTGTCCAGTCGTTAACGAAATCAATTAAAGCTTGGGACTTGATTGCTGACCTGGGTTCGTAGTTTATGTGATAATCTCCCATCTCTATTGCCCACTTGGCTATTCTTCCCGTCGCGTCCGAGTTTCTGATAATATCCGACATTGGTATTGAGCTGACCACCGTTATAGGATGTTCTTGGAAATACGGCTTCAACTTCCTGCTGGCCATGAAGACTCCGAACACCAACTTTTGCCAATGTGGATAGCGCTGCTTTGCTTCTGATAATACTTCACTGACGTAATAAACCGGCCTCTGAACCGGGTAACCTTTCCCGTCCTCTTTGCGTTCCACGACCACCACTGCGCTAACGGCTCGGGGGCCAGCTGCCACGTATAGCAACATAGGCTCTTTAGGACCCGGCGCCGCTAGTACTGGTGCTTCAGATAATTGCTTCTTTAGTGCTTCAAACGCTTCATCTGGTACCTCCTCAGGTTTTTGAATGTCTCCTTTAGATCATCGATAAATGTCTCCGCCTTCCTGGTTTTGATGACCACGTCATCCACATAAGCATGGACGTTACGTCCGATTTGGTCCTCAAAGCACTTTTGAATACACCGTTGGTAAGTTGCGCCAGCGTTCTTCAACCCAAATGTCATAGTTTTATAACAAAAGGCCCCAAACGGGGTTATGAATGATGTTTTCTCCCAATCCTCCCTTTTGAGCTTAATCTGATGATACCCGGAATATGCATCCAGGAAGCATAACAGATCGCTTCCAGCTACTGCGTCTATAATCTGATCTATCCTTGGGAGCGCGAACGGATCCTTTGGGCAATGCTTGTTAAGACTAGTGAAGTCAATGCACATCCTCCACTCGTTGGTCTTTTTCATCACCAGAACCGGGTTAGCCAACCAATCCGGGTGAAATACTTCCATGATAAAGCCGGCTGCCAGTAACCGAGCGATTTCTTCGCCTATAGCTTTCCTTCTTTCCTCATTCGTTTTCCTCAAACCTTGTTTCACGGGCCTGGACTTGGGATCCACATGCAAACTGTGCTCAGCCAATTCTGTAGGGATACCCGGCATGTCGCTGGGTGTCCAGGCAAACACATCTGCATTCGAGCGAATGAACTCCACGAGCGCTCCCTCCTGCTCTTTTCCCAGGTTAGACCCTATGGTAAACTGCTTAGTAGAATCCCCTTCGACAAAATCTATCTTCTTGGTGTCTTGCGCTGCCTTGAATTTTGCTCTCTCATCCTCAGTATTCGGCTTTTTCAAGACTGTTCTATCGTCCGGGTTTACTTGAGATCGGTAATATTCGAGCTCTTCCTTCCTGCATGCCTGCTCGGCCATAACTGAATCTCCTTCGTCGCACTCGGCCGCTATATCCCGGTTCCCATGTATAGTGATGGTCCGTTTAGGACCCGGGATTTTCAGCTGCAAATACACGTAGCACGGCCTAGCCATGAATTGGGCGTAAGCCGGCCTCCCCAACAGCGCGTGGTAAGGACTGCGCAACTTGACCACCTCGAACGTGAGCCACTCCACTCGATAATTATCCGTCGATTCCCCAAAAGCAACTTCCAAGGTGATCCTTCCCTCGGGGCTCGCCGAGTGACCCGGTACGATCCCGTGAAAGATTGTTGAACTTTTCTGCAGCTGGGACTCTTTGAGACTCATCCGTAAGAAGGTCTCCCAATAAAGGATGTTGATGCTACTTCCACCGTCCATCAGGACCTTCTTCAGCTCGTAACCATTAACCTGTGGAGCAACCACCAACGCCAAGACTCCTGGACGCTCCACCTTTTCCGGATGATCTCTTCTACTCCACGTTATCTCTTGTTCCGCCCATCTAAGATACCCCGGCGCGGCTGATGAAACCGAATTTGCCGCTTGCTTTGACGTCTCTTTGTTCCTGCTAGAAGTTCCTGTAGTATGCACATGATATTGTCCCTTTAAGTTAGTCGTTCGTACCGTGTCGACGAAGATATTGATCCGGCCGACCATCAATATAAATCCGGACTCGAGGTGATCCAATTCTGGCCCCCAGCCGGGATCGTCCACCAACTTTTCTTCTTCGTGGTCGATGTAGATTTCGCCAATGACAAGACCCTCCATGCCCTTCCGAGCTTCTCCCGTGATGTAAACACCTTTGGACGCAGGCCCCACGGTGGGCGCCAACTGTCGTGGGATAATCACGGCAGATGTTACCAGGGGTAACTGATCTTGGGGCAAGTCGACACAGGCGTTCGGGAGAGGGTTTAGCTCAAAGGAAGACATGATACAACTTGATCTGACAGCCGGCAATCGAAGTCGCCGGATCTCTATTCTCGATACAATAACTCGATTAGGGTTTACACTGGATACTCGATACCACTCGGTATTGCTAAGGTTCTCAAATCTCTGTCTCAATCTACGCCCGGGGGTTGGTTTATATAGCTCCCATACCCCCTAACTTACTTTACAAGGCACACCCGGGTCCTACCCAGACACGGCATGCTAACCCTAACTTTCCTTTACAACACCCACAATCCGGGCCACTAGGCCCACGAGATTGGGCCTCCACAAACATCTTTATCCCTAGCCGTATCCTGCTCACTGTCTCTGGGCCGGGTTATTCCTCGGATCTTGACATACCGGGTTAGCATCCCCCCATCATGTATCTTGGGTCCAAGAGTACTACTCACAATTAAGCACAATGAGTCACGAATTGACTAGATATTCAATGATGAATTGATTTTTGCATAATAAGAGGAGTGTACACTCATGAGTTGAGTATACACTTAGGCGGTTAAGCCCTTAGCAAGAGCCGAGGCTCTGATACCAATTGAAAGTGCACTAGGTCAACTAGAGGGGGGTGAATAGGCTGACTACCAATTTTTCTTCTTTTCCTTTTAATTATGGCTAAGCAAGATAATATAAGGTTCTCTAGATGTGCAACGAGGTGAGAAACCTAAGTGATAAAAGATAAGATACGCAACAGAAGTAAAATGAAAGGCAACAAGATAAATCACAAGTGTAAACAAGGAGACAAGGATATGTTTCCCGTAGTTATTTCTCAAGAGAAGTACGTCTATGTTGGAGAGGTGGGGAGCCACCTAGGCGCTCCTCAATAGCACGGTTGTGCACACCTTATTCTCCTTGATCTTCTCCGGCGAGGGAGATTCTCGTTTCCACTATGAGGTCGACTTGAAGGTGTTGACCAGACCTTTACACAAGGTTGAGAACACTCTACAAGATGGATGGAGGCTCTCAATAGATCCGAAGCTTCTTGCAACAAGGTGGAAGCTACAAGCACAAGATGTACTAAGGTTTATAAGCCTCAAGTAGGATTCTAGATCTACTAGGATGTGGTGGATGGATTTGAAATTCCTTTGGTGGAATCACGGATCTAGGTCTCCTCTAGCTCTCCACCAAGTTTCCGAGTGTTTGGGTGGTTGGAGAGGAAGATCTAGGAGGTTGAAGCTTTCATTAATGGCTAGGAGAGAGAATGGGAAAAGCTTAGCATTTATGAGGCAGGGGAAGGCTTTAAAATACCCCTTCCCCAAAGTGGCCGTTGTGCAGTCCACGCAGCACCGGAGGCTCTGGTGTTTCCACCAGAGGCTTCGGTGGTCTTCTCATATGCAAGCACACGCGCAACTCATTTTCATCAAACTGAATCCTGCAGGGCGGAGGCTCCGGTGGATTTGGCGGAGGTTCCGCCCACCGGAGGCTCCGCTGCAGCCTCCGCCCTTATGCACCCGAAGGGGGTTTTAGCGGAGGCCACACCGGAGGTGCCACCGGAGGCTAGCCCCACAGTGGGGCAGTGGAGCCAGCGGAGGCTCCGGTGGTTTCACTGGAGGCTCTTCCCACCGGAAGTACACTGGAGGCTCCGCTCTTATGCACCCGAAGGTGTTTTTAGCGTAGGTTCCACCGAATCCTCCACCGGAGGCCAGCGCCTGGATGAGCTGGGAAATTCATGGGGGTGGAGGTTCCGGTGGTTTCACCGGAGCCTCCGCTGTTTGCAAAAATGGCACCCCAGCTTTGTTTCTTCGAGCTCTTTCCATTCGAAACATTTTTGTAACCCATAGAGATTGTATACTTTACGAACCTGGGCATTTTCATATATATCGAATAGGACCTGCAAGTACTCTCAAATAGACATTAGTCCAATAGTTATGTTGTCATTAATTATCAAAACGGAAGATGATCTTTCAAAAGCATTGTTGTTTTCTCCCTAATGGCAGCAACACCCCCCCACCCATTACGTTTCTGTCACTCGAGCGTCAGTGAAAGGGAGGCATGAACCCACTATCGAGCATAAATACTCCCTCTTGGAGTTACAAGCATCAACTTGGCAAGAGCATCTACTAGTAACGGAGAGCATGCAAGATCATAAATAACATACACATGAAAGAACATGATAGAATGATAATCACTGGACATAGCATTCAATATTCATCAGATTCCAGCAAACACAACATGTAGCATTACAATAAGATGATCTTGATCATATTAGGAAGCTCACAAGATCTAAACACGAGGCATAAATAGGAGAGAACAACCATCTAGCTACTGCTATGGACCCATAGTCGAGGGATGAACTACTCAGGCATCACTCCGGAGGTAGGCATGGTCATGAAGAGCCCTCCGGTGATGATTTCCCCTCCCGACAGGGTGCCGGGGAGAGCTCCAGAACCCTCCCGAACTAGGGCTGGCGATGACGGTGGCTACAGATCTTTTTGGTGGAAAAGGCTCGGGTATTTAGGGTTAACCCGAGAAGAGGTATAAATAGGCAAGAGGAAAACATCGGTGGGCAGCCAGGGGGCCTACACCACCCCGAGGCGCGGCCAGAGGGGGGCGCACCGCCTCATGGTGTGGGGCCCATGAGGGCCCCCTCAGGGTCTCCTCCGGACTCCGTGTACGTGACGACTTTCTAAGACTCTGGGATTTTGTTTCGTCCAATTGCGAGAATATTTTCAAAACAAGTTTTCTGCAACAAAAAATAGCAAAAAACATGAACTGGCTCTGTGGCATCTTGTCAATAGGTTAGTCCCAGAAAATCCATAAAAATGACATAAAGTGTATAGGAAACATGTAGCATATGGCATGAAAACAACATGGAATGTCATAAATTATGGATACATTTGAGACGTATCACCCCTCCTTGCCCCCTCCGGCTCTTCTTCTGGCTCCGGGGGTCTTCGGGTAAAATAAGGACTTCGGAATCTTTTCCGGGCATTTTCCTGAAAGTTGATTTTCTGCACAAAAACGAGACACCAAGGTAATTCTGCTGAAAACACTGTTAGTCCATGTTAGTTGCATCCAAAACTCACAAAGTTTAGAGGAAAACAACAACAAAAGTGTTCGGAAAAGTAGATACGTTTTGGACGTATCAACTCCCCCAAGCTTAGCTTATTGCTTGTGCTCAAGCAATTCAGTTAACAACTGAGTGCAATAAAAGAAATTTTACGAACACATTTGTTTCACATGATGTAAATATTCTCACTATATGATCAAGTGCTTAGGCAATTCATAATAAGAAGTATGCAAATAAAGTCAACTAATAGTTATGCAAACCATGAAGAGATACCAACACACAAATAATAAGCAACATGAAATATATCAATCTGCAGGATTACAATGTTCATAATAAGATATGATAATGTGGTATCTTGCTTGCCCTTAATAATGAAACAAAACATAAATGCGAGGGCACCTCTGAGGTTCAAGTGAAGACTAGAAGTAAATATATCAAAGATAAAAGCATCAAAGTTATACCAAATCAACCGTGTTCTGGGACAAGCACATTATACTAAGAATGACATCTATGCTCTCAAGAAGGTGCATAAAGTTATAAGGTGAAGACTCAATATAAAAGTAAAAGAAAGACCCTTCGCAGAGGGAAGCAGAGATTAACTCATGTGCTAGAGCTTTTTATTTTATTAAACAGAAGTACTGAAAACATTTTTTTAGAGAGGTGTATGCTTATGTCAACGAATGGTAAACATACAATACAGTACGTCACAAGCCAACTAGACTTTACAAGAGAGGCTCCCATTGAAGGACGCAACCGGGGTAGAAGGTCATCCCTCTTGTCTTTTGTTTACACAATTATTCTTTGACTGATAAAATAAGGAGCAAAAAGAGTGAAGAGAATTTATAGTAACCAATTTTGGGGCTGTGCACCCTGTTGCCAGGTCTTCTATAAATTTGGATAAGCGGATGTGCCACTAGTGTAGGTGTGTAAAGTCCAATCAACAAGTGAGATAAAGATTCTCTATTTACGTCCTCATGAGCTAAAACAGGGGCACAAAACAGGAATAATTTTGAAGGTTTTAAAGGTAGGACATGAGAAATTTACTTGGAGTGGTGGTTAAGTACCACATGTAGGTAGGTATGGTGGACACATTTGGCAAA
This sequence comes from Alopecurus myosuroides, assembly GCA_028641055.1. Taxonomy (NCBI): domain Eukaryota; kingdom Viridiplantae; phylum Streptophyta; class Magnoliopsida; order Poales; family Poaceae; genus Alopecurus; species Alopecurus myosuroides. Next base: position 265,788,797 of record CM054062.1, read on the forward strand.
CTTTGGTTTTTTGGAAGTTGGATACACGAGTAGAGCTCATACTCAGTACAAGTGAAGGCTAGCAATAGACTGGGAGCGACAATCAAGAGAGAAAAAACTGTCATAATCATACTTGCGACAAAACAAAATTAACAGGGACATAAAAGTGATACAAATACTCTGAGGCAAAACAAATCATCGAGGCTTAATTGACTTTTCGTTTTCAGTCTTATGCATGCGTGAGCATGTGCCAAATCAATTCAATTGAAACATTCAGGGAGAGATACCACAATGTCATATCCTTCTATGAATAAAACAATGCAAGTAAACATTTATATAACATGTTATCTAATATTAGTAAATTGGAACTAATCATGAGAGAGCACGAAATACTAAGCATCCATTAAATATCATACACCTTACACGAACAAACTAAGCATGTCCACGTGGATGAGTACATGTACACACATGCAAACAAATAGAGTTCATACCAGCCTCTCACCACAACTTGAATTATCGTAAATCGTCATTATTGCTCTTCACTCGTGTGATAACCAAGCTCCACGGAGTCACAGAGGACTATTAAACTCTGCAGCAAAATTTACAAAACCGAAGAAGAACAACAAATATTTTTGCCTTTTTGAATTTAAAACAAGAACAGAAGGAAACAAGCAAACAAAACAAAATCTTTTTGGATTTTTGAATAATAAACCGAAACTAGAAAGTAAAGCAAACTAACAAAAAAAACTAAAGAAACAAAGAAAGAGAAACAACAGAAATATTTTTGGTCTTTTTGTGTTTTGGAAAGCAAAAACAAAACAATAAAAACCAAAGAAAACGAAAGAAACGAAAATGGGCATATACAAAGAACCGACAGAAACATGATGTGTAAATGAGTGTGATGTCGGCGTATGTCCCCCCAACCTTAGGCTTTTGGCCTAAGTGGAGATCGATCCCAAGAGGGCCAAGAAGTGGCGACTCCATAGTGCGGCGAGGATGGGTCATCCTCCTGATATGAACTCGAGGACGTCCCAGTGGAATGCACGGTGTAGTCCTCAGAGGATGCATCATTCCCTGCCTGATACTCGGGGTCGTGCAGCACATGAAAACCGAGCAAATGCAGTTGCTCATCCATCTCCTTCTTTGGGCGTGACCACGGCTCCTTGCGAATACCACACAAACCAGGTCGCGACAAAGGGACTTCCCTTTCATCTCGTGTTGTCCTCAGCTCTTTCCGCCATGGCGCCTCACCCGTTGGACGTCGATGAAGCCCGCCCGAGCACCAGCAGCCCGCCACCTGAGGAAGGTGAAGCCCCGCCCGAGGCGCATCGGCGCCGACACCACCCGAGCGCGCGGGGCTGCTAGGTCACAACGCCGCCAGAGGCTGCGCCGACGAGCCCCTGCATGCTCGCCCGCTGTCGTGGTGGTGTCACGGCAGATGCCATAGGATGGCTAAAGTTGTGGGGACGATGGACGCTGGAGGCGCTCGGGGAGGGATCACGCAGCGAGTAGCCGCGTGAGTGTGAAGTTAGCACTGCAAACAACAAGATCTACCCAGGTTCAGGGCCCTCGTGTGGAGGTAAAACCCCTACTCCTGCCTTTCTCTCTGTATATTAGTGTCTCACCGAGTAGCCACAGTACAAATATTCTTGCTACCGAGTAGCCACTCTTTTCTCTACGTGAAGAACTAGGTCAAGAATGTGGACCGGTTCTGGGATCCCTCGCGCAGGAGGGGGCAGGGCACCTTATATACTCGGTACCCAGCCGGATACAGCCAAATGTAAACACATGTCGACATAGTGTGCACACCGTCCTTCTTCCGAGCTCCCGCTGACAGCTTTGGCTTCTAAGTTTGTCCGGTGCAGAAAGTCGTTGGGCAAAACCAAGTAACCGATCTGTTATCACTGCCACAGACACAGAGTAGGTCCCCCTATCCTGCGACGCCCTGCTGACACACTGTCGCTGTCAGGCACGCGCTCTGTAGATGAACAGTGCCATGAACAGTGCCAAAGTACGGACCCGGGATACGCGGGATCCTGTGTCAGAACGGCTCCTTTGACTTCTGGCCCGAGTAGGATCCCGCCATTTCTACTCGGGCCGATTCTTCTACTCGGGAGAATGTTACTTCCTTGATTCGCCCTTCCGGCCAACTACATGTAAGACCGAATAGCAGTCGACCGGGTAGCGCGTACCGGGTAGCCAGCTACTCGGCCCAACATCCTCTTCTGATTTTGCCCTTAGCACTTGCCTTTACCCTACTCGGGGGTAACCCCCCGACAGCAGTCCCCGAAGCTGGTAGAGTCCTGCGAACTTGTTCACTTGGCCCTGCCAGCTTAAAAACCAATCTTGACAGTCTTGCCCTTGAACCTTGGGATGCCGAGTAAAACCTCCGAGTAGCCCTTGATTTTGTCTTAAGTTTCTTCCGAATAGAACCACTTCTCTTCTCGGTAGCCGAGTAAAAGGACTTGGTGAAATCTCGAATCGAAATCTCTATGTGGCCGAGCAGTACCCGGGAACTGACAGGCCACGCGCCCAGTTTTCACGGAGTGGGCCCACTAGCCCGTTATGTCCCATCAAAGGCAGTGATTACCCACGATCACGTCGTGGGATTAACTGTGGCCGTTACGCGCGCGTTCCGTGCTGTGTGCGTTTCTAACCGGTCCACATGGCCCACGCCGCACGATCTCTGCCACGATCGATCCCACTTCCTCAAATCGTAACGGCAACCCGAGGGGAGGTATAAATACCCCCTCGGTGACTCCTTCTTCCTCTTCCTGCTCTCACTTTCCCCTCGCCTCCTCGTTTCTCCGCCGCCAGCGAGCACCTCGCCGCCGTGCGTTTCACCGCACCGCTGCGATTCTCCCCGCGCCGAGAGGCCGGCTCTTCCATCCAAATCCACCACTCCTTCACCAAATCTTTTCTCCGAATTGATGGCCCGCGACGACGACGCCCGCGCCGGCTGGTCCGGATCTGAAGTCACCGCGGAGGAGTGCCAATGGTTAGTGAACACCCGGCGAGTTCCTCCCGGTGTTCGCTGCCGGCATCCTGGCCGCGAGCTCGTCCCCACCCCGGAGGAGGGCGAGCACGTCGTCTTCCTCGCGCACTTCGCGCGAGGCTTCGGGTTGCCAGTCTCCAACTTCTTTCGATCTTTTCTCAACTACTACGACCTTCAGCCGCACCACCTCCCGCCTAACGCCATCGTCATGCTCGCCTACCACGCTGTGGTGTGCGAGGCATTCTTGGGCATCCGGCCCACCACGACGACCTGGGCTCGATATTTCTTCTTTAGAAAGCAGAGCAAGGCCAAGAAAGATGGCGCGGACAGCAGCCACGGCCTGACGGAGACGGGTAGCGCCATGATGGTGCAGCGCGGCGGGACCAATCACCCGCGCATCAAAGGTTTGGATTCTGTCCGCAAGTGGCAGAGAACCTTTCTTTACGTGAAGAATATCTCCGTCGAGAAGGGAGTTCCTCCTGCGGACCAGATTAATCTGCCCAGGTGGACCAACACTGCTCCCACCGGGCAGAATTGGAGGACCAAGCCGCCAGTGGATAGCGACTCAAGCAGATGGACGAGCGCCTTGCCAAGCTGATCGAGAAGGGGCTCAAAAGTGACGACCCTATTGCTTGCTGGATCTCCAGACGGGTGCTTCCGCTCCAGCGCCGCGCACACCTCATGTGCTACATGGGTGGCCACCGGGACTGCACTCGGACGACCACGTTCGCGCTCAGCAACGCGGACGTTGCCGTCTGGGCGCGTTCCATCATGACCACCGGCCTCAGGGACAACTGGTAGTACGGCTTTGTGCCGTTCAGCCGCACGAAACCAATCAAACGGGTTAGTCTTTCCCCTCTTGTTTCATGTGTACTGACACCGAGTAGATACTTCTCTTAGCTTAACATGCCTAGTATCCGCACTCCGTGCCGAGTAGGACACTTAATCAGTATTGCTCAGGCTTCATGTGCTTTATGTCTGCACGCCACGCCGGGTAGAACACTTGGCAATATTCCTTAGGCTTTATATGCTTTATGTTTGCACGCCCTGCCGAGTAGAACACTTAGCAGTACTCCTTAGGCTTCGTGTGCTTTGTGTTTGCACGCCCTGCCGAGTAGGATGCCTTCATGCTACTCGACTAATTTGTGATACTTCTCTATGTTTCCAGGTTCTTGCTCGTCAGATCGCCGAGAGCGAGGAGCGCTTCGAGGCTAACTGGGAAGAGGACCGACAGGAGGACGATGAGGTCTCCTACGACACCGCGGACAAACTCAACATCCCTCATGCCGCCCAGACGGAAAATCATCATGTGGACGCGTCCGTTCGGGACTGGTCCGAGGACGACGACGAAGGTGATTGAGCTCACCTTCATGGTTGCGAGTAGCGCTATCCAATTTCCTCCTGTTTCTTAACTATTTCCTTCTCTCCTTTTCTGCAGATGATGGTGATGTTGCCGCTGAGGAAGAGGACGAGGACGAGGGTGAGGATGAGGACGCCCTTACCGTCGATCCGCTTGAAGTCGTTGCTCCCGCCACTCGGAAGAGGGCAGGTAGCGGTGCTCAGGAGCCCCCCAGCAAGAAACCCAAGCAGGCCGTGAAGAAAGTCAAGCGGGGGAGACGGCTTCCCCCTTCCCGTGCAGGGTATGTGACTCTCTTTTAAGTTGCGCATCTCTGCTGCTGCTTTTTCTGAATTCCTTGCTATTGCTTCTTGGTTTCTTCTGTCCTTCTTTCTTTTCTAAATTTTCTCTTCTTTTCAGCGCCCCCTTGGATGCAAACGCTGCTGTCGCGTCCACCAAGTCCAAGAAGAAAACCGCCATCGATGTCGACAAGCTTATTGACCTCTCTGAAGAGGATGAGACCGCAGCTAAGGACAGGGCGCATGCGTCCTCTCCTGTGAAAGGAGAAGACGAGGACGACATCCAGTACATGGATACTGACGCCCACAACGCCGAGCAGGAGCAGCGGGCCCGCGCAGAACGAGAAGCACAGGACGCTGCTTACGGCGAGAGACCACTTTCTCCCCCAGCTGCCACAGCCGGGGAGAACACAGAACAAGACCCCGAGCAGCACGACCGGGCCGCCCTTGAGCGGCAGGAGGAGAACCAAGAGCAGCCAGCAACAGGGGCTGCTGACCCAACTGACCCCGCGGCCCAGCCGCGGGTAGAGAGACAAGAAGAATCACAGCAAGATCCCGCTGCCGAGCAGCGGGTTGAGATAGTTAACGAGATGGAGCAGGACCTGTAGAGCCACGCGCAGCCGGATGCTGCGCCGGGTAGCGAGCCCTTGGTGCCGCCTACCCAGCAGGGCACTTCATCCACCGCACCGAGCTCCCCGCCGGTGAAGAAGACCAAGATTACAGCGAGCCCTCCAGCCAAGAAGGAGGCTGCCGAGAAGAAGGCCCCCGAGAAGAAAGACACCGAGAAGAAGACCGTCGAGAAGAAGGCCGTCGAGAAGAAGGCTTCTAAGAAGCAATCTGCCTAGCCTGACGCCAACGTCCGCAAGAATCCTCCTCGTGGTGCTGCGCAGGACTCTGCCGCGATGCCGCCGCCCCAACCAATTGCAAGAACTATCGCCAAGGCCGGGCAGCTCACCATTGTCGATTCCGGCGCAGCCGTTGATGCAGCCGCAGGACCAAGTTTGCCAGATCCGCCTACCTACCCGCCTTACTTGGTGAAAATGAGAAAACAGCACAGCATCCCGCTAACCGCGGCCGAGAAGAAACTTGCTATCAGGAAAGGCAAACAGGCCACGGCTGTGGACTCCAAGCCGCCAGCCAGGAACAAGGACAGATCCCTCTCAATTTTCTCGCGCGAGGTCTAGGAGGCCGAGGTGATGTCCAGGGGGCTCGAGGAGATGATTGACCGTGTAGGCTTCATCGACGCCGAATGGAACAGCGACATCCTTGGCAACAAAACCTGGCACGGCTTGGCTTTGGGCGATTTGGACCATATGCGCATTGACTGGAACAAGGCGGACATGGGCTACAATCCCATGACCATCTCGTCCAAGACCAGCACGCTTGCCGCCAAGCTGTTCGTCCACCGCAAGGCCGCAGAGGATATCGAACAAACTTATGCAGTAAGTTTCGCTCACCCAAATCGAGTTGCATTTTTCTACTCTTCTACTCTTCTCCTTCTTCTTATCCATCACCCAGTCCCCGAGATTCTGGCTGAGTAGACGGATACTCAACCGAGTTGCCGTCTTCTCGGGTTGAATCTTCACGATTTGTGTCTGATTCGTTTTCTTTCTGCTTCTCAGAATAGCCTCTTGAAGAGAACAAACTTGTACCGGCGATTGCTCTGGAACCACAGCATCGCTAAAAGGCGCCTTGAGGCCCTAGAAATGGAGCGCAAGACTGACGAAGCGACGAAAAAGGAGGTCATGGATCGCACCCTCCAGATTTCCGAGATCGAAAGTAAGCTTTTAGCTACGCGGTTCCTGCGTTTTGTGTTTACGCCCGCTTTTGCTTTCTGCTTTAATCGATTCCTTTCTGCAGGCAACTTTAAGACCTTGGCAGAGGAGCATGCGAACTGCCGCACTTTTATTGGGAGCGGTCAAACTACGATTAAAAGGCTGAAAGGTGAGTTGGTGTTTTTCTCGGCTTGTTTTCCTTCCTCCCATCTTTGCTACTCTGCTGACCGTGTTTGGCTCTTCACAGAAGACCATAAGAAATTTGTCGAGGAGCATCTCGACTGCCTCAAACCCGCCGAGGTGCAGCAGCAATTGGCGAGTCAGGCTGTAGAGTTGAAGAAAGAGCACACCACCGAGATGGAACCTCTCCAACTCCAGCTGCGAACTGCTCTTCAAAATGCCCTCGATATAACTACCGAGAAGAACAAGTTAGCAGCCGAGAAGAAGAAGATCGAAGCAACTGCCAAGGCCGAGAAAAGGGCTCTCGAGCTGGAGTGTGATACGCTGAGGAAGAGAAACTCGGATCTCATGCTCCAGCTGGCCCAGTTCCGGAGGGTGGAAGAAAGGCACGTTGCTGACGAGGAGTCATGGGAGAAGACGCTGCAGTCGCTACTTTGCGAGCTGAACAGTAAGTACCCGCTTCCCTGCGCTTCGCTGTTACTTTTGCTTCTCTGCTGCCTGATTCGCTTCTCTTCTCTGTCTCTGTTTCTAATCTTTTTGATAGCTTTTTCAGAAATCTTCCCCGACCTTTGCTCGGCCTGCAAACCTGCTCTTTCAAAGGCCCAAGCAGCTCGCACCGAAAAGGGGCAGCCCATGGATACTAAAGCTTCGATTGAAGACTTCTTCACAAACATGCAGGGGCAGCTCCAGCGTCTAAGGGGCGTGGGCACCGATCTGGTGCGCACTGCCTTCAAAATCCATGACTTGTTCTGGCCTCGAGACTCTGCGCCAGCAACCATTCGTGGCCTTACCGAGAAGCTGAATGGCGTTAAGGCCGAGCTGAAGAAGTGGCGAGCATCCGGAGCTCGGGCAGGCGCTGATATGCTGCTCCTCTTCGTCTGCAGCCGGTACGAAAATATGGATCTCAACCTTATCCTCGAGATGCGCCGGGATTCGAGGTGGGAGAAGGATACCGACTGCGTGGCTCGCCGCCAGTTGGTTGCGTACGAGATCGCATCCTACGCGGATACCGCGGGCTACATCGAAGGCGTCACCGAGCCCGACACGGATGTGGAGGGCGAGGGTGACGACGAGGATGAAGATGACGACGAGGAAGCCACTGAGTCCGAAGGCCTGAGCTGCTTCAACAGTGCTGACGAGAAGACCGGGAAGGGGAAGGCCGCGGTCGTCGCGGATAGCGAAGATGAGGCCGAGAGCGAGAAGATGACTATCGACACCGCGGCGCTCGAATTCGGCACTTCATCAGGTGCTGCCCTCGACGACATGGCGCTACTCCGCACCCAAACTGCTGCCTCCACCTCGGCGACGGACCTCATCTCGGTGGCCACAGCCACCTCTGATCAGGCTGCCACCAACCCCGAAGCTGATGCGGCGAAGACTGACGCCACCAACTCGGAAGCTGATGCGGCGAAGACTGACGCCACCAACTCGGAAGCTGACACTGCCAAGGCCACCTCCGAAACTGATGCTGCCAGGACCAACACCGAAGCTGATGTCGCCAAGGCCAACATCGAGGATGCTGCTACTTCCACGTGATCACCTCCTGCAACTTTTTCCTTAGAACTTTTATCAGATCCCCGGGATGCCGGGTGCAGATGTATCGAAACAATTATGTTTGTCGCTTGCTACTCAGTTTTATTCACGTTCGATATTTTTAACTTAGTCAATTTGAGCAGCCTTGGCTCGATATCGGGTTGCGTTATCATGCAAGTCCACGAGTTGCATTTCTTATTCGCTCTTCCTTTTTATCTCAGCTCTTACCCGCAACTTGTTGCTTTTTTGGTATTTGAGTCACAAGAATTCAAAGTTGGAGTTGCAAATACTTAGCCACTTAGAAACACTCATAGTAACGCAGCCCATCACTTAGCCGAAAAGGAGTTAGCCAAAACAATAGTAAAAGACTCCCTACTCGGTTCCTGCACTTTTTCTTTCCTTAGTAATTTTTCTTGTGCTCATTGACCTTTTGCTTGTTCTCTTGCTTGCCATGAAGCCGGGTTTCGGACAGCAGCAGAGTCGAAGAGTTGGCATGTAGGTTTAAACACAATACTAAATGTACTCGTGAAATTTTAAGCAGAGCAACCGGGTGGACAAAAGTGAAGCCGGGTAGAAACACACAGAGTAATTTTGGACGAGGGCAGTCCCCGAGTTCAATTTCAGATTGCAGAGTAGAATTTTAACTCGGATAAGAGGGTACATACACATCTTTGCTCACGAATGAAAGCGACAAAGTAGGGCTACATTCCAGGGGCGCTTAGATTCCTCTCCAGCTTTATCTGCCCTGTTCTCCTGTGATGGACGCACGTCCACGAGATAATAGGCATCATTGTGCAGCGCTTTGCTCACAATGAAAGGCCCTTCCCATGGAGGAGACAATTTGTGCATCCCGGCTGTGCGTTGCACAAGCCTAAGGACCAGGTCTCCTTCTCGGAAAACCCTTGGGTTCACCTTTCGGCTATGATAACGCCGCATGTTTTGCTGGTAGATAGCTGAACGTGACAGAGTAAGCTCTCTTGCTTCTTCGAGCAGGTCAACATCATCTTCTCGAGCTTCTCTCGCCTCCACCTCAGTGTAGAGGGTTACTCGGGGGGAGTCATGCTCTAGGTCTATTGGCAACACGGCCTCAGCCCCGTATACCAAGAAGAATGTCGTGTAGCCGGTTGACCGGTTAGGGGTAGTCCTTAGACTCCACAATACCGCTGGCAACTCGTCTAGCCAACATCCAGGTGTTTTTAGCAATGGCTCAATCAGCCTTGGCTTTATGCCTGCTAGCACCATGCCGTTTGCTCTTTCAACTTGCCCATTGGAGGCGGGATGCGCAACGGATGCGACATCTAGTCGGATATGCTTATCTCTGCAGAACCGCACCATTGCGCCCTCAGCAAAATTTGTTCCGTTGTCCGTGATGATGCTGTGCGGGTAGCCGTATCTCAGAATCACATCTTTCAGGAATCGCACAGCTGTGGCTCCATCACACTTCCGAATAGGCTTCACTTCTATCCACTTGGTCAATTTATCCACCATGACTAAGATGTGAGTCATGTTGCCTCTAGCCGGCTTGAAGGGGCCGACCATATCCAAGCACCAAACAACAAATGGCCAAGTAATGGGAATGGTTTTCAACTCGGAAGCAGGCATGTGGATCTTACTCGCGAACATCTGGCAGCCGTTGCACTTCCTCATGATGTCTCCAGCTTGCTGCAGAGCTATGAGCCAGTAGAAGCCATGCCGAAAAGCCTTCTTGACCAATGCCCGAGAAGAGGCGTGGTGCCCGCATTCTCCTTGGTGTATCTCCAACAGAATTTCTTCTCCTTCTTCTGGGTCCACACAGCGTTGCAGCACACCGGTGGCACTTCTCTTGTGCAGCACATCTCTGAATATGGTGTAGCCCTTGGATCTTCTCTGAATCTGCCTTGCGATCACCTCATCTTCTGGCAGAGTGCCGTCCTTTAGAAAGGATAATATGGGCATGGCCCAACTCGGTGTCTCTCGTGTAGAAAACACTGGTTCGTCCACTTCCATCGGGATAGGCACCTCTGGCTGCTCTTTAGGGTTGGGAGTACTTCTCTGAAGCCCTGAACGATTGGCAAGAACCTCCTCAATGAATGCGACAGTCCCCGGGCTGAGGACAGCAGTCCCCGAGTATGGAGGGGCAGTCCCCGAGTAGGGAATGGCAGTCCCCGAGTAGGGAGCGGCAGTCCCCGAGTATGGAATGACAGTCCCCGAGTAAGGAATGGCAGTCCCCGGGTTCTCTGTTGCATTCTCCCAGTCAATCTCCATGGGAACAGATTCTTCACTTGGCAGAGAAGGAACAAATATGGACTCCGAGTTGGGGGATGGTTTGATGGACGGCTTCCTCAAATGCTCCAAGGCGATTCCCACCGGGATAGATTGCCGAGAAGACCCCAACTTGGACAGCTCGTCTGTCGCTTCATTCTCTGCTCGATGAATATGCTGGAACTCGCAGCCTTCGAAGAATCCAGTCATAGACTGTACCAGGAAGCGGTATGATGCCATGTTGGCATCGAGAGCATCCCAGGTGCCAGAGACTTGCTGCACCACCAGATCTGAATCGCCGTAGCATATAATGCGCTGCACGCCAACCTCCTTGGCTACTCGCAAGCCGTGCACCACGGCCTCATACTCTGCAACATTGTTGGACGCCTTGAAATGGATCTGCAGCACGTACTTGAGTTGATCTCGCTTGGGTGATGTAAGCACCATGCCAGCACCAAGGCCTTCCTTCACCTTCGAGCCATCAAAGTGCATCTTCCAGTAATTGGAAACTGGAGCAGGAGGTTCGTACTGCACCTCAGCCCAATCCACCAGAAATTCCGCCAGAATCTGAGACTTGATGGCTTCTCTTCTCGCATACGCGGGGGCGTACGCGGCTAACTCGATTGCCCACTTGGCTACTCTGCCACTCGCTTCCCTGTTGCCCATGATATCCGAGATGGGAGCAGAGCTCACAACCGTGATGGGGTGCTCTTGGAAATAATGCTTCAGCTTCTTGGCGCCCAGGTACACGCCGTAGGTCATCTTCTGGTAATGCGGGTAGTTCTGCTTGGAGCTGGACAGCACTTCACTGAGGTAGTATACTGGGCGCTGCACACTTTTGCCTTCCTCTTCTCGTTCCACCACAATCACCATGCTAACTACCCGGTTGGTAGCAGCGATGTACAGCAGCATTGGTTCCTTGGGTAGCGGACTAGCCAAGATGGGAGCGCTACCCAGCATTGCCTTCAGCTCATTGAATGCCACGTCCGCTTGCGGAGTCCAGACGAACTTGTCACTTTTCTTCATCAACTGGTACAGAGGCAGTGCCTTCTCGCCCATTCTGCCCAAGAAACGACTCAGAGATGCCAAGCAACCAGTGAATTTTTGGACATCCTTCAGGGATCTCGGCAAAGACATGCTCTCAATGGCTTTTATCTTTGAAGGATTGGCTTCAATGCCCCGACTAGACACCAGGAAGCCGAGTAGCTTGTCAGCCGGAATGCCAAAGGTGCATTTACTCGGGTTCAGCTTCATTTTATATTTGTGCAAATTGGCAAAGGTTTCTTCAAGGTCGGCAAGCAGAGTATGTGTTTTATTCGTTTTGATGACAATGTCATCTACGTACACCTGCACATTCTTGCCGAGCTGATCGTGCAAGCATTTCTGCATGCACCGCTGATAAGTAGCACCCGCATTCCGCAACCCGAAACACATGACACGATAGCAATAAGCACCGTACGGGGTAATGAAGGCAGTCTTTATTTGATCAGCATGATTGAGAGCTATCTGGTCAAAACCAGAGTAGACATCTATGAAAGACAGCAGTTCACAACCAGCAGTGGAATCGATCACCTGATCGATGCGAGGTAGCGGAAAAGGATCCTTGGGGCATGCTTTGTTCAAGTCGGTGTAGTCGACACACATGCGCCATGCAGTAGCAGCCTTGGGGTCCTCCTTCTTCTTCTCGACCATGACCGGGTTGGCTAGCCAATCCGGATGCAGCACCTCCATGATGAAATTGCTTATCAGGAGCTTGGTGATCTGGTCACCAATGGCCTTCCTTCTCTCATCTCCGAAACGGCGCATAGCCTGCTTCACTGGTTTGGCGTCAGGACGTACATGTAACGAGTGCTCAACCAACTCCCTCGGGACTCCTGGTAAATCTTCATTGGACCAGGCGAACACGTCCCGATTCTCACGGAGGAAGTGGATGAGCTCGCTTTCCTATTTCTCCGCCAACCCGGAGCCAATGATGGCTACGCGGTCGGGGAACTCAGGGTCGACCTGGACCTTCTTTGTTTCTTGAGATGCCTGGAACGCGGTCCCGTGCTGGGTACTCGGCACACCCTGCGCACCAGCTTGCGCAGATTGCGCCATAGCCACCACCTCGTACATATTTTTCTTCTCGGCAGCAATCACCATGGACTCCGCCAACTGAGAACCAGCAGAGGCACACTCCATGGACTTCTTGTAATCACCAGAGATGGTAATCACGCCATTGGGACCAGGGATCTTCATCTTCAGATATGCAGTGTGGGTAGAGGCCATGAACTTGCTCAGAGCAGGCCTGCCGAGTAGGGCATGGTAGGGGCTCTGGTGATCAACCACCTCGAACTGCAGGCTCTCTGTGCGGCAGTTCTCCCTGGTGTCGAATAGCACATATATCCACACTCGACCAATCGGATTGCAAGAGACCCCTGGCACAATGCCATGGAAAGTGGTCTTGCTGGGTAGCAGCATGTTCTCGGCCATACCAAGCTTCTCCAGCGTGTCTCTGTACACGATGTTGATGATGCTGCCGTTGTCGATCAGTACCTTGCTGAACCTCACATTCTTCTCGGGACCTAGGAAAGTAGGGTCCAGCACCAAGGCGTAGCTACCCGGGTTGGGCATCACCTTGGGATGATCTACTCTGGGCCACGTGATCTCTTGGTTACACCAATTCATATAGTGAGGAACAGCGGGGATCACGGCATTGACCTCCATGGCACGCCTGTGCTATGATTGCTTGTCGATGGGCTCAGAAGTGAAGATCATGTAGCTCTCGTGGTGTTCTTGGTACTAGTTGCGGCCTCCGCCCTCATTGTTGCCGTTGTTGTTGCCCTGGTAGTTGTTGTTGCCTCTGTTGTTGTTGCGGTTGTGGTTGTTGTTGTTGTTGCGGTAGCCCTCATTGTTGAAGTGGCGATTGGCTCCTAAAGCCACTTGGTTCACGTTTTCTCTTCTCGGAAACAGTGGAGGCCGAACTGCGGGTGCGCGAGCAGGCTGCACATTGGCGTTCGCAGCTGGCAGAGGAGGAGGAGGAGGCAAGCCTTCATTCCTGATCAGATCCCACCACTCACACTGTCGGGTAGTGTGGTTAGCAGGCCTCGAGGGGTGCTGAGTATGGAAACTGCATGGGCCATCCCTCATGTCGTCGAAGATGAACTTCCTTGTCGGTTCCGAGTTGCCGCTACCCGATTGAGGAGCGCGGTATGGCTTCTTGTTGCCTTGGCCCTGGTTCTGCTTCTGCCCATACTGGGATCCAGTAGGTTTTTGCCTTTGGCTGCCCCCAGCTCCAACAGCCACTGCATTCACTTCCTCAGGGTCGTACCGAGTATCTATTCGGTCACCCCTGCGCTTATTGCGGAACTCGTTGCGCTTTTTGGTGTTGAAGTTTCTTCTCGGCTCGGAGGAATCCATCAGGGGCTGAGTAGGGTCACCGAGTGCGTACTGATCCGCGATCTTGATGGTCTCCGCCAGAGTGTTTGGCATCTCCCTCTGCAACATTTGCCACATCATACTGCCATGCCTGCAACCTTGCGCAAACCAAGTGATGGCTTGGGCCTCGTTCACACCTTCGCAGGTGTTCCGCAATATGCTCCACCGAGTAAGGTACTCGCGGTCCGTCTTATCTTCTCGCTGCTTGCAGGCTGACAACTGCTGCGGCCTATTCGGCCTCTTGTAAGTGCTGGTGAAGTTGCTGATGAAGGCTTCCGAGAAGTCCAGCCAGCAATTGATGCTGTTCTTGGGCAAGTTGTTGAGCCAAGTGCGAGCTGGACCCTCTAGCATCTGCGGAACGTACCGCACTGCCCATCTCCGGTTGCCGTTCGCGATATGAACCGCGGTGACATAGTCATTGAGCCAATCCTCCGGCTTGGTGCTACCATTGTAGCTCTTGGTGCCCCTTGCGAGCTGGAAGTTCTTCACGGAAGGCTCGTTCATGATGCGCGGGCCAAAGCACTCAGGGCCAGGAGGCCCCGTGTTCTCGAGCCGTGCAGATAGACTGATCCGGTCCAACTGATGCCTTGCATCTCCAGGCTCCAGCACGCGCTCGCCCACACGATCCAGGATGTCATAGCCAGCCAATCCCATGGCCGAATAGCCATCATCATATCTGTCCACCTGCACAGCTGCAGGCTGCTCCACCGGGTTGGCGGCTGGCGCCACCGCACGCGGCTGCTGCCTCTGCCGAGTAGGCTGAGCAACTGGATGCTGAGAAGGGCCTGGGCGCTCTCCATCTCGGGCCTGGCTTTGAGCTTTATGGACTTGAAATCCTGCTCCTGCAGTGTTGTGTTTCTGACCGGACTGTCGCGGCACAGCGAGCTGTTTCGCGGCGACAGCCGGGTCGTACACCTGCATCTGCCTATCCTTGCCGGAATGCCCACTCCGGCTTCTCTCACGGCTAGGATGCGGTGATGAAGCCTGGTCGTTAGATCTAGCCACGTGCGAGTGCACCACCTGAGAAGCTCCAGCACCCGGGTTGGCTTTCCGGAACTCCTCATTCTGCCTAGCAGCCTCTAGCACCAGCTCGTTTAGCCTCTCCTGCTGCCTAACGCGCGCGTCGCCAGCTAGATGCGGCAACTCGGCAGCTACGGCCTCAGCAGCTCTAAGTGTTTTGGCGGGTGTGCTGTATCTGGGTCTAGTGGAGGTGTTTGCGGTGGTGGACTGACTGGGAGCCTCTACAACCGTTGCCATCTCGGCGCCTAGGTTGCGACGCGTAGCACCTACTTTGCTAGCTCTCCTAACAACCGGTGTAAAACCGTGAGCCTTGTTGTACTCAATCTGATCTAGGCTAAGCTCTAGCCTAATCTTCTCCAGCTCCGCCTGCTCAGCGAGCAGCTCCTGGCGCTGTCGGTCGAGCTACGCCTTCATGGTCAGGAGCTCGAGGTCAGTGGGAGGTGGCATTCCCGTCCGCGCAGCTGACGTAGGGATTGTCGGAGTAGTGGAAAGGGGAAGGTTGCACTCCTTCTCGTAGGGCTTGTGCGTCTTCCCGCCAACACTCGAGCCAGCGAGATCCTCGACGACGACCGCGGCGGCAGCCGCGCCCTTTCAGGTGTCCGCAGCTAGGCCAGCCACCATCACCTCCGCGACATCCATAGAGCGGCCCATAGGCCTCCCGCGTGCAGCGATGACGGCGGGGGATCCTCCGCGACGTGCACCAGCTCGGGGTACTCGCGGTCGATGACGGTGGCGACGTAGACGAGGTGCGCGCCGAAAGAAAGCACCGAGCCGCCCTCCGGCATGGCCCTGCCGCCGAAATCGCCGGCGTTGTTGGTGACGAAGTTGAAGGAGCCGAATCTGTGAACGAGGCCGCAAACCACGCGCTCTCCGGTAGCCGAAATCGATCCCGTCCGAACGGAAACTCCAGCCAGCGCCGCTGGTTGCCCCACGGTGGGCGCCAACTGTCGTGATGGTGTCACGGCAGATGCCATAGGATGGCTAAAGTTGTGGGGACGATGGACGCTGGAGGCGCTCGGGTAGGGATCACGCAGTGAGTAGCCGCGTGAGTGTGAAGTTAGCACTGCAAACAACAAGATCTACCCAGGTTCAGGGCCCTCGTGTGGAGGTAAAACCCCTACTCCTGCCTTTCTCTCTGTATATTAGTGTCTCACCAAGTAGCCACAGTACAAATATTCTTGCTACCGAGTAGCCACTCTTTTCTCTACGTGAAGAACTAGGTCAAGAATGTGAACCGGTTCTGGGATCCCTCGCGCAGGAGGGGGCAGGGCACCTTATATACTCGGTACCCAGCCGGATACAACCAAATGTAAACAGATGTCGACATAGTGTGCACACCGTCCTTCTTCCGAGCTCCCGCTGACAGCTTTGCCTTCTAAGTTTGTCCGGTGCGGAAAGTCGTTGGGCAAAACCAAGTAACCGATCTGTTATCACTGCCACAGACACAGAGTAGGTCCCCCCTATCCTGCGACGCCCTGCTGACACACTGTCGCTGTCAGGCACGCGCTCCGTAGATGAACAGTGCCAAAGTACGGACCCGGGATACGCGGGATCCTGTGTCAGAACGGCTCCTTTGACTTCTGGCCCGAGTAGGATCCCGCCATTTCTACTCGGGCCGATTCTTCTACTCGGGAGAATGTTACTTCCTTGATTCGCCCTTCCGGCCAACTACATGTAAGACCGAATAGCAGTCGACCGGGTAGCGCGTACCGGGTAGCCAGCTACTCGGCCCAACATCCTCTTCTGATCTTGCCCTTAGCACTTGCCTTTACCCTACTCGGGGGTAACCCCCCGACACCCGCCCCGACGCGCCGCCACACCACGCAGGGGAGAAGGAAAGCCCTGCCGCCGCCAGCGACCGGGCTTGGCCCGGCGACGCCGTCCAGCGGCGACGAGGAGGGGAATAGGGAGAAAGGGGGGCGGAGGGGGGGGCTAGGGTTCCCTCCCGCGCCGCCACGGGAGGGACGATGAGGGAGGGGGGAGGGGGAAAAGAGGCACCCAGCCTTCATTGTCGGTAGGAGGTGGTGATAAATCGCACAATATTTAGATTTAGTGGCAGATCCTTTAGTTTCTCTTTCTTTTAGGGGAAGTGCTACTGGAATGGCGTATGCGCGCACCACAGAAATGTTCTAAGGCTGGTGCCAATGGGGGCTGTAGCCAGGGGCGGTAGGGGCGCTACCGCCCGTGGCGGGGCGACAGGGGGCGGTAGGGTGGGGCGGTAGGGGGCGGCGGGCGGTGGCGCTGCCGCCCGGGCTATAGCCCGTGTCGCCCGGCTTGCCGCCCGCATAGGCGGGGCGGTAGCGCAGGGCCGGGGCGGTAGGGAGGGGCGAGAGGGAGAGAGGGTGGGGCGGTGGGATGGCGGGCCGGGGCGGTAGGGCGGGGCGGCAGGGAAGAGCCGTTGGGGGCCAACGGCTAGCTGACGTGGCGCCCCCCTATTGGTCCACGTCAGCTAGCCGTTAGGGTTACCGTTGCTGTCAAAAAAACAGTGAAAAAAAATTCGAAAAATTTGAAATTTGGAGCTGATCCCTCCTATAAATACCCCCCCATATGCTGCACTCATTCCACACCAATTTCATCCTCTCTACTCTTCATTTCCACCCTCTCGACGCCATGTCTTCGTCAAGCAGCAGCGATTCGAGCGAGGACTGGAGGGTGAGATGATCGCCGCAATGCAGGCGGCAATGGAGGCCGAGTACGAGGCGGGGCTCCAAGCGGTGCCAAGACCGCCGCGGCGCCGTCGACAGTTCATCAGGCGTGATCGTGTTGGCGCCGCCGAGCGGCTCTACGACGACTACTTCGCCCCCAACTGCGCTTATCCTCCGAGCTTCTTCCGGCGAAGGTATCGGATGAGGCGATCCCTTTTTCTACGCATTGTGGATAGATTGGGTGAATACTCTCCGTATTTCACCCAAAGAGTTGATGCTCTGAACCGTACGGGTTTTACTCCGCTACAAAAGTGTACTACGGCGTTGCGTCTGTTAGCTTATGGATCCGGTGCTGATACCATAGATGAGTGGCTTAAGTTAGCTAGACAAACTTCGTCAAACTGTCTAGATCGATTCTGTGAGGGCATCATCGACTGTTACGGTGAAGAGTTTTGCCGTCGACCTAACGTCGAGGATACTCAGCGTCTGTTAGCGAAAGCCGAGGAGCGCGGCTTTCCGGGCATGCTAGGGAGCATAGATTGCATGCATTGGCAGTGGAGGAACTGCCCAGTTGCGCATGCCGGTCAGTTCACAAGGGGAGGCATCAAACACACTACCGTAATCTTAGAAGCCGTTGCGTCGTATGATCGTTGGATCTGGCATGCTTTTTTTGGAGTCGCCGGGTCCAACAACGACATCAATGTGCTCAATCAGTCCCCATTGTTCACGGATGTGCTTAGAGGAGAAGCACCCACAGTGAACTTCACGGTGAATGGACACCAGTACAACTGGGGTTACTACCTTGCCGACGGCATCTACCCCTCCTGGCCGGTGTTCATGAAGGGTGTTACTCTTCCACAAAGTGACAAGCAACGTGTCTTCACTGCTGCTCAATCGTGTTGGCGCAAAGATGTGGAGTGTGCATTTGGAGTGTTGAAGTCTAGATTCAACATTTTAGCAGTTCCCGGACGCTCCTACTCCATGCGCACTCTTGGGTTGATCGTGCGTGCATGTGTCATTCTGCACAACATGATCATCGACGATGAGCGTGGTACCAATTTGGAGAACACCTATGAGACAGTTGCGAGCAACGTCGGCCCTCCAATACATACCAATGCACCACCAAGCCTAGCAGCAAGGATTCAGATGGACAACGAAATGCAGGACTCGCCGATGTATACACAGCTCCAGGGGGATTTGATTGAGCATGTGTGGGCTCATCAAAACTAGATTATGTAATTTTCTCATTTTTTATGTAATTTTTATTTATTATTATGTAATCGGTACAATTTTAGTTGAATAAAATAATTTCTTCTATTATTTGCAATGTTTTTAATCTTCAAAATATGTGTTGACGTGGAGGAGAGAGAAAAGCTGATGTGGCAGAGAGAGAATCGTATAGCCCGGGCTATAGCCCGTGCACTGGCACCGTGCCCGTGAGAGTGGCGTGAGAGTGGTGAGAGAAGGTGACGTGGCGGGGGCTATAGCCCGTGAATAGTGGGCGGTGCATTGACACCAGCCTAACGGTGGCATGCAGATTTCCCAAAGTCAGACATGGGACGTGCCCGTGATCTCACTCGGTCCCGGGCGCTACGTACGGCCCTCCCCCACTCCTCCGCTACCAGGCGCTGACTGAACCCGTCGCGTCGCGGCCACCGCGGGTCCCGTCTAGCTTGCTCCCACTGTTGCTCGTTGCCGATGATGGTGCCGTCGCACGAATGCCCGTCCCTCACATGGAAAGCGCAAAGAAGGACGGGACAGGTCCCCGTCCGGCGCAAGCGACGTGCAGGGCCAGGCGTGCTTGGTTGCCGGATATACACATATACGATCGAGATCTCAATCTGTCACATACTAGCAGCATCATTTCATCATGAGCAGCGAGCACTATGGGTTGTTGACCACACGAAAGCCAGCAACGTCTCATGCGACTCTTTAGGGCCGAGAAGCGTCAACCACCTGGGTATAGTCTATAGACGCATCTCAGACTCGGACGTTTCATGCCTGTGTTAGATAAAGAACTGGAGAGTTGCGCGGTCTCGATCTCTCTGACCACCTATTGTAAAAAAATGTATATATTCTCCGGTATATCCCGATGATGAACTTTCGTCGATCGACACCCTTGGCTCCTACCGATAAGCACACGAGATTAATTGGACTTTGCATGCCCTATTTTGACTTTGGGAGGCGATTAGCATGCAATCATAAATGGAAACAATCAAACAAATCTTAATCCATGTGATCTAGGTTAGCTCTCTGATGTGGAACACATGATTATTCTCATGCCATTATTGCTCTAATCTATGCGTTGAGACTCCGAGCGCCTTGTCAAGGTGACACACCAGATAAGCTTTCACCGTGTGGATCTGAGCTAGCTAGATAGAAAATGGCAAAATGCTGCATCATTTAGACACTGATTGGTGCTAGCTAGCTAGGTCGCCGTTCCTCACTTGCTCCTCCAATAAAACTGTACTAAGTTTCATTGACTCCGCTTTAATTAGTCCCCTATGGCAATTTAAATTTCTAGAGATGGAACATATCTCGGCATTTTTCTATTGTAGGCACGGAGAAAGATTCGAAATGGCAAAACCCTTCAGTTGAAACTTGGCAAAGAACTATAAACTAGAGCTAGTGTACATTGATACGCTTTGTGTGGTGAGGGTTCACTTTCGACTCAGAAGCATCGGTTGTACCACTTATCTCCTCATGTAATCCTGTGATGCAACATCTCGAAGGATCAGTGAAAAAAATTTCGACGAAATTTCGTTCGAATTTCGCGAAAATTACGATTCTCGAAGTGGGACGAGAAAAGCAAATATTCGTCGAAATTTTTGTCCATTTTGAAAAACTCAAATAGAGAATGATCATATAGCACCTAACACAACCACTAATCACTGGATAGCCTCTAGTCTGTTGGTAAAGCACGTCATCTGTGCTGTGCGTGGTTGTTAGTTCGATACTCTCTATTCTCAATACTTTTTTGCTAAATAATTTTAAGAAATATAATTTGAATTTGGCCGAAATATTTGAAACTTTTCTTCGAAATTTCGTGAATTTCTCGAAATTTGCGAATCTCGAACATGGGCGATAGAAAAACAGAAAACGAAATGTTGAACACTGCGAAGGATTATAATTTAATGCAACCAAGGGCCATTTGCTGATTGAAATTAATCTCGAGAGGTGATTAACATGTAATCATAAATGGAAACAATCAAACGAATGTTAATCCATGTGATCTAGGTTAGCTCTCTGATGTGCAGCACATGATTATTCTGATGGCATTATTGCCTAATCTATGCGTTGGGACTGTTTTGTATTTGCGAGCACCCTGTCAAGTGACACACTGGATAAGCTTTCACCGTGGATCTATCTGGGCTAGCTAGACATAATTGAAAATGGCAAAATGGTGCATTATTTCAGTGTGCCTCGTAGACACTGATTGGTGCATTGTTTCATTGACTCGCGCTAATTAGTACTATAGCAATTTCAGTTTCTAGAGATGGGAACATATCTTGGCATTTTCTACCATAGAAACAACAAAAGATTGAAAACGGCAAAATGCTGCATCATTTCAGGCTTGTATCTGCACTGTACTATAGATTTAGTATCGGGAACCCTTAGTTGAACCTGGCAAGAACTATAAACTAGTGTATAGTATACATTGATACGTCGATAACTAAGGTAGGGGTTCACTTTCAAACTCAGATGCATCGATTGTACCACTTATCTCCTCATATGATCTTCTATCTTTGTGATGCAACATCTCGAAGGATTATAATTTAATGCAACCAAGGGCCATTTGCGCAATGAAATTATAGTACCTTAATCTCAATCTAGACGTCGTCGTCTGAAGGTTCAAGATAGAGTATAATGCTGGGTCACGTAATGCACGTTCCTTTATATTCATGCAATTACACATCCTAATCCCTACTAAATAGTCACAGTGACGCGATCGTGATCATATGCTGATGCAAATCGGCATGGTTAACTAAATGATTGTTAGTGAACGTTTCGCTTAAGTGGGTTTAGCCCATAATTTTATGGACCTGCACCACTTCTAGCCCACGACATTTAAATACTCACTGGGCTGGTGGCCCACTTATAGAACCTCCTCCACCGAGAGGGACATGCTATGTTGCACCAAGACTTTCAAAAGATTACCTTGTTACCCACTACATCAAAGATCGAGACTTCACGTACAAGACAGAAGGAAACCCTAGACTACAAGACATGGACATATACCAAGCGATATGCATTCTGAAGAATCCATTCAATACATCTTCTCTGTTCACGCATCATCTAGACCTATTACCCTAACGATATCTTCCATGGCGTCGTAATCTTAAACCCTAGAACTCAAAACCTCTATGGCCAAGCACATCCATAAGCTCGCTGAGATCAATCTTGTACACATATCGTATCCACACCATGAATAAAGTCCGTTCAATCTAATCTGTTCAAACTCGTTGATCATAACACATAAAAACTCGTTCCTCTATCGTCCTCTTTTCTCATCTATATCTCCGATGCCCTTGTGATAAATCACACTATGTGTCGCAAGACGATTCGTTGACATCGTTGATACTGAGAGGGCCCAAGGCATGTACCTCTCTATTGTCTAGTGGATTCAGTACAAGTCTTGAACGATCTCAGTTTCTTACATGCTCTAGGTTATACCCAGATGTCACCGTTATGATACCATGTTATGGTCGACGGTTGAAGACATCCAAAGTATAACTTCCGATTGTGCGGTTACTAGATATTCTCATAGTATAGGAATTACAGTTAATGACAAATTCATATGTATATTGCTAAATACATTGTAAATTTTTTAGTCTCTTTCAGCAAGATCATATACTTGGTTCGGTTCAGTACTATTGTTACTCTAACGATAAACTCTTATGTTTTGCTAGACTTTAACTAAGTCCATGATCAAGAAAACGTGATCATCTCACAAACCATAAGTTAATATCTGAGACAAGATTAGGAACTCTTGTTTATTTATGTCTTCACACCCGCACAAAGAGCTTCCTTTGAAAACTCACTTCAAGTGCTATAGCGGTTGTAGGATGACGATATAAATTTAATTCTGAATTTAGAAATAAAATAATAACTGAATATTATTGTCTCTAGGGCATATATCCAACAATAAGAACCTAGCTTGTTTATGTTTTGTTCTTGATAAATTAATCACTAGTTTTATTCGAAATTTATTCAAGTATAAACTTTAATTATTTTAGACCGACTATTCACCCCCTCCCCTCTAGGATGCATCCTTGTACTTTCATTTATGCTTATGTGTAGAAGGTTTGTTATACCTAAACCACCAATATTGTTTAATGAACTTATTTAATATATATTGTTTTATTAAGTTATTTTTTATGCTTGCATCTTGTCAAAAGAATCTCCTTTCATGCTTAACTATTCCCATTAAGAATAATTTGTGGAGACGGTTTATACACATGTGGCAATATGATAGAGTAGAGTCACTATACATGCAAGAATATATACTTATGCAAATTAGTCTTACACAAAAGAGAAAAATATGTGTTTTTTCCTTTCCTAAGGCACACATATGACCTAATGATATTCCTAAATACTTATTACGAAGTTGTCAAACGTAACACAAAAAATTATTTTATTATCTTGGTATTAGTTATTTATTCCCACACATAGGGGTTGAAAGGTGGTCTCAAATTTTAACTTATTACACCCAAATGACTTTATAAAGCCCAAAAATGGAGAAAAAATATAGTACATGATTCTCTCTATTGCATCCATTGCAATGGTAGCACAATTCTGAGTCTATCCATAACGTTTGCAAGAAAATGTACTTCTTTTGGACATATTTTTAAAATAGATAAATCCAGAAGATAATATTTATATTCAGATCAAGTGTGTCTCTCCAAATGGACTCATGGCTTGGTCGAACAACATTCCTATGCGTGAAGCAAGATATCGACTTCACGCGGTAAATTCTAGATTTGATAGGACTCCACTAAACATAGTCTCTTTGTGTTGTTGGATGAAACTTTCACAAGTCATCCCTTAGTCATGCCACTCTCATACTCAAACTTCCACCACCATCTCCATAATATGATTTTTCTCAAGTTTCAAAGGTTTGTAATCCCCGGGTGACCTATTTTCTTTGCTTTATAGTCATTTCCATCTTACTAAGTGGTAGGGATTGCCTTTTTTAACATAAAGTGGTAGGGATTGTCATTGCTTCCATGTTTTCAAAAGAACATCTTGTTTTACTAATATATGTTCTATAGATGTGGAAAATGTTGATAGAGATATGTTAGGATGGTAGTCGACTAGAGTCACTAGACATAAAAGCCCCAATTAGGAAGTCCAACTCTAGATATTTTTGTTACAACTTTTTACGTGCTAGCTTAGAAAAGCTTTATGATGGTTCTAACTACTCAAGCAGAAGGTGTCCAAGCTAACACACAATATATCATATATTGTTGGCTTAAGATTTTGTTTTCATTTTGCGGTTTCCCCAGGTTACTTTGACAACAATTAAAAATAACATCACTCGTTTTGACTGCGAAATTAGCACAATTGTAAGCTTGAGTCATCATTTTTGTAAGAGGGCATCCTTGATCAACAAAACATTCTAAGAAAACCACAAAAAAATAATTATCTCGAGTGGGAATTGGATATCTAATTTCACTTGTGATTTGATACAAAATATTATTTCAATACGGATTTCATATATTTAATGTGGTAAATAAAAGATTTTATTAAACCCTACCAAACTTGTTCAAGTTATTTTGTAAGATCAACTATCCACAACTTGTCCTTTGGCATATCACCCTGATACTCCAACTTCCAGGACTAGTATAATAAGATTATCTTCAGGTGTATCAGGTTTGTAATTCCAATACCATCGGTTTCTTGATTTACATACCATTTTCAACCTTAATAAGTTGATTCTCCCATTGTGCTTCCATGTTGTCAAAACAATACTATGTGATGCTTAACTATCTTCTTTAAGACTATTTGTGGAGAATGTTCATAGTTATATGAGATAATATGATAGATTAGAGTCACTACACATGGAACTATTGAGAAGGATAATTCTAACACTTCCAATAAACATATCTTGTTCAAATTATTTAAGGTTTTTGTTTTCCCCTTGAGCCTAGAAAGCTTGATCATACTCTCAAATATTTAATAGGAAGTTGAACAACATAAGACACAACTTCACCATATGTGGAGCAGTTTACTCCCCTCCTCCCTCCCCAATCCCCACATACGCTTCAGGGTTGAATTAGTGCCAAAACTTAGTCTATTACCAAATGTTACTTTAGCAACCACAAAAGTGAAAATAAAACAATCATGTGATTTTTTTGTCACAAGAGTAGCACAAAGGTCGGTCAACGATTTCTTTTAAAGAGAACATATTGCATTCTAGTGTTAGACAAAGTTAGATTTTTTCCTTTATGTTTTCGTCAACATGCTGGTGAAAATATTCGAAAACGTTAAAAAAAATGCAGTTGTAGAAGGTCTCTACGTCTCACTTATTTGGAACTTTTAAAGTAGGGGAAATTGCATTGTTTGTTCTAACGTGCCATTATTATGATCTACTTTATCTATGTTTACCGAACCTAGAAAAATCCCTAGCTCAGTACATTCCAGGAGAAAAGGCTAGTTAATTTGTTGTACGCTTTTTTGAAGTCCAGCTGTAGAATCATACCAACCTTTTTGTATCCAATGAGAGCATTCTTGTGAGCACTAACAAGATCATGTAAGAAAGATTTATATGGTTCTTAGGAGACTTATGTGTCTATCATGCTAATTTATGAGCTCCTTTCCCTTTAGGAAGCAACATGATCTTCTATTAAATTTGTTGTGCGCTTTTTTGAAGTCAAGCTGTAGAATCATACCAACCTTTTTGTATCTAATGAAAGCATTCTTGTGATCACTAACAAGATCATGAAGGAAAGATGTATATGGCTCTTAGGAAACTTATGTGTCTATCATGCTACTTTATGAGCTCCTTTCCCTTTAGGAAGCAACATGATCTTCTATTAAATTATAAATCTTTGGTAGTGACAAGTTGCGACATCCGCAATCAAACAACAGGTAACAACAATGATTTCTGATCACCTTAAGTTATTTACACTTATGTGTTCACAAACAGAGGTCTTCAGAATTTGGCTAGAATTTTTATTGCTCAATAGAACACCCAGTTTGTTTCTTCAATAAGAATTTGTATTCCTTTTTATTTAGGAATTGCATCTTAAGAAATATTTTAGGACAAGTGAAAAATAGAAATGGAGAATTCTACAATGCACTTCCGACTTTCATTTGTGTCTTTAAAAAAGTAATAAAATAAAGGATCCTTATGTTGGCACATACATACAAAAATTAAAGAAGTTGTAATATGCTCTCATGTGAATGATTTGTGCAGTATATTACTCTAAATACAACTTGAATGAAAAATAAGCTGATTACGTGGCGACTTCTCCTTCAGATTCATATAAGTTTTCTTTAGGCACTAAACATCCCATACAACTTTGTATATCTTCCTTCACAAAAGATTTATCTTTTATACACTGATTTTGTACACGCAGATTGGAAGCACTATAGTCTCATTCTAGAATATATTTTCATTCAAATATCTTACAACAATACAGCTGCTAGTGATTCTAATTTTTTTACATGACAAATCAAAAACAATATACAATACCATGATTTTGCAAAATACTTAGCTATGTAGAAATCAAAATATTATTTCATACATATTCCTTAAGAAAGAAAGACTAAAGAGAAGCAAGTAAAATTATTATTTTGCGCATATCGTGAGAGGTTACTAAAATGGTTTTAATCGTACACTATATGGGAGCAAGTAACTCCAATTATTGACTTAAATAAAGCTGGAATTGGAAAGCTGGTTGCAACTTAATTCATGAGCTGTTAAACAAGAGCGACTGGATATTCTTAGGCGGTCAGATCTGAGCGATTGGTGATCAGCTGCTGATCGATGACAATTTTATGTTAGCAACCTATTCCTTGTCGATATTCACAAGTATTTTGAATCAATGAAAAGGTGACAGCTGAAAAGGCGAACCATACGTGCATGCGAAGGACAAACTTTCGTTCTAGTGGGTAAATTAATGGGACTGTCATTTTTCAGTAAGACCATGCGGTGACTACTTTGAACATTCTCCATTGAGGAGGATCTTAGTTTCCCTGATGACTAATAAAGCAACGCCTTCCTGCTTCCTTTAAAGGAGTGGTTTGGTCCTTCCTTTGTTCCCCAAGGTCAGCATGAATGATAGAGGAAGAAGAGAAAATGAAGCAAGCTCGCAATTAGTGGAGCACTAATGGGCCATTAATTATGTCCGCGACCTCAAGTTCTATCCAAAGAGATCACCTCACGTCATAGCAGGGCCTAAACATCTAAGTCTAACGGACCTAAGTATGATGCCCCATTATCACCTCACGTCATAGCAGGGCTTAAACATCTAAGTCTAACCGACATAAGTATGGTGCCCCACTCAAGATAAAATTAGAGATGCGAGAGTTTCAAAGAAATGGTGTACTCCCTTATTTCAAAAAAAAAAAAATGGTACTCTCTCTGTTTCATGACATAAGTCGTCTTTTTTCTCTATTCCTCCTTGCCCACTAGGTATTAAACCCTAGATTTCAAAAGGGAGGCAAAAACTTTGCCTCATCATTTTTTGTTTTGACAAACAATGCGAGAAGGCCAGAAAGATAAAACGGTTTTGCTAAATCTCAGTCGACTGAGATTTTCTTAAGTCTCAGTCACTTTTGAGAAAAGTGCAACCGTAGTTCAAAAAAATGTGCAATTGCACTTTTCTGGACAGAAATGTGCAACGGGTTCAGTTGCACTTTTCTGCTCGGAAAAGTGCAATTGCACTTTTCTTTGAACTACGGTTGCACTTTTCTGAGTTGACTGAGACTTAAGAAAAAATCAGTCGACTGAGACGTAGACAATCCCAAGATAAAAGTGTAATAGCAACTACTCTCACGACATGATAGATATCAAGTGTCACGCCTGCCATTTGTCAATTTTGGGCCACACACTTTTTTTTTTACTTGGCCTCACACTTAATTTTGCACATAACAACGCTTGGCATAGAGCTAACGTGGCGAAAGATCTGGACATTACGCGCATTCCAAACCCTTCAATAAACGAGCATCACAAGCGAAGCCAAAGCTCATCTTCTCTGTCCATGAGCATTCATGGCAGAGAACCACCAATCCTTGACCGACCCAAAATTTTGCGTACCTAGCGTGATGGATGGGTCGAATCCGACCCAAGTAAAAAATCGCTTTTCAAATACGTAGGGAGTACCTACATTTAAGCATGATGTGCGCTGCCGATTCGGGCTCCCTTTGGCAAAGCTGACACAACCCATAATTTGGCCAACCACGACGCTGAAGCCGATCGGCGGTCCAAACTCTATTTTACAAAATAAGCTACGCAAAGAATTTACACTAGGAAGGGACCCAATTGCTCAGACAGCCCGCTTCAAAAGCGTACGAATCATCCCCTCAAATTAGGCGCGATAGGCCAAAGACGCTGGATATATGCCTCAGCAATGTATTAACGTGTTTTGGAACTTGTGGGCTATGTTAACTCAAAGTCGGGTAATAAAACTTACCTTTTATCTAAAAAAATAATTTGAGACAATTACCCTCCATCGGATGGCCTGATCGACCTGGTAAATCACACCATGGTTGCCTGTCAGTGTGAGGTGACGCCTCCTTCGACTGGGTGCATGTGGTGAATTCGTTGATCTTGATGCCGCCGAGCGATTCTGGTTGTGTGAGTGTGTGTCCACGTGGTTACTTGCGTTCAGTATGTGATTAATTAAGTTATACTTGGTGCTGGTGTTCCTTAGAAAAAAAAGGATATTTTTGTGTTTGTGTGTGTTTTTGTTTTTATGTACTCCCTCTGTTTTCGTAAATATAAGATGTTTTAGCCGTTTTCCACATTCATATATGTCTCCAAGTATCTAGACAACTTTTAGTATACTGTTCACTCATATTAATGTGTATCTAGTCACCATAAAAAATAGGTAGAACATCTTATATTTAGGAACGGAGGGAGTAAAAAGGAACTTGTGACGACCTTGTGCAACACCGGGACCTCCCATGCTGCTGAAAGTTCAGAGTATTCAGAACCATGCCATGACAAGTTGCGCGTATGCGATGACGGCATTACAAAGTTACCAAAGAAAAGAAGAACCGGTCCACCCGAATCGTGTACGAGCATGATCACGTCCCCTTCCTGGTTGCCGCATCATGTGGTGCTAGTGCACTAAACCTGGGAACGATGGAAAAGTTTCGACGGCTGCGAGCAGGCAAGATCCTGCAGCCTCTTGCCACCTGTGTGTAACCGAGTGCATTCTCTCACGAATTGCCACCGGCGAGGTGACGTCGATGATGCGACGTACGGGACTCTAGCTCGTTGTTTCACGGATTTTTTTCCCACAAAATTTAGCCCTTAGCAAAATTAATCTTAAATTTGGTCCCTTTCTGAAACTATTTTTAAATGTGATCCCTGAGGTCGGCTCCAGATATTATGGAGCCGAACTTGTTTAGGTCGTCACCATCCTACTTGGAACCGACCTACCGATATTTTCGTTGTTGACCGAAACAGGGTTCGACGAAAAATAAGATGACGCCGAACTGCACAAGTTCGGCTCCATCCTACTTGACACCGACATTAAGATATCAGATTTAAAAATAGTATTGGGAAGGAGACAAATTTAAGATTAGTTTTGCTAAGGGACCTGATTTGCGAAGAAATACTTGTTTCAATGGCTTAATCATTGGGTAGAAGTAGAACCACATGACATATGTGGTGAGCAAAGTTTTTTTTTTATAAAGGGAAGTATATTAATATCTCGGAGATACAAATTACATCCGGCCTCTGCAACAACGCAATGGATGCACACAGTCGAAAGACAATAAAAAAAAGAAATAAAAAGAAAAGTCCCGCTACAGAGTTACAGTCCTCGCGGTATCCGCACAACCACCACCTAAACAACAGCTGATGTCCATCTCTTCGAAAACAACGTCTCCAAGAAGAACGGTGCCTGTCGAGACATCGTAGTAGTTTTCATAGACTGGGGTGCCATGAGACTACGGTAGAGACGTGGGGTAACGGGATAGCGTAGTAACACAGAACACGGGATTTTACCCAGGTTCGGTACGTCGCGACAGTACGGCGTACCTACTCCTGCACTTCTCACTAATTGGGACTAAAGCCCGTATAACAGGGTTACAATGTGAGGGAATAGATCTAGCTACTCGACGAGGATGAACTTCCCGGCGAGTTGCGTATGGCTTGAGCTTGAACCTAGAACCTTGGAACTAAAAGAACTTATATAATCTATCTCCCGTCCGGCTTTATATAATAGCCGGATTAGGGTTTACAGAACCAGAAACCTAGAAGACTACGTTTAACTTGTAACTTGGAAAGTAAGGAATCCGTCTTCTCCTCCAAGCCAGATCACGCGGGCCGTGATCCGGGTTCTTCTAGAATCCGGCTTCTGCGCGTCGGACTACTGGGCCGCCCAATGGACCTAAGCCCATTACCATGTAGGCCACCCTGGTAGTCCGGCTCTTTTGTCTACCATCTTCTATACCCCTATTCAGTATATATCCGACAGTAGCCCCCAGGAAGGATCAAAACTCTGAAACTCCGCCTTTCGTCAAATACATTTCGTCCGGGAAAACTTGATTCAGCAGTCTTGATTC
Organism: Alopecurus myosuroides; assembly: GCA_028641055.1. Lineage (NCBI taxonomy): Eukaryota > Viridiplantae > Streptophyta > Magnoliopsida > Poales > Poaceae > Alopecurus > Alopecurus myosuroides. The sequence continues at coordinate 265,818,961 of CM054062.1, forward strand.
TTTCTTCTTTCCTTTTGAAGGAGATGGTAACATAAAACTCGGAACTATGAAAATCCGGCTTTTCTTCTCGCGATGCTTCGCGGAAAAAGGAACTTATGACATCAGCGCCTCAATCACGCTGACGTAAGCGCCGCTTGGTTTCACGCGGGAAACCCTGCAACGTATCTCTGACAGATTCTCACGAAAAACGAGGAGATAGCCATCATTCCTCTGTCGTTCCGTTTCCCGGATTTTCCGGCGAGCGACACGCGTCGAACATCCAACGGTCAAAAGAGCCGTTGGCGCGTATCTAGAGGCTTTCAGGCTATAAATAGCCGTCCTCGTCGTCATCGGAAATCTTTCCTCACTCCACACTGCCCACGCCATTGACGCAAACGCGAGCACGAGAGCAAGAACGAGACCTTGCCCCGACGAGCCCTTTGCACGCCGGAGCGCTCACTCGCCACCGAAAAAGATGGCCTCTCCGTCGTCCTCACCGGCTCGCGCCTCCATCGACGAGCTTTTGGGCGACCTAGATCCACAGCTGGGGTCGCCCAAGCATGCCGGCGGCGAGCCGGAAAAGGCCACGGCATCCGCGGCGGGCGGAGGAAACGCTTCCGCCGCCGCGGACATCGCGGGCCCAAGCGCCACGACAACCCCGCCATTCGCACCTGAAACGGCGGAGGAGAAAATCGAGCTCCTTGGCGAGAAACTTGCCGCCGCGAAGGCCGCCGCCGCCGCCGCCGCCGGAGCAGACGAGGAAGAGGAAACTGCAGGCAACTGGAGTGCCTGCAGTATTCCCCCGGCTCTCCTTCCAAACTTGGAGAAGGAGGGCTTAGTTCTAAAAAAGAAGTGGCGGCTCCCGGAAGAGGAGACTGAACCCATGCCACAAGAGGGCGAAAGGGTGCTTCTTACCTCCCACCTTCTACGAGGTATGGGGCTGCCACCTTCCTCTTTCTTCCTCCAGGTTCTGTCACACTACAGCATCCAACCTCATAACCTTCCTCCCAATTCTATTCTGTACATGGCCGGCTTCCAGGCCTTGTTCGAAGGTTACCTAGGAATAGAGCCTAGGTTAGATTTTTGGCTGTATTGCTTTGGGGTGAAGCGTAACTCTTCGGAGGGCGCACTCCCAAATTGCGGGACCATTTCCTTTACTCTTCGGAGATTCCGAGAGGATTGGTTCCCCAAAATCAAAACCTCAGAATCCGTCAAATTTTGGACGGGTTCTTTTTTCTATCATCCCGACGTGCCTTTTCCTAAAAAGGCCGTCGGGGTTCCACCTTTTGTGAACTCCGCCGCCGTTCCCCAGGATAACTGGGTAACAGAGGCCGTCCAAGTTCTGCCTCCAGATCTGCTAAGGATCAAGAGGCGCATCGCCAAGCTCACCTCCTCCAAACCTCCTTTGACTGGTATGGACACGGTCTTTTGCTGGCTGGATAGGCGGATTCAGCCATTAGCAAATCATGGAGGCCGTCTCTTGTGTGAATACACGGGAGCCAAGGATCCAATGCGGACAACCGACAAGGATTGGCCCGCAAAGGAACTTAGGCGGCGCATCAATCAGTTGGTCGCATCACGCGACCAATACACGGAGAGTCGGCCAATGTACACGGCCGACAACCCAGCTCCTAAGGTAAATTTTCCGTCATTTGGGTATAATCTCACTTCCTGGATAATCTACCTTTTGACTCTGATTGGTTTTTCCGACAGCTTGTGGATCTTCCAGACTCGGAGTTAGCCTCCGAGGCCGAGCTGGATGCGCTGCGCTCCGCCGCTACGGGTGGGCGCAAACGCAAGAAGATAATTTCTTCGGATGAGATTATCGACCTTGACGGAATCCCCGTCGCCACTTCCAGGTTATTTTCTTTTATGGGATCTTTTTCGTCCATCTTCGGTGTTTTAACCTTTTCCGGTTTTTTGGTTTTTAGCCTACCCCCCTCCAACTTGAAGCCGATAAAGTTGAAGAAACTCAGAGCTTCTTCCAACCGAGGCAGCCAACCATCTCCCGCCGTCGCCCCGGACACGCCGCAGACAATGGCGGAAGAGCCTACTGCAGCCACCACCACCAAGCCCCCAGAGCCCAGCCAGCCCGTTGTGTCCGAGTCGGACACGAGGGAAAGGGCGGCTCCAGAGGTGGGGAAATCTTCTCGGACTTTCGACGAGGAAATCCCCACCTTTGACAAGGATTTTAAGGCTATAAATGACGGCTTGGACGCAGCCGGAAATCACTTCGCGGAATACGCGAAAGAATTCCAAGAAAACTTAGCAGGTTTGCAGCGCATGAGCCAGGTATGTAACTCTAGCCCCCAAGCATTAAACAAAATGCATGCTTTTTTGCTTTGATGTTTTTTGTTAACCATACTTTTCCTTGCTGTGTTTCAGCAAACCTCCGAGGCCATAAACCTGGAAGTTTTCAGGAAGCTCACCATCAAGAATAAAGAAGTTCGAAGTCTTCTTTCTATTCTTGAGGAGAAAGAGGCGGAGCTGGAATCATCTCAGTTCGCTTTGACAGAAACGAAAGGTAAGCTTTTTTCGTTTTGAAATTTCCGATTTAAGACTTTGTCTAAGTTTTTTCCCGAGGAAATTGATCAACTCGGATTTTCCCTTGCTTTTCAGCTGCCTTAGCTGAGGCTAAACAAGCAGCGGAAGATTCTGGCAACGCCGAAATTCTCCGCAATGAGAACATTGAGCTTCACAAGAATCTTGTGAAAGCTCAGCAAGACCTGGAAGCCAGCAACCTGGCTCTTGGAATGGCTAATTCCAAGGCTTCCGAACAGGCGGAGAAAGACAAATCCACCATTCAGGATTTGACTGAAGCTCTGAACCTTCGCCTGGAGGAAGTTTCCGAGATCGACAAGCTCATCGGTAAATTTCTTACCCTTTTCCTCATCTTTCCATGTTTTGCTTTCTCTGTTTGTCTGCTTAACCCTTTTGTATGTTTTATTGGATCAAACAGGAGACACCCCAGATGGCACTCGGGCTGCAGGCATCCGAGCTTTCGGGGAGACATGGAATTTGATGAAGGCTGCTGCAACGCAGCTAGTAGGCAAGTTTCTTCCCGATAAATCTGGGGAATGCTCGGAGGTTGAAAAACTTCCGGGTATCATCATGGAGGTGGCGGAGTCCAAGGAGTCTATTCTCCGCTCCGCTGCACGGGGTGGTGCGCGCATGGCCTTAGGCCTTATGCGCATGCACTACCCTAGTGCCAAATCCTGGCGTGTGGCCACCGGTGTCCCTCAGGGATACACGGATGCGCAACGATCCACCATCTTTGGTGAAGTTAAGGGCCACGCCACCCAGATTGCCGCCATGGTAAATGTCGCCGTCAACTATCCAGAAGAGGAACCTCCTCCAATCCCCGATGAAGAAAGCAGCGAGGAGGAGTCGGATTCTTGAAAGGTTACCTGGAACCTGGATAGAAAAAGTAGACAATAGGAGCATTACTGTTCTTTCATTTGTAATCCAAAATGTAATGCTTCTTATATATTAATGAAAATTCCGCCTTTTGCAGTTTAAACTATGAAATTACTTTGCAAGTTGTTTGGATCATTCCTTTATCTTCTAAGTTCTCTGGCGTATATGCTTTAACTGTCCTTAGTGTTTGAAATGGCTCAAATAGCATTATGAATCGTTATGCCGAGTAACTGGGGACGAACCAATCAGTTTTGAAACTCGGAAACATGAATCATGCTAAAGGCATTTTTACTAACTAGTTCCAGTAACCCAGCATACGCACAATCAGATAAGACTTAGAGAAACAAGGAAAGTTTTAAGTGAAACTTGGGCACACAGGCAATTCAAGTTTCCTTTAGCCGTTAAAAGGCTGAAAAAATCATTCAGTTATGTAACGCCGAGTACGCAAGCACAATTCGGGTTAACGTTGAGAAATTTGTAAGATCATTGGGAAATAGATGAGGCGGAAACACTTTGCACTTATAAGAAATATGGATGACAGCATTCCGACAACTTTATTTCATGATCTCAAAAGATGTTTACATAGATTTGTACTGAGTACAGAAGGGGACATAACTTGCTAGGTGTTCCCAGGCTTCCGCAATCCACTTGACCTTGTCGAAACTTTTCAGCAGCTTGGATAGTGGTAGGGTTTTAGCCCCCAGCCAACTAAGAAATCTTTTTATGGCTGTGGCGGAACCCGGTAATTTTGGGGCATCTTTTCACACGTAAGTTCTGAGATGTTCGAGATTGCCTTGATCTTTTCCGGGTTAACTTCTATTCCTCTGTGAGAAACGATGAAACCCAGAAGTTTTCCTGAGGGAATCCCGAATACGCACTTAGATGGATTCAACTTCATCTGGTAGGTGCGTAAGTTCTCGAAAGTTTCTCGCAAATCCTCAAGGAGTGTATCTTTTTCCTTGGTTACGACAGCAATATCGTCCACGTAAACATGGACGTTTCTGCCAATTTGACTATGCAAACAACGTTGCATGCAACGCTGGTAGGTTGCACCTGCGTTCTTCAGGCCGAAAGGCATGGTTATGTAATAGTACGTCCCATACGGGGTTATAAAAGAAGTCTTGATTTGATCTTCCTTTTTCATGCGTATTTGGTGGTACCCGGAGTATGCATCCAAAAAGCATAAAAGCTCAGAGCCTGCAGTGGCGTCTATTATTTGATCGATTCGCGGCAGCGCAAACCTATCTTTCGGACATAACTTGTTCAATCCTGTGTAATCTATACACATTCTGAGGGCAGTTGTGTCTTTCTTCGGTACTAATACCGGATTTGCGGACCAGTCAGTATGGATTACCTCCTTGATGAAATCCGCTGCTAAAAGCCGGATAATTTCCTTGCCAATAGCCTTCCGTCTTCTTCCGTCAAATCGACGGAGACCTTGTTTGACGGGTTTTGATCCGGGAATAACCTTGAGTTGGTGCTCAGCAAGTTCCCTGGGTACGCCTGGCATGTCAGCTGGACACCAGGCAAAAATATCCCAGTTCTCACGGAGGAACTTGATGAGCTCGCCTTCCTATTTGTCGGTCATCCCAGTCCCTACAACGACAAATTTTGTCGGATCTTTGGGATCTAGGATTACCTGCCTTGTATTCTCGGACGCCTTGAAGCTATCTGTTGGCTTCCGAGTTTCTTTTCCTGCCGGCATTTCTTTCGGCGATACCTCCTTGGCTAACTCCTTCAGTTCTTCCTGAGCTATAACTCTTTGAGCGCAAAGGGCGTTTTGCTTCTCCAACTCGTTTGCCAGCTTGAAATCACCGGCAATGGTGATTACTCCTCCTTTGGGTCCTGGCATCTTCAGCTTGTTGTAGATATAGCAAGATCTTGCCATAAACTTGGCGAAAGCCGGACGTCCGAGTATTGCGTGATACACGCTCTCGAACGGCACAACTTCGAAGGATACTTTTTCCTGCCGGAAGTGATCTTTATCTCCGAAGGTGACATCTAGGGAAATTTCTCCTAGGGATCGTGCTTGCCTGCCAGGAACAATGCCATGGAAGCGTATATTGCTGTAGTTGAGCTGGGACTCGGATATCTTCAAGTGCTTCAGTGTATCCAGGTACATTATATTGATGCTGGATCCTCCGTCCATCAGCACTCTTCTTAGCCTAGTGTTTTGAACAATAGGGCTTACAACAAGAGCTTGTGTGCCGGGTTCCGGGATATTTCCGGGATGATCTGACTGATCCCAGATTATCGGTGTGCTAGAGTACTTCAAGAATTTTGGGGTTGCAGGAACGACCGCGTTTATTTCTCGAAGTGTCCTTTTGGCCACCTTTGCTGACGGGGTTGCTAGGAAAGTTAACATTGCTTCTCCGTCAACTCTCGGAAATTTTGGTTCGCCTTTTCGCTGTTGTTCCTGGATTTTGTCATCAGTGTCCGATTCACTGTCTTCTTTTTCAGCTTCTGGCTTTTGTTTGGCAGGTTTCCTCTTGGAACCCTTCCCTTTATTTCCGGATCCTGCATTGCCTTTCATATGCTTGTTTAGCCGGCATTGCGCGTTTGTGTGGGTTGGTTTCCCAAACTGAGAGTGGTGGGCGCAGGGTTCCGACTTAATTCTCTCCCATTCTTCAGGAGTGTAATTGATGGGATCCGGACTGCGGCCTTTCCACTTGTTCCCTTTTTCTCCTCCAAAGGCTAAGTTAACCTCCTTGGGCTTTGTTGTTGACTCCGGAGTTCCTTTTTTATCAGAACGAGGTGTTTTCTTGGCCAGTATCAGTGACTCAATATTGCCTCCTCTTGCTCTAATATCATCTTCGGCTGCAGCATGCTCATTAGCGGTTGTAAGAATAGATCCGAGATCTTTGTGCTTTTTAGAACCAACCATGAACGGTACAAGTCCGGGTTTTAGGCCATTGACGAAAGCATGCATTGCTTGTACGTCAGTTACTCCAGAGCAACTATTCTTCATCGCAGTCCATCTGGAGATGAAATCCACGTATGGTTCATCTTCAAATTGGGTGCAACGGTTCAGCTGGTTGATGCTATTTGGGCGTTTGTATGTTCCCCTAAAATGCTGGGTAAATACTCTCGCCATATCATCCCAACTGTCGACAGTTCTTGATGGTAAACCATTAATCCAATCTCTGGCTCCGTCTAGCAACATTAGGGGAAGAAACTTGACAGCTTCCAGGTCTGTCCCGTTGTTGATCTGGACGGCTGTGTAATAATCTGAAAGCCAGGTATCCGGGTTTATACTGCCGGTATATTTTTGGTAGGTTGGACCAACTTTGGCGAAGCCAGAATGCAGGGTTATCCTTCGGATCCTGTCAGTAAAACACTTAGGACCAAAGTATAGATCATCCTTTTCTGCTCTATCAATATGTGCAGAATATCTCCCGGCTGAGTGGACAGAAGGGGATCTGCTCCTTTCTTTTCCATTGTTGCGCGGACGCGTTTTTCCGAGGTTATCTCTATCTCTTCCGTTGTCACGCCCTCTGGGATTAGGTGGAGTCCTGCTCCTGTACCTTTCCTTATCTTTAGGCGGTGTCCGAGATCTTTCACGTCTGTGAGGTGTATCGTATCTTCCAGCTTTTTCAGCTGGGTTTCTCGGAGGTGGCATTATTTTGCCGTCATTCCGGTGTTTGTCTTCCCGATCGTGTGGTTTATATCCATCTTTCGGGAGATGAGGTCCGGTTCTAGATGTTGCGTCCCGGTTGTCGGGGTTTTTCTTGTCTTTTCTCGGATCCTCTTTTTTATCCGAATCTCCGGGTTCTTCCGGTCCAGGTGCTCCAGCAGCGCAAGTAACAGTTTTGCAGAGGGCGGAATTATCATGCAGCCTCCCTGATCGCTCTTGTCCTCGCTGTTGCTGCTGTAATGCTTTTCCTAGGAAAGCATACACCCCTTGGAGTTTTTCCCCGTTGGAATACAGATCGTTGTTTAGGATGGCGAACGCTGCTTCCGCGTTTTCTGCTGCGGTTTTGTATATTGGTTCGCCCTTGGCATCCTTGCCGTTTAACTGCTTTTGCCAAGATGGGTTATAAAACCTTTCTTTCGGCGGCAGTTCTTCCGGTTTTGCAATTCCGGGTAACCTGGTAGGTTTTAAGGCAGATCTATGCTTTCTCTCGTACTCCTCTATTTCTTCCTTCATGATTTTGATGTCATTATGGGTTTGTTGGAGATGTTGCCGAGATCTAAGCAGATGTTGCTGTTGCCGTTGGAAAGCTTGTCTCCTGGCTTCCAGCATCTCAGGGGGTTCATTGGGTCCCACTGGAGTTTGTAATAGTTCTTGCTCTTCCAGTTCTGTCATTGGCGGAGCAGTGATTTCCTTAGATTTCTTTTCCGTAGGCTTTGTGCCACTAATATCTCCAACTTCCAGGTTTTCATCAGCGAGATCAGCTGACTTTTTCTTCCGGAGTTTGTACTGGAGTTTTTTAGAAGCACGGTGCTTTTTCTTGGAAGACGGAGGTTTTTTGATAGGTTCATCCTCTGTCATCTCCTTGACATTAGGAAATATCGGAGAAGTTTCTCCGTCTTCCCTCTCTTCTACTGGCGGAGGGGTTTTAGGGCTTTCCTGGCTATCGGCACCCGTTGTATCAGCTGGTTTTGCCATTAGCACTTCATGGAACCCTTCTTGAAAGGACTTAACTTTTCTTACGAAGGCATCATCGTCCTCGTCTTCGGAGTCGAAATTATCCGATCCGGTTTCCGACTCCAATCTCGCCTCTATGGCGGCAAGCACGGACTCTGTTTCCGAGTTCATCGTCTGGTTGACGGATGTCGGATCTTCCGTCTCTGTGACGGGTATTGGTTCTTCCGTCTCTGTGACGGGTGTAATGTTGTTATCTGCCTCTTGCACGGGATTTCCGTCATCCGTGTTTTCAGCGATCTCGGATTGCACCATGCCGATAAAGTGCGTATCACTGTTTTGTCGGCGATCTGAGCAAAATCCGGCATCATAGTCGTCTTCGACTGGGTATAGGGCGGGTGGGAAATAATTGCTTTCACCGCAAAACCCCATTGCTTCCGCGGTTAATCCGATAAAGATGTTAGCAGATCCAATCGGTAAAACGTAGGCACTTACCAGGTGGTTTTGCGCCGGTATGTAGGATCCGTTGTCGAGGAAGCGCCCGACGTCGTCGTCGAATTCCAAGCTTCCGACAGTGATCGATCTTCCAATTCCGCCTAGTATCCTAGATCGGAACTTCACGCCTGACGTCGTTTGCCCCACGGTGGGCGCCAACTGTCGAGACATCGTAGTAGTTTTCATAGACTGGGGTGCCATGAGACTACGGTAGAGACGTGGGGTAACGGGATAGCGTAGTAACACAGAACACGGGATTTTACCCAGGTTCGGTACGTCGCGACAGTACGGCGTACCTACTCCTGCACTTCTCACTAATTGGGACTAAAGCCCGTATAACAGGGTTACAATGTGAGGGAATAGATCTAGCTACTCGACGAGGATGAACTTCCCGGCGAGTTGCGTATGGCTTGAGCTTGAACCTAGAACCTTGGAACTAAAAGAACTTATATAATCTATCTCCCGTCCGGCTTTATATAATAGCCGGATTAGGGCTTACAGAACCAGAAACCTAGAAGACTACGTTTAACTTGTAACTTGGAAAGTAAGGAATCCGTCTTCTCCTCCAAGCCAGATCACGCGGGCCGTGATCCGGGTTCTTCTAGAATCCGGCTTCTGCGCGTCGGACTACTGGGCCGCCCAATGGACCTAAGCCCATTACCATGTAGGCCACCCTGGTAGTCCGGCTCTTTTGTCTACCATCTTCTATACCCCTATTCAGTATATATCCGACAGTGCCAGACACAACCAATTAAGGCCAGACATTGGGTTTTCACCCTGAAGATAATCCTCGCTCTCAAAACAACAGCTCCAAGAAGAACAGTGCCATGCACAACCAATTAAGGCCAGACCTTGGGCTTTCATCCTGAAAGGTAGGACTTTGGACTTCACGCATTTTGTCGCTCCCTCTTACATACGCTGCCACGAATCTTGTAACTCCAAGTCAGTTCCCCATCGATGCAAAGACTCCGAACACCGTTGCTAGTCCTCCAATCTCACCTTCCATGACTGAGCATTGTGACCGAATTCCACCGATCCATCAATCTCCAGGCGTCGCCCATGGGAGTTCGTCGGCGGAGCCTTTCAGGTCGACACCCCGGCTTGATCAAAGAGAACCTACATCAGGATCTTCATCTTCGCGTGATGAGAAACCCAAGAACCACCTCCTTTATTCTGATGTCTCGCAGCCCCGACGCCGCGAAACGACTCCCAGCAGGGAATTTGCGGGAGGGTTCCGCATCCGCCGCCACCGGGAGCCCTGCCGCCGACGGTCCCTAACACCACCGCCTCCTGCCGTCAAAGACAGAGGAGCCCGCGCCGCCCGGGAGCCAAGCCAATGGCGCCGTCGCCGCCACACGGCCGCCGCACCATGGCCGAGCCACCCCAGATCCCATCAGCGGCGCCACCACCCCGGCCAGCGCCGGCTGCCCACGCAGACCCAGCCACTAGCCGTCGCCAGAAGAATCAGGGCCGCCGCCCCGGCGTCCATGCTCCGCCGTCCGTGCAAACCGTCCAGGACCGACCAAAGCATCTGGCCGGAGGTTTCCCGCCGCGTTTATGCTGAGGAGGCGAGGATCCGCGGGCCGCCGTCCACCACGCGGAGGGTTGTGCCTCCGGTGGTTTCCTCCGGCGGCGGCGGGTGGATGGGAAGAAGGGGGTGTGGGGACGGCGGCGGCGGCTAGGGTTCTGTCCGTGCCGCCCCTGGGAGCGAGCACGAGCGTCTGTTCAGCTGAAGTTTGTTTTTTTGAACAAAATCATTTTTTTGAAACAAATAAACAAAATCATTGGGTAGACCGTGGTGCAACTGCGCTCGGTACCTGCCTCCACATGATTGCGAGCATTTTTCTGTGGTTCGTAAGCAATCCCCTTACACTACGTCTGCAAAGTTCTGTCGTCACCAGTGACACAAATCCGGTGCCAGGTTTTTCTTTAACAGACAGTGGCAGGTTGATCGTATTACAAGTTATATGCATTGCCAAAAAGCTGAAGACCACACAATTAGTAGTGCTAATTAATACCGACCAATGTTAATTGGAGAAATGATGCTGAAGTACGCTAGACGCCACGACTGGCCTTATCACCATCTACTGTACTATTTGATTGATGCTTATCTGAGCCCCATGTACCACCCGTAGCTACCAACAGTGCTGGCCGGTTGACATTCGTCTGGCGGTCTGGTGGCTACAGCCTACGGATGATGTGAAACATCAGACATCTCGCTCTCGCCCTTTATGCAACTGTCATTGGGGGTGACACGTTTCGGTGCCAGTGACTATGTCAGTAATTTGGAATTCAGTTGTCCTCAGACAGCACGGTACCAAAACAAACCTGCAGGCAGAGCCCAAACCAAAAAAAAATCTAGACTAGCTAACAAACCAAAAGAATCTAATACTACCTCCGCTCCGATGAATAAGGCGCACACGCATTTCAAGACAAACTTTGACCGAAAGATTTGAGTAACAATATCTTGACTATATAGAGCAACTTTGAATAGGGAAAAACGCCCCCGTGCTGCTCCTCTCGAGCAGCCCGGGCGGAACCCTAGGCGCCCAACCCAGCCGCCACCCACCTCGCCTCCTCCCCCTGCCGCCGCCGGAGGGCGCCACCGGGCAAAGCCCGCGCGGCGTCGGCGGCGGCGGGGCGTCCTTCCCCGCGCGCTCCTCTCCTCGCGGGCGGCGGGCCTCTCTCCCCGGCGCCGTGTCCTGGTCCGTGGTGGCGCCGTGCGGCCCTCGTCGACGGGCAGCCTCCGTGGAGGTGGTTTCGGCGTGGTGCTACCCGGCCTCGCGCGCTCCTCTCCTCGCTGGCCCTCTCTCTCGGCTCCGTGTCCAGGTCAGTGGCGGCGCCGTGCGGCCCCTCGTCTGCGGGCTGCCGCCGTGAGGGCGTTTCCAGCGTGGTGTTGCACGGCCTCCTCCGTCTCGCCCCCATCCCGCCTCGCTGCTTCGCTTCGTGCGGGGCATGGTTGCTCGCATCGGCGCCGGCCGACCTGGCAGCGAGCTGGTGTTGGTCTGCATCGAGATTCTGCGGCGGCCGAGGTTCCTGCTGTGCGGCGGCCGCGGGATCTGGTCCCGGGCTCTCGTGCTGCCCTTCGCCCTTTCGGGCCCTCTACCGGCCGGCCGTCATCGGATCCGGTGGCCCGTGTCCATCCTGTCTACGGCTCCGGGGAGGTGGTGTGGCCGTCCTGCTCCGATGCTGCTGGCGCCCCGAGAGAAATCTCAGATCCAAATTTCTTTGGTCTGGCGATGACGGCGTCCTTCGCGTCGTTCTTCCTCCTTGGAGGCACCGCTTTGGAGCTTGTCCCGCATCGGACAGCATTGCCTCTTGTCTTCTCGCCAGCACTCTGGCTAGTATCCAGTGGGATGTGTCAGTGGTCATGGTGGACACGGCAGAGCTTCCGGGATGACCTGGGGTGGCCTCGGCTTGCGTTGCCCTTCGACCACGGGGGCGGCACTCCGGTGTCGTCGCCCAGTCTCGGCTATCCAACGCCCTTCGACCTTGTTTGGTCTCGGTGACGCATCGCCCTTCGGCTACGTTGGCGGCACACCGGTGCCGTCACTCAGACTCGGCTATCCGACGCCCTTCGACCGTGCCGGTGATATCCCTTGGTGTGCTCTTGTGGTGGTTCCACGTATTCTGCTGCGTACCCCATTGGGTTGCTTGCCTTCGGTGTTGAGGTTCTCACCGGAGATCCTCCTCTGGCGGCTGGTTCGAGGTACGTCACTCGAGGTGTTGGCCTCACAGGGGGTTTCGATTGGCTTTGTATGCTAACCTACCCCCTCCCTTTGTGTTTCCCTCTTGTTCTAGTTTCTCTTTTTTCTGTATTCTTTTTGTTTTATCTTCCCTTGTATCTCCCTGTAAGCTCTACAATCTGTTGTAAGAACATGGCCCGCCAGGCTACCTTCGAGTGGAATGGAACAAGCGGTGGGGAATCCCCCCCCCCCCCCCCCCCCCGCGTCAATCTCGAAAAAAAATATAGAGCAACTTTGACATTGTTAGATTCGTAGTGAAAACACTTTCTAATGATATTAATTTTATACCAAATACTATTATATATATGGATAAATTCTTGGTCAAAGACAAATCCCGAAATACGTGCGCGACTTAATCATTAAAACGGAGGGAGTAACCAATCTAAGCCACACTGTAGCGTGACCAGCAAATCTGAGGGACTACAGTGCTGTACTGTTTTTTTTTTTTTTTTTTTGCTGACCACCTGTGCCAAGGGGCTTGTATTCTGTTGCTGGTTCAGTTAACCCAGCTAAACCAGATGGAGCGACCCCATGGCCATGCACAGATTCCCTTGCATTGCACTTGCGTGGTGCGTGAGAGCACCGGCCGTTGACAACCTAGCATAATATGCCACTTACTAAGAACTATTTTAGTACTATATAAGATCCGTCATGATAACAGATGAATTATATGAATTACTATATAGAACAAAAATAGAAACGCTTGACACGGGTGTATGTTGATTAAGCCAGGGTCGGTCATAAACAAAACGAGTCAACTGTCAGTTTAAATAGTAAGTCAGCCTCTTCAAAACATACTATCATTGAAACAGAAATAGTTAAATCTAAATTCTCTTTCTGATATGCAGATATACCCCTCGAAAAATTGACCTACATTTTTTCTGTATGCCACTTAATTTTTTTTTGGATTAACTGAATAAACTATGATCGTAAGAACGCAAGAAGACTGTGTTACAATATTCGAGCATGTGAAGGGTGAAAAACAGAGTCCCACTCATGGGAAACACAATGAAAATAACTGAGAAAGTGAAACATCATATTTTGTGACGGTTCTGTCACTTGCCTAGTTGCTAGATAGTCTGAAGGTACATTGGAGAAACTACTGTACATGACGTGTCCCAATTATTTAGGAGAATGACAGCTTGCTGTACTCCGATATTTTTGTTCAGTTCGATCAACGTGTCGACTTGATTTCCCCATGTTGCTACAGGTATATGTCATGTGCTCTCTAGGGGAAGATGCCTATGTATAATTTCGTCTTTAATGCCTTGGTATTTATATAGTAAAGAGGGAACATACTATAGACCATTCCTATCTGGTACAGGTTTATGTCATGTGCTTTTTTGTTACTTTATTGCATATTTCACTCTTCAAATAAATTTCCCCTACAACCATGAGCTTGTTTGGTAGGCCAGCATTTTGATTAGATTATTTATGGTCTACTTATAATCTTTGAACTAAGTCCTATTACTTCATCAGGAAAAGATGCCCTTATCCTCACAACAATACCGAGTATGGAGCTTTTACAAATGACAACATTGAATAAAACTACTACTCCCTCCCTTCCGGTTTATATGTCGTGTCCATAGGTTCTCAACTGGACCAACGTAATACAAGTTATATATTATGAAAAATATACCATTGGAAATATTAGATGTTATATTTTCTAAAAAAAAATTGTGTTATACACCTTATGTCACGTTGGTCAAATTTACGACTTAGGGACATGCGCTGGAGTTATAAACCGAAATGGAGGGAGTACCAGATATTGTGTGAGTGTGTCTTTATAGTGGCACCATAGTGAATATGGCAATGGGGACACTAACCACTGGTTATTGCTCAACCAAAACCATCCCCCACGTAACAAACCTCTTCCCATCGCATCCCCGTTAATCTTCACGGGGACAATTTTCTACCATCCACATCCCCAACGGGTAGTAAATAACCAATAGTTTCCCCAACCCCGACTAAGGAGACATCGGTGAGTCAAAAAATGGATAACATTTCCTAGGCAGTAGCAAACATATAATAGGCCAAATACATATAACCACAGGAGCAAGCTACTGTGAAGAGGGTTCTCGCTAGACGCCATTGTTGTCGCTCTAGGATGCATCGATTGCAGGATCTGCTGGCTTGCGATGGAAGAGAATATGCGGCGGTGGTGGTTGAAAAGATGTGAGGTCGACAAAGGAAACCGAGACAAAGCTGCAGCGACTTGGAGTATGAGGTGGAGGAGTTGATATGGCGTCGAGTGATAGGATGGCGATGGTGTACGGTTCGAGAGAGTGGGGAAGGGACCGAGGGAGTAGGAGATCGAGACTCGGGAAGGTTTACTATGGTGGTTGAAGAGATAAGAGGGTAAAAGTGGGATGCTCTAGATTTTAGGGTTTCGTGGTTGTATATATATGATATCTAGTGTCTTGGTCTCACATGTCATATTTTGTAACGGGTACTCGCAGATAGCAGTTATGGGGAGTGATCAACTGTACCCATCCCCAGTTTGCAGACGGGGATACATTTGAATTTCATAACAACCTCGTGGGGATTAAGTCGCTACCATCACCGTCCCCTAAAAGTTGAATTAACTACCGGGGATCGGGGAATGGGGCGTGATACATCCAAAACATATCTCCTTTTCCGAACACGTTTCTTATTGTTTGCCTCTAAACTTGTGAGTTTTGCATACAACTAACACGGACTAACGCTATTTTCAGCAGAATTACCTTGGTGTCTCGTTTTTGTGCAAAAAAATCAACTTTCGGGAAAATGACCAGAAAAGATCCCGAAGACCTTAAGAAACCCGAAGACCCCCGGAGCCAGAAGGAGTCCCGGAGAGGGGCCAGGAGGGAGCAACACCACCCCTAGGCGCCCTCCCCTTGGCCGTGCCGCCTGGTGGTGTGGGGACCCAGGCACCCCCTCGGGCTCCCCTTTCGACTACTTATCGCCCTCAACCCTAAAACGACAGGGGGTTCGTCATATTCCGCAGAAACACAACAGAGCGCCGCCGCCACCCCGAAACTCAATCCGGGGATTACAAGTTCCTGTTCTGGCGCCCTGTCGGGACGGGGATTCAGAAGAGATCATCGCCATCGTCACCGCCACCTCTTCTGCATCAACCATCCATGATTCCCACGTTCATGTGTGAGTAAACACCGATGTAGGTTGAGAGGGATGGAAGGGATTGGATGAGATCGATCATGTAATAATGCCAGATTGTTAGGGCATAGTGCCTAGTATCTATTGTTAGTGTTTTCTACCGTTGTTGCAACTTGTTATGCTTAATGCTTTTCACTAGGGCCCGAGTGCCATGATCTCAGATCTAAACATGTTATTGTTTCATGAGTATAATTATGTTTCTTGATCATGTCTGCAAGTTGTTTACACATGTTATTGTCTGGAACCCGAGGCCCCAAAGTGACATAAGTTGGGACAACCGGAGGGGATGGTTTTGATGTGAGGATCACGTGTGTTCACGGAGTGTTAATGCTTTCTCCGGTGCTTTATTAAAAGGAGCACCTTAATTACCAGTAGTTTCCCTTGAGGCCCCGCTGCAACGGGCTGGTATGACAAAAGATGGTGTGCAAGTTTCTCATTGCGAGCACGTATGACTATATTGGAACACATGCCTATGGTTTCCCTAGACCTTGGATGCTTTATTATTATTATTATCTATAATGCCCATGTTTAGATTATTACATGACCTATTTTTATCCATGCAACGCCCGTTCATCCACCCTCTATGCCTATGATACTTTTCATCATGCCGTTTCCGCAAGCTACTATTGTTACTACTTTATTCCTGCTTTTATTTTACTACTACTGCTGTTATAAAATTGTTACCACTGATAAATTGTTGCGAGCAAGTCTACTTTCAGGTGCAGCTGAATTCACAACTCAGTTGTTAAGGCTTATAAATATTCTTTGGCTCCCCTTGTGTCGAATCAATAAATTTGGGTTTTACTTCCCTCGAAGACTATTGCGATCCCCTATACTTGTGGGTCATCAAGACTATTTTCTGGCGCCGTTGCCGGGGAGCATAGCTTTATTTATTTGCTCACTTGAACATGATATTGTTCGTTGCAAGCCTTTCATCATGGGCAAGACTCATGATGGAAAAGTTCCTATATTACCATCCACTACAAGGAGAGGTACAACTCTGAACACCTCTGTTTCTCTTGATTCATCGTATGTTATGTGTAAGCTTCTTACACCACCACATGCTACACACACTGTTACTTCTGCCAAGTCCGAAAATTCTTCTGATACTTTTGATGATGCTTCTATTGTGTTTGATGATACTGGTTCACTAGGTCCTTTCCTAGATGCTACAATTGCTAGAGCTAAACAAATTGAAAACATTGGAATTCTTGTTGAAAATATTGGTACACCTGTTAATTCACCTGAGTCTATTGATGATCTTGATGAAACCTATATTGAACTCAATGATGACTTTATTAAGGAAGATCAAGCTACAACTGGTGCAAGTGCTCTTAAGAGTCTTCTTGCAAGACATGCTGTGTAATATATATCTTCTCTTGATGCTAAGTTTGCCACATCTCCCATACACATTAGATACAAGGATTATAATTTATCTCTAGATTTATCTTACATATCTATTGTTCAGAACGAACCTTTTTGTGGAAATGAAAGTAAAAGTGCTACAGAACACATGAATGAGCTTTCATCTTTGAGTAGTTTATTTTCTGGTGATATCAAGCTGCGTACTTATTTTGTTACCAAGATCTTCCCTTTCTCACTGAAAGATGAAGTCAAACTTGGTTTAACAATCTGTCACCTGGTTCTATTACTAGTCCTATGGATTTGATTAATGCCTTCTTTTAAAAATATTTTCCTACTAGTGCTCAACATGCTGCTATGTAGGATATCTTTAACTTTGAGCAAATTGAAAGAGAGAAATTGCATGAATCTTGACAAGGTTTTGATCTTTAATAAGAGCTGGTCCTGGCTATCCATTACCTAAAAATGAGCTCCTAGATATATTTTATAATGGACTAACTATTGAATCTAGGACATACCTGGATAGTTGTGCTAGTTGTGTTTTCAGGAAAAGAACTCCAGAAGAAGCTGAGAAATTAATGGCTAAAATAGCCAAAAATAATGATGATTGGAATATACCAGAGCCTACACCTACACTAGAACCAACACCCAAGAAGAGAGGGATGATTGAATTAAATGATGAAGTGATGAAGGAAGCCAAGAAATCTCTTAAAGAGAGGGGTGTTAAATATGAAGATGTGAATAATTTACCTCCTATAGAAGAATTATGTAAGCCTATTTCCCATCCATCAATAGTTAAGTTACACTCTCTCCAATACTTTGATAATAGAGATATTCCCTACTCTAAACCACCTTATCAATGCTTAGATGAATTTGATAATTATGTTGTTAAGAAAGACAACTTTAATATGAGAGTGGAAAATTATCTTATGGAAAACTCTAGAACTATTGATAATTTGCATGGTATTATTGAGAGAACCTCTAATGATGTTAAAATGCTTGTTACACATTTTCATATGGTTCAAACTCAAATTTATCAACTTACTAAAGTGCAAAAAATATGCTAGCTAATGCTTCTAGAGGAAAACATGTTTGTGAAATAATTACTAGAAGTGGTGTTTCTACTTAGGACCCCTTGTATCCTGAAGGACATCCTAAAAAAATTGAACAATATTCTCAGCAACCTAAAAACAATAGTTCTCCTTCTAAGAAAAAGAAGAAGAGACATAAAAGTGTTATAGAATCTTCTAAAACTGCTAAATATCCTAATAGTATATATCTATTTCTGATGCTGAAATTAAAATGGTAATGATAAAAGTGTTGCTTCTAACAAAGAAGAAACTGTAGCTGAACCTGAAAAGCAAACTAAAATTGTGAAATATACTAAGGAGGATTTCATTGCTAATAAACATGGTAATGAAAGAGAGCCTTAGGTACAGAAAACAATGCCTTTTCCTAATAAGAAACACAAATCAAAGGAAGAAGAACATTATAACAAGTTTTGTGAATGGATGAAACCTTTGTTTTTGTAAATTCCTTTGACTGATGCTATTAAGTTGTCTCCTTATTCTAAATATATGAAAGATATGTTCTCTAACAAAAGGAAAATTCCTAATGAGGAGATTTCCAATATGCTTGCTAATTACTCTTTCAATTGCAAGGTTCCAAAGAAGCTTGGAGATCCTAGTATTCCTACCATCCCTTGTTCTATTAAAAATAATTATGTTGGAACTGCTTTATGTGACTTGGGAGCTGGAGTTAGTGTTATGCCATTCTCTCTTTATGTGACTTGGGAGCTGGACTACTAATTGTTTGATATTAACTGACTTTGTTGTGTTGGAAATGTCTGAAGATGATAATATTTCTATTATTCTTGGGAAACCTTTTCTTAACACTGCAGGGGCTGTTATTGATTGCAATCAAGGAAAAGTAACTTTTAATGGATCATACTATTTATTTTCCCAAGAAGATTGATAGAAGATATGGTCTAAATTTAATTGAAAATATTGAGACCATCAAGATTGGAGAATTTTATTGTCTCGTTCCAATGCCACCAAAAGAATATGAAGTTATTATTATTGGGACTATGTCTATCAAGGTTGAGGTAATATAATTATTTAATGATATGCAAAGTTTGCTTCATAAAACATGGTTCTGGCAACATGACTTGATCGACCTTGTTAACAAAATGATTTTGAATGAAGAGGACAATGTTTTCACCTTTCCCATTATGTTTTCACCTTGTTATCACCTTGCTACTTTAGTATAATCATGTTTTCTATCATCCATAGTCATGTTTTCCTCGTGATTATTGTGGTTATGCATGTTTTCACCTTACATACTTTTGTTTTCACCACTTCCACCTTTGTCGTGGTGTGGAGAAGACAGATGCCATGGGATGGCTTATGTTTGGGGCTGAAGGACACTGTGGGTATCCAGGGAGGGATCGCACGCCTAGCTGACGCGCTCACTACACTGCAAACAACAAGATCTACCCAGGTTCGGGGCCCTCGTCTGGAGGTAACACCCCTACATCTGCCTCTCTCTGTATATGTGCTGATGAGTACAATGGTTCCTCAAGCTCAAGGAGCTAGTGGAGGAAGAAGCTCTACCGCTATCTCTCTCTCTCTAAACAAACTACAACACTTCTGTTCTTATGTAACGAGCGACCCTCACACAGGAGAGGTGTGGCCACCTTATATACCGATGGCCACCAACTAATAGTACATGTTTAGGTGACTACACACTGTGTCGTATGGCACGCTTCCGCTTATCCCCTGACAGACGCCAAAAGTCTCCGATGTCGTGGTCGCTGACATGTCCTGTCCCCCTTGTCAGAGATAGGACGTGGCCTCGCCCATACAGCACATTGTACCAGCGTATGCATACACATCAGCACTCCTAGTAAGTTGAACCGCACGCCTGTACTGTCTCTGATTATACGGGATCAAAACGGCTCCATTGACTTTCCCTCCGAAAAGAATAGCATTATATCTATCTGGATCCTCCAAGTGCTACTCGGACGATCCAGACGGACACTCATTTCTTCACCTTGGCTTCTTGTCCTTCCTACCGAGTAACTCCATCTCGGTAGACATTCTACCCGGTAGCTCCGTACTCCGTACGGCCCAACTTGGCAGTCTGTACCTTAAACTCCATTTCTTACCAATCTTGCCCTTACGCGAGGGTAGCCCCCCGACATTAGTCCCCGAAGCTGGTATGGTCCGGTGAACTCGGACACTGGGCCATGCCAGCTTAAACCAATTTCCTCCAGAATACCTAACCGAGATGCATCCATCTTGGTCGAGTTCCAACTCGAACTCGGATTCAATCCACCATTCCTTGGTGAACTTACTCCCTTCAACCGAGTAGACCACGCTGCTTTGGCTTTTACCGAGATCCCAGCACTTAGCCAATTTTCCACAGATTTTGCCGCTCAAACGAGATTGCCTAGTTATCTTCGCGTGTAAGGATCGACACGTGGCGCATGATCGCTGCCCACGTCGCCTTGGTTCCAGTGCGGTTGCAGCGCACGCGCCCCTCACTACACAACGGCCCCACGCGTCGTCGCGTCCGTTTTGCAGAAAGGCACTCAAGTGCCCACGTCGCGTGGTGTGGGATTAACTGCGTGAGTTACGCGCGGAAATACGGCTGTGCGCGTTTCTCTGGGTGCAGTAACTCCCACGCACCCACATTCGCCTCCGCACCGGATCCGGAGCAGTTACCGCATTTAGGGGGTATAAATACCCACGCGCCGCCCGTCGTATCGTTTTCCTCGCCATTTGCCCCTTCTTCTTCTTCCTCGCTCCTCGCACGCGCACACGAAAAACATGCTGCTCCACCGCACACCATCGATCGCCACCGTGCACAGAAGAGAGTACTCCATCGCCACGCGACACCGCACACCGGAGCGCCGCCGCGTACAAGGGCCTCTCGGCTTCTCACGGATCTCTCTCGCTCTGCACCGTACTACTTCCTCCTCGCCGGTCTTCTTCGACCTTCTCACCGCAGACAGCACGCCACGGTGTTTGTCTTCCGCGCCACCGCGGCCCTTCTTCGCCCTCTGCAGCTCGAGCCCCTCCTCGAGGCCGCGCGCATCTCGGAGGAGCCGAGATCCAGAACCGCCAAGATGGACCTCAAGCCCATCTACGACCTCAACCTCGAAGGCCCTGCATCCACCCACGGAGCCTGGGAGGGCTCCAATGTGGTGGCCTCGGACATACAGTGGCTCGTGAACACTCGCCACGTGTCGCCGGGTGTCGTCTGCAGACCCCCTGGCCGCGAGGTGGAGCCGCAACCCGGAGACGGCGAACACGTCATCTTCCTCAGCCACTTCAAGCATGGATTCGGCCTTCCCATCTCCGAGTTCATGCAAAGGTTCCTCCAGCACTTTGGTTTGCAACCCCATCATCTCCCTTCTAATGCCATTACCATGCTTTCCACCTTCGTAACCTTCTCGGAAGCTTATCTTGGTGTCTACCCCACAGTAGATATTTTGGCCAAATACGTCCACTACCTCCAGCAAGTTCTCCCCTACACCGCCAATCTGAATGCCCCCAAAACAATGACCCAATGTGGCACCGCCATGATCGTCTACCGGAACACCACTGAGTATCCCCGAGTTCAGGGACTCGATTCCTGCCGCAAGTGGTAGAGGGGATTTTTCTATGTGAAGAATCCCATCCCGGGGGAGGGCGCTGTGCAGGAGGACACCATCAAGCTTCCCTCTTTTCGCATCGATCCTCTCACAGCAATGACGAACTGGAGGTACGATCCCAAGAAGACTGTACCCGAGGTGAACGTTGTAGACGGCCACCTGAAGCAGCTCGTCAAGGACGGGCTCCGAGGTGATGACCTTATCGTCACCTAGGTGAGTCGCCGGGTCCTGCCTCTGCAACTCAGGGCCCACAAGATGTGCTTCATGGGCGGGGCTCGAGACTGCACGTGCACCACCACCTTCGAGCTCAGCAAGAAGGAGGTGGCCATCTGGGCCAGGTGCATCGCCAAGGTCACCCTCTCTAAAACTTGGGATTGGGGACTCGAGCCCTTCAACCGAGATAGGCGGGCGCCCTGAGTAAGTATCTGCCATCCTACCGAGGTGTTTTCTTCCTAGTTCACTTAGCTCTTTATGCTTTATGTTTCGCATGCCCTACCGAGTAGAGTACATCTCGGTCTCTTCCTATTTTGCTTAGTTCCTTATGCTTTATGTTTTGCATGCCCTGCCGAGTAGAGTACATCTTGGTCTCTTCCGATTTCACTTAGTTCTTTATGCTTTATGTTTTGCATGCCCTACCGAGTAGAGTACATCTTGGTCTCTTCCGAGTTCACTTAGTTTTTTATGCTTTATGTTTCGCATGCCCTACCGAGTAGAGTACATCTTGGTCTCTTCCGAGTTCACTTAGTTTCGCTATTTATGCTTTGTGTTTCGCATGCGCAGCACTTTGATCGCCAGCGGGAGGAGAATAAGGAGGTCCTCTCAGAAAACTGGAAACCTGACCGGACTGGGGATGATGTCGAGCAGTACGACATCCAGGACACGCTCCCCATCCCACTCATACATCCCCCTGCTCAACCCGGTAAGTCCCGAGTTCCGACCTCAATACGGGACTGGTCCGAAGATGATAAAGGTGACAGTGATGATGATTGTATTCTTTTGGAGGTATCTAACCCCTTTCTCGGTCTCATTTGTGTACTCTTTTTCCTTGTTCTCAGCTGACTTGAACGATCAGGTGATTGACGCGGCACCCGTGTCCATTGACGCCCCCGCAGAACTGAGGAAAAGGACCGGAAGCGGCACCGTCGAGCCCCCACCCAAACGACACAAGAAATCCGGGAACAAGGGTCCCAAGGGTGGCAAAGTCACGGTGAAACGCCGAAGGAACCTGCAGCGCACGGTTGACGGGTGAGTTACTTCCGAGATGCTTCATGTTTGCATATTCCTTGCTTTTCTGCCTCTGTTGACCGAGATGCTTTCCACTAGCATTTTCTTTACTTTTCTTTATTTTCTTTCCTCCAGCGATCCCCTTGACGCTGAAGAGCCCGAGCCGCCCGCGGGACCGAGTAGCGCCCGCGGCATTATTGATCTCGATTCCGAGGACATGGACACCCACACTGACGACCGGTCCGAGATGCCCCTCCCCAACCAAGAAGACCAGGGTCTCTGCGCAGGCGTCATGGGCACCGAGATGGATAACCAAGAGACTCCGGCATAGCCGGAGTCGACCACCGAGCAGCAACATGAGCAACAACCCGAGCAACAGCCAGAGCAGCCGCCAGAACAGCAACCCGAAGTCGCGGCGCAGCAGCAAGCGCCGCATCAACCAGTTCTCCAACATCCACCACAGCAACACCGCCAAACCCACCAAGAAGAACTTCCCCACTGGAAGTAGCAGCAGTAGAAGAAAGAGCCACAACCACCACCGAGACGGCAGAAGCAGCACCTAGCACCACACCAACGGCCACATGCCCAATTCTATCCGCAGCCACAGCAACCAGCTCAGCCTCCACGACAATGAACTCAGCAGCAACAGCATCACCAAGCCCACCGCCTCCGAGAAGACCAGCAGGACCTCGCACTTTGCAGTCAGCCAAGTTTGCGCCATCGCAGGGAGCAGTGGCTGGAGAGGGTAGCAGCCAAGCGACGGGACTTGTAAAAGTCCAGGTGCACTGGCAGAAGTAGCAGAAGGCACAACAAAATAAGACCGGGGCAAAAGCGTAACCCGGTACCCTGGCAATCAACACGGACACTCAGCTCGTGGCCCGCCAGGAGCTTGCCGCAGAGCTGCGGGCAGACATTGACGCCACCCTGGACCGGATTGGCTTCATCGATTCGGAATACGATGGGAAGAAGCTGGGCCCGTTGGACCACTACCGGAAATCCTGGAACCGGGACGATGTCGGCCAAATCTCCAATCCGGTTTCATCTTCTAGCAGCACCTTGGCGCACAAGATGTACTGCCTGCGAACTGCCGCGGGAGATGCCGAGATCACCTCCAGAGTAAGTTTTGTTTTCTATCCGGTTTTTCCGAGTTGAGAAATTTTCCATTTGAAATTCATATACCATCCAGTCCCCGAGATTTGGGCCGAGTAGGCAATACTCGACCGAGTTGAAGTCTACTCGGGTCGAATCTTCCAACTAATATTTTTCTTGCTTCTCTTTAGACTTGCACCAAGTCCCGTGCCCTGATCTTCCAGAAGGTTCTCTGGGCGCACCGAGATGCCCAAGAAAAGATCTAGAACCTGTAGGAGTAACTGGGGAGCAAAGGTAATTTTTCCAAACCAAGATACTGCATATGCTTCTTCTGCATCAGTTTTCTAACTCGGTTTCTGTTTTTTCTTTCACAACTATCTTGGAGAATCAGCTGACGGACTCCGTCACTAAGATTTATTCCCTGGAGAGTAAGTGTCATATTTTCTATCTTTGCATTTTTTGTTTACGTTTTTTCATCTCTTTGCTTAACTTTGCTTTTTTAAGCACACGAGCACCGAGTCTTCACTGAGAAGCACCAGGATTGCACTGTGCTGGCCTAATCGGCACAGAGCAAAATTACGGCATTGGAGAGTAAGTTTCCTTCTTCTTTCTTCTTCCTTACTCGGTTTGTATCTTCCCTCCGAGCTGTTAACCGGACTGTTTTTCTGTATAGCTGAGCACCAATCCTTTGTTGAGAAACATCAGGAGTGCGTCTCCCTGCCCGAGGTGCAGCAGCAGATTAACGACAGCACCTCCTAGCTCCGGGTAGAACTTCAGGCCGAGAAGGATGAAGTGGCCAAACTCAAGCTGGAGGTGGCTGATGCTATAAGGGTGGCACTGCAGGCCGAGAAGGATAAGACCGGGATGAGTGCCAAGGACGCTGCCGAGAAGCTCGAGCTGTTGCAGGAGATTGACCTCCTGAAAGAGCGGAACACCGCACTCGACCAGATGGTGAGCAGCTCCCGCGTCTTGCTGGATAAACATGAGACCAATGTTGATTAGTGGTTCCACCGGCTTAAGGACCTCGCCATGGAACTGCGATGTAAGTCTTGGTTTTTCTCCAACTTGCTCTATCCGACATGTTCTCTCTGATTTCTTCTATCCGGTTGATCTCTTGCCTTAACCCGGGCATCCTGCTTCTCAGGGACATTCCCCGACCTGGACTTTGGTGCTGAAAGGGTTGTTGAGAGGGCCAGACAGCAACGGGCAGATGTTGGCTTCGACGTCACCGAGACTGTCACCATCGAGGATCAGATCGAGGGCATCAAAGCCCGAGTTCTGCCCCTCAAGGGTTTGGGAACCAACATCGTCTCCACCGCCATCCGGCTACACAAACTATTCTGGCCGGAAGTTGAGACTCCCAAGACAGTCCACGAGCTGGCCTCCAAGCTGAATTATGTCAAGGAAGAACTCAAGAAATGGCACGCTTTAGCAGCTCGAGCCGGCACAGACGAGGCCCTGCACTTTGTGCTTTCCTGGTACGAAAACCTCGACCTCAGCAAACTCCAGAAGCTGCAGAATGGATCTCGGTGGACCACAGAAGAAAATTCTATCCGGATTCATCAGGAGACGGCTTATCGGCTGGCCTCATATGCCGACACAAAGGAACTTGTGGAGGGCCCCACCGAGCCCGACACCAACAGCGAGTCCGAGGGCGATGAGGATGACGATGAAGATGGCGACGAGGGCGATGAAGGCGGCGAGGCGACGAAGAAACTGAGGTTGATGATGAATCCGAGCAGGCGGATGAGGAGATCCAGGCCGAGAAAGAGCTAGCCCCAGACTCCAAGATCGTCACCACCGAGATGGTCATCTCGGAGCCTGCTCCCGAGTTGAGCGTCTCAGAGCCCACAGCCGAGAACGCCACCTCCGAGCCTCCGACTTTGACTGCTGCTTCCGATCTCGCCACCGAGTCCTCCAACCCGGCAGGCGCTGATGCAGATGCAACTCCCTTGGCCGCGGCCTAATTGTCTATTTGTTCAATCTCAAATATTTCATAAAATCCCCGGTATGCCGGGTGCAGTTGTATCAAACAATTATCTCACCATTTGCTACGCAGTTTTATTTATGTTCTAGCAAGACTGGCTGAGTGACGAATTGCGTTAATTCGAGTCCCCGAGTTTATTTTCTTATCCACCTGGCTTTTTTGTCTTTGATCTTGCCTGCCACTTGTGGCTTTTTTGGCAGTCGAGTCATAAGATTCGGAAAAACAAGTTTATAATACTTCACAACTTTGAGATTAAAATTAAAACTGCCCAGTACTTTGCCAAAAAAACAGAAGAAAATAGCAACTTGTATCGGTTGATTAACTCTTTCTTTCCTTAGTAGTTTTTTGTGTGTTCATTGACCCTTGGCTTGTTCTCTTGCTTGCCATGAAGCCGGGTTGCGGACAACAGCAAAGTCGAAGAGTTGGCCCCTAGGTTTAAACACATTAGTAGACATACGCATGAAAATTCGAGATGATTTAACCGACATAAGAAAGTAAGAAGTAAATAACACATAGCAAGTTAGGCAAAGGCAGTCCCCGAGTTCCTACTCGGAGTGTCGACTTGGATTTCAACTCGGTAAGGAGATACATACAATGCTTTTTCAGGAATGGAAACGACGGAGTAGAGCTACATTCGAGGGGCGCTTAGTTTCCTCTCCGGATTTATCTGCCATGTTCTTCTGTGGCTCCTGTGCATCAATGAGATCGTACGCATCATTGTGCAGAGCCTTGCTCACAATGAACAACCCTTCCCACGGAGGGGAAAGCTTGTGCATCCCGGCTGTGTGTTGCACCAGCCTAAGCACTAAATCTCCTTCTCGGAAAATCCTTGGGCTTACTTTCCGGCTATGATAGCGTCTCAGATTCTGTTGATATACAGCTGATCTCGACAGAGTTAATTCTCTTGCTTCTTCTAGCAAATCAACATCATCTTCTCAGGCTTCTCTTGCCTCTGCCTCAATATAGAGGGTTACTCTCGGCGAGTCATGCTCAAGCTCAGTGGGCAACACGGCCTCTGCTCCATATACCAGGAAGAATGGTGTGTATCTAGTTGATCGGTTCGGGGTAGTCCTTAGACTCCACAACCCCGCCGGCAACTCGTCCATCCAACAACCAGGGGTTCGCTATAATGGCTCAATCAGCCTTGGCTTTATTCCGGATAGGGCCATGCCATTAGCTCTTTCAACTTTCCCATTTGATTCCGGATGCGCGACTGACGCAATGTCTAGTCGGATCCTCTTCTCCTTGCAGAACCGAGTAAAGTCTCCCTCGGCAAAATTTGTTCCATTATCCGAGATGATCTCATGTGGGTAGCCATATCTAAGGATGATATCCTTCAGAAAGGTCACAGTTGTGTTCCCATCACACTTCCGGATTAGCTTCACCTCAATCCACTTGGTAAAATTTGTCAACCATGACCAAAATGTGAGTCATGTTGCCCCGAGCTGGCTTGAAAGGCCCCACCATGTCCAAGCACCAAACTGCAAAGGGCCAAGTGATGGGAATGATTTTCAACTCGGAAGCCGGCATGTGTATCTTGTTTGCATATCGCTGGCACCCATTACACTTTCTCACTATGTTTTCTGCTTGCTGCAAGTTAGTGAGCCAAAAGAATCCATGCCGGAAAGCTTTCTTCACTAGAGCCCGAGATGAGGCATGGTGCCCGCATTCTCCCTGATGTATTTCTCTGAGAATCTCTTCTCCCTCTTCCGGCTCAACACAGCGCTGGAGCACGCCTGTGGTGCTTCTCTTGTGCAGCTCCTTGTTGATGATGGTGTAGCCCTTGGATCTTCTCTGTATTTGCATGGACGAGATCTCGTCATCCGGCAAAGTGCCATCCACCAGATTAGATAATATGGGCTGAGCCCAACTCGGTATCGCCCGAGTAGGAAACACTGGCTCATCCACCCCCATTGGATCAACTGACATGACTTGCTCTGAGTTGGAGACGAGTCCCCGAGTACTGCGAGATGATCCCCGAGATGAATGCGACAGTTCCCCGGGTTGAGTGAAGCAGTCCCCGGGTTGAGTAAAGCAGTCTCCGGGTTCTCCTTCATGATCCCCTCATCAATCTCTATGGGAACAACTTCTGATTCTGGCACCGCCGGGACGAATATCGAATCCGACTCAAGAGAAGTCTTGATGGATGGCTCCCTGAGATGCTCCAAAGCAATTCCTGCCGGGATGGACTGCCGAGAAGAGCCCAACTTGGATAGAGCATCAGCACCATCATTTCCAGCTCGGTGAATGTGGTGGAACTCACACCCATCAAAGAATACGTACATGTTTTGGACAAGGAACCGATATGAAGCCATATTGGCATCCAACACGACCCAAGTCCCCGAGGCTTGTTGAACCACCAGATCCGAGTCTCCATAGCATATAATCCGGCGGATACCAATCTCCTTGGACACTTTTAGTCCATGGACTAGGGCCTCATACTCGGCCACATTGTTGGACGCCGCAAAATGGATTTGCAGGACGTACTTGAGTTGATTCCGCTTGGGTGAGGTGAGCACAACGCCAGCACCAAGACCCTCTTTCACCTCGGAGCCAACGAAATGCATCCGCCAAAAATTTGTTTCCGGCAAGGGAGGTTCATACTGCATTTCGGCCCAATCAACAAAGAAATCCACCAAGGCTTGATATTTTATGGCTTCTCTTTTCGCATACTTCGGGGTATACGCGGCTAGGTAAATTGCCCATTTGGCTACTCGGCAACTTGAATCCTTGTTGCCCATTATTTCCGAGATGGGTGCAGTGCTCACCACTGTAATCAGATGCTCTTGGAAATAATGCTTGAGCTTCTTGGCAGCCATATAGACTCCATATGTCATCTTCTGGTAGTGAGGATAATTTTGCTTTGAGTTGGAGATCACCTCACTGAGATATTACATCGGCCTCTGCACCGACTTGCCCTCTTCTTCTCGCTCCACTACCACCACCACACTCACAACTTGGTTGGTAGCTGCAATATAGAGCAACATTGGCTCCTTAGGTAGGGAGAAGCCAGAACCGGAGCGGTACCCAGCATAGTCTTGAGTTCCCGGAAAGCCACATCTGCTTGTGGTGTCCAGACGAATTTGTCGCTTTTCTTCATGAGCTGGTACAGAGGTAAGGCCTTCTCGCCCATTCTCCCAATGAACCGGCTAAGGTAAGCCAGGCATCTAGTAAACTTCTGCACATCTTTCAGTGATCTTGGGAGAGACATGCTCTCAATAGCTTTTATCTTGGAGGGGTTGGCCTCGATACCTCGGCTAGACATGAGGAAACCGAGTAACTTTCTTGCCGGGACACCAAAGGTGCACTTGGTCAAGTTCAGCTTCATCCGGTACTTTCGCAAGTTTGTGAATGTTTCTTCGATATCACTTAGGAGTGTGTGTTTCTCCTTGGTCTTGATGACTATATCATCCACAAACACCTGCACATTTTTGCCTATCTGCTCATGCAAACATTTCTGCATGCATCTCTGGTATGTGGCCCCAGCATTTCTCAACCCAAAGCACATTACACGATAGCAATAAGCCCCGTACGGGGTATTGAAAGCAGTCTTTATTTGATCAGCCGGGTTCAGTGGAATCTGGTGGAAACCAGAGTAGGCATCAATGAAAGACAAAAGTTCACACCCGGCTGTGGAGTCGATCACCTCATCTATCCGGGGCAGTGGGAATGGATCCTTTGTGCAGACCTTGTTCAAGTCGGTGTAGTCAATGTACATGCGCCACACCACAGCGACCATGGGATCATCCATCTTCTTCTCCACCATGACCAGATTGGCCAGCCAATCCAGATGCAGTACCTTCATGATAAATTCGCTTGCTAATAGCCTTGTGATCTCGTCACCAATGGCTTTTCTTCTTTCAGCCGCAAAACAGCGCTGGGCTTGCTTCACCGGCTTGGCATACAGACGCACATGCAAAGAGTGCTCAACCAACTCCCTCGGTACACCCGGCAGATCATGATTGGACCATGGAAAGACATCCCGATTCTCACGGAGGAAGTGGATGAGCGCGCTTTCCTATTTCTCCTCCAACCCGGCACCAATGATGGCGACACGCTTTGGGAACTCCGGGTCAATGTGCACCTTCTTGGTCTACTGAGAGGCCTAGAAAGTGGCATCGTGCTGAGAGCTAGGCATCCCGGGCATGTCGAGTTGAGCGGCCTGGGCCATGGCCACCATCTCGTGTATCTTCTTCTTCTCGGCCACAATGACCATGGACTCGGCCAGCCGAGATCCAGCAGATGCGCACTCAAGCGAATGCTTGTAATCAACCGAGATGGTGATAATGCCATTGGGACCGGGAAGCTTCATCTTCAAATAGGCCGCATGAGTGGAGGCCATGAACTTGGACATAGCTGGTTTGTCGAGTAGAGCATGATAGGGGCTCTGGAGATCAACCACCTCGAACTGCAAGCACTTAGTACGGCAATTCTCCCTAGTGCCAAAGAGCACATCAATCCAAAACCGGCCAATAGGAGCACAAGATACTCTAGGCACAATGTCATAAAAGGTAGTTCGGCTGGGAAGCAACATGTTCTCGGAATAACCGAGTTTCTCCATGGTATCTCGGTACAGAATGTTGATGCTGCTGCCGTTGTGGATCAGCACCTTGCTGAACTTCACATTGATCTTGGGCCCAATGAAAGTTGGGTCTACCACTAGGGAGTAGCTACCCGGGTTGGGCATGATCCTGGGATGATTAGCCCGAGACCAGACAATGTCCTGGTCACACCAGTGCATGTAATCCAGCACTACCGGCATCACTGCGTTTACTTCCATTGCCCGCCTGCGCATGCTCTGCTTGTCATCCGGCTCGGTGGTGAACACCATGTAACTCTGTGGTGCTCCTCTTACTGATTTCGGCCTCCGCCGCCAACATTTTCATTGTTGTTGTTGTTATTGTTGTTGTTGTTGTTCCGGTTGAAATTGTTGTTGCGGTTGTTGTTGCGACTGTAGTAGTTGTTGCGGGTGTTGGTGTTGTTGCCCCCCTGCGCCACTTGGTTCACATTCTCCCTCCTCTGGTTCTCGGCGGGCCTGGGAGCAGCTGCCCGGATAGGCTGAATGTTTGAACCCGGAGCCGACAGAGGCGGAGGAGGAGGCAACTGGCCAAACCCCTCGCTCTTAATCCGGTCCCACCAGCTGCACTGTCGGGAAGTATGGTTTGCCGACCTACTCGGATGTCGAGTGTGGTAGCTGCACGGACTTCTTGGGATCAGTCCACTGCTTCTTGAAGTTCTGGTTCTGGTTCTGCCCATACTGGGGCCCAGCATTCTTCTGCCTTTGGCTCCTTCCTGCATCCGGTTGATCCGGGTCAACTGTGGCTACATGATCCGAGCCATAGCGGATATCCGGCCTGTCATCCCGCCTCTTGTTCCGGTAATCTTGGCGATCATTCCACCCGCCACCATCATTGCCTTGGTTTCTTCTTATCGGCTCAAATGAGTCGAGCAGAGGCTGAGTAGGATCACCGAGTGCGTAAATATCAGCAATCTTGATGGTCTCGGCCAGTGTACTCGGCATCTCCCTCTGCAATTTCTGCCACAGCATGCTGCCATGTCGGCAACCTTGAGCATTCCAGGAAATAGCCTTAGACTCATTCACACCTTCACAGGTGTTTCTCAGTGTGCTCTACCGAGTCATATACTCTCGGTCAGTCTCCTCCCCCCTCTGCTTGCACGCAGAGAACTGGTGTGGCCTTTTGTAGGTGCTTGTGAAGTTGCTGATGAAAGCCTCCGAGAAATCAAGCCAGCAATTGACGCTGTCTCTCGGCAGGTTGTTCAGCCAAATCTGGGATGGGCCCTCCAAAATTTGGGGCACGTACCTCACCGCCCACCTGCGGTTACTGCTGGCAATGTGCACGGCAGTTACATAATCATTCAGCCAATCTTCCGGATTGGTGCTGCCATCATATGTCTTGGTCCCTCTTGCCAAGCTGGAACTTGGGCACATCTGGTTCATTCATGATTCTGGGACCAAAACAGAGCGGTCCCGGAGGGCCTTGCAGCTCCATCTCCTCTGACTGGTAGATTATGTCCAGCTTGTATCTTGCATCACTCGGCTGCAGCACTCGTGCCCCCAACCGAACTCCAACACCTCTAGCATCAACATATCGCTCATTTCTTTAGTACCCGACTTGCTCCATTGCTGAGTAACCGTCATTGTATCGGTCCTGCTGCGCAGCACCGGGTTGGGGAACCAGGTTGACCACAGGGGAAACCACATGTGGTTGAACAGCAGGTGTGGCACCGGGTTGAGGCTGAACCGGGTTGGTAGCCGGGTGCCGAGATGGACCATCTCTGTTGCCTCCTTGTCCCTCTTGCTGGACTCGGGCAGCATTATGGCCACCACCTTGAACAATGTGTTCTTGCCCGGGTTGCCGCTCTACAGCGGTCCGTTTTTCGGCGACAGCCGAGTCATACACTTGCATCTGTTTATGTCTCCCGGAGTTCACACTCCGAGATCTCCCACCACCGAGATGCGGTGAGGAGGCCTGGCCTACAGATCTCGCCCCATGCAAATGAACAACATGAACCGCACCGGCTCATGGATTTGCCTTTCGGAAAGCCTCGTTCTGCCTACCAGCTTCAAGAACAAGCTCATTAAGCCGGTCCTGCTACCTAATGCGAGCTTCACAGGTTAGATTCGGTAACTCGACAGCAACTGCTTCTGCTGCCCTAAGCGTTTTAGCAGGAGTACTATACTTGGGCCTACCATGTGAAGTAAAGCTAGCAGATTTACTAGCAGTTCTACCATCTCTAGCCAACTCGGCACCAAGGTTGCGGCGGATGAGCCCTATACGACTAGGGTTCTTGGCAACAGGAGTAAGACCATGAGCCCTATTGTACTCATTCTGGTCGAGATCGAACTCTTGCCTGGTTTTCGCCATCTCGGTGGCCTCCATCAGGAAGGCCTGGCGCTGCTCCTCGAGCTTCTCCCACAGCACAGTCGGATCCATATCCGCAGCTATGGGCCTGCTCAGCTTCTCGATGACATCAGCGAAGGGAACCGGTTTCGCGGTTGGTGCAGCAGGAGCCTTGAAGCCCGGTTGATTCTCAGGCCTCTCCATTGGCTTGTGGCCCAGCCCAGCCGACGTGCCAACATCATCGGTCACACCGAACGCGCCCTTCTCGGCAGCGGGAGCCGGACCGGTCATCATCACCTCAACGCTGCCCGCAGAGCCACCGATAGGCAGCCCGCGGATGGCGAGAACGGCGGGAGGATGAGCAGGAACGAGCACCACCTTGGGGTATTCGCGGATGACGGTGGTGGAGACGTACACCAAGTGTGCGCCGAAGCTGATGACAGAGCCGCCCTCGGGCACGGGCCTGCCGTAGAAATCACCAGCGTTGTCGGTGATGAAGTCGAAGGAGCCGATCTGTGGACAAGGCCACAAACCACACGCTCCCCCGAACGAGTAAGAGGTCCCGTTCGGATAGAAACCCCAGCCAGCGCCGCTGCTGGCCCCACGGTGGGCGCAACTTGTCGTGGTGTGGTGAAGACAGATGCCATGGGATGGCTTATGTTTGGGACCGATGGACACTGTGGGTATCCGGGGAGGGATCGCACGCCTAGCTGGCGCGCTCACTACACTGCAAACAACAAGATCTACCCAGGTTCGGGGCTCTCGTCTGGAGGTAACACCCCTACTCCTGCCTCTCTCTGTATATGTGGTGATGAGTACAATGGTCCCTCAAGCTCAAGGAGCTAGAGGAGGAAGAAGCTCTACCGCTATCTCTCTCTCTCTAAACAAACTAGCAGCACTTCTCTTCTTATGTAACGAGCAACCCTCACACAGGAGGGGTGTGTCCACCTTATATACCGGTGGCCACCAACTAATAGTGCATATTTAGGTGACTACACACTGTGTCGTATGGCACGCTTCCGCTTATCTGCTGACAGACGCCAAAAGTCTCCGCTGTCGTGGTCGCTGACATGTCCTGTCCCCCTTGTCAGAGACAGGACGTGGCCTCGCCCATACAACACACTGTACCAGCGTATGCATACGCATCATCACGCCTAGTAAGTTGAACCGCACGCCAGTACTCTCCCTGATTATACGGGATCACAACGGCTCCATTGACTTTCCCTCCGAGAAGAATAGCATCGTATCTATCCGGATCCTCCAAGTGCTACTCGGACGATCCTGACGGACACTCATTTCTTTCTGAAGTTGGTGAACTGATGACAGGGAAGCCAACACTTAACACATGCAAGTCGAACGGGAAGTGGTGTTTCCAGTGGCGGACGGGTGAGTAACGCGTAAGAACCTGCCCTTGGGAGGGGGCAACACAGCCTACGCTTGCTGCTTGCTGGTTTTTTACATCATCCAATCCACAACAAATCGAATGAAACCGCAACATGTGATTACTCAATACCGGAAATATTGAGTAAAGTGATTAGTGAGCATCACCCTTTCCTTTTCAATCTTGTTGTTGCTGTTCCGGAAGGTAGAGATTAGCAGAGGGGTGCCTATTCTGTGAGGGAAGAATCGCGCACAGGCAAGGTGAAGAATCGCGCACAGGCAAAGGGAGAAATTGCCCGCGCGCGTATATAGTATTGACTACGTTTTTCTCTCATAATAGGAAAAACCTTATGCTTTGAAGATGCACTTCAGAAATGCTTGATTGATGTCTGAGTTTTATTCCCAAGAAAAGACTAACAAAGCAATCGTTCACGTCCCAGAAGTCTATCAATTAGATAGCCTTCCGGTCTGGTTTCTTTTGTTGTTGTTAGTCAATTCCTGTCATTAGCCTAGGAAGAGACTACCGAAAAGTACAAATAGCACTCTTCTTTAGTCAAAGGTAGAGGGAATCGATCAGATTCCTACCAATTTTTCTTTTGAAAAGAAAAAAAAGTGTCTTACTTAGACATGTCTACCGCCCTAATAGATCGAGGGGTGACCCCTCGAACTGAGCTAATGTGTTCATTTCAGGAAAAAAAGTCCTTTTCTTGTCTCATCAGAGACACATGGACCACTTGAATTGGTCCAAAAAATAATCCAAAGTCAAGTGGAAATTACCCTAGCTCACTTTCGTGCCTATCCAGTCTAGTCCTCGCTTTGCTTTTTCGCCTACTTCTTTGGCCACCGTCCTAAGGAATAACGGTTCAGGTTTTTTACGACCCGGCCTAGGTAACGCCCTGTATTCGTTATCCAGAAGCGACAACATAGTAAATGGCTCTCTAAGGTTGGTTTATTCCGCATTCGCCTGTCGAGGAGCCTTCCATTCACTAACAGCCAGTGACCCGCTTGTATGTTGCCTGCCTTGGATCTCGAAGTGATCTATCTCTTTCCTCCACTCCCTCAAACTAGCTAAGAAATATCTTTTACCGCTACGCGGGTCCAGTAGACACCGAACTGAGTCCAAGAAAAGTTTCCGAAAGGTGGTTTGCCAGTATTTGTATTCTTCTACCCCTTTCGCTCTTGACATAGTGTCTTCCCCCTTTTCCATCCTTTCCCTCTCTTTCAACTCGATGACCCCGCAGGTGACGGGACAGACATATACTTTTTATAGTGGGGTCCTAACACCCTCTGTTTTTCTCGACATAGTGAGAAACACCTGTTTGTTCTACCCTCTTCCGAGGGCGTGAAAAGGACATACCTTGACACTCGAGACTGACTATTGTCATTCCTCAAAAGCTAAGCTTATCGATTGCCATCGATAGATTATCAATTTGCGTTACGTTCACTTGAGTACTAGGCTTCCGACTTTAGCTTCTCTGTGCTAAAGCTAAAGTATACTACCCAGCTAGCATTGGAAACGTGGGAAGCAACTTGCCAATCTTAGACATTGAATTTTCTGATGATAGGAAGTCGTTGCTTAATAACTATCCAAGAGGGCACTCGGTACTTTGAGACGCTCCCTTCCTACTGAGTAACTCCATCTCGGTAGCCATTCTACCCGGTAGCTCAGTACTCGGTACGGCCCAACTTGGAAGTCCGTACCCAAAACTCCATTTCTTACCAATCTTGCCCCTACTCGGGGGTAGCTCCCCGACAACCTTTGTTTTCTTTGGTTATGTGCCTTTTGGAGTGTCATAGAACCTCTGTAGTTATGTTTTTTTTTCACCTTTCCACATTTGTTTTTCTGGGCTTTAATTAATTATTAAATTCTGAAAATACATCAGAAATAAAGTTTCTCGAAAAATTCCAGAAAAATTATAATAAATTATTTCGTCAAAAATGAGGCAGAGAGCCACCTCGGAGACCCCAGGGGGACCCACCAGTCAGGCACACCACAGGGTGGCACGGCCAGCCCCTGGTGGCGCCTAGGCATGGTGTGGGGCCCCCTGGCCCTCCACTAACTCTCTCCCCTGCCAAAGATTCCTCTCTCACCCCACAAACTCAAAACATTTCCTGTAACCCGTGGTCTTGCTGTTCTTCCTCGGGATTTTTCGATCTCTTTGATGAGCCCACCATTGTTGCTGAAATTTGGTGCATTTGCTCTCCGGTATGTGACTCCTCCGATTATCCAAGTAGAATTTTGTATCGTGGAGTATTTCTTGAGTATTTTGCTACTGTAGGTGACAAATTATGTGATTTTGCATGCTTTATTTAAGTAGAAATAATTTAGTTTTGATGCTTGATTTGCACTCCTATAAGTCTCTATGGTAGTTTCCACCTTGTAGTTGCTTGAAATCAATTTTTGTGATGATTGTTAAAAAAATTCAGAGATGGAGCACAATGTGTATCAACTAAACCAGAATGAGTTGGAGTTGCATGAGGTCATGCTTGTGCACCGTGAATAAAGAGTGTTTCCATCGATCTATCCATGTCAGGAATTCATGCGTGCTACGGGAATTCTGCAGGATTTCTATACTCTTGTGCAAAATGCAGGATTGGGTCATTTATTTGAGGATGAACCTACCCAAGATATTAAACTAACCATGTCTGTGGTGCAGGTCTTTCTCTTTAGATGGTCTTTGACTAACCCTACGGTCCATTACAAAATTAATAAAGTTGTTGATTTGCCTTTTAGTGATTTTTGTGCAGCTATCAAGGTGCCACAATGAGGTTCATGTGAGAAAATAAGAGGGCAGCCCAAACCACAGCTGGAGTTATATGAGGAGATTTGCCAAGGCAGAAGATTCACGGGGAAGAGTGGTAAAATACGATAAATTCAACTCCCTTCCATTCGATACTTTGCTTATTTTATTTCTAAATGTGTATTAGCAAGAAAAATTGCCAAGAAGCTATCTATTTATGATCTGGCTTTTATCTCAGCTGCTTTAAGACATGATAGGTCTTATAACTTTGGTGCTTTAATTGCTTACCGTCTCTAACTTAACCGTGAGAAGGGAGGTATCTGTGGAGGTCTTATTGCCTCTCGCTTGCTAGCTTTGCATGGTGTGGAGCCACACCCTCGAGACCTGCAGTTTCCTTTAGAGAGGCTGGACCTTGTTTCCATGATTCAACATAAGTTTCTCTCTACCCATGTGAAAATACAAGGATGCCGCCCAGAGGGGAGGGGTGAATAGGCGCTTTAAAATAATTACGGTTTAGGATTGAGTAAATGCGGCATAAAACTAGCGTTTAATTTATCAAGCACAAAACCTATATAAGCGGTTTACCTATGTGCACCAACAAATTATGCTAAGAAAGATATACAACTATGTGATATCAAGATAGATGACTTCAAACACGATGGTTATCACAAAGGTAAATGCATAAGTAATGAGCTAGAGTGTAGAAATAACCGAAGCACAAGGAGACACCGATGTGATTACCGAAGTTCCTTCCCAAGGGAAGTACGTCTTTGTTGGAGAGGTGGGGAGCCACCTAGGCACTCCTCAATAGCATAGATGTGCACACCTTATTCTCCTTGAGCTTCTCCGGTGAGGGAGATGCTCGTTTCCACTATGAGGTCGACTTGAAGGCGTTAACCAAACATTACACGGGGTTGAGCCTATCTCCACAACTCAATTGGAGGATCTCAACGAAGCTTCTTGCAACAAGGTGGAATCCCCAACAACTAACCGTGTAGGGTGCTCAATACATCCAAGAGGAACAATCTCTCCGGTGACCAAGCACCCAAGAGTAACAACCTCACGAACTTCTATTTCACGAATCTCGTCGGGAACTCAAACCGATGCACCTAATGCAATGGCAAGAACACATAAAGTGGTCAAGAACTTATCTCCGAAATACCACCAAAGAAACTCATGATATGGAGGGAGGAAGGAGGAAGAACAAGTAAAACAACAAATGAATCCCTAGATCTAGATCCAAAAGGTTCCCCTCACAAAGAGAAGGGATTGATTGGTGAAGTGGTAGATCTAGATCTCCTCTCTCTTCCCTCAAGTGGAAGGAAGAATCATTGGAGGTATTGAGAGATAGCAAGCTTTTGGAGTTTACAATGGAGGTCAAACTTGGCCAAAAAGTTAG
Source organism: Alopecurus myosuroides (assembly GCA_028641055.1). Taxonomy (NCBI): domain Eukaryota; kingdom Viridiplantae; phylum Streptophyta; class Magnoliopsida; order Poales; family Poaceae; genus Alopecurus; species Alopecurus myosuroides. Next base: position 265,857,041 of record CM054062.1, read on the forward strand.
ACAACCATTGAGGAAGAAGGCCACTTAAATATGTCACCCAAATATCCAACCGTTGAGGGAAAAATCGCGCAGGGGCGGTACCTCCGGTGAAACCACCGGAACTACCGCCCCCCGGATGAGTTAGAACACCAAAAAGTCTGGAAAACTGCCCCAGGCAGCGGAACCTCCGGTGGTTTCACCGGAATTACCGCCACGGGCATCCCGAAAGGATTTCCGGCAGAACCACCACCGGAACTTCCGGTGCTGGAAAAACTGCAGAACACCCGGTACGAAAACGGTCGTAACTTTTGCATTCGGACTCCGTTTTTGATGTTCTTGGGCTCGTTGAAATTGCAACGACGAGCACTACAAGAATATGCAGAGAAAATCATAGCAAAAAAATGGAAACCTCTAACAATAAAAATGTGATAAGTTTTCATACGAAATCCATTTTTGATGAACTTGAGCATGACATGAAGAACATGACGAGCTCTAAATCCTCACATGAAGAAAAATCAAATAAGAACCAAGAAGGATGATGCCAAGTATGAAAAGGTTTGATCTCTCTACGATATATACGTTCAAGATACACATTCAAGAGCAACTCTTGATAGTACGGTTATCTATCCTATAGTCCGGTCTCCCAACTAGCATAATGTGACCGGTAAAACAGAAACACTATCTAAGGCATATCTTTGCCTTGTGCAATCCAATTGAGCTAGATGATGACGATCTTAATCACCTCAAGTTGTACCACCTTTCTTGATTGCGCTTCGCTTCCTGAAGACTTGTAAATTGCTCCCCCATAAGCTAATATGAGAGAGCTTCTCATATGACCATCTTCACTTGACCATAATGTCTATATGGGTGGCAAGCTTTGCACACCTACTTGATCAACCAAGTATCTTTTCTTTATTCATGATGATGATGACTTGAAGGTAAACATGAATGTTCACACAATCTCCTTCTTCAAGACATGGTTGTAATATGGTCAATAGTAGCATGACAATTCTTATCTTGATCATATAGATATATTCATTATAAGTGATGATCTTAATAGCATCCAAACTTGAATCCAACACATGGAGTTCAAGTGGTGCCAATGGACAAACCTACAAGAATGTATGAATGCAAACATTAGTCCATAAGGATTGTCATTAATTACCAAAATCATACATGGGGGAACCATGCAATTTCAATCTCCCCCATTTTGGTAATTGATGACAACCCCTTGTACGAGGGTTTATATAATGAATTAAGCAAACATGAAAAACAAACATGCATGGATGAAAGAGCATGAAAGTTAAACGCTTAAGAACAAAACCAAAGCATAAAAGAAAATTCCCTTAAACCCTCTAAATCTCTCCCCCATTGGCATCCATTGCCGAAATGGGTGGAAAATTTTAGACGGCCAATATAGTAAGAGCTCCCCCATATGTAGGAATATTAAATGAAGAATAGATGGGGGAGATCAAGATATACTGAGGACCAAGAAGATTGCAAATAATATCATATTTCTCTAAACTTCTTCCAAAGAAAGGCAATCAATCAAAATTATCCAAAAAACCGAGTAAACACAAGATTTTATGATTTGAGCAAAAGAGTGTTTTAAAGAAAAATGTAGAAGCTCCCCAATGTTCATGCACTATTTAGAATTCTTGCATTTAAATACAAAGTGCGAAAATATGGAATTGTCACTCCCCCAATATCCTTTAGAACACAAAACAAGTGCAAGAGATCATAGATTAGAAGAAAACCAAGGCGCTTAAAAAATTGGTTGAGCACCAAGAGAGGATACCAAATCAAAATGTAACTCCTCTTATGTGTATAAGTTTCTAAGTAGACAACAATCATGATGATATACATCCACAAAGAAACATGTACACATAAAATAGTTACTAAAGAAGAGAACGTGATATCAAAGAGAAAGTCATAAATACACCAATAAGTTTTTTTTCTTTTTAAATGAAAGCATAGCACATAGCTCAAATTTATCCTTAGAGGGATATAAGTGAAAATCCAACACAAACAACTCAAAAACATCACAAATATCAATAAGTGAAAAAGAGATAGTTGCAACGTTTTGATAGAAGCAACAAGTATCATAATGAAATAAAAAATGTGCAAATAAAATATTTTCATGCCAAGATGCAACCTACACAAGGTTGAAAACAAGATAAGGTATGCATGAGGTAGATACTTGTTACCGAGATGGCAATGGTGATGTTGTAGTAGATAATATTTAATTCATCATCCTAGCTTGACTCCGATAAGCACATGGTGACGACACCTTCCTTGAGAATGTGAGAAGCATCCAATGCATCTCAAATGTTCCTAAACATATTTAAGTACAAAATGGTCCCCGAACTTATTGGGTACCAAGTAGTTAGGCAAACTACAATACATAGGATAAGATCCACATAAATATGTGCAATAGATACTCCTCCCCCATACTAGTTGTTGCCCACTTTCCCGTACCAGCGGTAGTATCGGTGTTCCCGACGGTACTACCGGTGCGGACAGTGTCCCAGAGCCCAAAGGGATCTCTCCATGCTCACCTGAATCCGCAACACCGGAGGTACCGATGGAATTAGCGGTACTGCCGGTGGCCTCCTTCTTTGCCTCCGCGATGTACCAACAGAGAGTTGGTTGGTACCACCACCGGTACCAGCACTGGTGGTGGACATCCCATGGAATCCTGAAGAAACGCTGGAGGTACCGGTGACACCAGCGGTACTACCGGTGACCTCCGTTGTGGCCTCCGCTATGCACCAACAGAGCATCGAATTGGTGGTACCACCACCGGAGGTTGCCTTCCTGGAGATGTGCTGGAGAATACCATGGGGTGATACTACCGGTGGTTTCACCGGTACTACCGCCACCTGGAAAAAAAAAGACTGGCCAGCTTCCTGCTTTGAGATTTTCGTCGATTTTGGATTTGGTGGAGTTTACCCTACATATTGGATCAAAGAAAGTAAAGTATGCCATAACAATTGCATTAGTAAATATGCATGCAAATACTTTCAAGAACCAAAAGGGATACGATGTGGACAAAAACACCAAGAAAACCAAAGAGGGTGCACAAGATTGTGACACGACAAAAGGTTGTCCAGATCATACCAAAGATCCAAATCAACACATGGTTGATAAGAAACCAATTTGAAAACAGATCAAGTGAAAAAGAGATACACAAAGAACCATTTAACACTTGAAAGAAACCAAATAAGATTTAAATCAAGAAATGAGATATTGAACTCCCAAAAGATATACCAAAAGAAAGATTCATTAATGAAAAGAAGTCCAATATCCAAAATAGATAAATTTGAAATAAATCAATGAGAAGATAACCAAATCCCAAAAACAGCAAAGTTCAAACAACTAAACCAAACCCTCAACACTTTTCATGATGGCACAAAGTACCAAGACGAAAAAGGTTTGTCTTCCAAATAGACATGTCATCGGGATTAAATACCAATTGAGAAAGATCTAAAGACAAATGAACAAAAACAGTGTTCTAAATAATATAGGAAAGCTCCCCCATGATTTGTGCATTACTTATAATTTTGTATTTGAATACAATATGTACACAAGTGGGATCCTTGCTTTAGCTTTACCAATTAGAACACCAACCAAATATGAGTAAACCAAAGGGATTCTCAAAAGGCAAGGAAGACAATGGAAGAAAGCACAAAGAAATTACTTGACAAAAAATATGGAAAAAAGAAGAAATAGCCCAAGTAAATATGATCAATACATTATACCACAAATAAGATTATCACTTGTCAAGGAAAAGGAGAGGAGTTATTACTCGGTGGTATGTTGCATACATATTAATGATCATATTAATAAAACAAAAGCTTACGAAAAGGGTAGGAATGAAAACACCATGCTTAAATGGAGATTCTTGGTGGCTTCAAAAGTCGAATGATCATGCAAATCAATGATTAATATAGCATGAAGCAACCGGTTTCCAAGAAGGTAAATACTAGTGCAGATTTGAGGAAAACAGCACCAAGAAACTCTCTCACAAACAAGATACCCAAAGATGAGCAAATAAAATCATTTAAGCAAATTCAAACTTGTTTGAACACACATGACACAGAACAAGATAATTAACAATATCAATTCTAGGTCGCAAGACCTCAAATGTTCACATTCTTTAGGCTTGTAATATGCACAAAACATATTACTCCCCCATAATGTGATAATTTGTATCTTCTTAGCAAGAGGCAAACAAATACCAACTAGAGATAATTAATAGAAATTAGAATTTGAATTTCTCATGAGTATGACATACCACATAGAGACTACATAATATTGAAATATAAATACTAAGTGGTATTCCTCATGTATACACATTTTAGGATTGTGAAGTGCCAAAGGCATATTACTCTCCCAAAATGGGATATTCCATTAATCACTCAAAAGAGTCAAATAAGATACTAACAAGATGCAACTAGGCTCAAAGCAAACTCATACATACGTGTTGTGAGAACCGACAAACACATACTAGATTACTCAAGGATAAGTAAGTGGTAAGTACAACATATACAAAATACAAGCAATGTACAAAACCAATACATGCAAAGGGGCAAGCAACTTTCAACGTATATATATAATGTAAATACAAGTTACCGCAAGAAGGAGCATGGAATATGAGATAGAGACATGATAATACATATTACTTGGCTTAAGGAAAATATACGTGATGAAGATCCCTTAATTCTTCATGATATAGCCAAGTCTCCAATGCCCTCCAATAACACCTATTGATCAAGTTTGAGCTTGTTGGTCCCCAACCAAGTTGGATCCTAAGAGGTTAGTCACAATAGGCTTGGCAACCCAAATGGTTCTTTTCTTGACAACACTTTGAGTACCAACATATTTGGCAAACACATTGCCCACATTGTCCTTCTGAATGGAATACACATCATCAATTATGATAGGGTTGGATAATGTACCATTAGTGCATGAAGAAGCAAGATGGCCCTTTTCACGGCATAAGTAGCAAGAACGACTCCTTCCATTCTTCTTAGTTGATTTCTCAACTTGAGACGCATTAGCTTGAGTCTTCATGGGAAGAGTCCTTGCTTCAACTTTAATTTGAGATTGAGGTTGAACTTGTGGCCGCTTCCCTTGTTGCTTCTCGCTAATTTTCTTCTTCTTCAAAGGGCATTATCTAAAATGATGCCCTTCAACCTTGCACTTAAAGCAAACAATCTTGGCCAAATTCTTGACTTGTTCATGGCCCTTCTTCTTGTCGACCTTGGACTTGTTCTTGTGATTGGAAATGAATCCAAGTCCTCTCTTGTCATTGGGGGATTTTTGGACACTCAACATATTGTCAAGTGTGGACTTCCTTTTATGACACTTATCCATGTCTTTCTTCAATGAATTGACTTGAGCCTTGAGCTCTTTGATTCCCTCTACATGGTTAGTATCAACACAATAGCTAGAGGAAGTAGATGCATAATTATTAGAGAAACAAGGTAAGGAAAGCAATTCATCATAAGATGTGGGAACATTATGAGAGAATGAATTACTAGGACTAGCACAAGGCAATATAGCATTTAGAGTAGAGATTGTGCCTTTGTCCACATGAGGCTCACACGATGTTACCTTAGTTAAAATATCCTCATGAGCTAATTTTAGCCTCTCATGGGAGACTAGAAGATCCTCATGAGAGCTTTTAATGAGTTTCTTCCAATTTCCCATAATTACTAGTTAGAAACTCAAGTTGAGCCCGTAGCTCAACATTCTCCTTTAATATGGATGCTTCACAAGAAATATAGTTAGTAGCACAAGAATCATGATTTTTAGCTTTGAGGTCATTGGCAAGAGCAAGACATAATTCATTGTCCCTTCTAAGATTAGAAACGCTAATAGCATAGGTTTCTCTAGACTATATAGTTTCTCTTCGAGAGAAAATCTAAGGGACCGCTCTTTCTCAAAAGCCTTTTCAAGCTCTCTGTCCTTGATAGAATGACTACCACTATGACTTTCCAAAGTCACGATGATATCCTTCTTTTCATCTATAAGAGAGTTAGCCTTATCAAGTTGTTCTAGGAGAGCATTCACATTTTTCTTGGTCTCACCATCAAGGCTTGCTAACCACAAAGTTATCCACTCATCTCTATCATTATGAGATATATTGGGGTTCAAAGTAGAAGATACCTTTTAATCCTTGGCCATGAGGCAAAAGGTGGTAGATGATGGTAGATCATTACTTGAGACACCACTCAAGTCCACATCTTGTTCCTAGAGAGTTGGGTTTCCTTTACATTGTTAGCCATACAAATATTATAGGAAACACAATCATTTTTATCATGGGAACAAGATAAATCAAGCATATCATCATGAGATTTAGTTAAGCAATGTCGACATGATATGAAAAGACTATCAACACAAGCATGTAAAACATTTTTGGTTCTAGTTGTGTTTAAGTCCAAAGATGAGGCATGACAATAAGATAGAGATGAAGGATCATCAATAGTAAGCTCACTATCATTATTGCAAATCCTATAACTACTCACCATCTAAGTAGTTTGTGGCTAAACACATTTTGGTGAAGTAGAAGAAGTTGAGAACACATCACGACCGGAATTGGAGGCATAACAATCATCCTCTTCAACATTGGACACACCATATTTATCTTGAAGCTTTGTCCATAACTCATGAGCATTCCGGATAGGAAAGAGTGGTTTAATAACTACAAGGCTCACAAGAAGGAAAAAATCATTAATAGCAAGATAATCGAGAGATAAGTTTTTCTCTTCCTATAAAGTTGGATTTTGAGGATCCTTTGGAGGAGAAAAACCCATCTCTACAATTTGCTCCATATGTGGGTCCATGACGCAAAAATAAATAAGCATGCGAAATTCCCAAACATCATAGTTTGTGCCATCGAAATAAAATGTGGGATAGTGCACTAATTCACTAAGCGACATCATTACTCTCAAGGCGGTGAAGCCTAACAATGAGAGACCTTGCTATGATACCAATCGAAAGTACAAGTATGCCGCCTAGAGGGGGGTGAATAGGCGCTTTAAAATAATTACGGTTTAGGCTTGAGTAAATTCGGAATAAAACTAGTGTTTAATTTATCGAGCACAAAACCTATATAAGATAGGTTTACCTATGTGCACCAACAAATTATTCTAAGAAAGATATACAACTATGTGATATCAAGATAGACGACTTCAAGCACGATGTCTATCACAAAGTTAAATGCTTAAGTAATGAGCTAGAGTGTAGAAATAACCGAAGCACAAGGAGACACCGATGTGATTACCGAAGTTACTTCCCAAGGGAAGTACGTCTTCGTTGGAGAGGTGGGGAGCCACCTAGGAGCTCCTCAATGGCACAGATGTGCACACCTTATTCTCCTTGAGCTTCTCCGGTGAGGGAGATGCCCGTTTCCACTATGAGGTCAACTTGAAGGCGTTGACCAAACCTTACACGGGGTTGAGGCTATCTCCACAACTCAATTGGAGGATCTCAACGAAGCTTCTTACAAAAAGGTGAAAGCCCCAAGCACTAACCGTCTAGGGTGCTCAATACACCCAAGAGGAACAATCTCTCCGGTGACCAAGCACCCAAGAGTAATAAGCTCACGAACTTCTCTTTCACGAATCTCGTGGGGAACTCAAACTGATGCACCTAATGCAATGGCAAGAACACACAAAGTGGTCAAGAACTTCTCTCCCAAATCCCACCAAAGCAACTAATGCTATGGAGGGAGGAAGGAGGAAGAACAAGGGAAACAACAAATGAATCCCTAGATCTAGATCCAATAGGTTCCCCTCACAAAGAGGAGGGATTGATTGGTGAAGTGGTAGATTTAGATATCCTCTTTCTCTTTTCCCTCAAGTGGAAGAAAGAATCATTGGAGGGATTAAGAGATAACAAGCTTTTGGAGGTCAACAATGGAGGTCAAACTTGCCCAAAAAGTTAGGGAACCATTGGGGAAGAAGGCCCCTTAAATAGGTCACCCAAATATCCAATCGTTGGGGGCAAAATCGCGCAGGGGCGGTACCTCCGGTGAAACCACCAGAACTACCGCCCCTCCCGGATGAGTTAGAGCACTAAAAGGGCTGGAAAACTGCCCCAGGCAGCGGAACCTCTGGTGGTTTCACCGGAGGTACCGCCACGGGCATCCCGAAAGGGTTTCCGGCGGAACCACCTCCGGAACTTCCGGTGCTGGAAAAACTGCAGAACACCCGATACGAAAACGATCGTAACTTTTGCATCCGGACTCTGTTTTCGTGTTCTTGGGCTCGTTGAAATCGCAACGACAATCACTACAAGAATATGTAGAGAAACATAATAGTCAAAAATTGAAATACAAAACCAAATTATGAAAGGTTTGACCTATCAATAAAGGACAACCGGTAGAAACCTCCAACAACAAAAATGCGATAAGTTTTTCATACGAAATCCATTTTTGAAAAACTTGAGCTTGACATGAAGAACATGACAAGATCTCAAACCTCACATGTAGAAAACCAAAATAAGAACCAAGAAGGATGATGCCAGGTATGTAAAGGTTTGAGTTCTCTACGATAGATACAATCAAGATATGCTTCAAGAGCCCCTCTTGATAGTACAATTATCTATCCTATAATCTGGTCTCCCAACTAGCATAATGAGACCTGTAAAATAGAAACCTATATAAGTCATACCTTTTCCATGAGCAATCAAATTGAGCTAGATGATGACGATCTTAATCACCTCAAGTTAGACCACCTTTCTTGATTACGCTTCGCTTCGTGAATACTTGTAAATTGCTCCCCCCGTAAGCTAATATGAGAGAGCTTCTCACATGACCATCTTCACTTGACCATAATATCCATATGGGTGGCAAGCTTTTCACACCTACTTGATCAACCAAGTATCTTTTCTTTATTCATGATGATGACTTGAAGGTAAACATGAATGTTCACACAATCTCCTTCTTCAGGACATGCTTGTAATATGGTCAATAGTAGCATGACAATTGTTCTCTTGATCATATAGATATATTCATTATAAGTGATGATCTTGATAGCATCCAAACTTGAATCCAACACATGGAGTTCAAGTGGTGCCAATGGACAAACCTACAAGAATGTCTCAATGCAAACATTAGTCCATAAGGATTGTCATTAAGTACCAAAACCATACATGGGGGAACCATGCACTTTCACCATGCTCACCTGAACAATTTATTTTATAGAATAACTTTCTCCAAACAATCCTGGTGGAGAGTGACTAAAATTGATAGAGTAGTACTTCTGCCTGCACCTCTTTTGTTTAACCTTAATGACAGGCAAGGATGGTCACTTTGTGAGAGTGAGATGGACACATACATTGAGCAGCACCCCCAGCATGGGGAGTATGCTGGAGAGGGGGACGATAGTGATCTCGTCCAGCACTCCGACACTGCGGGGTTTCCTTATCAGCAACCCGGTCATGACTATATTCCCGCTACTTCATCTTCTTCTTCGGCACCCCAGTACGACCATGCGAGGGATGACCCACCACAGTGGGGATACTTCCCGCGCCGTGATTGATCTCCACTTAGGCCAAAATCCTAATCTTGGGGGTAGTTATACTGACATCACACTCATCTTTATATCATGCTTCTGTCGGTTCTTTGTATATCCATGTTTTTGTTTCTTTCTCTTCTCTTGTTTCTTTTTGTTTTGTTGTTTTGTTCCTGCTTTCCAAAACACAAAAAAGACCAAACATATTTCTATTGTTTCTGTTTATTTGCATCTTTAGTTTCTTCTTTTGGTTTTCTTTACCTTCTCTATCGGTTTAATATTCAAAAATCCAAAAATATTTTTCTTTGTTTGCTTGTTTTCTTCTGTTCTTGTTTTTAATCCGAAAACCCAAAAATATTTTTTGTTCTTCTTTGATTTTGTAAAGTTTGTTGCAGAGTCCATCGGTCTTCCGTGTCTCCATTGGAGCTTGGGTATCATTCTATATTATTCGATCCACACGAGTGAAGAGCAATAATGACGATCAACGACAATTCAAGTTGTGGTGAGAGGCTGGTATGAACTCTAGTTGTTTTATTTTTGTACATATACTCATCCATGTAGACAGGCTTAGTTTGTTCGTGTAAGGTGTATGTTATTTAATTGATACTTAGTAGTTCATGCTCTCACATGTTTAGTTCCAACTTATTAATATAAGATACCATGCCGTATGAATGTTTGCTTGCATTGTTTTATTCATAGAAGGGTATGACACTGTGGTATCTCCCTCTGATTGTTTCGCTTGAATCGACTTGGCACATGCTCACGCATGCATATGACTGAAAACAAAAATTCAATTAAGCCTCGATGATTTTTTTTGCCTCAAAGTATTTGTATCACTTTTATGCCCCTGTTAATTTTGTTTTGTTGCAAGCATGATTATGTCAGTTGTTGCTCTCTTGATTGTCGCTCCCCGTCTATTGCTAGCCTTCACCTGTACTGAGTATGAGCTCTATTCGTACATCCAACTCCCAAAAACCAAAGTTTTCCAAATGTGTCCATCATACCTACCTATATATGTGATATTTAACCGCCACTCCAAGTAAATATCTCATGTGCTACCTTTAAAACCTTAGAAAAAATATTCTTGTTTTGTGCCCCTGTTTTAGCTCATGAGGACGTAAATAGAGAATCTTTATCTCACTTGTTGATTGGATTTGACACACTAGACTAGTGGCTTAATCCGCTTACCAAATGATAGAAGAGCCGGCAGCGGGGTGCCCAGCCCCAAATTAATACAACAAATTCTCTTCACTATTTTTGCCCCTGATTTATCAGTTAAAGCATAATTGTGTAAACAAAAGAGAAATAGGGATGACCTTCTACCCAGATGCGTCCTTCTATGGGATCCGCTCTTGTGAAGTCTAGTTGGCTTGTGACGTACTGTATTGTTTGTTTACCATCCGTTGACATAAGCATACACCTCTCTAAAAAAATGTTTTCAGTACTTTTGTTTAATAAATAAAAATCTCTAGCACATGAGTTAATCCCTGCTTCCCTCTGCGAAGGTCCTTTCTTTTATTTTTTATGTTGAGTCTTCACCTTCTCACTTTATGCACCTTCTTGAGAGCATGGATGTCATTCTTAGTGTAATGTGCTTGTCCCAAAACACGGTTAATTGTGGTATAACTTTGATGCTTGTATCTTTGATATCTTTATTTCTAGTCTTCATTTGAACTTCAGAGTTCCCTAGCATTAATGTTTTGCTCCATTATTAAGGGAAAGCGAGTACAGTTTATCATACCCTATTATGAGCATTGCAATCCTGCAGATTGATATACTTCATGTTGTTTATTATTAGTTTGTTGGCATCTCTTCATGGTTTGCATAACTACTAGGTGACTTTTATTTTGCATACATCTTATTATGAATTGCCTCGGCACTTGATCATATAGTGAGTATATTTACATCATATGAAACAAATGTGTTCGTAAAATTTCTTTTATCGCACTCAGTTGTCACTGAATTGCTTGAGGACAAGCAATAAGCTAAGCTTGCTGGGAGTTGATACGTCCAAAACGTATCTCCATTTCCGAACACTTTTCTTATTGTTTTGCCTCTAAACTTATGAGTTTTGGATAGAACTAACACGGACTAACGTTTTTTCAGCAGAATTACCTTGGTGTCTCGTTTTTGTGAAGAAAAATCAACTTTCGGGAAAATGCCCAGAAAAGATTCCGAAGACCTTAAAACACCTGAAGACCCCCAGAGCCAGAAGGAGTCCCAGAGAGGGGCCAGGAGGGGGCCACACCACCCCTGGGAGCCCCCCTTGGCCGCGCTGCCTGGTGGTGTGGGGACCCCAGGCACCCCCTCGGGCTCCCCTTTTGACTACTTATCGTCCTCAACCCTAAAATGACAGGGGGTTCGTCATATTCCACAAAAACACAACAGAGCGCCGCCGCCACCCCAAAACTCAATTCGGGGATCAGAAATTCCTATTCTGGCGCCCTGCCGGGACGGGGATTCATAGGAGATCATCGCCATCGTCACCGCCACCTGTTCTCCATCAACCATCCATGATTCCCCCGTCTATGTGTGAGTAAACACCGCTTTAGGCTGAGAGGGATGGAAGGGATTAGATGAGATCGATCATGTAATAATGCTAGATTGTTAGGGCATAGTGTCTAGTATCCATTGTTAGTGTTTTCTACCGTTGTTGCAACTTGTTATGCTTAATGTTTGTCACTAGGGCCCGAGTGCCATGATCTCAGATCTGAACATGTTATTGTTTCATGAGTATAATTATGTTTCTAGATCATATCTGCAAGTTGTTTACACATTTCATTGTCCGGAACCCGAGGCCCCAAAGTGATAGAAATTGGGACAACCGGAGGGGATGGTTTTGATGTGAGGATCACGTGTGTTCACGGAGTGTTAATGCTTTGCTCTGGTGCTTTATTAAAAGGAGCACCTTAATTATCAGTAGTTTCCCTTGAGGCCCAGCTGCAACGGGCTGGTAGGATAAAAGATGGTGTGCAAGTTTATCATTGCGAGCATGTATGACTATATTGGAACACATGCCTATGGTTTGCCTAGAACTTGGATGCTTTATTATTATTATCTGCAATGCCCATGTTTAGATTATTACATGACCTATTTTATCCATGCAACGCCCGTTCATCCACCCTCTATGCCTACGTTACTTTTCATCCTTCTGTTTCTCGCAATTGCTACTGCTATTACTACTTTATTCCTGCTGTTATTTTACTATTACTGCTGCTATAAAACTATTACCACTGATAAATTGTTGCGAGCAAGTCTACTTTCAGGTGGAACTGAATTGAAAACTCAGTTGTTAAGGCTTATAAATATTCTTTGGCTCCCCTTATATCGAATCAAAAAAATTGGGTTTTACTTCCCTCGAAGACTGTTGTGATCCCCTATACTTGTGAGTCATCAGGGCGTTGTTGTCAATTGGTTCGCTGCATAAGGACCAACCATGCTAGCTTCATGCAAATGGTTGTTTCATTGCATGTATTAGGAATCGGGCCTGGCTAGCATGAACCTACAACATCTCTCAGCCAAGATCACGACCGATTTGGCCATTTTCACTGGGCTAGGCCTACTCAGAATCCAAGGATACATAATTGTGTGTGTGAAGTATGCGAGACAGGGGGTTGCTTGGGTAATCAGTGCCATTATTACAATCACCCTTCTCTCTCTTTGTCTCACTTGTCACTTTTCTAATACCCAATGGTTGCTGCGATAAACCTCTCCACTCTGCTCCAAGAGTCAATTGAAGGCCTAGAGGCGATGGATCGGATTTTACTAGCTAGGATCTCTTGAGGGAGGACAAAAAAGGTATTCTAACACCCTTACTTAAGGGCATATCATCATTTTCCTTTCGGCCAGTCGCGATGAACCCTTAATCGGTGGTGGCGGGAACATCATCGGTGGAAAGTGGTACTCCATCAGCGACTACTAGAACATCATCGGTGGTTGTTGGCTCTTTGGCTGTGACATGTCCTTCATCAGCAGTTGAGGGGCGTTCATCGATAAGTCCAGTTGGTCCTATATCAACGCCTCTAACTCTGTGTGCTTGCCCCTTGACCATGTTGTATTATCTCCCAACTCTATGTGCAATGAGATTAGATTTAGGGGGTTGAGGTTAGGTTTTCACACAAATCCTTCATGTTTGTCGTCTGGTGTTGCTTGGTCTAGGTAATGTACTTTGCCACCGAGATCTAATTTGTATTTACCATATCTGATGACCTAAGATTTTCATAATGTGTATTGTGTAGTTTATGCGCTAATGGACATAGCTTTCCTGATGATGCTAGATTGGTAATGTACCATACATGTATGTGTGATAATGAAGAGAGTAGTATGTGTGCTAATCAATATGTTTTGTGTTGATGATCCATTGTCTCATTGTTCAATTGTGCTTGATATTGATGATGATAATAATGATTATTATGACAGTGATGTAGTGCATTTAAATATATTGCATTATTATGTTATACTTGGTTATGCTTTGTAAATATAGATGATGCAATGACCATTTTCTTGACCCATTATTAATATAGATGATGCAATGGCCATTTTGATGATCCATTGTACATGTAGATTGTGCAGTTTTCATTTTCATGATCCATTACGCATGTGGATGGTTCTTTGTTAGTACTGACAATCCATTTGTTATGTCGATGACACATGCATGGCTCATTGGCAGGAAAACATGGAGGTGAAGAAGTTGACCTCGTTGATTTCAAGCTTCCTGGTCAACCAGCTACGATGGCTACTCTCGATGGATAGACAGGTGTTGAAGCTAATAATGACAGGTACGTAAGAAGGCGCGGAGGATACCAAAAGGACGTCTCCCAAGCGTTCCTATTAAGCTACACATCCTCGTCACATGCGCTTTTATGTCCAGTTGGACGGCGATGAATTGTACATGCTCCGTTTTCCCTAGGATGAAAAAGACTTATGGCATCTTTGTTTGTCTATGGGATTTTTTGGCTCGCTCGGGCATGGCCATGGATTGCACTTTGTTTGGTTGCCCGCAATGGGCCGGCCTACACGAGGGCACAAACAACCCACCTAGTCTTTGGTTGCCCATGTTTCGGGGTTAAGGGCTAAGATGATGCAAAGTTCTATGTTTGGTTGCCCCCATTCAGCTCGTTGTGGTTACCTTGTACCCACATGTGGCGATCTTAGCATCTACCCATTATGTCTACATATGATTATACATATTTAGGAAGACAAAAAAAGTGCAATGACGACAAACTAGACGAGGATTATGAAGTATTTTAGCTGACCTAACCCCATATTTACTGCGTCTTTGCCTACTCCTTTCCTGCAACTCTCGAGCAATGGGGACTTGGAGTAATGTTTTTCTACCTCCTCTCTCTAGTCTCAAACCGTTTGTAGCAGACATTTGAGGAATCGTTCAGTCACTCACAACACGACTTCCACTAACTATAGACTCTTGGAACCCTCCCTGAGTACACCACATAACACTACCAATACAGAAGAACGAGATTACAACCCGCAACACAAGAACACGGGTTGACAAGAAGATATGTAACATAATAAAACTATATATTGATCATATACCGAAAGCACCAGGGTTACGTGTGGTGTCAAACTATACATCACATAAAAAAGGGTGCAATAAAACCACCACAAGTTTAACATGTAATGGTTTAGCATATGCACCACCGCAAGAAACTTTACATGCCATAATCAGTTTTGAAGTCCTGGATACACAAAATATACATCATATCATCACCATCATCATCATGCATGATTGCACCACCACCAAAGGCAACTTTGCACTACACGTAATAATGCTTCGCCATGTAGGTCCTAAGCTAGTGGTTCCTAGGGTCCTTGGACATGCTAACAAACCCCAGAACAAGTGATCTGTTGTCCAAGAGGTGGATCAAAGCAACCATTAGATCCTTTGGACTGAATCCAACATTGTCCATGACTGTGTTGTAGAGCGCATGGTGTGAGAGGCGCTACCTTTTCTTATGGCAGATTCGTGGGTGCCACCTCCTTGACATCCTCGGTCATGCATATGAATAAAATCACCTCCTTGTCCACCAAGATGCCCCTCTTCCTCTTCCTCACAGCAGCTGGAGTATGTACATTCTCACCACCCATGTCATGGCCATCAAGGATGATAGTATCTAACTCATGTGTGTCAGGATAGATAGGAGAAGGTGTACCAAGAGGCTCATTTGAGCCCATGGAAAACTTGCTAATGGTCGGACCAAGGGGGAGTAGATGGTCTACGTCTGGGAAGGGTTGAATCCATATACTTGAAGCATGCAAGTACACATAGTGGTTATAGCTAGTTTTGAGTTAAGAGTATCGACTCGCGTGTGTTTAGCTTTGACCATTTCTCCTTATTTGTACCTCCAAGTTGTCCTTAAATCGAGGTAAGTAAGAAAGTGTTGAAAATGTTGATTGTGTCGAGTGGGAACAAACAATAAATTAAAGTGAGAGATACTAATGAACGGTGAAGTTATTGGAACTACAATAGGGATACACGTGTTCTCAGGAAGTATGGTTCTACCACTAGTATATTTCTGAATTGATCAGCATGCAGTTTGTTTGCATATGTATATTTTGTGAGGACGGAGCTTCGTATATAAGTGTGTCTTGAGTTCCTCTTGGCAAGACACTACTCATAACCACTACTAGCCCAGATGAATGGCGATACGCCTATTGACACTAATAATTAAAAGTCTTCCCGTGGATGCGGTATTGGAACTTTCATTCTTCGTTGCTCCCACATTGATGATCAACAAAGATCAGAGAGCTACCTTCTGTCATGTATGATCACTCGAAACACTCTGTATCAAACCAACGTTAACAACCGGTTCATGTCCCATAGGCAAATATTGGAGTGGTCGACTTCACACCAACATCATGAGGATTGTTATCACAAAATAACCAATGAACAACATTGCAAATCTATCTCAATTAATAGTGGTACAAGGGTTTCCCCATATTTCTAAAAACTAGTGGAACTGCTCAACACATGAAGGCAGTAAACATCATCATGAATTGTATTGCAAATGGAAAATTGATGTATGAATAAATACACATGCAAATCCACGACTAGATGTTTGAGAATTACAACGAGATGGGCGAGATATTCTATCACGTAGAATTAGACGGTGGTACTGCCGTCAACAGTACCGACATGGAAAGAGATTGTTGAACATGGATACAACGAGAGTCGAACTCGCATGTCTCGGTCTCTTCGCCAAGAACTCTCCGGCAACGATAGAGGAACTAACCTGCCTACAGTGGCGGGTGTCATGGTGAAGGAGATCGATGCGGAGGCCTTCACTTTGATGGTGTTGATGGAGATGGATTCCATGCTACGGATTCCCCCTCTGGATGCCTTCTGGAGGTTAGGGTTTTGTATTGTTTCGTGCCTGGCGGCTATTATGTCTCTCCCCTCTGAAATCCGAGAGCATGCGGTTAAAGTACTTGAAGAGGTGGTTCCTACAGACCATTGTACGGTCGGTCGCCACCGTACCACTAGTCGTTATGATGAAATTTTTCTCCAATATTGACAGTGGTCTTCATTCTGCAGTTGTACCGAGGTCTCCTTTCTGGTACGGTGGATGGTATAGTCAAGTGCGACCATACCCATGCTTGTTAAACCTTTTGGAAGTGATTTTTTGGCCTCCTTCTTGATCTCTACGAATTTTTTGTTTTAGGGAATGGCTTTTAATGTTCTTATTTCGTCAGATTTCATCCCATACTAGTCTTTTATGCCTTGTACAAAATATATCTTTGAGATTTCCATTAGCTGCGTACACACACATAAACTATGAACTTTGGCACAGTAAAATGCTAGAATCCCTACATCTATGCATAATTTTGTTAAGTAAAATAGTGTATAGAATGGATGCATCAGTACCCCTTATAGTTCGTATGTCCTTTTCTACTTAGTTGTACATATCACTTTAGAAAATCGTCAAATAATAAAGCAAGAAAATGGACGCGCTTTAAGCGGAGTGGATTTCGCGCTAGTTTCTCAATCTGTATTCATAAAATTGTTTAGAAATAAAACAAGAAAAGTAGTTTTCGATGGGATTGTGGAGGTAGTCGGCGTTTGTAGGGTCATCCTAGGAATAAAAAAACGGTGAAGTTAGTTTGTGTTTGACATGTTAGATGATTGTGAACGAATTTAGACAATGAAGCTAACTATGATGTTGCCTCCGTAGAGCTCGGCCAACAAAAAAAATCTTGCCAATTTCCTAATTTCATTATGCACCACTAAGGACGTGAAGATTTGAAACATGGATCCACCTGGTTCTCCACCTCCTCAGATGGTTATACTCCTGAGTTGAGGTTACCTCTCTGCCAAAGAACTCAAATACCAGCTTGGCAGCACTGTGCCTCCTTGAATCCCTTGTCAGTCCTCAACCTGGAGGAGATGAGATCACACATCTTGTTCCAAACGAACTTGGGAAACAAAGGAGTCTACTTCATGGTCTTTGCGCTCATTGACCCCTTCATATTTTCCTTCCTAGCCTTGACGATCCGACTATGTACTATCTAATTTATACCTTGTTTTATATGAAGATTCTAAGGCATCTCAACAGAATCAACCATAGAACAAAGTGTCAGCACCTAAAACACATATGCATCTTGATACTCCACCGGTTAAGAGACCAAGGCAAAAAATGGATAGGATTGGGTTTGATAACGCGTAGCTAAAGTCATGATCACTCAGGGCCTACAATGGTCACCACCAAGACAAATGCATTACTATGATGGTTGCCATCAAGAGAAATCATTGTTGGATAAAAGCCTTTATGACCTTCACTGCATATGTTCATGTATAGCTAAAAAGCTGGTACAAGGATGAGAACTACAATATGTAGAAGAAACCGTGTATCAATGATCCTCCTGATGCATAGACTGCACAACAATTAAGCCGTCGAATTTTTTCATACTAGCACATGAGCAATGGTCAATAACAACAACATGAACAAAGCTTGCAAAAACTACCAAATCCTCACACAACATCATGATGTACCATAGTCTTACACTACATCATGGAGGAGTACTTGCAAAACGTACTATAATACCTACAGATCTACCACATGCACATAGGTGTAAGCTACAAGAGTTAGGGTTTGAGGTAACTTACAGCCATCAGAGGAGTGGAGGAGGATGGGATCATTTCGGAGAAAATGAGGAAGAGGTTTGCTACCACCTCCGACCAGATATGATGTGTCGTGTACATCCTCATCAATGAGTAAGAAGCTTAGCTTCTAGGACAAAGAGCTCAAAGGGAGGGAAATGGTGATGGGGTTTTGGCAGTGAGCCACATAGGGGTGAAATAGGGAGAGTGAATCAGCGGGCAGTGATGAAATTTCTCTCGCTGCTTCTTTCTACGCGCACGATCTCACACCATCTCCTATCCTTGCACAAGCTCGACGTCATGTTTCCTCTCCTCGCACGTGAAGATGGTGGCTCTAGGGAAACAGACGATTCGATCGTTCCTCCGGGTCCTGACTCCATGATGCTTCATAGACGGACCAAAATCTAAGTGTGGCAGAAACAACCTAGCAGGCCCAAATTAGCTCGTAGAAACTGTATCTACATAATATGAGCAACCAAGCACGCCATATGTGAACAACCCCGTTCCCATGTAATATTGCAAATCAATTACTTTGTTGTCAAAGTTGTTTCAACAAAGGGTGGCCTGATTTTGCAGAGGCATGTCGCCCGAGGATGAACGAATTCATGGTGTTCAAATTTAGGGACAAGGGTAGAAGCTGACAATCTAAAAATGATGGTGTTAGTCTATCCTAAGAACCCTTAGTGTTCTTACTAAAATGACGGTGATCATAATGGGTTTAGTAGTCCTTGGTCTTATTATGCTAGTGGATGATCACACAGTATAGTAGCCTATGGCCTCAGTCTGTTTAGTTATTTTAAACCGGCGTGGTGAACTCATGAACCGTTGTGTATTTTTTTTATAAGTGATATGTATACGATTGATGTAAATATATGTTGAAATAATGATTCTAAGGTATGTGTATTAGGTTTGACATGTTTTCACTCCCACTTGAGGTGATATGTGTTGAAATTGTGGTAAAATCAACATACTTGATAAGAGGAGACAACAACAATCGCATGCAGGCAATCAAACAACTAAGTTATGCCAATCCCATTACTTGTTTGAGCATGTCCTAATCAGGCTTGGTCGTATTCGACTAGGTGTGCCCCCTCGTGAAGGAATCAAACACACTACTCGGTCTGCATTATAAATTGTATTTTCTAAAGTAAGAGAAAAATAAATCAACAAAAAGCACGAAAAACTTGTCATTTTTCCAACACTTATTGCATGGCAAGTTTTAGACAAAGAAAAAACATAATGTGGTCATAAACCAGTTCCAATCCATGTTAATTTTGTTGAATGGTTGAATCATGTTTGAACAAAAAAAAGCTTACAATTATGGTTAGCGATGATCAAGAAATGTTTGAGCATTCGTGGTTGGGGTATCTCTAACATCACAGTGTTTGGGAGGTTATAAGGATCTAAATATAATATGTGCATTTGCAATTTATGCATTTAAAAATACGGGAAATTTTGGCGTGAAAGTTTAAACGAATCAAAGTGACCAATGCTTCACTTGACATGATGAAATAGGTCCAGTTCATCTAGTCAAGAGTACATTTGGAGTGATCTCTATAACATAGTATCTCTACAAACCAAATCATCCGATAAGGCAAACCATAGTTGGTTATGACCAACACTAACCCTCAAAACCTTAACCACAAGTCTATAAGTGACTTTGGATAAATCACTAGGTATCTAGAACTCAAAGAGGGGTGAGTATCAAGAGCACATAACTGATGATCATACTTTCACAAATGAGTAATGCATAATTGAACCATCTCATCAACACAGATGTGATCTTCAATAAAACAACAACTCCCTAAGTTATCAACTCATTTCCACAACATATCTATAAATCATCTCATAATTATCAGGTGAACCATCATAAGTAAATAACAAAGTTTAAATAAAACACAAGTGATACAAACAAGTGTTAACTCAAAACCCACAAGTGGGAAATGACATAATAATTGTATTAACATATTTATCGAATGTGTACATATCTCATCAACCATAAAATAAGTATCTTAAAGAATAAATAAATTTTCTTAAATTACTGTTAAACCTTGATCACCACATATGCTATTTCCAAATCTCTATGTCTACATTATGCCTGACAAAGATTACAAGGGGAGAATATAAAGTAAAATCATGACACCAGAGAAAACAAATAACAACTATGACATAATTCATTAAAACCCAATAAGCTTCACATGCTCATTGTCTCATTCATCTTATACAAGTGAGTATTAGAAATCTCAACACATCAATGAACCATTTGATCAACTTACTATTAAGTCATCATTCCATAAGAATTCCACACTTCTATTCAAATCAACCTTCAACAAATAAAGTATCTCTGGATACAGGTTTTGAGTAACAACAAATTATAACCTCTCGTAGAGGAATTGAATTGAAAGCTAAGTAAAAACAAATCATGTATGAAACAAGTATCTATCTTTTGGGAAATAAAATAAGAAGTATAAGGAAGGATAATAAAAGCATGAACTAACTCTTAATCTAGATCTTGTTATGTTGCCTAGACTATTCTATCTTGTTTCCAATCTTCTCAAAGTCATTCTGCAAGAGAAGCACCCACAAGAAAAGAGGAACTACCACCAGAAGATCTTCAGGAAGATTCTTTAGAATGTTCTAGAAGTGCTATTCCAGTTTATTATAAGAGTACCTGGAAACCCTTATATCTTGATCTAATCTTATTAACTCTCTTGAAATAGTGTGATATTTCAATGTTAGTGTTTTATAGAAGTAGTTTGGTAGCAAGACTAGCCACCTTGTTAACAAATCACTTTTGTATACTCAAACAATTGAGTGTCATTCACAAACAAACATAAGATCATATAACCTGGTACATCTCAGCCAATTTTATATGATTAGTAATTTGGAGGCAAGTCTGGCCACTTGTTAACAAATTCTTCTTGTTTGCATATGGCAACTGGATGTTATAAAATAAACTCACATTCTTTTACAATCATCTAAGTAAAATCCTTGCTTGGAGTAATTAGATGTTTTCACCACAATGGTGAGATAGTTGAGGTTGGAAACCAAGAGGGGACCTACCTGCAATGGACAAAGGTGATAACTGAAGACTAGTGGCACTTAGGGAGAAGAACATCAAGCAACATAAGAACACAAGAAGCAACACTGCCTCAGTAAGGGATGATAAGAAATTATCCAGTGAATCATTAGGATATAATAGAGAACCCATAACCTCTGTCAAGCTCATCAGAGATGATGAACTCATAATAATATCTTTAATGGAAACAATTATCAAGTATGAAATAATAACCAGCCATTTCATCCACATGTCTTGATATGTGGAGGTTAATGGTAACATACTTAATACCTTGTTTTCCATATCCTTTTCATATGTAAGACTAACAGATGATAACAAAAACTCATATATATATATAACCATGTAAATGATTACATGTTATAAGACAACATTAGATAATATCCACATTTGGAAACTGGTGAAAAACAAACAAATAGGTTCCAAAGACACACATGTTTTCCACTTGGCAAAGAACCTAATTTATCAAAAAAGGCTTACACTCACCTAAGTAAAATGTCAATCAAAATTGCTAAGAGTTCAATTATAAAAATTACAAAGTTTTACAAAATAAAACAAGTACATTTACTAACCACGGTATTTGGTAGGTCTTGGAAGAATATTCCATATTTGGTGAATTTTCCATAACACATAAAAACACTACTATGTAGTGTTACCAAACTATTTTCCAAAAGGGATTGTATCCAAATTTGTCCAATTATGATACACCACCTTGGTATCCACATGATTGGAGTGTGTACTTTTATTAAACATGCCTAAGCATAATTTTAAAGCCATTAAATAAATAAAATGAAGAGAAAACAACAAAACCACTTAATCTAGCACCCTAAATAAAAAATACAAATGTTATTCAAATTCACCAAAACAAATCATGGTGTGATGTGAAATTTGATAAGGAATTCAAATATGATTTTTAATAATTTTTTAGTTCACAAAAAAAGCCAAGAAAACAAGCTTTTCTTCTCAGTTTTAGTAACAAAAGGACCTAGTTGTAATTTATAAAACTTCCAGGGGTTTTCTTGGAATTGTTTTAATTTCCTTTTCTTCAACCTCTGGCCAGAAGGCCAGAGGCGTGTCACTGCCACCGATGCCGCACTGCCACCTCCTCTCGGTCGCCCTTCCGCTGGATAAGAGCCAGGAGAAGCCGTGCCCTCCTCACTCACTCTCTCTTCTCCCTCGCAGCTTCTCTATGTCTCTCAAAACCGAGAGCAACCGAAACCCTAGCAAGGCGCCGCCGCTTGCCGCCGTCCATTCCGGTCACCCCGAAAGAAACTGAGGCCAACATCGGATGCGCTTGGATCTCCTCTTCCTCCTCCAAAAGTCACGCAAGCCGAGAGGGTCGGAGCTTGCTGAATCGGGCTGATTTCTAAACCACGGCCGTCGCCGGAAAATGCTCATCGTCGGGGACTCGGGCCTCTTTGCTCGACACCAACACCTCCACGAGCATGAGGGTGAGCATGGGAACTTTTGGGTACATTTAATTTCACATTTGAGCGATGAATGCAACTCACAGCCGTTGGCCAAGCCTCTCCGCCGCGCCATTGCTCACCACCGGTGACTCGGGTGACCATAAGGTCCCTGGCGTCCCTCGTTCAACTCCCCTCGGGTTCCTCTAGCTAGTGGGAACCTTGGATCGAATCAATTTGCGGCAGATCGACGGATTCGAGCTCAACAGAGGAGAACCTCTGCTCTGATGATGTGAGCATGATGTCATCATGACGTCATGGGAGGATTTCTTTTCTTTTTATTTTAATTTTGATTTAAAAACCATATATGACAGGTGGGACCCACGTGTCAATTTAAATAAAACAGAAATTCAAATAAACTTAATAATTCAATAACTATTAAAATAATTATCAAAAAAATATGAAAAAATATGGAAATGTTTAGAATTTTTTTGAATGTTTATCAACTGTTCAAAAATGTTTAATAAAATTTAAAATTAAATGTTTTCTTTAATTAAATTAAATCATTTAAAATTGAGAAAAATAATAAATAATTCATAAAATCAAAAAATACAAGTTATATACCAAAATGCTCCAAATGACAAGTGCGACTCATCTATGATGTTTTCATAGTCATTTGACCAAGTTTTCACGTGTGTAATATTTTGACTTGTCATTTAATTCATTTAAAATTAATAAATTAATAACCTATTCAAATATTCTCAGAAAGCATAAAATGTTATATCAAATTAGAGAGAAAAGCATTTCCAATTCAAATATGTCAAACATAAAACATTTTTTAATTATAAACTTGTTTCTAAAGGTATAATGAAATTCTATAATATTCCATTATAACCATAAACAACTACCACAAACATTATTTTCCTTATTAAGAAAACCCTCATATTTCACACCTATTAAACATGTCATCACAACTCAGTAGCAAGTATTGTGATGATAAAGTTAGTTGTATTAGTTCCTCATTTTCAATTAAACTCTTTGTCATATGCTCTACACTTTTTGAATATAAAATAAAATGTGACTGTTATCTTTTCAATAGTGGTTTTCCATGTGTCATTGTCTTATTACCTAACCAAGTAATAACCACTTCTACCTAAACATGATAACAATTGTTTGCTAAGTAAAAGTGAAACATATGTAAGTCTAAAATAACTAAGAACCACATCACCAAAAGTAATGAAACATTTCACCTAAAACCTGTGTGATTAAGATATCGTATCAAACGTGGCTTACACTTGTAAGCTGGGGTGTTTTCCAGGGTGTTTCACGATGCATCTCATTACTATGAATTACATCATTTGGCCAGTGTTTTCTGTAGTCCTTACCGGGACTACTTTGCGGTCTTTCAGATGTCGGGATTTTCTACGTGACCCTCGAACCCCGAAGACTTGGATTATTATGGTTATTTCAATCTCAGGCAAGTTCATCACTTGCTCATATCCTTTGCAGTACTTTGTGACAAACTAATTGCAAAAACTCTATCGTATTACCACCTAGTCTCAAAAGAATGCATGATCCTATTTTTATAATAATATGACTAATTGAATGAATACCCAAGTGGTAGTGTTCTGTTTGGTGGGCGGATGGAACCATGGTAAGATGAATAGGTCAAAGGAAGGTTCCATCTGCATGGGAAAGTATCACCTAGGATTTAACAACAACTGCCGTCAGGATTCTTGCACCGTAAATACCGTGTTGACCATGGGTCTTCTATGGGGGGAGTAAGTCAGCTGTGATCTTCTCTCGTTCGCATGTCAACAGGCTGCTAGAGACGTACGCTGTAGGTCTTGCGAGGCTACATGCACATGGGTTGGATCCCTTAATTCCCACGGACTCTGGGGTCTATGATGGTCTGCCAGGGGAACCTAGATATCCATCGTGAGGGGTGGAATCAGGGGTCCAACCTACTGGCATAAATGGGTGGGCATGCGTTGGTGCGGAGAAGCATGGTTTGGCTTGGACCAACAACCGGGCCCCACACCTGAGCGGGCGTGGACAAGATCTAGAGCCTGGTTGTGCAACATGGTATTGGTCGCCCATGGGGAAAGTAACGCACCTATACAGAGTGTAAAAGGATGTGGCATGTTACCCCCTATTCCGGGAAGGAGCTGCGAACGCCGCAGGAAAGGCAACTCCATGAAGTTCTAGTCCTGTGAAGATCTGGCGGGCATAGTTTTCAGAAATTAAAAGCAACCTCTTGAAGAAAGTTTTGCAAAACCTTGCATTAGCTTATGACTCTTTTGAGTCTAAAGCTGTAGTTAGTGCATCAAACTACCCACTATATATCATGAACTTGCTGAGTAACGCTTGTTACTCATTCTTTCCCGTTTGACCCCCTGCTTAGAGTTGAAGCCCGAGGGAAGTCGTCATCGTGAAGCCATCGCTACCTCATGAAGCCAGATGGAGTCATCTATTACTTAGTCGGTAAAGCATCATCATCAACAAAGCTGGTGGAGGAGAAGCTATCAAGGTGTAGGTGGAGTCCATTCTTGGACTTAGCTGTATCAAGCCATAGATTAGGGCTGGCATCAACCGTAGTGGATTTATTTCTGAGCTAGAGTTATTCTCCAGCTTAAAGCTTCGCATTGCTTCTTCTGATGTTCATTTGCATGAGATCTTCTTGATTCATCAAAGATATTCTAAGGATTTTGTAATGAAGTTTGTATCCTATAGTTTTGCTTGGCCCCGCCGTGTTTCTGTTGTACCACTCTGAGAGATGTAATATTCACGGATAAGTCCTTCTGTGAGTATTATGTCACCGACTTGCGCACTACACATGCAGTGGTGTGTTGGGTCACCACAGATGGTATCAGAGCAAAGCGACCTTAGGTTTAAAACCTTTTAGGAGATCTGTAGGCTGGTAAAGACTATATGAATCCATCTTACCTAAACCACATTTCCTACAACTATGATGATCATTCACTTGAGAATGATATAATCATACTTGTATAGAATTATTCTTACTCAACCTGAGTAAATCTATTTATCTATTTTATTTATACCTAGGTATGAATAGTTAGAAGTCTAACATGTGTTAGTGTATTGAGCAGAAGTAAGTTTCGACATAGTCAGAGATGATTAAGTCAAAGTAATGATTACCCCATTCTATGAATGTATAGGATGGAGTAGAACATGGTACATAATAAGTATAGGAGCCAACAATTAGGGATGTTTGAGAATCATGAAGAGACATTAGACCATGGTAACTATGGGGTATACATCATATCCTTAGTTATCAAGTCTAGAGGTGAATCACTATAGTATAGTATAGAACTAGGAGAAGGCATAAGCAGTGATGGAAGCTACATTATTACTCCTACAATGTGATCAACAACATAAAGGATTAACATATGCCATGAGAAGCTTACCATAATCAAGATGTAGTATTTTAATTGACATAGTACTTAGTACTATATGGAAACCAAGTTAGACAACAACTACTATAGGATTATTTTTGTCTTGGTGTATTCCAGTGCAGTAAGGCATGCAATTAGAGTAATTACCGAGGCAAAGAGTGGTTGTGTAGACTAGGATTACAAGGTAATATATACCTACTTGTAGTGTATAGCATTTAAGAGCCTTGGTACTTGAGATGTTTTACTCTAAGTACTGCTATTCCACAGGCTTTTGATGCATGAGTGATAACTGCATTTGGGATTTATTGGATTTTATTTGTATCTTTGATTAACTAGATCTGTACATGAAGATTGAACTTGATGTGAAAATGCATGTGCAAACACTGAGTTATATCTTGATGTTACTGGTCTAGAGGGTATAGGATCAGAATGAGAGCGGTCTGAGTTATCAGCAGTTGGAAACAATCACAAAAGTTCTGGAAGACTAGAAAGTCAAGAAGGCAGAAGTCAATGAAGCCACTAATGGGAATGGACCATATTCCACATCTTGTTTGGAGTTGGTGACAGACTTCATCAACACATGGTGAGCTACCACAAGTGATGCCAAGATGATAACATGAGTAGTTATATCCTGGAAGGAAACATGTAGAAGTTTGATAAATAAACTTATAGAGTTGTCCCGTAGAAGTCAAAACCCAAAGATGTAGAAGGACCATAGGAAGAAACCAGTGGAATAGGTTGTAGTCATTTGTACGAAAAAGATAAAACTTGAGGAAACTCGAAGGTATTTTCACTAAATAGATGAGTCTAAATCAATGTACACTATGTTGTACAAGTTTCTTTGAGCGGTATTTCTCTTGAGACCACTAGATTCAAACAAATGGAAACCTAACCATAGACGTTATCCAGTGTAACGGAAGAATCTTATTGGTTCTTCATCACTCGGTGGATATACCAAATGTTCTTCGAAAAGTTGTGAGACGTAGGAAACCATATCTATTCAACGGAGAATGAAACTTGGTATCCACTATATGGTGGAAATACCACGTGTTCTTCGAGAGACTATTAGGAAGGTTTAGTGACAAAACAGAGTTGTCATAATAACATGCAAGGTATTAGATCATAGTGCAATACAGTGGAAGCCAAACAATCAATACAAAAGGTTAGACATGCCAAGGTCAACACAAGAAAACAGCTGTGAAGATTCAATGGTCTATATAAGTTCTCTCTATCATTTTTACGTGAGAGAGGTTGAACTTCGGGACGAAGTTCTTGTTAAGGGGGAGATACTGTAACATCCCAGTTTTTGGGAGGTTATAAGGATCTAAATATAATATGTGCATTTGCAATGCATGCATTAAAAAATACGGGAAATTTTGGCGCAAAAGTTTAAACGAATCAAAGTGACCAATGCTTCACTTGACATGATGAAATAGGTCTAGTTCATCTAGTAAAGAGTATATTTGGAGTGATCTTTATAACATAGTATCTCTACAAACAAAATCATCTGATAAGGCAAACCATAGTTGGTTATGACCAACACTAACCCTCAACAACCTTAACCACAAGTCTATAAGTGACGATAAATCACTAGGTATCTAGAAATCAAAGAGGGGTGAGTATCCAGAGCACATAACTGATGATCATACTTTCACAAATGAGTAATGCATAATTGAACCATCTCATCAACACAGATGTGATCTTCTATAAAACAACAACTCCCTAAGTTATCAATTCATTTTCACAACATCTCTATAAATCATCTCATAATTATCAGGTGAACCATCACAAGTAAATAAAAAAGTTTCAATAGAGCACAAGTGATACAAACAAGTGTTAACTCAAAACCCACGAGTGGGAAATGACATAATAATTGTATTAACATATTTATCGAATATGTACATATCTCATCAACCATAAAAGAAGTACCTTAAAGAAGAAATAAATTTTCTTAAATTACTATTAAACCTTGATCACCACATATGATATTTCCAAATCTCTATGTCTACATTATGCCTGACAAAGATTACAAGGGGAGAATATAAAGTAAAATCATGACACCATAGGAAAAAATAACAACTATGACATAATTCATTAAAACCCAATAAGCTTCACATGCTCATTGTCTCATTCATCTTATACAAGTGAGTATCTGAAATCTCAACACATCAATGAACCATTTGATCAACTTACTATTAAGTCATCATTCCATAAGCATTCCACACTTCTATTCAAATCAACCTTCAACAAATAAAGTATCTCTGGATACAAGTTTTGAGTAACAACAAATTATAACCTCTAGTAGAGGAATTGAATTGAAAGCTAAGTAAAAAACAAATCATGTATGAAACAAGTATCTATCTTTTGGGAAATAAAATAAGAAGTATAAGGAAGGATAATAAAAGCATGAACTAACTCTTAATCTAGATCTTGTTATGTTGCCTAGACTATTCTATCTTGTTTCCAATCTTCGCAAAGTCATTCTGCAAGAGAAGCACCCACAAGAAAAGAGGAACTACCACTAGAAGATCTTCAGGAAGATTCTTTAGAATGTTCTAGAAGTGTTATTCCAGTTTATTATAAGAGTACCTGGAAACCCTTATATCTTGATCTAATCTTATTAACTCTCTTGAAATAGTGTGATATTCCAATGTTAGTGTTTTATAGAGTAGTTTGGTAGCAAGACTAGCCACCTTGTTAACAAATCACTTTTGTATACTCAAACAATTGAGTGTCATTCACAAACAAACATAAGATCATATAACCTAGTACATCTCAGCCAATTGTATATGATTAGTAATTTGGAGGCAAGTCTGGCCACTTGTTAAGAAATTCTTCTTGTGTGCATATGGCAACTGGATGTTATAAAATAAACTCACATTGTTTTACAATCGTCTAAGTAAAATCCTTGCTTGGAGTAATTAGATGTTTTCACCATAATGGTGAGACAGTTGAGGTTGGAAACCAAGAGGGGACCTACCTGCAATGGACAAAGGTGATAACTGAAGACTTGTGGCAACTAGGGAGAAGAACATCAAGCAACAGAAGACCACAAGAAGCAACACTGCCTCAGTAAGGGATCATAAGAAATTATCCAGTGAATCATTAGGATATAATAGAGAACCCATAACCTCTGTCAAGCTCATCAGAGATGATGAACTCATAATAATATCTTTAATGGAAACAATTATCAAGTATGAAATAATAACCAGCCATTTCATCCACATGTCTTGATATGTGGAGGTTAATGGTAACATACTTAATACCTTGTTTTCCATATCCTTTTCATATGTAAGACTAACAGATGATAACAAAAACTCATCTATATATAATCATGTAAATGATTACATGTTCTAAAACAACATTAGATAATATCCACATTTGGAAACTGGTGAAAAACAAACAAATAGGTTCCAACGACACACATGTTTTCCACTTGGCAAAGAACCTAATTTATCAAATAAGGCTTACACTCACCTAAGTAAAATGTCAATCAAAATTGCTAAGAGTTCAATTATAAAAATTACAAAGTTTTACAAAAGAAAACAAGTACATTTACTAACCGAAGTATTTGGCAGGTCTTGGAAGAACATTCCATATTTGGTGAATTTTCCATAACACATAAAAACACTACTATGTAGTGTTACCAAACTATTTTCCAAAAGGGATTGTATCCAAATTTGTCCAATTATGATACACCACCTTGTTATCCACATGATTGGAGTGTGTACTTTTATTAAACATGCCTAAGCATAATTTTCAAGCCATTAAATAAATAAAATGAAGAGAAAACAACAAAACCACTTAATCTAGCACCCTAAATAAAAAATACAAATATTATTAAAATTCACCAAAACAAAACATGGTGTGATGTGAAATTTGATAAGGAATTCAAATATGATTTTTAATAATTTTTTAGTTCACAAAAAAGCCCAGAAAACAAGCTTTTCTTCTCAGTTTTAGTAACAAAGGACTTAGTTGTAATTTATAAAAACTTCCAGGGGTTTTCTTGGAATTGTTTTAATTTCCTTTTCTTCAACCTCTGGCTAGAAGGCCAGAGGCGTGTCACCGCCACCGACGCCGCACTGCCAGCTCCTCTCGGTCGCCCTTCCGCTGGATAAGAGCCAGAAGAAGTCGTGCCCTCCTCACTCACTCTCTCTTCTCCCTCGCAGCTTCTCTCTGTCTCTCAAAACCGAGAGGAACGGAAACCCTAGCAAGGAGCCGCCACTCGCCGCCGTCCATTTCGGTCACCCCGAAAGAAACCGAGGCCATCATCGGATGCGCCTGGATCTCCTCTTCCTCCTCTAGAAGTCACGCAAGCCGGGAGGGCCGGAGCTTGCCGAATCGGGTTGATTTCTACACCACGGCCGTCGCCGAAAAATGCTCATCATCGGCGACTCAGACCTCTTCGCTCGACACCAACACCTCCACGAGCTTGACGGTGAGCAGGGGAACCTTTGGGTACATTTAATTTCACATTTGAGCGACGGATGCAACTCGCCGCCGTTGGCCGAGCCTCGCTGCCGCGCCATTGCTCACCATCGGTGACTCGGGTGACCATAAGGTCCGTGGCGCCGCTCGTTCAACTCCCCTCGGGTTCCTCTAGCTAGTGGGAACCTTTGATCGAATCAATTTGCGGTAGATCGACGGATTCGAGCTCAACAAAGGAGATCCTCTCCTCTGATGATGCGAGCATGATGTCATCATGACGTCATGGGAGGATTTCTTTTCTTTTTATTTTAATTTTGATTTAAAAACCATATATGACAGGTGGGACCCACCTGTCAATTTAAATAAAACAGAAATTCAAATAAACTTAATAATTCAATAACTATTAAAATAATTATGAAAAAAATATGGAAATGTTCAGAAAAAAATAATCTGAATGTTTATCAAATTGTAAAAAATGTTTAATAAAATTTAAAATTAAATGTTTTCTTTAATTAAATTAAATCATTTAAAATTGAGAAAAATAATAAATAATTCATAAAATCAAAAAAAAATACAAGCTATATACCAAAATGCTCCAAATGACAAGTGCAACTCATCTATGATGTTTTCATAGTTATTTGACCAAGTTTTCATGTGTGTAATATTTTGACTTGTCATTTAATTCATTTAAATTTAATAAATTAATAACCTATTCAAAATTCTCAGAAAGCATAAAATGTTATATCAAATTAGAGATAAAAGCATTTCCAATTCAAATATGTCAAACATAAAACATTTTTTTAATTATAAAATTGTTTCTAAAGGTATAATGGAATTCTATAATATTCCATTATAAGCATAAACAACTACCACAAATATTATTTTGCTTATTAAGAAAACTCTCATATTTTCACACCTATTAAACCTATCATCACAAGTCAGTAGAAAGTATCGTGATGATAAAGTTAGTTGTATTAGTTCCTCATTTTCAATTAAACTCTTTGTCATATGCTCTACACTTTTTGAATATAAAATAAAATGTGACTGTTATCTTTTCAATAGTGGTTTTCCATGTGTCATTGTCTTATTACCTAACCAAGTAATAACCACTTGTACCTAAACATGATAACAATTGTTTGCTAAGTAAAAGTGAAACATATGTAAGTCTAAAAGAACTAAGAACCACATCACCACAAGTAATGATACATTTCACCTAAAACCTGTGTGATTAAGATATCGTATCAAACATGGCTTACACTTGTAAGCTGGGGTGTTTTTCAGGGTGTTTCACGATGCATCTCATTACTATGCATTACATCATTTGGCCAGTGTTTTCTGTAGTCCTTACCGGGACTACTTTGCTATCTTTCAGATGTCGGGATTTTCTACGAGACCCTCGAACCCCGAAGACATGGATTATTATGGTTATTTCAATCTCAGGCAAGTTCATAAATTGCTCATATCCTTTGCAGTACTTTATAACAAACTAATTGCAAAAACTCTATCGTATTACCACCAAGTCTCAAAAGAATGCATGATCTTATTTTTATAATAATATGACTAATTGAATGACTACCCAAGTGGTAGTGTTCTGTTTGGTGGGCAGATGGAACAATGGTAAGATGAATAGGTCAAAGGAAGGTTCCATCTGCATGGGAAAGTATCACCTATGATTTAACAACAACTGTCGTCAGGATTCTTGCGCCGTAAATACCGCATTGACCATGGGTCTTCTATGGGGGGAGTAAGTCGGCTGTGATCTTCTCTCGTTCGCATGTCAACGGGCTTCCAGAGACGTACGCTGTAGGTCTTGCGAGACTACATGCACATGGGTGAGATCCCTTAATTCCAACGGACACTGGGGTCTATGATGGTCTGCCAGGGGCACCTAGATATCCATCGTGAGGGGTGGAATCAGGGGTTCAACCTGCTGGCAGAAATGGGTGGGCATGCGTTGTGCGGAGAATCATGGTTTGGCTTGGACCAACAATCGGGCCCCACACCTGAGTGCGCGTGGACAGGATCTCGAGCCTGGTTGTGCAAAATGGTCTTGGTCGCCCATGGGTAAAGTAACGCACCTCTGCATAGTGTAAAAGGATGTAGCTGTTGGGAATATGCCCTAGAGGCAATCATAGATGATGTAATTCCCAATGTATTCATAAAGTTATTAAGTTGTCCTTGTTTTGAACATCTGATATATGTCATTGAATATGTGATTCGATTGTGGAACTATATATTCATGTTGTTCATACTAGATTGTCCTTGGTCATTTAGGTTGTGCTGGACACACACCCTAGACTAATGTGAGTGTTGACTGATGACACGGTTCCACTTGTCATGGGCATGGTGATGCCATTCCAACGTTCACGGACTTGGCTAAAGAGTTTAGCAAGTTGGACTGACCCACATTGAGATGCAACGAGCAAGTCGTCATTTGCATGTCTCAATCAATATAATCCTTAGACCTGAGATTGTCGCACAATCCGAGTTGTGGATCACCGACTTAGATTCTGTCAAACGTTGTTCTGTGACAAGGCAACTATAAAGGCAGAGTTCGGGTCGAATGAGAAGCAAGCTGCGTGATGTGGATAATCAAGATGGGATTTTGCCCCTCCGAATGGGGAGATATTCTCTGGGCCCTCTCGAGTGATATGATTCAGGAAGCATGGCCATGCGCGACTCAGTTAAGTGTTAACTGTGTCTGTTGACTAAGAGTTAGTCAGATGAATCACATATCACGGATCGAGAAGAGAGTCGAGCTATTTAAGGGATGACGATAAATAGCCTATAGTTCGACAAGGTATATCGTGAGGCAAAAGGGACTAAGATGAATATCACATTGAAAGGTATGTCGTCATGACTCAATGGGACTTGGGAGTCGGCACGTTCTGCTAGGAGCCGCTACCGATTGATCGATTGAGAGTCGGACTCCAATCGTGTCCAAGTCGCCATGAGCCTGCAGGGTCGCACACTTAAGAGCGGGAGCAAGTATTGGTTGGGTTGGACCCGAACCGGAAATGGACTGATTTTGTGAGTCGGACTCACAGAGGGAATGGGCCACAATTGTTGTGAAGCCCACTACCATTCGCTATATAAAGAGGGGCGCAGGTTGCCCAGCGGGCACGTTAGTCCACTCTCCCATGCGTTGGGAACCCTAGCCCCACTCAGTCCAGCCGTCGCACCGGACCTAGCAGTCCGCCGTCGGAGCTCCTCCTCGTACGTGTGGATACCGGCAGAGGTGCTGTACGTTCAGCACTTCGACGTTCGCGGGATCGGATCGGCTGGATCGGATCGTGGACTGCACTGCCCCGACGCGCTTCATCGATAATCCGCAACCGCGCGTCTAGTGGTAATCATCGTGGCCTTCTACCTCGGCTAGATCTTGGAAGTACCGCGTAGGAAAAATTTCCGTTTATCTCTACGCGTTCCAACAGTGGCATGTTACCCCCTGTTCCGGGAAGGAGCTGTGAACGCCGCGGGAAAGGCAACTACATGAAGTTCTAGTCCTGTGAAGACCTGTCGGTCATAGTTTTCAGAAATTAAAAGCAACCTCTTGAAGGAAGTTGTACAAAACCTTGCATTAGCTTATGACTCTTTTGAGTCTAAAGCTGTAGTTAGTGTATCAAACTACCCACTATATATCATGAACTTCCTGAGTAACGCTCGTTACTCGTTCGTTCCCGTTTGACCCCCTGCTTAGAGTTGAAGCCTGAGGGAAGCCGTCATCGTGAAGCCATCGCTACCTCATGAAGCCAGATGGAGTCATCTATTAGTTAGTCGGTAAAGCATCATCATCAACAACGTTGGTGGAGGAGAAGCTATCAAGGTGTAGGTGGAGTCCATTCTTGGACTTAGCTGTATCAAGCCATAGATTAGGGATGGCATCAGCTGTAGTGGATTTATTTCTAAGCTAGAGTTATTCTCCAGCTCAGAGCTTCGCATTGCTTCTTCTGATGTTCATTTGCATGAGATCTTCTTGATTCATCAAAGAGATTCTCAAGATTTTGTAATGAAGTTTGTATCCTATAGTTTTGCTTGGCCCCGCTGTGTTTCTGTTGTACCACTCTGAGAGATGTAATATTCACGGATAAGTCCTTCTGTGAGTATTATGTCACCGACTTGCGCACTACACATGTAGTAGTGTGCTGGGTCACCACAGTATCGCTTCTTTCTCCAACGACTGCACTAATACCATCCACTCTTCCCCCGCTTTTCACCTAGGCAGGGCCGGAAAATGCAGTGCAACCCATGATCTTCTACCACCGTACAGATAGTCCCATCTTTGAAGAGCCCATTTTAGAAGATCGTGTGTTGCACTGTCCTACCTCAAAAAAAAAAATACATGTCTACATGTCACGCCATGTCAGATAGTCCCATCTTGAAAAAATTGATGTGATTGGTAAAATGAGGTATTTGGTGTCACTAAGTTTATAGAATTGTACGAGAGACATCCTAAGTAGGGTACGTCTTCAATAAAGACAATTTTAAGAATACGGACCGGAATTTCACTCTAATTTAATCATCATTTTGCTTTAACATAAGAATATATATCTAGTTATTTGTTCTAAAAACATATCTACCTTAATAGACGTGGATTCTCTAACTAAATCTATGCTGAATAATGTTCCACGGTCCATCGGCGAGATTATTTGGGAGGAAATCATGATCGGGTTTATTCATCGAAACAAACACTATATGGGAGGAAATAACATTGGAATGTTGACTATCGCTCTATACATCATTAAACTTAATGTTGATCGTGATTTAATCATCGAATCATCTCTGTATTATCAAGAGTAAAACTAGCTCGTATATCCGAGCTTGGGGCGAATGGATGCTTCACTTTCGAGTTTATAAGCCGCTCATAAACGGCAATGTGGTAATCCTACAGTGTGATTGAGCAGCGAGAGAGTCCCAGATGTCAATGCAGTAAGGGCATCTCCAGCCGTTCGACCCCCCCAGGTTTCAGATCGGCGCTTTTTAGCGATAGCGCCGGCCCGCACCAAAACCTGGGGGGGCGCTTTCACCAGTCGTTCGGCGTCCCAGAAAATAAAGCACCGATATCATTCGAAAAGTTTCTTCCCGCCCCCAAAAAACAGAGCCCTAGTTCGGCGATCGGCAGCCATAGTTTCGGGCGATCATATTACAAAAAACGCCACAGGTGGGCGATCAAATATAGTTCAGATCGAATCACACAGACGGGCGCGCGCGGCGGTGGCAGACGTAGGCGATCAGACAGACGCGTCGGCCGGCGTCGGAGCAGGCGGCGAGCTCGGCGCAGCATCCAGGTCGATGACGGCGTCGGAGCGGACAGCGGGCTGGGCATCCTCCAGGTCGACGACGGGCTGGGCATCCTTGTCGACGGCGGCATCCTCCTGGGCGGCGGGCGGGCTTGTCGGCGCGGTGGTGTAGCTGGCGCCGCCAGACGATGTCGGGGCCGGGGGCGCGCTGATGTCGGTCAGGATGAGGTTGCACTGCGCCAGGAACCAAGCTCTCACCTCGGGGGTCATCGCGGCAGGGTCGCCGCCCGTGAGGAAGGCGAGGTCGTTGTTCCTCTTCTTCGCGGCGGTGCCAGTCCGGAGGAGGTCGATCTTGACCTGCGAGTTGGCCATGAGCGCCGCCCATCGCTGTTTGGAGACCTCCTCCCTCTTGCCGGCCTGGACCTGAGCGTCGGCGATGCAGGTCTCGATGGATGCCTGGAGTTTTGCCGCTGCAGGCGCGCCGTCCCTAGCCAGCTTGGCTTTCTTGTGGCCCATCGGCGGACGCCCTTCGGATGCGCACGCAGCCACCGCGTCGGGGACGTACTCCTTGCCCTTGCCGATCGAGCGACGCACCTCCGCCCACTTCTCGCAAGTCTCGATGAGGACGAACACGTGGAGGAACTTGAAGTCGGTTCCCTCGTCGTTCTTGTACGCCTCGAGCATGCGGACGATCTCCATCTCGCGGTTGGCGCCGCTCTGCGGCCTCGCCGAGATCTCCTCCTGGATGCCGTGCCACTTGTTGCACGACGCCTGGATGTTGGCCCAATGGTTCGCCATGGCTTTCTGGCCGCGGTCGAGGACGCATGGGGCGTAGTAGGGATCGATCATGCGGCGCTCGTCGTAGGCCGTCTTCACCCGCTTCCAGTAGTTGTCGGCGTGCTGGTTCGCGCCGACGATCGGGTCGTGACTGACCGTCTTCCACGCCTCGGCGAGGAGCGAGTCCTCCCTGTTCAGCCACTTGATGCGAGGCTCGGCGGGCGGCAGGGGCACCTTGGGCTCCTTGCGGGGGCGGCCAGGGCCACGGCGCTTCCGTCCTTCGCCGGCCGGATCTGTACTCTCTGGCACCACGGGCGTCTCGTCCACGTCGTCCTCTTCGCCTGCGTGCCGGAGCCGCCTTCACCGTAGTCGCCACCGACCTGCGTGAAGAACTCGCCGCTGGCATCGAGGAAGCCCGGGCTCGCCGCCGCCGCCATCGAGCCGGACGCGATGATCTCCTCCATGTAGCTGTCCTGGGGCTGCAGCCCGGCGAGAATCGCGCGGCGGTGGGATGGGGAAGCTGCGTAGCCCGGCGCGTTGCCATACATCATCGGCGGGTGGTAGGGGAAGGTGAGGTTGGGGTTGAAGCCTCCCAGCGAATCACCTTCGACGAACCATGCTGGCGGCGGGTGCGGCGACATGCGGGGCGACGGTGACGGCGACTGCTTCCAGCCGGCGAAACGTGGGCCGAAAGGGCCCTTCTTCTTGGCGAGAGGCGCCGCGGCCGGCGTAGGTGGCTCGTCTGGGACCTCCTCCTCCTCCTCCAGCTCGTCTTCCTCGGCGGCTGCCTGCTCCTCCGCTTGCAGCTGCGCCATGAGCTGCCTCTGCCGCTGCGCCGCCTCCCTACCCCGGCGCTTGATGTTGGCTGTCTCCAGCCGCGACCTCTCGGCGATCCACTCCTTGTTCGACATGCCGGGTGGTCGCTCCTTCGGTGCTCTTGGCTTGCGGGGTTTCTTGGCCGGTTCGGAGGCCGCGGGAATGGAGACGGCGGCGGCGGCGCGGGGTCCTGTAAATCGAGCGGGAGCCATGGCGCGTAGATCTCGGGTGCGGGGGGAAATGGCGGGAATGAACCGGGGGGAGAGGTACATGTGGGGGGAAAGTGGAGGGAAACGCCGAAAAAAGAGAGGGAAATCGTCTTCCGTCGCCGACAAGCGTGGCCCACGCGAGCATTTCGCCCCCCCAGGCCGAACCCAGCGCGATGGGTTTGGCCTGGGTTTGGCGGCGCCAAACGGCGCGAAAAACGGCGGAAAACGGCGCTAAATCGATTCCTGGGGGGGCGACTGGTGCGAAACGGCGCGAAACGGCGCCAAAAACGCCGCTTGGGGGGGCTCTGGGGGGGACGGCTGGAGATGCCCTAACAGTCAAAAGGTCCGACTCAACGGGAATGCTCCATGCGGGCATTCACGAAGCATGGGTTGAGGGGAGGGCAAAAATGAGGAAAATTAAAACATTTGGACAAAATTAAGCATAACTAAAATAAGGGGCACAAAAATAAAATAAAAAGGCAAAAAATAGAATAAGAACAAATATATATACTTCTTTTTCCTGGGAATATATCTAGCTTACTAGACGTCGATTCTCTAACTAAATAATCTAGGTAATGTTCCACGGTTGGAGGAGGAGCGAGCGCCAGCAGTGGAGCTGGGAGTGGGCGGAGGTCAGAAAGACATATTTCGGCATCGTGAAAAGGCTAGAAGGACGAATGTGGGGACATCTTGGTGTACAGATTATCATAGGTTGGGATCACGAAGAGCTTTTAGAATTTGCAGTGGCATTTCTCTTAACTGACTTTTCGTAACGCATTTTCTTTGAATCTTAGTTTTTGCAGAGCATTTATCCAACTGGCCCTTGTAAGAGTATGTTCGAATTCTTCTCTCGGAACCAAAAAAAAAAAACTGCATATAATTATTTTAGTATTTATTTTCCATTACAGTGTGAGAATATGTAGCCCCTCGACTTGATGTGATGTGATTCGGTAACTAGTAAACTCCATTTCAAGATCATTGATACTGCTTAGCACTGGATGGTCTGTAATAACACTAAGATGCACCAGCAGCAGCGTAACCAATCATCGAGGAATCACTAAAAAGCGCCGCCCCCTCCCACCGAGATAGATGCATGTGGCCGGCTTTATGTGCATCGTCCATGGCACCACTACCGCACACGCCCATATATAGCACCCAGCATGCTGTCAATTTGCTCCGGCACATGTACACCTCCCAGAGAGAATTTCTTCCTCTTGGAGGCTGCAGGCTCACCGATCGATCCCATTCCCGTGCATGGATGTCCTCTACTTCCTGCCAAGAATCATATCTCGCAATCCTATCCTGGAGACCTTGACTACTCGTCGCTCCCTTGTGATGTTTACACCGGCAGAAATCTAGTAGCTGTGATCGTCGACCGTGTCACTTCACCTCCAGAGATTCTCCATCGATCTATCCAACAACAGCTAGCTAGCTAGTCCAGGCATCAGAACGACAGCTCCCTTTTAAGACCAGGGAGGGAGGAGTCGGAGTTCGCCCAAACACTTCAGTTACCCGTCTGTCTGTCCATGGAGTCCACGACGACAGCCGTCGAGATGCCGGTCACGGTGCCGGCATTCGATGTATCCAGCAGGCGGCCCGTCACGGCCGGCCTGGTCCTCAACAGCCCCAACCCGCCGAGCCTGCGCGAGGAGCTAGTCGGCGTGGTCGGCAAGGCGTTCCGTCCGCGGCGGCAGGCGGACGGTGCTCGCCGGCCGCCGTGCTGGGCGTGGGCCCTGACGGCGCTGCAGGCCGTGTTCCCCGTGCTGCAGTGGGGGAAGACTTACACTCTCAAGTCCTTCAAGAGCGACGTCATGGCTGGGCTCACACTCGCCAGCCTCGGGATCCCACAGGTACGTACGCCGCTAAAAGTCGCTAGCAAGACGTACGTCCGCGCTTCGGTTTCTTCTTCCACGTACTACTCCAGCTAGCTGCTCTTGTCTTCCATCATTAATTTCCTGCCCTAACCAAGACATGCTAATTAAAAGCCTCACCAAGGTAGTAGTTGAACAAGTTTATGTGATCTATCTATCTCACATGTTATAATCTCGATCCCTTGGATATGGTTTGCAGAGCATTGGATACGCCAATCTAGCCAAGCTGGACCCGCAGTATGGCCTTTGTAAGCATCACAAACTCCTTTGGATCGATCATTTGTTTCTTCCACTGTTGTTCTGAACGAATTGTTTCCTTGTTGGTACGCGGCGACAGACACGAGCGTCGTCCCGCCCCTGATCTATGCGGTGATGGGGACGTCGAGGGAGATCGCCATCGGCCCCGTCGCCGTCGTGTCGCTGCTGCTGTCGTCCATGGTGCAGAAGATCGTCGACCCTGCCACCGACCCGGTCACCTACCGGACGATGGTGTTCACCGTCACCTTCCTCGCCGGCGTCTTCCAGGTCTCCTTCGGCCTCTTCAGGTTCGCACCCTGCAGCGCTGTCTGCTCTGCTTTCGTTTCACAACATACGTACTACGTGTCACTCACACGGTATGCTCTGGGTCGCGGTCGGTTCATGGCAGGCTGGGTTTCCTGGTGGACTTCCTGTCGCACGCGGCCATCGTCGGGTTCATGGCTGGAGCGGCCATCGTCATCGGCCTGCAGCAGCTCAAGGGCCTCCTGGGGCTCACCCGCTTCACCAACAGCACCGACGTCGTCTCCGTCATCAAGGCGGTCTGCTCCGCGCTCAAGGACCCGGTCAGTCCATTTCTCACTCCGCCTAGCTTGTTAAATTTACATGCTGTCAAAGAGTAACACGCATTAACGGATAATGAGCTAAATAAATATATAGCTTTTCGTTTCACTAACTGAATCAAGCCAATACAGCCCACACAAGTCGCTTTCTCGTCTGCTTATAGTATGCTAACCCGTTTGCTAACTTAAGACCTGATGATGACTTTTTTGAACCTGAAAAGACTTCATGATTGGGGTGCATCGATCATACTAAAACTTGTAGAAAACGCGTCCGTTTTGTTTTTCTCTGCAAAACATACTACGCAACATATCTTGCAAATTAGGCCTTAACTTCCCCGTGACGCAGAAGCGTACAAGAAGCAAACCCATTCCTC
This sequence comes from Alopecurus myosuroides, assembly GCA_028641055.1. Classification (NCBI taxonomy): domain Eukaryota; kingdom Viridiplantae; phylum Streptophyta; class Magnoliopsida; order Poales; family Poaceae; genus Alopecurus; species Alopecurus myosuroides. The sequence goes on from CM054062.1 coordinate 265,898,093, forward strand.
GCCAGGGTTTTTCGTGTCGTAACCTGAAACCATTCTAGGGGCTATCAATCGCCATGACGAAACTCAATTTTACTTTTGGAGCTATCGCCGGTGACGACGCCAAGCTCCTCTTTTCCCGTCCAAAATAAAGCTCAAATTCTTGTCCCGTCAGGTTGAGAATTCAGTGTCTTAGGGCATCTGCAGTCGTCCCCCCTAGAGCCCCCCAAGCGGCGTTTTTGACCCAAAAAGCGCCGTTTTAGCCCGGAATTCCACCAGTCAGCCCCCCCAGGAGCTGAAAAAGCGCCGTTTTTGCGCCGGCGCACCCAAGCCAAACCCAGCCCCTTGGGTTTGGCCGGGGGGGGGGGCAAAATGCGCCGCTTTGCATGCAAAAAGGAATCTTTCTCCTACTTTTGCCCCACTTTGCATGCAAAGATGCCTCTCTCTCCTACTTTTGCCCCACTTTTCATGCAAAAGCCCCCCATTTTGGCTGGTTGGGTGGGCTACGACTGGTAAATGACCATGCCCCAGGTTTTGATTTTGCGCCGTTTGTACTATTTGTGTTGATTTTCTTGTGCTGGGGGGTTGCAACGACTAGAGATGCCCTTAGATCGCCTGAAGTATTAAAATAACAAAAGGAACAGTAGATCCCAGCTCGGTCGTGTGTTCACTTACATGAGCAAGTAAACAGCTTTTGTTGTTGCATAATCAGTAATATAACACTGCTGGTTTGATTCTCGGTACAAAACATTGACTAAAGAGACTTCACGAGCGGCCGAGCTTAGAGCTAACGACAGTGAGGCGGACTGAACGCTTGGAATCAATATGCAACTTGACAGTACGGCACCGGGCTTTAATCAGTGGACGAAGAACATGACCACATGCCACTCACACTGTTTACTGTTTTGGAGACCACTATCTGGAATCAAAATATAGCGCGTACCTTTTTATGTGAACGCACGCAGCTTATGTCTGTCTGGATTTTGCTACTGTCAGTATCTAACGTGACAGACATTTTTCTGTCCAATGACAGTGGCACCCGGGCAACTTCTTCATCGGATGCTCCTTCCTTATTTTCATCCTCGCCACACGGTTCATCGTAAGAAGACTCTGAAACTCTCTTCTCTCCCAGCTTCAAAAACCTGTTGTTGCTAACATGAATGAATGACCGGTGGTACAATGGAATCCCAGGGGAGGAGGTACAAGAAGCTCTTCTGGCTCTCCGCGATCTCGCCATTGATCTCGGTTATTCTGTCCACCGCCGCGGTCTACGCCACACGAGCTGACAAGCACGGCGTGAAGATCATCCGCGAAGTACACCCAGGCCTCAACCCGAGCTCAGTCAAGCAGATACAACTCAACGGACCCTACACCACGGAATGCGCCAAGATTGCCATCGTCTGCGCCGTCATCGCCCTTACGGTAACTATTGTCATACATTATCAAGCAAGCAGGTGTTTGCATTACAGAAAATGCAGATTGAACTGACAGAAGAAGTAAATGCACTGCCTGTTTCAGGAAGCCATTGCCGTCGGACGATCTTTCGCCTCCATAAGAGGGTATAAGCTTGACGGAAACAAGGAAATGATAGCCATGGGGTGCTCAAATGTTGCTGGATCTTTGTCCTCATGCTATGTTGCAACAGGTCAGACATTATGATTAAACCCTGTAGTATTCCGAAAACGAACAAGGTATGCTGGGCAATGTGTCTGACAGACATTTACAGGTTCATTCTCCCGGACCGCCGTCAACTTCAGCGCAGGTGCCAGGTCAACGGTTTCCAACATCGTCATGGCCGTCACGGTGTTTATCGCCTTGGAGTTGTTCATGAAGCTCCTCTACTATACGCCCATGGCGGTGCTAGCTTCCATCATTCTGTCGGCGCTTCCTGGACTGATCGACATCAGAGAAGCTTGCAGCATATGGAAAGTTGACAAGATGGATTTCCTCATATGCCTCGGTGCTTTCATTGGCGTGCTCTTTGGGTCCGTGGAGATTGGCCTTGGAGTTGCAGTAAGATGATCGATATGCCTTACGTGCTCTGAATTACCTAATCATATATTCACACAATGTCGTTCAGTTTACTGACTTGCTTAGGGCTGATCCTTGCAGCTTGCCATATCCTTCGCACAGATCATTATACAGTCAATCCGGCCACAGGTAGAGGTTCTAGGGAGGCTACAAGGAACAAACATATTCTGCAGCGTCAGGCAGTACCCTGTGGCATGCCGAACACCAGCCGTACAAGTCATACGCATCGATACATCTTTCCTATGCTTTGTCAATACAACTTTTATCAAAGAAAGGTAATACTAATGATCACACAAAGTAAACCTAAGACTATGTAAATTTCAAAGTGAATACTCAGATAGGTTTTGCTAATTCAGGATCATAGAATGGGTAAGGGCGGAGGTAGAGGCATCCAATGAAAAAGCCAGGGAAAGGGTGCACTCAGTTGTCCTTGACATGTCAAGTAAGTTTCTACAAAGAAAGTTTTCGGTAGCTAAACTGATACTAAAAGTTCCAGAACAAGTCTGATTCATGCTTCTGGTCTGCAGATGTGGTAAACATCGATACTTCAGGACTTGTGGGATTGGAAGAAATTCATAAGGATCTAGTGTCTCTAGGCATACAGGTGAAGTGACGAACTGATGAGCATACTGATGTTTTGGCAAGTCTTTAGAGTTTATTTAGTAAAAAAAATTCTCACTCTTGTGTTCAAATAATTATCGCAGATGTCTATTGCCAGTCCAGGGTGGCAAGCAATACAGAAGATGAAATTGGGACATGTGGTTGACAGAATAGGAGAAGAATGGATTTTCCTGACAGTAAGTGAAGCAGTGGAAGGATGTCTAGCTGCTCATAAGGGCAGTGCTACCGAATGTTGAGTGTATTGTAGTAGAAATAACACCATGTCGTGTGGATTTGTATCCAGTGAACATGGTTTACAGCTAATCAAATACTCACAGACAGTCAGTATTGTAACAGTGGCGGTAAACTTATGTTTGCTTAGTGATAAAACAGGTTAACTGAAGTGTTATGCAGTCATCATTTTTGTGACTAGTCACTTCAATATACTTCACTTAGTGTGTGTAGCAGTATTGTCAGATCTCGCAAGACAGTATTAATGTACAATGCATGGAAGAAGTCTTCAGCTAAGACCAAGAGTATACACTTGCCGTTTTTCAAGTAGGTTACTTGACAAATCATTTTCCGGAATGTGATTCTCCTACTGCCATATAATTATAAATTCGAATATATATCCCCAAGTGGCTCTCAAATTATACTTTCATATAGGTAGAACTACTCCCTCCAATTAAAATTTGTGATGTTTTTTCTTTGACTTCATGGCCTTCGGTATAAATCTATGAAAGTCATACGAATAGAAAAATCTGAAAGTACAATTATGACATACACATACCTCTATGTGATCTAGAACAATCCAAATTTCCCCTATTAATCAAATCACACAGCTTCCCAAATCACATGGCAACACGGTTTTTGCAATTGGAGGGAGCAACAACCTTTTTTGAAAGTGGAGTTACCGCGTGATTCCCGATCCTTGTTTATCTATTAGTTTTACAGGCAAGAGATAAGGGCGCAGGGATTCAAGGTTTAACAGCATGCCTCCTCCAGGTAACGTGCCTAAACCAACAAAAAGAGCAAAATACAAGCGCAGAGCGCGAGAACAGAGGAGGAGAATAAGAAGAGCTGTGTTCACTTGCGAGGTGGTATCTCGCCTCCCTCTCTGCGGAGACCGACGAGAGCCTCACTGCCCCAGGCGGCGACGGGTTGTTTTTCTTTGTCGCCGCCGTGTTCCTTGACGGCTTCACGACGATTAATGGGCCAGGCTCGGTTGCGCCCGCCCAACAAATCAGGCTGCAGTGGTCTGGCCACATGGGTCGAATCAAACTAAACCCTGTGTAAAAACATTTCGGTCCTCAGTCCTTTTACACAGTCCGTAAAAAAAATTTACGAAATTTTATATGCGCACGCAGAATATGGTGATGAACACCCTATTTTTTTCAGAAACTTCTTTACATTGTTTTTAAAATATGTTTAGAATTTGTTTTCTTCAATAGGAGCATCTCCTATGAATCAAAACGACATATCCAGGTTCATAGGCCTATTTCGTTCACGAACTTGACAAGAAACTAAGTGCAGCCGGTGTGGTTGTTGAAATGAACTGTGAGTGGGCTGGATCGTGGTGAGAAAGCTAAATCAAGAACCTAATCATTTAGCCTCTGTAACCCAAAATGGAACCATTTTGGAAATCCTAAAAGATGGTCTGATATATGGTTTTGGCAAGCACTATAACATAACAGCCTCTCAATTGCATAGCTCCGCAATCTTTGGAGTGAGTTTCCGACGTTCATGTCTTCTTGTCCCGTTCTCTAAAACAGAGAATAATAATCAAAAGAAATAACTCATCGCTTCCATTTTGTGAGTTGACCCTTGAATTAAAGTCCTGAAAGGAACATGGCAACCTTGCCAATCTTCATCATGCCATAATAAGTGCTCACACCAAGTTGACTATCGAATCCAAGTTGTCAAGCTTGTCAATCCTAATAAGTGCTCACACCACCTTCAATCAAGTTGCATAATTTCTTCTCCAACACAGTCCACCGAACTATTTGGGTGTTATATGGTCAATCTGTGCAGAATCTTGCTATGCATCCAGATACGCGGTAAAGTTCGGGAGTAATGCTCCTTCTGCACACCTCTGGAAAAGGAATGATAGCGAGAGAGGGACACTGAGAGGCAAAATATGTGGTCAGTTGGTCACACGGGGGTCATTCGACAGAGTTATATCAAAAGTTCAAATCAAAGGTTGAATGTCACATTTGCTGACAAGTGTCAGGACACTTGCACCACATGGAAGGATTTCTATTGCAGAGTCAGCACTTACTTTCTTTATGGTTTATGGAATGCCAACAGGATTAGAGGCACAAGTGATAAGTCTCCTGTCATCTCATGTGTGCTATAACCTAGCATAACATAATTTCTGCAATTTGTCATCCTATGATTACAGAAAAGTTGTCTAACTGTGTACCTGGCAGGAAATAGTGGTAGAAGTTGAAACTAAGTGAGAATCACTGTGAGTTAACACGGTTCATGGAAGTTCTCCAAAGTTCACCAATTTACTCTTTTCTATTAATATTTTCTGTATAAGATTGGACTATTTATCCTTTTATGTAATTATCCTTCTTTGTTCATGCATCAAACTTCATTGCTGGCATCAGTACATTATTTCCTTTGCTGAAACCACTTGTGGGGCTATAGCCATGACGAAACTCACTTTCATTTTTAGAGCTAAGTGTCTAAATACAAGCTCTGTGTCTTATCCCATCTGGTTGAGAATTCAGTGTCTTAGATCGCCTGAAACATTAAAATAACAAAAGGAACAGGAGATCCCAGCTCAGTTGTGTGTTCACTCACACCAGCAAGCAAACACCTTCAGATGTTGCATATAAGCATATAATAGTGACTCCTCAGACCGCGCAGCTTCACCAACCCGAACCCTCAGCGCCCGAACCCTAGCCGCCGCCGCCGGCGGCCGGCCGGCGCCGCCTCTCCCTCCCTCCCCCCCCTCTCCCTCTCCCTCCTCCGCGCCCCCGTCGCCCCCCGAGGCGGCGGCGCGCGGCCACCTTCCCCCCGGCCCAGGCCCTCCCTCCCCGCCTTCCCTCGTCGCCGCCGCCGGCTGTGGCCGCTGGGCATGGCCTGGCTGGCGCCGGCGGCGGCGGTCTGCCATTCCCTGCGGCTGGAGGTGGGTCGGGGCCCTCCCTCCCGACGGCGGTGGTCCGGCTTCTGCCGGGTGATGTCGGCGCGGCGGCGTTTCCGTGGTGCACGGGGGCAGTCCGGCACGGCGGGGCGATGGGAGGCTGCGAGGACGGCGCGGGCAGGGCCTCATGGCCCAGATCTGGGAGCCAAGGGTCCCATCTGGGTCCGGGCGGGCCGGTCTGCCTGGTAGGCCTCCTGGGCTGTATCTGGAGGTGGCGGGGATCTTGCAGGGGCGGGCGGCGCCGGTGACTGCCCCTGCTGCAGCGTGGCTGCGGGCTTCACGGGCCTATACCAGGCCCGGCTGGACCCTATTGGGACTGGCAGCAGCCGGACCCTAGCGGGACTGGCAGCGCCGGACCTAACTGGGACTAGTGTGCCGGCGGCCGCGTCCGGTCGGCTCCCGTCTCGGCGGTGGAGGCAGTTCCCTCCCGCGCAGTCGTGGTGCCATTCTCCCTGTGTGAGCTACCCCTCGCCTCCATCTTGCAGACTTCGTGGCGGTATCTTCGGTGAGACGACGATGGCGGACTCGTGAGCGTAGCGGCGCAAGTTGGTGGGAGGCGAGGTTGGGTGGCGAGGCTCTGCTCTTGTGGGGCTGTGTGTTGGATCGCCCGGGGTTGTGAATTGGGTTTTGTCGGGAGAAATCCTTGTCGGGTTCGTCCGGCACCGACGCGATGCCGCCTTCGGGTGGCATCAAACCTTCCTGGAGGGCGTCGTGGATATCCCCATTCACCTCCCTCTGTGTGCCGGGGGAAACCCTAGGACCAATCGCTGGTCCGGGCAGCAACATGTTCCCTTCTTGAAGGGGTTGCTTGGCACTCGACGATTCAACACTAGGAGTGTGGTGGTAATTCTCCGGTGGGCGCAGCGGTCACGGATTCTCCTCGTTTAGTCTTACCGCCTATGTCTCCATTTGTTCTCTTTTTTGTTCTTTTTCTTTTGGGCGTTTGTTTGCTGCTGCCCCAGCATCGTGATGGTTGTATCGGTGGTTTGCTATATTAATATAGCGGGGCGAAAGCCTATTTCGGCATAGTTCTAGTTTGACTCTCGGTACAAAATATTGACTAGAGAGATTTCATGAGTTGTGTCATCATTTTTGTGACTGTAGTCACTTCAATATACTTAGACACTTAGTGTGTGTTGCAGTATTGTCAGATCTAGCAAGACGGTACAAATGTACAATGCATGGAAGAAGTCTTCAGTTAAGACTAAGAGTATTCTCTTGCCGTTTTTCATGTAGGTTACTTGACAAATCATTTTCCGGACTGTGACTCTCCTACTGTCATGTAATTATCAAATTTGAATATATGTCCCCAGGTGGCTTTCAAATTATACTTTCGTATAGGTAGAACCACTCCCTCCAATTAAAAATTTGTGATGTTTTCTTTGACTTCTTCATGGCCTTCGGTATAAATCTATGAAGTCATACAAATAGAAAATCTGAAAATACTATTATGACATACACATACCTCTATGTGGTCTAGAACAATCCAAATTTCCCCTATTAATCAAATCACACAGCTTCCCAAATCACATGGCAACACGGTTTTGCAACCGGAGGGAGCAACAACTTTTTTTTTTTGAAAGTGGAGTTACCGCGTGATTCCTCCTCCTTGTTTATCTAATAGTTGTACAGGCAAGAGATTAGGGCGCAGGGATTCAAGGTTTAACATCATGCCTCCTCGAGGTAACGTGTCTAAACAACAAAACAAAAAGAGCAAAATACAAGGGCAGAGCGCAAGAAGAGAGAAGAAGGAGAATAAGAAGAGCTGTGCTCACCTGCGAGGTGGTATCGCCTCCCTCTCTGCGGGGACCGACGAGAGCCTCACTGCCCCAGGCGGCGACGGGTTATTTTTCTTTGCCGCCGACGCCGCCGCCGTGTTCTACTGTTCCTCGACGGTTTGACGACGATTAATGGGCCAGGCTCGGTTGCGCGGGCCCAGCAAATCAGGCTGCAGCGGTCCGGCCACATGGCCAGACGTTGCCCATGGGTCGAATCAAACTAAACCCTGTGTAAAAAAAACATTTCGGTACTCCAAATTTACATTTAGCTATAACTTCTTTGTCCTTTTACACAGTCCGTAAAAAAATTAGGACATTTTTTGTGCGCACGTAGAATGTGGTGATAAACACCCTATTTTCAGTTTTTTTGTACATTTTCTAAATACGTTTAGAATGTGTTTTCCTCAGTAGGAGCGTCTCCGACTCTCCTATGAATCGAAACGAGATGTCCGGGCTCATAGGTCTATACTTCTTTCACGAACTTGCATAGAAACTAAGTGCAGCCGGTGGGGTTGTTGAAATGGACAGTGAGTGGGCTGGATCGTGGAGAGGAAGCTAAATCAAGAGCCTAATCATTTAGCGAGCAACATGTAAAGTTCTGTAACCGAAAATTGGATGGTCAGTAGGGTGGTTGTACCCCCAGCCAATCAGAGTTCAAACCTGTGTGTTGCATTTAGACGGAATATTTATACTATGTTTCTCAAAAAAAGAAAATGGAACCATTTTGGTAATCCTAAAAGATGGTCTAATATATGGTTTTGGCAAGCACTATAACATAACAGCCTCTCAATTGCATATTTCTGTAATCTTTGGAGTGAGTTTCCGACGTTCATACACGAAATCAACCATGTCTTCTTGTCGCGTTCTCTTAAAACAGAGAATAATAATCGAAAGAAATAGCTCATCACTTCCATTTTGTGAGTTGACCCTTGAATTAAAGTCCTGAAAGGAACATGGCAAGCTTGCCAATCTTCATCATGCCATAATAAGTGTGAGGCTCACACCAAGTTGACTCTTGAATCCAGGTTGTCAAGCTTGTCAATCCTTAATAAGTGCTCACACCACCTTCAATCAGGTTGCATAATTTCTTCTCTAACACGTCCACCGAACTACTCCCTCCGTCCCAAATTAATTGTCTCAAAATTGGACAAAAGTGGGTGTATCTAGACATGTTTTAGTGTTAGATACATCTACTTTTGTCCAACTTTTAGACAATTAATTTGGAACGGAGGGAGTATTTGGGTGTTTTCTTTTCCAACTGGGCTAGCCCCCTTCCATTACTTATCATAACAGAAGTAACAAGTTCTTTACATCAGAGAGAATGAAAGACAGAAGGGGACAGGGAATAAGTCCAGCTAGAAAATAGGGGTACCGTCCAGGAAACCCGCTGAAAGTGCTCGGCCTCGAGCACCCCTACGGGGCAAAAACCTGCCGGTATTACCTGCTGAAAATAGGGAGTCTTTGGGTGTTGTATGGTCGATGTGTGCAGAATCTTGCTCTGCATCCAGGTACGCGCTAAAGTTCGGGAGTAATGCTCTCCTTCCACCCACCTCTGGAAAAAGGAATGATAGTGAGAGAGGGACACGGGGAGGCAAAATATATGGACAGTTGGTCACACGGGTGTCAGTTGTTTCTTTTAACGCCATTTGATTTGCAGACGAACTTATATCACAACAAAGGTTGAACGTCAACTTTGCTGAGCACTTGCAACCACACATGGACGGATCTTTGTTGCAGTGTCAGCGCTTACTTTCATTATGGTATGTGGAACGCCAACAAGGTTAGAGGCACGAGTGATAAGTCTCCTGTCATGTGTGCTATAGCCTAGTATATAACATAATTTCTGCAATTTTTCATCCTGTGGTTACACTAAAGTTTACCTAATTTGTGTACCTGACAGAAAATGGTGGTCGAAGTTGAAACTAAATGAGAATCAGCTATCAATTAACACGTTTCATGAAAGTTCTCCAAAGTTCAATAATTTACTCGTTTCTACTCGTATTAGTAGAGGAAATTGCACAAACCTCCAACAATTGTGGTCGTTGTTACAAGGAACTACAATTATTGAGGCAAATTGCACAAACCTACAACTGTTGAGTACATATGTGGCATAGAACACGAATAACCCAATTAAACCATTTAACTGCACATCTGATGTATGGGCCCACACTTAGTGGCAATGAGGACTTTGACGTGGCAGACTTAAGGATGGAGGCTCTGGTCTGCTTTTTTTTAACAAGGAGCGTCCCCGAAGATGTTGGAAACATCACATTAATTCTAGATAGTGGATGTACAAGATTTTACAAAGGAGCCAATAAGATAAGAAATTACATATAGGTCCCTGTCATTTGTAGAATAGATCTCACCTTCCGCCGAGGTGGTGCTTGAGAAGATTGCTTCCCAACTCCTCTCCACTCCTGACTGACCCTGTTGCTCACACAATCGACGCCTCCACCCTTCGCAGCCACATCGCCTGATGGAGGAAGACGAGGACATGGGAGTGGCAGTACCTTGCAACAGAGAGTACGTCACCGATACCGTAAGTGCATATCAGACCGCTATCAGACTCGCCACTCCTGCCACCTATGTGAGGAGACAAGCAAGAAGAACCCACCGAACAAGCTTATTAATCCAGCTGCGGCCGAAGCTAGACGTTGAAGAACTCGTGCATGGAGATTCAAACAATGGCCCGCAACACCGCCGGGATACCTAATGTCCACAACCTTATTTGGGATGGCGGAGAGAGCCTACCCCGCTTGCAACAAATCTTTCCATCGGAGTTGCACACTCGAGAATGAATTGCGCCGGGCGCACCAGCCATTGCACCGACAGTACGGGCCCATACGTCAGATCTGATGTTAAATGGGTTAACCGGAGAATTTGTGTTATGTGCAAGAGTTGTACCCAAAAGTTGTAGGTTTGTGCAATTTGCCTCAATAGTAGTAGTTCCTTGCAACAACGATCCCAATAGTTGAAGGTTTGTGCAATTTCCTCCGTATTAGTATTTTCTGTTCATGCATTAAACTACATTAAACTTCATTGCTGGCAGCATTATATTATTTCCTTTGCCGCTAATCCTGAATTCCAGATCGACGTGAGTTATAGCTATTGGTCAATGCTATTTTAGTGAATATTATTCTTATTCTGTTTTGATCTGCCAGTGCTGCCCGATTCTCCTTTACAGAAGGTTAGCAGTCTCACTGACGCATAAATAGTTGAAGTTCTGAACTCTGTGGCTGTGGTGTGGACAGCGTTGAACTGATCTCATGATTCGCTCTAGCATGGTCCATTAGCTCAGCCTAAAATACTAAATCGCCAATAAACATTATTCCAAGACTAAAGTTGAGCCTTCATATATTTGTACTGCACGGGGGCAAAGTACATATATTAAAATATATTTACAGGACCACTGGAAAATACTCAGAACCCACAAAAAGGAGTGGCACCCTGCATTTCCATCAAAGCAACACCTAGTAGAACAGTTAAATGACACACATGCAGAGCTGAAGAAAACTCATCATTATCAATTCAATTACTCACTCCGTTCACTTTTATAAGGCATTCTAATTTTGATCATATACATTCTAAAACTAGTGAACCTAACTTATTTTACACATAGATTCACTCATTTTATTATGTATGTGGGCAAACTTGAAATGATAAGAAGTGTGCGTTATAAAAGTGGATGGAGGGAGTATCAAAATTCACCGAACCCCTCTTTGGACACAGAATGTGACTTTGGAATAATAGGCAGGGGGCCATTAAAACGTTGGCTTCTACTCCCTCCGTTCCATATTAGATGACTCTCATATAGATGTATCTAGACATATTTTAGCACTAGATACATCTAGTTGAGTCATCTAATATGGAACGGAGGGAGTATCTTTCAACGGTATCCAGCGTAGAGCAAGTGCAGGTAGGCACCTTACCTGCACTTAGAATGTGCTGGGTGCTGGCTTCTTTCTTCAACACAACAGTACCCACCATAAACCAAGAGCAGTGCAAGCAACACCTTGTATGGCCGGCATACAGCAGTCAAATTCACCTGAAGCACCCAATATTCAAGCGAGATTTTGTTTCCCAACGGAAATCTTCGAGGCGCCAGTATGATGTAACGGAATCTCTGCAGTTCCCCCCAGGCCCCAAGGAGTTCACCCAAACACTTCGAAGGGGCAGGTTTTGCAGGCCTAGTGCTGCACGGGCGGGAGCCCCCGAGCGTGTGGACTGTGGAATGACCTCAGTGGGCATTTGAAGGAAGGCATCCCACTTATCACGAACCGACACGAGAGAAGTCATAATTCGAAGTGTAATCCATAAGAACACATGGCAAAATGTCTATATGTAATGATGCACTTGCCTGGCCCAGCAAGACGGACATCAGCCTGGAATGCTGAACCCAGTCACAGTGGGTTGCTACAACTAGTGTTTGCTGTGTTTGTACCACAAGCGTGTAATTTAAATGGTGCAGATCTAAAATGCAGTCAGGATAAAGAAAAACTACATTCTACTCCCTCCGTCTCAAAATAAGTGCCATTGGGATGGATATATCTAGATGTATTCTAATACTAGATACATCCATTTTAACACATTTTAGCGACACTTATTTTGAGACGGAGAGAGTAATAATAAATCAAATGGTGGAGAGCTTTCACATGGTATCATCCTTGCAATTGACCTGTATATTCTAATAAAACAAACGATACTTCAAAACAGAGGCATTGTCATGCCACTGTTTTTGGAGAGCTTTCACAGGGTGTACTGCTGTTATGATTGACCTACAAATTGTAGCCCATAATGGAGCTTAGAACAACATCTGGTCCCTTCTACCATTCTATTCAGATGATTTTTTTTTTCAATTTCTAGGTGGTTCCAAAAGCACCAGGGACAAAACATTAGACCATCTCAATTTCAAGTGAATAGCTTCAAGTCCTCTTTTTCTTTGACTCAGATCTACTACCATCTGCTCCTTTCCTTTTAGATTTTTCCTTCTCCCTGTGCTTCTCTTTCTTGTCAGCACTTGTCTTGCTGGATTTTACACTGATAACACCGCTTGCAGACAGCTTCGCGTTCTGCAGAGCATTCTCAATCTCAGTGTCGTCCTTGTTAATTGCATACTTTTGCAGTAACTTCGGGTCCACAGTAGCTTCATCTGCGACTCTTCTTTTTTCCTATATTAGGCCCACAGCAAAATTTATTAGCGTGTAACCATTAAGTAAGATTCATATCATAATATAACAATGTGGTAATGTATAAGTAAGATTCATAATATAATGATGTGGTAATGTATCTCTCAAATATCACCTTCACTTCCTCAGCTGCTTCATCAAGGTCTTCATCCATTGATCTGCTAAGCGGGGCCATTTCAATCTGAATACAACCAAAAATATAGCACAAACAGGTCAAACAACGAAGTTGGTGGAAACTATTCCATGTAGCTGCCATGGTCAAGTTTCCGTGTAAATAAACCATGAACCTTGCTCAACAATACAACATGGTGCTAAAACAAAAATTCAAAGAGGACTTATTACATGCAAACATATTACTCCTTCCGTATCACAATATAAGATGTTTTAGCATTTTCTAGACAGAATGTATCTAGACATAAATTAGTGTATAGATTCATATGCATCTTACACAAAAACATGTCTAGATTCGTTTTGTCTAGGAAATGCTAAAACATCTTACATTTTGATACGGAGGGAGTATATTGCAGGAATAGTACATGCAAACATTAAGCTGACAAGAAAACAATATTTTTTGCTTACTTCCTTAAGTCGCGGTAAGGTTGCTTCAATTTCTTTTCCTGCAGTGTTATTAAGGTAATTATATAACTTCTTCATCGTCTTGATGAAGTTAGATAGAACTTGTTCCCTTTCTATGCCAAGCTCTTCCTGTCAACAGAAAAACAAAAGAATTACCAACCAGTTTGACCAAAAATTCAGAAAAAGAATGTGTTTGCTTGGAATCAACTTGAGCTCGCTCACCTTTGTAGCGCCTATGTCCTTGTCCTGCAGACCCATACAGAACAAAACTGAAGCTTGGGCGCCATGTAGTGTAACAGGAAGCTTCTCTGAAAAGTACTCATGTGCCAGGATAGGGACAAGATCCAAAATCTACAAAACAATAAATAAATAAATTTGAAAGGTTTCTGCCGTGTATATAGCTATATATAAGTTCACAGAGGAGGTTTGCTCCGCATATAGGAATATTGGCAGCCAATGAAGCTTTCAAGTTTCTTTGGAAGCATGCATTTCAGGAGATAAAAAAAGACTAAGCAAAAAGCAACAAAGATAATAGCCTCAGATAAAACCACCAAAGATTAAAAAAATGTTTACATCTATAGCAAAAGCGGTATATATAGTAACAACAACTAAGCACATGGCAAGCCATGCTTTGTAGAGCATGTGATCAGTGAGGCCAATATCAAGAGGTAGTAGAGTTTTTACAGCATTTCAAAAGAAACATATTGTGACGACCCCATTCAAAATTGAGATCCTTCATATTGCTTCATCGGATTCTTACCAGATGATAATCGACCAGGTTGTTGGAGTAAGCTTCTAGCCGCTTCATGTCATGTGGGGATAATACGTCTCTCAGTAACTTCAATGTCACACTGGTATCATGTTCTGAAGGCTCATGATGTGAAAAATCTATTTTGGAAGCCAAAACACTAGAAACATGACAAAAGAATATTAGAGAAGCACAAGTATTTTGCTAAGAGAACAATATGAAGGTCAAACACACCTAATTGCAAGCTTAAAGTTGAGATGCCGGAAAGATGTTCCCAAAAGCCGCCTGAACCTTTGTCTGAAATCTGGATATATTACTTACAAACTTAGCAAGAGAACCAAAAGCATGTTTCTTAAGCAAAATCATGTTGTAAAACAAAAGAAACATCACTATCTTGTGCATCTATTATCAGCTAAGGCAAACAACTAACACACATTGTCTATTCAGTCTGATGTATGCAGTTACAGATCAAGCAGCTCCAGTACAAAACACCGCTCAATACAAAATGTATTAAAACACTCAAGCATACCTTGATAAAATGGTTCCAAAAATCCAGACTTGATTGATTCATCACCAACTTTGATGCCATCGCTATTTAGGGGACTCAGGGCCATACATGTATGCTCTCCAGTAACAGCACTCTATGAAACGGAAACAGCTAATTAATGCGCTTGCTTTATAAAAGCACAGCAAAGTGTGGGAAATTTGAACCTCGTGAAATAACAAAACAGAAAAAACAAATCAGATCAGATCATTACTGGAATCTGGCCCACATAGAATGGATAGAAGTCGTGCTTGCGCCAAAATCGAAAAAGCTCTTGTGTCAGCCCAAAAGATACACCCAGGTAATGGAGCTTTTCAGGATGACGATCCTTAAGATTAACAAGGAGCGGTGGAAGATTTGCCCTGGGCTGTATGCTCTCTTCTAGCAGAGAAGCCTGCAAGGACACATACAAAATAAGAAGGTACACATGTGAGGAGATGCAGAAGCCATAAATGCATAGAGAATAATGGCTATATCGTTCTTACATGATCGAATATAAACTTCCACAAATTCACATAAATTTGTTTGAAGTATGAAATACTGAATCAAAACAAGCCATAAAAAAAGTATGGGAAAGGTATATTTGGTTCCAGGATTATAATAAAGGAACTTCAAACTGCAACACTAAGATATGAAAAAAAAGAACCTGAAAAAACAAATTTATTCAAATGACCTTTTCTGCAGCTTCACCAATTTTAACTCCAGGCTCTTCAACTTCCTCCTCGTCTTTAAAATCTGCCACCCTTCCTGTATAGTACCTATGGAACCAAACAAATCAGATGTATTTGTCAATAAAATAGGAATAGATTAAGACATCTGTCAGAGATTGAGTATAGTAAAAACATTGACATGAAATAACTACTAAGAGTAAATTAGGCCATGATATCACAAAGACAGAAATTAGGAACATACTACCTCAGGGGTGCCTCTTGTACAGTACCACTCCAAACAACACAATTTATGTAAATGCCATTATCACCTTAAGACGCACTCTGTTGTATTACTGTCAATTCTAGATGGCGTGAAGAGAACTAAGAGTACCTCTTAGGATTATCTGCATCGGGGAGGTATGGGAGAGGTATCCCATAAGTATTGGCATTTATTTCGTTTTCCCATAAGTATTGGCATTTATTTCGTTTTCCCATATATAATATATATATTCTGGCGTATTCGAAGTATCCGTTCAGTATACACTCACGTACGTAGGACAGACCCATCCCAAATAACACAAATTTACGTAAATGCCATTATCAGCTTAATACTTAATCTATTGTATGAGGGCGTTACAACTAAGATATTGAAAGTCTCTCCCTCTTATCATAAACTTAACTAATTACTAAATATTAGGCTTAGGAAAAACGTAAGAGCATCCGCTGATAAATCCCAAGATGGAGTAAAACAAGAGAGTAATGTATAACCTTGTTAGATGGGCGACGGCAGCTGAACCATACCCAAGCTGCGCTTAAAAAGAAGAGCATTTAGAACATGGAGTGGTGTTAACATAGGTAGTATCATATTCAATAAAGGCAAAAATCTGACCCTCAGGGCACTTGGATGAACAGCTATCCGTACTATCCGAGCTCCTGAAAGACTGGGAAATACATTGTCTTGAAACTGTTCGCAAAACTTCCATGGTATTTGATCACCAGAAGGTGCGTGACCCTCATTTAGGCTTCTGATAGCTGATTTTCGAGATATTTGTCCTTCCAGGCAGACCTGAAAATTCCAAACAGGCTCTAGCAACTAAATTTTGTGAATGAGCTATATACTATCTAGTAAGATTCTAATCTCAATTCCAAGACGAACTTTGAATGGTGTCAGCTGAACGAGATCGTTAGGGCTTAGGGGAATGAAGATGGAAGTATAGCAATCAACATAACTTAACCAGTAGCATAAAACGAATTAGTTCAAGTATAAAACAGAAGCACGATTTTTTCGTAGAACTATAAGAGATTATCAGAAATAATGGGCAGTATACGAGTAATATAACACATGACGGAGGTAAAACTGAAGTAGCAGGAAATAATACTAGAAAATGAAATATGAAACTAAGATGGGGTGATCAGTAAGTCATTTGAACTAAATGAACCCAAATCGACCCAGATTTTCTAACTTCTATTTACAGCATGTTGTGCACAGGTGGCATAAACCATTGAACAACTATACTAGACAAAAATTATTTGGCATTCATTGCACACCTGTAGCTGAGCACACTTCAACAAAGTAACAAAACGGAGTAACTTTATGTGTGGTTCACGATGCCAAATAAGCTCTGTCTATATGTAGTATGCACAGGCAGCGGTTTTACAGTTCACCAATAGCCAATAGCGAAATTTTAGATAAGATCTTTTGCTCAAACATATACAGTCTCACTAGAAAAACGCTAATTACGGTAGGTAAATAACTAAGAATATCTTTGATGTCTTATTAGTGCCTGCCATTAGCATGCTTCCTCATGTATGTACGGTTGTTTCATGTATTTCATTCACCATGAAATTAATAAACCACCCTATCATCAGGAGAAATGTTCAAAAAATAAGATCCTCCAAAAGATAATCAGGATAGAGTATTCAAACCTGAACCACACATAAAATATCAGGGAGCTGGTTTTCGGTCTCCTTAACCGGGCCTAACAAATAAAGAACACAGGTCAGTACTGTATAATAGTGTCATAATATTAAACTGGCATGCTCGCAAATCAATTTGGTCATACCAAGCAGTACAAAAAGGTGATGTGCTGGTGCATCAGCCATTAATTGCAAGTCATTCGGTGAATTTTTGTAGTGAGAAGCAACATAAAGTGCCATCATCCGCTGAAATATTAAGTATACAGAATAAATATCCATTGGTCGACATGTAAAGCACCCATACATAAGTTTTACTATATTAGAACCAAATTTCTATAAATGTTAAAGGAAAACAGAACATTATTAGTTCATACCTGCAAGAATACCTCACTCTCCTTGTGATATGAGAAAAGTGTGTCCCGGTTGACATAATACAGATCACATTGTTCTGGGTGAGGTAGCCTAAAAAGCACAAACTTGCTTGCTAAGCATGCAACAATATAAGAAACGAAAAATTCAACACAACCATAATTCAGATCATACTCACCTACTGATATTTGGAATGGAGTTTGCAAGATCCAAACAAAGTAACTCATTAAGCCAGGTTTCAATAGGATCACCAGAGGCATATCTGATGGATTCATTCAACTCAATTTTCTTAAACAGCCTACCTATAAGCCGAAACAAAGTACAAACGCGTGTAAAGCATCCAAATACTCGTAAGGTTCACTCAAAATGTAGACAACTCTTACTAGATGAAAGAAAAAGATAACTCTTACTGGAATTGGGTCCATCCTTCGAGGCTGATGGCTGGCTTTGGGATTCTAACTGCTGTAGGAGCTTCAAAGACAAGGATCGACCTGTTCCTTCATACCTTTAACAGGAAAATATCAAGAACAGTCACCCTCATGCATTGAGATTCTAGAGCATTAGTAACTGAAAGCGAACATACCCATTGACAGTGGAAGACAGGAAAACAAGGTATGGACCAAGCAAGGACTTGACAATCGGTAATGGAATAGCAGCAGCTTCATCAATGACAAGAAGTTCAACTTGAGAAAGCTTCCCATGATCATGTGGTTTCAAATACTGCAAAAATGAGAAGCTTTTGAATCAGTTCACTGATACTAAGCAAAGTGATATTTAACGGTAGCAAAGTATGTCTGCAAACAAGTATTTTTATTACCTGGATTGTTTGACGGTGTTGCTTATGGACGTTTATTTGTATTGTTGCTTTCCTGAGATTTGGATCTGCACTCTTCACTACATCATAATGCAAATGCTCCTGAAAGAGGAAAATGAAGCATGCATACCTCAACGACATAACATATGTTTAAACTTCAACAATAAAACAAGATAACAGACAGATACCTTGTACTCCAATGCATTCATTCCTTTGCAGACGAAATCAAATAGAGTATTAAGGTTTTCTGGGCTCGGAGCAGTGACAAATATATTTGAATACCTGCAAAGACAAAGCATTAGCCTAATAATGCGAGTAAATGAAATGAAATACATAAATAACACAACTGAGTTGAGCTTACCCAGCTGCTATGGCTCCAGCAATTGCAAGACCAAGGGCAGCTGATTTCCCACGTCCACGAGCAGCGAGTAAAGCAACCGTGCTCCTAAGGGACTTGTCCAAAATAGAGTCCAGGAAATTGATGACTGCTTTACCCTGTCAATATTTTTTCATTTTCAGTTTATGGTAGGGACCAACAGATTTTTTTATGCCCAATGGGAGATGCAGCAAGTGTAAGAGATAAGTAAATTGCACCTGATCCATCGTGCAGCACTTTCCAATCAAAGGGCCAACTGGAAGTCTCACGGAACTGATCTTTTAGGTCTTTCAACTCTCGCTCCCTTTCTGACAATCCCTCGGAATCCTAAAGACATGGTATAATATGCATGTCAAAAAGTGAATTAGATGACCAAATTGGCACAGATAGAATCTTCAAGAGACGCATAATTTCACCAGCAGAACTTCACAGGCATAAGAAAAAATAATACCTCATTGTTTGTAACCGGTTGTATGAATTTCATGTGAGATGATATAGGCAAGAATGTTGAGTTCGTCATCCATCACAATACATGCTTTGCATGATGCTATGGACAGTAGGAACCTCTCGTTGAACCTTGTGGCTGCGGTAGTATGAGACTCTGTTCGGAACCTTTCGTGAACATCCTGTAAGCACAAGGCACAATTTCGTTTACTTTAACTGAGCAGGGCCAGCAAAGGGGCGCACAAACACTCTAATATACAGTCTTGACTCCAAAATTATGTTTGTTTGCTCGTAAACATGGATTGGAAACAAAAGAGAAGGGGCTTTACTGCAAGAGAAAAGTGAGCTCACCATAACCATGGTGTATAGACTGGTCAGCGAGGAGAGCGAAGAGAGAAGCAGGATGATCAAACCACCGCCCTCAACAGTCTCAATGGTTCTGGCCAGAAGGTTGGTGTCAGCGCCTCGAAGTCCTGCAGGAACAAACACAGAATTTCAGGCAAATTATCGTAGCAACATCAGAGCAGAACAATGCAACTGCAGCTTGAAGCTACACCTGCAGTATGCACATGCCAAATGTGTTGCCGAGGACCCTCTCGGAGTCCTTGTACTGGCAATATGTGATGTCTGAGGTCTCCAGGAAGAGGGAGAAGGGGTCGGCCTTCTCGGGGTCCATGAGCCCCCGCTGCATGAGCTTCTTGAGCTGCTTGGCGCGCTTCTTCCTGTGGCTGCTGATCTCCAGCTTGTTGCGGTAGCACCATAGGACGGACGGGCGCGACTTGACGCGGGACTTGGCGAGCATGTAGTTGAGGTTGACGATCTGGTCGCGCGACTTGTCGCCGACGATGATGAACATGGAGCGCTGCCGCTGCCGCACCCCATTCTCGATCAGCGTGCGGATGCGCTCGTCCACCTTCTTCCTCATCCTCGCCGCCGCCGCCGCTCGCCGGTTGTCGCTCGGGGTTGGGGTCGGTCGCGAATGGGGATTGGGAGCGGGGTTTAGCTAGGGTTTTCCGGCTGCCGGCGTCCACCTGATATGAGACGGGGAGGGAGGAGAGAAGCGGGAGCGCGGACGGACGGATGCGTGTGGCTTCGACGGTCCAGATTCCCCATTACTTCTGGCGAGAATGGCCTGAGCGACTGCGGCCCATTACGAGGGCCTCGGTCCAGCCCAACTTTTACAGGGTGCCTGACCTACCTGACGGCCCCACGCGCAGAGGCCATAACGTGAGGAACTTGTGCGGGCCCACTCGCAGCGCCCCGGACCTTTGGTTACAGTGGGCTCCACTACAGAACTCTCAGGGCTTCCTCTCCCGCCGCCGCCGGACGAGGGGTTCGCCGCTGGCAAATCTTCCAGGATGGGGTACCACCGCAATAGGCGCGGGCGTGGATCCTCATCCCCCTCCTCATCATCTTCACGCCGCACCAAGCAAGAAGAAGCCTCGTGGTAACTCGACTTCTTCCGAGCACTAGCTAGTTTCCTGTCCAAAGAGTTTTCCCCTTTTGGCTCCGCTGAAGGGACTAAAAGGTTGCTCGAACTGTCGTGTTTAGCTGATTTCCGTGATGCACTGTACATCAATTGAAGTTGCAAATTTTAGATTATAGCACCAGCATTTTTATTCTTACCAACTGGAGTAAACTAACCTTCTTCTGTCTTCAATTTCAGCGAAGATGGACCGGGAACATCACTTCCAAGGCAGGAAGGTACAAATTCCCTGGAATTTCCTGGTTGCTTTATGGATAGTTCTTGATCTAAAAATGCTTATGATGGATATATATAGTTGTTTGACATTCAGATGTATTTTCACGAAAAATGTGCAGCTCTTATCAAGTGTTCGCTGTGATCATATTGTACATTTTACAGAATTCGACAACTCATAAAATTATAGGACTACTTGAATGCAGCTTCAGAAGTATATAACATTTATGCCGCCGGCAATCCCACATTGGGACTCATCAGCTTCATGAAATTGCTTTACACTACTCCTGAAACCTTATTGTTGATAATGCTAATTTTTCCATCCAGATAGCACTGGAGAGGAACCTAATAGCCCAAAAATTCAGCTTGCAATGTGGGTAGGTGTAATGATATCAAGTGTTCTTATTCTTAACCCTTGGTAGTGTGTGTAAGCTCTTGTGTTTGCTTTATAATTTATAGGACTTTGGGCAATGCGATGCTAAAAGATGCACAGGTCGTAAGCTTTCAAGATTTGGGCTACTAAAGGTAAGGCGCCACTTGGTTAGCAACGTCTAAAGTTCCAATCCCATTCACTCATCTCAAAACCAAGGTACATGGTAAGATAGAAAATAAGAAAAAATAAACTACACCTACTGCATATGCACATGTATATACAGTCATGGACATCTAATCCTTCTAGGTTTTTGATAAATTCTTCCCTTATGATATGCTTTTGGTCATACTACAGCCACTGAAGTCTGCGATTAAAGATATGGCTAACTTTTTTCTAATAAGGTTGTTATTTGTCTTACAGGAGTTGCGAGTGACAAATGGTTTTGGTGGTGTTGTTCTCAGGTAAAATATAAGATATACTCCATCCGTCCAGAATTAAATGTCACAAAGTTTGACAAAAGTGGATGTATCTAGACATAGTTTAGTGTTAGATACATCCAATTTTGTCAAACTTTGTGACACTTAATTCCGGACGGAGGGAGTATGTTAAAAGGAATCATGTGAAACTTTGTGGAGCTAAGTTCAGTGATTTCTCTCGTTTTGATTATCCTGTATAATAATATTGTAAAACCAACTAAGTATGCTCATTTAAATTTGGACTTTGAGATACATATGCTGCTCCCGCTGATTATTTTCCTTCCTTTTCTTTCAGCCCTGTTGGGACACATTGTGTATCCAAGGAAGATCATCATATCGTGCAAAGAAAAGGATTGGCCGTGGTCGATTGTTCTTGGGCACGTTTAGATGATGTCCCTTTCGCGAAATTACGTTGTGGCGCACCTCGTCTCTGTAAGTTCATCCTATTTAAGTAAATTTAGTAAGGATGTGCATCGTTGGAGTTTGATTTAGATAATCGGGATTACTTTCAACTACCTGCCTTGCATGGAGCTACCTGTAGCATACCATTAAGATGGTTCCAATTAAAAAAATGATGTAACTTCATACTGGTTATTATTTCTATATTTGTCATCAAGTTGCACATTCCTCTGAATCAAACTTTTGGACTCATTGCTCTTCAGTTTAGATTTTAGAACATAACTTTGGCATGCTTTGATAGAAAGAGTTTTTTTACCGCATTCTACTTTACCCAAATTAGCTCCGTAATAATTAGTATATCTCACAGGGTTTTAACTCCTGCAAATTTGTGTAGATTCATTAAATAAATTAAATATTTATTGTACTGTTTGCAGTGCCATGGTTGGTAGCAGCAAACCCTGTGAATTATGGCCGCCCATGTCAGCTGTCCTGTGTGGAAGCTTTATCAGCAGCCCTCATAATATGGTAAATTTTCTAGCCTCGGTTATCAAGAGGTGTTTCTTAATCGATTCATCTAGATAATAGTTTTGCATCACTAGGTAGGCACTTTGAGTTTCCAAATACATCATGCACCATCATGTTACATTGATCTATATTACAGGGTAGTACAGCTATATATTATTGATTCTATTATTCATGAAGTAATGTGCTATAGTGCTAAATGATAATGCATATACAGTGTGCTATAATTCTATTATTGATTCTCAAACTGAACTTGTCGGTCTGAATTTCTAGTGTTGCATATACAGCGTGTGAATTTGTAGTTCAGGACAATGCTAGTTATTTTCAGCCAGAGTGGCAGCTTATGTTATCTATATTTGCAGCGGGGAGAAAGATACCGGAGAACTGCTGCTTGCGAAATTCAAGTGGGGTCACTCATTCTTATCACTTAACAGGTCAGTTCAGTAAAAAAAAAATTAAATGTCACATATAAGTTTGCAGTGAATTTCGGACTATGTACATGAATGTACTTGTAAGATAGGGCAAGCAATGAGATGCATGCTAAATATGCAATTGTCCTGCAAAACATAAATTCCAGTAACTGTTACATAGATGAAGCAAAGAATTCCGGACTGTCTATCCCAATGTACTTGTTAGATAGGGTAAGCATCTGATGTGTGTTAAATATACCATTGTCGTGCAAAGCGCAAATTCCAATAATTCTTACATAGATCAAGCAAATTATTTCTGATTGTACATGGAACTGCTGACCAAAATACTAATTATCAGTTGCAGTGCCACGATAATCCAGGCTGTCCTGCATAATAAAGCACTGTGCTGCATTCTTAACATTATCCAGTAAACTTTAGTAGACAGTATTACGGGCTGAGGGCATTCAATCATCTTTGAAGATAATATACTCCGTACTTATGTTTGTCACACTCTCTGCCTTTACATTATGGATGCGCCTCATGCAAGAAATTTTTCATTTTTATAACATGTTGGGTCAGGTTTTCACCCGCTTTCCCTTGTAATAATGTGCAGAGATCTGCTGAAAGCATACTCCAAGTGCGAAAATGGCACCGAGATAATCAATGTGCAGAACTCGTGGTTAGCAAGTGCCTCGAGTGTCCCCAAGTCACCTGTAAACGGTAAGAATCACATCTCGGAGCATTTGAATGTTGGCACGAGCATCTGATGCGTAGATTGGTTCTGCGGAAATTGATTTTACTATGTACGTGTGCATCACAGTGGCGGATAAGAGTACAGAGGAAGGATCAGATGATGAGTCTGACGATGGCTTGCCGCCTCTGGAGGAGAACATGAACCACTTGAACCTTAGTGAAGACGAGGAAGAAAGCGAAGAGGAAGAGGAAGATGAAAGTGAGTAAGAGAAGGGTTCACTAAGTTATATTTGAGGTAATCGGACGGGGTGTTTGTGTTGTGTACCCAATCGAAATAAGAGGAGTGTCGTTAGATGTCGGTCGTGGATCTGGAAAACGATGTTTGTACACTTGTAGTGCCTGCTTTGTACCAGTATGTCAGTGTAAACGCGCTCTTTGATTAACACAACTTCTTGATTATGCATCCTTAATTAACTTCTGCTGGCTATGAACTGCCGCGAAGGGTACGAGTACGAATGACATCTGATGAAGCGATATGATCTACACTACATTATTGTAGTATTCTTATATTTTACCGATGAGCATTGGAGCACATCTGGATCGATTGGAGTTGATCAGTAGTGCGTACGAGCCAGTATGAATGGGTGAGTACTGGCACGAAACGTATGATGATGGATCTAGGCGAGGAAGCTGGTGAGCCTGGCGCAGGCTTCCACGACCTTGTCCTTGCTGTTAAACGCGCTGACCCTGATGAAGCCCTCGCCGCCGGGGCCGAACCCGCTCCCCGGCACGGTGATGACGTGCGTGTTCTCGAGGATGTCGCCGAACACGTCCCACGAGTTGCGGCCGGGGAAGCGCACCCACACGTAGGGCGAGTCGTCGCCGCCGTACACCTCCTTGCCCAGCGCGGCGAAGGTGTCCACCAGCACGCGCGCGTTCTCCTTGTACCTCCCCATCACGCGCCGCACCGCCTCGCGGCCTTCCTCCGTGTCCAGGCAGGCCAGCCCGCCCACCTGCGCCACGCTGGACGCGCCGTTGAAGCAGGTGCAGACGACGCGGTCGAAGTCCCGGGCGACGCGCGTGCCGTCGGCGTAGAGCAGCTCGTCGGGGACCACCGCCCAGCCGAGGCGCACGCCCGTGAAGCCGGCGAACTTGGAGAAGGAGGAGATCTCGATGGCCACCTCCCGCGCGCCCGGGATCTCGTAGATGGACCTGGGCTTGTCCGTGGCGGAGGCGGAGACGTAGGAGGAGTAGGCGGAGTCGAAGACGACGATGGAGCCGTTCCCGCGGGCGAAGTCCACCAGCTGCCGCAGCTGGTCGCGCGACGCCGCGTGGCCCGTCGGGTTGTTGGGCGAGCAGAAGAAGATCACGTCGGTGCGCGGCACCGTGGCGAGGTCCGGGAAGAAGGAGTTCTCCGGCGCGCACCGCATGTACTCGATCCCCGCGTACCGGCCGGACTCGTCCGCCTCGCCCGTCTGCCCCATGATCACGCCGTTGTCCACGTAACCCTGCACACGCACGCACCATGCAAGTTCAGTAAACCGTTGCTGAGTCCGAAATTTTCGTTGTCCCATGTGGTGAAATGGGTGGTGGTGTACCGGGAAGGTGGGGTCTTGGACGGCAATGGTCACGTCTCGCCCGAACAGCATCTGCGAGCAAGCGTTAGCAGAAACAGAAACGAGATGAGATTTCTCTACTCCGCGCGTACGTGAAAATCAGTAGGTAAAATTTTGCTGAACCTGAAGGCGTGCTATGTCGCACTGTGCTCCGTCAGAAATGAACACCTCGGTGTCTTGTATCCCCATGTTTGGGTATACATTCTCAGCGATGGCCTTCCTCAGACTCTGCATGCAGATGTTGTAAATACCATGATAATCAACTGCAGAGTAGGTGTTTTTGGTGAACGAGATGAATTACCTTCCGACCTTGCTCCGGCCCGTAGCCTTGGTACCCTTGAGGAGTTGACAGCGCAAGCGCGTACTGCAAAAGCAGGAGAAACTAATTGTTGTAAGCATCAAATTTTGTTTAAATCCTGTTTGACCACAAGCACGATCATATGTGAGTGACGACTGTACTGAAATCGGTTCTAGATTAAAGCAACATGTTGAGCATGACTTGGTTCCACATCAAAGTCAAGCCGGATCGAGAAGCAAAGCTTAAGTTTGGTCTCGGCTCTAGTCGTCACCTCGTAGTCCTACGATGACGTCAACAGACCATGCGAGAGCAGCTAGATATATATGTAAATCTGCCATTGACCTGATCTGAAAGCGCTTCAGTGTACTTGTTTTAGGGTTGGCGAGGAGCTGTACGCCAACCCACAAAAGGGTCAGAAGATCAGCTAGCGTAGACTAGTCCACGAGTGATAATAAGCTAAACAGAGCGGCCATGCACATGCAGTGGCAGACACAGACACTGACACCTTGGATATCCTGACGGCCGGATCGATTTTCTCCTAAGTAATCTCTCTTATCCGCTCGCAATTTCAGGTGAGGGAAAGAGGCAGGCATGATGTGGCCGAGTCGATTCTCTCCTAATTAAACAAGTTGCCTGCATGGAAAAGCTTGACAGAGAAAGAAAGTTTGCACGTACGTGTCTCCTGGCAAAGAGAATGCCGATCACGAATCGAGAGATGATTAAGCCTCTGCTGACAAGTCAAAATTTCCCAAGGGATGGTATATGAAGCGTAAGAATCTAGCTTGGCCCTTGCTAGCTGGCCGTTACACGACGACGCGTGGTCTTCGTCTCTACTTGGGCGAAAGTTCTTGCATGAAACAGTACGGATAGCCTCTGGGAATCAGAGATACTTCACGTACATGGAAAGTTACTCTGTAGAAATTGTCTGGTACATTCGGCAGAGGACTGCTGATGAGACGCAGAACAATGTTCCTTGAGATTGTAAGAGTGCGTACGGATGCCGTGTCACTGAACTCTGCTGACTCACATCAGTAGAGCAACTTGTTAATTTGAACTAGTAGCTAGAGTGTGTTTGGTGAGGTCTTGACCGTTGAAGCGCCAGTAACCAAGCCAGATTTTTGGCATACCGCATGCCAACCATATTTCAGTTGTATATATAGGTCTTATATATACACAGACCATCAGAAGCATCTGTGCAATTATTGGGTATTTGCACATGAAATAGACCCGACTAGTTAATCAGGTCTCCGTGTTCTAGTTGGCTAGCGCTGCAGGGGGGAGCTTTATAATAAGATCACGATAAGAAACCTAATGAAATTTGTACGTACTATGTAGAGAGCATCGATCTTGTGCAGATTCGATGCGGCACCATCTCTAATTTAAAACACCATGACCCTGGGCTCTCATGTTTATTAAGGATAAGAGCAAAAAAACAAGCTAGCATTGCTTGGGAGAAGATCAGAAGAACTAATCGGTACCTCGGCCATAGCCGATGTGACGATGCTTGGTATGGGTTCGGTCGTGTCGCCGATGCCCAAGCTGATGACCTTCGCGTCTGGGTACTTCTTCTCGTGTGCTTCGCGTCTCATGCTAATCTGAACCACACAAGAAGTTGAACAATTATATTTACCCTTCGTTGGTTAGCTAGGGAGTGAAATCACATGTGTTCTGTGTAATAGTACGTTACCTCCGGGAATAGGTACCCATTCCGAAGCTTCTCCATGTTCGGATTGCGGAGCATGCTCGTCCGAGAAGCTGAATTCCAGCAGCGGTTATTAGCATGCAGAAAACAAAGGATTCAACACTAATGCAACAAGGATCAAAGAAAGAACCATGCACATGCATCTATATACCTGTTCCCATCTTTACACGAGGTGCAACATCCAGTGGAACGACAGCCTTCTCAAAAACCCTGCATATATTTGCATGACCAAACAAGAGGGGAACATAATTAAATTAACTATATGATAAGAATTCCCTTCATGAAATCAACACGCATGGATCATATACAAAACGAAAAACGTAATTATATGGCTATATGAGGTATATACTTGGAGATCATATTTGTCGGCATGGTCGATCGTGTAGCCTAGCTTCGACTTGTTAGGAACTCTTGACGCAAGAAAATGTGAGAGGGTGCTAGCTAGCAAGGTAGCTCTTGGTGGCAAGAAACGGTGGAGCTCCTGGATGTATTTATAGGGCTTTGGAGAGCACACACACTTAACCTAAGTGGCAAGAGCACAAGGTGTGCAATGCTGGATTTATAGGAAGCCCAGCGAGCTAACCAGCGTTGAAAAGTAGCTTCGCCACCGGCTGGTCCACTTTGAAAATTGCTGTCCATGGTCGGAAGCAAGATGATTTCAGTTCAAACAGATTCGATCACCGCAGCTGTTTAGGCAGTCTTCGGCTATGAGCGGTTTGTCCTCTTGGATAATCTTGGCCCTTCGTGTCCACACCTGCACTGCTCGAATGCACGCCACGTGGACGTATGACAAGGGTATATATGATTTTCTTGTTAGGGGCTGTTGGTCAATCTCAGAAACCTGTGCGTATCAATTTGGTAATAATTCAGATGTTGAAATCTTCTTATCCTGGGGCGGAAGTTTTAGATAAGGAACATGCCTGGCTAGCTGAAGAGTAGTCTCCATTTTTTCGAAATAAAAACATTTTTTAAACGAAGTCTATGTTTGATATCTCTACTCTAATACAAAAAATTGTTGGTCTCTAAAGTATAAAAACTGTATGGATGTGCCCATTTCCTTTGCTAAAAGTAGTTTTAATAATAGCTTGGCGATGGTTTTGCACACGAGGCAATCTGGTCTTTGTAAAAATGACAAATGAGGATATGAAGAAAAAGGGGGGAAATAATTTTTCGTCTTTTCCTAGAAGTATCTCAAGTACTTTGAAGAGGAAGTTAGGAAAATGAACTACAAAGCTCAAAAAAATATAAATAGATATGAAATTAATTTACCAGATTTACAACAGTTGTTTTGAGAAATGAGATAAAAGGGAAAGTTGGAATTAAACGACATAGCTAAAAATAATTTCCAAAAATCATGAATAATGTAGGAAAAAAATTGAAAATATGGGTTTAGAATTAAATAAGTAGATTTTTTTATGATTTCAAGAGAAGGGGTTAGAAATAAAGATTTTTTAAACGAAGTCTATGTTTGATATCTCAACTTTAATACAAAACATTATTGGTCTCTCAAGTATAAAAAAAGCAGTTTTAACAATGGCTTGGCGATGATTTTGCACACGAGACGATCTAGTCTTTATTAAAAAAATGACAAGTGAGGCATATGAAGAAAAGGGGGGAAATAATTTTTCGTCTTTTCCTAGAAGGATCTCAAATAATTTGAAGTGGAAGTTAGGAAAATGGATTAAAAATCTTAAAAAGTTATAAATAGATATGTAATTAATTTACCAGATTTACAACACTTGTTTTGGGGAATGAGATAAAAGGGAAACTTGGAATAAAACTAGACAAATAAATATAATTTCAAAACTCATGAATATTGTAGGAGAAATATCGAAAATATGGGTTTAAAAGTAAATAAGCTGAATTTTTATGATTTCAAGAGAAGGGGTTAGGAAAGAATTGGAAAGAACTTAAAATGATAGAAAACAGGAAATTAACCCCCAAAAAATGAAGCAAACTTGAAGTACAAGATTAAAAACAAGAAGTTTCCACACTGTTGTACGATAAATGTATTGACATATGGGTTTTAAAATAAATAAAACAAAAACTTTGGTAACTTTTAGTTTACCTAACTCTATGGCTCTCCATATAATATTTCAATTTTCATATTACTTTTTAATTCCTTGTTCACTATAATAGTTGTGATTTCTCAGCATTCGATATTATGATATTTTTTATATTTTATCTCATTTAGTCAACTTGTTGTGATGGATGTGTGTGCGACTCGCCACTAGTAGTACTCACGTGGCTGACAAGTGCTTAACACCCATGGAAGATCGGATATATCTGCTAAATGGGGTGAAGGGAGATTCAACCTAGGCGAGGACATCAACGACAATGTAATCTTCAACCAAGGGAATAATATGCCCTAAAATAGAATGAAGATATCACAAGAAAATATAATCAAACAGAAATATTAGTGTGACAAAGGGTAAGAACACATACAAAGATTGGAAACGAATCCACCTATTTGTTTGCCAGAGTTCAAGCTGTTCGCACCAGTTCTACGTCTCTGTTTGGAGAGGCTATGCATGCATGCACTCTAATCCACAAGAATCGCCCACTTGTGATTAAGCCTTGTTCTCCGTTAATGAAGCTTCACCCACGTCGACCGATCACTGATGGCAGATCTTCAAGGTAATCTACGAACCTCCACAAATGTGCCACGAAAGTCTACACACCGGATGCGCAACAGTAACAACTAACCATCTAGCTACTTCTATGGACCCGTAGTCCAGGGATGAACTACTCACGCATCACTTCGGAGGAGGTCATGGTGGTGTAGACCCCTTCGGTGATGATTTCCCCCTCCGGCAGGATGTCGGGGAGAGCTCCAGAACCCTCCCGATCTCGGGAGGACGGTGACGGCAGCCTCGGGTGTTTCTCGGGAAAAAGTGGGATATATTTAGGGTTTATGTATCGGGGGATTAAATAGGCGAAAGGGCAGAGGCGGTGGAGGCCTGGGGGCCCCACACCACCCCTCGACGCGGCCAAGGGGGGTCGCGCCGCCCTATGGTGTGGGCCCCCTAAGGCCCCCCTCCGGGCCTCTTCGGGACTCCGTGGATCCATCGGGAATTCTAAGACTTTCGGGCTTTGAGTTTTCCGATTCCGAGAATATTTTGTGGTGACCCAACACACCACTGCATGTGTAGTGCGCAAGTCGATGACATAATACTCACAAAAGGACTTATCTGTGAATATTACATCCCTCAGAGTAGTACAACAGAAACATAGCAGGTCCAAGCAAAACTATAGGATACAAACTTCATTACAAAATCTTGAGAATCTCTTTGATATATCAAGAAGATCTCCTGCAAATGAAACATCAGAAGAAGCAATTCGAAGATCCAGGCTCGAGGATAACTCAAGCTAAGAACCAAATCCACTATGGCTGATGTCAGCCCTAATCTAAGGCTTGCAACAGCTAAGTCCGAGAATGTTCTCCACCTACACCTTGATAGCTTCTCCTCCTCCAGCGTTGTTGATGACGATGCTTCACCGACTAAGTAATATATGACTCCACCTAGCTTCATGAGGTAGCGATGGCTTCACGATGACGACTTCCATCAGGCTCCAACTCTAAGCAGGGGGTCAAACAGGAACGAATGAGTAACGAGCGTTACTCAGCAAGCTCGTGATATATAGTGGGTAGTTTGATGCACTAACTACAGCTTAAGACTCAAAAGAGTCATAAGCTAATGCAAGGTTTTGTAAAACTTTCTTCAAGAGGTTGCTTTTAATTCCGAAAACTATGCCCGCCAGACCATCACAGGAGCTAGAACTTCATGGAGTTTCCTTTCCTGTAGCGTTCGCAGTTCCTTCCCGGACAGGGGGTAACATGCCACATCCTTTTACACTCTGCGGAGGTGCGTTACTTTACCCATGGCAGACCAAGACCATGTTGCACAACCAGGTGTACATTCCTGTCCACTCCCACTCAGGTGTGGGGCCTGGTTGTTGGTCCAAGCCAAACTGTGCTTCTCCGCACAATGCATGCCCACCCATTTCCGCCAGCAGGTTGAACGCCTGATTCCACCCCTCACGATGGATATCTACGCGCCCCTTGCAGACACTCAAAGACCCCAGAGTCCGTGGGACGTAAGGGCTCCCACCCATGTGCATGTAGTCCCGCAAGACCTACATCGTACATCTCTGGCAGTCTATTGACATGCGAACGAGAGAAGATCATAGCTGACTTACTCCCCCCATAGAAGACCCATGGTTAACGCGGTATTTACGGCGCACCGAGTTCTGACGGCATTTGTGATTAATTCCTAGGTAATACTTTTCCATGCATATGGAACCTTCCTTTGACCTATTCATCTTACCATGGTCCCATCTGCCCACAAACAGAACACTACCACTCGGGTAGTCATTCAAGTAGTCATATTATTATAAAAATATGATCATGCATTCTTTTGAGACTAGGTGGTAATACGATAGAGTTTTTGCAATTAGTTTGTTATGAAGTACTGCAAAGGATATGAGCAAGTGATGAACTTGACTGTGATTGAAATAACAATAATAATCCAGGTCTTCGGGTTTGAAGGTTGCGTAGAAAATCTCGACATCTGAAAGATAGCAAAGTAGTCCCGGTAAGGACTACAGAAAACATTGGCAAGATGATACATGCATAGTAATGAGATGCATCGTCAAATACCCTGGAAAATATCCCAGCTTACAAGTGTAAGCTACGTTTGATACGATAACTTAATCACACAGACTTTAGGTGAATGGTTTCATTACTTGTGGTGATGTGGTTATTACTTCTTTTAGATTTACATGTGTTTCACTTTTACTTAACAAACACTTGTTATCGTGTTTAAGTTATAAGTAGACAACTTATGGTTAGGCAATAAGATCTGAGTACATGGAAAACAATTATTGAAAAGATAACAGCCACATTTTATTTTATGTTCAAAAGTGTAGAGCTGATGACATCAAGTTTGTTTGAAAATGAGGAACTAATACAACTAACTCTATTGACTAGTGATGATAGATTTAGTAGTTGTGAAAACATGAGGTTTTTATTAATAAAGAAAATAATGTTATGGCAGTTATTTCTCGTAATAATGGAATATTATAGAATTCTATTATACCATTAGAAACAAGTTTATAATTTCAACAAAAAGTTTTATGTTTGACAGTATTTGAATTGGAGATGCTATTCTCTTCAATTTGATATAACATTTTATGCTTTCTGAAAATATTTGAATAAGTTATTAATTTTATTAATTTTAAATTAATTAAATGATTAGGAAAAAACATTGCACACATGAAAACTTAATCAAATGGCTTTGTAAATATCATAGATGAGTTGCATTTGTCATTTGGAGTATTTTTGTATAAAACTTGCATTTTTCTGATTTTATGAATTATTAATTATTTTTCTTTATTTTTAAATGATTTAATTAATTAAAGAAATTTTTTAATTTTAAACTTTATCAAATTCATTTGAAAATTTCATAATCAAATATATTTTATTTTCTGATTAATATAATATGTTATTTATATTTTTCTGATTTACAGAATTAAAGTTATTGAATTATAAAGTTTTAGTTAATTTATGCCAATATTCAAATTGACAGGTGGGACCCACCTGTCATAATCATTTTTAAATCAAAATAAAAATAAAAACAAAAGAAAATCTTGCATGACGTCATGGTGACGTCACAGATGACATCACCATTGCTCGATTCCTCACAAATGGATTCGATTTCCTAGGGTGGAAATTGGTGAATTTGGTTTGTTCTAGTGGCCAGAGGAGATCAAGGCGAGAGTCTGGGTAGCGGCACGGTGACCAAATGGTCACCTGCGGCTTGCCTGCGTGCGCAAACGCGGCGACGCTCACGGGCTAACACGGTGAAGAGGATCCCGGTGGCTAGAGAGCCTATGGGGAGCACCACAAGATGGAGCAGCTCGCCGTGGAGCTCGTGGGCGTGTCGGTGAGACGAGTTGAGGTCGAAATCGTCGGTGAGCTTCCGCCATGAGCGGCGGCAAAGAAAAAGGAAACGGACGATTCCGGCTGCTCTCGTCCCTCCCCGCTTCCGTACGAGCTCGAGGAGAAAGAGGAGACCTAGGCGCGTCCTCTGGTGGCCTCAATCGCGACAGTGGTGGACGGAATCGATGGCGCTCGGCGGCGTCCATGTAACCTAGGTTTTCTGATTCCGGCAAGCAGAGCTACTAAGAGAGAGGGGAAAGTGGCCTGGAGGATAGAGGAGAGCAAGGGCAACGTCGTGTTGGTCTTCTCTTGTCTAGGGCGGCTAGCAGGAGGTGGCACGTCGACGAGTACGACGGGGACACGCACGGTGTCTACTGTCAAAGGTTGAAGATGAACAACTTTCACAGAACCCCCTACAAGTTTTTGGAGTTTGCATAAAGGTCCCTCTGTTAAGAAAAACTGAGAGAAAACCTATGTTTTCAGGGCCTATCTGTGAACAGAAAAATTAATAAAAAAAAATATTTGAATTCCTTATCAAATTTCACATATCACTATGTTTTGTTTTAGTGAATTTGAAGAATATTTATATTTTTATTTAGGGTGCTAGATTAAGTGGTTTTGTTGTTTTCTCTTCACTTTATTTATTTAATGGCTTTAAAATTATGCATAGGCATGTTTAATAAAAGTACATACTTCAATCATGTGGATACCAAGGTGGTGTATCATAATTGGACAATTTTGGATACAATTCCTTATAGAAAATAATTTAGTAAAACTATTGGGTACTGGTTCTATGCCCTGTAATGAAATCACCCAATAAGGAATTTTGCTCCATATCAAACCAAATGGTGTTAGTTAATGAATGGATTTGTTTTCCGTTGTGTGGCTTTGTTATTTTCATCTTTGGGTTTCTTATCAAGCCTGGTGAACATTTCTTTATATTGGGTGTAAGCCATGTTTGTTGTTTTAAACACTTGTTCAAATGGAAAACATGAGTGTTTGGAATCTATTTGTTTGTTTTCCACCAGTTTCCAAATGTGGATAATATCTAATGTTGTTTTAGAACATGTAATCATTTACATGGTTATATATAGACGAGTTTTTGTTATCATATGTTAGTCTTACATATGAAAAAGGATATGGAAAACAAGATATTAAGCATGTTACCATTAACTTCCACATATCAATACATGTGGATGAAATGGCTGGTTATTATTTCATACTTGATAATTATTTCCATTAAAGATATTATTATGAGTTCATCATCTCTGATGAGCTTGACAGAGGTTATTGGTTCTCTATTATATCCTAATGATTCACTGGATAATTTCTTATGATCCCTTACTGAGGCAGTGTTGCTTCTTGTGGTCTTCTGTTGCTTGATGTTCTTCTCTCTACTTGCCACTAGTCTTTAGTTATCACCTTTTTCCATTGCAGGTAGGTTCCTCTCTTGGTTTCCAACCTCAACTGTCTCACCATTGTGGTGAAAACATCCAATTACTCCAAGCAAGGATTTTACTTAGATGATTATAAAAGTATGTAGGTTTGTTTTATGACATCAAGTTACCATATGCATATAAGAAGAATTTGTTAACAAGTGGGCCAGACTTGCCTCCAAATTACTACTCATATACACTTGGACGAGATGTACTAGGTTATACGATCTGATGTTTATTTGTGTAAGACACTCAAGTGTTTGAGTATACAAAAGTGATCTGTTAACAAGGTCTAGAAACTTGTTACCAAACTACTTCTATATAACACTAACATTGGAGTATCACACTGTTTCAAGAGTGTTAATAAGATCAGATCAATATATAAGAGTTTCCAAGTACTCTTATGATAGATTGAAATAACACTTCTTGAACACCCTAAATAATCTTCTTGAAGATCTTCATGTGGTAGTTCCTCCTGTCTTGTGGTTTCTTCTCTTGCAAAATAACTTGGAGAAGATTGGAAACAAGATAAAATAGTCTAGACAACATAACAAGATCTATATTAAGAGTTAGTTCATGCTTTTATTATCCTTCCATAAACTTCTTTATTTATTTCCCATAAGATATTTCCTTATATCATACATGATTGTTTTACTTAGTTTTAAATTTACTTCCTCTACTAGAGGTTATAATTTGTTGTTACTCAATACTTGTATCCAAAGATACTTTATTTGTTGAAGGTTGATTTGAATAGGATTGTGGAATGTTTGTGGAATGGGAACTTAAAATCATAAGTTGATCAAATGATTCATTGATGTGTTGAGGTTTCATATGCTCACTTGTTTGAGATGATTGAACAATGAGCATGTGAGAGTTATTGAGGTTTAATGACTTATGTCATAGTTGTTATTTGTTTTTCTCAGGTGTCATGTTATTACATTATATTCTTCTCTTTATTACCTTTGTTATTCACAATGCAAATATAGAGGTTTGAGAATATCATAAGTAATGGTCAAGGTTTAACGGTAGTTTAAGAAGATTTATTTATTCTTTTAGGTACTTCTTTTATGGTTGAAGAGATATGTACATATTCGATAAATACGTTAATACAATTATTAAGTCATTTCCCACTTATGGGTTTTGGGCTAACACTTGTTTGTATCATTTGTTCTATTGAACCTTTGTTATTTACTTGTGGAGGTTCACTTAATAATTATTATATGATCTAGAAAGATGTTTGGTAAATGAATTGATAACTTAGAGGGTTGTTCTTTTATGGGACATAACGTCTATGTTGATGAGATGGTTCAATTGTGCATTACTCATTTGTGAAAGTATGATCATCGGTTATGTGCTCTGGATACTCACCCCTCTTTGAGTTCTAGATACCTAGTGATTTATCCAAAGTCACTTAAAGACTTGTGATTAAGGTTGTTGAAAGTTTGTGTGGGTCACAACCAATTATGGTTTGTGTAACCAGATGATTTGGTTTCTTAAGACACTTGTTATAAAGATCATTCCAAATGTACTCTTGACTAGATGAACTAGACCTATTTCATCATGTCAAGTGAAACTTTGGTCACTCTGACTTGTTTAAACTTTCGCGCCAAAATTTCCCGTACTTTTAGATGCATGCTTTGCAATTGCACATATTAAATTTAGATCCTTATAACTTCCCAAACACTGGGATATTACATATTTCCAGAACAACTTTTCTGAAACTAAAAACAGCAGAAACAGGGAACTGGCTCTATGGCATCTTGTCAATAGGTTAGTTCGGAAAATCGATAAAAATGACATAAAGTGTATAGGAAACATGTGGGAAACAATAAGAAAACAACATGGAACATCGTAAATTAAGGATACGTTTATGACATATCAACCACCCGAAAAGCCTCCATCTTCCAAAAATAAGAAAAAGTCAACCAAGAAGTTGTTTACCAAAACCTAGAAGAAAAAGGTATACAACCAAAACCTAGAAATTGGAGACGGTAGTGGCGAAAAGATAGCGGAGAAGAAAAAGGTTGAAATCCATGTTCCCCAAATGTCGGAACAGGAGGAAATTGATCTAATCCAAACCCCGATCGCACGTAATGAGGCACCGGAAGTGCTGGAAGGCAGAAGACAAGCAATAATGCGACAACAGCAACATCTGTTTCGAACTCGAGAAAACTCCTCAAAACCCAAGCTGACATCAAATTTCAGCAGGAAGAAATCGAGGAATACGAGCGCCAGAATAAATCTGGAATCAAGCCAATGAGGTTAGCCGGAATTTCAAAACCAGAAGAACTGCCAGCAAGAAAGCGGTTTGAAAACCCATCTTGGCAAAGGCATGTTAACAACACAAATGCTAAGGGCGAACGCATCTACAAAACTGCAGCCGAAAACGCAGAAGCCGCTTTAGTCATCCTTAACGATGATCTGTACTCCAATGACGAAAAGCTGGAGGGAATGTATGCTTTCTTAGGAAAAGCATTACAACAGCAACAGCGAGGACAAGCACGTTCAGGCAAGCTACATGATGATTCATCCTTGTGCAAAACTACCACGTGCGCCGCTGGAGCACGTGACCCAGGCGAACCCGGAGATTCAGGTGATTCGAAGGAAAAGAAGGAAGATCCCAAGAAGTACAAGAAAATCCCGAATAACAAGGATGCAGCGTCCAGGACAGGATCCCATCCGCTGAAAGGCGGAAATAATGCAAAACCCCGCGATGACAAAGAACGGGAAGA
Organism: Alopecurus myosuroides; assembly: GCA_028641055.1. Taxonomy (NCBI): domain Eukaryota; kingdom Viridiplantae; phylum Streptophyta; class Magnoliopsida; order Poales; family Poaceae; genus Alopecurus; species Alopecurus myosuroides. The sequence goes on from CM054062.1 coordinate 265,935,550, forward strand.
GAAAAATCGGAATGACGGAAAAGAATGCCGCCTCCGAGACACCCGGCCGATAAAGATGGAAGATGCGACAATCCTCACAGGCGTGAGAGATCACGAACCACTCCAAGGAACAAAGAACGGGTAAGGAGTATAACTCCGTCTTATTCTAAAGGATGGGATGTTAGAAGAAACATGGACGATCCTAGAAGAGCGTATTCACGCAATAATGGACCAGAGCGGAGCAGATCCCCCTTTGTTCATTCAGTCGGAAGGTATTCCGCACACGTCGATAAGGAAGAAAGAGATGATTTGTATTTCGTTCCAAAGTGTTTCACTGATAGGATCCGGAAAATCAGTCTACATTCTGGTTTTGCCAAAGTTGGGCCAACTTATCAAAAGTATACCGGAAGTACAAACCCAGATACATGGCTCTCTGATTACTATATGACCATCCAGATCAGCAAAGGAAGAGACTTGGAAGCTATAAAATTCCTGCCCTTGATGTTGCTGGATGGAGCTCGGGACTAGATTAATGGTCTTCCGTAAAGAATGGTGGATAGCTGGGAAGATATGGCCAGAGTTTTCGCCCAACACTTCCGGGGTACGTACAAACGCCCCAAAAGCATTAACCAGCTGAACCGTTGCGTCCAATATGAGGATGAGTCGTATGTCGACTTTATCTCACGATGGACGGCAATGAAGAATAGCTAATCTGGAGTAAGTGATGTACAAGCAATGCATGCTTTCATCAACGGTCTGAAACCCGGTCTCGTACCGTTCATGGTTGGTTCAAAAGAGCATAAGGACTTAGGTTCTATGCTCACAACCACCAATGAGCATGCAGCGACCGAAGACGACATCAGAGCGAGAGGCGTAAATATCGATGCTTTGGTTCAAGCCAAAAAAGGCGTCTCGTTCTGAAAAGAAGGCTACTCCTGAAGCACAACAAAAACCCAAAGAAGTAAACATAGCCTTTGGAAAGGATAATGACAGCAGATGGAACAACAAAAGCACAGAAAGTAGGGAGCCTATCTCCTACTCCAAGGAAGAGTGGGAAAAAATTAAGTCAGAATCATGTGTCCACCATTCGCAATTTGGTAAGCCTACCCATACAAACGTGCAATACCTTCTTAATAAGCACATGAAAGGCAACGCATGATCCAGGAATAAAGGAAAGAATTCCAAAAGGAAATTCACTAAGCAAAAGTCAGAAGCTGATAAAGACGACAGCGAGTCTGACACTGATGATAAAATCTAGGAACAACAACAGAAAGGCGAACCTAAATTCCCGAGGGTTGAAGGAGAATGTAACTTAACTTTCTTCACGAGTCCATCGGCAAAACATGCAAAACAAATGATGCGAGAAATCAACGCGGTCGTGCCTCCAACTCTAAAGTACTTGAAGTATTCAAAGACGCCAATCACTTGGGATTAGTCAGATCATCCCGGTAATATCCTGGAAACTGGCACACACGCCTTGGTCGTAAGTCCTATTGTTCAAAACACTAGACTCAAAGGGGTGCTGATGGACGGAGGATCAAGCATCAACGTCATGTACTTGAGTACTTTGGAAAATTTGCATCTATCGCAAACACAGCTCGGGCATAGCAATGTCCGTTTTCACGGCATTGTTCCTGCCAGGCAAGCACGGTCCCTAGGAGAAATTTTCCTATAAATAACCTTTGGAAAGGCGGAACACTTTCGCCAGGATTTGATTTCGCTTGAAGTAGTACCGTTCGAAAGTGTATACCATGCAATACTCGGACGTCCGACTTTTGCCAAATTCATGGCATGGTTGTGCTACATCTACAACAAGCTTAAGATGCCAGGGACAAAAGGAGGAGTGATCATCGTTGAAGGAGATTTCAAGTTGGCAAACGAGCTGGAGCGAGGAAACGCCCTTTGTGCTGAATAGATAACACGAAAGGAAGAACTGAAAGAGTTGTCCAAGGAGGTTTCGCCGATAGAAATGCCGGCAGGAAAAGAAAGCCGAAAGCCGGCTGACAGCTTCAAAGCATCTGAGAATACAAAGCAGATCATCTTGGATCCCAAAGACCCGACAAAAATCGCCGTGGTGAGAACAGGAATGGCTGACAAATAGGAAAGCGCGCTCATTAAGTTCCTCCATGAGAACTGGGATATTTTTGCCTGGTGTCCTGCTGATATGCCAGGTGTACCCAGGGAACTTGCTGAGCACCAACTGAAGGTTATTCCAGGATCAAAACCCGTCAAACAAGGTCTCTGTCGTTTTGATGAAAGAAGGCGAAAGGCTATTGGCAAGGAAATTATCTGGCTTTTAGCAGCTGATTTTATCCGGGAAGTCGTACATACTGGTTGGTCTGCGAACCCAGTATTAGTCGCGAAGAAGGATAGTATTATTTTTAGGATGTGTATAGATTATACCAGTCTGAACAAGTTGTGCCCAAAAGATAGGTTCGCGTTACTGCGAATCGATCAAATAATAGATGCCACTGCTGGCTCTGAGCTTTTAAACTTTTTGGACGCTTATTCCGGATATCATCAAATACGCATGAAAGAAGAATACCAAATAAAAACCTCTCTCGTAACACCCTATGGAACATATTACTACATAACCATGCCTTTTGGCCTGAAGAATGTTGGAGCCACATACCAGTGTTGCATGCAAAGATGCTTGCATGATCAAATAGGTAAAAACGTCCATGTTTACATGGATGACATTGCCGTTGTTTCCAAGGAAAAGCATACGCTCCTTGAAGATCTACGAGAAACCTTCAACAATCTCCGCACTTACAAAATGAAGTTAAATTCATTAAAGTGCGTATTTGGGGTTCCCTCGGGAAAACTTCTAGGTTTTATCGTTTCTCACAGAGTAATAGAAGTAAAACCGAAAAAGACTAAAGGAATCTTGAACATCAAAAGACCTACGTGTCTAAAAGACGCTCAAAGATTGACGGGTTCTGCAGCCGTTGTAAGCAGATTCATAAGCCGGCTTGGTGACAAGGCTCTGCCATTATACAAATTGTTGAAGAAATCCGATAAATTTGAGTGGACAAAAGAGGCGGATAAAGCATTAATCGAGTTAAAAGAAACTTTGATGAAAGTTCTGATTTTGACATCCCAAAAGACTAAGAACCCATGTTACTGTATCTCACAGCAACAAACAGGGTTATTAGTGCAGTGATAATTGTGGAAAGACGAGCAAAGTATTCCAGATCAACACCCGGTGTACTAGGTCAGTGAGGTGTTCTCGGAGTCAAAAGAAAGATATCCACATTATCAAAAACTGGCATATGGCGTATTTTTCGCATCTCGAAAACTCCGTCATTATTTCCAAGGGCATTCCATAACAGTGGTAATAAAAGCACCACTAGGGGATATTATAAACATTTCGGATGCAATAGGCAGAGTAGACAAATGGGGCATTGAGCTCGCCGTGTTCGACATTAAATACCAACCCCAGACGACGATTAAATCTGAGGTGTTGGCAGATTTTGTAGCTGATTGGACAAAATCAATGCAAAGCACGCCAATCAAAGAGTCGGAATATTGGATAATGCATTTCGATGGATCCAAAATGAAAGAAGGCGCTGGTGCAGGGGTGGTGCTAAAATCACCAAAAGGTGACACAATGGAATATGTATTACAAATACACTTCAATGCCAGCAACAATGTGGCACTCCTTCACGGCTTGCACATTGCAAAAGAAATAGGCGTTAAACACATACTTTGCTATGGAGACTCGGATCTAGTACAACACCAGGTTAACCATACATGGGATGCTAAAAGCCCCATAATGACCGAATATCGGAGAACGGTCGACGAGTTCGCCATTTGCTTCCTAGAATTTCAGGTAAATCATGTCAAAAAGGAAGAAAACTAGAACGTGGATGCTCTAGCACGAATGGGCTCGAAAAGGGTGAAAACATTTCCACATGGGGTATTCATCTAGAATCTGCACGAACCCTCAATAAAAGGCGGAGATGTTGATTATCCCCTAGTTTTCGAGTCAATAGAAATTTTGCTTGTTAACCCGGATTGGAAAATTCCATACCTGAACTTTTTAGTTGATCAGAAATTCCCGGACAGAGCAGACAAAGTATTGCAAAGGCAGATAAAACGCCGACGCAAAGGATACATGGTAATCAATCGTTGTCTGTATAAACGCAACACTATTGGAATTTTTATGTGATGCATTTCGCTAGAAGAAGGGCGACAAATTCTGTAAGAAATTCACGCCGGAGATTGCGGACATCATGCTCAATCAAAAAACATAGTTAAGAAAGCATTCTGCGCAGGTTTTCTAGCTTACAGCCAAGACAGATGCAGAGCACATAGTTTACACATGTACCGGATGTCAGTATTACGCCAAGAAGACAAATATGCTGGCTCAAGCACTCAAGACTATCCCCATAACATGTCCGTTCGCGGTCTGGGGGCTAGATATGATGGGGCCATTCAAAACTGCAAGAGACGTACTCACACATCTACTCGTTGCAGTAGATAAGTATACCAAGTGGGTGGAGGCTAAACCCAACAAAAAACTTGACGGTGTGACTGCTAGAAGTTTATTCATTGACATTGTCATGAGATATGGTGTCCCACATAGTATAATCACAGATAACGGGACAAACTTTGCGATTGGAGAGTTGGCCAAATATTGCCGGCAAACGGAAATTCGCCTAGATCTTACATCTGTAGTGCACCCACAATCCAATGGCCAGGTTGAATGAATGCAAAGTTCAATCTTGCAAGGAATACTCCCAAGACTCGAAACTCCTCTTCATAGAGCAGCTGGAGCATGGCTAGAAGAATTTCCTTCTGTGCTTTGGAGTATTCGAACAACGCCAAATAGATAAACAGGGCAGACGCCTTTTTTCTTGGTCTATGGTGCAGAAGTAGTGCTTCCAACGGACATGATCCATGATAGCCCAAGAGTGCGGGCATACGATGAGTCGGATGCCAACAGTGTCCGTCAGGATGCCGTCAATCTTTTATAAGAAGAGCGAGAACTTGTTTTGTAAAGATCCGCCATTTATCAGCAGGGTTTATGGCGATATCATAGCCGGAAAATCAAACACTGATCTTTAAAAAAAAGTGATTTAGTGCTAAGTTTGGTACAAGATAGAAAGCACAAGCTATCCCCAATCTGTGAAGGACCGTTCGTCATCAGCAAAGCTATAAAAAATGGGTCATATTACCTTGTAGATATTCGGGATACAAAGATGACCCGAAAAATTCGAATCGCAAGAGGAAAGGAAGCATAGATGTAGAACTAGGAGAGACAACCATGACTTAGAGTATCCAGCAGTTCCGTCCCTTCTATACTTAGTTCAATTCTATGTAAACATAATTGAGATCATGAAATAAAGTTGTCGGAAATGCATGCAAATTGTTTTTCTGTCTTTTATTGTTGAAAGCATGTTCCGTCTTTTCTATTTTCCAATGATCTTTCAGTTTGCTTCAATGTAAACCCGAATTGTGCCTGTGAGCTCGGACTTATAAAACTGAACGCTTTTGGCCTAAGTAGGCTATGGAACACCGGATTGTGCCTGCGCGCCTGGAGTTCATGTTTTCAAACTCCTTATTATTAGTAAGTATTATCTGATTGTTTGTTTTATTGGGTCACTTGATCTAGTAAGTAAAGTGCCAAAGTATAATCCATGATTCTGAGTTTCGACTGATTGGTTACTTAACCAGGTCACTCGGCATGAAGATTTCATACTTTCGGAATTACTTAAACACTAAGGAAAGTTAAAGCATACAAACGAGAGTACTTAGAATAAAATGAGTTAAAATTTCAAAACTTGCAAAGGTAAATCGTTACCACAAAGGGATAGCATTGTTTATACAAAATACAGAATGCATTACATATGAATATTACATCATAAGGGTAAGTAATGCATTCTACTGGCTTCTAGCTTCGCAGAGCTTAAGCGGCATCAAGGAAGTCTTCATCGTCATCCTCATCAATGTACTCGGATTCTACGGAGTGGAAGGGATTTCTTCCTCCGGGTAGAAAGTTGAGGTAGAGACCATCCGAGCTATTTTTCAAGCATGCCCCTTGATGGAGTTGAAGATTTTCGCCCTCAGCGCCTCGGTATATCCCTGAGGAATGTCGGTGGCGATGCGCCAGGACTTGGCAGTGGTGTAGTGCATTTTTATAAGCCCCAAGGCCATGTGCACTCCAGCAGACTTCATCCAACTTTAACATTGGTTGATAACCTCTGCGAATGCTTCCGGGGGTTGGCTAGCTTCTGAGAACTCATATTTTTTTTCCGGAATGCACTTACTGATAAGTTGCATTCTGGCATTCTTCAGCTCGGTGATGAAGATCCCAAAAGACCGTATGTGGTCAATCCAAGAGATTAAAGGATTCCCTTCTGTTGCTAAAAACAGAGAAGAAAGGATGAGATAGATACTTAGAAGCAGAAAGAATGCATTAAGTAAAACGAAAGGAAAATCTGGCAAATGTTCAGAAAAACTTACCAAGAATTTTATCCATCTCAGCGACTTCTTCAAGTCGGAGATGAAGAGCAGATTCTAAGTCTTGGATGGTCCTATTATCTTTCTCGGCTTGTGATGAAGCACGATACTCGGACAAGCCCAAGGCCAGTTGGATTGCTTCAAAATCCTTCTGCAGCTTCACGCTGATTTTGTGAACCTCCAGGTTTTCATTGCGGAGATTTTGGGCATTCCCAACATCCGCAACAAGTTGCCGAGCTTGAGCCAATAAGGCTGAAAAGAAAAGAAGGAACAAGTATAAACTCGAAAAGTACTTTGAGAAAAAATCACAAGAACAAAATCAAATACAAGGAATAGCTATGGAGCTTACCGGCATTCTCGTTGTATTGGTTGTGAAGATCGGCAAGTTCCGAGTCCTTCTTATTCAGAATACCAAGGAGGGATTTCACCTCTTGGTTCTTTATAGTTAGTATCTCGAAAACTTCCACGTTAATGCTCTCGGCAGTTTGCCAAAAGCATACAAAGGAAAAGGATTGTCAGAAAAATAAGCAGGAAAAGTTAAAAAGTATTAAAACAAAAGGAATGCTTACGTCTTAATACTTGGGGGCTAGAGATATACCTGGCTAATCCTTTTCAGCCTATCCAGCATCTTGGTGAACTCCTTGGAGTATTTCGAGAAAGAAATCCCCATATGGTGGATTCCGCCTTGGATAACCTGCCAAGGCGAGAAAGTGTAATTATTCCGCACAAATGATCCGCGTTTTGGCCAAGGACGAATCAAGGAGGCTCAGGCAAACTGCTTTTTTCCCACAGATGCATATAATCGCGTTCATCAAAGCAGGCTTCCTACTTTACCTTAAATTCCTTGCCGAAACAAGGAATTTCCTCGATTGGCTGGACAAGGGAAGGCCCTCCTTCATAATTTGCCGCCCTTTCTTGCACGACCAGAGTGGCCGTATCAGGCTGGCTGGGCTGGCTTTGGAGGGGGGACTCGGACTCTTCTTGAGGATTCGAATGTTCTTCACCACCTTCCACTGGTGTAACTGGGGCATCATCAGGGGAAGGTCGTCCCCTAAGGGCAACGACTTTGTGCTTCTTCCGGCCTCTTCCCTTCAAAGGGACGGGATAAAGGCTAGAAAGAAAGAAAATTCGGGAGTAAAACCCGAGAAAAAAGGTTGTTGTAAAAAAGAGGAAAGTATGCAAAGAAAAGTTTGAGTTTTACCTGGAAGTGGCAATGACAACTCCGTCAAGATCAATTGCCTCGGGGGACGCAGGAACTTTCTTCCTTTTGCATCCAACGTCCGCAGAAAAGCGGGCTTTCAACTTTGCTTCATCCGCTGCAGAGACAAGTTGATCCTCAGTGAGAGTGTCAAGCAGCCAAAAAATAACTCGGATAAGTTGCAAAACATCCGTAAAAGGCAAAGTATGATTTTTTTTCCCAAAATTATACCTTTGGAGGAGGGTTATTGGTGTTAAACATTGGAAGGCTCTCCTCGTATTGGTCTCGAGTAGCCACCAACTGATTGACACACTTTTTGAATTCTTTTGGGACAAAGCCGTCATTGCACCCTCATCGCGTCATTCGGCCCCGTATACTCGCAGAGAAGACGGCTGCCATGAAAGGCAAGGGGTTGAATTCTCCTTACGAGCCAATAAAGGACTGTGTCCATGCCGGTCAGAGGAAGGGAAGAGACGACGGGCTTCGAGATTTGCCTTTTGATCCGCAGCAGGTCCAGAGGAAGAACCTAGGACTGAGTCCAACACACAGTTGTCCTTGGGAGTGGCAGCAGAATTCTCGGAAGGCAAAATTCCCGTTTTCGTTCCAGGATACGGGACATTCGGGTGATAGAAGAACGAACCAGTCCAGAATTTGACAGATTCAGATGTTTTGATTTTTGGGAACCAAACTTCCCTAAACCTACGAAGGTTAAAGGAGATGGTCCCGCGGGTGGGGAGAACACCATCAGAGGTGTTTCGCTTCACATTGAAGCAATATTGGAAAAATCAAGCTTGGGTTCTGTCGTGGGGATTTCACGGCAAGTTGATGTAGCCCACCCAACTCCACCGAGTGCACCGATGACAAGATCACGCGCAAAGGCCATCAAAGATAAGGTGAACTCGCTCCTCTCATCCCATGCTTTCGGTCATGTGGAGAATGGTGCGCTACCTCATGGCGCAACACTGTGTGTGCTCAGGTTCAAGTCCACCAAGGGTGCCCAAGAAGACGCGGAAGGCGAACGAGCAAGACCAGCACAAGGAGACGAAGCCGGAAAGCTCCAGGCAGCGGAACCTCCGGTGGTCCCACCGGAGCCTCCGCTCCCCGCTCACCACCGGAACCTCCGGTGTGGCCTCCGCCCAAAAGCCCTTCGGGTGGAAAGTGGCGGAGCTACCACCGGAGCCGCCACCGGAACCCGGGCGGAACCTCCGGTAATCCCACCGGAGCCTCCGCTCCACGACTCGCCACCGGAGCCTCCGGTGCGTCCTTCGCGCGGAACCCCGTCGGGTGGGTGACCACGGAGCCACCACCGGACCCCACCGGAGCCTCCGCTCCATCCACCGGAACCTCCGGTGGGAACCACCGGAGCCTCCGCTGCTGTGCGGACTGCGTGACACTTGCGGGCCTTGGGCCTTGTTCCGTATCCTCCCACCTACCCCCTTTGGCACTAGACTATATATAGTCACCCCCATTCTCAGATCTAGGGTTAGAGTTGAATTTAGAACATTTGGAGCTCAGCTCTCTTGTATCCCTCTTTGAGGAACCATCCCTCCGACATCGTCGAGGATTGTATCAAGGCACATCCAAATACTTGATCTCTCCCTTTGGGTTTCTATCAAGTACTTGACCAATCTTCCTCTCGATTATCTTGAGGTTCTATTGGCGTAGTGGACCGGCTACGGGTGTAAAGCGGTTTCAATCAAGGTGAGCTCAGTTGAATCGATCGTTCCGTAGGCGGCCCTCGGGGTTAGTTGACGGAAGATTTGGGGTTCTTCGGTTCTTACTAGTTATCCTTGTGTTTGTTTGCGTTGCCCTCGATTTCCCCCTCGTTTCCCCTCGTGTGTTCATCGAGTTCTTCGTGTTCTTCGTGTTCTCCGTCGATTCGTGAAGATCGGGCCAATCTAGGAGTAACCCTCCGCATCATCTGGTATCCAGAGCTAGCTTGACACGAATCCGACACCCATACCCCTCCCCATCCACCAATTTTTCTTTTTCCACCAAAAATTTCGAAAATCCTCAAAAAATAGCCAAAAGGGAATTTGACCGATCTGTTGACTCGTTGCGTTTTTCGTGGTTTTTCTTCAGAGATTAGTTGCCAAACACCTTTCCACATCTTTCCATTCAGCCAATTTTTCCAATTTCGCCCAAAATTTTTCTTGATTTTGTGGGAATTTCGAATTTGAGCCAAAAACTCAGAAAATTTCAGCTCTTCGATTCTCCGGCAGAATTTGGAACTTGTTTTTCTTTGTCGTTTGTGATCCAAATTGAGTGCAACGAGTTGCTACGCGACGCCCACGACATCACCTACGCTTCCACATCATCGGATCGCCACGACATCGACTCCCCCACGGCCGCAAGTCCGTGATCATCAAAATAAGAGAGGTATAACTTGCTTCCGATTGCACCACCCCATCCCATTGTGTTACTTACCTATCGGACTAGTTCTTTTTACACCGCTTGGCATCGCATTTGTGGCATCGAGAGTGCGAAGTTAGCGCTTGTGAGAGATTAGCTACCGAGTAGGCATTGGCACTTTGGAATCCATCAAAAAGAGAAAATCAAAAAAAAAAAAGAGAAAAAGAGAAAATAGTAAAAGAAGCAAAAGGATCGGTGCCAATTGTTTTCCATTGTAGGAACGTGTAGCATTGCGTCGCAAAAGAGAAAGAGTGACCGATTGCCACGGTGCGAATCTTGTTGCCTTTTCAACTTTGCGGTTTGAGCTAGCGTCCTCCTTGTGTTAGTGTGGCATTGAGCATTAGTCTACGTTAGGGCCATTTCGTTCGTCGCTCGTCCATTGGTCGCACTAACCCCATTTTTCCCTTGCGTGTGTGTGTTCCACCATATTTCCATCCTATAGGTTTGGTTTTTGTGCTAACTTTTCTTTGAATTTTCTCCACGATTGACAACAAACTTTTCTTCGGTTTTGGTCGATTTTTCCTCGCCATTTTCCTAACCTATTTGCCTTCCATATAAAGTGTGTGTGTTGCCGTTTGCGGTTTCTTTCGATCTTTTGGATTCGCTCTTGACATACCGCCCTACACCTAGGCTCGTCCACTAGCCTCAATACGACCAAGAAAAGGTAACGTTGGGTAAGTGAGGCGTCCATTTCTTCAATATCACCCTTGTGTGTGTTTTTGAGATGGCTAGGGAAGGAGTATTCACAAGTCCGAGCTCGGAAGACGAAGGCAACCCATTCTACAACGACAATGATTACGCCAACTTCGTCACCCACAATGACCACTTTCAACTCCGCGAACTCGTCAAGGACGGGTTGCAACGCTATGAGCGTCGACTCCAAGAGCAAGAGGCTCGAATGAATGATCAAATGACGCGCATCAACATCAACTTGGCTAATCTTGCCAATCGCCGTCATTCATCATCGTCCTCAAGGTCTCGCCGCTCAAGCCACCGCAATCCAGATCCTCACCAACCTCGTCGCCATGATCGCCATGATCGCCACAACGTGGAGGAGGGTGGACAACCTCAACAAGCACCACCACCTCCTCCACAACATCAACAACCTCCGCGACGCAATCGGTATGAGGATAGCTCGCCATCACCACCACCTCGACATCGCCAAGGCCGTGGTGACCCTCTTCAACAACCGCAACGCCCGGACCTTCGACAACACCATCATCCTCCACCTCCACAAGGCCACGCTCAAGACTATGGCCACAACGATTTCGTGGAAGATGCTCGTCAACATCGAAGGCCACCAAGGCGCCATGCGCGTCCCAACAACAATGACCGCCAAGAACATGATCATCCTCAACAACCTCTCCAAGAACAAGAACGTCCTCAACAACATCACAATGGCCATGATGATAGTGAACGCCGTGAAACTAGGCTCCGTCACCACCAACCACCACCACCTAATGACCACCGGCGTCATCCTCCCCATCATGATCGCCACCGCCAAGACAATGAGGATGACCCCTATGATGATTCACCTCCCATGTATGATGAAGACCCCCATGAGCGCCAACATGCGCGCCTCCATCGTCCGCAAGAGGACAACAACATGAGTGCTCTTCGTTTCAATGTCCCCAAGTTCAATGGTGAGAATGATCCCGAAGACTATCTTGCTTGGGCTCTCAAGGTTGACAAGATCTTCGGCATTCACAACTTCACCGACAAGAAAATGGTTGCTCTAGCATCTTTGGAATTCGAAGGCTATGCACTCTTATGGTGGGATCGTCTACAAGCCGAACGAGTCCGCAATCGCGTTGCTCCTATTGCCACTTGGAATGAGATGAAGCAATTCATGCATGCTCGATTCGTTCCTCCTCACTACAAGCGTGACCTCTTCAAGAAGCTTCAAGAACTTCGTCAAGGTGTGAAGTCCGTTGATGAGTACTACAAGGAAATGGAGACATCTTTGATCCGCGCTCATGTGATAGAATCTCAAGAGCAAACAATGGCCCGCTTCCTCAATGGCCTCAACTATCCTATAAGGAAGATCGTCGAGTATCAACCGTATGACAACATTGTGGCCCTTGTCCACCAAGCTCTTAAGGCGGAACGTCAAATTGCGGAAGATCTCAAATATAGCAAGCAAAAGGCTTTCTTCAACTCAAGACCATCATCCTCTACTCCAATGACACAAGCTCCTCCTCCAACTACCACCAAGAGCAACCCGCGCGCATCTAGTGCTCCCAACAAGTCTTCCCAACCATTCAAGAAGCAAGCTACTCCAACCTCATCCTCAAGTGCTCCTCAAGTCAAGTCAAGCACTATTACTTGCTTCAAGTGTGGTGGTAGTGGACACAAGTCCTTTGAATGTTCCAACAAGATGATCATGATTGTCAACCAAGATGGTGAACGTGATTCTATGAGCGAAGGCGAATACTATGCCTTGCATCAAGTTGCTCTCAACCCTTTGGACGTCTCCAACGATGATGAAGAAAGTGTGTATTGCGATGAGGACAAGAACCCATCCCTAGTGGTCACAAGAGTCCTCACTTCTTCTCCTCAAGATGAGCAAGATCAACGGTGCAATCTCTTTCAAACAAGAGCCGGTATTGATGGCAAATCAATCAAGGTCATCATCGACGGTGGAAGTTGTCACAACTTAGCTAGCAAAGAACTTTGCGACAAGCTCAAATTGCCTTACAAGCAACACCCTCACCCATACCATGTCCAATGGCTTAGTGACTCCGGCACCTTCAAGATTCAACACATGGTTTCCGTGACTTTCAAGATTGGTCCTTATGAAGACACGGTAGATTGTGACGTTGTTCCTATGACCGTGTGTCATCTTCTTCTTGGCCGACCGTGGCAATACGACAAGAGTGCTATCCATGATGGGCGTACCAATCACTATAGCTTCAAGTGGAACAACAAGACATTCGTTCTTCGTCCCATGTCTCCTAGCCAAGTGATCGCCGACAACGCCAAGACTCTTGCACGTCGACAAGAAGAGCTCAACTCTCGTGAGATGAGTGGTGAGAGAGTGATCCACCAAAAAGCGAGTGAGAGCCACAAGCCAAATATGAGTGGAAAAATTACGAGTGATGCCAAAGGCTTTGCCTTACTTGCCACCAAAAGAGAGATGCGAGCGCTAAGAGAGGACCCAACCATACTTCACTTTGTCCTATTGTGCAAAGGGGAAGCACTTGAAACTAACGACATGACAAATCTACCTCCCTCTTTGTTGCCTTTGTTGCAGGAATTTGAAGACGTCTTTCCCGATGAGCTCCCTCCGGGCCTTCCTCCCCTTCGAGGAATCGAGCACCGTATTGACCTCATTCCGGGCGCGCCCCTTCCAAACCGCGCTCCTTACCGCACCAATCCCGAGGAGACTAAGGAGATTGAGCGCCAAATCCAAGAGCTACTCGAAAAAGGTTTTATTCGCGAATCCCTTAGTCCTTGTGCCGTGCCGGTTATCCTTGTTCCAAAGCAAGATTCTACTTCCCGCATGTGTATGGATTGTCGCCCTATCAATGCTATCACCGTTAGATATCGACATCCTATTCCTAGGCTCGATGACATGCTTGATGAATTGAGTGGTGCTACTATCTTTTCAAAAATTGATCTTAAAAGTGGTTACCATCAAATTCGTATGAGTATAGGTGATGAATGGAAAACGGCTTTCAAAACAAAACTTGGTTTGTATGAATGGCTTGTTATGCCCTTTGGTCTTTCGAATGCCCCATCTACCTTCATGCGTCTCATGAATGAAGTTCTACGTCCTTTCATTGGCAAATTTGTTGTGGTTTACTTCGACGATATTCTCATTTATAGCAAATCTTTGGACGATCACCTTGATCATGTTTCACAAGTATTGTTGGCTCTTCGCAATGCAAAACTTTTCGCCAATCTTTCCAAATGCAATTTTTGCACCAACAAGCTTGTTTTCTTGGGTTTTGTGATCTCGTCCAATGGTATTGAAGTAGATAACAAGAAGATTGAGGCAATTAGGAATTGGCCCAACCCTACTTCCGTGGGTGAGATAAGGCGCTTTCATGGCCTTGCCGGTTTCTATCGCCGCTTTGTCAAAGATTTTTCAACTATTGCTTGCCCTTTGAATGAACTTACCAAAAAGAATGTACCTTTTGTTTGGGGCAATGCGCAACAAAAAGCTTTCGATACACTTAAGAAATGCCTAACCGAAGCTCCTTTGCTTGTCTTACCGGATTTCGAGAAAACTTTTGAGATTGAATGTGATGCTAGTGGTATAGGAATTGGTGGCGTTCTCATGCAAAACGGACGCCCCGTTGCTTACCATAGTGAAAAACTTGATGGTGCTAAACTCAATTACCCCATCTATGATAAGGAACTCTTTGCTTTGGTTAGAGTGCTAGAAGTTTGGCAACACTACCTTTGGCCAAAAGAATTTGTCATTCATTCCGATCACGAATCATTGAAATACTTAAAAAGCCAAACCAATTTGAACAAAAGGCATGCTAAGTGGGTTGAATTCATTGAATCTTTTCCTTATGTCATTAAGTACAAGAAAGGTAAAGAGAATGTGGTAGCCGATGCCTTGTCTAGGAAAGAATGCCTTCTTACACGTCTTGACATCAATGTGATTGGTTTGGATGAAATCAAAGACTTATATGCTTCCGATGCTTTCTTTGGTCCTATATTTGAGAAGTGCTTGCCTAACCGAGGTTTCGATGATTACTATCTTCACAAAGGTTTCTTGTTTAAGGCTAACAAATTGTGTATCCCCGAGTCTTCTCTTCGCTTGTTGTTATTGAAGGAATCACATGAAGGAGGCCTCATGGGACACTTTGGACGCGACAAGACCTATGCCATGCTCTCCACCAACTACTATTGGCCCAAGATGAAGCACCACGTTGCGAGACACGTCAAGAGATGTTCCACATGCCTCCGAGCTAAGTCCACTTCCAACCCTCATGGTCTTTACATGCCATTACCTATCCCACATGCACCTTGGAGTGATATTAGCATGGACTTTGTGTTAGGCCTTCCACGAACTAAAACCAACATGGATTCAATCTTTGTAGTTGTGGATCGTTTCTCTAAGATGGCACATTTCATTCCTTGTAACCGAACCGACGATGCTTCACATGTTGCTACCTTGTTTTTCAGGGAAATTGTGCGTTTACATGGTGTACCTACTTCAATTGTCTCGGACCGCGACGTCAAGTTCACTTCCTACTTTTGGAAGACATTGATGGCCAAGCTCGGCGTCAAGCTACTATTCTCCACCGCCTATCACCCACAAACGGATGGACAAACCGAGGTCGTCAACCGCACACTCTCTTCACTACTTCGAGCATTGATCAAGCCCAACTTGAAGAATTGGGAGGAATGCATCCCACACGCCGAGTTCGCCTACAACCGTGCTTTCCATCAAGCTACCAAGAAGAGCCCCTTCGAGATCGTCTACGGCTTCAACCCCAACACCGCCCTCGACATACTCCCTTTACCGCTACGCGAGCGAGCAAACATGGACATCGACAAGCGCACCGACTACATCAAGAAGCTACACGACTCCACACGGGCTACGCTTGCGAAGCATTCCGAGCACCGAGCCTCTATCATGAACAAGAACAAGAAACCCATGGTGTTCCAAGAAGGTGACCTCGTGTGGCTACACTTGCGCAAGGACCGGTTCCCCGAAGAGCGCAACTCCAAGCTCAAGCCAAGAGGTGACGGTCCCTTCAAGGTCATAAAGCGCATCAACAACAACGCCTACAAGCTCGACTTACCGCAATCCAAGTACCTCGTCCACAACTCCTTCAATGTCAAGGACCTCTCTCCCTTCCATGGATACCCAAGTGATGAAGACGACGCCGAGTCGAGGTCGACTCTTTTTCAAGGGGGGGGAGATGATGTAGCCCACCCAACTCCACCGAGTGCACCGATGACAAGATCACGCGCAAAGGCCATCAAAGATAAGGTGAACTCGCTCCTCTCATCCCATGCTTTCGGTCATGTGGAGAATGGTGCGCTACCTCATGGCGCAACACTGTGTGTGCTCAGGTTCAAGTCCACCAAGGGTGCCCAAGAAGACGCGGAAGGCGAACGAGCAAGACCAGCACAAGGAGACGAAGCCGGAAAGCTCCAGGCAGCGGAACCTCCGGTGGTCCCACCGGAGCCTCCGCTCCCCGCTCACCACCGGAACCTCCGGTGTGGCCTCCGCCCAAAAGCCCTTCGGGTGGAAAGTGGCGGAGCTACCACCGGAGCCGCCACCGGAACCCGGGCGGAACCTCCGGTAATCCCACCGGAGCCTCCGCTCCACGACTCGCCACCGGAGCCTCCGGTGCGTCCTTCGCGCGGAACCCCGTCGGGTGGGTGACCACGGAGCCACCACCGGACCCCACCGGAGCCTCCGCTCCATCCACCGGAACCTCCGGTGGGAACCACCGGAGCCTCCGCTGCTGTGCGGACTGCGTGACACTTGCGGGCCTTGGGCCTTGTTCCGTATCCTCCCACCTACCCCCTTTGGCACTAGACTATATATAGTCACCCCCATTCTCAGATCTAGGGTTAGAGTTGAATTTAGAACATTTGGAGCTCAGCTCTCTTGTATCCCTCTTTGAGGAACCATCCCTCCGACATCGTCGAGGATTGTATCAAGGCACATCCAAATACTTGATCTCTCCCTTTGGGTTTCTATCAAGTACTTGACCAATCTTCCTCTCGATTATCTTGAGGTTCTATTGGCGTAGTGGACCGGCTACGGGTGTAAAGCGGTTTCAATCAAGGTGAGCTCAGTTGAATCGATCGTTCCGTAGGCGGCCCTCGGGGTTAGTTGACGGAAGATTTGGGGTTCTTCGGTTCTTACTAGTTATCCTTGTGTTTGTTTGCGTTGCCCTCGATTTCCCCCTCGTTTCCCCTCGTGTGTTCATCGAGTTCTTCGTGTTCTTCGTGTTCTCCGTCGATTCGTGAAGATCGGGCCAATCTAGGAGTAACCCTCCGCATCACAAGTGTCCTCTTTTAAGAACTAGATTGTGAGGCCATTGCTACTGAGCGAAGTCTCGAAAGGGTTAAGGTAGAAACAAGATACGCGGGTTTACCCAGGTTCGACCCCTCTATTGAGGGTAAAACCTACTCATGCCTTCTTACTATTGGGAAATCAAGGTCTCGATTACAAGGAGCGATTCTGGCTTCGGATGTCTCGAGCACTACTGCTATTAACTTCGAACCTGCCTGTCTACGTCCAGGGCCTCGCCTTATATAGTGGACAAGTTCCCCGGGTTATACCCGTCATCAGAGTCCTAGCATGTTCCGGTCCTGGGATGTTCCGTCCGTCTTACTCCACGACCCGGACGCCCCCTTACGGCCTTGGGCCGCTCCACTGGTCTTGGGCCTCCGTGCTCGCCTTCGAGGCCTTGGGCCGGGTCTGCTTCCCCCTCCGGGTTACGCTCGGGCGTATCGGGTCTTCATTTATTCACAGGCTACCTTGTGGCCCGCTCTACCCAGCCATAACCCGGACCATGATATATGAACTGGCAAGATCCTATTCTGGTTTTTGTGGGCGGAAGGTGAGGTATCCCCTTACCTATTCCCCCAACATTAGCCCCCAGGTTAACGCAAACACTTAAGTCCAGACTTACTCTGTCCACGTTAAGCTTTCTAGGAAAAGCTCATACGCAAATTTGGCAACCTAAAGAATAACCACCTGAAATCTCGGACCCGGATTTACGGGGATTATCCTTTTTACTCCTTATCTCAAAGATCATATCCTTCTGTTTTCAAACCAGAAAATATCCCTGCAAATTTAACTCCATGATCTCAGGAACTGAAAATATTTCGGTTTATCCCAGATTTTTCTCCATGCATTAAATTCATTTTTTCCAGAGAATCTTCAAATTATCCTTCTACTTTTGTAGATCCAATCTTTGTCAAAGTTCCTGAAAAGATTAATCCTGGGGGTTATTTATGTAAAATTACCACTAACCCTAGGGTTAGGGCTCCCATCTATATATAGCCCCGAGGGGCTCCATCGCAGTCATTCGCATCCTGCGCTCCCCACTTCATCTTATTCCTCTGGAAAAAAGTTTGAGAGCTCATTTCTCGCCTTCGCGACCAGAGTTTTGTCGGCGATCGTCAAGCCATGGTGAAGGAGAAAAGTTTGGTACCAGGGTTGTGGGAACCGGCAAGAAGAAGAAAACCGGCGGCGCTTCCGGTTCTGTCGCGGGTTCCGCAGCCAGATCCAATAGAGGCATGATGCAAGTCAATTGGTGTAAGTCTAAAATGACCTAGGGCCGGCTCCAGGAGATGGAAGATTCCAGCTTACTTCCAAGCAACATATCCGGGCGTGCTCCTGGAAATGAAATCCGGCCCAAGCCTAGGCCGGGTGAGGTCATAATCTTCGAAGCCCACATTCTCCGCGGGTTTCGTCCACCTGATTCATATTTATTTTGCCGGATCTTAGAGTATTACGGCCTTCACCTTCAGGATATGCCCCCAAAATCTATCCTCAACGTTAGAAATTTCGTTGTCCTTTGTGAGGATTATCTCTAAGTAGAACCCAATTTGGATCTTTTCCTAGAATATTTCTACTGTAACAAACTCCCGGAAGTTGCTGGGGGTGACCTGATCCACTGCGGTGGTGTTTCTTTCCAAAGGTGGAAAGACATAGCTTATCCGGGTATTCCATTAGGTTCCCACCCAAAACTCTGGCAAAAAACATTCTTTTATTGCAAAAACACTTCTCCTGCTGATGAACCGGTTTTGCCGGGTTATCGTCCTGAACGTCTTGTTTATACAAGCACAATGAACTCCTATGCTAAGCCGGCTGATCGAGTCAAGATTAAGCCCCTTATCAAACGTGTAACCTCTCTGATAGTCCATGGGTCAACCAGTTTAGACCTAACCCATACTTGGGTAAACTGGCGCATCCAACCTCTTAGCATTAGGAACCGACTGCTCCATCAGTATTCCAGTTTATCAGACACAATGAGGTAGTTTGCGGCCCTAGTTTCACAATATGATATGGTGGCTTCATTGAAAGATCTAGTTGGATTAAATAAAGAGATACTTCTTGATGTTGGTCTTGCAGCATTTTCCTCCTCTAACCCGGCTCCTCCTGTAAGTTTATCTTTTCATGAATTATTTTCACTTTTGTGAACTAAAGTTTCAGCATTGTTAACCCAGCTTATTTCCGGTTTATAGCTTTCAGATGCTTTCTGGGTTACCACTGAAGAACCTACTTCCCCTCCTGAAGATGATGAATATGAGGAGCAAAGTGACGAAGAGGATGAGGTTTCTGAATTTGCTCTCTTGGTCACTTGCATAATCAATTTGCTGATGCTAGTTACTCGCAGGATGAGCCGGCTGAACAAGAAGGTGTCGGTTTAGGGCAGGGGGAGCATTCCAAGAGGCCGGATCATGGTATTACGCATCTCAACCCCGCTACTCCTATCACTAGCTCGAATGTGGTGGTTGAGAAAGATTCCAATGTGACCAGCAAGAGAAACCGACAGGCCGTTGCAAAGTTGCCTTTTTCTAGATTGCTCAAAACACCTTTGAACCCGTCCTCACATATGAAGAAAACGTAGGATGACGAGGATACCAGCAAGAGAAGGAGAACCCAGAGCTCTGGCTCCACTGATTTACAAGCAGGTTTGCCTGAGAAAACTCCTTCCCGCAGGGTTTCCAGAGCTCGAGTTTCCCCTACCGCTTCACACCTTTTGGCAGGGAAAATCCGGCTTGGGTTGAGTCATACTTTTCATACAAATTCTCCCAACTCCGGTTCTTCCCATTATAGCGAGGTCAGTGATTTTTCCATCAATTCTGGGTAAGTTAACTCCTAAGTTTTTAATCATAATTGTAACCAATTTTTCCATTCCGGTTTGTAACCTCACTCTTGTTACAGGGCCCAATTTGCGATCAAAGTGACTCCAATTTCAGTTGCTGCTCCAGCAGCTAACTTGGAGGAAAAAGTTGTTGAAGAAACTCAAGATGAACCGGCTAATCAATCGTCGGATCCCATTCATAATTCTGCACAGGCTATGGATTTAGAGGTGAATCCGGCTGATAATGAGCCGATAATGATCCTCCCATTGTAGACCCGGATGTCTCAGACCCGCATGTGGTGATTACCGGTTCTCAGGCTGTTAATACCGTTGGCACCTAAACTGTATTGTCACAGAAGATTTGAAACCATCTTCTGAAGCAAAACCAGCTCCTTCCAACCTGAATCTTGAAGGCCAAAACTTCGATGATCTGGTTCAGGAGCTCTCTGAAAACCGGCATCGTGCAGATGGAATCATTTACTTTCTGAAGAAGAGATATGAGGTAACCTTTATATATATAACCTGTAGCACTGAATCTTCTAGTTTGTATTTGTAGAATAAACTTGAAGATTTCCTTGTTATATTTTTGAACTTGAACTGTAGCCCCCAGGTGCTGGTTTACAAGATGACGGTGAACCAGGACTTGTTTTAACTTTTAGCCAATAAACCGTTCAATCAAAATGTTGTAGCCCTCAAGGGCCGGGTTGCGAGACTGCAGCTACTCGGGACTTGAATAAACTCTTAAATTTGAAATAGTGTAGCCCCAAGTGCCGGGTTGTCATCCTGCAGCTACTCGGGACTTTGCAAAAATTTCACCTCATTAGTAGGCTAAAAAACTGTGTAGCCCCCAAGATCCGGGTTACCTGCATGCGGTAATCCGGATCTGCCTCAGTGTATTGATCTTTAACCCTGTGTCAATATAACCCGGGATTTTGTGTGGTTAACTTTTTTCAGAGTCTCGAATCTTCCTCTCAGAAGGAGATTTCAAACTTGAAAAACTTGTTGGTTCAAGAGGCCCAGAAAACTGAAGAGGTGAGGAATTTGCAGCAGTAGCTGGAAAAGCAGGTTGAGGAAACTGACAAAACCGTGTCTATTCTTCAGCAAGACTTTGAGAATCGGGAGAAAGCCCTTATTGAGAGGGTAGAATATGATGAGAAGGAGCTAGAAGAAAGCAAAAACAAATTTGCTAAGGTTAAGGATCTGCTCGGTGATATCACTTGCAGTGTTTTTGGTAAGTTTTCTCCTTGTTTATTGCATTATTTATGCTCCTCTTCCGGCTCAATATCTCTGTATTTCCTCATAAAAATCCGGTTTATGAACGATGTACTCTTGTAATTTCCAGGCAGACTGCACGGGAATAACCTCCAGCACCACAACTGAAATTGAAGGCTCTATTCACCTTGATCCGGCAATTATATGCTGGGGGAGGTGAATGCATCAAGGTAGTCAGGAACTGGGATAATGCTCCTAGGAAACTTCATGACATGATTGTGGAACTAACTCATGTTCCACAATGGATTGAGGAGCACAAAATCTCGGTCTGCCGTCGTGGAGCAATCAAAGTCATGTCCCTGGAAAAGGCTTATCACCCGGAGTTGAATCCGGATCTTCTGGTTGCTGGTTTCCCTGAGTATCAAGCTGACAGAACTAAATATGAGAGAAAAGATTTCGCCAAGATCAAAAAAGAGTGCCGGTTCCAAGCTTGCTTGGTTGCTGAGAAATTAAAGTTGAAGGATCCTTGTCTTGTGTATCTTTCCTCATGTGATCGTAAGCAGGCTTTTAGTCCTCTAGTGATTACTGATGTTCGCCAGGCTCCACAGAAAAGCCGGATTTCTATAGCCTCATCCTCTGGTGCGCCACAGTCTACAACTCCCTTAGTTACTGCTCCACCTCGTCCCTTGTATGAACCAGATGATACAAATGATGCTTTGGCTCAGCTGGAGTGGAGGTATGTTTCAGAAGCTGAACTCCAAGAACCAGAAAACACTCAAGGCGATGGTGAAGAGAACCCAGAAACGTAAGACCCGGATTCTGGAGCCGGTTTAGAGTCTGCACAACATAAAGGAAAATCTTTTGTGTAATGAAAAGAAACATTTGTCAGTTTGAAAATAATTCAGCCCTAATGGGCTTGTAATAGGCTAGATAAAATACTTTATTTATATCTCTATTTTTGAAAGTGCATGTGCACTTATGATACTTTTGGTGTGTAATAACTCGGTTTTTTTGCTAGCTTATGCAAAAATTTCCGGGTTATTTTTATTCGAGAACTTGCAATATCTTTTCCCTGAAACAAATCTTTCTTTTATCTTTTTGGTTTATCTTTGATGTTTAGCTCAACCGGTTTGTCGCATGACTTATTCTAGTGTTTTCAACTCTCACGAGTTCAAGGTCACGATAACTCTGTTTTGTCGCGTTATAATATGATTGCTCGTCCAGGTTAAACATATAGGTCATAAAAATTGCCTATAACCACTAACTTGCAGACAAGTATAACCAATATAATATGGCATATGCCAGATTCTTGAGATATAAACCATGCTCTAGCATCAGCCCCCAAGTAATCATATAAGAAAACATAATTATCTATGAAAACGATTTTTTTTTTGAAAAGTCACAATAACTTGGATTTTCCAGGTCTGCCCATTTTATTTCAATGATAACACAATGATTACAATGATTCTATGTGTAGTATAGCCTCAACTGGGCTATGTTCCATGGTCTGCCAGTTCCTTCCTCAGATGTTCGTGATTTATCAGCATCACACATATCAATGAGGTAATAGGACCCGTTGTGTAGGTTTTTGCTGACTGCAAATAGTCCTTCCCATGGTGGACTTAGCTTGTGCATCCCATCCCTTTTCTAAATTAAGCGTAACACTAAGTCTCCTTCTTGATTTCTAGTTTTAACCCTATGGCTATGATAGCGACGCAAGTCCTGCTGGTATATGGCTGACCTGGATGCTGCAAGTTCACGCGCTTCTTCCAAAGCATCAAGCGAGTTTTTATGAGCTATTTTGTTTTCGGTTTCCACATAGGTAGTTACTCTTGGTGAGTCATGACATATATCACTTGGTTAAACTGCCTCTGCCCCATAAACCAGAAAAAATGGTGTATAACCTGTTGACCTATTTGGGGTTGTTCTTATGCTCCATAAAATAGCAGGTAGTTCTTCAACCCAGCAACATGCAGTTCATTCTAGTGGAACTTGAAGTCTATGTTTGATACCCTTTAGCAAGTCTTGATTAGCTCGCTCTGCCTGTCCATTTGACTATGGATGTGCTACTGAAGCTAGGTCAAGTTTGATATGATTCAGCTCATATAACTTTTTCATTGCTCCCCCAGACAAATTTGTCCCATTATCTATGATAATACTATGTGGGTAACCAAACCGGAAAAATCATTTTTTTTCAAAAACTTGACTGCTGTAGCCGCGTCACATTTACTGACCAGTCCCGCTTCCATCCACTTTGTAAATTTATCAACCGCTACCAATAGGTGAGTCTTTTTGCCAGATGACAT
This sequence comes from Alopecurus myosuroides, assembly GCA_028641055.1. Lineage (NCBI taxonomy): Eukaryota > Viridiplantae > Streptophyta > Magnoliopsida > Poales > Poaceae > Alopecurus > Alopecurus myosuroides. Next base: position 265,958,922 of record CM054062.1, read on the forward strand.
TTTAAAAGGTCCCACCATGTCTAGTCCCCAAACTGCGAAAGGCCAAGTTATTGGAATCATGCGCAAATCCTGAGCTGGCATATGATCCTGCCTTGCATACGTATGATATCATTCACATGTTCGCACAATGCGCTCTGCATCAGCATTTGGTGTAAGCCAGAAAAATCTATGTCTGAAAGCTTTGTTGACCAATGACCTAGAACTTTCATGATGGCCGAAATCTCCTGAATTGATCTCGTTCAATATCTGACACCCTTCTTCCGGAGAGACACATCGTTTAAAAATTCCGGTTGCACTTCGTTTATGTAACTCACTATTAATAATTGTGTATGACTTGGATCGTCTTATAATCTGGCGAGCAATAACCTCTTCCTGCGGGAGTTCACCTCTCGTGAGATAAGCCAGATATGGTCCAGTCCACTCTGGAATTGAATGAAGAGCAGCTACCAATTCTGATTCAGGATCCGGATTTGCCAGGTCTTCTTCAGTGGGAACCTTGACTGATGGGTTGTGAATATCATCCAGAAATACATTGGGTGGAACCTGTTTTTTCTGAGAACCTAGACGAGATAGTGCACCAGCTGCTTCATTAAGACGTCGATAATTATGATCAACTTGATATCCCTGGGTAACCGCTCGCCTATAAGCTGCCATAACTGGGTCTTTAGAATCCCAGGTTCCTACAACTTGTTGAGAAACAAGGTCTGAATCTCCCAGACAGGAATCCTGGTTATACTCATTTCCTTGGAAATTCGAAGCCCATGCAGTAAAGCCTCATACTTTGCTGCATTATTAGTGCATTTGAACGAAATTTGTAGGACGCATCGAAATTTATCACCTCTTGGAGACGTCAAGACCACACCGGCTCCTGACCCTTCCAGTTGTCTGGATCAATCAAAATTCATGGTCCAATACTTAGTGTCTCGCTTATCTGGCGGAACCTGTAACTGTGTCTAGTCATTTATAAACTCGATGAGGGCTTGAGACTTGATTGTAGTTCTCGTCTCATATTTGATGTGATATGGCCCCATCTCAATAGTCCACTTCGTAACTTGTAACATCCCAGTGTTTGGGAGGTTATAAGGATCTAAATATTATATGTGCATTTGCAAAGCATGCATCTAAAAGTACGGGAAATTTTGGCGCGAAAGTTTAAACGAATCAAAGTGACCAAAGTTTCACTTGACATGATGAAATAGGTCTAGTTCATCTAGTCAAGAGTACATTTGGAATGATCTTTATAACAAGTATCTTAAGAAACCAAATCATCTGGTTACACAAACCATAAATTGGTTTTGACCAACATAAATTCTCAACAACCTTAACCACAAGTCTTTAAGTGACTTGGGATAATTCATTAGATATCTACAACCCAAAGAAAGGTGAGTACCAAAATCACACAACTGATAACCATACTTCCACCAATGAGTAATACACAATTGAACCATCTCATCAACAAAGGTGTTATGTCCTCTCAAACAATAAGTCTTTAAGTTATCAACCATTCACATCACATCTTTCCAAAGTATTTTGTAACTACTAAGTTAACCTTCACATGTAAATAACAAAGGTTCAATAGAACACAACAAATACAAACAAGTGTTAACTCAAAACCCACAAGTGGGAAATGACATAATAATTGTATTAACATATTTATCGAATATGTACATATCTCATCAACCATAAAAGAAGTATCTAAAGAAGAGATAAATCTTCTTAAACTACTGTTAAACCTTGATCATTACATATGATATTCCCAAACCTCTATATCTGCATTATGTTTACAAACGAAGAATATAAAGTAAAATCATGACACCTGAGAAAACAACTAACAACTATGACATAAGTCATATGCTCATTATCTCAATCATCTTATACAAGTGAGTATAGGAAATCTCAACACATCAATAAACCATTTGATCAATTTACTATTAAGTCATCATTCCATAAGCATACCACACTTTTATTCAAATTCAACATTCAACAATTAAAGTATCTCTTGAAACAACTAATGAATAACAACAAGCTATAACATCTATTAGAGGAAGTGAATTGAAAGCTAAGTAAAACCAATCATGTATGAGACAAGTACCTATCCTATGGGAAACAAAATAACAAGTATATGGAAGGATAATAAAAGCATGAACTAACTCTTAATCTAGATCTTGTTATGTTGTCTAGACCATTCTATCTTGTTCCCAATCTTCTCAAAGCCATTCTATAAGAGAAGCACCCACAAGAAAAGAGGAACTACCACCAGAAGATCTTCAGGAAGATTCTTTAGAATGTTCTAGAAGTGTTGTTCCAATCTATTATAAGAGTACTTGGAAACTCTTATATCTTGATATAATCTTATTAAACCGCTTGAAATAGTGTGATATTCCAATGTTAGTTTTATATTGAAGTAGTTTGGTAACAAGACTAATTACCTTGTTAACAGACCACTTTTGTATACTCAGACAATTAAGTGTCATACACAGACAAGCATAAGGTTTGATAATCTAGTACATCTCAGCCTATTGTATATGATTAGTAATTTGGAGGCAAGTCTGGCCCACTTGTTAACAAATTCTTCTTATATGCACATGGCAACTTGATGTCATAAAACAAACTCACCTTCTTTTACAAGCATCTAAGTAAAATCCTTGCTTGGAGTAATTGGATGTCTTCACCACAATGGTGAGACAGTTGAGGTTGGAAACCAAGAGAGGAACCTACCTACAATGGACTAAGGTGATAACAGAAGATTAGTGGCAACTAGAGACAAGAACATCAAGCAACAGAAGTCAACAAGAAGCAACACTGTCTCAGTAAGGGAGCATAAGAAATTCTCCAGTGAAACATTAGGTGACATTAGAGAATCTATAACCTCTATGTATTGTGAAGATCATTAGAGATGATGAACATATAATAAATCTCTTAAATGGAAACAAGTATCCTGTATGAAATAATAACAAGCCCTAGCATCCACATGTCTGTGATATGTGGAGGTTAATGGTAACAAGCTTAATACCTTGTTTTTCATATCCTTCTCATCCATAAAACAAATGGTTAATAACAAGAATACATCCATACACCAACATGTAAATGATTAAATGTTCTGAATCCATACTTATAAACAAGGTTGGAAAACAAACATATAGTCTCTGGATATTAGAAATAAATGTGAGCTTAAGCCACTCATGTTTTCCACACAATCAGGTACTAAAAAATAACAAACATGGCTTACACACACCCAAGTAAAATGTCAACAAAAATTAGTAAGAGTTTCATTTGTGATAATAACAAAGTTGCATAAAATAAAAACAAGTTCCTTCACCTATTAAAATCATTTGGTTTGAAAAGGGATAAAATACCCTATTGAGTGATTTTCATGAAAGTGCATAGAAACATTACTAAGTAGTTTTACCAAATGATTTTCCAAAAGACTAATAACTAAAATTATTCACCATTATTGAAATAACATGATTGTCATGTCACATTCATATGACAACATGTATGAAAGAAGATTAAAATTCAACTAAATTTGAAATGGAGTGCAAATAACAAAAACCACTTAATATAACACCCTAAATAATAAATACAAATATTGCTCAAATTCACCAAAACAAAACATGGCGAGGTTTCAAATTTGATGAGCTTTCCAAATATAATTTTTTATGTTTACAAATAGGCCCTGAAAACATAGGTTTCTTCTCAGTTTTAGTAGCAGAAGGACTTAGTTGTAATTTATAAAAACTTCCAGGGTTTTTCTTGGAATTGTTTTATTTCATTCTTTCTTCCACCTTCGGCCAGAAGGCCAGAGGCATGACGCCGCTGCCATTCTCGATTTCCACCTCCTTCTTGTTCACCGAGGGAGGATAAAGCCTCCAGGAGACGTCTGCATCGACCACTCCTCCCTCCTCGCACTCATTGCATCTCCCTCTGTCTCTATTTCTCGGTTGGCCGAATCCCTAGTCCCGCGGTGATCTGCTGTTGCCGTCGACTCCGGCCACCTCGCAAGGAACCGAGAGCATCACCGGGTATCGTGCTCCCCTCTACCTCCGTGAAGAAGCTCGCAAGCCGGGAGGATTGGTAGATGGAGAATTTCTCCGTTTCCTTTCGCTCTGTCTCCGGCCATCGCGGAAGCTCACCGTCGATTCCGACCACCTCGTTCAAAACCGAGCATCTCCACGCATTCCTGGTGAGCTCACACACCTTGTGGTGTTCTTAATTTCACGTTTGGTCGAGGGGTTGGCACTACCACCGTGCGCAGCCGTTGGCCGCCGCGCGCGAGGACGTCGGCTCAAATCTGGCGACCTCTTGGTCAAACAGACACCACCTCTAGGTTCCCCGTGACCCCTCCAACTAACAGAATCAACAAATTGACTCAATTCGTTCGGTATTGCAGGATTCGAACGCAACAGGGAGGATTTCCTTTCATTTTTCTTTTAATTTTTGATTTAAAACCAAACTGATAGGTGGGTCCCACCTGTCAATTTAAAAACAGAAAACCATTAATCTTATAAATTCAAGAACTTTTAATTCATTTATTAGAAAAATAGAAATAAAATATATAAATGCTTAGAAAAATATAATCTAAATGTTTATCAACTTTTCAAAAAAAAAGTTTTAAATTAAATATTTCTTCAATTAAATTAAATCATTTAAAATTGGGAAAAATAATAAATAATTCATGAAATCAGGAAAATACAAGTTATATACCAAAATGCTCCAAATGAAAAATGCAACTCATCTATGATTTTTTTAATAGTTATTTGGCTAAGTTTTCATGTGTGCAATATTTTGCCTGGTCATTTAATTCATTTAAAACTAATAAATCAATAACTTATTCAAATCTTTTTAGAAACATTCAAATAATATACCAAATGAAAGATAACAACATTTTCAAACTCATTATGTCTATAACAATTTATTTTGTTTAACTTATGAATTCCATTTTAATAAGTATAAGAGAAGTCTATAGGATTCCAGTATAACGAGGACTAACCAACACCACACTATCTTCTTTAATATTGAACCCAAACAATTTTGCACTACCTAATCTTTTTGGCAAACATTATTGGATTACAAGTTGATAGAGATGATTGTAGTATGTACTCACCCTGAGTTAAATTCTTTGGTCTTAGCCCCACACTTTTCAATAGTGAAAAAACCAGCATGTGTTGTTATTTCCTTAAAGTTGTTTTCAATATGATATTACCTTGTGTTATTGTCTTGTTACCTTACCAAGTAATAAACACTTATATCCAAACATGATAGCAATTGTTGGTTAAGTAAAAGTGAAACACATGTAAGTCTAAAAGAAGTAATAACCACATCACCACAAGTAATGAAACAATTCACCTAAAACCTATGTGATCTTAGTATCGTATCGATCGTTGCATACACCTGTAAGCTGGGGTATTTTCCAGGGTATTTCGCGATGCATCTCATTACTAAGCATGTATCATCTTGCCAGTGTTTTCAGTAGTCCTTACCGGGACTACTTTGCTATCTTTCAGATCTCGGGATTTCTCTACGTGACCCTCAAGCCCGAAGACATTGATTATTATGGTTATTTCAATCTCAGGCAAGTTCATCACTTGCTCATATCCTTTGCAGTATTTCATAATGAACTATTTGCAAAAACCCTATGGTATTATCACCTACTCTCAAAAGAATGCATGATCCTATTTTTATAATAATATGACTAATTGAATGACTACCCGAGTGGTAGTGTTCTGTTTGGTGGGCGGATGGGACCATGGTAAGATGAATAGGTCAAAGGAAGGGTCCATCTGCATGGGAAAGTATTACCTAGGAATTAACAACAACTGCCGTCAGGATTCTTGCGCCGTAAATTCGCGTTAACCATGGGTCTTGTATGAGGCGAGTAAGGTAGTTGTGATCTTCTCTATTTGCATGTCAACGGGCTGCCAGAGACGTATGTTGTAGGTCTTGCGGGACTACATGCACATGGGTGGGATCCCTTAATTCCCACGGACTCTGGGGTCTATGAGTGTCTGCCAGGGGCGCCTAGATATCCATCGTGAGGGGTGGAATCAGGGGTTCAACCTGCTGGTGGAAATGGGTGGGCATGCGTTGTGTGGAGAAGCATGGTTTGGCTTGGACCAACAACCGGGCCCCACACCTATGTGGGCGTGGATACGATCTCGAGCCTGCTTGTGCAACATGGTCTTGGTCGCCCATGGGTAAAGTAACGCACCTTTGCAGAGTGTAAAAGGATGTGGCATGTTACCTCCTGTTCCGGGAAGGAGCTACGAACGCCGCAGGAAAGACAACTCCATGAAGTTTTAACCCTGTGAAGATCTGGCGGGCATAGTCTTCCATATTAAAACCAACCTCTTGAAGAAAGATTTTCAAAAACCTTGCATTAGCTTATGACACTTTCAAGTCTAAAGCTGTAGTTAGTGCATCAAAATACCCACTGTATATCATGAACTTGCTCAGTAACGCTCGTTACTCATTCGTTCCCGTTTGACCCCCTGCTTAGAGTTGAAGCCCTTATGGAAGTCGTCATCGTGAAGCCATCTATGTCTAAGGAAGCTAGGTGGAGTCTTATACTAATTAGCCAGTAAAGCATCGTCATCAACAATGCTGGTGGAGGAGAAGCTATCAAGGTGTAGGTGGAGTCCATTCTTGGAATTAGCTGTTACAAGCCATAGATTAGGGTTGACACCAGCCGTAGTGGATTGAGTTCTGAGCTAGAGTTCTTCTCCAACTTGGAGCTTCGTAATGCTTCTTCTGATATTTCATTTGCATGAGATATTCTTTGATTCATCAAAGAGATTCTCGAGATTTTGTAATAAATTTTGTATTCTATAGCTTTGCTTGGACCTGCTATGTTTCTGTTGTATTACTTCGAGGGATGTAATATTCACGAATAAGTCCTTCTGTGAGTATTATGTCAACAACTTGTGCACTACATGTGAAGTGGTGTGCTGGGTCACCACAGGGGAACTGGTGGAGCAGAAGAGGATAGATTTTCCGCCGCTGGCTCGGGGTTGATGGTAGATTTAGCCGCACGAGAAGGGCTGCCAGATGCCATGTTTTGGCGGCGCAACCGTGGAACAGAGCTCAGGCCACTGATGACTGGGAACTCTGGTGAGGTTTTTTCTCGGTTGTTTCCTTTCTCTCTCGAAATCGCTCGGGCGCTTGTGTTTTGGAGTGTTCGAGGGAAGAGTGAGGAAGAAGAAGAACAGGAGGGCTCGAGGCAGGCTATTTATAGCCATTTTCGCCGAGATTCGTCCCAACGGCTATTTTAGCCGTTGGATGATTGACGTGTGTCACGGCAAAAAACCCGGGAAACGAGGAGACGGGGTGATGATGTCTATCTCCTCGTTTCTCGCGCAAAATCTGTCAGAGATATGGTTTCAGTCCTTTGACTGAAACCAAACATCGATGACATAAGCATGATTTTATCTCTTAGGTCACGCTTTCCTTCTCTGCGAAGATTCCTGGAAGAAATGTCGGATTCCGGAAATCCGAGTTTGGCATTAGAAGTTTTAATGAAAGAAGATTCAAGACTGAACACTGACTTTTTCTGAGAAAAATACAAACCAACAAAAGATGGCAAGATGAAGTCTTAAATCTCCTTGGGGGCTACTGTCGGATATATGCCAAATGGGGATATGTCCGGCATTGGCCAAAGGCCGGATTACCAGGGTGGCCCGTAGGTAATGGAGAAAAGTCCATTGTGCGGCCCAGTAAGCTGACGCGCAGGAAGCCGGATTCTAGAAGAACCCGGACCACGGCCCACTATGTGGTTTGGCTTGGAGAAGAAGTCGGATGCCTTACTTTCCAAGTATAGGATTACTTTCTGTAAACTTCTAGGTTTCCTTTCCTATAAGCCCTAGTCCGGCTATCTATATAAAGCCGGACGGGAGCAAAAGAATAACAAGACAATAGCTAGAAGCCAACTCGTCGAGAATTCATTCTCTCTGAGTTAGCGAAACCATACTCACAATTGTACTCTGCATACTTAAGGATTCAGCCCTGATTTAGTGAGATTGCAGGAGCAGGAACGCCGCCATAGTTTTGGCATACCGAACCTGGGTAAACTGTTTTCTCGTTTCTAGTACTTCCGCGTTCCCCCACGATTCTACCGGTAGGCTTATGGAACCCCCTGTCCATGATCCTAACTACGAAGTCTCGACAGCTAGCAAAAGACTGGGAGCGGCCAACTAAGAGAACAATAACGGCCATAATCATGCATAGAGACAAAACATCATTAATCAAAGCATGAAGTTATATTACAAGTCAAAAACTAAGGCTAAAGTGACTGGTTTATAGTCATAACATGGTGTGAGAATGCGCCAAGTCAATCCAGATAAATCATTCAAAGGAGAAATACCACAATACCATGCTTCAATATGAGAAAACAACACATAATTTAATTTCAGTGGCACATTAAGCACTCTCAGCTATTTGAGACTAGTCATACTACTAAGCACACAATTAAAATAACATCTAACATGACATGCCAAAGCCTATGCCACAGTAAAAACAAGCTTCCTTTTACACCACCATAAGTCTGAAACATTTTACTCTTCTCCAACACCAATCAACTTATTCGAAACAACTCTTTAAGAAAATAAAAATTAAAGACCATAAAGACAATCATATATAACTGAAGTAAACCAACAAGCTCTAAACAAAATTCGAGTGAAAAACAAGAGCTAAACACATTACTAGCAAAAACTGAATGCTCACAGAACAATAAAAGTGAAAACTAGAGTGTTCTAGGAAATAAAAACAGAGTGTGTCTCTCTCCAAAATAAAAGTGGTAGGATCCAACCAAAAGCTACAACAAAGAAAAAAAATTGAAAGCAAAATAGAATGACACTCCAAGAATAACACATGTCATGGGAAGCAATAAAAATATAGTGTTTTGAAAGAAATCTGATATTTTTGTTGATGAAGAAGAGGATGCCTTGGGCATCCCCAAGCTTTAACGCTTGTACTTCTTGGATATGTCTTGGGGTGACATGGATATCCCCAATATTGAGCTTTTGTACATCCTTCATATCATCATATCATTCTTCTCTCCCTACACTTGAAAACTTCCTCCACCTAAAACTTCTCACGATCTTCATTAGCAATGTTAGTGTAATCAAAATAATAAATCCACTTGGTTCAGTTTCAACACAATTCTAACACTCCATTTAAAATATTAGATACTTTCACAACTTATTTTAAATCTCTTCCCCTCAAAAGAACACCAAAAGAAAAAGATGAAGAGGCAAATGCATATATTGGCAGAAATCTATCAAAACAGAATAGTCGGTAAAGATGATTTTTTTCTCGAAAATCTTGTGTTGCTGAAATTAAAACATAGGAAACTAATGAAAGTTAGATAACAACATGGGGGAATGTGTCTATTTTTTCAAAGCAATCCGAAGTTCTGGCTGAGAGAAATAATTTTTTTGGTGTCAGCCCAGAAATCTGTTTCAGGACAACAACTTCCCCAAATCACACTACCTCTCTATTAGAGGTTACTCTTCGCGCACAAACGAAATAAAAGGTATAAGGAGTGGTTGATACAGAGGTAACAACTTCCAAGACACAAAAATAACATAATAAAACAAAAATAAAAGAAAGGAGAACAAGGTGGGTTGCCTCCCACAAGCGCTTTTCCTTAACGCCTTTTAGCTAGGCAATAAGAACGAATCAAGTATTATCAATAGAATCATGACCAAGAACATTTTCATTTTTAACCAGAGCATCTTTAACACATTTAGGAAAGTTAAACTTTTCTCTAATGGGATCATAAAGATTTATATAACCATGCCTAACATTTATCAAACATCCCACACTTTTCAGAAGTGATCTCCCTAAAACTATGTTCCCTTTCTCTTATTCATCCATAATCATGAAATTCACACGCATAGTCTTGTGATGAAAATAAACTTGGACATTTTTAACCATTCCCTTAACTTTAGAGATAATACCATTAGCATGTGGGTGATAGTATGGGTGAACAATCATATTCTCAAATTTCAATTAGTCATAAACCATCTTAGGCATAGTAGATATCATGGAACCAAGGTCGCAGTAGGCTATAAAGCTTTGATCATCAATACCAATTTTAATATAAGGTTCCCAATAATTTTCTAATTCGGTAAGTACTTGCCCCTCTTGTATACGTCTCTCTACTTCATTTAAATTTAGCTTACCAATCATCTCAAGAATTTTATCAAGTTTATTATGTATGACACTTTCATTGTTTTCCATAAAGAGACTAGCTAAGCTATTTATAGCATTGAGAGATTCAATGTCCCCACATTGTAAGAAGTTTCCTTCTACCATCATGTACAAAGCATTCTTGTACCAACCAAAAGCCCTAGATAGAAGCATCTAAATAATATATTTGCAACAAGTTCAGGTTGTATTTTTTTGTGTGAACTAGAAATTCTTTCCCAAGCATGTTTAAATATGTCCCCACCTATTTGTTTGAAGGTGGGGATCTCAGCCTCGGGAGACCAAACAAAAGGAGAAGAGATAGACATACTAATAAAATAAACTAACAACACAGATAAAAGACTAGAAACTAGAGAACTAATTTTTTGGGGTTTTTTTTATAAAGAGAAAACATGACTAAAAATGGAAATTAAGAAAGAACAAAACAAAATAAAGAGAGTAGAAGTGTGAGACTCCCCTTGAAGCAAGCTAGAAATCCCCGGCAATGGCGCTAGAAAAAGTACTTGATGCTAACGTGATCACACGCTCGTTGGGAGACTCCAAGCGGAAGGTATGATGTAGTCTAGCGGAAATTTCCCCCAACTAAGGAGCCAGGGTTTATCAAACCAGTATGACTTTGTAGTCTTGGAGAAGGTTTCTTGTTGTCTAGCGTCAACAAGCGTGGAACCTGCACATAAAACACAAACTCTCTCTTGCCCCAACTTTCAGAAGGCTGTCAATCTTCCGGTCTTGCAGAAGACGAGAGAATTGAACGTATAGAGTCTTGAAAAGTAATAAACGTAAGAACGGAACATCAAGGTAACAATTATGAAAGTTCTTAAAAGAAGGTTGCAAATATGAGGAAAATAGGACCGGGGGCCATATATTCACTAGCGGTGTCTCTCCAAAGAAAACAAACATGCTGGGTGAACAAATTACAACTGGGCAATTGACAAATCATGAATGTATAACAATACTATTATGACGATATATAGTTCACGGGTTCTAACATTGTAGGCTTTACGTCAAGGCATATGGAACGCTATCCAGCATGCATCCATATTTAAAAGTCCACCTTAAGAAAACTATCCAGCAAATCTCTCTAGTATTAAGTTGCAACAACGAAGTGATTGCTTTGTGTGCAACAAACAAATGCATTAAGAACAATACGTAATGTAAGCAGTGGTTCTTGTCCGTAGACAAGAGCATCGTTGTTTCTCCCTAGTAGTAGCAGCACATCCCCCCCATCCGTCACATTTCTGTAACTCGAGCACAGATGTAAGGGAGGCATGAACCTACCATCAAGCATACAAACCCTCTCTTGGAGGTGAAAACAACTACGTGGCTAAGGTAATAATAAACACCGAAGAGCATTGCAAGACAATATTAGAACTCTCTACGAATATAAGTGAAGCATCTCAGATTGATATAAACAAAACAATCATAATCTCATGGTTCATCTGATCCCAGCAAACACAACATGTAGAATTACATAACGGTCGTCTGATCATGTGAGGCAGCTTACGAGACTCTAAACATGAAGGCATAGGGGAGATAACAACCATCTAGCTACTGCTATGGACCCGTAGTCCCGAGATAAACTACTCACACATCTTTCCGGAGGCGATCATGGCGATGTAGAGGCCTCCGATGACGATTCCGCCCTTTAAAAGGGTGCCGGAACATGGCTGCAGAAGCCCTAGATTGGACTTTCAAGGTGACGACGCCTCTATGTATGTTTCATGGAAAATAAATCCGTCCTCGGCGTTTTTAGGTTGACGGAAATTTATGGGCGAAGAGGCACCGAGAGGCGGTGGCCAGGGGCGCCAGGGGCCCACCACACGCGGCCCAGGGTGGGGCCGCGCCTGGCACCCCTTGGGCCCCCTCCGGCTCTTCTTTGGACTCAGTCTCCATTCCGGGTAAAAAAAGTCTTAAGAACTTTTCTAAAATCAAAAAACAACAACTGGCTCGGGGCATCTTGTTAATAGGTTGTAGAAAACATAAGGGCATTGGATAGAAAACAAATATGGAGCATCAAAATTATAGATAAGTTTGCCACGTATCAGGCTTCCGAATGTAAAATTCGACATCTCTTTGCCAGCGAAATCTACAGTTCAATGCGAGGGCGGTGGGTAGTGACGAATGGGGAACACCGTCGAGCGCCTCTCTCTGTTAGCAAGGTGTAGGGTTCTATGCAAGCTACTACAAGATGATCAGATGTGGCAAGGTTGGCGGAGTGCGGTGACAGAGCAGCGTTGTCGAGACCTAGGGTTTAGGGATATATGATAGAAACAGGGACTAAAATGTGATTTTGACCGGTTCTTTGCCGACTCATGGCTTTCAACCCAAATGACCAAAGATACGGCTATATTCATGGCTAAGTTATTGCTATAATGGCCAAAATTGGCACAAACATGGGTTTTGACATTTTAAAAATGATTGCCAAAGCGATATTTCAGTATTTTCTAAAAGTTTTTTTTCATCTTTTTAGTGCAAAGGATATGATTTTTTGTGAAGCGGGTACCACAAATAAGATTGAAAATTGGACTTTTGCAATTTTTAGAAAAATTATATCATATGGGAGGCACAATACGTGAATATCTTGATTTTTAACCTTTTTTAGCTATAATCCATGCATTAAATGTGTTTATTTGTATTTATAAAAAATAATTCAAATTTGAACTAAAAGTGTGTTATAGTTTGGTAAAAAAATTAGAGAAAAATCATATGAACGTAATTTTCCACGACTATACGTGATAGCACGAAAAATTCGGAAATTCAGCCCTAATCTATGAATTGTCACACAGAAAATTTGGTCCCGTTTTGAAAAAAAAACATAAATAAAAAAATGTTCAACAGAAACGGAAAACTTGTAGAGACTTCCTTTCTAGTGTACCTGTTTTCAAGTAAAAAAATCATAAAATTTTTACTATGACATTTTTTTTAAAATAATTCATAAAATAAGTTTTGAAGTTTCAGGACTTTTAAGCCAAATTATTAAGATTTTGCTATCGTATATAGATTGCCAAAACGAGATTCAGACAGGAAATTGGATGATCCAGACAGCTTCTTTCACGGCTTAGCCGCGACATACTCAGTTTCTGTCTTAGAGTCAGTCATCACGTCCTGCTTGGAACTTTCCAGCTGACAGTGTGGTCTCATTTTTAGCTCCATATTTTTTTTCAATAGTTCAATGCTCCTTTTTTTTCCCTCTCTACGGGGCACAAAAAAATTAATGTAACAACAACTGCAAATATTGTATCTATTTCTAAGTCTCAACCTAACCTAAAAAAAAGAACAATATCTCCATGAAGCCCTCCTCACGCCAAATGCGTTCTTCTAAGAAAATGAACAAAAAAGGAGGCCTCCTGAGAGCCGGAGAAGTCAAGTTGCAACCTTTTGCTCCTCCACGGAATCAACCTTGTTAAGTAGTATATCTAAGAAAAACTTCACAACTAGCAGCAAGCTATTGGTTGTTGACAACTCCATCGAGCAAACATCATGCATGAACCTAACATGCATTCCCTGATTCAGTATTTAGATTATATATGTTGTGTGTTGATAATATATATCGTTGAATTATGCCTGGCCATCTTCTGTCTTCTTCCCTAAATTGTTTTTTGCCTCAAAGTCTTCTTTCCTAAATCGTCGAAGCAGGGATCGATCGCTGATGCACTCAAGAGATTTATTCTTCGCCCCTAACCTAACTTTTATGAGCTCACTCGTATATAACCAACTGATAAACACGTTGTTCTTTTGTCAACACATTGTGCATTCACACTACAAATTATACACGTATGTGTTGACTACTTACATGTAATTAAACAGTACGCCCGTTGTACCATATTGTTTGTTTGTTTAGCATGACCAGCCTACGAGGTCTTCTCTGTTTTTTTTTTTTTTGAAATGGAGAGTTCTTGTCATTTCAATAGCTATGTCAACCAGCCATTCGATCATGCACACGTTTGTCTGGACTCTGGAACATGATTTTCATTGTTTGCTCCTTGTGTACCGAGAGAATACTTGTTTCGTAGAAATGGGGGAAAATCCTCCAATTTCATTAACTAAAGAAATAGGGGAAAATGCTCCCTCCGTCCTGAAAATGATGTCTCAACTTTTTCTAAATTTGTCTGGACTCTGGAACATGTTTTGGGACGGAGTAACTACTCCTTTTTAGAGAAATTTAAGACATTCTTTTTAGAGAAAGTTAATTGTCACAAAGATGGACAAAATTTGATGTATCTAGACATAATTTAGTGTTAGATACATCAACTTTTGTTCATATTTGTGACAATTAATTTTGAGATGGAGGGAGTACATAAGTACACCTGGCCTCAACAATAACTCAATACTAAAAGCACACTTCACCTCATGCAGAACATATTTTTTGCAATGAACTTGTAAAGGCAAGGCGATCAACTGTTTGTTTGACATTGCAGAGGAAAACATTTACCATCTCTATCACACCATGTCTGAGGACGTTACAATTATTTTGTAGGCGTTTATACCAACCAAATTCAGTTTCTCGCTGAATTTGTGAGGTGACAGTCGATGGATACTATTCAACATAGCAACGCATGTGACATTTTGTAATTATGCATGCATCTTTAGATATCATATCTCTACTAGCTGCTGGGTAGACTCTGTTGGTCAACTAGTTTTTTAGTGAAAAGAAAACTTCGGTCAACTAGCTAGATACCTGCTACGTACGTAAGTACTGCCGAAAGCTTGACTTCCAGGCCGGGGCAATACTGAACATGTATCTTCCATGAAAACGAGCTGTGTCCGGAAGTCCACAGTAACAAGTAATTGGATCATGCCGAATGAACGTTTTACCTTGGAAGAACATTCCACGTGTCAACTGCAGGAGCAGTGCCATCGTTTGGTTGAATATTCGACGTTTGGGGTCATGGAAGAGTCCAGTGGCGGAGGACGAAAAAAGTTTGAGGTAGGGCAAACCTTAAAGAAAAAACTTGATGTAAAAACCAAAATAGTGTAGACTAACTAGTAGTTTTCATTACATGATCCAAAACATAGTCATCAAGTCACATAATCTAGGTTAAATATTTGAGGAAATACAAACTTTTGAAATTTGCCAAAACATCTGGTTCAAAGACTCATTTGTATTTTTATTACTTTTAAAATTTCTTGTACCGTTACTGATGATCAATATATTGGTTGTCCTTTTGATAAAAAAAAAGGTTGAGTGTTCCAATTTGATGTCCTAAGGCATCAAATTTTATGCCAAAGGCTTGCCGTTTTTTGTTCTTTCTTACATATGCTACCTGAGCTGAATTTTCTTAGTTAATAGAGTTTTGTCTGTCGCTACTGGCTAATGTGCACTTGAACCTCTATTGTTTGGTTTGTACGTCGCACTACTCAGATCTGAAGTGTTGTGCATGTTGCACTAGAATTTGTTGTTTTGTTTTGGGTAACAATTAGAGCAGTCAAGAGGAGATGTATGACATAATAGTTTGATATGACCGTCTCGATCCGGGGTCGTGGTCTAGCTCCACCGGCCGAACCTCGTCTTTGTTTTTTTGTTTTACCTTTTTTTTTTTAGAATTGTTTTTTGTTTTACCTGAATCTCATCTTATTTTGAAGCGACACACCACCGTGGCACTTTATTTTCTCACAGCTTACTAGTACAACAAAACGTCCTAAAAAAGGCTAATTAAAAGAAAATGGCCCAAGGAAGCGAAAAGAGAAAAGCCCAATCTCAGCCCACGCTACGAAGCAGCCATGTAACCCATCGTCCCAGCTAACAGTACGAGGAGAAAAAGCTCTCTAATGGCCGCCGCCACTGCGTACTCATACAGGGAGCAGCGATGAGCGATGCACACATATAACGATTTTTTTTTCAAATATTAAGGTAGGGCGGGCGCCCTACCTCGCCCTACTGGGTCCTCCGCCACTGGAAGAGTCAGTGTTCTAGTTTCTTGTCTTTCCGAGTGTATATGCATGATCTGCAAGTCTCTTCTTCCACTTAGAGTTTTTTTGGGGTTCATTGGCAACTCCCTCCTTGTTATTTTGCACTCTAAATTTAAAAAACTTCCTATTGGATAGTCTATTTTATGAAGTATGTACTATTTAAAATTTGTTATTGTGTTGTCCACCTTATCCTAACCATGCACACCCAAAGTATGTCTTCATACCCAAAACGTTTTAATTTCTTTCTCAAAGCAGATGCAACGTGACATTGCAAATATGCTCAGTGTGGCTGACCACCATGTTAGGGAGTTCGAGGAGACTTCTTTTGGTATTGGTATCTACAAATACGCTATATATTTGATGCCGATATCTTTACTAGCCTCACTTTTGAGCTAAAGGAAGCCCTAGTTAAAATATCAAATAAAAAAGAAGCCAAATTATTACAGAACTTAGTTTAGATGCTTCATATATAGTCAGAGGTTTCCACTCAAGTCCAGAAACTTCCTCTAAGATAGTCCATTTTATGAAGCATGTATCATATAAATTTACGTAGTGCATTTTCTTATTTATCTTAACCTTATATATTCAAAAGATGACTCATTCCCTAAAAATATCTAAAAGTCTTAAATATTATTCTAAGTTTCTATTGAACAACTCTAGAAAATAGTAGTAATTTTTTTCATAAAGGGTGGTAATTTTAGTTTACATTCCTCATTACTACAGTTAAAGGAAACCCTAGTGAAAATATCAACTAAAAAGTGATGGCTTATACCATAATTTACAGTGAACAAAATATATATTTTTTAAATATACTTTGGCGAGTGTCCTAAGAAAACACTTGGCAAACACTAACGGCTTGCGAATTTGCGATTGTTTTTTTTTTTTCTGAAACACTCGAGAAAGATGGTATCACCATCAACCCTACGTTTTTGGTAGTGCTTTTCGAGATATTATTAGGATGAACTTTATACAGCCACACTACAGCATCAATGAAGTTTTTTTTTCCATACTTACTTATTTAGTACTTCCTCCGTTCCATAATATAAGATGTTTTAAACATTTTTCACAATCACACATACACACATATATCAAGACATGTTCTAGTGTATAATATGTCCACTCATTTTTAGTCCGAATCTAAACAACATATGAAACATCTAAAACATGTTATATATTATGGAAGGAGGGAGTAAGAAAAATGAATAACACGGTCGAGGAAATGTGCATGCATGTTCCTAGCTTGCACGCACACACAGCTTCCTGGGAAACGTAAGGTACTGTACGTGCTGTACAATAACGCGCGAGGGATTGGATGCATGCATGCCTAATTTAGTGGATTGGTCAAAGTTTCTGGCGTGAACGTATATACGTGTGGTGCCCTAGCGCTCGGTGCTCCCGTACGTCGCATGCACAAACTCAAGATAGCTTTACGTGTGGCCAACTTACAAATGCACGTGTCTGCTGCTGGCGCTGCACGCGTGAAGGGGATGTGCATGCTATTTTGGTGGGGGCATAAAAGTTGGCCAGCCTGTTAGCATATATGGACACATGCAATGCTCGACAGTCCGTGCACTCATCTGCAGACTTGTCTGTCAGTACGTCCATCCGTGGGTAATGCATGTGTGGACATGGGTGACTATACACTCGCGCGAACGTTCCTGGCTGCCTCTTGATAGGACAGTAGTGCATTTCTTCAGTAATCCAACGAGAGAGCAAAACCCACGGCACGTACTGATGCATGGTAAGAGCTACTCCGAATTATCTGTTTGACTGTCCAAGTTTCACAGTCGCCGGTAAAAATTTCCACGCAAGTCTGGGATCGATGCATGCATGTGCTTCCTCCTGTAGTCATCCTGTTCGTATGGGATCGAGAGTAAACCCCCAAGTTTCTGCTCACCTTCACCGTCGTCGTCGGTCTCTACTCTCTAATCAAGTCAGTCTCTCCCATGCCCGGACGCACGCGATCGAGGAACTTATACCACACGTGCTTTGGACGCGTACTGCGCGGTGCCGCGTGCTCGTGTCGTACGGACTAAAGTTTTCCTTGATTCATGAAAACGGAAATCCGAGAGGCTTCTTGTCGTCGTCCAGTCACGGTCGCAAGCCAGCTAAACCCGCGTGGCTCGCTACGATCGACGCGAAAATCGCAGCTAGCTTGCTTGAATTCACCCAGAAAATACTCTCGCTGCCATCGGCGCAAGACTGGCATTTGATCCAACGTGCTTGAAATGGACTGGGCTAGCTAGTAATCGTACGTTGGAGTAGTAGTACGTACGTACACGTGGGGGAATTCAATGAACCCTAGCCATGCATATCCATATAGCAGCACGTTCGTGAGATTCTGAAAGCTTCTCGACTGACGTCCAGGACGGGCTTGAAATCTGAACGCGGTTTTCTTCCGCCCTGACCCGTCCTTGACACCTCGGGATGCATTCAGGCTGAACTTACTCTTCAATTTCAAGGTAACCCGTCTTGCATTCTGTCAACAACAAAAAAAAGTAAACCCGTCTTCCATGCTACTCTCTCTCTCTCTCTCTTAGACTAGTCACAATGGGGAGTATCATATACCAGTATCATGCATATGATACTAGTCTATGTTATCACTCCCACAATGCATAGTAACATATTTGTGGTATCATATTTATTAGCTTATAGACTCATCTTGTCTTGGAAAGCGTTATGTTACGGTATCTACCTATGATACCACTAACACATCTCTCCTCATTAAATAAGTGCCACATCATCTTTTTTGCCTATGTGGCACTTATGATACCACCTATGTTACTCCCATTGTGGCTAGTCTTAAGGGCTGTGACTGCGTCATAAGTCGTAACTTCGTAGTACTACGGAGTAATAAAATTGGAACTTGTAGGAATTATGGTGGGCTCAAAGTCCTGTGCCAAAGGCCAACAGACACCGAATTTCCGGCGTACCGCTGTGCCAAAGGCTTATAGCGAGCCGGTACAGCAACTCGCCCGCACAAGCCTCGACCGGCCCGTTAGGCTGGTTTTTTTTTTTCGTTTTCGTTCTTTTCCTTTTTCTTTGTTCGTTTCTTCCATTTTTTTTCCTGTTTCTATTCGTCTTTGTTTTTCTTTTTTCTCAGTCTTCATTTTCTTTTAGTGTGAAAATTTTCAAATCTGAATCATTTCAAAAAATTGTTCCTTTCCAAAATAAAATATTTACCATTTCTTAAAAACTGTTCACTTTCAAAAAATGGTCACCATTTTCAAAATTTGATAACTATTTCAAAAATTCTTCACCATTTTCAAAACATGACGAGAAAAAAAATCTACATACATTTTTTTCTATATCTAGAAATGTTTTTGAAAATACTTTGTTAAAATGTTCAAACATAAGAAATTACAGATTTTGAATATAAATCATTTTGAAAATCTGAACAGTTCCTGGAAGTGAACAATTTTTTAAACTGAACAATTTTTAAAAATGGTGAACAATTTTTTAAATTGGTAAATTTCAAAATAAACGATTTATGAAAACTGGTGAACAATTTTCGAAAAAATGGTTCAGATTTCATTATGTTCACACTAAAAAAAGACCGAGAAAAATAAAAAAACATAAAAAATATATAAAAAACATAAGAAATTTCAGATTTTAAATATAAATCATTTTGAAAATCTCAACAGTTCCTCAAAATGAATAATTTTTTAAAATGGTGAACCATTTTTTAAACTGAACAATTTTTAAAAATGGTGAACAATTTTTTAAATTGGTGATTTTTTTTCGAAATAAACAATTTATGAAAACTGGTGAACAATTTTCGAAAAAAATGGTTTAGATTTCATTATGTTCACACTAAAAAAGGACCGGAAAAAAAACAAACATAAAAAAAGAAGAAGAAACGAACAAAAGGAAAATAGAAAAAAAAAAACCAGCCCACATGGGTTGGCTCGAAAAAAAAACCCATGCTTGAGTACCCCGAGCCGCTGGAGGGTAGGTTAACTGGGCAGCGTAGAGAGGCATGATGTCTACGCACGCTTCTATTCTTGTAGACGGTGTTGGGCCTCCAAGTGCAGAGGTTTGTATAACAGCGGCAAGTTTCCCTTAAGTGGATTGCCCAAGGTTTAGTGAACTCGGGGAGGAAGAGGTCAAAGATATCTCTCTCAAGCAACCCTGCAATTATGATACAAGAAGTCTCTTGTGTCCCCAACACACCTAATACAATTGTCAGTTGTATAGGTGCACTAGTTCGGCGAAGAGAGAGTAAAATACAAGTAATACAGATGATTATAAGTGATAATAGCAATCTGAAATAAAAATGGCAACACGCAAACATGTAGCAAAACTGATTGTAAACGGTGTTTCAATACTTAGAAACAAGGCCTAGGGATCATACTTTCACTAGTGGACACTCTCAACAATGATAACATAATTGAATGCATAAATATCTCTCTTCACTACACTACTCCGAACCACTCTCTGGTCCGATAACAAACACCAATTTATTGCGTAGGGCTGTAACAACACTCCTCAAAGTTGCATTCCCATGTCTACTTAACCCCACACTGTCAACTTGAGCGCCCTAGAAGGTAGTAGACAAACACCACAATTTCATAGGGTCATCCAACACAAGATATAAACATCATGCTAAACCACACGATGCACACACTGTCATCATTACACCGTGTGTCGAGACATCATAGTAACGATCATAGATGGGGGTTCCATGAGCCTACGGGTAGAGACGTGGGGGGACGTGGTAGTACGACAATCGAGAACATCAAGTTTACCCAGGTTCGGTACGACGCAACTAGGCGACGTTCCTACCCCTGCAATCTCACTAAATCAGGGCTGAAGCCTGAAGTATACAAAGTACAATGTGAGTAGGGTTTCGCTAACTCGGCGAGGATCAACTTCTCGGCAAGTTGGCTTCTAGCTAATTGTCTCTCTGTTTCGTCTCTCCCGTCCGGCTTTATATAGATAGCCGGGTTAGGGATTACAGAAAGGAAACCTAGAAGACTACGGAAAGTATCTAACTTGGAAAGTAAGGAATCTGTCTTCTCCTCCAAGCCGCACCACTTTGGGCCGTGGTCCAAGTTCTTCTAGAATCCGGCTTCCTGCGCATCAGCTTACCCGGCCGCCTAATGGGCTGTAATCCATTACCAACATGCCACCCTGGTAATCCGGCTTTTTAGACCAATGCCGGATATACCCCTAATCGGTATATATCCGACAGTAGCCCCCAAGAAGGATTGCTACTTTGTTCTGCCACCTTTCGTCATTCGGTTCCAAAAAATGTTGGCGCTTGGTCTTGATTCTTCTTTTTCCCAGAATTTGTTAACTCAAAACTCGGATTTTCTCAAATTCCGGTTTTCTTCCATGAGCCTTCGCGCAGAAGAACTTCGTGACGTCAGCGATGAAATCGTGCTGACATCACGAACGTTTGGGTTCAGCCAAAACCCTGCAACGTATCTCCTGACAGATTCTCGCGGGAAACGAGGAGATAAAAGTTATCACTCTATCCCTTTATTTTCCCGGAAATCTCGGGCGTGACACGCGTCGACGATCCAACGGCTAAAATAGCCGTTGGAACTAATCTCAGCGCATCCCCGGCTATAAATAGCCATGTCGGGGCCTCCGGTTACTCTTCCACACCATCTTCTTCCTCAAACCCCCAGCGCCATAGCCACCGAAGAGCCAGAGACCGAGCGAGTGTACGCAGAGAAAACGAGCTTCTAAGCCTTCCCCAGAGAAAAACCATTGGAGGCTCATCTTCACGGTTGCGCCGCCCGCGAATGGCTGACGGAGAATCTCCCCGCGCCGCGGACGCAACTAACACCGCCATGGACATCGAGTCCATCATCAACGATCTAGACCCACAGCTCGCTTCCCCCGTCCGTGCCACCGCAAGCACCCCGGAGGGAAACACCGACGATTCGGCTCGCGGGGATCTACCTCCCGCGGCCGAGAACGTGTCGTCATCATCAACTTCTCCTCCTACGCCTCTCGTCACCGATCCCACGGAGGAAAACACCATTCTCAGCGGCGAGGAGGTCACTGCCTCCAGCATCGCCGGAGTTGAAGAAGATGAGGAGGAAAACTCCGGGAACTGGAGCCACTTCAATGTGGTTTTGTCCCTTCTTCCGGCAATGGAGAAGGAGGGGTTCGTGCTGAAAGGCAAGTGGTGGTACGAAGAGTAAGACTCGGAGCCTTCTCCGAAACCCGGCGAACGGGTTCTCATTGCCTCGCATATAAACAGAGGTATGGGTTTTCCACCGTCCGCCTTTTTTCTTCAAGTCCTCGACCACTACCAAATCCAGCCGCACAATCTTCCTCCCAACTCTATACTTTATTTAGCCGGGTTCCAAGCCCTTTTCGAGGGGTACTTAGGACTAGAACCTAGGTTAGACTTCTGGCAATATTGCTTTGGAGTAAAGCGCAACCCCTCTGAGGGCGCTCTCCCCACCTGTGGAACTATCTCCTTTATCTTACGTAGGTTTAGGGAAGATTGGTTCCCAAAAATCAAAACTTTAGAGTCCGTCAAATTCTGGACAGGTTCCTTATTTTATCACTCTGATGTCCCGTTTCCTGGAAAGGAAACGGGAATTCCACCTTTTGTGAATTCCACGGCCACTCCCCAGGAAAACTGGGCGGTGGAAGCGGTCCAGAATCTGTTGACAGATCTGATGAGGATCAAGCGGCGTATCGCCAAGCTTGTTTCCGCCTCCCCTTCTCTTACCAGTGTAGACACTATCCTATGCTGGCTTGAAAGGCGGATCCAGCCTCTGGCTCACCGCGGACCCCAACTCTTGTGTGAGTACACGGGCCCAAAAGATGCGATGAGGGCGACCGACAAATCTTTGTCGAAGAAAGATTTGAAGAAACGCCTCAACCAGCTGGTATCGACTCGTGATCAGTACGAGGAGAGCCGGCCAATGTACACCGCAGAAAACCTAGCTCCAAAGGTATGGTTTTTTCATTTTGGGCATTTTCTGAGTTTTCTTTTTTCTTGGATGTTTGCCTTATCCGGACTTTGCTTCTTCTTGCAGATTCTCGATCTTCCTCTAGAGGAGCTTGCCACGGATGCCGAGTTGGACGCGTTGCGTGCCAATTTTGCAGGCGGACGGAAGCGCAAGAAGCCTTCCTCCACTCCGTACGTAATCGATCTTGACGGCGTTGCCGTCGCAACATCCAGGTAAAGAAATCCTAGGTTTTTTATTGCATGAATTTTGTTTCTCAGAATCTTACTTCTCGGAATTTATCTTTCCAGCCTAACCCCTACAACTTTGAAGCCAAAAGGCTGAAATAAACATAAGGTTGTTGCTAGGAGAGGAGCGCAGCCGTCTCCCGCTACTGCACCCGACACTCCGACTGCAGCAGTGGAGGAAAACTCGGTTGCAAGGGAGGGAGAATATCCCTTGCAGTCCATCCAGCCCATTGCGCCCGAGTCAGACACGAGGGAAAGGGCGGAGCCGGAAGTGGGAAAGTTCCAGAGGAGGAGCCTATCCCAACTTTTGACAAAGATTTCAAGGTAAAAGAAGAGCCTTTTGACGAACACGGGTATATCCATCCGTGGGCGTCAACGTACTTCGCTCCAGCTCCTTTAATACGTCCCTAGCCGTAAGGCGGGCTTATAGTTAGGAATAATTACGTGTTCTCGCCTCGGTATGTCATACAAGACGACCTTTGCCACGTCGGAATTCTCTTTGCCAAATACGCAAAGGAATTCAACGAAAATCTAGCAAGTCTTACAAGAATGAGCCAGGTAAATATCTCTAGCCCCCAAGCATTTAGCCAATTGTATACTTTTTGACCGATTGCTTTCTTCCTGTTCTTGCCTGTTTTTTACTTAAGCGTTGTTTTTCTTGTCCATGTTTCAGCAAACTGCCAAGACGATTAACATGGAAGTTTTCAGCAAACTTACCATCAAGAACAAGGAGGTGAAAACTCTCCTTGGAATTCTTGAAGACAAAGACTCGGAATTGGCATCTGTTCAGCGTGAGCTGAAGGAGTCAGCAGGTAAGTTTTTTATTCTTTCACACTGCTGTTTTTGTGAGAAATTTTCTAAGTCATTTTCCGAGTTTTTTGAACTCTTCTTTTTCCTTGCTTTTCAGCTTCTTTGGCAAAAGCCAAGCAAATTGCTGAAGATGCCGGCAATGCCGAGAACCTCTGAAAGGAAAACTTGAAGCTTTATAAAATGAATGTAAAGCTCCAGAAGGACCTGGAGGCCATCGAGCTGGCTGTCGAGATCGCCGAGTCCAAGGCATCTGCCCAGGCCGAGAAGGACAAAGCCACCATCCTCGATCTGGATAACGCGCTAAATCAACGCCTTGAAGAAGGCATTGAAATGGATAAGATTCTCGGTAAGATCTTTAGTCTTTTACCGGATTTTTTTCTCCTTATACTTTTTACAGTATGTTTCTTTTTTCTCCTCTGTTTTTTCTAATTGTTCTTTGTTGTTGTAAACAGAGGGAAACCCCTTGCTTACCCGGATTGACAGAATCCGGGCTTTCGGGAGGATCTTCGCGCGCTGAAGTCTGCGGGGATGTTACTTGTTAATAAGTACATTCCCGACAAAGCAGGAGAACTCTCGGAAGTTAGCAAACTTTCGGAAGCGATCGAGGAGGTAGTGAACCAAAAGGAGTCCTGGTTTCGTTCCGCGGATCGCGGTGGTGCGCGCATGGCCCTTGGGCTCATGCGTATGCACTACACCACCGCCAAGTCTTGGCGCGTGGCGACCGGTATCCCTCAACGATACACGGAAGTGCAGGGAGCCAGCATCTTCAACTCCGTCAAAGGACACGCTACAAAGATAGCGCAAATGGTGAACATCTCCACCTTCTACCCCGAGGAGGAAATTCCGGCAACTCTAGAGGACCCCAGCAGCGAAGAGGAGGACTCGGACTCTGAAGAAGCCACTTGATTCCTAGGTAGATAGCAGGAAAAATAGAAGCATTACTACTCTCTCAATGTAATATCCATTGTAATGCTATCTATCATTTGTATAAACAAGCATCCCCTTTTGCAGTAAAATTTATGTCTTTGCAAGTTTTTCCGGGTTTTAATTCCGTTTCCTTCTAAGTTCTCTGGTTTAGATGTTTTGACTGTTCTTAGTGTTGAAATGGCTCAATAGTACGTAATCTTCATGCCAAGTGACTGGGTTTAACCTATCAATCAAAACTCGGTAACATGGATTGTACTAAGGCATTTTTACTCACTAATTTCAGTAACCCAACACACAAACAATCAGATAATACTTAGGAAAAAGTTAGGAATTTTAAAAATGTATGAAACGCAGGCACAATCTGGGTTTCTTTTAAGCCTCCTTAGGATGCAAAGCATTCAGTTTTATAACTCCGAGCATGCAGGCACAATTCAGGTTAACATTGAGCATTTTGAAAGATCATTGGGAAATAGATAAAGACGGACTTATGCTTTGTATGAAAATGAACAGATAAAACAGTAATGCATGAATTCTGACAACTTTATTTCATGATCTCAAAGATTTTTACATAGAAATTGAACTAAGTGTAGAAGGGACATAACTGCTGGATGCTCTAGGGTCTCTTTGTCTCTCCTAGTTCGACATCTATCTTTCTCTTTCTTTTGCGATTCGGTCTTTTGGGATCATCTTCCGTATCCCGAATATCTACAAGATAGTATGATCCGTTTTTCATAGCCTTGCTAATGACGAACGGTCCCTCCCAAACTGGGGCTAATTTGTGCTTCCTCTCCTGCACCAATCTTAGCACTAGGTCACCTTCTTTGAAGAAACGATGTTTGACTTTCCGACTATGATATTGTCGCAGTCCCTGCTGATAAATGGCGGATCTTTGTAGCACAATCTCTCGTTCTTCTTCTAAGAGATCAACGGCATCCTGTCGTGAATTTTCGGCATCCGAGTCTTTGTATGCAAGCACTCTTGGGCTATCATGGAGCATGTCCGTAGGAAGCATTGCTTCTGCGCCATAAACCAGGAAAAACGGGGTTTGTCCAGTTGATCTATTTGGCGTCGTTCGAATACTCCAAAGCACGGAAGACAATTCTTCTACCCATGCTCCAGCTGCTATATGAAGAGGAGATTCAAGTCTTGGGCGTATTCCCTGCAGTATAGAACTATCCATTCGTTCAACCTGTCCATTGGATTGTGGATGTGCCACAGATGCTAGATCTAGGCGAATTCCCGTTTGTCGGCAATATTTTTCCAACTCTCCAATAGAGAAATTTTTCCCGTTATTCGTGATTATGCTGTGTGGAACGTTGTATCTCATGACTATGTCAATGATGAAATTCCTGGCCGTCACACCGTCAAGTTTTTTGATGGGTTTCGCCTCCACCCACTTGGTGTACTTATCTACTACAACGAGTAGATGTGTAAGTCCGCCTCTTGCAGTTTTGAATGGTCCCATCATATCTAGCCCACAGACCGCAAATGGCCATGTTATAGGGATAGTTTTGAGTGCTTGAGCTGGCATATTCGTCTGCTTGGCGTAATACTGGCATACGGCACATGTGTTCACTATGTGCTCTGCATCTGTCTTGGCTGTGAGCCAGAAAACCCTTCACGGAATGCTTTTTTGACTATGTTTTTTGATTGAGCATGATGTCCGCAATCTCCTGCATGTATTTCTTGCAATATTTCTCGTCCTTCTTCTGGTGAAATACACCTCTAAAAAATTCCGATAGTACTGCGTTTATACAGGCAACCATTAATTACCGTGTATCCTTTGCATCGACGTTGTATCTGTCTTTGCAAGACCTCGTCTGCTCCATCCAGGAACTTCTGATCAACTAAGAAGTTTTAAGTATGGAATTGTCCAATCCGGTTTGACAAGCAGGACTTCAATTGACTCGAAAACGAGAGGACAATCGACATCTCCACCTTTGATCGATGGTTCGTGCAAGTGTTGGACAAACACACTAGGTGGTAGGGTTTTGACTCTTTCCGATCTCATGCGGGCTAATGCATCCGCGTTCCAATTTTCTTCCTTTTTTATATGAAGTACTTCAAATCCTAGGAAGCAAATGGAAAACTCGTCCACAACTCTCCGATATTCGGCCATAATGGGGCTTTTGACATCCCATGTTTGGTTTAGCTGATGTTGTACCAAATCCGAGTCGCCATAACAGAGTATGCGCTTGACGTCTATTTCCTTTGCAATATGCAAGCCATGAAGCAAAGCTTCGTATTCTGCCACATTATTGATGGCGTTGAAGTGTATTATTAATACATACTCCATAATGTCACCTTTTGGAATTTAAGAACTACACCAGCTCCAGCACCTTGTCTCACTTTGGATCCGTCAAAATGCATGCTCCAATATTCCGACTCTGGCATTGGTGTGTTTTCCATTACTTCTGTCCAATCAGCGACAAAATCTGCCAACACCTGGGATTTAATTGCCGTCCTGGGTTCGTACTTAATGTCGAACGCAATGAGCTCAATGCCCCATTTGGCGACTCGGCCCGTTGCGTCCGCTGATAATATCCCCTAGTGGTGTTTTGCTTACCACTGTTATGGAATGTCCTTGGAAATAGTGGCGGAGTTTTCGAGATGCAAAAAACACGCCATATGCCAGTTTTTGATAATGTGGGT
Organism: Alopecurus myosuroides; assembly: GCA_028641055.1. NCBI lineage: Eukaryota > Viridiplantae > Streptophyta > Magnoliopsida > Poales > Poaceae > Alopecurus > Alopecurus myosuroides. The sequence goes on from CM054062.1 coordinate 265,986,589, forward strand.
ACCTTTGCTTTGACTCGGAGAATACTTAACTAACATAGTACACTGGATGCTGGTCTGGTATACTTTGTTCGTCTTTTCGCCTTTCCACAATTATCACTGCGCTGATAACCCTGTTTGTTGCTGTAAGATACAGTAACATGGGTTCTTCGTTTTTTGGGGATGCCAAAATCGGAGCTTTCATCTAGGTTTCTTTTAGCTGGGTTAATGCTTTGTCCGCCTCTTCTGTCCATTCAAATTTGTCGGATGTCTTCAACAATTTGTATAATGGCAGAGCTTTGTCACCTAGCCGGCTTATAACCCTGCTGACTGCGGCTGCAGAACCCATCAATCTTTGGACATCTTTTAAGCACATAGGCCTTGTGATATTTAAGACTTCCTTGATCTTTTCCGGGTTTACTTCTATTCCCCTATGAGAAACAATAAAACCCAGAAGCTTTCCTAAGGGAACCCCGAATACGCACTTTAATGGATTCAACTTCATTTTATAAGTGCCAAATTTTCGAAAGTTTCTCGTAGATCTTCAAGGAGTGTATCCTTTTCCTTGGAAACTACGGCAATGTCATCCATGTAAACATGCACATTTTTGCCGATTTGACTATGCAAGCATCTTTGCATGCAACGCTGGTAAGTTGCACCGGCGTTCTTCAAGCCAAAAGGCATGGTTATGTAGTAATATATTCCATACGGGGTTTTGAAGGAAGTTTTTATTTGATCCTCTCCTTCATACGTATTTGATGGTACCCGGAATAAGCATCCAAAAAAGCATAAAAGCTCAGAGCCAGCAGTGGCATCTATTATTTGATCGATTCGCAGTAACGCGGACCTATCGTTTGGACACAATTTGTTCAAGCCAGTGTAATCTATACACATCCTAAGAACAATACTGTCTTTCTTCGGGACTAATACTGGGTTCGCAGACCAATCAGTATGTATGACTTCCCGGATAAAATCAGCCGCTAAAAGCCGGATAATTTCCTTGCCAATAGCCTTCCGTCTTCTTCCATCGAAACGACGGAGACCTTGTTTGACGGGTTTCGAACCTGGAATTACTTTGAGTTGGTGCTGAACAAGTTCCCTGGGTACACCTGGCATGTCGGCAAGACACCAGACGAAAATGTCCCAGTTCTCACGAAGGAACTTGATGAGCGCGTCTTCCTATTTGTCAGTTATCCCAGTTCCCAGTATGACGAACTTTGTCGGATCTTTGGGATCTAGGATAACTTGTCTTGTATTTTCCGAGGCCTTGAAGCTATCTGCCGGCTTCCGACTTTCTTTTCCTGACGGAATTTCCATTGGTGAAACTTCCTTAGCTAGCTCCTTCAATTCCTCCCTTGTGATCACTTGCTCAACGCAAAGGGCGTTTCCTTTCTCCAGCTCGTTCGCCAATTTGTAGTCTCCAGTTATGGTAATTAATCCTCCTTTTGGCCCTGGCATCTTCATCTGGTTATAGATATAACATGATCTTTCCATGAATTTGGCGAAAGATGGACGTCCGAGTATTCCATGGTATACACTTCCGAACGGCACCACCTCGAATGAGATTTTTTCCTGGCGTAAATGTTCTCTACTTCCAAAGGTTACATCTAGGGAAATTTCTCCTAGGGATTGTGCTTGCCTGCCAGGAACAATACCATGAAAACGTATATTGTTGTGCGTGAGCTGAGTCTCGGAAATGTGTAGCTGTTTCAATGTACTCAGGTACATGATATTGATACTAGATCCTCCATCCATCAGCACTCTTTTGAGCCTAGTGTTTTGAACAATAGGGCTTACGACCAAAGCATGTGTGTCGGGTACTGGGATGTTTCCGGGGTGATCTGACCGATCCCAGGTAATTGGCGTATTTGAATCCTTCAAGTACTTTGGTGTTGGTGGAACAATCGCGTTAATTTCTCGAAGTGTCCTTTTCGCCTGCTTTGCTGAGTGGGTTGCCAGGAAAGTTAGTTTACATTCTCCTTCAACTATCAGGAATTTTGGCTCGCCTTTTCGCTGTTGTTCCTGGATCTTATCATTAGTGTCCGATTCACTTTCTTCTTTCTCAGCTTATGACTTTTGCTTGTTGAACTTCCTCTTGAAATTCTATCCCTTATTCCCGGATCCTGTAGTGCCCTTCATATGTTTGTTGAGGCGGCACTGCGCATTTGTGTGTGTAGGCTTCCCAAATTGCGAATGGTGGACACAATTTTCCGACTTTATCTTTTCCCACTCTTCCTTAGACTAGAAGATTGGTTATGTGCTTCTTCCTTTCCATTTGCTGCCATTACCCTTTCCAAAGGTTGCGCTTACTTCTTTGGGTTTTGCCTGTGCCTCTCGAGTAGGCTTCTTTCAGATACTGGTGTGTTTTTGGCCTGGACCAAAGCATCAATATTTCCACCTCTCGCTCTGATGTCGTCTTCGGCCGCTGCGCGCTCATTAGCGGTGGTAAGAATATATCCGAGATCTTTGTGCTCCTTGGAACCAACCATGAACGGTACGAGGCTGGGTTTTAAGCCATTGATGAAAGCATACATTGCCTGTACATCACTTACTCCAGAGCAGCTATTCTTCATTGTTGTCCATATTGATATAAAGTAGACATACGATTCATCTTCAAACTGGACGTAGCGATTTAGCTGGTTGATGCTCTTAGGGAGTTTGTACATACCCCGAAAATGCTGAGCAAATACTCTAGCCATTAGGGGAGAAATTTCAATCTCTGGCTATCCACGGTTCTTGACGGAAGCCCGTTGATCCAATCTCTGGCTCCATCCAGCAACATTAGGGGGAGAAATTTCACCGCTTCCAGGTCTGTCCCTTTGTTGATCTGAACGACAGTATAGTAATCTGAGAGCCATGTATCCGAGTTTGTACTTCCGATATACTTTTGATAAGTTGGACCAACTTTGGCAAAGACAGAATGTAGGGTTATTCTTTGGATCCTATCAGTGAAGCACTTAGGACCAAAGTATAGATCGTCTCTTTCCGCCTTATCGACGTGTGCGGAATATCTGCCGGCTGAATGGACAGAAGGGGATCTGCTCCTTTCTAGCCCATTGTTGCGCGAGTGCGCTCTTCCGGGGTTATCCCTATTTTGTCCGTTATCGCGTCCTTTGGAATGAGGTGGAGTTCTACTCCTTGGCCTTTCTTTGTTCCTAGGAGGAGTACGGGATCTCTCACTCCTGTGAGGATTATCATATCTTCCGGCTTTTTCAGCTGGGAGTATTGGAGGCGGCATCATTTTGCCGTCTTTCCGGTTTTGTTCCTCCCGATCCTTGTGATCACGGGGATTATTTCCGCCTTTCGGCAGATGGGGTCCCGTTCTGGACGCTTCATCCCTATTGTCCGGGACTTTCCTGTCCTTTTTAGGATCACCCTTCTTTTCCTTAGAATCTCCTAAATCTCCAGGTTCGCCAGGTCCAGGTGCTCCAGCGGCGCAAGTGGCAGTTTTGCATAGGGCCGAGTCGTCATGCAACTTCCCTCATCTTGCATGTCCTCGATGTTGCTGTTGTAATGCTTTTCCCAGGAAAGTGTACACTCCCTGAAGCTTTTCGTATTTGGAGTACATATCATCATTAAGGATGGCGAACGCGGCTTCCGCGTTTTCGGCTGCGGTTTTGTAGATGCGCTCGCCCTTAGCATTTACGTCGTTGACCTGTCTTTCCCAAGAAGGGTTTTACAGCCGTTCTTTTGCTGGCAGCACATCTGGCCTTGCAATTCTGGGTAATCTCGTGGGTTTTTATCCCGGACATATTTCGTCTTTCGAATTCTTCAATTTCCTCCTGCTTTTCTTTTACACTAGCATGGGCTTTGAGGAGATTTTCTTGAGATCAGAATAGTTGTTGCTGCTGCCGCATAAGGGCTTGCCTTCTGGCTTCCAGCACTTCTGGTGGTTCATATGGTCCTACCGGGGTTTTGATCAGATTGATCTTGTCCTGCTCCGACATTTGGGGGACAAGGATTTCTTTCTTATTCTTCTCCACAAGTGTGACTCCGCTTCCTCCTCCTGCTTCTAGGTTTTGGTTAGCAGTATCTGCCAGCTTTTTCTTCTGGAGTTTGTACTGGCTTTCTTGGCAATCTTCTTTTTCTTCTTGGAAGAGGGAGGTGATGGTGCAGATCTTGCACTCATTGAGATACCCCAAGAGGAGGGTGTGATGAGCACAGCGGTAGGAAGTTTTCCCCTTAGTTAAGAACCAGGGTTATCAATCCAGTAGGAGAAAGAGAATCTTCGGAAGGTTGATGCCACTGACGGTGGTGCTGGCGCGTCATTGGTGTCAGCAACAACGTGGAACCTGCACACAACACAACCAAAATACTTTGCCCCAATGGTACAGTGAGGTTGTCAATCTCACCGGTCTTGCTGAAAACATAGATTAGACGTATAGTGTGGAAAACAGTGTATGCTTGCAGTAAGTAAAAAAAAGCAGGAAATTGTTGTGGTTTGTTTAACAGTGTGGAAAATGGACCGAGGTTCATAGTTTCACTAGTGGTGTCTCTTCATAAAAGATAGCATGCTGGGTGAACAAATTACAGCTGGGAAATTAACAAATAGAGGTTGCACCGTAGTGCACAATATGACATGAAGATTACTATGATATTTAGTGCGGGCATTACAACAATATACATAGACCGACATCCATCTGCATCTATGACAAATAATCCACCCTCAGGTTATCATCCAAACCCCCTTAGGTACTAAGTTGCAAGAAACAGATAATTGCATTAAACAAAGTGTGTAATATAAGCAATGATTATGGACGCGGGCACTCTCACCGTTGTTTTCTCCCTGATGGCAACAACACATCCTCCCCCTTCATGTTTATGTCAGTCGAGCAAGGCAACAAGGAGGCATGAACCCACTATCAAGCATAAATACTCCCTCTTGGAGTCACTAGCAACTAGTTGGCTAGAATAACCACTAGCAACGGAGAGCATGCAAGATCACAAATAACATATGCAAATAAAGACTATAATCAACTTGGCATAAGGTTAATATTCATCAGATCCCAGCAAACACAGCACAGAGAATTACATAAGATCAATCTCGATCATGATAGGCATACAAGAAGAACACAACCATCTAGCTACAACTACGAACCCGTAGTCCAAGGATGAACTACTCACACATCACTCTGGAGGCAGGCATTGTGATGGAGAGGCCTCCGGTGATGATTTCCTCTCCGGCAGGGTACCGGAAACAGCTTCAGAACCCCCCTGATCTAGGGTTGACGGTGACGGCGGCTGCGGAACTTTTTTGGGGATTTTGATCAGGTGCTTAGGGTTTTCCATCTGGGGGACTTAAATAGGCGAAAGGGCAAAGGCGGTGGAGGCCGGGGGGGCCCACACCCATAGCTGGCGCGGCCAGGGGGTGGAAGTAAAGTATAGCCACCTAGAGGGGGGTGAATAGGTGCTACGACCAATTTTATTTTTTCTTATAGTTTAGGCTTGACACAATTAAATTCTCTAGATAGTGTAACTAAGGTGAATTTACCTATATGAAAAGGATAGCAATTAATACAACTAGTACAACAATAAATGCTACTAGTACCACAATAAATGCAACACAAGTGAGTAAAGGATAAGGGAACGAGATAATCGATCGGAAGCACGCGGATACACGATGTATTCCCGAGTTCCTCCTTGTAAAGGGAGTACGTCTCGTTGGAGGGGTGTGAGATCGCCACGAATGTCTACTCAACGCCACAAAGGTCTCACCCTATTCTCCGATGAACCCCGCCACTAAGGCCTAGTTCACCTTCCACTATTGATCCCCTTTGAGGCGGGAATCGAATCCTTTACAAACAAGTTTGGGGCACACACCCACAACCAAATTGGGGGCTCCCAACACTCACAAATCACCAAGAGTAGCAAGAATCCTAGGTTCTCCACAAGAGGAAACCCTAGGAAAAGATCTCTCAAGCAAATGAGAGGGGAAATGAAATCCGGTTGGTGAAGACGTAGATCGAGCCTTCTCCTTCAATCCTCCAAAGATCAAGGATTTTGGGTGGAGGGATTGGGAGATCTAGCAAGGTGGGTGAGCTCCAACAATGGTGAGTTTAATTCTGGATGAGCTAGCTGGAGGTAGGTGGAGGGGAGGGAGTATTTATACCCCTCATAAAGTCTTGGAGGCGTTGGAGATATTTCTGCCAAACTCACACCGGAGACTACGGTGTAAAGGCCGGAGACTCAAGTCTGAGCTTTTCCCACACCCATCCTTCCTATGGCTTCTTGAGGCATTTCAACATCTACATTAGAAACATGAAATTGTGCCACTTGGGAGCCATCATTTTCCTCGAAAACCACACTACAAGATTCTATGACAATCCGTGAGGCTTTGTCAAAGACTCTATAAGTGTGGGATTCGCCACCGTAACCAACAAATATACCCTCAATAGTTTTGGATTGAAATTTAGACAACCTAACACCCTTGATCAAATAAAAGCACTTACAACTGAATACACGGAAGTAGGAGACATTGGGCTTGTTGCCGGTGAGGATCTCATATGGAGTCTTGTTCAAGCCCTTGCGGATGTAGAGGCGGTTGGAGGAGTGGCATGCGGTGGATATGGCCTCGGCCCATAAATATTGGGGAGAAGTATACTCCGCCAACATGGTCCTTTCCATATCCAAGAGAGTGCGGTTCTTCCTTTCGGAAACACCATTTTGTTGAGAAGTGTAAGTAGCGGAGTATTGATGACAAATGCCTTCTTCACTAATGAATTCATTCAAAGTGTAGTTCTTGAACTCCGAACCATTATCACTCCTAATAGCCATGATTTGCACATTGTGTTGACGTTGCACTTGGTTGGAGAAGTCGATGATGGTTTGTTCAGTTTCACTCTTGCACTTGAAAAAATAAACCCAAGTGTATCTTGAATAATCATCAAAAATCACCAAGCAATACTTCTTGCCTCCAAGATTTGCCTCGGGCACGGCACCAAAGAGATCAACATGTAGAAGCTCTAAGATCCTCTTTGATGAAATAATAGTCTTGGCCTTGTGCTCCATATCATGTATATTTCTTCAACACACGACCTACAAACGCGATCCTTGGAAAATGAAACATTGTATTTTAGTCTGACAATATGGCCACCTTTGTGAAGACTTTGCAAAGTTCTCATGTTGACATGGGATAAGTGGCGATGCCACAACCATCCCACGTCCGCCTTTCCGAAAAGACACATTGTTTGAGAGTTGGTAGACTTCAAAAAGTCCACCACGAACAACTCATTTTCAACATGTCCCACGTATGCGACCTCAAGAGTCTTGTTCCTCAAAAGGACCACAATATCTTCATCAAAAAAGACGGAGAAACCCATCTTTCCAAGAGAGCAGACGGAAAGTAAATTGAAACCAAGGGATTCGACAATCATGACATTCACGATAGTGATATCGGGAGCAATCACAACCTTGCCGAACCCGGATACCTTGGACGAGGACGAGTCTCCATAAGTGACGGTTGCTCGTATGTCATTTGGGCGCAAATCCGTCACAAGTTCTCTGCTTTCGGTCATATGACTAGTGCATCCACTATCAATTATCCATTTAGACCCACTGGAAGCATAGTTTTGCAAGAGATCATTGACTAGAGTTAGGACCCGAGGAGGGTCCCTTCATGTTAGCAACAAGGGTCTTTGGAACCCAAATGGTATAGTCAATGTAACCCTCAATAGGACCAACATATTTAGCTTGCACAACACCATAATAATCAACATATAAGAAATGGTGTGGATTGTTAGTTCCAAAGGAGATTCTACGAGTAGTGTTGTCCCTCATGACACTACTACTCGAAGCAACATTGCTTGCTTGTGCGGGAGTGCTACGAGTAGTGTCGTCCCTAATGACAATACTATCCGAGGCACCATTGTTGGCCTTCTTCTTGTTCTTCTTCTTGGCAACATAGCCAAGACCTTGCTTGCCCACTTGTGGCCTTGGAGCACTCAATTGTGGTCTAGCAACAACCACATGAGGACTAGGGGCCACCACTTGTGGGGTAGAGACCACAACCTTCTCAACTTGAGGGCCTTTGTCCTTGAGCCTTGCAAGCTCATCTTTCAACCTAGCATTTTCCTCAATAATATTTGCATGACCACAAGAAGAAGTAGAGGTGCTAGGGTTCTTAAGTTGATTAAGTTGAGTTTGAAGTTGTTCATGCAACTCTTTGAGGGGAGAATGTTGACTCTACAAAGCTTTGTGAGCCTCGGTTAGTTTTTCAAACTCCTCGGTTAGTTTACCATGACCAACACCAAACTCAACCTTATCCTTTTTAGCCTTTTATATTTAGCAATTGCAAGGTCACGTTCCTTAGTGATATCAGAAACAAGTTCATTATGAGTTTCTTCAATAGATTCAAGTTCCTCCTCAAGAGAAACTCTACCATCATGCTCTTCCTCAAGAGTCATAGTGGGGGATGCAATTTCATCCGCATCCCTTCTTTCAACCTCACCTTTCCTCTCAAGAACTTATTGGGCCTCTCCCAATTGGCTCATGATATGTTCGAAGTACTTCTTGGTCTCCCCTTGCATGTTAGACATAAAACGTTCCAATGAGAGCATTTCAACTTCTACTCTAAGACTAGCAAGATTTTCTAATTCACTTGGGGTCTTACAGTTGGGAGAAGTTCATACCTCCGAGGCCTTAGCCATCAAGAACTTGGCATTTGGGTGAGGATGATTTTCATTGGGGGATTCAAAGAGAAATGAAGACGATGGAGTAGAAGCAATAGCTAGATCGGACACTTCACTTGTGGTTTCTTCTTCTTCATCACTCCCGGAATCATATTCCTCTTGAGTCACTAGTACAAACTTGGTGGGAGATTTCTTGTTGAAAGGTTTCTTCTTGAAATGAGGTTTCTTGTACTCAACCTTGGACTTGTCCTTGCGAACGAGCTTGCCACCATGGTGTTCTATATTTTCATAGGGACACTCTGCAATGAAGTGGTGCTTATCTTGACAATTGAAGCAAGATCTCACTTTTTGAGCCCCATCATTGCCATAGCGAGACTTGGTCTTCTCCTCAACAAATTTCTTGGCCTTGGGAGGATTCCTCCAAAACTTTTGCACGATGAGAGCAATGATATCCTTGAGCACGGGATCATACTCTGGATCCTTCAATGGAGCCAACACCTCATTGCATTCTTCTTCATACTCAACCTCTTGTGACACAAACTTGGCCTTCAAAGAAACCGATGCCCCTTTGTGCATTCCTATGGCCCTGGCACGGTTGTCAAGAGCATTCTTGGTTTGCACTTGATAGGAGAACATTTCTTCCATAACTTGAGTTGAGGTCATAGAAGGGAAATAATGTATTCCTTTAATGCTCTTCAGTCCGCGGGCTCAAATGGCATGAGGGAAATCATGTACTTCCTTTTGATCCAAGCATCAGCAATGTACTTGGCACCAACATTAGTGAATACGATGGCAAGTGTATTGAGCCTTCGGTACATGTCTTCATGGTTCTCTCCATCATGCATATAGAACCCTTCGGCCTCATTGGTCAAGGCATCATACCTATTCCTTTGCATGCTCTCATTGCCCAGAAACATGACAACAAGAGCGTCCCATGTTTCCTTGGCGGTGGAATATTGTTGAAGATACGGCATGTGGTTAGGACCTACGGCTTGTTCAAGAATTGACAAGGCGGTGTAGTTGAGTTGAAAATCTACGGCTTCTCTTCTTGTTAGGTTCTTGGGGCATGAGGCTTGTATCCATCACGGGTGACCCTCCAAAGCTCTATAAAAGAAGAGTTCAAGTGAGTCTCCATGTAATATTGCCATTCACGAAAAGAAAACGCATCAATTTTAGGTGGATCTCCCCTAGGGATTATATGAGGATGTGGGACGGGAGAAGCGGGAGAATAACTTCCGGGGACGGAGTGAAATTCTCCCTCTCCTTCAGTACCCTTCTTCGTGGAGTTTTCGGCGGAAGCATTTTTAGATGGATAACCATCTACCCCTTTCTTGGCGCCCTCAGGAGTTTTTTCAGGAGGAGATTAGCCGGTGACCTCCGGTCCTTTGGCTTTCAAGAGTTCCATCAAGACCTAACGCAACTCATTGATTTTGGTGTCTATGGATGAGTTCAATGAATTTTTCAACTCATTGAGATCATTCATAGATGTCGGCGCCACGGAACCTTCGGTATCTGACTCATCACCCATACTTAAACTCTTAGGCAGTTAAGCCCGATAGAAGAGTCGAGGATCTGATACCAATTGAAAGTAAAGTATAGGCACTTAGAGGGGGTGAATAGGTGCTACGACCAATTTTAATTTTTCTTATAGTTTAGGCTTGACACGAAGGTAAATTCTCCAGATAGTGCAACTAAGGTGAATTTACCAATATGACAAGGATAGCAATTAATGCAACTAGTAAAACAATAAATGCTACTAGTACCACAATAAATGCAACACAAGTGAGTAAAGGATAAGGGAACAAGATAACCGATCGGAAGCACGCGGAGACACGATGTATTCCTGAGTTCCTCCTTGTAAAGGGAGTACGTCTCGCTGGAGGGGTGTGAGATCGCCACGAAGGCCTACTCAACGCCACAAAGGCCTCACCCTATTCTCCGATGAACCCCGCCACAAATGCCTAGTTCACGTTCCACTATTGATCCCCTTTGAGGCGGGAATAAAATCCTTTACAAACAAGTTTGGGGCACACACCCACAACCAAATTGGGGGCTCCCAACACTCACAAATCACCAAGAGTAGCAAGAAGCCTAGGTTCTCCACAAGAGGAAACCCTAGGCAAAGATCCCTCAAGAAAATGAGAGGGAAAATGAAATCCGGTTGGTGAAGACGTAGATCGGGGCCTTCTCCTTCAATCCTCCAAAGATCAAGGCTTTTGGGTGGAGGGATTGGGAGATCTAGCAAGGTGGGTGAGCTCCAACAATGGTGAGTTTAATTTTGGACGAGCTAGCTAGAGGTAGGTGGAGGGGAGGGGGTATTTATACCCCTCATAAAGTCTTGGAGCCGTTGGAGATATTTCTGCCAAACTCACACCGGAGACTCCGGTCTGAGCTTTTCGCAGAGGCACCAGTCCAGAGACTCCGGACACATTCCGACAAGTCTCCGGAGTAGCACCAGGGGGTGACACCACACGCTCCAGCTCTTGATTCTTCAGCACAAGTACCAGTTCGGAGACTCCAGGGTGCAGGGTCGGAGACTCCGGTGTAAAACTTCGAAAGGGCCTTCGTCTTCACGCGGAGACCGTCTGAGGGTCAGCGAGGCACACAAACAAGAGCCAATCCGGAGACTCTGTATAGTCTCCGGTAATACTCCGGAGTGGCTGTCACATCCCAATTTTGGAATACCTGTTAACACAGTTGTTTTGCTAATTGCTTGACAATTAAACTTTGATTGTGACAATTAAACTTTGATTGTATTTGTTTGAGTGCAACTAAACAAACTAATTATATAAACTTACATGGCTAAGAAATTGAAAACAAAATATTCAACATATTGTTCCAATGACTTTGGCAATATTTTCTAAAGTAAATATTGATCAAAGTGTTTTCCAAAACTATCTTATGAATCCAATACTTGTTGAATATAATTCCAAGGCCTAATTTAAGAAAGAGGAAACACTTATTAAAATTTCCCTAAAAGATTATCAGAAAAAGAGGCATTCTTAAATGCTTCACCAAAATATTATCAAATGTTTTTCCAACCTTGCAAGATTAAAAACAAAGGTATTGGAGAGCATTGACTTGCTATCTCTAGTCACATAAATATTTTGGCAAAGCATTGTTAAAGAAAAGCCAAGTGTCTTATTAAATAGAAATTCCAATATTTCCAGAAACAGAAAACTAAAACAAGTTACTATTGGAAACTTTCTTAGAATGATTTGAAATTAATACCAGTGCTTCCTTATATCAAATAAGGAACACACACAAGAGGAGACCAAAAATTGAATCCATTAAAGTCCTGAAAACATGAATTTTCTCCACAGCAACAATTGGGATTTTGAACAAGTTTGTTCTACAAACTTTTTCCAAATGCCATGAAATAAATACCACATGCTCTATATCATAAATAAGGATGAAAACCAAAAGGGCACAAGTTTTTGAATAATTTAAGTTGCCAAAAACCCCTGTTTTCTAGACAGCACCTTTTTGAAATTTGAACAAGTTTGTTCTATGAAGTAACTCAAAATGACTTGAATTTTCTACCACATAAGGAACACACCAAATAAGGAATGTGTGCCAAAAATTATCATTTTTGGAAGCTCCTAAGTAGGTTAATAAATTCAATGTCCATTTATGTCAGAATTCAAATTTGAACAACTTTGAATTATGAAGTTTATCTAATTGAGCCAATTTTCACATATGCTGTACATATCAACTAATTAGAAGTTTGGGCAAAAGGATTTTAATTTATGACTTTGTTTGCCTAGAGAAAATAGCATTTTTTCAGAGAAGAGAAGGACCTAGTTGTAAATTGGCAGGGACCTAAATGAAAGCTTAGTCATCTTCTACCTCTAGCTCCCTGTAGAAAACAGTGCACCTAGCCATTGCTTCGAAGGGAAGGAATCATCGAGGATAAAGAGGCCCCCCATGTGATGTGTCTGCTCCTTGCTCCCTCTCTCTCCCCTAGAACTCGAGCTCTCTCTCTCTGTGTGCTTTTGCCCCAAAATCCGAAACCCTAGCCCTTAGCCCGTCGTCGATTCGGCCGATAGGGAGCATGCCGCCGGTCGCCATTGGTACCATTGGATCCGCCTCGTCGTGGTGGTACTTGGTGCAAAGGGAATCGGGGTGGAGCTACTCGAGGAAGCCGCGCCGTCCCGATTCCTCTTCGGCCTCGACGGAACTCCGGCGAGGGATTCCTCCATCCACGGCCCTCCTACTCCCTCACCGAGCCCTCCTTCGAGTTCAGGGTGAGCACGCGACAGTCCCCGACCCATTTGCCCTCTCCCTCTCGCCCTAAATCGCCGCCGCGCCGTGGAAACGTCCGGCCGCCGCCGCGCGCCGTTGCCGCCGTCCTCCGGTCGCCTCCCTGGAAACGGAGCGTGCCCTAGAAGGTTACCCGCAACGAGTACATCGCGTAGGTACAAATTAATCGCGAAACCGTGCCCGTTTGCGTCGGATTCGAACCTCGCCGGAGTTGTCCGCCGGCGAGTGACGTCGTCCAGACGTCACGCTCGCGTCATCCCCTTGACCCCGCGCAGTAGCTAGTCAAACCGGCGCGTGGGCCTAGCGTTTGCCTGCGTGGCTGCCTGCGTGGCTGCTGGCCCGCTGGTCAGCCACTGCGGCTGGCTCTGCCCACGGTCAGTTTAGATCTGGCCGGCCCATAGGTGAATCTAGCCCAATAATGTTTTGTTTTTCCATTTATTTTTGACAGAATGTTGCATGGTTACTTTTGGATCTAAAAACCTACCTAAAAGATGAATTTGACCAAACCAAAAATCACAGTTGTACCTAAACTAATTCTAAACCACCTCCAATTTGTAGATCTACATTTGGATGGATAGATTTGAAATGAAAAATGATTTGGCAACAGGTACCAGAAACACCAAAATGAGCACCATTTTTATTTTACAACTCAGAATGAAGTGAGGCAAGTTGCATTGGAAATCCCTTGAAATTTCCTAACTAAAGAAGTTAACCTTGTTTCCAAATTCATTATATTTTTGAAATGGCATGCAAATTGGTAAAACACCAGAGAGCACTTTGGTGATTTTTATAAAATTATTAAAAATGATTTTTGATGAAAACTCAATTGGATGGTCTTGTATATGTTTAGGGCTATCCAAACCTAGAAGGGTTTAATTTTTAGAGCATCCTAGAAAATTTGGTGGACAGATCTTTGTTTGGCATATTTCTGCCATTTTGGCATTTTAAGTAATTAAATTGTATGATTATATTTTTGTATTGCAATATTGTTTTCTAGCATGTATAAGATGTGTGAACTTGTTTTCTAAGATGTGATTAGCTATTTAGCATGTTATATTGTGTGGACTTGAGTGGAGAAGAAATAGGATTTATATTCATATCATATGTTCATCTCTAGTTTATTACTTGCATATATTTTTTGAATGATTAATTTGTGTGCAAGTGATTGAATTGTTGTGTTGAGATATTAGATTCAGTACCATGTTGGTACTTATATTGTGTTGTTATCACCTCTGCTATAGTGCATTTGAGTTGGTAGAAAAGCATGAGTAGCTTTGTCATAACTATGAGGATGTTTGGAAAAATTCCCTCATGTGTGGAATTTTTTACATGAACATTTGTGATTGTGTAGCCACATAATTTTGTGTTGTATCCATAGGACCAGTAGCATTTTTATTATGTTGTTATGAGTACCTTATCCCTAGAGTTTTCAGTTGTGTGAAAACAATAGCATGAGTAGCATTACCTTGCTTATTTTTGCACCCTATTATTTTCTACTAGTATGGTTATTGCACTAGATGCTAGTTTAGTTTTTTGTTAATTTTTATCAAGTATGACCAGAGGCTTTGTTCCCTCTTAATGCTTTGTTATGCTAGTGGAACACCCACTGGTTTCATTGCATTTTTGGTGGAAACATTATTTCCCCAAAACTAGATGTGTTTCTTTTATATAGTTCTCTAACTAGTGAGTGCCTAGTATTTTTGCTTGGGAATTTTTGTGCTAAATGGAAATGTGTATGCTTCTGTTTGTAAGTGGTTGTAATCATGTGTGGCTTGCTAGGAAAAATACATTCTTGGAGTGTTGTTTGATTCCTCTAGTAATGCCCTTTTTATTACCACTAGTATATAGGAGTTGCCCTGCAAAATGATACCTTGTTTTATCCAATGGGATATTTTTGTTATAGCAAGTATAGATGTTTTTCACTCCTGTTTTTATGACATGGACCCTCTGGTTGTATTTCAATTACTTGATTGAAATACATTCATTGATTCTTCATGTGTGAGTAGTACTAGTTTCATTAGCAATTTTTGTATTGAATTATTTTTCCTGCCAACTTGTGTTTGGTAGAAATTTGTGTATCCTTGCATGAGGACATGTTTTCATTCCCATTATGATAACATGGTTCCTTGTTTGCATTTTAGTACTTTACTTATTATGCTTGCTTGCATAGCGAACCCTTAGTAGAAACATGTCAATAGAATTCCTCCTTTTTATTCATTGTTTCTATTGTTCTCACTATGAGAATTGTGTGTTTTGTGATGAGTCTATTACCTTGTTACGTTTGTGTAGGCTCACTGATTTGTAAAAGTAACTTTTACAAATCATGTGTTTCATTTATTCTTGATGTCAATTTAGACTCAGTAGAATGACTACCTTTTTCTTTTTGTGGTTGGGTTGATAGACCCATTGCCATGATTATTTTTGTGCATGTTTTATATACTTTTAGTAGTCTCACCTTTGTGAAACTAAGTGTATTTTGGGTTTATTAATATCTTGGTATGAGAGTGGCACACCCACTGAATCCATGATATTGAGGTTGTGAGACATGTTCCTCCAACCTTGAGTTGTCTTATTTAAATGGCATTTCTGCCAAGTGTGTTTGTTTGATTGTTTGCTCCATTAATAATTGTGTGATTGGTTATTATTAGTTTCCTTGCTGTATGTATTGTTATGAATGGTTGCTTGCCTTGATTGGTTCTGAATGTGTGTCCTTTATTCTTTTTACGACGTTAGAAAACGAAGAGGAAGGAGTGTCGTGAAGCTCTGTTTCAAGTTCCAGTCACTCCAAAACCAGGGACACAAGGAGATACCAGGCAAGCCATCCTGATGCTTGCTGATACAATACTTATCATTATCTATCATGCATGTTTTACCTCTGAAGTTTTACAAAAACTTGATTATCAAAACTATTTTTTATGTGGAATTTACTACTATACTATATATAGGTTACTATCATGCCAGTAGTTAAACTTGGTAATACCAAGCCCATAAGCCACCACATGGTATTTATTACCATCAAATACACTAGTCCCTAAGTGGACACCCTAAAATTGTTATTCTACAAAACAAAGGCTTTACGGAAAAACCCGGAGAAAAGGCGGATCCTTGTTCTCCGGAGGAATGTGGGAGTGGTCATTTTTGAGAAAGTGGTGTTTTCAAAAATGACACATAACCTAGTCTTCGCCGGACAACCTTTACCGTACTGCCACCCTACCCCAACATGGGCAAGGGGCTTAACTTGAAGTTTGTTCTTATTAGTGTGTGCTATCTCAATGTGCTATAGGGGATGCGATCCTCTGAACCGAATGTCGTGGAGACATATAAAGTGTGGGATTAATTTTCCCTCCGGATGCATCAGTTGAGACATCCTGGCTTGGCGGGGATTAGCTCGGTGCCGGGGATGTGGTAAAACTCAACTGAGAGATAGGCATATTCTAGCTTGAACATAGTGGATGGTTATGATCAGATACCTGATGTTTACATACTGTTGTTACAGTCCGTGATTGTTCACGGGAGGTGTACTGGATCTGGTGGATGTGTACACCTCTGCAGAGTATAACTTTTTCGAAGAAGCCGCGTCCTCGGATATGGACAGTTGAATGGCCATGTAGCTAGCATTGTGTCAATGTTTTCAAAAAGAGTTTTTGAAAGGGAATGTTTGAAAGGAAGTGTTGAACTTGTGAAGTTCGGAAAGGAAGGAACTTTGTATCTGCGAGATACTGATGATGGAAAGCCAGATGTTGTTATACAAAACAAAGTGTTTTGCAAAGAAAACCTTTTCTACTCTAAGCAAGAATTCTGGAAACTGATTCCAAGAAGTTTTGCAAAGAGAAAATATTCTTTAACAAAGTTTTACAAAACCTCTTGTACATGTGATATCTACAAGAGAAATAAAACTATATTATTTTATTTTCTTCTGAAGTATCTTCTTCAACAAAGATACAGATAAACCTGACTGCAACTGTGGTGTCATCATATATGAACACCATTGATAGTGAACCATATTTATAGCCTACCTATTCCACCATATAAGCATACTTGCATGTTGGTAAGTGACATGATGGATGTCTTGCTGAGTACATTCAAATGTACTCATTATGGTTTCGCCCCTGGTATCTACTTATCAGATTTTGAGAAGGAACCTCCAAAGGAGATCTATGAGGAGAAGTACGGAGTTGACGGCTTTGCGAACTAGGATCGTCTCCGGGTCAGCAGCCTGTAGGTTAAGGCGTGACTTGGGCTCAACTACATTGTGTTTTAATTGTCTTCCGCTGTGTTTGTTAAGTTGCCTGCCCAGGTGGCAGTTGCGTTAAACTTGATCATGTGATCATTTGTGTAATACCTTTATGTATTCGTGTAATGGATGATGTATTTCTGTGTGCCAACTGTGTATGTTGTTCACGACTGATCTTTCTGGGATCGTGAATGTATGCATACGTAGGGTTTCAGACTGCCGGTCTGGGGTCCTTACAGAGTTGGTATCAGAGCCAGGTTGACCTTAGGAGACCTTAGTTAGCATGGACGTCAGATAGGAAAGAAAAGTATTTTGGAGTAAAAACCTATTTACTATCTAAATTATTTTTATCTAAGGGAATTTTAGTATATTTTCCCTCCTTATTATCTTTTCAAAGGATTCTAAATGCATATCAAGGGCGTTCTTGAACAGTGGTTCGAAGGGCGGGCCTTACAGAGTTTGGTATCTCTCTCGGTTAAGAGGTTATTTCTTACTTGTTTGCAACTGCTCCGCTCTGTTTTTGAAACACCTCTCGTCTTTGAAGTTTTCTGATCAGAAATAGTTGGGGTTTCAAAAACAGATTGTTGCGTAGTTTTACCTCTCTCAGTTAAAAGTTTATATAAAAAAAAAAACTTTACTTCTATTATCTTGTATACTTGCCGATGTCCCGAGAAGACCAAAATAATTGCATGACTCTACAGTGATGATGGTCAGAAGTAGATATAGTTCTTCAGCCACTTCTAGGATTTTTGGATCAGTCTAGTTTGGAGTAATTTAGCGATAACTCCATGAGTCATCTCCCCTGACGTAGCTCCAATGGAGCCTTGCTTGTGTGTTTTGGCTTGCTTATGTGTGTCCGTAGGACTTTGTGCTATTGTGTGGTGTAGAATTTGACTCATCTAGGCTTCTATATGTTTGTGGGGTGCTCAAAATTTGCAGATTTGTGCTTGCCCCGCTCTTGTTTTTGAATCGCCTCGTGTTAAATTTTTGCAAGCAAAAATGTTTGTATAGCATTCAAAAAACAAGAATTTGTTGCTTAGACTTATACTTGTTTTCGCTTCATAGTGCGACTCGTCGTGAACCACCACCATCTCCCCCACAATCAATGAAAGCACCATTGGGCCTAATAATAGAGGACCCTCAAGCCACACGAGCTGATAGCATTGCTACCAGTGATGCACTCCAACAGATAAATCTCCAACAACGACAATCCTCAAAGAAGAAAAGGCGTGAAGAAAACCAACCAATACTGACCAAAACCTCTGTGTTTTGTCTGTTTGCAAAAGACTCGTTTTGCCCTGTTGGCTAAACGTTGCACCTTTTTATGTTCCCTTTTAAAAGACCAAACAAGAGAAATCCCCTTTTAAAAAGTTATATACCTCCCTCCTCTGGAGAAAGGTGCAAAAGAAGTTTTCACATGCCATGATGCGCAACCCCCTCAAAAACCAATCCAAAGAGCACAATTCAATATTCGACGTATGACGCTAGTCGTGTCTTGTAGGACAAACATGATTAAATAGAAAGCTAACAAGACTAACATGCTTTGCCTAATCTTAGGTTGAAACCTAACCAAAGCATGCGAACTACTGACAACTCTTTCTAACCCAAAGAATTAAGCGACTTAAGACACCTTTTAATCTAGTTGGTAAAAAGGAGAAGTCACGAGAAAAATAAAATGATGACCTATTCGTTTACTAGTCAATAGGATATCTTGTGTATCTACTTTGGAAACCAAATATTGGTAGACATTGTAGGTACTATGATATTCGTGGTTTAGAAATTAAGTGAACGATAAAATGTTTATGATAGAACTGGAAAAACAACAGTTTTCCGGTGTTTGTTCTTTGTGTGCTCTTGATTGAAATAAGTTTGCGTATTATTCAATCTTGCTTCCTAACTTATATGGACTTGTTAGGACTTGTTATTATGTTGTTTTCTTACAAGAAATCTACCCTAGAAAGTGTGTGCATGATTGAAAACTCGAATAAAAATAAAATAGCATTTGTTACCTTCTAGTTTATTAATTGGAAGTATTATGAGAGCAAGATCTGTGTATATTTTTCTTAGTAGATTTTGTGCTATGTTTTCTTTGAGTCCAGTACCATTTAGGTACTGTTATTTTGATGCTTGTACTTCTATTAGCTTGCATGTCTCTTAAATAGTAAAGCATGTGTAAGAATTGCTATCAATATGCACTAGTATTGTTGCACTAGATTAAATAGCCTTATATTTTTATCTGGTATGCAAAGTTTTTCATGAGTAACCAGAGGCTTAGTACCTATTTTTACTTGGTATTAGTGGGCCATAGCCCACTGGTCCCATTTGCATTTTGGCTTGAGGATGAAAATCCCCAACCATACACATGTGTGAAAATAGCATGTTTCACTATGTGATTGATTTCTATTTTCCACCATGGAAAATATAATTGTTTCTTTTCACCTATGAAAGTGAGAAGTTTATCTAATTTTAGTAAAGACTAATATGTTTAGGTGTGATTCTTTTGTTAGCATAATATTCCTTAGGGGTATCATGTTAAGAAATGTTTCACTATCGTGTGCTAAAATTAAATTGTTCGCAAACAAAATAAATTCCTCTTGATTGGTAGATTGTTTGTGAATAATTTTAAATTGAGTGTATGGATTTTTGAGAAGGTTTAGATAACTTTCCATAAATTGCATAGCTACTGGTTGTGTGAGTTATACCTTGCTTGT
Source organism: Alopecurus myosuroides (assembly GCA_028641055.1). Taxonomy (NCBI): domain Eukaryota; kingdom Viridiplantae; phylum Streptophyta; class Magnoliopsida; order Poales; family Poaceae; genus Alopecurus; species Alopecurus myosuroides. The sequence goes on from CM054062.1 coordinate 266,006,400, forward strand.
TTGCTAGTAATTGTTTAAGAAAAACATAAATTGCTAGAATTAATTTATGCATGTTTAATAGTTGTATCATGGGATTGTTTTGATGTTTGTGCTTACTAACATGAGTAAGTTTTGTGTACTGTTATTAGGTACATTTATATTCATGACTTGCTTGTTTAGATTTAAACATCATGATAGCATTGTTTGCTTCTCTAGAGTGAAGCTAGTTTCACCACTAGAAAATGGTGATTTTTGCTCTAGTATTACCCTCTTTTTATTTTATGAGTATATGTGTTGATATAGCATGTTTAGGAAGTTATTACTTCTGTTATCATGCCATGAATTATTTAGTTGCATGTCCTATGGTTATAGGATATGATTATCTCTTATAGCATGCTGGTGTAGATTTTTCATACTAGTGTGTTATTTGTGCAGTCCTGTTTTTTTTATGCCTGTGTAATAGGAGTTTTATCTTGTGTGAATATGGTATTTTAGAGTATCTTTATGATTGAATCCATTAGCTTTTAGCTACTGGTTGTTTGCTAATTGTTCATGATTGATGGATTCCAAAACCTCTATTAAACAATAACCTAGTGAATAAATAGTCTATTCATCTGTGGTGTTGTTTGCTTGCTTATTGGATTTTGTTTAAATGTTTTACCTTAGCATGAGTTTATACTTGTGTTATGATTGTGCTTAAGAGTATCTTATGAAACTAAAACATCCAACTAAAATCATGAACGTATTAAGTGATAGTTGCTGGTGGTGAGTAATATCCACGGTCGTGGCTATTGTTCTGTCTGTTTGTTTTACCTTAGCAACCTAACCTTTGCACCCACAAGCTATATTTTTAGCTTCTTATATACCTTTCTATGAGAGTGATACACCACTCCATATGTGGTATGTAATATTTGGGATATAGCTAAGAACTCATGTAATAATTAACGGTACATTTCCAGGTAGTTCTGCACTAAAAGGAATTAGTTGGCAGCAGTGACGTTATCAGAAATTTTAAAAATTGGCGGTTGAGTAAATTGATAGCTAAAGATTTTTCTATAAAGAGAATTTGCTAATTTAGGGAAGTACCCCGCCTCCCAAGAAAAGTCAAAGGGGGGAAGCACCTGCACTCCAACACTAAAATTGTGTTTGTTGGCCCTCCCTTAGTCCTCGCTTATGAATCTCGGGGACGAGATTCTTTTTAAGGGGGGAAGACCTGTCACATCCCAATTTTGGAATACCTATTAACACAGTTGTTTTGCTAATTGCTTGACAATTAAACTTTGATTGTGACAATTAAACTTTGATTGTATTTGTTTGAGTGCAACTAAACAAACTAATTATATAAACTTACATGGCTAAGAAATTGAAAACAAAATATTCAACATATTGTTCCAATGACTTTGGCAATATTTTCTAAAGTAAATATTGATCAAAGTGTTTTCCAAAACTATCTTATGAATCCAATACTTGTTGAATATAATTCCAAGGCCTAATTTAAGAAAGAGGAAACACTTATTAAAATTTCCCTAAAAGATTATCAGAAAAAGAGGCATTCTTAAATGCTTCACCAAAATATTATCAAATGTTTTTCCAACCTTGCAAGATTAAAAACAAAGGTATTGGAGAGCATTGACTTGCTATCTCTAGTCACATAAATATTTTGGCAAAGCATTGTTAAAGAAAAGCCAAGTGTCTTATTAAATAGAAATTCCAATATTTCCAGAAACAGAAAACTAAAACAAGTTACTATTGGAAACTTTCTTAGAATGATTTGAAATTAATACCAGTGCTTCCTTATATCAAATAAGGAACACACACAAGAGGAGACCAAAAATTGAATCCATTAAAGTCCTGAAAACATGAATTTTCTCCACAGCAACAATTGGGATTTTGAACAAGTTTGTTCTACAAACTTTTTCCAAATGCCATGAAATAAATACCACATGCTCTATATCATAAATAAGGATGAAAACCAAAAGGGCACAAGTTTTTGAATAATTTAAGTTGCCAAAAACCCCTGTTTTCTAGACAGCACCTTTTTGAAATTTGAACAAGTTTGTTCTATGAAGTAACTCAAAATGACTTGAATTTTCTACCACATAAGGAACACACCAAATAAGGAATGTGTGCCAAAAATTATCATTTTTGGAAGCTCCTAAGTAGGTTAATAAATTCAATGTCCATTTATGTCAGAATTCAAATTTGAACAACTTTGAATTATGAAGTTTATCTAATTGAGCCAATTTTCACATATGCTGTACATATCAACTAATTAGAAGTTTGGGCAAAAGGATTTTAATTTATGACTTTGTTTGCCTAGAGAAAATAGCATTTTTTCAGAGAAGAGAAGGACCTAGTTGTAAATTGGCAGGGACCTAAATGAAAGCTTAGTCATCTTCTACCTCTAGCTCCCTGTAGAAAACAGTGCACCTAGCCATTGCTTCGAAGGGAAGGAATCATCGAGGATAAAGAGGCCCCCCATGTGATGTGTCTGCTCCTTGCTCCCTCTCTCTCCCCTAGAACTCGAGCTCTCTCTCTCTGTGTGCTTTTGCCCCAAAATCCGAAACCCTAGCCCTTAGCCCGTCGTCGATTCGGCCGATAGGGAGCACGCCGCCGGTCGCCGTTGGTACCATTGGATCCGCCTCGTCGTGGTGGTACTTGGTGCAAAGGGAATCGGGGTGGAGCTACTCGAGGAAGCCGCGCCGTCCCGATTCCTCTTCGGCCTCGACGGAACTCCGGCGAGGGATTCCTCCATCCACGGCCCTCCTACTCCCTCACCGAGCCCTCCTTCGAGTTCAGGGTGAGCACGCGACAGTCCCCGACCCATTTGCCCTCTCCCTCTCGCCCTAAATCGCCGCCGCGCCATGGAAACGTCCGGCCGCCGCCGCGCGCCGTTGCCGCCGTCCTCCGGTCGCCTCCCTGGAAATGGAGCGTGCCCTAGAAGGTTACCCGCAACGAGTACATCGCGTAGGTACAAATTAATCGCGAAACCGTGCCCGTTTGCGTCGGATTCGAACCTCGCCGGAGTTGTCCGCCGGCGAGTGACGTCGTCCAGACGTCACGCTCGCGTCATCCCCTTGACCCCGCGCAGTAGCTAGTCAAACCGGCGCGTGGGCCTAGCGTTTGCCTGCGTGGCTGCCTGCGTGGCTGCTGGCCCGCTGGTCAGCCACTGCGGCTGGCTCTGCCCACGGTCAGTTTAGATCTGGCCGGCCCATAGGTGAATCTAGCCCAATAATGTTTTGTTTTTCCATTTATTTTTGACAGAATGTTGCATGGTTACTTTTGGATCTAAAAACCTACCTAAAAGATGAATTTGACCAAACCAAAAATCACAGTTGTACCTCAACTAATTCTAAACCACCTCCAATTTGTAGATCTACATTTGGATGGATAGATTTGAAACGAAAAATGATTTGGCAACAGGTACCAGAAACACCAAAATGAGCACCATTTTTATTTTACAACTCAGAATGAAGTGAGGAAAGTTGCATTGGAAAGCCCTTGAAATTTCCTAACTAAAGAAGTTAACCTTGTTTCCAAATTCATTATATTTTTGAAATGGCATGCAAATTGGTAAAACACCAGAGAGCACTTTGGTGATTTTTATAAAATTATTAAAAATGATTTTTGATGAAAACTCAATTGGATGGTCTTGTATATGTTTAGGGCTATCCAAACCTAGAAGGGTTTAATTTTTAGAGCATCCTAGAAAATTTGGTGGACAGATCTTTGTTTGGCATATTTCTGCCATTTTGGCATTTTAAGTAATTAAATTGTATGATTATATTTTTGTATTGCAATATTGTTTTCTAGCATGTATAAGATGTGTGAACTTGTTTTCTAAGATGTGCTTAGCTATTTAGCATGTTATATTGTGTGGACTTGAGTGGAGAAGAAATAGGATTTATATTCATATCATATGTTCATCTCTAGTTTATTACTTGCATATAATTTTTGAATGATTAATTTGTGTGCAAGTGATTGAATTGTTGTGTTGAGATATTAGATTCAGTACCATGTTGGTACTTATATTGTGTTGTTATCACCTCTGCTATAGTGCATTTGAGTTGGTAGAAAAGCATGAGTAGCTTTGTCATAACTATGAGGATGTTTGGAAAAATTCCCTCATGTGTGGAATTTTTTACATGAACATTTGCGATTGTGTAGCCACATAATTTTGTGTTGTATCCATAGGACCAGTAGCATTTTTATTATGTTGTTATGAGTACCTTATCCCTAGAGTTTTCAGTTGTGTGAAAACAATAGCATGAGTAGCATTACCTTGCTTATTTTTGCACCCTATTATTTTCTACTAGTATGGTTATTGCACTAGATGCTAGTTTAGTTTTTTGTTAATTTTTATCAAGTATGACCAGAGGCTTTGTGCCCTCTTAATGCTTTGTTATGCTAGTGGAACACCCACTGGTTTCATTGCATTTTTGGTGGAAACATTATTTCCCCAAAACTAGATGTGTTTCTTTTATATAGTTCTCTAACTAGTGAGTGCCTAGTATTTTTGCTTGGGAATTTTTGTGCTAAATGGAAATGTGTATGCTTCTGTTTGTAAGTGGTTGTAATCATGTGTGGCTTGCTAGGAAAAATACATTCTTGGAGTGTTGTTTGATTCCTCTAGTAATGCCCTTTTTATTACCACTAGTATATAGGAGTTGCCCTGCAAAATGATACCTTGTTTTATCCAATGGGATATTTTTGTTATAGCAAGTATAGATGTTTTTCACTCCTGTTTTTATGACATGGACCCTCTGGTTGTATTTAAATTACTTGATTGAAATACATTCATTGATTCTTCATGTGTGAGTAGTACTAGTTTCATTAGCAATTTTTGTATTGAATTATTTTTCCTGCCAACTTGTGTTTGGTAGAAATTTGTGTATCCTTGCATGAGGACATGTTTTCATTCCCATTATGATAACATGGTTCCTTGTTTGCATTTTAGTACTTTACTTATTATGCTTGCTTGCATAGCGAACCCTTAGTAGAAACATGTCAATAGAATTCCTCCTTTTTATTCATTGTTTCTATTGTTCTCACTATGAGAATTGTGTGTTTTGTGATGAGTCTATTACCTTGTTACGTTTGTGTAGGCTCACTGATTTGTAAAAGTAACTTTTACAAATCATGTGTTTCATTTATTCTTGATGTCAATTTAGACTCAGTAGAATGACTACCTTTTTCTTTTTTTGGTTGGGTTGATAGACCCATTGCCATGATTATTTTTGTGCATGTTTTATATACTTTTAGTAGTCTCACCTTTGTGAAACTAAGTGTATTTTGGGTTTATTAATATCTTGGTATGAGAGTGGCACACCCACTGAATCCATGATATTGAGGTTGTGAGACATGTTCCTCCAACCTTGAGTTGTCTTATTTAAATGGCATTTCTGCCAAGTGTGTTTGTTTGATTGTTTGCTCCATTAATAATTGTGTGATTGGTTATTATTAGTTTCCTTGCTGTATGTATTGTTATGAATGGTTGCTTGCCTTGATTGGTTCTGAATGTGTGTCCTTTATTCTTTTTACGACGTTAGAAAACGAAGAGGAAGGAGTGTCGTGAAGCTCTGTTTCAAGTTCCAGTCACTCCAAAACCAGGGACACAAGGAGATACCAGGCAAGCCATCCTGATGCTTGCTGATACAATACTTATCATTATCTATCATGCATGTTTTACCTCTGAAGTTTTACAAAAACTTGATTATCAAAACTATTTTTGATGTGGAATTTACTACTATACTATATATAGGTTACTATCATGCCAGTAGTTAAACTTGGTAATACCAAGCCCATAAGCCACCACATGGTATTTATTACCATCAAATACACTAGTCCCTAAGTGGACACCCTAAAATTGTTATTCTACAAAACAAAGGCTTTACGGAAAAACCCGGAGAAAAGGCGGATCCTTGTTCTCCGGAGGAATGTGGGAGTGGTCATTTTTGAGAAAGTGGTGTTTTCAAAAATGACACATAACCTAGTCTTCGCCGGACAACCTTTACCGTACTGCCACCCTACCCCAACATGGGCAAGGGGCTTAACTTGAAGTTTGTTCTTATTAGTGTGTGCTATCTCAATGTGCTATAGGGGATGCGATCCTCTGAACCGAATGTCGTGGAGACATATAAAGTGTGGGATTAATTTTCCCTCCGGATGCATCAGTTGAGACATCCTGGCTTGGCGGGGATTAGCTCGGTGCCGGGGATGTGGTAAAACTCAACTGAGAGATAGGCATATTCTAGCTTGAACATAGTGGATGGTTATGATCAGATACCTGATGTTTACATACTGTTGTTACAGTCCGTGATTGTTCACGGGAGGTGTACTGGATCTGGTGGATGTGTACACCTCTGCAGAGTATAACTTTTTAGAAGAAGCCGCGTCCTCGGATATGGACAGTTGAATGGCCATGTAGCTAGCATTGTGTCAATGTTTTCAAAAAGAGTTTTTGAAAGGGAATGTTTGAAAGGAAGTGTTGAACTTGTGAAGTTCGGAAAGGAAGGAACTTTGTATCTGCGAGATACTGATGATGGAAAGCCAGATGTTGTTATACAAAACAAAGTGTTTTGCAAAGAAAACCTTTTCTACTCTAAGCAAGAATTCTGGAAACTGATTCCAAGAAGTTTTGCAAAGAGAAAATATTCTTTAACAAAGTTTTACAAAACCTCTTGTACATGTGATATCTACAAGAGAAATAAAACTATATTATTTTATTTTCTTCTGAAGTATCTTCTTCAACAAAGATACAGATAAACCTGACTGCAACTGTGGTGTCATCATATATGAACACCATTGATAGTGAACCATATTTATAGCCTACCTATTCCACCATATAAGCATACTTGCATGTTGGTAAGTGACATGATGGATGTCTTGCTGAGTACATTCAAATGTACTCATTATGGTTTCGCCCCTGGTATCTACTTATCAGATTTTGAGAAGGAACCTCCAAAGGAGATCTATGAGGAGAAGTACGGAGTTGACGGCTTTGCGAACTAGGATCGTCTCCGGGTCAGCAGCCTGTAGGTTAAGGCGTGACTTGGGCTCAACTACGTTGTGTTTTAATTGTCTTCCGCTGTGTTTGTTAAGTTGCCTGCCCAGGTGGCAGTTGCGTTAAACTTGATCATGTGATCATTTGTGTAATACCTTTATGTATTCGTGTAATGGATGATGTATTTCTGTGTGCCAACTGTGTATATTGTTCACGACTGATCTTTCTGGGATCGTGAATGTATGCATACGTAGGGTTTCAGACTGCCGGTCTGGGGTCCTTACAGTGGCACCAGGAGGTGACACCGTGCGTGCAACTTTGCAGAATTCGCAGGCAAGTACCAGACCGGAGACTCCGGACACATTCCGGTAAGTATCAGGTGTGGCACCAGGAGGTGACACCACTTGCGCCACACGGCTGCTTTCACTAACAATCCCCAGACCGGAGACTCCGGTGTGTCTCCGGTTTGTCTCTGGTATGAGACCAGAGAGTGACACCAGAAACTCCAGCACTCCAAAGTCTTTGCCACTTTTTGTATCTCACTACCACCACTGCAAATCTGAGTTATAAGCCCTGAAAAACATCAACACACTTAAGGATATACATGTTGTTACCAAACACCAAAACAAGATGATTTAAGCGCGTTTGCACTTTCAGGGGGGGGCGCCACCTTATGGTGTGGCCCCCTGGTGCCCCTCTTCGACTCCTCTTCGGTCTTTTGGATGATTCCGAGGAAAATAGGACTTCCGGGCTTTGAATTTTCCAATTCCGAGAATAATTCTAGAACAACTTTTCTGAAACTAAAAAAACGGCGGAAAACAGGGAACTGGCTCTGTGGCATCTTGTTATTAGGTTAGTCCGGAAAATCGATAAAAATGACATAAAGAAGGGAGAAAACATGTAGCAATTGGCATAATATCATCATGGAGCATCAGAAATTTGGGATACATTTATGACGTATCAAGCATCCCCAAGCTTAGTTCCTACTCGTCCTCGAGTAGGCAAACGATAAAACAATAATTTCTAAGGTGACATGCTACTAACATAAACTTTATCAATCTAATGTAAAAGCGTATGCACGCTAAGATCATAAAACTTTAAACATAGTCATGATAAATAAAACTTTAATAATAAATCATAGAAATTACTTTGCATCATGAAGAGTAACTCAAATAAAGGATCATGAATAATAATGCAAAGAAAGGTAAATGTTTGTTTCAGGTATAGAGAAAGCATGGCAAAGTGATATTTCGATAGTCCCTAAAAATGGGGCAAAACATAAATGCCAGGACACCTTCAAAGTTCATGAGGAAGACTAGAACAAATAATTTAAGAACAAATAATATCACATCGTGAAGTAATTATTGATGCTTATGGGAAAAAATGCACATAGAACTCAGAATGGCAAAAATGCTCTCTCAACTGTGCATAAAGTTAGAAGATGGATACTCAACATAAAAGTAAAAGAAAAGCCCTTCGCAGAGGGAAGCAGGGATCACTCATGTGCTAGAGATTTTATTTTATTAAAAGAGGTATTAAAAGTTTGACACTCCTCCCATCCATCTTTCACAAACCATGACTAACCGAATCCTCGGGTGCCTGCCAACAATCACATACCGTGGAGGAGTGTCTATATTTTGGGAGATGTATACTAATGTCAATGAATGGTAAACAGAAAATACAGTACGTCACAAGTAAACTGGATTCACAAGAGCGGCTCCCATGGTGAAGGATGAAAGTGGTGTAGAAGGTCATCCCTCTTTCTCTTTTGTTTACACAATTATGCTTTGACTGATAATCAGGGGCAAAAATAGTGAAGAGAATTTGTTTCTATTAATTTGGGGCTGGGCACCCCGCTGCCAGCTCTTCTATCATTTGGATAAGGGGATGAAGCCACTAGTCCAGGGTGTGAAATCCAATCAACAAGTGAGATAAATATTCTCTATTTACGTCCTCACGAGCAAAAACAGGAACATAAAGCAGGAGTAATTTTGAAGGTTTTAAAGGTAACACATGAGCAATTTACTTTGGAATGGCAGTTAAATACCACATGTAGGTAGGTATGGTGGACACAATGGGAAAAGCTTTTGTTTAAAGGAGTTTGGATTCACGAGTAGAGCTCATACTCAGTACATGTGGACGCTAGCAAAAGACTGGGAGCGACAAATCAAGAGAGCATAAGAGCCATAATCATGCATAGAGACATAAGCATCATTAATTAAAACATAAGCAGTATCACAAGTTCAAAAACTAAGTGGTCATGGAGGCTATTCGTGACTGGTTTGTAGTCATAAACATGGTGTGAGCATGTGCCAAGTCAACCAAATAAAACATTCGAAAGAGAATACCATATATTGATGCTTTACTATGACAAGGACAACTCATGAATCTTTCAATACATATTAAACACTCTCAGCTATTTGAGTCTAATCATGCTACTCAATAACCACAAGGATTGAAAACTAAAATAACATTTAGCATGGCATGAAAAAGTTCTAGCCACAGTCTATACAAGCTTTTACTAGCACTGTTATAAATTCTACTTCAAGAAGCAGTTTTCTTTCTCCCAACAAGCACCATACAAAAGATGCTTTAACAAAAATACTCTTTATGATACAGCAAGCAAACATGAGATTACTCACATAATACTACTAAAACCAACAACTCTAATAAGATATGCATGCAAAACATGAGCTAAATAAATGCAACAGCCAAACAGAGACTAAGAATACAACATATTCTCATGAAAAAGCGGAGCGTGTCACTCTATAATAAAAGAATGTTGGGTCTTCTTGGAAGCGGACCGAATAAAAATATAGTTTCACTAGAAGTGACCGGATAATTTGTTGATGAAGAAGGGGATGGCCAAGAGCTTAGACGCTTGAGTCTTCTTGGAATTTGCTTGGATGTACCACCGGGGCATCCCCAAGCTTAGGATTTTCACTCTTCTTGATCACATCATATCATCCTCTTCTCTTGACCCTTGAAAACTTCCTTCACATCAAAATTCTCACAATCTTCATTAGCAACGTTAGTGCAATTGAAATAATAAATTCACATGGTTCAGTTTCAACACAACTCTAACACTCAAAAACACATTAGCTACTGTCACAACTTCTTTCAAAACTCTTTTTCTCAAAAGAACACCAAAAGAAAGAGATTAAGATGCAAATGCGATAAACGGCAGAAATCTGTCAAAACAGAACAACAGGTAAAGATCGATTTTTTTCAAAAATCTTTTGTTGCTCAAATCAAAAAGTTGTCTTCTAAGAAAATTTGCGTATATAACTCAGGATTAAGAACAAAAAAGATCAGGTCATTTTGTATTTTCTGTGATTTATAACGGAATTAACAGTGGACATCAGAAATCTGTTTCCTGCGCAGAAATGCAAAATATAGGCTCAACTTTCCACTAGAGGCTTTATTGGGCTCAACAAAAACACAAAAGAAAAGATGCAGAGGGGTTGCTAACGAAATAGACAACACCCAGGTGCAAATCACACCAAAGAAAACGAAGGAAAACTGAAAGAAAACATAGAAATAACGCGGGTTGTCTTCCGGTAGCACTTTTCTTTAACGCCTTTCAGCTAGGCATAAAAAATTAAACTCAAGTATTTTCAAGTGAAGAATTCAAATCAAGATTTTGTAATTCTTTAATAATGCATTTTATTTTATCTAAGTGGGTTTCAGAGGCTCCTCTCTTAGTACTTTTAGGCTTACTATCTTCATCAAATAAATTCTCAGGAACAATCCAATGAAAATTCTTTTCTTGGGCTTCCTGCAGAGCTACTAATTTAAAGGGGATTGGTATTTCATCCTCGTTTTCATTATTAGATTCAGTTTTTTCTAGAGCACCAACAATGTCCACACATGAGCCAAGCATATCAAAACGATCAAAGACTTTTCTAGCTTCTATAGCAACATCTCCAAATTCTTTAAGCATAGTTTCTAAGATGAAGTTTCTTTTCTCAACATCTTCAATGTTGTTCAAGTTGAGGAACATATGTTGCATTATGGGATGGAGGTTAACAAACCTATCTTCTAGCATGTGAACTAAAGAAGTTGCAGAAGTCTCGTAATTAGGAGCAAGTTCTACTATGGATTTTTCCTCAAAGTTATCATGCTTACTAACATGATCAAAGAATTCTTTAATAGTGTCATTTCCAAGTATAGAACCACTTCCTACCGGAAAATCTTTCAAAGTGAACTTAGGGAACAACATGATGAGAAATTAAACTAAGAGCAGAAAAGCAAAAAATAACAGCAAGCAAATAAATAACAGCTATGAAGTAAACTATTTTTTTGTGTTTTTAATATAGAGAATAAAAAACAAAACAAAAATAAAAACAAGACAACAAAAAAATAGAGAGGTTGAGAGTGAGAGACTCCCCTTGCCAGAAGACTTCCTTCTCCCCGGCAACGGCGCCAGGAAAAAGTCCTTGATGGTGCAGATCTTGCACTCGTTGGGATACCCCAAGAGGAGGGTGTGATGAGCACATCGGTAGGAAGTTTTCCCCTTAGTTAAGAACCAGGGTTATCAATCCAGTAGGAGAAAGAGAATCTTCGGAAGGTTGATGCCACTGACGGTGGTGATGGCGATTCACCGGTGTCAGCAACAACGTGGAACCTGCACACAACACAACCAAAATACTTTTCCCCAACGGTACAGTGAGGTTGTCAATCTCACCGGTATTGCTGAAAACAAAGATTAGACATATAGTGTGGAAAACAGTGTATGCTTGCAGTAAGTAAACAAAGAAGGAAATTGTTGTGGGTTTTTTAACAGCGTGGAAAATGGACCGGGGTTCATAGTTTCACTAGTGGTGTCTCTCCATAAAGATAGCATGCTGGGTGAACAAATTACAGCTGGGCAATTGACAAATAGAGGTTGCATCGTCGTGCACAATATGACATGAAGATTACTATGATATTTAGTGCAGGCATTAGAACAAGATACATAGACCGACATCCATCTGCATCTATGACTAATAATCCACCCTTAGGTTATCATCCGAACCCCCTTAGGTATTAAGTTGAAAGCAACAGATAATTGCATTAAACAAAGTGTGTAATGTAAGCAATGATTATGCACGCGGGCACTCTCACCGCTGTTTTCTCCCTAATGGCAACAACACATCCTCCCCCTTCATGTTTCTGTCACTCGAGCAAGGAAACAAGGAGGCATGAACCCACTATCGAGCATAAATACTCCCTCTTGGAGTCAGTAGCAACTACTTGGCCAGAATAACCACTAGCAACGGAGAGCACGCAAGATCACAAATAACATATGCAAATAAAGACTATAATCAACTTGGCATAAGGTCAATATTCATCGGATCCTAGCAAACACAACATAGAGAATTACATAAGATCAATCTCGATCATGATAGTCATATGAGGAGAAGACAACCATCTAGCTATAGCTACGAAATCGTAGTCCAAGGATGAACTACGCACGCGTCACTCCGGAGGCAGGCATGGTGATGGAGAGGCCTCCGGTGATGATTTCCTCTCCGGCAGGGTGCCGGAAACAGCTTCAGAACCCCCCTGATCTGGGGTTGACGGTGACGGCGGTTGCGGAACTTTTTCGGGGATTTTGAACAGGTGCTTAGGGTTTTCCATCCGGGGGGCTTTAATGGGCGAAAGGGCAAAGGCGGTGGAGGCCGGGGGCCCCACACCCATAGCTGGCGCGGCCAGGGGGCGCGCCACCCTATGGTGTGGCCAACTTGCTGGCCTTCTTCGACTCCTCTTCGATCTTCTGGATGCTTCCGGGCTTCGAATTTTCCCATTCCGAGAATATTTCCAGAACAACTTTTATGAAACTAAAAAAACAGCAGAAAACAGGGAACTGGCTCTGTGGCATCTTGTTAATAGGTTAGTCCGGAAAATCGATAAAAATGACATAAAGAAGGGAGAAAACATGTAGCAATTGGCAAAATATCATCATGGAGCACCAGAAATTAGGGATACGTTTATGACGTATCAGGAGGATTTTTTTCCAGGTTCTTCTTCTGTCAATTCCTTGACATCCGGTTAGATGGACTGGTTTCGCCATCCTCTCTTTCCACTTCTGGTGGAGGTGTTTTGGGGTCTTCATCTTCTTCGGTATCCGAGTTTTCAGTCGGTTTTGCCATAAGTACTTCATGGAAGCTCCCATGTATAGATTTGACCTTTCTTTCGAAAGCGTCTTCATCTTTGTCTTCTGAATCTATATCCTCAGATCCAGGTTCCGACTCCAATCTTGCTTCTATAGCAGCTAATACGGAGTTGGCTTCCGAGTTCATCGTTTCGCTGACGGGTATCGGATCTTCCACCTGTTCTGTGGAATTGTTGTTTTCTGCTTCTTTTACGGGATTGCTTACTTCCGTGTTTTCAGCGACCTCGGACTGCACCATGCCAATGAAGTGAGATCTGATTGCGGGCATCTCCGAAGAGGCAGCAAATTCAGGGTTTTGGCGATCTGAGTGGAACCCGGTATCATAGTTTGCTTCAACTAGGTATAGGGCGAGTGGGATAAATTTACTTCCACCACCGAATCGAATTGCTTATGCAGTTAATCCGATAAAGATGTTTGCAGATCCAATTGGTAAAACGCAGGCACTTACCAGGTGATACCATGCTTGCATGTAAGATCCGTTGTCGAGGAAGCGCCCGACGTCGTCATCGAATTCCAAGCTTCCGACAGTTATGGTACTGCCGATTCCGCCGAGTATCCCCGATCGAAACCTAACGCCTGAATCATAGTAAGGATCATAGACGGGGTGCCATGAGCTTACGGGTACAGACGTGGGGGACATGGTAGTACGGCAATCGAGAACACCAAGTTTACCCAGGTTCGGTACGACGCAACTAGGCGACATTCCTACTCCTGCAATCTCACTAAATCAGGGTTGAAGCCTGAAGTATACAAAGTACAATGTGAGTAGGGTTTTGCTAACTCGGCGAGGATCAACTTCTCGGCAAGTTGGCTTCTAGCTAATTGTCTCTCTGTTTCGTCTCTCCCGTCCAGCTTTATATAGATAGCCGGGTTAGGGCTTAGAGAAAGGAAACCTAGAATACTAGAGAAAGTATCTAACTTGGAAAGTAAGGAATCCGTATTCTCCTCCAAGCCGCACCACTTTGGGCCGTGGTCCGAGTTCTTCTAGAATCTGGCTTCCTGCGCATCAGCTTATTGGGTCGCCTAATGGGCTGTAATCCATTACCAATAGGCCACCCTGGTAATGCGGCTCTTTAGACCAATGCCGTATATACCCCTAATCGGTATATATCCGACACCGTGATCAAAGTGTTTACGGAGATCCCATAACAAAACCACTTGAGTAGCATAACAGATGAAGAGTAACATCTACTTATTCAACTAGATTACAAAGCTCACGATCACATAAAGATCACACCATGGGAGAGAGAGATGAAACACATAGCTACCTGTAGAGCCCTCAACCCCGGGGGAGAACTAATCCCACCTCATGATAGGAGACAGCAACGGTGATGAATATTGCGGTGGAGTCGATGGAGATGGCTCCGGGGGCACTTCCCAGTCGGCAGCGGCAGCGGAGCTACATAACTTTTTGTGGAAGGGGGCCTATATCCTTAGGGTTTATGCATCGGAGGGCATATATAGGCGAATGGTGATGGCGGTGGGCACCAGAGGGGCCCACACCACCCCCAGGCGCGGCCAGGGGTTCACCCGTGCCCAGGCATGGTGTGGGGGCTCCGGGTCCCCCTCCGGGTCTCCTTTGGACTTCCTTGACTCTCCGGGACTTCTAAGACTTCTCGCTTTTGAATCGTCCAATTCCGAGAATATTTCGAGAACAACTTTTCTAAAACTAAAAACAACAGAAAACATGAACTGGCTCTGTGGCATCTTGTCAATAGGTTAGTCCCGGTAAATCGATAAAAATGACATAAAGTGTAAGGAAAACATGTAGCATATGGTATAAAAAGAACATGGAACATCAGAAATTGTAGATACGTCTATGACGTATCAACATCCCCAAGCTTAGTTCCTACTCGTCCTCAAGTAGGTAAACGACAAAAACAAATAATTTCTTAGGTGACATGCTACCAACATAAACTTGATCATCATAGTAATGTAAAGCATGTAAACTAGGATCAAATGAATAAAGGTTTTGGTTTATAGTTGATATCAAATAATAGTGTGTAAACCATTAGGAATAACAAAGTAAAACCTTTCAATGAATCAATACTAAAAGACAATCAACTGTGCCAAAGTATATTAGAGATGATTTAAGATTCAAGAACAACAATATAATCATCCAAGGCATCAAACTCTCACAACAACTCCTGTTAGGATCAAGTGAAGTGACAACAATATGCACATAGGAAAATCATTCAAATAATTGTGAACTCAAAACAAGCAAGCGTTCTGTATTGATCCCTGCCACCAGGATGTTATGCCTAAAAGAACATTATGGGAGGTTTGGATAGTCAATGGAAGAAAGTCTCACACAACTGAAAGTGATCATTAGACAAGAGGAAGTCTTGTAATCAAAGTTATGCAAGGAGTAGTGATTGCCACACAACGGATGCACATAGAGCTATAAG
The DNA here is from genome assembly GCA_028641055.1 of Alopecurus myosuroides. Lineage (NCBI taxonomy): Eukaryota > Viridiplantae > Streptophyta > Magnoliopsida > Poales > Poaceae > Alopecurus > Alopecurus myosuroides. The sequence goes on from CM054062.1 coordinate 266,021,947, forward strand.
TGTATGAAAGCTCTCCAATGGAACTAGTGGGAGTGCATCCAACTTGCTTGCTCACGAAGACCTAGATCTCTTTTTGAGGAGGCTCATCATTGGAATATACAAGCCAAGTTCTATAATGTAAGTTCCCCACATAGTTATGCAAGTCACAATATGAAAATTCTCTCCAAGCCGAAGTAATGATGCTAAACAGAGCACAAGTGTGAAAAAATGATAGGAATGTTGCCCCCTCTCTCTTTATTTTTCTCTCTTTTGCCTCTTTTTTTCTCTTTTGGGCTTTTTAACCTTTTTGGATATATAACCTCACTGGTAGGGGCAACACTCTATTTTACAATGAATCAACACACTTTTAGTACTCATAACTCAAAATAAAATATCTCTGATGTAAAAAACTAAATGATCCTGCCAATGTAGCAGTACGCAAAAATAATGATGAAGCATGACAAGTAACATAATGATGATGGATGTTGTATGGCAATATATCTCAGAATGGCTTTGGAAATGCCATGGTAGGTAGGTATGGTGGCTGTTTTGAGGAAGATAATTTTTGGCTTATGTGTAGAAGAACAAAGTTCTCCCACGGGGTTTGGATGTACTAGAAAAGTTTGCACCAACTCTCAATATGAGAATGAGCAGTGCACAATACCGAAGAGGCTAGCAAATATGGATGGTGGAAGTGCCAGAAAACAGCCACATAGAACTCACAAGTTAAAAGATTCCAAATAAAATCATGATATTATAAGGCATAATGAAAATCACTCCAAGAGGGTCCGTGGCAGTGACAAGTCACTGTTAGCTACCCCGACCGTAGCGGTTAACAAAAATTCATTACGATTGCTATCAGCAAAGGAAGTCATATACCATTATCCCATCAATTGGTTATTTGAGTGTGGCACAGTTTCAAGATTTTAGACCAACCATAAATTGTTTTTACTTTACTAAACTAGCAAGTTTTCCATTAAGAATATTAATATCTCCAAACAACAACAAATACTCAAGTGACACAATTTAGTGATCTAGAAGAATATGCAAGCTTTTTTCGTTATACCATCTACCACACGTATCAATTTCTATTTCCATCAAACACCAAACAACAAAAACTCTCCAAGAGATATAAAAATGAAAAAAGAGAGTACTAACATAACTCTACTATAACTAACAACTCTGAAAAAGAGATGCATGAAAAACATGAGCTGAAAGGATTTGCAGCAGCAAGAACAAAAACTAAGAATACAAGCATTCATAAGAAAACGAGTATTCATATGAAAAAGCGGAGCGTGTCTCTCTCCCACACAAAGAATGCTAGGTTCCAACTATATTATTGCATCAAGGAAAACAAAAGAAAAAAGGAAACCAAAAGAAAAACAAACAGATGCTCCAAGTAAACTTCATATGATGCGACCGAATAAAAATATAGTTTCACTAGAAGTGACCTGATAAATTGTTGATGAAGAAGGGGATGCCTTGGGCGTCCCCAAGCTTAGATGCTTGAGTATTCTTAGAATTTTCTAGGATGGACCACGGGGGAATCCCCAAGCTTTTCCTTGGACTATTCTTGATCACATAATATCACCCTCTTCTCTTGACCCTTGAAAACTTCCTTCACACCACACTCAAAGAGTAATTCACATTAGAGGGTTAGTGCAAAAAAAAAATCATGGGTTCTGTATGGGAACAAGTGCTATTGATACTTTTAAACATTAGCTACAGACACTGATGTTTCGTGAAACAAAGAAATCCACTTGACATCGTAAAAGAGCAAATGCAAGAAAAATGGCAGAATCTGCCAAAAACAGAACAGTCTGTAAGACGAAATTTTTTGGGGCACTTACGTTGCTCAGATTGAAAAACTTAAAGAACAAAAAAGTTTTGGAATTAGCTGAGGAATAATCACAAACAATTTCAGGTCATTCTGATCTCTCTGTATTTTACACGATTTTTTACGGTGGACAGCATAAATCTGTTTCCCGCGCAGAAATCCAAAACCAACTCTAACTCTCGCTAGAAACTTTACTTTGCACAAATAAAACATGAAAATAAAGATACAAAGGAGTTTCTACAGAAGTATACAACCTCTTGACTCAAAGAAAACAAAGAAAAACAAAGCAAAAATAAAATCATGGGCTATCTCCCATGAAGTCCTTTTCTTTAACGCCTTTTAGCTAGGCATGATAATTTGAGAACATGCTCACATGAGAAATATGAATTGAAGCAAAAGAGAGCATCAAGAATAAAATGTAAAACAAATTTAAGTCTAACCCACTTCCTATGAAAAAGAATCTTGTAAAAAAACAATTCAATGAAGCACAAAGTGGCTACCATAGGAAAACAAAATAAGTGCAACTTCAAAATTTTCAACATAAAGAGGGGAAACTTGATATTTTTGAAATGCATAAGACTATGTTTCCCTCTCTCATAATAACTTTCAGTAGTATCATGAATGAAATTAAAAATATATCTATCATATAAAACATTCTTATCATGAGCCACATGCATAAAAGAATTAATACTCTCCACATAAGCATAGTCATTCTTACTAATAGCAGTGGGAGAAAATTCAAAAAAATAGCTATCATTATTATTGTCATCACCATAATCATCAAATATAGGAGGCATATTGTAATCATAATTAATTTTCTCCTCAATAGTAGGTGGACTGAAAATAGCATGTTCATCATTGTAATCTTCATAGAGAACTCTAACATGATAGACAAGTTGTATATTAGGGAGATGGTTTAGGGTAATGACTCCATAACTATGACAAGTTTCATAAGGATTATTGTAATCATAGCCTATGTTATAGCATCTTTTATAATAGTTATCGAAGACTGGAGGAATAGTATCATCATAAGCAATAGAATAGTTATCTTCCAAAGTGCATTCATTTGTAAACATATCATCATTTTTACTAGAAAGAGATGCATCAAGCATATAATCATCGGTAGCAAAAGGATTTTCAAACACATCATCCACAAGCTCAGTGCTTTCTATATCATCATTGGAAGGAACATGGATGGTACTAATATTATAGAAATTATCATCATTTTCAGAATTGGTAGCAAAGAGATTCTCAATATCAAAAGTAGTGTGTTTATCCCAATCATGATCACTTTCATAAATAACAGGCATAGGAAAATCATCTAGTTCAGACTTATCAAAAACGATAATAGGAGAAACATGCTTAGGGGGGGTATACCGTTACATCTCTCCTTTTACTCCTCTTCTTCTTCTTTTTCTTCTTCCTCTCTATAGGAGGGAGAGGCTTGAAAGGAAGCTTCTCCACATTCCCTGGTTTATTGTCAAAAACAATATAAAGAACTTTGGAGGATTCCTCCTCTTCATTAATAAGATGAAAACAAATATTACCCCTGTCATATTTTGGTAAAGTCTCCACTTTTATAATATTTTGTATGTAAGTATTTGTGTGGCAATTATTAACAAAATAAAGATGACAATCATGCATGACACTATTCATATCAAGAGCACTCATATCTACCAAAGAAGTTTTTCTTGATAACTCTTCACACCCCAAAAATAATGTAAGTTCATCATGCTTATTAGGAGTGATCATGTCATCATAATACAAACTTGCAGTATTCGAATAGCTATTACAGCCTGAGCATTGGAAATTGAAGTGACCCACTTTACAGTAAAGTTCACAAATAAAAGGATAGAGGGCACAGACTTTTTCACCAAGATCATCTAAAGCCCTGTACAACATTCTAGTTTTTTCATTCCTGTGATGGATGCAATGTTCTTCTTCGATTTGATTCTTTTCAAAAGGTCTAAGTGCTCCACAAAAATTAACATGCTTATAAGAAATAGTACTTTCAGAAGTTTGCGCATGTTCATTGCAATCATTAATAACAATTTCATTTTTCATGCAAGTATCTTTAAAAGGTTCATGATATATGTCCCCATTTTATTTACGAACATTAATATAAGAAGCAAAGGATCTATACAAACCAACAATCATTTGAGGATCAAGACCATATTTAGCACTAAGCTCTTGAAAATCAGCAGTTTCAGCGAAAGACTTAATGCAATCATACTCGTAGTTTATACCTGATTCTTTACCTTTGTCGTTATTCCAACCTTCATTATTGGTTTAAATTAATTCAAGAAGATCCCATTTATCTTCAACCTTCTTACTTGAGAAAGAACCCTCTGAACAGGCATCTAGACAATCCCTGTAATGTCCTGAAAGCCTTGCATAAAAAACCGTATTGATCACAATACGGAGATGATGCGTATTCTTATGTTCGCAATTGAAGATATGAAGAAATAAATTGATAAGCTCATCGAGAAGGATTCACTACCACCACCGAAGAACTGATTCGTCATTGGTATTGGCATCCCCTTGGCTTGTTCCAAGCTTGGGGGAGTGTCGTAGTATCACACCTTTATCTTTCACCCTTTGTACCTTTTAGTAGAGTCATATCGTGAGTAGAGGAATTATCATATAGGAATGTTTGCAGTATGGAAGTGTCGCTCACTAGTTGGTTATAGTTGCATCCCTTGGTTTGAGTTGCCGCAATGAAATATTAATGAGAAGTTTCATCATCTACTTGCTCTAATTTATTTTAGTTTGCGATTTTTGTTATGTGATTGATCTTGTTATTAGTATTGGTATGAATTTTGGAGCTTCAAGTTAATCTAGTTGGTTTTGGCAAACTTAGAATTGGTCAATAGCAACAATTCGTTGAGACTTAAGTAGAAAAGAGGGAGTTGCATGTAGATATATTATTCCATGATCTTTCTTTCTTGTTAGCCCATAAGCTTAGTATTCTCAAATAAGTTTGTTTGTACCTTCAAGGAAGATTGCATGATTGGCTTTATCATATTTTTTTTGTTTGTTTTACCCCAATTCTTATGCTTGATACCCAACCTTGCTAGACAAAAACCTGTACTCAGAGGGAATGCTTCTCGTGCATCCAAACCTTGAGCCCAAAACCTTGCCATTTGTGTCCACCATACCTACCCATATGTGGTATTCCACCGCCACTCCAACTAAATTGCTTGTGCGCTACCTTTAAACCTTCAAAAAATCACACCTATTTTGTGCCCCTGTTTTAGCTCATGAGGACTCAAATAGAGAATCTTTATCCCACTTGTTGATTGGATTTCACACCCTGGACTAGTGGATTCATCCACTTATCCAAATGCTAGAAGAGCTGGCAGCGGGGGTCCCAGCCCAAATAATAATACAAATTCTCTTCACTATTTTTGCCCCTGATTTATCAGTCAAATCATGATTGTGTAAACAAAAGATAAAGAGGGATGACCTTCTATACCAGTTGCATCCTTAAATGGGAGCCGCTCTTGTGAAGTCTAGTTGGCTTGTGACGTACTGTATTTTATGTTTGCCATTCATTGACATAAACATACACCTCTCAAAATTAGACACTCCTCCATGGTTTGTGATTGTTGGCAGGCACCCGAGGATTCGGTTAGCCATGGTTTGTGTAAGAAAGGTTGGGAGGAGTGTCAACCAATTTATACCTCTGTTTTACAAAATAAAATCTCTAGCACATGAGTGATGCATGCTTCCCTCTGTGAAGGGCCTATCTTTTACATTTATGTTGAGTCGGTAAACCTACTTCTTTCTGTCTTAAGAAAGCATTTGAGTTGTTGTGATTCATACAGTTATATGTTGATTTACTCAATCATGTTCCTTATTCTTCCTTGTTAATACAAATACTTTTATCTGTTTGAATACCACTTTGAAAGTTACCAATGTTTGAAAAGAGACCGTTATAGTTGAGCATCATAAACCCTGCAATATAAGCTCTAGTATAAAGACATTGATTGAAATATAAGTACACTGTTAATTGTTCTCTGACCAAGAACAAAGTTTGCCTTTACCAATTTTGATTTACTTTTTGCAACTGTATTGTTCCTCTACTTTTTTCAAGTTTGATTATATGAGAGGAAGCTGCTGTCTAAAATGACTTGTTCTTTGTTAGATGTGATGCCTCTTGTCCGTATTTTATTTATCCACACCTCACTCCATAAACCTATGGTCATGTTTACTGAGTTCAGTTTCGCTTGGAGACAAGCGAGGTCTAAGCTTGGGGGGAGTTGGTACGTCCATTTTGCATCACTATTTTATATTGTTATTTTCTGTTATTCATCGATACATTTCATGTTATAATGCATCTCTTATGTTATTTTATCTTATTTTGCATGTTACATAATTTTTGAGAATAAACACCGGGAACAGAAATCTGATGGAAAAAGCACGGTCAGGATACCCTATTTCAGAAGATCACAAGAAGAGGGGCACCGGAGATGTCTTAGAAGTTCAGAGGAGGAGGCTAGCCAGAAGGGGGGCCACCAGGGGACCACACCATAGGGTGGCGCGGCCCCTGGCCGCGCCGCCAGGTGGTGTGGCCACTCTGGCCCAACTTTGGTCGATCCCTTTCGCGTACTTGACCCCCATGGAACCCCAAGCCCAAGACTATCATCGAAGAATTATTCCGCCACCGCCTCGGGGCGGAAAACACCAGAGAGAGAAAAGCTCTCTGGCAGGGAGAAATCTGCCGAGAAATTCCTCTCCGGAGAGGGGAAATCATCGCCATCGTCACCGTCATCGCTCCAAGCATCATAAAGATCAGCATCATCATCATCCTCATCACCCTCATCATCCACCTTCATCCCTCTATAACAATTAGGGGCCTCTATCATTGTTTTACATTAGATCTTTCTTCCGGTGTGGACTACTTGTTATTAGTCGATACTTGTGACATTTATCGATGTTAGCACTTTATGACCAGATTGTTATTATCCATTATATCACCTATGATTATGATCCATACGATGTCTTGTGATTAGCTCGTTTAGTTCTTGACGACATGGGAGACGTCATGATGTTAGTAGTGAAGTTATGTTGAAGTAATATCTCGTGGTTCGGTATTTAAGTTGTGGTGCTATTCTTCTAATGGTGTCATGTGAACGTCGACTACATGACACTTCACCTTTATGGGCCTAGGAGGATGCATTGCGTATTTGGCTACTAATTGTGGGGTTGCCGGAGTGACAGAAACCTAAACCCCCGTTAGGAAACCAATGCACGAGGGAGCGTAGAATCCTGGAGTTTTAAGGTCGTGGTTAGATTTATCTTAATTACTTTCTTGTATTTGCGGATACTTACGAGGGGCATAATAACAAGTATGTATTAGTCCTAGTTGGGCGGTGCATTAGCATAGGTTCACCCACACAACACTTCACGAACCAATAAATATTATTCAACTGTAATGAAGCGAAAGCACTTCACAAAATTCCCATGTGTCCTCGAGAACGTTTGGTAGTCATAAGTAGAACAACCGACTTATCCTTTTGCTCTAAAAGGATTAGGCCACTCGCTGCAATATTTTTTACTGCATTTTATTTACTCGCACTTTATTTATCTGCTATATCGAAAACCTCCAAAAATCCGTTTGCTAGTGTTTACAGTGAATCCTCTATCCAACCCACTTGTCAACACCTTCTGCTCCTTGTTGGGTTCGACACTCTTATTTATCGAAAGTACTATGATACACCCCCTATACTTGTGGGTCATCAGAGCAACGGAACTTTTTGTGCAAGGGGGCCGATATCCTTAGGGTTTATGCATCGGGGGGCATATATAGGCGAAATGGCGATGGCGGTGGGCGCCCGAGGGGCCCACACCACCCCCAGGCGTGGCCAGGGGTCCACCCGCGCCCAGGCATGGTGTGGGTGCTCCGGGCCCCCCTCCGGGTCTCCTTCAGACTTCCTTGACCCTCCGGTACTTCTAAGACTTTTGGCTTTTGAATCATCCAATTCCGAGAATATTTCCAGAACAACTTCTCTGACACTAAAAACAGCAGAAAACATGAACTGGCTCTGAGGCATCTTGTCAATAGGTTAGTCCCGGGAAATCGAAAAAAATGACATAAAGTGTAAGGAAAACATATAGCATATGGTATGAAAACAACATGGAACATCATGAATTATAGATATGTTTATGACGTATCAAGGCACTGTGGCCCGCGTAGGACTACGGGGTTGGCGTGTAGCCCATGCCCTCCCGCACTGTTGACTTCGGGGCCAGCCGGCTGGAGTCTTTGTCTGGCTGGTCGCACGATAGCCGGATGAAGTACCAGCCGACAGGCGGGACGACGGCTGGAGGGTGGTCATCCGTACATTCTCGCTTGCGACCAACCGGCTCGTCGTTTGCCGGTTGCCTTCTTTCGGCTCCTTAAGGCACCCAGGGATCATCCCCCCGACACCATCCCCCGAACAGGTGGGAGTTTTCTGCCCGGTGTCGTCTGTTCCTTCTGCTTGTGCCGGCTTCTCCAGCCGGCTGGTTGCGCAACGCCTCGAGTTCTCTGTGCGGACGGTTGGAGATGACGTAATGATCTGCCCGGGTGACGTTGTTAATCACGTAAGCCAGGTCATGTGGGCATGTGGCCGTAGTCTAGTCAATGTTGCCGCTTTGTTTCTCGTGCTCGGGATCTTCTGTGGCTGGGGCAAACGTTACTGGATCCGCTGCGGTGCACTACTCACAGACCCTTGAGTTCGTGCACCGCGTTGAGGGATCGTGGGCGGCAGTTTCTCCGCGCGTAGCGCATCCATTACCCCTCCCCTGCTATAAATACGGGTGAGGGGAGCCCTTCTCGTCTTCTCCGCTCTCCACATCTTCCTTCTCTCGTACGTCTACACTGCTCGTGCTCTTCTCTGCCGTAGCCACCGCTAGCCATGACGGGAGGCTGCTTCGCACGACTCGCCCGCTGCCCCGCCACCGGAGATCTTTCTTCATATGTCGCTTATCCTCACGCCACCAACGAACAAATGGAAGGCTCGAGATGGGTTGCCGTCGCCTCTGACGACGCGCCCTAGGAAGGCGCTTGGGCGGGGTCCACGGTGTCGCTCAGCGACCTCTGGTACTACTGCGGCATCGGCTACTTTTGCCCCGCCTCGTCGGTGACCGTCACCGATCGCATCTGCTCTGTGGACTTCGAGGTGCCGGAGAACCTGTGCACCGTCTTGCGAACGCTGCCAGAATTCGAGATCTCCCCGCATCCGCAGCCCAACGAGCGGGTGTTCTTCCTGTCGCATCTAGACCGTGGCCTCGTGCCCCGGGTAAGCGCCTTTATCGCTTCTTTTCTCACCTTCTTCGGCCTCCAAATCCAACATTTGGGGGCGAACACCATGACGTACCTCGCGTACTTCGTGAGCCTCTGCAAGAACTACCTGGGAATCTGGCCCAACCTGGACCTCTTCGTCCGGTCGTTCTTCCTGAAAGCAGGGACCGAGGTGGTGCAGGGATAGCTGGTGAAGTGCGGTTGCGCCATAATCGTTCCAGAGCAGGCACCTCGCTGCCTAAACTGGTCTTGGTGGATTCGGCGAGGATGTGGCAGCAGACGTACTTCTACGTCGAGGATCTGGTAGGCGGCGACCAGATCGGCCTCGTCCCCTTCACCAACACGCTATCGGGTTCCCAGAACAACTGGACGAACCGGTCTTATGGAAACGCGACACTAGGCGACACCCTGCTGGCCCGGGTGAGGAAGCTAGCCGACGCCGGCTTGACCTCCCGGGATCTTCTGCTGAGCTGGATGCCATGCCGGCTGACGCCGCTGCGGCACCGCTTCCATAAGATGTGCTTCACCTCGGGGCTCAATGACCCCAACCAGCTCACGCAGTCGGACGCCGACTGGACCACGCTAAAGGTCCTGATGCACACCATTGCGCCCAAGGAGGTGGTGACGGAGCTGTGCAAGTACGGGCTGGCGCCATACACGCGAGAGAACCTCCCCCTCCCAGATAAGCGTATGCCCTTCTCTGGTTTGACTTGTTTTGCTTTAGCCGGTTGACCTCATTCTTGGTCGGTTGGTGCAGCTCTTCTCCATTCATGTGGTGGAGGATGGGCTAGACGGCTCGAGCTTCCTCCCGGACTTGCCGCCTTTGGTCACGCCAGCGGAGCTGGCCGCAGGCACGGAGGTGGCAGCGTACCCGGAGAACAACCCGGCGCCGGTTCACGATGGTAAGCTTCCCGGCCTGGGTGATGAGGTTATTGATATTAACGATGATAGCTCTGATGTAGACTCGTCGGCCTCGTCCGTAGCGCCGGGTAAGCGGCGCCGAGCGACCGGCTCGTCCAGCCGTCCGGCTGGGAGGGCGAATCAGGGGCGAAGCGAGGACGCAGCGCGATGCCTTCAACTGGGGGGTCGCGACTCCAGCGGAGGGCTCCGCCTCTGGTGGTGATCGGGTGAGTTTCTTCCCCTTTTCTTCTTTCTTCGCGGTTGTGTGATTTTTGTTGATACACTTTTTTCCTTCATAGGGAGCCCGTTCCGTCCAGCCCCAAGCGGACGCCGACTCCCTCGCCTATCCGGGAGGTGGTTCCGCCGTCGGTGACGGACCCGGGCGCTGCCGGGGGGTGGGGCAAGGTCCCGTGTCGACCTCGTTCGATGTTGCAGCGGCGGCTGCCACGTCCCAGCCGGAGGCGGCTGTCGCGCCCCAACCGGAAGCGGTAGCTGCATCGCCACTCTCTCGGTTGCCACGCCTCAACTGGAGGCGGCTACTGTGGCCTGTACCACTCTCGCCGTGATGAAGAGCGCCACGCCCTCCGTTGTGTCATACCAAGGCATGGAAATGCCACCCTCCTTTATGGTTCCATCCGGCTCTGGCCCACTGGCTGCTTATCCTCAAGCCCCGGCTGCTACAGGACCATCCGGCAGCCTGTCAGCGGGGACCCGGGGGCTAGGAATTTTCGTGTCCCGAGGGACGCCCAGCACGACCGATTTTATAATCCCTTGCAGCTGGATCGCTCACCCGGCTGTGAGGAGGACCGCGCCTTGTTCCCGTCATCTCTAGGTCGGCCTGCTCCGGCCGGGCTAGTGGAAGAGTCGCACCCACGGCTCCAGCAGCTTGGGCCTTTCAGACTCACGCCCCAAAGATTTTGGTTGTGTATAATCGTATCCATAATCCAGTTAACCTGGTGTCTATTGTGGAGCTCCTATATGCCGCCCCGCAGCGGCACTTTGCGCCTGTCGCATGCGGGGCGCGGCAAATGGGCTTGCCCATTTAGCCCCTCCCCCTTCTCGAGTAAAAACAAAATTAATTTTTTTTGAACAAAAATAAAAGTAAACATAAATAAATTTAGACAAAAAAATATGAACAAAAAAATTTCTAAACAGAAGAAATTTTTAAAAAAGTTTTAAACAAAAAAAGTTGAACATTTTTATTTTAAAAAATAAACAGAAAATGGACCCGACCCCGTAAATGGGCCGGCCCATCGGGCGTCCCCCACAGGCGGCGTGGACAAATCGCGCTGCCAACGGGCGGTAAAAAGAAAACGCGATATTTTGGTGATACACCAGGCGGGTTCCCATATACGTCGCCTGTGGCGAGTCGGACAAGAACTCGCCCACACATCCTGTCGGCCCTGCAGTAGCGGTGTGTGCTACTGGGCCAGGCCCAATACATGTATGTTCAGTTTTATTCTCTATTTTTTTTGGATATTTATATGAATAATTATTTAATAATAATTTTATTTGAAAATACGAAAATATTTTAAAAAGTAAAAAGTTCAAATTTAATATGAATAATTTTTTACAATGAACAATTTTTTGAAAAGAACAAATTTTAAAATTGAACAACTTTTGAAAGTGAACAATTCTTTGTAATATAATTTTTTTGAAAATGAACCATTTTTTGAAACGAACAAATTTTAATTGTGATGAATTTTTAAGTTTGAACAATTTTCAAAGAACAAACGATTTCAAACATGAACAATTCTCAAATTTGAACAATTTTTAATCTGAACGTTTTTTTCGTTTAAACATTTTTTGCCCGAACAATTTTTGAATTTGAGCACTTTAAAGTTTGAGCATTTTTCAGTTTAAACCAAAAAAATAATTCTGAACAAAAAACAGAAACAGGAAAGAAAAATGGGAAAAAATGAAAAACAGAAAAAAGGTAATAAAAAGGTTAAAACGGTAAGCTATTCATGAACACTCTCTTAGCCCAGTTGCTGTATCGGGAAGCCTCAGATCGCGAGTTCGAGGACTGCGTCACTTATTGTTTTCGTTTTCGCGAGGAATAGTGTTCGCGCACCAGGCAGAGTAGGATGTAAATAGTTAGGCCCATAAAGATACGGAATCTAAAAAAAGATCATGAACTCTGGGCCTCCCAAGGTACGAAAGAAATCCATGTACTCCAAGGCCCAAAGTTCACGGTAAAAATTACTTCTTGTAACAAATATAAAAATTGGTAATTCCAAAAAAAAAGGCTATACTACGTCATTTGTACATCATGCTCGCACACTTTGTTTGCTTTCTTTTCTTGAGGAAGCATATGCCGTTTACTCCACACCATCGAATGCATGGGCATGCCATCAATTGGCGTATTTAGCTTGGCAACTAGACATGTCTGCCTCGCTAGAGAAATCGCAAGGTTAGGGCATCTCCAGCCGTCCCCAAGAGCCCCCAAGGGGCCTTTTTAGCGCCGGCGGAAGCAGCGCACCCAGGCGAAACCCAGCCCGTTGGGTTCGGCTGAGGGGGGGGGCGAAAAGGCGGGACAAGCGACGCGGCCCAGCGCTGTCAGCGACGCGTGGGAAAAACGCGGGAACAGAAACCCCCGCCCGTGAGCTTCTTCTCGGCTCCCGCGTCGGTCAAAGGCTGTCGGCATTTATGGCGTGGCGGGCGGCCAGTGCATGCGCCCCATTCAAAGGTTGCCGGAGTAATGGCGTGGCGAGCGGCAACGACGGGCACGCGACGCAGTAAATGGCCCCGCCAGAGCTACAAAACGCGCCCCCGCCGGCCCACTCTCCCCCATTCTCGCCGCTCCCTCCTCATTCTCGACGTTCCTCGGAGGTGTCGAACTACGACGAAGCCGCCGCCACCTCCGCAAGCACGAGGCCTGGGCGCTGTATCGGGCGGGGTATCCGTGCCCGCCCGATATGCGCGTCCCAAGCGTCGCCGCCGGGCAACCGCAGTGGCAGCTCAGCGTGGGTGGGATCCCCGTGCCCCCCGTCCCCTGCAGTGAGGCGGAGTTTAGGCAAGCCATCGACGAGGTCCGCCGAGGGCTGACGCCGGACCAGGCCGCGCAGCCGCGCTGGAGGGCGCGCGGCAACGACGCCTTCTGGTGGGAGTACTTCTGACGCCTCCACGACGAGGACGTCGCCGCCGAGGGCAACAACGGCCCTATCGAGGGCTGTGCCAACACCATCAGCCGCAAGCGCTGGTGGGGAGGCGAGCACCGCACGCTCGAGTGGGTGCTCGACTACATCGAAGCCGGCAACGAGCCCCGGCTGCAGATGCCGCCCCACCCGCCCCCCTCGTGGACACCGCGGCGGATGGGATGAGGCGGGTCCTCGTCGGCCACCTCCTCTTCCTCTGGCGTGCGCTCGGCCTCTCTATCTCTCACTCCTCCCTTCCTCAACTCCGGGCGTCCTGCCCCCAGATGCAACAGCGGGACCCTGCGCATCGGCGAGCCGCGCCAGCGACCCGCCGCAGCCTTCGAGCGCGTCGTGCGCCCGAAGAAGGAGCCTGTGAAGGAGGAGGAGGGGGACGACGAGGACGAGTGGTCTGACATGAAGGCCGCCGAGGAGCTCTCCTTGAACACTCTCCAACTGGTCGCCGACGACGTCGTAGACGACTGGAGTCTGCGCGAGAGCACCCATGAGGAATTGGAGCTCCAGCGCCGGCTCCTCGCCGAGGCGGAACGGTTCAAGGCACAACCAGCAGGAAGCCGCTGCCAATGCGGCCCGCTGTCGCGTCCCTCCCCCTCCGCAGCCGAAAGAGGTCGACTACATCGTCCTCGACCCCGACAGCGAGGACGAAAAGGAGTTCCAGCGCGCCCTGGCGGTGAGCAGGTGGGGCGACGCCGGCGCAGGCCCGAGCGACCTGCATTGCGGCGACCCCGGCGCAGGCCCGAGCAACGTGCGTCGCGACGATGACGGCTCGGACGACGATGGCGGCGACGACTACGACTACAGCCGGGCGATCGCGGCGAGGCTCGGCCTGCAGTAGACGTAGTTTTTACGTTATATATATATATTTAATGTTTTTAGTTAAATTATGCCGTATTTCTGTAAAAATATCGTCGAATCCATGAATTTGCGCCTATTTCAACGAATTCCCCGTTTTTGAATTAATTTGGGCCGAGCCTTGGGCTGGGGGACGACTGGAACCCTGTGCCCCCCAGGTTCCAGATTAGCGCCGTTTGGCGTCGTGGCGGCACCAAAACAGCGACATTTTGGGCCCTGGGGGCGACACGGCTGGAGATGCCCTTACATCAGAAATAGTATTGTACATATGGTTGTTGATTGCGCCTATTGTCGACATTGCATATAATTTTCCACTTGGCATAACAACTTAAAGTTTTAGTATTCCATCATGTTTGTGACACCATGATTACGCCACTGTTTAAAAAACAACACATTTGTCAATTTTTATTAAATAAGGAGTTTAGACACAGATGCGTAGGACAAGTCCTAGGACTTGCAAAAAGGAGATTACTCCCTCAGAATTACATTCTATAGAAATTTTGCCCCGGCCAAATCCACCAAAAACACAACATGCTGAAAAACCTTTGTGTTGCGCTTTTTCCACACCTCCCGTGAGATAAGTATGGGCGCAAGATTGGCCCATCAAGCATGAACGGACGCTTTATTATCCCAAAGAGCAGGAAGGCTGTCGTGGCAATCACACCAAGTAAGGATATCATTCCAAATCTTAGTGATAAAACGGCAATTGAAGAGGTGGTGGTCCGGCGTCTCTTACACTTGGATGCACAAAGAGAAATTTTCGCAATTTTGCCAACCTCTACGTTGAAGCCTATATCTGATGTGTGTATCCTATTTTGCAAGACCAACCACGCAAAAGGTTGCATTTGGGAGGCGTCCAAGACCTCCAAATCGTGGCATCAAGGGAAGTTGAAGTGATGCCTTCAAATTGCATCGTGTAGGCCGTCTTGACGGAGTAGGTGACATTATTAGTGATTCCATCGAATCGTTTTTTAGATATATTTGTTAAAAAGGTAAAAGTTAAAAGGCAAGCGGTCAATAATTTCACCTACGAGATCTTGTAAGAAATGACCATGCTACCTTGAGTACATTATAGAGCAACTCCAATCGTCTCCTCATTCCTCGCACTCCCTAAATCCACAACCCAATGACATGTACTTCATGTTGTCGACTGCCTCCTTTTGCCGGAGCAACCGCTCGCTGAAGCTCTCCATACCTTGAGGGTCTGTCTGGACTCGTTGGAGCTTGTTGCCAGTTGTCCGCTATTTTAAGGTGATGGTTGGAGTAGAAAAAAAGAGAGAAAATTCTACCACAGCTATTAGTCAGATAGAGTGAGTGACAGGTCGACCCATATGTCATATCTTTCATTATTACTGGTGTAACATGTGGATGTGCCTTATGATTAGTAGCCTAACCTTTATAGATATGGACTCTAGAACCGTTTTCTTTTTCAAAGCTTCTTGAGCTGGGGTTTTTGTTGCAACGACTCCGAAGGTGCGTGTTTATGCAGTTCACTATAGAAACACCTAAGTGAAGTAGGAACCTCCCGAGGAAGGGAACACTATCACCTGGACCGAGAACCTTTACTCAGCTCCTCCCTGACAGCAGTCTAGGAAAACCGCTTCCACCCCGCACCGCTTTGAGAGTCGACCTCCGCTCCCCGTTTCTTCTCCGGCGCGCCTCCGTTTCCACCCCGGCGATGTCGTCGTCAGTCGTGGGAATGGTTGCGTTGCTTGGATTGTAGATAAAGTTTTCTGCTTTCGCTTCGATGCTGTTTTTCAGGATGTGTTGCGGAGTAGGGCACCGGCTCTCATCGGCCAGATCTGGTGCGCACTCGCGCTGATCTTCTTCGTCGATCAGCTCCGGTGGCAGGAGCGGTGGCGGACGGAGGTGTTCTGGACTTCTGGCGAGTCATCTCGGCAAACAAGGCCGTCTTCCCCGCCCCCTTGAGTATACCTGCTTCTGTGTTTGGGTGTGGCACAAGAAGGTTGTGTTGTCCCGTCTTCGGTGAGCTTCCATGGTGGAAGGTGCTTGATGATGGAGCAGATGCAGCTCGATTCAATAAGCAGTCCGTATGCCCCCTTCGTGGTTGTTGTTCGGCTGCTCTGCAATCTCCTTCGACTGGCCGTGGTAGGGAGGAGACTGCTGCTGCTGTTTGGTGATGATGGAGGAGGTCGGGAAAGCTCGGGTGCTGCTCTAGTGTGGAGCAGATTCTCGGTGGCTCAAGTTCGACCACCGACCGGCGATGCTGGCTGTCAGCAGCTCCAAGCCTTGGCGCCTCTGTCGCGTCAGGCTATCTTCAACCTCCTAGCGAGGCTTCTTCGAGGTCGTTCAACGGCGTGTTCTCTCCATCCTGCAACAAGTGGTTCCGTCCCCGCTGCTGGCGTGGGGAGCCGTGGGGCGGCCTGCGTCTTCCTCAGCGACGGCGAAGTCGAAGGACTGGATTACTTTTTTAGTTCTTCGTTCAGGGTTTATCTGCAAGTTGTTTTGGGCCTCCTTGTAATCTTTTTATCTTTTGGGGCCTCTCTTGTAAACTGTACACCGCCGCTGTTCAATGCATGCAGCATCTATGTCCTTCGGGGCCTTTCCCTGTTCAAAAAAAAAAGTAGGAACCTCCATACTAGGGGTTTTATGGGGGTATAAGTTTGCGGAACACGATTGGAGTTTCTCTTAAGCTATTGTTTTCGCATCCGGACGCTGCCTGCAAACCAAGATCCTACAATGTTGTCAAATAGAGGAGAGGGTATGATAGGAAGAAATGGTCCCGATTTCGCTGCGTGAGGAGTGATGTGTTGATGGCGCCCCTCTAGGAATTTTTTGTCGGGGGACTACCCCCGGTAGGATCATGGTAGGTATGAATTGTTGTCCAAAAAGTGGACCAGGTCAAGATTGACCGACATATGGCCGGTGCAGTGAAACCGGCATACACTGGCCGACATACAAGTGGTATGTCGGAATAACCTTGCAGGTGTAAAGTTTGTCAAGAGGGACTCAACCGAGTTATCTGAGTTAGGCTTGGAGAAGCCGGCATACGAAAAGTACCTCAGACCTCGGACAGGGGTCAATGCTACAAGCGTATCCCTGATATCACGAACCGGTACTAGAGTGCAGGTTCAAGTTACTAGGCGAAGGGGTCACTCACGTACTGCTGACTGCGAAGGTTCGTGGGAGAAGTGGATAGGTGTGGGATGGTCATATCTTGTCCTCGGCAGAGGCGACAAAGCCGACGAAGGCGATGACGCACGTTGGACTTTCGCCTGCGTAGTGGGCAATGTGTGCTCGGCCACATTGTATCTCGCTTGTACCCTATACCTGTACCCCTGGGCACCAGTATATAAGGTGCCCCAGGCCCTCCTGCGCGAGGGACGGCAACGAGACGTTCATTCTACTAGGTTAGACTCACTCACTGCTACGAGGGAGAGAAAACCTTCTTCTTCCTCCTCTAGCTAGAAAATCTCAAGGAGCACTTCTGTAACCCGGATATACCACTATATACAGTTAGACAAACATGAGTAAGGGTTTTACCTCCTCACGAGGGTCCTGAACCTGGGTAGATCGTGTGCGCGCTTTGTGTCTTCTGTGTGCGCTTCTTAGCACGCTATCCCTCCCGAGTTCCGAAAGCGTCCATCGGCCCTTCTTTAGCCATCCTATGGCATCTGCCGTGATACCACCACGAAAATTTTCCTATCTTTTTTTTGTGTGTTTCGTAGTTAATGACTTGGACGGATATGGCTGACGATGTTTCCCAAAGTCTTATAAGTTTTTTGTTTTGTTTTTTAACTGGTTATCAACATTTTTATTGGGTTATCTCGTGAGTGATAATCAATGCAGACAAAGAATGTGTACAAATCATACACTATGCATACCGATAAATAAAAGTAATCATACATCAACGCGGATAAAGAATGTGTACAATATGTCAGCAAAGAGGAAGAAGAACAAGAAAAAAAGAAAGGAAGATCTACTACGGACGTGTTTGTTTCCGTTGACGTAAACGTAAACGCGAATGGAATCGAGTTACGGTGCGATATGGGAATTTTTCTTGTTTTGTTTGGTTCCATCTGGTAACGGTATTGAAGTAAATCAGCAGCAGCCTTTGATTCTCCCGTAGCGCCGTCGATGCACTACCTGCCACGCCGCCGCCACTGCTTCTTCAGGCCGCCGGCGCTCCTTCTTCACGCCGCCACCGCTGCTTCTTCAGGCCGCCGGCGCTCCTTCTTCACGCCGCCACCGCTGCTTCTCCCATGGCTTGTTGCTTGTGGCATAGAGGAAGTCCACGGGAAGATCTGGAGCCACCAACGCCGGTCAATCGGCCGCCGCCGCCGTTCTTCCGGCGACTTATCGCTAGCATAGAGGAAGTTGTGCAGCCGCAGCCACCAGCGCCGGCAGTATGGAGAAGAACGGAAGCAGAGACGGACCGCATCGAATCGGACGGAGGCTTTTTGGGTTATCGCTAGACTCCGGTAACGCGATCTCTTAACGGAGGAGGTTGGGCGGAATCAATTTTAAGCTGGGCCGTAATCCGTTTACGTGGAATCAGATTACGGGCCGAGCCAACCAAACGTGGTTAACGGAATCAGATCGCGCCGTAATCGGATAACAGGAGAAAACTGTCGAACCAAACACGTCCTACGTCATTTGTACTCCCTCCACCTAAAAAAATTTACTTCTTGTAACAAATATAAAAATAGGCGATTCTAAAAAAAAAATAGAGGCTCTGCTACGTCATTTGTACTCCCTCAATCTCAAATTAATTGTCACAAAGGAAAAAAAGTGGATGTATCATTAGTTTGCCAAAACGGCGTACATTATGAAACAGAGGTAGTATTAGATACATCCATTTTTGTCTATCTTTATGACAGTTAATTTTGACAGAGGGAGTACATCATACTCCCACACTTTTTTTTTCTTTTTTTTCTAGGGAGCGTATGCCATTTACTCCACACCAACTAATGCATGGGCATCCTATCAATTGGGGTATTCAGCTTGGCAACTAGGCATGTCTGCCTCGCTAGGACATCACAAGGTTACGGCGCCTATTGTCGACATTGCATATAATCTTCCACTTAGTATAGCAACTTAAACTTTAGTATTCCATCATGTTTGTGACACCATTATTCGCCGGTGTCTAAAAAAACAAGGCAACACATTCTTCATTTTTATTAGATAAGAAGTTTTGACACATATGACTAGGCCAAGCCCTAGGACTTGCAAAAAGGAGATTACTCCCCCATAATTGCATTATGTAGAAATCTCCACCAAAAAAGCAACATGCCTAAAAAACATTATGTTGCGCTTTTCCACACCTCCCATGAGATAAGCATGGGCGCAAGATTTGTACACCAAGCATGACTTCATTGTCCCAAAACGCGGGAAGGATGCCCCGGCGCAAGAATCTCATTCCAAATCTTAATGGTAAAACGACATTTGTACAGGTTTGCACAATTTTTTTTTCCCGCAATTTTGCCAACCTCTACGCTGAATCCTATCTGATCTGTGGATCCTATTTTGCAAGACCAACCACGCAAAAAAAATTGCATCTCGAAGGCGTCCAAGACCTCCAAACCGTGGCATTGAGGGAAGGGATGTTTTCGCGCCCGAACGCTGCTGCAAACCAAGATCCTACGATGTTGTCAAATAGATGCGGGGTATGACAGGAAGAAAGGGTCCTTATTTCGATGCGTGAGGAGTGATGTGTTGATGACATCCCTCTAGAAAACTTCTTTGCGTGTTTCTTAGTTAATGACTTGGACCGAGATAGCTAGCTGACGACGTTGCCCAAAGTCTTATATTTATTTTTTTGAATGGGTTATCGACTTTTTATTGGGTTATCTCGTGCGTGGTAATCAATGCAGACAAAGAATGTGTACAAATCATACACTATGCATACCGAAAAATAAAAGTAATCATACATCAACGCGGACAAAGAATGTGTACAATATGTGACCAAAGAAAAAGAAGAAGGAAGATCTACTACGTACAGAAGCAGTAAGGCGAAAGATAAAACATGGAATAGCTCAAAGACAAGAACACATCGATCGCAGCAGCAAAACTAGGTACACGTACGCGTGGGCAGCGTAACGCCCACGCCGTACGAGTCATCTGATCTGACGTGATTATAGCTGCACGCTAGAGCCGTGTGTTCCGTTGCCGTAGGCCTTGTTGCGCTTGCGCCGTCGCAGGACGATGACCCAGGTGATGGCCTCGAGGACGAGGGCGACGCCGGCGAGAATGGCGATGACGACGATGTATCCCCTCTTCCAGCCGCTGGCGGGCTTGAGGATGTTGAGCCCCTTGAAGATGTTGATCGCGGCGAGGAGGATGACGGAGTAGCCGACGGAGTGGTGGTAGGCGTTCCAGTACACCCTGTACTTGTTCTTCTTGTCGGGCCTGAGGAAGAGGGCGAACACCTGGAGGGTGGCGAGGCAGAAGATGGCGATGCCGATGTTGCGGTGGGGCTGGTAGGTGAGGCCGACGGACTCGCTGCCGAGCTTGAGCCCGAGGCCCCAGCCGGCGACGCCCAGGGCGTACCCGGACATCTGGCAGGTGATGTGGAGGTAGAACCACGCCGGGTCGGCCGCCTCGAAGACGCGGAGGTAGCGCGCGATGATGGCGCCGAGCGGGATCAGGATGCCCCATCCGACCGCGTTCAACACACCGTGGAGCTGTTATACACGTGAGACATGGCCAATTATTAGGATACAATATACAGTGAAATGAAAACTGTGACCAAAATCCAGGTCAAGAAAAAGAGAAACAAACATTGGTCGTTCATGAGTACAGTAGCAAATTGAACAGTTCAAGGCGGCTAACTAAATTGTTTTTGTAATAGATCAGTTGGGCTGTTGAAAATTCAAAGGGTTGGTGCAGGTGCAGCTCCCCTACCTAGCTCTAAAGGTTTTTGCTTCTCGGAGTTGAGTTTGACCATTGATCTTTGATGGAGCGCATGAGCCAAAGGGGATAAGAGGTTTATCGTCACCGGCCCCTATCACTTTCAGACATACTATCGCTGAAGCAGTCACATCGCGATATTTGAAAGTAAACCATGCATTAGCTTGCTAGGCAGGTTTTATCGATCTGTCCTCTCACGTCCAAATAGACGAGTCGAACAGCTAGCTACCAGCCTATCACAGTTTCCGGTCCTTTCCAGCTGAAAGAATTGATCATCTCTAATGACATCTTAAACAATCTCAACGTCAGCTAGCGTCCTCTACACTTATCTTAACTTACCTAACATCTAGACAATCCTGAAAGTGAATCGAGACAATCTAGCATTGAACCGTTCGCAAGAATCCCACAGCTACTATTCATATCGCTTTGTTTAATTAATTTTCTTTCGAACGAACAAAAAGTTAAAATTAAGCAAAAGCTGGAGGCAGGGTGGAGGGGAAAGGGGGAGAAACTCACGTTACGACGGTGCAGCCTGGAGTTGGAGGCGGCGGTGCCGGTGCCGGAGAGAAAGTCCAGGGTCTGCAAGCTCAGCAGATTCTGCCCCGATGGCGTGTGCGGCAGGATGGTGCCGCCGCTGGTCTGCCCTTCCTGCCACACCGTGTTCCGCGTCGTGACGTTGTTCGGAAGCCCCACCGTGACGAATATGGTGTAGGCGCCGTCCGCGTACTCGGCGGTGGCCGGGCTGGGCACGGGGAACTTGAGGGTCGTCGCGGGTGTCAGGGTGGGCGCCGTGCCCTCCAGGATGGTGGTGAGCACGGTGACGGTGCCGCTGGCGTCGTGCGAGGCGATGAAGACGTTGCTGCTGCCCATGCCGGTGCTGTCCGGGTTGATGCCCCAGGCGACCCACCCGCTGGTGCTCGACGCCGCCCGGAACGCGATGTCGGCGGTGTTGTTCTCGGCGTGGTACGTCCAGTGAAGGCTGGCGCCGAGCACGGGCAGCTGGTTACACTTGAGGAACGTGCGTCCGCCGGTGAACGTCGCGGTGAGGCAGTCCTGCGCCGCCGCGCCGGCCGCGAACAGAAGCACCAGGAGAGGGAGCCACGCGGCGCGCGCCATGGTGCTAGCGGCTAGTCCTGCGTTGAGAAAGTACTTTACTTTCGCACGCGTATTGGTTTCGTTGAGCTCTGTCGAGGTGCGGAATGGAGCGGGAGGCGATGGATGGAGCGGCTGGTGGGAGAAGGAGGTGAGAGGGAGAAGGTATATGTAATGGCGTCGTGAGGGTGAGTCGCGCGGTTGTTGGCGGGAGGCTGCCGTGCGGGTGGAAGCTTCCAGGTTGATGATGGTTATTTTTAGTGCTGTGTTTGCGCGACACGGTCCTGGGTCTCTGCTGAATAACCGAGGTTCCCGCCCCGGACAAGCATAACTGCTGAAACTTCTAGGACGGGAGACCGTTTCCTTCCCCGTAGGATAAGCTAGGCTGTATGCTTCTGCCTGCTGCAAAGTGCAAAACATAGCAAGCATATTCGGCACAGCGAGCGAGTGTGGTCACCCGTTAAGTCAGTTCAGCAAAAAATGATTGCCAGAACGAACGCACTACGGATAGAATCAAACTTTTAAAAAAACAATGCAAAAGATTTCCTCAAAAATCATTACTAAATTACTTATGAACCGAATTTCTCCTATTGTTGACACTGTAGTGGGGCCTACTCAAAAAGCCTTCCTCAAAAATAGATACATTAGGGAGGGAGTCTTGATTTTACATGAAACACTTACTTAACTCTTTATTTCGGTAAAAAAAAACCAGGTATCATGATTTTGAGGAAGCCTATGAAAAAATTAAATGGCCTTTTATATATGCTCAAATTAAAGGGCTTTTCTAATACCTTTTGTGAATGGATTATGAAAACAATTGTTGGAGATAGGGTGGGGATCAAAGTTAACAATAATGTTGGGCCATATTTTCCAACGTATTAGGGCTTGCGATAAGAGGACCTACTATCTCCTCTGTTGTTTGATGTGGCGGCGTTGGCAATAATTATGGAACGCACAAGAAAACTTGGATATAGTATAGTATAGGGAAGTGAGCCTAGCTCAACTGGTTGGGGAGTGCATGTACAACCCAAACATCTAAGGCGGGTGCCGGTGCATCACCCGCTATCACGGGCTATAGCCCCGCCACGTTAGTTTTTCCCCTCACTATCACTCCACTCTCACGGCACTCCCACGGCACGGTGCCAGTGCACGGGCTATAGTCCCCACTCTCACTTCTCTCTCCGCCACATCAGTTTTTCTCTCTCCTCCACATCAACACATATTTTTGAGATGAAAACATTCAAAATAATGCAACGAATTTTTTTTATTCAACTAAAATTGTTACCGATTACATAATAATTAATAAAATTTGCATAATAAATTGTAAAAATTACATAATAAATAAAAAATTCTAATCCTCCTCCTCCTCCTCCTCGTCGTCGTCATCATCATCTTCCAGCCCTAGCTCTTTTTCCACCATCTGGATGACCTTCGCATGTTTGCGTTTTTCTGCTTCGTTCATGTCGGCGGTTGATCGGTCTTGCATTTTGTTCCATTGCTTGAGTAGCTTAGCCTTCACTAAACCAGTCCACATGTTCTTCATCCCGAAGGTTGCACTTGCTGCCTCACTGTTTGATGAGGATTCCTTCCCCTTCCTCTTTCCCTTTCCCTTATCCTTACGTGCCGCGGCCTTGGCCCTATCGCAGTCCATTGGACGCTGCTCCTCCTCCGTCGCCTCGCTAGAGCTGTACTCACCAGAAACCCTCAGACGGGTTCTCTTGGAAATGGAATCAGTCCCACTACCAGGACCATGTTGTCCTTTCCACTTCGCTTCATTGCGAACAGCTTCCCACCAGTGGAAGCGTTTGAAAGGCTGAGTCACTCTAGTGTCATTTGCGTACCTCGCATGTGCCGCCTTCAAGACCATTGCATCGTCTGCTCCACTCTGACGTACCGCTGATTGTTGGATGTGGTATGCATTGAACAAGGACACCTCACGGTTGTAGACGTTCCAATGATCCTTCAGTTGCTTCCCGGTCCGATGGCGGGCAGGATCGGAGGTAGAGTTGAAGGTTGCAGCTATCTGACCCCAAAAACTTTCGCCGGTCTTGCTATTACCGGAGACGGAGTCCTTGGAGTGAAAAACCCAAGCATGAACCTACCACGAAATAGATATTGTTTTAGTGAAAAATCCAAGCAAGAACCAACTCCAAAATAAATATGTGACGAGTAAGTAAAGTACCAGTTTTCCCTCGTCCGCAGTTGTCCACTCGAGCCTCTTTGGACGCTTTGGTACGATTGTTTCCGCGGCATCGGAACCGTCGCTTGGAGCACTGGCTTCAGGAGGTGGTGGGGGGTTCGGAGGTGGAGCGTATGAACCGTACGGATACGGAGGTGGAGCGTATGAACTGTACGGAGGTTGGGTACTGAGGTAGAGTCCCACTCCCGCTACCTGTAGGTGGAGCATGTGGGGGTGGTGGGGGTATGCATACGGAGGAGCAGGGTATGAACCATATGGCCCCGGAGGTGGACCATATGGACCATATGGCCCCGGAGGTGGTGTGCTGGATGAGTATAACACTCGGGGAAGCGGTGAAGAACCGGCATTGGAGCGACGATGTGTGGGAGAGATATCTTCTATGTGAGAAGGTTGTGACCCGTCCGACTGCAAGAGATCCGTGTACGAGGTCATATCTGGAGTCCAACCCGACATGGCGGAGATGGTTTGAGAGAAGGAGGGCGAGAAAGATGATGAAATGGTGTGGAGTGAGTGAAGGGATATGGGGGGTATTTATAGGGGTGGAGATGAAAATTTGGGGGGTTTTTTTTCGCTTTTTTTGAGCCAGGAACGGCTAACCCCAATGGCTACCTGACGTGGACCAATCAGGGGACGCCACGTCAGCTAGACGTTGCCGCCCCCCCCCCCCGCTCCCCCCTCTCGCCCCGCGCTCTCGCCCGCCAGCGCGCCGCGCTCCTCTCGCCCCCCTCCCGCCCCTCTCCCGCCCCCCTCCCGTCCCTCTCGCCCCGCCAGCGCGGGCGGTAGCGCCCGCTACCGCCAGGCGACACTGCCACCGCCCGCCGCTCCCCTATCGCCTCCCTCCAGCCCCCCTCTCGCCCGCCCCCGGGCGGTACCGCCCCCGCTCTCTCCCGCACTGGCACCAGCCTAAGTTCAAGTTCTCACGGACGTGAATTCAGTTTCCTATTTATACTTGAGTATCACGCTTTCCTGGTACTCATGCAATTTATCCTGAGGATCACGCTTGGTTATTAACCAAGATAAAAAATCCTGATACTCATGCTTAAAAGGTTGTGTGCATCCCTAGTTGGCGCAGAGGCCGGGGAAGTGAAATTCTCCCCTCAAATGTTATTTCCTCCAAAAAAGGAAAGACACACGGAAGCGATGCCACCAGGCGACTTGGGTGCCCCGTTGTCCGTCACTCCGACGGGCGGCGGCCAACTCTCCGGCGCAGCTAGGGATCGTGAGGGGGTCGGGTGATTGGAGGGAGGCGCGGGACAAGTTGTCCGGGTTTGCGTCCGCCGGGATTTTTCGGGCTCTCTCGGCTAGGAGCAATAAGGATGAAGACATCGACACAGATGGATGTGGCGACATGAAGATGAAGACGGTGGCTGCGGCGACCTTGGATCTCTTGAGCCCCCCGATCTGCGAGAGTGGTATATCACGCCATATCCCTCGCATTCCAGGGATCTAGGGGAGAAAAAACATCGCCGCCGGGAGGTCAAGAGAAGGAGTCAGCAGCGGGCGCCGCTTTTGCTCGATGGAGGTAATTCGCTGGCATCAAAGGTGTGTTTTTTCCAACTCTATTCTGTCGATGGTCGATCGCAAGGTCACCCGTCATGGGAATCTTTGGCTCAAACTCCCATGCCTTTCACCTACGGTGCATTCCGTGTCGTCGTCGGAGGGTGTGGGCGGTTGGATGGTCGTCGTTGGACGCCGTCGTAGACGTATCGGAAAAGACGAGATGTCGTCGAGAGATCCAATGGCATCACCCGAGGATTCCGGGTCGATTGATCGACCGATTTCGAATTCAAATTTGTGCTCCCGAGGGTTTGGGCCAATGGGCCTTATCGGCGTTGCATGGGATCGAGAGCTGTCTCGAATCGCGAGCCCGTCTAACCTCAGCGCTAGCGTACGTACTGAAAATGCAACCTGGATCGCTGGGGGAATCGTTTTTCCCAAAGGAGGCCACGCCTAGGATTTCTCTGGCGTTTTCCCACGTTGTCTTCTGTTATGGCAGCGCGTGGGGGAGGCAATGGAGGCGGCGATCGTGGTGTCAATGGCAGAGGGGGTGGCCGGGGAAGCTTCTACCGGCTGCTGGCAACAACTTCCACACGGGGGGTCCTAGCGGCACCGTGGGTCGGGACGATCAGCAGTACTGTAACGGCGGCTTCGCGCAGCGGAACCAGGGGCAGTACCAAGGTAATGATGAACAGCACTACCGCAATGTCAGCTCTGTGCAGCGGAACCAGGGGTAGAACCAAGGCCAGTTCAATGGTCGTGGTGGCTTTCACAATGGGAATAGCTCCGGGCAGAATCAAGGGATATCGTTTTGCAGTTTTAACGCTTGTTTGGGATTTCATGGGAATGGTTCGCGCCCTAATCCTAATGTTCGACCTCCAGGTCGTTTCAATAGCAAGGGCGGGATTGGTAGAGGTCGTGGGCGTGGGAATGGCAGAAATTTAGCCGGGGTTCTTATTGTGCCACCGTCGAATGGCAGTGTGATTCAGCCCCGCTCGGCACCGGTTGATGAACAGGTGAGCCAAGCAGCTTCGGCACTCATGCCGGTGGCACAAAAATTGGTAGGGAAAGGGATCCCTGAACCAACAGATGAGGTTGCGGATGATGCAAAAAAAACCCAGAAGAAAGCTGATCCTAAGTGTTACCGGTGCGGTTTTTCTGGTCATGTGTTGGCTGATTGTGAGGTGCCTCTTTGTGACTGTTGCGAAAGCGTAGATCATGAGCCCGATGAGTGTCCGTTGCTAGATGCTCTTAAGCCCCAAGTGATGATCTATGGGAACTATCATGATGACTTGACCTTTTTTGGCATCGTCTTGACAGACTCCTATAGGACAAAAACTGGAAACACTAGGTTGGCTATGGTTATGGTGAAAAGAGGGTCAATGTCTATTCCACAAATGGCTAGGAATCTACAGCGGGTGGTGCCTGTGAAGTGAATATACCCGAGAGGCAATAATAAAGTGTTTATTATATTATTCTTTATTTATGATGAATGTTTATTTCTCATGCTACAATTGTATTAACCGGAAACATTGATACTTGTGTGTTTAATAAACAAACAATGGTTCCTAGTAAAGCCTCTCTTTTAACTAGCTCGTTGATTAACAGATGATCAAGGTTTCCTGATCATGAACATTGGATGTTGTTAATAACTGGATCATGTCATTAGGAGAATGATGTGATGAACATAGACCCAAACTAAGTATAACAATACGATCAAGTCATTTAGTTTATATTGTTATATCTTGCATTCGAAGTAATCTTATTCCTTAGACCATGAGATCATGTCAATCACTAATATTGAAAGAGTACTTTGATGATATCAAACGTCATGCCGTAACAGGGTGACTATAAAGGTGACGTTAGGTATTCTAAAAATGTTAATTGAGCCTCATGGATCAAGAGTTGGATTTGTCCATCCAAAATGACGAAGAGATATACTCTAGACCCTCTCAGTGATATCATATTGACACCGCTTGCAAGCATGTGACTAGGTCACAAGAATGTAATATCACAAAACGAGTAAAAGAGTACTTGTCGGTAACGAGATCGAATAAGGTATGGTTTATACCGATGATCGGATCTTGGACAAGTAAAATATCGCGAGACAAAGGGAATTAGTTACGACGTTGATGGTTTACACAATCACAAGATTCATCGTTGAATATATAGGATTCATGACGGATCTCCAGGCCCCGCTGTTGATTATTGATCGGAGAGGTGTTTTGATCATGTATGTATTATTCGTGAACCGTAGGGTGACACACTTAAGTTTCGATGACGCATTTGAGACGATACGGAATATCGAAGAATATTTTGTCAAGCACCGAAATTATTTCGGGTAAAATTGAAATAGTTCAAGGGGTTTTGTCGAATGGTTGATACAAGGAGCTCTTTTTGGCGGGACCCCCCGCGGGGATCGCCTTATCCATGGATCTCTGGCGCTTGGGCGCTTTATTCTTGGTTGATGAAAATGCGGATCTCACACTCCCATTCCTGCCGAAGGAGAGGTTAGGCGAGCCGTTATGGACATGAAGGCGAATTCTGCCCCTGGTTCTGATGGCCTTCCAATTTCTTTCTTTCAAAGATTTTAGAGCCATCTGCAGGCGGTGATTATGCCAATGTTCCAAGAATTCTATA
Source organism: Alopecurus myosuroides (assembly GCA_028641055.1). NCBI lineage: Eukaryota > Viridiplantae > Streptophyta > Magnoliopsida > Poales > Poaceae > Alopecurus > Alopecurus myosuroides. Next base: position 266,050,257 of record CM054062.1, read on the forward strand.
TTGGGACATTGGTGATGTCGCGTTTGAATTTTGGAGTGATTACTCTGATCCCCAAGCTGACTGGGGCTGCCGATATCCGCCAATTCAGGCCAATCACGTTGATCAATGTCATTCATCGCATTTTTGCTAAAATGCCTGCGCTTCGGTTGGCACCGGTGGTGCAACGGTTAACTCACCCCCAGCAGTTCGCCTTTACAAAGGGACGACATATTCATGATGGGATCCTAGCGCTCCATGAAATAGTTCATGAAGTGAAGGTTCAACACCTTAAGGGTGTCTTCCTAAAGCTGGACTTCCAAAAGGCATATGATCTGTTGGACTCGATGTTCTTGCGCCAAGTCCTCGAACATAGGGGTTTTGATAACCGGGTCATGTGCTGGATTATGCATATTGGTACGAGCGGCAACACGGTGATTAATATAAATGGGGAGATTGGACCGTCCTTTTGGTCCTCTTGCGGGGTGAGACAGGTGGATCCTATATCCTCCGTCTTGTTCAACCTGGCAGTAGAATTCCTTGCGACTATCTTAGACTTGGCTAAGGAGGCCAGCCACATCGTCTCCGGTGTGGTAGGCCACTGACACGATGATTATGGTAGAGGGTTCAGACCTGGATATCTGTACCTTGAAGTTCCTCCTCCTATATTTTGAAGCCATGTCGGGTCTCAAAATAAACTTTGAAAAGAGCGAGGTGGTGGTGATGGGATATCCCTAGGAGGAGAAACAACGGATTGCAGATAATTTCAACTACAAACTGTCCTCTTCTTTGGTGGAATATCTGGGGGTCCCGCTTGGGGATTCGAGGATCTTGATGAGAGATCTCGAACCCCTCATAGGACGGGCCAGGACAGAGGCAGAACCTTGGTGCGGTAGGTTCACCTCTAAGGGAAGCAAATCCGTACTTATTGATTCTTGCCTCTCCAGTCTACCTATGTATATGATGGGCCTATACCTTCTCCCAGAAGGGGCCCATAAGGCTTTTGACAAGGAACTCGCATGGTTCTTCTGGTCGGCTTCCAATGGCCAGCAGAAGTATCATATGGTCAAGTGGACGCATGTGTGCGCTCCCAAGGACTTTGAGGGCATAGGGTTTCTCGCGTCACGTAAGATGAACACCGCTCTCATGCTTAAATGGGTGTGGCGTATCCTGTAGGACGATGGAGGGCTTTGGCTCCAACTTATCAAAGCGAGCGCCGGGAGGGATCCCAATTTTGGAGGACCATCCAATCCATTAAGTTTGAGATCCGGAAGGGGGCACGAATCATCGTTGGGGATTGTAGATGCACCCTCTTCTTGGTAGACGCGTGGCTTGGGGATAGACCGCTCCAGTTGGTCTACCCGAGTCTTTTTACGATTTTCTTAGATCCATTGCTTTTAGTTGTCAACGTCGCACCGAACAGAATTTAGAACATCTCGTTCCGAAGGACATTTGGTCCGATAGAGGCGACAACATGGGATGAGCTTAGAGACGCGCTGGCGGGGTCCTTAGATGGAGCTCCGGATCGCTTGCATGGAGTTTAGCGCCTTCGGGCTCCTTCTTCGTTAAGTCGACGTACCGGAGTCTCTTCCACGGACCGGGGCAAGCGTGGTCCGCTAAATCGTGTAAATCTCCCCTACCGTTGAAGATCAAGATTTTTGTTTGGCAGCTGCTGCGGGACCACCTTCCTTCGGGAGTGGAGGTTCGGAAGCGTTAAGGGCCTGGTGATGGCATGTGTCCTCTTTGTGGGACTCCCGAGATGGAGACCCATATTTTGTTCGCATGCCCCGCGGCCCGGTTCTTATGGAATTTCGTTTATGAAGGTCCAGGACCCGAATGGAGGGCCTCGGACCTTGGTGAATTCCTGGAACTCGAGGCGAGGAGGACCGGGAGGGGACGTCGCCTCTTTTGGGTTATCTCTGCCGGGATGACATGGGCCCTTTCGACGATTAGGAATAAGATGGCGATAAAACGGATCTTTCTTCGGCGCGCTGCTGACTCGATGTTCGAATGTCTCGCTTTTTTTGCAGAAGTGACACCCGTTGTGTAGACAGCGGAATATGGCTCGGCTGGACGACATGATGTACCGTTTGGTGGTGGCGGCGAGTCGCATCTCCTCCGCCTACTTCCCTACGAGCTGAGCCCCACGGTTGGGTGGGATCGTGCTTCCCCGTGCCATAGTCCGCTTTCCTCTTTTCTTTTCTTTCATGTTCCTTGTTGTGGTAATTTGGGCTTACTTCTGCTGCAGCCCCAGCGAATTTTTACCTTCTTGTCTCTCCTTTTCTCTTCCAACCGGGCTGTCCCCTTTCCATTATTAATAACGGAAATACAATAGTTCAACAGAGAAAGGACGGGGAGGGGAGAAGCGAGCTGGAGCAATAGTAGGAAACCCAGAACCTCTCCGACTCGGAGAAATCCTCTATGGGGCGAAAACCTACTATCACCTACAAGTTCAAGCTACAGATATTACAGAACCCAAAATAAGGCAACAAGTCTACCAGGGTGACGTCTCTCCTTTTCTCTGTGGGATGTTTTGTATGAAACTAGATTGGCGGTTGATTTATTTATAAAGCGGAGCGTAAAGCTTTCTTCGGTGCTTCGTTGGTGTAATTTTATTTTCTTTCTAAATGTACCGTACCGCTGAAATTTCAGTCGTCTTTTATTTATTTTTTGCGGGGACATCATCGATGGCCGTACGTACGGTGTATCGCTTCGATCATGTTGGAGATACAGAATCGCGCTGTCAGACGGTCAAAGCATAAACAATACTCCTAGTAGACAATTCACGAGTTGTACTAGTACTACCGATCGCTTGAACTTTTCCGCGTATAGTGGGTCGTGGCCTCGTTGCCTGCGGCCGAGTTTCGGAGAGTGGTTGAAGATTAGCGGATTAGGTAGAGAGGCGCAGCAGCACGCTCGAGGCTGCGCACCGTGTCATCCTGGCCCAGTCAACGTAGAGTACCTCCATCCGCTTCCTTCCGTCTCCCTCCCGCCATCCTTTTCTTATGCTACAGGTTACCACATGCGTGTTCTTTCCAATTGTTTAAACTCTCCTCGCCGCGTGCGCGCGCGTCGCCGACGGATTCGCCTCCAAAATCCACGCAGGACGCGCTCACGGCACACGCACACGACGCTCGCTGGATGATGGAGGCTTCCTCGCTTTTCACCTGCCATCCTCCTAAAAATATGGGAGTTTTTTACCGCTACGTCTTTGCCCTCAACGGCAGCGCGCGTGCCATATGGAAGACCCTACCACAGCTCGCAGGCGACTTGTTCGTCGCAGAGATACCAACCTCTACCGATCACTAGCTCGCACTCCATGCGGAACACGATCCGTATGGCAGCATGGAGTTTCTAGGCTTTGGGCGTGTATAGATCAGGCGACCGTATACAGCTCCACACGACCTGTGTGGAACTATACACAGTTTTTTTTTTTTTTCGAGAGAGAAAGCACCTATAGACGAGTGACATCTGGCGTTTCACCGCGGCAAGGCCGCGGCACAGCGACCCGGTCGTACCTTTTGACGGCTCGTCGTATCAGGCCACCACGGTGACTTGCTGATGACCGCTCCGTATAGTGAGAAGCCGAGGCAGAACCGCGCGCGCGGCGATCACAAACCTCAAGACTCGCGCTTGGTCAAGATTTAAACTTGCACACGCCCATTCAAAATAATAATACTCCCTCCGATCCGTACTTAGTGTCGCTGGCTCTTCAGAAATTTGTACAAGCGTCGTATACATTTCCCGACACTTAAATCGGACCGGAGGGAGTAATAAATTTTACACACTACAGACGAAACGTATCTACCAAACCCATGTTCTGTGGAGCGTACGCGTCGGCACAGTCAAAGCTCTTCGCAAGAATAAATGAGGTGAAAAAGGCCATACGCCATACTAGCGATCTCCGAGCTGGAAGAAGTAGTAGTACATGTGTACTCGCGCTCAGGAAGAAAAGTACACGTCTGTACTTCAGCTCAGCCTCAGGCACAGAAAAGCCACTTGGAATATATTTTTTCAAGGAAGGCGCTTTGCTTCATCATGGGCTTTTCAGTTTTCACCATAATTGAGCTCTTTTATAAACAACTTATCCCTGTCATTTTCACCATTCGATTGCAACTAAAACACTCAAGTGCAAGTGTCGGACAGTCAATCGCCGCCAGGTAAAAGGTACTTCATGCTTCTTTGGCCATCTTTATCGCCGTTTCACGCATTGAACTACCCAGCACACTCTATCCTCAAATTTAGAGAACTACTGTAGCCAATAAAACCGTAGGGGGGAAACTGAACACATGTGACAGTCTTGTCGAGTAATCTCTTAGACAAATCTCTTATGTTTTGACGGCGAATGTCCAATCTACCAACAACCGCTGTGAAAAGAAAACTCGGTGAAGGCAAACCTCCAACGACGCGTTCAACACTGGACTCAAAGTGGACAAGTTGCAGCTACAAAACTGCCATGCTTTCGCGGCAACGCCCCGGTGAAACGGACGTATGCTAGTTCCCGGCTCTGTCTTGTACTGAAAATTCTCGGATACTACTTTTTTTTGTTGTTGAAAGTAGTAGAATCCTGAAAAGAACAAAGGCGCTGAGACTGAAACGTACGTCCATGTCCAAATAGCTGGAAATCACTGTTAGAATTTGAACAATTATGCTGAATTTTCAGGGCTTCCAGAGATATAGCAAAGCGTGTGTCATTTGAAGGACCAAAGCATCAAAGCAACGAGACCAATTCCTCATGCACGCACGCACGCGGCGTTCATTCATGACATCAACTTGCGGCAGCCATAAACAATGTACAAGTGGGAGAGGCGGTCTGAACATTATCCTAGTATAGATCTTTTCAGGTAGTACAGACAATCATTCCAATAATCCCGTTCTTCGGTCTACTGACGACCGTGGACAAACGAACGTGCATAGTAGGAACGCAAAAATATCACCAAACCAAGTGGTACACCAGACCAAAGATCAGTTGCTGTCTTTGGACTTCGTCCTAATTAACTGTTCAAAGATCCATGTGTTTTCTTCCACAACAGCAAAATAAAAGAAAATGCATATAGTGGAGGAGATAAGGCACATGCGTAATGCTGATGACAAACATAATCTAAGAGGATATTTTTTGCTTGAAGTTTGCCACATAGTCTGCTAGTTAGTTACTTAGGTCATCGAACAAGTAGTTAATTCCATGCATGGCTATACGTTGTTGATCTTTAGACCAAACATCCAATTAATACTAGCTCTGATCCAAAATGTAAGTCAGTTTTAAAATTTACCACTAAAATATTGCTAAGTTTTAACCATCTAAGAAAATATCTAGCATCTTAAATATAGAATTGAAATTATTAGATTTATTATAAAATATTTATTTATAATTTTTTTTTGAAACGAGGCAAAAGCTTTGTCTTTATATTGATATAAGAAGGAGCAAACAGGAAGGACGAGGCCTAAAAAAGAAAAAAAAGATACAACTCGAGTCGACGGCCACGCTGCCCTAGCAACCAAAGCCGACACTACCACGGCGAGGGCAACCTCACGCAAGACGGAGCCCGGAGCCGCCGCTTCGATATCCACGCCGGCCCCGAGGCCACGCCCCTAACCTAACCGTCAACCATGTCGCCGAAGCAACCAAAGCTGACACTACACACGGTGGAGGCAAGCTCAACGCAAGACAAACCCGGAGCCGCCGCTCCGACATCCACACCGGCCCCAAGGCCGCGCCCCCAACTAGTCGACAACCAAGTTGCCCTAGCAACCAAAGGCGACACTAAAACACGGTGGAGTCAATCCTCGACGCAAGTCTTCCGGAGCCGCCGCTCCGACATCCACGCCGGCCCCAGGGCCACGCACCACCTAGCCGATGACAAAGAGTCGCCGCCGCCAACCACCAGCACCCCGCAACTCCCTCTGGCCAACGGAACATCCAAGGCGAGGCCCCAAGGGGGAAGCGACACGGAAGCGCCGCCCTCGCCCGATCCCGCGAGGGATCTAGGGTTTCCCCCGGAGAACCCGACGCGGAGAAGCAAGGACACCGCCTCGACGATGCCTTCAGAAAGGGCACGACGCCCAGGGGCGTCGCCGTTGTCGGCCCGGTCAACACTGGGGCAAGGCTTTCGCCCGGCCGTGCGTCGCAACCCCCGCGACCGCCAAACGAGGATCGGCCAAACCACCAACACAGCCAGCCGCAACCACCAAGAAACCTCACGCCGCGGCAAGCGCCGACCACGCCCCAGCTGCATCTCCGGGGCCGCCGCCCCGACTTCCTCTTCCTCGGCCAGGTGCTGGAGGCTTGACGACAGCGCCTCCAAGAAAGGAACGACACCAGGGCGCCGCCGCTGTCGGCTCCAACCAAAGCCGGAGCAAAGACTTTCGTCTGAATCTCACCACCGACCACCACCACCGCTCGACGCCTGGGCGAGCACCTCCTGCACCGCACCGTTCCCACCACCAGCAGGCCACCACCCAGCACCGCGCCACGCCCAGCTGAGCACCCGCTCGGGCCCGCAAGGCCCAGATCGAGCCCGACCGGGCCCAGATTTTGCCTGCCAGGCCGAGCCCCGAGACCCTAGCTCCACCCCACGCCCCCGAGCTCCACACCACGCCGGGGACGAGCCATGCCCTGCCGGAGACCCGCAGCAGCCGCCGGACCGCCGACGCACCGCAGCGCCGCCGGGGGAAGAAGGGCCGGGCCGCCCCACGCGTCCACCGCGAGCACTCCCCGCACCACCTTTGGAGGCTGGGGGCGCCGCCACCGCGGCAAGGCCGGCGGCAGCGGCGGATGGAGGCCAGGGGAGGGGGTCGCCTGACGGCGGCGCTAGGGTTCCCCCCGTATCGCCCAAGCGGAGCAACACGGGGGTCGTCTGTTTGTTCGGTCTTGGGTTTTCTGGGTTCCCGAAAGATTTTTATAATATAAATTGTTATTATGCCTAAATTTTTATAATAGATTTATCTTTATGCCAAACAATATGTGCTGCACATAAATTAATGACCAAAGTACTTTCTTGAAGTTTGTTCATGTCCTAAAGATCTGGATAGGAGGGAGTAGTTCTCGAGCCCTCTACTGGCGGTTGTCCTTAAAAGACATTGTGTTATAATCATAAGGCTTCTTGTTTTCTTCCACAAGCAACACTTGTGATACAACCCATTTATGGGTTGACCCTAAATGATAAATCATTGTCACATATGGTCTAATTAAGTGACCATAATTGTAATGATTTCAGGTGAAAACCGGAAGCGAGCTTTTCCCACTAACACGCTTTCAAAGACATATGGAGAGCCCACATACTATGATTTTTTTCCGGAAGTAGTGTGCCATGTGAGGGAAATAAAGTCTTGACATACCATTTATTTGTTGATCCTAAATGATAAACCATTATCGTATCACATACGGTCTAACCAAGTGGCCCTAATTGTAACAAATTAATCTGAAGACCAACATCGATATTTTTCCATCATATGTTTTCACAGACATATGTAGGGCCTGCTATTATGGTTTTTTCCGAAGTGGTTGAAAGTGCCCCATGTGTGGTTTTTATAATTGATGACAATTCCTATGGATTAATGTTTGCATTGAGTTATACTTGAAGGGTTTGTGAAAGAACATTTCTTAGTCCCTTTAGTTTTATGTGTTTGTTAACAACATAAATGACATCTCACCGTGTGATGCATGTTTAAGATACACTTATTACCAGCACAAAGCGGTGTCAACTTTGTGGTGAAGGAGAAAAAATCGTGGCCTGCTGAAGTTTCTGTTGGCATCCGGAATAATTACGGAATGATTTCGGATTTGCCGTGAAAAGCTCTGTTGGCATTTGTATTCATTCCGGGCAATTCCGGAGTGTCGGAGTCATTTCAGATCCATTCCGGAATGACCGTGAAAACCTCTATTAGCCTCCGGATTGCTCCAGAATATGGCCAGGCATATGTTTGTGAAAGCGTGTTAGTGGGAAAACAGAGTTTATCCCACTAACAGGCCGGAATTTCCCACTAACCTCTATTAGTATGTGGCCAGCCGGAATTGTTCCGGAAATTACGGATTGCTCGTGTCAAGTAGAAAAAACGGCTAGTTTTGGAGAGGACCTATAAATAGAAGACCACTTCTTCTCCAAAGAGCTAGTTCATCCAGCATTCAAGTCTCCATTAATAGAGCTCACCAAAAGCTAGATTTCTCCCATCTTCTCTACCCAAACTCATTGATTCTTGGAGGAGTGAAGGAGAAGGCCTGAATCTACATCTTCACCAAGCCGTTCTTCATTTTCCCCTCATTCACTTAAGGGATTCTAGTCTAGGATTTCCTTGTGGAAAACCTAGACTCCGTTGCTGCTTCCTTGTTGATTGTAGCAACATTGTTGCCGTTCTTGGAGTCCCCAATTCGGTTGTGGGTGTGTACCTCAGGCTGATTGTAAAGGCACCGATGTCCGCCTCGAAGGGAACCATAATGGAAGGTGAACTAGGTCTTTATGGCGAAGTTCATCAGAGAATAGAGTAAGTCCTTTGTGGCATTGAGTAGGCCTTCGTGGCGAAACTCACAGCCCTCCAACGAGACGTACTCCCCTCAAAGGGAGGAGCTCAGAAATACATCCTTGTCTCCGCGTGCTTCCGCTATCGGTTCCTTCTATCCTTTACCTTTACTTTATGTTTGTATGTTTATTAGTGTTGCTCTTGTCATATTGGTAAATTCGCTTTAGTTGCATATCTAGAAAATTTACCTTTGTGTCAAGTTTAAATCAAAAAAGAATTAAAATTTGAAATTAACACCTATTCACCTCCCCCTGTAGGTGTCCATACTATCCATTCAGTTTGTCCGTAGACAATGGTTGCAGACCATATTTTGGAATCAAGGTTAAAAGAAAAAGAAGGCATAATAAGGTGGAGTTCTTGTGTGAAACTCAATGGTTGTCTTTCTCTAGTTTACCAGTTAAGACATGGAGGATCAAGATCTCGAGGTAATTGCCACAAGAGAATAGTTTAATATATGACTCTATGTCAAAGTCATGATGGACCCATGTGTGATGCATGGTTGACCAAGGCGTTGGGCATACTATCGGTGAAGAAGTCATTATGTATCTCAAGAGATTGTGATGAGCAAAAAGAAGATCAAGTGACAACCAATGTGATGTTCAAGGTGTGACCCGAAGACATTGGAGAGGACTCTTGCGTTTTTTTTTTTTGCATCCGTGGGTTCTTTTGGGCATTCAGAATTTACAAGAAGATCCAGAAATTTACAGAATAGACGTTTGACCCACGTGGACCTAGCAGTAGGGTCCACATGTTAAAAACACGCTTAGTCAGTGTAAACTAGGCTATCAGTGTTTTTTGTCACCCTGTTACTAAATAGTGGTTGTTTTTTAAAAAAAATCGAATGGTGGTGTTTTTTTGAAGCCCTAGCCTCTAATGTGGTGTTTTTTTTTTCAATTAACTCCATGTCAAAGCTTCAAGATGTTGGGTGCCATTCTTGTCGAGACATCGTAGTAGTTTTCATAGACGGGGGTGCCATGAGACTACGGTAGAGACGTGGGGTAACGGGATCACGTAGTAGACTATGAACACAAGATTTTACCCAGGTTCGGTACGTCGCGACAGTACGGCGTACCTACTCCTGCACTTCTCACTAATCAGGACTAAAGCCCGTAAACAGGGTTACAATGTGAGGGTTTTAGATCTAAACCACTCGACGAGGATGAGCTTCTCGGCGAGTTGGCGTAGAGCTTCTCTGTTTGTTGGTTGTTTTGTTTATCTCCCGTCCGGCTTTATATAATAGCCGGATTAGGGCTTACAGAATAGGAAACCTAGAAAACTACGGTAACTTGTAACTTGGAAAGCAAGGAATCCGTCTTCTTCTCCAAGCCAGATCAAATGGGCTGTGATCCGGGTTCTTCTAGAATCCGGCTTCTGCGCGTCGAATTACTGGGCCGCCTAATGGACCTAAGCCCACTACCACTTAGGCCACCCCGGTAATCCGGCACTTGGCCTACCATCTTCTATACCCCTATTTGGTATATATCCGACAGTAGCCCCCAAGAAGGATCAAAACTCTGCTTCTCCGCCGTTCGCCAACTATTCTTTGTCCGAGAAATATTGATTCAGCAGTCTTGATTCTTCTTATTCTTCTTTTGAAAAAGATGGTGGCATGAAACTCGGAATCCTGAAAATCCGGCTTTTCTCTCACGATCCTTCGCGGAGAAGAAACTTCCTACGTCAGCGCACTCAACCATGCTGACGTAAGCGTCATTTGAGATTTACTCGGAAAAACCCAGAAACATATCTCTGACAGATTCTCGCGGGAAACGAGGAGATAGCCATCATTACCCCGTCGTTTTATTTCCCGGATTTTCCGGCGAGCGACACGCGGCAAACATCCAACGGTCAAAATAGCCGTTGGCACGCATCTAAACGGTTTTCCGGCTATAAATAGCCGTCCTCGTCCTCAACGAAAACTTTCCACACTCCACACTGTCCACGCCATTGACGCGAACGAGCTCGAGAGCAAAGCACCGTCCCAAGCGCACTTAGCCTCCAAGCACGCCGGAACGCAACGCGCCACCACGAGATGGCCTCCTCGCCGTCCTCGCCGACCCGCGCCGCCATCAACGACATCATCAGCGACTTAGATCCGCAACTGGGATCGCCCAAGCACGCCGCCGGAGAGCCGGAGAAGACCGCGGCCTCCGCGGCGGGTGAAGCGAATTCTTCCGCCGCCGCGGACGTTGCGGGATCGAGCTCCGCAGCCTCCCCGCCGTTCGCTCCTGAAACGGCGGAGGAGAAGATCCCGTTTCAAGTCAACGAACACACTGCGACTGAAGAAATAGAATTTGTCGGCAACTGGAATCCGAGTAACTCTTCCCTCGTCCTCCTTCGACAAATGTCAAAAGAGGGATTGATAGTTAAAGGAAAATGGCGAAAATCAGATGGTGAGCTCGAGCCCAGACCAAAAGACGGAGAATGTGTCCTCCTTACATCTCACATTACGCGAGGTATGGGTTTACCCCCTTCTGCCTTCTTCATAGACATCCTTAACTATTACGGCGTCCAACCGCATAACCTCTCTCCAAACTCCATCCTCTATCTAGCTAGCTTCCAAGCCTTTTTTGAGGGATATCTCGGAATAACTCCTAGTCTAGATTTTTGGCAATATTGTTTGAAGTAAAGCATAACATCACAGAAGGTATTTCCCCTATCTGTGGAACTATATATTTCATTCTTCGGAAAAATAGAGAGGATTGGTTCCCGAGAATACAAATGCCAGAACCCACCAAATCCTGGCTGGGTTCTTTCTTTTATCATCAGGACATCCCATTCCCTGGCAAGGAAATCGGGGTTCCTTCATTCGTTAATTCCGCCGACATTCCTCGGGAGAGTTGGACAGTTGAAGCAATTGAGACATTGCCGAAAAATTTAATGAAGATAAAGCGTCGTATTGCCAAGCTTACTTCTTCCAAACCTTCCTTAACCGGGAAGGACACTGTTTTATGCTGGTTCGGACGTCGCATTCAGCCCCTTTCATTTCGTTCCCGGCTTCTTTGCGAATACCAAGGGCCAGAAGATAGCATGAGGGGAACAGATACAGCCTATACCAAGAAAGATTTTATAAAGCGGCTTCATCAACTGGTTGCCTCCAGCGCCCAAATCGAAGAAAACCTAGCCATTTATCACGTGGAAAATCAAGTTCCCAAGGTATTAATACTTTCCTTGTTTCCGAGGTTTCCTCAGATTAACTTGTATCTCCACCTTTTAATATGTTGTTAATTCTTTCCCAGTTCAACGAACTCGGAGGAAACGATCTTGCTTCCGATGCTGAACTCAGCGAACTACATGCTAGGTTTTACCACGACCGGAAGCGCAAAAGGCAGGTGACTTTCGAGAAAATGGTAACTGTTGACGGAATTCCTGTCGCCACATCCAGGTATTTTACCGGGGTTTTCCTAGTTACCATCCTCCTTCAGTTCTTCGAGATTTTTAACTCTCGGATATTCTTCTTTCAGTCTTGCCCCAACTCCTTTGAAAACAAAGAAGCTGAAGAAACATAAGACTGCTATCAAAGAAGAATCTTCTTCCGCAGCCATGGGCCCGAGGAATAGAACGGAAGCACAGACAGGTGGAAATCTCCGGACCTCTGCTGGAAACGAACCCGTCTCCAATTTGGACAGTAACATCCGGATAAAAGAAGAATCGTTCAACGATCTCGGATATATTCGTCCGGAGGCTAAAAAGTTGTTCGCTCCTGCCCCTCTAATTCGTCCTTGGCCACAGGGCGGATTAGTTGTTCGCAATGATATTATATTTTCCCCTCGCCAGGTCTTACAAGATGGCCTTCATCACGTTGGGATTCTTTTTGCTGAATATGCCAAAGAATTCAACGAAAACTTGGCCGACTTGCGAGAAATGAGCCAGGTGACACCTCTAGCCCCCAAGCATTAAGTTGAAAACCTGAATTCGTCTTAATGTTTTATCATATGCTTGTTCATACTTAAGCATTTGGCTTTCATTTCCGTATTCAGCATTCCGCAGATGCCATAAACTTGGAAGTTTTTAAGAAGCTTAATCTCAAAAGTAGAGAAGTAAAAACCCTTCAATCTATGATTGAGTTGAAAAGCAACGAGCTGGCATCATCTCAGCTACAATTATCTAAAACAACAGGTGTGTATTCTCTGCAGTTTTTATCCGGATAACATTTTTCCCGAATTTTCATAAGCTCGAAATGTTTTTGTGTCCCCTAGCTGCTTTAGCAAAAGCCAACAAAGTAGCCAAGGACGCTAGCAATGCATCTCGGCTCCGTGCAGAAAACTCGAGCCTTCGCAAGGAACTTACGAAAATTCAAAAAGACCTGGAAGCCAGTAATCTGGCCCTTGGGATTGCTCAATCCCAGGCTTCTTTGCAAGCGGCGGAAAATAAATCTATTATCCATGATTTTGAAAGTATGCTATTCCCGCGCATGAAAGAAGGCACCGAAATTGATAAGGTTCTTGGTAAGTTAGTTCCTTTTACCAATTTCTCCATGTCTTACTTTCTTTTATTTTGTGGCCTAAACTCGTTTCTGCCATCAAAACAGGGAATATTCCAGGCATTTCTCGGATTGAGAAAATCCGAGCTTTTGGAGAGGTATGGAACGCAATCAGAAATGCAGGAATGCAATTGATTAATAAATTCCTTCCCGCCAGTACTATAGATTTCTCGGAAGTTTACAAACTCCCGGGTGCCATCATGGAAGTTGCGGGATCAAAGGAGTTCATCCTACGCTCCGCTGCACGAGGTGGTGCGCGCATGGCACTAGGCCTTATGCGCCTGCACTATCCTGATGCGAAATCTTGGCGCGTGGCCTCTGGTGTCCCTCAAGGGTATACAGAGGATCAGCGAACCGCCATCTTTGATGAAGTCAAAGGCCACGCCACCAAGATTGCTTCCATGGTTAACATTTCTATCACTTATCCAGAAGAAGAGGTTCCCGCAGCCCCCGAAGATGAAAGCAGCGAGGAAGACTCGGATGCTTGAAGGACTGCCTTTAACCTGGATGATGGATTTGTATAATAGGAGCGCTATTTACACTGTAATTCATACTGTAACGCTTCTATTTCATTTGTCAAAACAAGAACTCCGCCTTTTGCAGCTTTGAATTATGAAATTCCTTGCAAGTTTGTCGGGTTGAATTGCTCCTTTATCTACTAAGTTCTCTGGCATATGTGTTTTGACTGTCTTTAGTGTTTGAAATGACTCGATAGCATTATGATCGTCATGACGAGTAACTGGGTATAACCAATCAGTTAAAACTCGGAAACATGGACCATACTAAAGGCATTTGTACTAACCAGATCCAGTGACCCATATATTCGATCAGGTAATGCTTAAAAGATTTGTAAGGAACTTTCTTGAAACTTGGGCACGCAGGCACAATCCGAGTTTCCTTTAGCCATTAACAGGCTGAAATCATTCAGTTTTTTAACGCCGAGCACGCAGGCACAATTCGGGTTAACATTGAGTATTTTGTAAGATCATTGGGAAATAGAGAAGGTGGAAACATGCTTTTACTAAAATAAACTTGTAAAAAACATGGATACCAGAAATCCAACAACTTTATTTCATGATCTCAAAAGATGTTTACATAGATATTGAACTAAGTATAGAAGAGACATAACTGCTATGTATTCCAAAGCTTTGCTATCCACTTGATTTTGTCGAATTTCTTCAACAACTTGTATAGTGTTAGGATTTTAGCCCCCAGCCGACTAATAAATCTGCTAACGGCAGCTGCGGAACCCGTCAATCTTTGGACATCTTTGACGCAGGTAGGTTTTGTGATGTTCAAGATTGCCTTGATCTTTTCCGGGTTAACTTCTATTCCTCTGTGAGAAACGATGAAACCCAGAAGTTTTCCTGAGGGAACCCCGAATACGCACTTAGATGGATTCAACTTCATCTTGTAGGTGCGTAAGTTTTCGAAAGTTTCTCGCAAATCCTCAAGGAGTGTATCTTTTTCCTTGGTTACGACAGCAATATCGTCCACATAAACATGGACATTTTTTCCAATCTGACTATGCAAACAACGTTGCATGCAACGCTGGTAGGTTGCACCTGCGTTCTTCAGGCCAAACGGCATGGTTACGTAATAATACGTCCCGTATGGGGTTATGAAAGAAGTCTTAATTTGATCTTCCTTTTTCATGCGTATTTGGTGGTATCCGGAGTATGCATCCAAAAAGCATAAAAGCTCGGAGCCTGCAGTGGCATCTATTATTTGATCGATTCGCGGTAATGCAAATCTATCTTTTGGACACAACTTGTTCAAGCCTGTGTAATCTATACACATTCTGAGAGCAGTAGTGTCTTTCTTCGGTACTAATACCGGATTTGCGGACCAGTCAGTATGGATCACTTCCTTGATGAAATCCGCTGCTAAAAGCCGGATAATTTCCTTGCCAATAGCCTTCCGTCTTCTTCCATCAAATCGACGGAGACCTTGTTTGACGGGTTTTGATCCAGGAATAACCTTAAGTTGGTACTCAGCAAGTTCCCTGGGTACACCTGGCATGTCAGCTGGACACCAGGCAAAAATATCCCAGTTCTCACGGAGGAACTTGATGAGCTCGCCTTCCTATTTGTCAGTCATCCCAGTCCCTACGACGACAAATTTTGTCGGATCTTTGGGATCTAGGATTACCTGTCTTGTATTCTCGGATGCCTTGAAGCTGTCTGTTGGCTTCCGAGTTTCTTTTCCTGCCGGCATTTCTGACGGCGATACCTCCTTGGCTAATTCCTTCAGTTCTTCCTTTGCTATAACTATCTGAGCGTAAAGGGCGTTTTCTTTCTCCAACTCATTTGCCAGCTTGAAATCACCAGCTATAGTGATTACTCCTCCTTTGGGTCCTGGCATCTTCAGCTTGTTATAAATATAACAGGATCTTGCCATGAATTTGGCGAAAGCTGGACGTCCGAGTATTGCATGATACACGCTTTCGAACAGCACTACTTCGAAGGATACTTTTTCCTGCCGGAAGTGATCTTTATCTCCGAAGGTGACATCTAGGGAAATTTCTCCTAGGGATCGTGCTTGCCTGCCAGGGACGATACCATGGAAGCGTATGTTGCTGTAGTTGAGCTGAGACTCGGAAATCTTCAGGTGCTTCAGTGTATCCAGGTACATTATGTTAATGCCGGATCCTCCATCCATCAGCACTCTTCTTAGCCTAGTATTTTGAACAATAGGACTTACAACAAGAGATTGTGTGCCGGGTTCAGGGATATTTCCGGGATGATCAGACTGATCCCAGATTATCGGTGTGTTGGAGTACTTCAAGAATTTCGGGGTTGCCGGAACAACCGCGTTTATTTCTCGAAGTGTTCTTTTTGCCACCTTTGCTGACGGGGTTGCTAAGAAAGTTAGCATTGCTTCTCCATCAACTCTCGGAAACTTGGGTTCGCCTTTACGCTGTTGTTCCTGGATTTTTTCGTCAGTGTCCGATTCACTGTCTTCTTTGTCAGCTTCTGGCTTTTGTTTGGCGGGTTTCCTTTTGGAACCCTTCCCTTTATTTCCGGACTCTACACTGCCTTTCATGTGCTTATTCAGCCGGCATTGCGCGTTTGTATGGGTGGGTTTCCCAAATTGCGAGTGGTGAACGCAAGGTTCCGACTTAATCCTTTCCCACTCCTCTGGAGTGTAATTGATTGGATCTGGGTTGCGTCCTTTCCACTTATTTCCCTTTTCTCCTCCAAAGGCTATGTTCACCTCTTTGGGCTTCGTCGTTGTTTCTGGAGTGGCTTTTTTGTCAGAACGAGGGGTTTTCTTGGCAAGTATCAATGATTCAATATTGCCTCCTCTTACTCTGATGTCATCCTCGGCTGCGGCATGCTCATTGGCGGTTGTAAGCATGGATCCGAGATCCTTGTGCTTTTTGGAACCAACCATGAACGGTACGAGTCCGGGTTTTAGGCCATTGACGAAAGCATGCATTGCTTGTACGTCAGTTACTCCAGAGCAACTATTCTTCATTGCTGTCCATCTGGAGATGAAATCCACGTATGGTTCATCCTCAAATTGCGTGCAACGGTTTAGCTGGTTGATGCTATTCGGGCGTTTGTATGTTCCCCGGAAATGCTGAGTAAATACTCTAGCCATATCGTCCCAGCTGTCGACTGTTCGTGACGGTAATCCATTGATCCAATCTCTGGCTCCGTCCAGCAGCATTAGGGGAAGAAACTTGACAGCTTCCAAGTCTGTCCCATTGTTGATCTGGACGGCTGTATAGTAATCCGAGAGCCAGGTATCCGGGTTTGTGCTGCCGGTGTATTTCTGGTACGTTGGACCGACTTTGGCAAAGCCAGAATGCAACGTTATTCTTCGGATCCTGTCAGTAAAACACTTAGGACCAAAGTATAGATCATCCTTTTCTGCTCTGTCAATGTGTGCAGAATATCTTCCGGCTGAATGGACAGAAGGGGATCTGCTCCTTTCTCTTCCATTGTTGCGCGAACGCGCTTTTCCGGGATTGTTTCTATCTCTTCCGTGTTCACGCCCTTTTGGATTAGGCAGAGTTCTACACCTGTGCCTTTCTTTGTCCTTAGGCGGTGTCCGGGATCTCTCACGCCTGTGAGGTATATCATATCTTCCAGCTTTCTCAGCTGGGTTTCTCGGAGGTGGCATTATTTTGCCGTCCTTCCGGTGTTTGTCTTCCCGATCATGGGGTTTATTCCCATCTTTCGGGAGATGGGATCCGGTCCTAGACGCTGCATCCCGGTTGTCGGGGTTTTTCTTGTCCTTTCTCGGATCCTCTTTTTTATCTTTTGAGTTATCTGAATCCCCAGGTTCTTCCGGTCCAGGTGCTCCAGCAGCGCAAGTAGCCGTCTTGCATAGGGCGGAGTTATCATGCAGCCTCCCTGATCGCTCTTGAGCGCGCTATTGTTGTTGCAATGCTTTTCCTAGGAAAGCATACACCCCTTGGAGTTTTTCCCCGTTGGAATACAGATCGTTGTTAAGGATCGCGAACGCTGCTTCTGCGTTTTCTGCTGTGGTCTTGTATATTGGTTCGCCCTTGGCATCTTTGCCGTTTACCTGCTTTTGCCAAGACGGGTTATGGAACCTTTCTTTTGGCGGCAGTTCTTCCGGTCTTGCGATTCCGGGTAACCTAGTAGGTTTTAACGCGGATCTATTCTTTCTCTCGTACTCCTCTATTTCTTCCTTCATGACCTTGATGTCATTATGGGTTTGTTGGAGATGTTGCCGAGATCTGAGTAGATGTTGCTGTTGCCGTTGGAAAGCTTGTCTCCTGGCTTCCAGCATCTCAGGGGGTTCGTCTGGTCCCACTGGTGTTTGCAATAGTTCTTGCTCTTCCTGTTCCGTCATTGGCGGAGCAGTGATTTCTTTGGATTTCTTCTCCGCAGGCTTTGTTCCGCTAACATCTCCAACTTCCAGGTTTTCATCAGCGAGATCAGCTGATTTTTTCTTCCGGATTTTGTATTGGAGTTTTTTAGCAGCACGGTGCTTTTTCTTGGAAGAGGGAGGTTTTTTGACAGGCTCATCTTCTGTCATCTCCTTGACACTGGGGAATATCGGAGAAGTTTCTCCGTCTTCTCTCTCTTCCTCTGGCGGAGGGGTTTTAGGGCTTTCCTGGCTGCCGGCGTCCGTGGTATCAGCCGGTTTCGCCATTAGAACTTCATGGAATCCCTCTTGAAAGGACTTAACCTTTCTTACGAAGGTGTCCTCATCTTCGTCTTCGGAGTCGAAGTTATCCGATCCGGTTTCCGACTCCAACCTCGCCTCAATGGCGGCAAGCACGGATTCTGCTTCCGAGTTCATCGTCTTGTTGACGGATGTCGGATCTTCCGCCTCTGTGACGGGTGTTTGGTCTTCCGTCTCCATGACGGGTGCGTTGTTGTCTGCCTCTTGCACGGGATTTCCGTTATCCGTGTTTTCGGCGATTTCGGATTGCACCATGCCGATAAAGTGTGTATCACTTTTTTGTCGGCGATCTGAGCAGAATCCGGCATCGTAGTCATCTTCGACTGAGTATAGGGCGGGTGGGATAAATTTGCTTCCACCGCAAAACCCCATTGCTTCTGCAGTTAGCCCGATAAAAATGTTAGCAGATCCAATCGGTAACACGCAGGCACTTACCAGGTGGTTTTGCGCCGGTATGTAGGATCCGTTGTCGAGGAAGCGCCCGACGTCGTTGTCGAACTCCAAGCTTCCGACAGTGATTGATCTTCCGATTCCGCCAAGTATCCCAGATCGGAATCTTACGCCTGACGTCGTTTGCCCCACGGTGGGCGCCAACTGTCGAGACATCGTAGTAGTTTTCATAGACGGGGGTGCCATGAGACTACGGTAGAGACGTGGGGTAACGGGATCGCGTAGTAGACTATGAACACAAGATTTTACCCAGGTTCGGTACGTCGCGACAGTACGGCGTACCTACTCCTGCACTTCTCACTAATCAGGACTAAAGCCCGTAAACAGGGTTACAATGTGAGGGTTTTAGATCTAAACCACTCGACGAGGATGAGCTTCTCGGCGAGTTGGCGTAGAGCTTCTCTGTTTGTTGGTTGTTTTGTTTATCTCCCGTCCGGCTTTATATAATAGCCGGATTAGGGCTTACAGAATAGGAAACCTAGAAAACTACGGTAACTTGTAACTTGGAAAGCAAGGAATCCGTCTTCTTCTCCAAGCCAGATCACATGGGTTGTGATCCGGGTTCTTCTAGAATCCGGCTTCTGCGCGTCGAATTACTGGGCCGCCTAATGGACCTAAGCCCACTACCACTTAGGCCACCCCGGTAATCCGGCACTTGGCCTACCATCTTCTATACCCCTATTTGGTATATATCCGACAATTCTAATTATGTTGTTTATAATTAGGAATCGAGGGATTTCCTAATACTGCTTAGGAGTTATATGAGAAACGTTATCTTCCTCTAAGTTTTGCCCCCAACTCAAACATGCACATGCATATACCTCTTCGTTTAGAACTCTCGCGAGAAACTGCCATGGGGTTTTCCTTCCTCCCGTCGGCGCCACTGCCAATCTGCCACGTCTCATGGAGGCCCAATTTATTTAGGGTCATGGAGGCGCAGTGGATCCCAGTTCTTGCCGAGGGGAAGGCTCCGTTTTTAGAATTTGTTTCCAGTTTGATTAGAGAGTTTGTGGCATACCTAGGAAGACGAGCGACGACTCTCTAAACAAGGAATATCGTTCCCCCGCATAGCCCCCATTTCGGCAGTGCATCTAACATTGTCATAGGGCGTGTGGCTGTGTGTGTCTGGGAGATCTTGCTTGATTCGGTCAGTGTTTGCTTTTAGTGGATCCACTTTGATACCGTTTTTGTTCATCTGCAACGTTGCTGGCGCGCCGATCCGGATATATATGTCTAACATCGTCAAAAGGCGACGGTTACTATTCTAGTGCGTCGATCCAGTGGGTTCGAAGCATGACGACTTCTCGATTGTCTATTACAACACGGTGCTCGGCTCCGGTGAGCGAGTGACGATGTCAGTCTTTCGGCTCGCTACTATGTTTGTAGCCGTCGTTAGGTGGTCTATGGACCTGAATGTTATTTATGTTACTTTTAATGTTCTTTGTAGCGATTTGACAGTAGACGATTAAATTGGAAGTTTTTTTCCCGAAAAGAAAAGATTAGTTTTGCCCCATGTTTGCTGCGGGCATAATGGCTGACTGCATATGCTGGTAGTTGGGTCTTCGAGCAAGTGGCTGGCTGACCCCAATGGGCATGGCTATATGATGTTGAACCGTTTGACCTAAAATGTTATGGTTAATTTATATCCTAAATAAATTGCAGTTGAAGCACTAAACAGCACGCTTTCGTTCGTTGCACATCTAGCCGCCTGTACGTCCATTTTTAATTGCAACTGTGAACAAATATGCGAGTAGCTAGTGTTGCTTTCAGTTGAGTCTTCCAATAGTTTTCTCGCTACAATTGTATTAGTACGCCTATGTTTTGTTGTTTGCTTGTGGCCGATTGACTGGCTCCTGTTCGCCTCGTCCTGGGCACCGCAAAGAAACGGTTGGTTTACCTACCCCTAACGAACCTCGACTAAGCTTCGTTTTTTTCTTCTGCGGACTCATACTCCAGAGATAGTTTCCACGGCCGTGTCGTGCTAGTTTTCTTTTGGAAGGCAAGTTATGTGGCCTAAAGGTGATCACCGGCCTTCTCGAAGAACGCCATTCCACTTCCACAATCGACACTTGCAACCTACAGCTAGCCTACTAGTGTGCAGTCGTGCGTTGCATGATATGACTTCATCTGATCTAACATCATGTGTGTCCCGTCACCATCACCTTGCTCTGCCGCAGATGATTTGTTCCGTACGCGTGTCTGACTGTCTGTTACAAAGTCGATTCTTTGCAGAAGCAACCAGCTTGATTTGCCTTTGCCGGTTGCCACGGGGTCGTTCATTGCCTTCGGTTTGAAGACACGAACCTCGGGGCCGCCGGCCGGATGCTTTGTTTCACACATGCAGGAACCAAAGCTCAAAGTTGACAGGAGTATATCTTATCGCCCCCCTTGGCCCCTTGCTGTTCTGCCTGATGCTTCGATCCAGGCTAGTAAAGCCGGCAGTATGTTAAACTTCTCGTCAGTGGGGATAAAGGTGGCGGCTGGCGGCTGCTCCAAGTGCATACAACACGAGGAATGATGCCTCCGTCACGGGACTGAGCATCGGTCGATCCGGCCACCGGCGGGCGGGCGGGTGCGGTGCGCACGAGTCTCCGCGGATGGAATCGCCCCGCGCGCGGACACGAGGCTTGAGGTTGAGGGGAAACTCGCCGATGGAAGCGATGCGATGAGCCGTTCATCTAAAAAAACAAACCCGAAAACAAAACTTGGGCCAACGTTTGCGTGTTGGACTTGTTTGTACCCTAGTTAGTGAGGTGGGCTTTTATCTGAGGCTTTCCTGGAAAGCCACAAGTTCTGTACTGATAGTGGGCTTATCTATATGTATATAAGAAAAACCGTGACATGAAGTTGGGGAGCAGGTGTTAACCTAGTTGTATCCGGTATTACTAGATTTTTTTGAAATGAAATCCTTAGGTCCCAGCCTCTGCATCAAAAGATGCACACAACCGGTTTTATATTAAGAAGATAAAAGTAAAGTATAGCAGCCCAAACAAGTCATGGGTCACTCAAAGTGGCTACAAAGATCAACCACAAAAAAATTACAACACTACGCATCAAGTCGCATCAAGTCGTCCAGGGTTAAGCCACCCAACCCGGCTGAAAATAGGCCGAACGACCGCCATCATTCAAGCACATCCTGTATATATAAATCCTCGCTGATCGACAGGCAGCGGGAAGGACCACGTTTGGATAAAATAGACCACCTTTTTGACAACCTGCATGAAATGAGCAATAATTTTTTTTTATTAAACACAACATCATTACGGCAATTCCATATCGTCCATAAGACCGCTGACACGCCTATCCGAATACGTGCCTTTATTTTAGAATCAACACCTTTTAACCATCCACCAAACATGTTCGCGATACTATTTGATGGATAGATGCTAAAGGTAAAATGAATTAACCGCCAAATATCACGTGGAAACGAATAGGATATAAAAAGATGTTCAACTGTTTCATCCGTACCACAGAAAACACATTTTTTATCCCCAACCCATCCTCTCTAAGCCAAATTATCTTTTGTCAAAATCACTTTCCTATTAAGAAATCAAAGAAATAATCCGGTATTACTAGATGAGTTCAAGTTTGTTCATTTTTTCTGTTTAGGAAAGTACTCACGTATGAGCACACGTAGGATTAGGAATAGGAGGTCCGAATCCTACTAGTATTAGAATTCCTAATCCTAGTCCTTGGTTGGTGCTGCTTGGTTCGTGCATAAAAGCATGGGCTGGGTACTCCTTGTAACACAACAAAAATCAGAGCAATAAAGAGAAGCAACAACGAGTCTGTCAACTCAAAGCCCGACAAGACCAGTTGAAAGATCATCTTCCGTTTTGATAATTTAAAGACAACATACCTATTGGACTAATGTTTATTTGTCATATATGAAAATACCCAGGTTTATCAAAGATACAACCTCTATGGGTTACAGATTTGTTTGGAATGAAAAGAGCTCGAAGTAACAAAGCTGGGAAGCTATTTTTGTATGCAGCGGAGGCTCCGGTGAAACCACCGGAACCTCCGCCCCAGTCTTTTTCCCAGCACAGCCCAGGCGCGGGCCTCCGGTGCTGGCTTCGGTGTGGGCTCCGCCAAAATGGCGTTCGGGTGGATAAGAGCGGAGGTCAGGGCGGAGCCTCCGGTGCACATCCGGTGGGCGGAGCCTCCGGTGAAACCACCGGAGCCTCCGCTTGCTCCACCACCCCCATTGTGGGGCTAGCCTACGGTGGCGCCTCCGCCAAAATGGCGTTCGGGTGGATAAGAGCGGAGGTCCCAGCAGAGCCTCCGGTGGACATCCGGTGGGCGGAGCCTTCGCTAAAACCACCGGTGCCTTCGCCCTACAGGATACAGCGTGGAGGAAATGGACTGCACGTGTGCACGCATATGAAGACCACCGGAGCCTCCGGTGCTGCGTGGAGCTGCCCAACGGACACTTGGGGGAAGGGGTATTTAAAGCCTTCCCCTACCTCATAAATTCCTAAGCTTTTCCCATTCTCTCTCCTAGCCATTAATGAAATCCTCAACCTCCTAGATCTCCCTCTCCAACCACCCAAACACTCCGAAACTTTGTGGAGAGCTACAGGAGACCTAGATCCGTGATTCCACCAAAGGAATTTCAAATCCATCCACCACATCCTAGTAGATCTAGAATCCTACTTGAGGCCTAGAAACCTTAGTAGATCTTGTGCTTGTAGCTTCCACCTTGTTGCAAGAAGCTTCGGATCCGTCGAGAGCCTCCATCCATCTTGTGGAGTGTCCTCAACCTTGTGTAAAGGTTTGGTCAACGCCTCCAAGTCAACCTCATAGTAGAAACGAGAATCTCCCTCACCGGAGAAGCTCAAGGAGAATAAGGTGTGCACAACCGTGCTATTGAGGAGCGCCTAGGTGGCTCCCCACCTCTCCAACGTAGACATACTTCTCTTGAGAAGGAACTACGGGAAACATATCCTTGTCTCCTTGTTTACACTTGTGGTTTATCTTGTTGCCTTTTGTTTTACTTCCGTTGCGTATCTTATCTTGTATCACTTAGGTTGCTCACCTAGTTGCACATCTAGAGAACCTTACTTTATCTAAAGAAGAAAAATTGGTAGTCAACCTATTCACCCCCCCCCCCCTCATTATTGGATTGTGTTGGTAACATTGTGGATGATGAGGAGACCAAGAATCTTAGCTCTTGGCTATGTAGTCTTGAAGGTGAAACCGAGGAAAAGGTAAAGGCCCTCTTGCGGCAACTTGATGATGCTAACTCTCTCATAGATGAGAAGGAAGAGATCACCACGACCTTGGATAGCTATGGTGGTGGTCATAAGAATCATGACAATGAGCTTGTAGAAGCTCTTGAGAAAGAAAGATCCTTGAGAGCCTCTCTTGAAGAGAGACTATCTAGTTTAGAAGAGACTTATGCTATTAGTGTTTCCAAACTTAGGAAGGATAATGAAAAATCTTGTGCTTTACTTAAAATCTTCGAAGAGGAAGAGTTGAAGCTAGGGATAGCTCATGAGGAACTTGTTGAGCGTCATGGAAAACTAGAAAACGAGTTCACGTCTCTTAAAGAAATCCATGACAAACTCACCATATCCCGAAATAAGCTCCTAGCTTAACAATCTAATAAGAAAGTGACTTCCTCCTCTAATAGCATTGTTATCATGCCTACCTCTTGTAATACTACTAACATTGTAGGAAGTGAGAAAATTCTCAATGAAGCGAAGAAGGGAAAGGAAGGACTTGGCTTCGTTGCCAAGTCAAAGAAGAAAACCAAGAATGCCACCTCTCCCGCACGGAATGTTGTCTTTGTGAAAGAGGGTGAGGTGACCAAGGAGAAGGATACCAACGCCGTGGTGGGTGATGATACCTCTAGGGGGAGCATCACTCACAACGACTTTGCCGGAAAATAGAACCCCTCTTATGTTCTTATGAAATCTAGAGATGGTCATGTTTATGCTAAATACGTTGTTACTTCTTATGGTGATGATTATCATTGAACTATTTGGGTTCCTAAGACCCTTGTTACTAACAAAATAGGACCCATTGAAGGATGGGTACCTAAATCAAGAAATTGATCTCTTGTAGGGAAGTGCTTCCGGGTCGGGTAGATGAACGGTGGATAGTGGTGCATCCCAACATATGACCGAAAGCAATGACGCAATGAGCAATATTGAACCTCCATTATCTCATCTCAATTGCTTCACTATTGGTGACAATTCCGAACTTAAGGTATTGGGATGAGGCAAGGTCGCTATCTCAAATGATGTATCAATTGAGAATGTTCTCCTTGTTGAGTCCCTTGGCTATAACTTGATGTCCGTTCTTCAACTTGAAAATTGTGGTTTTACCTCTTTCTTTAATAAGGAGAATGTGATTGTCACTTGGGAAACAACTCTTAAAGTAGCCTTTGTTGGGTTTGTCAAGAACGGCATGTATGTAGTGGACTTCTCTAAAGGAGACACGTGTGCCGCGACATTCCTAATGGCTAAAGTTGATGTGGGGAAGGCTAGAGAATCTTGAACGAGCGGGTCACATGGAGGACAAGATACTTGGGCAAGTTTGTGGAAGGGTTGTCACTCGGAAGCAATTGGCGGATTTTAGCAAGGCTCATGCTTCTGTCTCTTTCATTGAACCCAAGAAGGTTTATGAAGCTCTCGAAGATCAAGATTGGCTTGAAGCCATGCATGATGAACTCAACAACTTCGAGCGCAATAAAGTGTGGAAGTTAGTGCCAAGGCCAAAGGATTGCAAGAATGTTATTGGCACCAAATGGGTGTTCAAGAACAAGCAAGAAAAAGATGGTATTGTCATTCGCAACAAGGCAAGATTGGTGGCTCAAGGGTTTCCTCAAGTCGAAGGTGTTGATTTCGGTGAAACCTTTGCCCCTGTAGCTCGTCTTGAATCCATTCGCATCTTACTTGCTTATGCATCTCATCATAATTTTAAGTTGCAACAAATGGATGTTAAGAGTGCTTTCCTAAATGGTCCCATTAGTGAGTTAGTATATGTTAAGCAACCTCCGGGTTTTGAGAATCCCAACCACCCCGATCACATCTATAAAATCGATAAGGCACTCTATGGACTTAAACAAGCTCCACGTGCATGGTACGAGCACCTTAAAGAGTTTCTAGTGGATCGTGGGTTTAATGTTGGTTTAATCAATCCCACCCTCTTTACTAAGACGGTTGGAGGTGACTTATTCATATGCCAACTATATGTGGATGACATCATTTTTGGGTCTACCAACACTTTGTTCAATGAAGAGTTTTGCAATCTTATGACCGATAGGTTTGAGATGTCTATGATGAGAGAATTGGAGTTTTTCCTTGGCTTTGAAGTGAATCAATATCATGAAGGAACCTTCATCAAACAAGCCAAATACACTCAAGACATGCTCAAGAGATTCAACATGCATGACGCCAAGCTTATGAAGACTCCCATGTCCACAACCACTGACTTGAAACCCGACCCCAACGATAAAGAGGTAGACCAAAAGGTATACAACTCCATGATTGGCTCTTTGCTCTACCTTTGTGCATATAGACCGGATATCATGTATAGTGTAGGTAAATGTGCAAGGTTTCAATCCTCTCTGAGGCAAAGTCATTTGGAAGTGGTGAAACGAATCTTTCGATATTTAGTTCATACCCCAAATTTTGGTATTTGGTATCCCAAGGGTTCAAGCTTTCAGCTCATTGGGTATTCGGATGCGGATTATGCGGGAGAGAAGACGGATAGGAAGTCCACTTCCGGGGGTTGCCAATTCCTTGGCCGCTCCTTAGTATGTTGGTCTTCAAAGAAGAAAAACTGCATTGCTCTCTCCACCACCGAGGCCAAGTATATCTCCGCGGCAAGTTGTTGTGCCCAGTTGCTTTGGATGAGGCAAACCTTGAAGGATTATGGTATTCATTTTGACAAGGTGCCTCTTCTTTGTGACAATGAGTGTGCCATCAAGATTGCCTACAACCCCGTTCTCCACTCTAAGACGAAGCACATTGAGATTCGTCATCATTTTATTCGGGATCATGTTGAGAAGGGTGACATTGATCTCTCATATGTTTACACCAAGGATCAACTTGCCGATATCTTCACGAAGGCCCTTGATGAACCAAGATTTCGAGCTTTGAGGAATGAACTAAATGTCATCGATTCTTCCAACTTCACTTGAGACCTTGCATATGTACCTTCATTATATGTGCTATTAGGTTTGGATGTAGGCATGGACATTGGGGGAGCGTCACTCAACTCATGAGTATACACTCCTCTTATTATGAAAAAATCAATTAATCATTGCATATATAGCCAATTTGTGACTTATTGTGCGTAATTGTGAGTAGTACTCTTGGACCCAAGATATATCTTCGCGGTGCCAAAGTACACACTAAAACATGGTGTCCTTGGCCACAAACCTCCTCCTCTCGGAGTTGTTTTTATATTTCTTTTTGGATTTTTCCCGAATATCCTATTCCCCCTTGATAACTTGTGCGGGTTCGGCTTTTATCTTATTGCATCTTGCGAACCCCATCGAGTAATGTCTCTCGTACAATAGTTACCATCTTACAACCCAAGCTCCCTTTGTCCAAAACACCATTCCAATCTTAATGCTCTCGTTTTTCTGTTCTTGGCGCGCAGAAACTTGGTCTGGTGGAGGCTCCGGGGAAACCACCGGAGGCTCCACTGCGCATGTCCACCGGAGCCCACCTGTACCTCCGCTGGTGCGAAATTTGCCTAGCGGATCTGTATCGCGCTGTGCTGCGTGGACAGGGGGCGGAAGCTCCGGTGAAACCACCGGAAGCTTCGATGCGCCTGTCCACCGGAGCCCACCGGTACCTCCGCTGGTGCGAAATTTTCCCAGCGGATCCGTATCGCGCTGTGCTGCGTGGACAGGGGGCGGAGGCTCCGGTGGAACCAACGGAGGCTCCGCCCGTTGCCGTTCTGCGGAATAAGGCCTAGGGAGAGCAGGGGTCAACAAGATCCAATCTCATTTTCCCCCAATCGCTCTCCCTCTTCTTCCTCCAAAACCGCCGCCGCCCCCAAGTCTCCGCCGCCGGGAAGGGTGCTCCACCGCCGGGAGCCTCTCCTCCTTGCCTTGGACCACCCCGTGATCTTCTTCCTCCTCTCCTTCCACCATGGATGCGGGTATGTTTGCTCTCTCTCTCTCTCCCTCATCTAGTTGATGGATGTGGAAGCACTAGGAGCTTCGTTCTTCACATCTAGATGCCTGGATTTGGATTTTTGAAGTAGAAAATCACGAGTACAAACATAGAAACCTAGATTGTGAGTATTAGATTTGAACCACTTTGGTTCTTAGGGTGGATTTGTTCATGTGCCCTACCCCTTGTTATTCAACCCTAATGCTCTTGATATCTTTGTTCCTTGGATTTGTGCGTCACATAAACTTGAGCATTAAATTTTCTTCATGCTTTTTTTGCTATTTCTTTCATAGATGCATCCAGTTCCAAGGGCAAGGGCAAGGGCACTCGTACCAAGAGCATGGCTAGTCGCAAGGCTCCTACGGTTGATGAAATCGAGGAAACATTGGACCCATATCAGCCCAAGCGTCGGACGAGATTCCCAGCTCCCGAGAAGACTTTTCAAACTCCTCGGTTAGTTTACCATGACCAACCCCAAACTCGACCTTATCCTTTTTAGCATTTTTATATTTAGCAATAGCAAGATCACGTTCCTTAGTGATGTTTGAGACAAGTTCATTATGAGTTAATTCAATAGATTCAAGTTCATCCTCTAGAGAAACTCTACCATCATGCTCTTCCTCAAGAGTCATAGAGAGAGATGCAATTTCATCTGCATCCCTTCTCGCAACCTCACCTTTCTTCTCAAGAGCATATTGGGCCTCTCTCAATTGCCTCATGAGATACTCAACGTACTTCTTGGTCTCCCCTTGCATGTTAGACATAAAACGGTCCAAGGAGACCCTTTGTTCTTCTTCTCTAAGACTAGCAAGATGTTCTAGTTCACTAGGGGTCTTAGAGTTGGGGGAAGGTGATACCTCCGTGGACTTAGCCATGAAGCACTTGGCATTACGTTGAGGAAGATCGTCATTGGGGGATTCAAAGAGGGATGAAGATGATGGAGTAGAAGCAATAGCTAGAGCGGCCACTTCACTTGTGGTTTCTTCTTCTTCATCACTCCCGGAATCATACTCCTCTTGAGTCAAGAGCACAAACTTGGTGGGAGACTTCTTGTTGAATGGCTTCTTCTTGAAATGAGGTTTCTTGTACTCAACCTTGGACTTGTCCTTGCGAATGAGCTTGCCACTATGGAGCTCTCTATTCTCATAAGGGCACTCCGCAATGAAGTGATGCTTATCTTGACAATTGAAGCAAGACCTCACTTTTTGTGCCCCATCATTGCCATAGCGAGACCTTGTCTTGTCCTCAACAAATCTCTTGCCCTTGGGAGGATTGCTCCAAAGCTTTCGCACGGTGAGAGCAATGAGATCCTTTAGAACGGGATCATAGTCTTGTTCCTTCAAAGGAGGAAACGCCTCTTCTCCTTCTTATTCATTCTCAACCTCTCTTGACAACACCTTGTCCTTCAAAGCAACGGATGCTCCTTGGTGCATTCCAATGGCCCTAGCACGGTTGTCAAGCGCATTCTTGGTTTGCACTTTGTAGGAGCACATTTCTTGCATCACTTGAGTTGAGGTCATGGAGGGGAAATCATGTCTCCCTTGAATGCTTTTCATGTCCGCGCCCTCAAATGGCATTATGGAAATCATGTACTTCCTCTTGATCCATGCATCATCAATGTACTTGGCACCAACATTTGAGAAGGCGGTGGCAAGAGTCTTGAGTCTCCGGTACATGTCCACATGATCCTCTCCATCATGCATATAGAAACCTTCGGCCTCATTGGTCAAGGAATCATATCTATTCCTTTGCATGCTCTCATTGCCTACAAACATGATGACAAGAGCGTCCCATGTTTCCTTGGCGGTGGAATATTGTTGAAGATGCGGCATGTGGTTAGGACCCACGGCTTGTTGAAGAATGGACAAGGCGGTGTAGTTGAGTTGGCAATCTAGGGCTTCTCTTCTTGTTAAGTTCTTTGGATCAAATGGCTTGTATCCATCACGAGTGATCCTCCAAAGATCTATACAATAAGAGTTCAAGTGAGTCTCCATGTAATATTGCCATTCACGAAAAGAAAACTCATCAATTTTAGGTGGATCTCCTCTAGGGATTATATGAGGATGAGGGACGGGAGGATCGGGAGAATAACTTCCGGGAACGGCATGAAATTCTTCGCTTCCTTCCGTACCCGACTTAGTGGAGTGTTTGGCGGAAGCATTTTTATGTGGATCACCATCTACCCCTTTCTTGGCGCCCTCCAGAGGAATTTCCGGAAGAGAGGATTCGACTACCTCCGGTCCTTTGGCGTTGAGGAGTTGTGCCATGAGTTGACGCAACTCATCAAATTTGGTGTCTATGGATGAGGTCAATGAAGTTCTCAAAGCATTGAGATCATCCATGGTCACCTTGCCAACGGACGTTTTGGTATCCAAATCTTCTCCCATACTAAAACTCTTAGGCGGTTAAGCCCGATACAAGAGCCGAGGCTCTGATACCAATTGAAATTAAAGTATGGGCACCTAGAGGGGGGTGAATAGGTGCTACGACCAATTTTAATTTTTAACAAGGTTTAGGCTTGACACAAAGGTAAATTCTCTATATAGTGCAACTAATGGTGAATTTACCTATATGGCAAGGCAAGCAATTAATGCAACTAGGACAACACTTAAAATAACAAGTACTACAATAAATGCTACAAGTACGAGTAAGTAAAGAGTGAGGAACGAGGTAACTTATGGAAGCACACGGAGACACGATGTATTCCCGAGTTCCTCCTTGTTAAGGGAGTACGTCTTGTTGGAGGGGTGTGATCTCGCCACGAAGGCCTACTCAACGCCACAAAGGCCTCACCCTATTCTCCGATGAAATTCCGCCACAAAGACCTAGTTCACCTTCCACTATTGAACCCCTTTGAGGCGGGGATCGAATCCTTTACAAACAAGCTTGGGGCACACACCCACAACTTAATTGGGGGCTCCCAACTATCACAAATCACCAAGAGTAGCAAGAAGCCTAGATTCTCCACAAGAGGAAATCCTAGGCCAAGATCCCTCAAGATAATGAGGGGGAAATGGAAAACCGGTTAGTGAAGATGTAGATCCGGGGCTTCTCCTTCAATCCTCAAAGATTCAACAAGTTTGGGTGGAGGAGGAGGGAGATCTAGCTTGGTGGGTGAGCTCAATAAATGGAGTCTTCAATGCTGGAGGAGCTGACCCTTGGGGAAAAAAGAGAGGGCCTATTTATAGCCCTCACTTAAAACTAGCCGTTTTTCTCCCCATTTGCGATCAGGCCAGAATAATTCGGGACCCCGGAATAATTCCGGAGCAATCCGGATTCCAACAGAGATTTTTGCGTTGCGGTCGGAATGATTCCGAGCAGCTCCGGAATGGCCCGGAATGGTCCGGAATAATTCCGGATGGCAACAGAACATTTTGCCGTTGAGGCCGGAATGGGCCGAAATAATTCCGGCACCTGGAATCACCCAGAATATTCCGGATTGCCACAGAGCAATTTCCCGTTGTGGCCGGAATGATTCCGGACATCCGGAATCACCCGGAATAATTCCGGGCTTCACTTGGAAATGCTTTTTCTGGCCAGGAAAAATCCGTTTGATCATCGATTTCTTCATCATTTCTTCGATACCGTATGTGAGCTGATTTAAGACCAAAACCTTTGACAGAATAGCACATACGGTTAGTAACTTGTTTATGTTGTTACCAAACACACAAAACATAGAGATATCGAAATTGCACTTTCATATGTGGCTCCCTCCTGATCGCCCAGACGGAGGCGTGCGGAACGGCGACGGGGACCGTAGCGTGGGAGACCGTGCGCGCGTGGTGGCGACCTGGCGCGGACGCTCTGCATGCAGAGAATCCACCTCGGGATCACGGGATGCCAGATCCGAGGAAGCTCCTGAATCTTCCTCAAAATCAGCACCAGTTTCGTCTTGTAGTGAATTCTTTTCCGAATCAGCTGCTCAGCGTTTCTGCACTGTTTTGACCGGATTTTTCTTCTGTAATTTGCTGAGAATCAGTAGTACCTGCTGTCACATTATTTTCTGCAGCATGCGGAACCGAATTAGTAACAACTGGAACAATAGGTATGGATATATGATCATCAATGTTTGCAACCTCATTAGTATGTATGTTTGGATGAGAATCATGTGGGAGTAGAAGGATTTCTTGACTAAGGCGAGTGCCAGCATTTTGGTGTAGGGAGGCAAATGGGAAGACATGTTCATCAAAAACCACATCTCGAGAGATATAAACACGTCCAGTTTTAATGTCTAGATATTTAACACCTTTGTGACGAGGACTGTATCCTATAAAGACACATCGAGTGAATCTGAATTCAAGCTTTCTTTTATTGTAAAGTCGAAGGTTTGGCCAACATGCACACCCAAAAATTCTAAGAGAGTCATAGTTGGGTTTTTTGTGAAGAAGACGTTCAACTGGAGTTTCAGAGTTGATAACTTTGCTAGGAAGAAGATTGATAAGAAATGTGGCAGTGAGAAAAGCTTCATCCCAAAACTTGAGAGGCATAGATGCATGGGCTACCAAAGCAAGTCCTACTTCAACAATATGACGATGTTTGCGTTTAGCAGAACCATTTTGTTGATGTGCATGTGGACATGAAACATGATGAGTAATACCAATTTTCTGAAAGAAACTGTTGAGTTTCATATTCACCTCCCCAATCAGTTTGCATAGTGACGATCTTTCTATCAAACTTGCGTTCAACTAGTTGTTGAAAGTTTAAGAAAACTTGATAAACATCAGAACACTTCTTGAGAAAATAAATCCATGTAAATTTACTGAAATGGTCTATAAAGCTCACATAATAAGCATGTTTTCCAACAGAAATAGGTACTGGACCCCATACATCAGAAAAAACTTGTTCCAATGGAACAGAGGAAACACTAGTAGAGACAGGATAAGGTAGTTGACGACTCTTAGCTAGTTGACAAGAATCACAAATGTATGGGTTTATTTCAGGGGAATGAGAAATATTTTTTTCCTAAGAACTTGCTGCACCACAAAGGAAGAGGGATGTCCTAAGCGGCGATGCCATGTCGAGGAAGGCGGCTTTATTATGCTGAAAACTTGCTTGGAAGAAGGACCGGTAGAGAAAGGCACTAACGGGTAGAGACCATCACGACATGGCCCTTTAAACAGAGTTCTCCTTGTTTCCTGATCCTTAATCAAGAAAAAATGTGGGTGAAACTCAAGGAAGACATGATTTTCTAGGGTGAGCTTATGAACAGATATTAGGTTTTTGGATGCACTAGGAACATGACGAATGTCATTAAGATGTAAAGAACTATGAGGAGTGCAAAGCATTGAATGAGCAATATGTTTAATTTGCACACCATTACCATCCGCGGTGTGGACACGATTCACGTCCAGCATACTTGTCATGTGTTGATAGCTTTCTTAGTTCTCTGGTGATGTGGTTTGTCGCACCAGTGTTGGAATACCAGTTGGTATCGACACCATAGGAGGCAATGTGGGTACCCTTGTTTCCCCTATCGCCACCATCATCATCATGGTGATCGTCCTTGTACCTCCACCAACAATCACGGGCCGGGTGGCCATGAATTTTGCAGATATGACAGGTAGTGTCGACGTAGGGTGTTGGAGCACGACGACGTCGACCATCTTGACGATAGTCATCATCTGCATGGTCACCGCGGCCACTCATGCCGTAGTCACCGCGATCACCGCGGTCACCGCAACCATAATCTGCGCGGCCACGAGTGTCCTGGCGCTGTCCGTCCTGGCGCTGGTAGCCGTAGTCACCGCGTCCATACTCTTGGCGTGGGCGATCATAGTCACCGCGCCCGTAGTCTCCACGTCTGTAGTCGCCGCGTCCATAGTCACCGCGCTCACGCACATCTTGGCGCGGGCGGTCATCCTGGCGAGGCCGATCATCCTGGCGCGGACGACGATCATCACAATGTCCACGATCACGGTCATCTGGGCGTCCTCGCTGCTGAGGAGCACCGCCCCGTCGAGCGAGATTTGCCAAGGAGACAAATTCGTGTCCTTCTTTCGATTCTTGACGAACATCATACACACTTAGCTGGCTAAAGAGATCTGCCAGGGTAGTGCCAGGGTTGGCGTTTATAGCAGCAACAAAAGCATTGTAGGACTGATCTAGTCCATGGAGTATATACCCGATGAACTCGTCATCATCAAGAGGTTTTCCAGCCGCCGCGAGCTCGGAGGCGAGGGCTTTCAGCTTGGCGAAGTATTTGGCGGCGGTGAGGTTTGCTTTTTTTGTGTCATTGAGGGCTGACCGCAAGCTTTGGATCCTAGACCTCGATGGGGTAGAGATCATTGCAGTGATTGCAGCCCACACTTCAGCAGCGGTGTCGAGGCCGGTGACGTGCACAAGCGTGTCCAGCGAGAGCTAGTTCAAAAGGAACCGCATCACTTGCTGATCTCTCGAGATCCACACGGTGAAGGTGGGGTTCTCGATCGTCATCTTCTTTCCGGCTTCCTCCACCTCCACAAGTTCTTCCGGCGCGGTTTCCTTCCCGTGCACCACGCAGCGCCGGCATCACAAGGGCCTTCCACCCGAGGTAGTTATCCCTAGTGAGGAGTTGTGTGGGAGGAGCTCCCAATGCCGCAGCCAGAGACATCACCTAGGACGAGCTTGACATGGCTGGACGGGAGGAGGAGGGCGGTGTAGTTTTTCTAGGTTTTTTGTGTAGATCGGTTCTTCGGCGGCTAGGTCATGGAAAAAAGAGCTCTGATACCATGTTAATCCTAGGAGGAAGCGATAGCTCGTTGGAGCCTCGCATTACGTGTTATATAGCGAAGGAAAAAACCCAACGCGGTGGCATACAATGTACGTCCGATCGGTACGTATATACGGATAGTTGGAGTACTACTCCATACCCCTTATACGTACGGTGGACAGAGTAATACAAAAGGGGTTTTACATTTGTAACCCCTTTCCCTCAAGGATTGGTGGCTTCTAATGACCGGTGATTGCCTCTCTTACCCTTCTCGTGTCTTGGGAGACTTGAAATGAGAGAAAGGCTAGAGCTTTATATAACAAGCATTCGCCAGTTTGTGCTGCTTGACAAGATCAAGAAGGAGGCTAGAGTTTGAGTCACTGCGGAAGCCAGAACACTTAGGAGAAATTGTGTCGGGAGAGTAGTTGCCATTGCTGCTTGTACTTTCCTCTTTATTTTCTTGTACAATTCCTTCTTAAATTAGTAGATTGAGGCAAAAAAAATGTCTCTATTTTAAAATAAGGATATAACGGCTTTGCAGGAGGTTGATGTAACTTTGTGATTTCCAAGATTATTTGCCGTACTTGTTTATTTCATTGTTTCGATCTTGTGTACTCTCTCCGTCTTAAAATAAGTGTTGCTCAAATAAATTTATATATATGTATTTTGAAACTAGATACGTCACATTTATTTTGAGACGAGGGATTACTTAGTTTAGTCAATCGATCAAATCAAATGGCTGACTAGAAGAAGAAAAATGGAAAGTATCATAGGGGGAAAAGTTAACTAAAATTATGCGAGTCTATTTTTTTTTTTGAACATTGCGAGTCTATATGTAAAAGTTTGATAACGTTTATTGAGTGGAAGCTGTAGTGTGTGAAATCACTATAACTGTGTGATTGTATATATGATATGTACTATGCTATAGCGTGTACGCCCGTACGGTCTACATTTTTATTCAATCGATAAAACTACTCGCAGGAACGATAAATAAATCGTGCAATATAAATGACCATGACACTGGCAATACTTGCAGGTGCTCTAGCCGGACAGGAAGTCCTGCTTCATGACGCTCTGCACATTCGGCCCCGACATCGGGTGCGGCAATATGGACCCACCGCTGAGCAGCCCGGCCTGCCACACAGTGTTCTGCGTGGTGGAGTTCTTGGGCAGCGCCACCGTCGCGTAGATGGTGTACGCCCCGGCCGCGTACTCGGCGGTGGGCGGCACCGGCACGCCGAAGTTGAGGGTGCCGTTCTTCAAGCTGGGGCTCGTGCTCTCTAGGACGGTCGTGAGCACGGACACCGCGCCGCTGCCGTCCTGCGAGGCGACGAAGACGCCGCTGCCGGCCATGCCGGCGCTGGCGGTGTTGATGCCCCAGGCGACCCATCCGCCGCTGCCCGACGGCGCGCGGAACGCGAGGTCGGCGGTCCCGTTCGCCGCGTGGTACGTCCAGTACAGGCTCGCCCCGAGCACGGGGAGCGTGTTGCACCGCTCGAACGACCGCCCCGCCGGGAACGTCGCGTTCGCGCAGCCCTGTGCCGTGGCGCCGGCCGCGAAAAGAAGCGCGGCGGTGGCTACGAGGAGGAGCGACGCCGTGTGGCCTGACCGTGCCATGGTACTAGCTACTGCTAGAGCGCACGCACGCACGTACGTGAAGATCTTTGCTCGTGCCGGTTCCGAGGCAGCTAGCCGGAGGTGCAACTGTGTGGTGGAAGCGAATGTAGAGAGGGGGCTATTTGTAATACGGCGACGTGATATCCGGGGTACGTTGGAGGTCCGTGCACGGGTGGAAGCTTCAGGGTTGATCAAATTCTGCAATTTGGACTCTCGATAACATCGCACAAATCTAGTTCGATCCGCCGTACGTATCGATCTTTACTTCACATTTGGTGGACAAGCGAACAAGAGATCGCCACTGAATCGCAGTTGCAACAAGTCAACATTTGGAGTACTACCCTGGAAGGAAACGTGGGACTTCCAGGCGGAAGGCTCGAAGGCTTTGGATTAACGGAGTAATTTTCTATCTAAAAAAATCAACGGAGTAAATCCCATCAGCTAAGTAAACCTCTTTCCGCGTTGACATCGTGCCGGATGAGACGATCATCCACCCCACGTGTAATCTGCCGTGCGTTAGGCACGTCGCTTTCTCGGAACACATTAGTTTGGTCGGGACTTGCTGTGGTGCAGCCACCAGAAGAAGTCGACACGTTCCCGTAAACACATTTGCGACTGCTAGTTGCGGACGCACGCAGTTGCGCGGCCGAAATTGTGGGAACGACCGACAGGTGCAGTGCCCGTTACGTCCGTCCGTACACGCCGTAGCAGGCCATTCGTCCTCCTGCTGCCACATTCGTCTTTTTTTTTTTGAACAAGGGGAAGTACCTCGAAGGGTCCAGACTGCATTAAGCGGTGGTATTACAAGTTACAGCATGGACCAAAGAAACATAGGAAATTACAACCAGGCTCCTGACAATTATGAAAAAGGACCTTAACTAAAAATTGGGGAAAACAATCAGGTCCTTCACCACCGAACACTAGCAGAACGTTGCAGCGGCCGTCAGCTCCATCGCCAGGGACGTAACCACTTGGAGACAAAGCAAAGCGAGAACCCACCGCAGAGCTGAAGAAGGGCCTCCACCATGGCTCACCAGCCTGGAGGTTTAAGCTTTGGTGCAACCAGCACCGGAGCACGGAGTGACCCCGTCGGCCAAGAATAACAGAGGCGAGAGCTCGTCTCCATTGATACACTCCGCAGATCGCAGCCAGAAGATCTCCCCGTGGAACTGCAGAACCCGTATGCATGTTCTTCCTCCCGCAACTGTAGCGGCAAAGAGGAACAAGCTCCTCGGCTCCAGAAGTTCCACCGCAAATCCTAGCCTTCCGCTGACCAACTAAGAACACCAATCCGCCATCAAACTCGGAGCTTATGCCACTAGCTCGAGGAGGCAGATCGAAAGAAAAGATGCAGCAAAAGACCAGGGGCATGGCCTTATGCAGGAAGCCAGCAGAGCTCCTCTCAGACGCCATCTCCAACCACAAGAGCTCAGCTTCACGAAGAGGAAGAACAGCCTGAAGGCAGGGCTGGCCACCAAGCCCCAACTCCATACTTCCGATGCGAACCTTATTAGGAGAGATGCGCAGCTCCGTCCACTTCGCATGCAACACCACCTGCCACCAGCAGGTCGCAGCTAAGAGGAAGAAGGCAGCGGCGCAGCAGATCTGGACGCGAAGATCTGCCGTCCTACTCTCACACAACACCTGGGCAACAACAGGAAAACAAAAAAGCAAACCTACCACTACTATAAACATCCCAAGCTACGCATCCTCGACTACGCCGGACGGCAGCGCCGCCGGAGTAGAGAGGGGAGCGAGCCGGGGGGAAAGCTGGGGTGTAGAGACGACTCTCAACGGGGGCAGAGAGGGAGAAGAGTTGACTTCAAATCTGCCACATTCGTCTTTAGTTTCTTTTTTTCATTGAAATCATGTTTGCGGGGTTCAGTTTTCAACACAGCGTGCCCATGCAGTTGCATGCAGGCCAACAAACAACCAAACGGGGAATGATTAGGGCTCACTCGAGCGAGAATTAAGTTAATTCTCACTCAAATGGCATCAGTTCCATGTGCAACTCTCAAATCTGAGTTGCACATGCAACTCTGAAATCTTGGGGAAAATATGAGTTGCAAACCATGCACTAAATAAGAACCCGCACGAATCACGATGTAAATCTAATAGGATTCGAGTTGAGTGAGATCTAACTTAATTCTCACTTCAGTGAGAAATAGCAAAACCGTTCTTTTATAAAACGAAACATTGATAACCTAGAGCGACAGGTTAGCTACATGGGACGGCTAGCAGCAAGGGACAGAGTAGACTACCACGACTTAGAAAGGAACTTGGCCAGCAGTTTCTTGCATGTCGCTTCTTGAGTTGGTGATCACTCCTTGTCGTCCCACGAACATGGCACCAGTGTCAGCCGATGCGCAAAAGATCTCAGCACAGCTTGTTTAGCATCTGAACGTTCTTATCGATGAGCTTGCCAGAATCTTTCATTGATCCAGTTCCAGCACCATCCTCCTGCAGATGTCTCGAACCCCTGGCCAGTTTTTCCCTAAAAGCATATGTCATTGGGTAATTTCTATAAGGACCAAACAACATCAATGTAAACCATATTAATCTGTGAGTTTTTGTTTTCACTGAGCTACCATCTAGCAATGGACCCAAGTCTGAACCAACCTGTACACCAAGCAGATTTGAAACAACATGCCAGCCCAACTTAGCTACAAATCAACCAAAAAAGAGGTGGTGACAAGATTCTGGTTGAGAGTAAAACAGACAGGACAAGTCATCAACATTCCTACGCTTGGGCAAGTTAACCCTGGTTAAAATGTTATTATTAGCCAGGAGCCACAGGAAAACATGCAAGTGAGGTGGGAGTTTAAGACCCCAAACAGCAGGAGTATGGATAGGAACAATCCCTCTATCATTGACAACTGCATAAAATGACCTAACATTATAAGTACCACGGGAGTGAAATACCCAAATTAGGGCATCTTCATCGGTTGATAAAGCAACAGTGCTCACCAGCTGACAAAGCTCCAGCCAACGAAGGTATCCTTCAGGAGAAACATTTCTCCTGAAGGTTAACTGCAATTCACCCCCCCCCTAACAAGCCTGGGCCACAGTGATTTCTGGTTCATTGGAGATCTCAAAAAGATCCCAAAAGCAAACAATAAGGCTACAAGAAACAATCCATACAACACTCCAAATTTTTACTTACATTCTATTACCCACTTTTCACCTAAAACCACACTTGGCAACTCGAGCAACCCACATCACACCCTTCCAGAAAGAGGAGCTGATGGAGGGAACTACAGAGAAGATGTTTGGGTTAGGTTCATACCTCAAATCAATGATTTTCCTCCAGATTTTGTCAAAATCCAGATGATAGCTTTTTATCCAAGAAGCCAACAAGCATGGGTTGAAGTCTCCAAGATTTTGGACACCAAGGTCACCAAATTATTTTTTCATTGAAACAAGCTCCCAATTTGCTAAATGGTACTTTTTGTTCCCCTAAGTGTCACTCCATAAGAAGTGAGCGTTCTGAGAGTTAATTGATTTGATAGCCCATTTAGGAAATTTGAGGACTGAGAGAAGGTACATAGGTATGCTGGCTATGCAGGCATTGACAAGAACAAATGTACTCTGATAATTTAACAGCTTACCTCTCCAACCAGCAAATCTTTTAAAGATTTTATCAATCACACATTGAAGATCTTCTTGTTTTTAGCTTAGAGAAGTGGAGTGGGACCTCCAAGATATCTGCAAGGATCAACATGAATTGTCATCACGTCAGATTTGTGATATATGATTCTCATCCTAGACATGTTTTCAAAGGAAAATAGTAACCATTTCAAATTTCTAGCATAATCCAGATTTTCCTTAAGGAACAAGATGGTATCATCAACGTATTGGGGGCTGATAACACCCCCAGGAACCACTTGGGGAAGCATGCCTTGAATCATACTAGCATTAGCAGCTTTAAAAAGCATTTTGGAAAAGACATCAGCAACTAAATTAAAGAACATAGGTGAGATAGGGTCTCCTTGTTTCAAGCCTTTTCCTACTTTAAAGTAGGAGTTATTCTCATCATTTACTCACACATAGCCCCACAAGCAATGATTTAATCCACTAGCTAATAACAATACCAAAATCCCTAGAATGAATCATTTCATCGAGGAAGTCCCAGTCAACCCCGTCATATGCTTTTTCATAATCAATTTGTAGAATCAAGGCAGATTTCCCCTAGTGTGGGCAGCATGAATTAATTCATGCGCTGAGACTACACTCCCAAGGATGAATCTACCCTTAATGAAGGCAGTTTGGTTGCTTGACACCAACCTAGTACCCACTAGAGATAACCTGTCAGTAATAGCCTTAGAAATGTTTTTTAAACTGCAGTCACCTAGGCTTATAGGCCTAAATTTCCTCATTTCTTTGGCATCAGGATCTTTAGGGATAAGGGTAATGATTTCATAGTTGAGTCTGGCAACAGATAAATGTCTTTTTTCAAAGTCCCTAACAAGGGCCATAAGGTCAAACTTAATTAAATCCCAAAATTTCTGGTAGAAAAGGAAAGAAAACCCATCAGGGCCAGGGGCACCATTAGCATAAGAGCCAAATACCGCATACTTGATTTCTTCCACGGAGAAAGTTTTGTGTAAAAGATCATTTTCCTCGATAGTAACCAGGTGAGAGGGTTCCCAGAAAACAGGACCAAGGGATAAATTAAGCCTATGTTTAGAATCAAACAAGTTTTTGTAAAAATCCAAGGCTACCTTAAGCATGTCTTTATTATTATCCACAAGGCCATCAGGATCTTCTAAGACAGCTATTTGTTTTTTCCTTCTCCTTTGGTTGGCTAAAGCATGGAAGTAAGAAGTATTTCTGTCACCTTCCTTGATATACTTATCCCTAGATCTTTGCCATGCCTTAGTTTTCTCAAATTTAAGGAGATTATCTGGGTCAGCTTGAATTTGTTTCATCCTACCTTTCTCCTCTAAAGAGAGGAGGCATGCCTCTGAGAAGGTGTCCAGGATGTAAAATTCTTGCATGAGGTCACTTTAAATTTCCACTCTGTACTAGCCAATACCCAATCAAGAGTAGCCATGATGGGGAAATCTTGATTGTTTGACCAAGTAAAGCTCTTATTAGCTAGTTTAAAGTCAATGAGGGCCCATCTATTAATCCAACCATTAAACAGTAACGTCCGATTAGGATTGACCATCCCATTATTTTTTTCATCAACACCTCTAACCATGTTAAAGTCACCTCCTAGGAGGGTGGGAGAGTAGTGTGTTCCATTACATCATGAAGTTCAGCAATGAACCGCATTTTATGTTCTAGATATGGGGTACCATACACCACAATCAGTTGCCATGTAAAGTCCTCAAGATTATCTTTCACAGTGACAGACACATAGAATTCAAAATAAGACTCAAAATCTAAAACCTGTCCTTTTTAAACCCTACAAGAATACTTCATATCAGGTAGGACAAACCAAGAAATATCATTGGGGCTAGAGATGTAATTTAGAAAGTGGTCAGTGAAGGTCATTTTCTTATTTTCCAAGATCCCAACAATGTCCAGTTTATACTTGCAAATAAAATAAGCTACAGCTTGTTTGCAGCCAGGTTTCCGTGTGCCTCTGTTATTCTGTATTCCTCCTGTCATTGGAATGTTGTTTTTGTTTTCCGTTAGTCACCAAGGTCCAAGGTGTGCTTTGAATACCATATTTAGGGTCAGGCAACTGACCCAAAGTATGACGA
Organism: Alopecurus myosuroides; assembly: GCA_028641055.1. Taxonomy (NCBI): domain Eukaryota; kingdom Viridiplantae; phylum Streptophyta; class Magnoliopsida; order Poales; family Poaceae; genus Alopecurus; species Alopecurus myosuroides. Next base: position 266,091,996 of record CM054062.1, read on the forward strand.
GCAACAGCCTTATGACAACTAGATGTAAGAGCAGGGAACTGCTCACTAGATCCTATGTAAATTGATGCGGGAAGAGAAACAATAGAGTTATCAGTAGCAAATTTGTGGTTGAGAGCAATCTTATCATGAACTAATTTTTGAATAATACTGGCCTCATCAGCATTGTTAGGGCCACAAATAATGTCCACAAAATCTAGCATATCGCCAAGGATACTAGGATCAAGGACATCAAATGAATTACCTTTGAAGCTAGGAGATATCTCCAGATTCTTATTCATCTAGTATTTTTTTTAGCTTTCTCAACAATATTCTGATTGCCATGATTTCTTGCACTTCTTCTGGTAGCCACAATAGGGCCCCATTTTGAGTTCTTGACTGGAAGGTTTTTCCGAGGAGGGGGAACTGATGCCTCATCCAAGAAGGGGAGTAGAGTTCTCTTCACACCACTCAAGTTAGTAACACGGACATTACCCAAGCATTAACTGCACTCCTCTACCTCATCACGGTCATCATCATCAGAGTCCATGTCTTCCCGTAGGAGCTTGCAGTAGTCTAATTTTGATTGAGGAGGACCTCACCTTAAGGATGCATTCAGTTTCCACAACATCAACACCAATATGTACAAGTTTCATAAAATGACCTTCCCAATCCCAAACTCCACCATCAAATTTACCATAATCAAGCTTATCTGGAAGAGACCCAAGGGGTCTCTTGCAGGAGAGTGGAGAAGCGAACCCATGACAACTCACACATTCATCATCCATCACTCTCTTCCCATTGTCAGTGTGTGGAGCATTGATGGATGAGAGAGAAAGTTGAGGAGCAGGAGGTTGTTTTGAATAAGCAGGAGCTATATCATTCTTCACTCAAAGATAAGCATAGCATAGAAATGAAAGGCAAAAGGTTTTCCTTAATTCATTAATAGAGAAGGAGTTTGGAACAATGTTTTAGCTACAAGGAATGGAGGTGCCTTCTCCGATCAACTAGCCTACTCTCCCAAAATTAAAAGACCCGAGTGTTTGGCGCCCGCCAAGACCCAATTTCTAGCTTCCGATTTGACCTTAGCAAAGTTGATTGTCGGCATCGTGCTCGTATTCTGGAAGGTTCTTGCATTTCATTCAAGCCAAAGCTCCCAAGTGACAAGAATGAAGAGGTAGGCCAAAGCCTTTCTTCGGCCATTATGGGAAAGGTTAGTCGTCGTCCACCACTCCTCCACATCCCCGTAGGTATGCCACGAAGAAGGATCGAAATCCTCAAGGTGGAGCCAATCTTTGATCATGGTCCATATCCGGATGGAGTACCGACATTTGAAAAGAAGGTGGCTAACCATTTCATCATGGCAGCGACAAAGGGAGCATACTCTCCCATTCGGCCACCCGTGCCTTTGCAGGCGATCCGCCGTCGCCGTCCAAACACGGTCTTAGATGATAAGCCAAGAGAACATTTTACATTTCGGAGGCGTCCAAACCTTCCATACAACGGAGTCCATACAAGACTTGATGGTGCCGGCGAATTGGGCATGGTATGCCGAGGAGCATGAGTACGTGTAACACCCGGGGAATTTTTTCCCCCCTAATAAATATGTTGCTTGTTTTTCTTTTCTTTGCATAACATGGCATAATGCATCATTATTCATTTAAAACTTGCAATCAAATTAAATTTCATCAAGTCCAATTTTCTAAAAAAATCTGGAATTCATTTGATGCATAAAATCTGTTTTTATTTGTGCCCAAACTCTTTCTTAAAATTAATAAAAGGAAAAAAATGTTTTGAGAGAGGGAGAGAAGCAGCCCAAACCAGCCGGCCAGGCCCAAGGCCCAGCCGAACCAGTCAGCCACCGAAACCCTAGTTCCCTCCTGCCTTTTTCTGTTCCCACCCCTCCTCTTTTGCAGCCGCCCTCCCTCTTTTCTCTGTTTTTGCGGTTGGGTCCTCCCCAGCTCTCTCCCAGAAACACACACAACACCAGACAGCACAACGCACGGGAGTCCCAAACCCCGCACCTGTCGATCCCCTTCCTCGTGGCCCTCCCAGACGCCGCCGCCTCCCTCTCGCTCGTGCGCCGGCTCCCTTCCCCGTCCCCAAGCTCCAGCCAAGGCGGCGCGGGCCTCACCTTCCTCACCTCGCGCCCGAGCTCCCTTCCCTCCGGCCTGTCATCCCCTGCAACTCGCCGTCCTCTGCAGCTCCCCGACGAGCCCTACTCCGGCGCCTTCTCCTGGTCCCCGACCCCCATGGCCAGGGCGCATCCGTCTCCGATGCCTCCACGTCGGGCCCCTGCTGCTCCCTTTCCCCCTCTCTCCATTCCTCATGGACGCCGTCCTCCTCCATTGCATCTCCGGCCGGCGTGCCTCAGCTCCGTCCCGCCATGGCCGTGCCTAGCCTCGGCCCTGTTGCGCCCCGACCTGATGGTGTTCCCGCGACCGAGCGCCACACCTCCGTCCTCGACGAAGTCAAGCACGTCCCCACGCCCCTGCTCGTCATCGACAACCGTGCTCTGCCCCGACCCGAGTGCCTCCATGGCCGACAGCACATCCACTGTCATGTGCTCCTATGTTGCAGCTGCTGCCCCGAGCCCATCCGCCCAACTCATTTCCTGTGCAAGATTGGCGCTCCGACACATGCTCGGCGAAATGCCTATGCGGGTCTCGTCAGCCCGCAGGCGCCCGTGTTGTTGTGTTCGCCTCCATGAACTGTTCGTGTTGCCGTCCGCACGCTTCCCATTTGGCGCTGCTCCATTGTCGTGCCATGTTCATGAATGTCAAGATCTTCGGTAGATAGCACACCAAGCTCGTCAACGATGCATCAACAAGAACCACCATGAACAACTACCGCTACCCCGACCCATACCTCGTCGCCAAGTTCCTCCTCGAACGGAGACCGCCAAGATCCCACCGACAAGGTCTTCACCGCAAAGATCCTCGTGACGGAACCTCGACAAGATCCTACCATGTCCGCTTTGCGTTGGCCGCCTTCGTGCGCGTCCATGAATTTCTCATCGTCCGGAGATGCGGCACGATCACCTCCGACCCCGAACACGATGCGGTAGCGGCTCGCCCACGACTACTACGACTACATCGACTTCGGACGTTGAACGACTACTTCGACGACGATGATCGTGTGGTTTGAGAACGACTACTTCCCCTACTTCCTCCACGTTCCGAAGTTTCCGGCGTTAACCTTGAAGATCATCTCTCCAACGTGCGAACCCAAAACCCAACCCTATACCTATATGGCTATTTTCTAAATGTCATCTGTATCGTGCATATTAAATCATTCATGTGTTGCATTGCATCTTGTGGGTGCGGGTAATAGTAATATCATCTAATAACTAAATATGAAATGAGTTGGGATAATTAAATATTGTTCCGGTTCCATTTAAAATTGCATAGCTCATCTTTATATTATCTTGCCATGTTAAACAACATTTAATCTTGATGGGTAGATAAATAACTCGAACCTCCTAAATTAGATGTTGGGCTTCCGGCTCAATTTAAATTGATTTAATTGCATAAATCATAACTAATTCATTTTAACTCCAAATTTGAAAAAGTAAAATATGTTTTCCAATCAAAATTCTCTAAGCTTTGCAAATATCAACTTTGTTTCCTGTTTTGCCTAATTAAAATTGGAGTAATAATTCAATACTTTAATTACACCTTTTAAATTGCAAAATTAATAACTTGGGCAATTCAAATCCAAATCCAACATGTAAAATATGGTTTCCATGCAAAATTGAATACGCTTTCCAAATACGAACTTTGTTTTCTATTTTGAATAAATTAAATTGCTGAAAACAACTATTTCTTAATTAATGCATTTAAAATTGTCAATTTAATAACTTGCTCATTTTAAATCCATTTTCAACAAATGAACTATGTATTCCATCTAAAATTTTGTGTTCTTTCCAAATATGAATTTTGTTATCTGTTTTGAACATTTAAAATTGGTGAAAACAACAAATGTTTGTTTAAATCATTTAAAATGCCAAAGTTCATAACTTAACAAATAAAATTCCAAACTTGGTAAACAACATATCAAATTGAAGCTATTGTTGTTTTCTTATTGTTTTCATCATCCATGCATCATTCTAATCAACTTTCACATGATGGTTATTTGTAGATCATTTAATTCAACATTAATTCATGGGCTTTTCCATATGCAATCCAAATTGCATATGGGCTCATTTAAATATGTTTACCATGTCAACTAGTTTATCTTTGATGCATCCTTAAACTTGTCATGCATCCATATCTTGATCATGCTGGATCTTTTGCCGTAGAAGTAATTGTTGCATCCGGTGTTTGTTCTAGTTCGTTGCTTCTTCGCGGATAGGACGTTGAGATGATGTGAGCAACGACAAGTTCTGCGGATGTACCTCTACTTGCTGGATTCCAGGCAAGTATACCCACTTGCTACCTATGGCTGCCTTTCATCACTTGTTACCGATTCTTCCCGTTGCCTTTATTCTAGCCTTATGATTCGATGCTTGTGTCTCGATCCTATTATATGTTTACCTTGCAACCATGATATAGCCTTCCTTCCACTTCCTATTAACCGTTGTTTGTTTACCCTGTTGGCCTTGTGTCGTAGTTGCATGCTTAGTGTTGTTTGCGCTCTAGTCCTGTTGTCCTTTGTTCTATCACTTGTTTAGTTGATAGTTGGGCTTGTCTTAATCAACAACATGTTAATATTTTGGGTAATAATAATTTGATGATAAGGCACCGGCAGGAGGCCCGGCGTGGTTTTGAGGCCTGCTAGTGTCGACCTTAATTAGGAAAAGGGTCTTGTCCTTCGATCCATGATGAGCGCACTAACCGCATGTGGGAAGCGAGTATGGGCGCCCCCCGCAACTCTGATTCGATTCGCATCTCGTCCAAATCGCCACACTTAGTTCGGGCTTTCCATTTGATGCATGCATATCCAGGTGCGAGCCCTTGGCGCCAGGGTGGAACTTTTGTAGTCGGCATTTAGGGCGGCGTGGTCTTACAGTGCTATGAGGGTCCCCCTTTTCTTCGTGGGGGATCGATTAGCCGCGCACGCACAGCACGTGGTTCTTTGGGCTTGATGCGAAGAAGAGTTGGGTTGTGTTGAGTGTCTCGCTTGGTGGAAGTGCATTTCCATCTGGCGGGTCATTCTTACGTGTACGGCCAAATTGGTGCATCCCTGCAGGGTTAAATCTTCTCGAGAAGCCGTGTTGTCCGGGGTTATGGATGACTTGGTGAAAGTGCTGGCTAACAAGTACTCAGACAACTTACACTTAACGATGATAACTTGACTAGTAATATAGATTGCCTCCACCATAAAAATGAATGTCACCTTAATCAACCGCGTGAGTTTCCTTGGGTTGCTTCCTTAGTAGGGGGTAACATTGGATGGGTATTGTTTGGTGAGTAGTTGTAGTTGGTTATGATACGCTATCTTATCCCTCTCTTTTAGCCGGATGTTGTCGCGCGTCTCTGTAGTTAGTTAGTGCAGCCCGCTGCCGCTTCTTTGCAATAATCCCTTCCTTTCCGTTGTACCCAAAGTATTTGTATCTTGTGATAATTGGTTACGCTGGTATCTTGTGAGTATGGGTTATCCACTTGCCAGTACTTAACCGTACTGACCCACGAATCCATTTCGTGGCTGCATATTCCACATTGCAGTCAACAGGTTTGAAGTCCGACGACGTTATCTTGGGAATCCCTCCGGCTTGGCCTGGGCAGGGATTGGACGCCTTCGGTTATCTTCAGGACTCTTAGTCCAATTTGTATCTTGTCCGTAGTCGGACACTATGTTGTTTCTTCGGCTGTCATTTGGATCTTTGTATTGTATCAGTTGTATCCTTGACTCGTTTGAGTCGTCTTGTATATACCTCTCTGTTGTTGTTGTGGATTATTCGTGAACTGTTGTAATTTTCTCACAAGTGGCAACCTGGAATCGGTTATTATGTGGATTTTGGCGGAAATGCTGAAATCTGCATAGTGCTCGATCTCGGGGCGTCATAGTACGAGCCTTCAGAAGTGAGCTTCCATGAGATGGTGTCTGGGGTGTTGTCCGTGAGAGTTAGCTGCAAGGTGTGGCCCCATAGCACGGTGAATTCTTGGAGGTGTCGAACCGAGAGGCCATCTGAAGTGTCTAACTGATGGATCCACGCGTCATTTGTGATAGCATTTCGGACCGACCAGTTCTTCCTCTTAGATAGGGCATAGATGGAGGGGGCGATGCATTTGGGGCTCAGCCCGCCCGCCCAAGGGGAGTTCCAGAAGCTTGATGTGCTACCATTGCCAATTGTGACTTTAGTTAAGGCGTAGAACAACTCCATATCATCATTGTTGCATGGATTTTCTAATCCGACCCACGGCTTACCGGGCATCGTCCAAGCAAACCAAGGCCAACGGAGCCGCAATGTCGTTCCAAACTTTTCCATGTTTATAATACCAAGACCTCCAAGAGAGGTTGGACGGCAAACCGCTGGCCAGTTAACCTTGCATTTACCGCTGGTAGCCTTTTCGGTGCCCGCTGATACGTCATAAACGTATCCCTAATTTGTGATGCTCCATGATGATATTATGCTAATTGCTACATGTTTTCTCCCTTCTTTATGTCATTTTTATCGATTTTCCGGACTAACCTATTGACAAGATGCCACAGAGCCAGTTCCCTATTTTCTGTTGCTTTTAGTTTCGGAAAAGTTGTTCTGAAAATATTCTCGGAATTGGAAAGTTCGAAGCCCGGAAGTCCTATTTTCCCCGGAAGCATCCAGAAGACCGAAGAGGAGACGAAGAGGGGCATCAGGGGGCCCACACCATAGGGTAGCGCCCCCCCTTGGCCGCGCCAGGGGGTGGTGTGGGGCCCCTGGACCTCCACCGCCTCTGCCCTTTTGCCTATTTAATCCCCCCGGATGGAAAACCCTAAGCACCTGATCGAAAATCCCGAAAAGTTCTGCAACCGCCGTCGTCGTCAACCCTAGATCGGGAGGGTTCTGGAGCTGTTTTCCGGCACCCTGTCAGGGAGGAAATCATCACCGGAGGCTTCTGCATCACCATGCCTGCCTCTGGAGTGATACGTGAGTAGTTCATCCCTGGACTACGGGTTCATAGCTGTAGCTAGATGGTTGTCTCCTCCTCGTATGCCTCCATGTTTAGATCTCGTGAGCTGCCTATCATGATCGAGATTGATCTTATGTAATTCTATATGCTGTGTTTGCTGGGATCCGATGAATATTGACCTTATGCCAAGTTGATTATAGTCTTTATTGCATATGTTATTTGTGATCTTGCATGCTTTCCGTTGCTAGTGGTTCCTCTGGCCAAGTAGTTGCTAGTGACTCCAAGAGGGAGTATTTATGCTTGATAGTGGGTTCATGCCTCCTTGTTGCCTTGCTCGAGTGACAGAAACGTGAATAGGGAAGATGTGTTGTTGCCATTAGGGAGAAGACAACGGTGAGAGTGCCCGCATGCATAATCATTTCTTACATTACACACTTTGTTTAATGTAATTATCTGTTGCTTGCAACTTAATACCTAAGGGGGTTCAGATGATAACCTGAGGGTGGACTATTAGTCATAGATGCAGATGGATGTCGGTCTATGTATCTTGTTGTAATGCCCGCACTAAATATCATAGTGATCTTCATGTTATATTGTGCACTACGGTGCAACCTCTATTTGACAATTGCCCAGCTGTAATTTCTTCACCCAGCATGCTATCTTTTATGGAGATACACCACTAGTGAAACTATGAACCCCGGTCCATTTTCCACACTGTTAAACAAACCACAACAATTTCCCGCTTTCTTTACTTACTGCAAGCATACACTGTTTTCCACACTATATGTCTAATCTTTGTTTTCAGTAAGACCGGTGAGATTGACAACCTCACTGTACCGTTGGGGCAAAGTATTTTGGTTGTGTTGTGTGAAGGTTCCACGTTGTTGCTCACACCGGTGAAGCGCCAGCACCACCATCAGTGGCATCAACCTTCTGAAGATTCTCTTTCTCCTACTGGATTGATAACCCTAGTTCTTAACTAAGCTGAAAACTCCTACCGTTGTGCTCATCACACCCTCCTCTTGGGGTTCCCAACAACACATAGCACCCGCCCATAGGAAACCCCTAATAATTTTTTGGATGGCAAGGAGCGTCTCTCGCGGAATCTCGACAGCTGTGAGGGCGTAGATGGTTTGAGAAGTGAGGACTGATTTAACGAGAGCCTTCTGACCCGTCATGTTGAAGTGCTTCCCCTTCCAAGGAGCAAGGCAACCGGCTGCTTTGTCTTCGAGATATTGGAAGTGGTTTCTACTCAACCTTTTAAGCGCAAGTGGTAGGCCAAGGCACTTCATAGGGAACGTCGTGGTTGCCGCTGGAAGATCATGAAGTATGTCGTTGAGGTCAAGGTCATTGCAACGGATAGGGGCAACAAGGATTTTCTCGAAGTTAGTCATGAGTCCTGTGACGGTACCGAAGTTATTAAGTATGCGGGCAAGCGTGGATATGTCCTTTTTTATTGGATTCATGAAAATGGCTGCATCGTCATCGTAAAGAGATGTCCTAAAGTGAATCCCCTTTCTAGGAAGGCGATGGAGTAGGCCTTGGTCGGTGGCGATTTGGAGGATCTTTGTAAAGGGTCACTGGCGATGTCGAATAGCAGCGGGGATAGCGGATCTCCTTGGCGCAACCCACGCCCATGCTTGATAGGGTTACCCGGGATACCATTAAGGAGGACTCTCGAATATGAAGTGGATAAGATCGCCGCCAACGAATCTCGAAAACGTGGCGGGAACCGAAGGTGTTGAAGGAGTTCAAGGATATAATCCCATCGGACATGATCAAAGGCCTTTCTTATGTCCAACTTGAATAGAAGAGCTGCCTTTTTACGACGGTGGAGCCACCTCGCGTAGTTCCGAACAAACATAAAATTATCATGGATGCTTCTCTTTTTGATGAAGGCACTTTGTGCAGGAGATATAATTTCGTTCATGTGGGGAGCCAACCTCCTTGAGAGGATTTTAGTCAAAATTTTAGCAAAACCGTGGATGAGGCTAGTAGGTCTAAAATCAGTGATCTCTTCCGCCCCATCTTTCTTTGGGATGAGCACAATGTTTGCCGTATTTAGCCAATGTAGATTTCTTGTTTCGGAGGGCGGAGAAGTGGTGCATCACCGCCATAACGTCGAATTTAATGATCTCCCAACAAGACTTAAAGAACTTTCCATTGAAGCCATCCGGCCCCGGATCCTTGTCGGAAGGCATGTCCATAATCGCCTCTTTAACCTCCACTTCCGAGAACGGGTCATCAAGCTTCAATAGGTTAAACGTAGGTAGGTTCAAGGAATCCCAATTGAAGGAGCGGGAACAAACCCCCGGCCGACCAATGACCGTTGTGAACTGGACTTGTGTCACTTATTGTTTTTCTTCATGAGATGTAACCCACCCTTGGTTATGCTGTAGCTTGGAAATAAAATTCTTTCTCCTTCTCGAGTTGACCTTTCTATGAAAGAACTTGGTGTTTGCATCTCCGTCTCGTAGGTTGTTAATTCTAACTCTTTGTTTCTTTCTCGCTCTCTCGAGGGCGGCAAGGCCGATGACTCTTCTTTTAATTCTAGATCTAATGTCCCTCTCCTCCGGCGAAAGTTGCCTTCCCTCCATTGCCAAGTCAAGGTGAAGGATTACGTGGAGGTCCATGTGTAGTTGAATCTTGGCGTTAGAGAAATGACTTCTACTCCAAAGCTTTAGGCGCTTGCCAGTGCGGATGAGTTTGTCGTGGAGGATGTTGTAAGGCTCAAAGTGGGGGGAAGGTTCATCCCAAGCCTTTTGAACCACCTCGTAGAACCCCGGCATAGTGGTCCAAAATTCTTCGAATCTAAAAGAGCTCGGTTTCCTAGGACCATGACACGAAGCAAGAAGAAGGGGGCAATGGTCTGTGAATGAGGATGAAAGGGCTTGAAGGATGTTCTCGTCATGAGTAGTGTCCCATTCTTCATTGGAGAAGAAGGCATCTATCTTCGACATGGTGGGGATGTTGCGCTCATTTGACCAAGCGAACTTGCGGTTTTGTATGCGGATCTCCTTGAGGTCACAACTATTCAGGGCGTCCCGGAATCTTCTTATCCGACCCCTATCAATATTAAGGTTGTTCTTATCTCTTGCTCGGTAGATTTGGTTAAAGTCACCAAGGGCTACCCATTTTATTCCCGTGGGAGGCTTGAGGGCTCTCAGCTCGTTGAAGAAATCATCCTTGAGAGAGCAATCCGTCGGACCATAAACGACCGTTATCTTGAATGTATCGCCATCATGTTTCGAAGTGACCATCGGCGAGAGAGAGCATAGCATAGCACTTAACAGTCGTGAAGCTAACAGATAAATATAAGATAGCACGGATGTGACAGTAACAAATACGAACTGCAAGGCCATATAGCCTGAACAGAAAACAAGAAACCCTTGGCGATTTCAGAATAAAATGAAGCAAACAAGAAACCCCTGTCATGGGGGAGAAACACATGCAAGGTGATGGTGACGGGACACACATGATGATTTAGATCGGACGAAGTCATATCAGAGCATCACCTATGTATGTTGCCAAACCTATCTATAAGATGGGACATATAGACTTCACCCACTATGTATGTTGCAAAAGCACACCTTAAGATAGGTCCCACATGTTAGAAAAAATCAGAACATAAAAAATATAAATATAGCATTACCTTATAAGAAATATTGTATGTTTATTACTTTGTGCACTATAGCTGTAAAAGTATTACTATTTTATTCCTTATGGGTTGTCTACAAGCTTATGGGTGACCTATAAGCTTTTTCCTTATGGACAAGCCTATGGATAACTGCCACTATGTATAAAGTTGTCCATAAAGACTACTTTTTTCTTATGGACTACATAGTGGATGCCCTCATGCAACACACGGCTGAGGTTGCAAGTATGGATTGTGCAAGTGGAATGGCGTTCTTCGCGAAGGCCGACGATCACCATTACGCCACATAGCTTGCCTTCCAAATGAAAACTAGCACGACACCGCAGTGGAAGCTATCTCTTCTGAATCTGCAGGGAAAAATTTCCAAATGAAAACTAGCACGACACCGCAGTAGAAGCTATCTCTTCCGAATCTGCAGGAAAAAAAAACAACGTGCACCAGGCTTTGCCGCGTCATCCACTTATTGGTCTACTTAGGAGAATATACCAGATTACCGCCCCTCACAGGGTTCGAACTCTGGTCGCCAGGTGCACCACTGTGACCATAGCCATTGGGCCAACAGACTGTTCTCATTAAGTATACGTAAGACCGGTCTATAGTAGTTTGAAATTGCCCACATAATAGGTGAAGCAAGCTGTACTGTTTTTCTATTGCTAGCCCGAGCAGAAGCAGTTGCAGAATGGCTGGCCATGTGCGTACCGCCGTAGCTGCTCACCTGCCGCTGTCACCTTCGTCTTGACTTTCCGGTGATCGATGGTCACAGGAACAGGCTTACTGAGTAACTCCTTTTTTTTCAACTCGACTGGCCCAACTGTCATCGCTGCAACAACGCCGCCACGTGACGAACTGACGATGACGCTCCTAATAACAAAGATATATGCTGCACGCTGCCCGGCACGGAACGGGAAGCATATCTGCAGAGGGAAACTGAGCGTCGGGCATCTCCAGTCGCCCTCCCAGAGCCCCCAGGCGGCCTTTTTACCGCCGGAAGCGGCGAATAGCGTCGTTTCCGTACCAGGCTGGCGTGGCGGGCGGTAGCGAGGGGACGCGCCGCAGTAAATGCCCGGCAGCCTATAAAATCCTCTCCGCCGCTCGCCGCGCTCGCCATTCTTCCACCTCGCTGCTCGCTCACCCTTCCTCCTTGGCGCTCTCCTCTCTCCCCGTGCTCTCTCTTTCCTCCTCGCAGCAGATGGCCAACTACGACGGCGCCGTCGCGGCCAACGGCTGGATTCGCCGTCACCTTCGCCGGAACGAGGCGTGGGCGCTGTACCGGGCGGGCTACCCGTGCCCGCCGGACATGCGCCTCCCGAGCTCCGGCGGCGGGCAGCCTCGCTGGACCCTCAGCGTGGGCGGGGTGCCCGTGCCCCCGATCCCTTCAACGGACGCGGAGTTCCGGCAGGCAATCGCCGAGGTGCGCCAAGGCCTGCCGGCGGACGAGGCCGCACGGGCAGGACGCCTTTTGGTGGCAGGAGCTCCAGAGCCGCCGCGACGCCGACCTCGCCTCCAAGGGCAACAACGGCCCTGTCGAGGGCCGCGCCAACAGCCACGGGCGTAGGCGCTGGTGGGGAGGCCAGCACCGCACTCTAGAGTGGGTGCTGGATTACATCCACGCCGGCAACGAGCCTCGGCTGGAGATGCCGCCCCGCGCGCAGTCGTGGGCACCGCGGCGGATGGGCGGCGGCTCGTCGTCGGCTACATCGTCCTCCTCCGGCACGCATTCTCTCTCTCTCTCACCCCTCCCCTTCTAAACCCCGGCGCGGCTGTCCCCAGGCGCACCGGCGGCGCCCTGCGCATCGGCGGGCCACGCCAGCGGCAGGAGGACGGCTTCGAGCGCACCGTCCGCCCGAAGACGGAGGTAGACGAGGACGAGGACGAATGGCCCGACCTCAAGTTCGCCGAGGAGCTGTCGTGCAACACGCTCCAGCCTGTCGCCGACGACATCGCCGAGGACTGGAGCCTGCGTGACAGCACCGCCTGCTCGCTGAGGCCGAGCAGCGCAAGGCGCAACGCGAGCAGGAGGTTGCCGCCAATGCGGCCCGCCGCCGCATTCCTCCCCCGCCGCAGACGAGGGAGATCCCCTACGTCGTGCTCGACCCCGACTCCGACGAAGAAGCCGAGGTCCTGCGAGCCCTCGCGGTGAGCATGTGGGGCGACTCCGGCGCGGGGACAAGCAACACTGGCTGCGGCTACCCGGCCAGGGAACGAGCAGGCGCGACGGCGACGGCCCGGACGACGACGACGTCGACTACAGGCAGGCCATTGCTGCGCGCCTAGGACTGAAGTAGTTTAGTTTTTTAGTTTAAATTCGTTGTTTTTAGTTTAACTTTGCGTCGAAATGTATGAAATTTGCGTGAATCAATAAAATGCGCCGAATTTCAAATCTCGAGTTTTTTCTGGCCGAAAGTTGGGCTCGGGGGCAACTGGGAAGCCTCCCCCAGGTTCCAGATTAGCGCCGTTTGGCGCCGCGACGGCCCCAAAACAGCGGCGTTTTGGGCGCAACGACTCGCAAATGGCAAGCTGATGGTGCCGGCGCGTGCGGTTGTCTGAAAAACATTAAGCAGCCCTGACCAGTGTGAATCGGGCTACTTTCTTGGAAGTAGGATCAGATAAATAAGTGAATAACCGTCAACTACATATAACAGGTGATATATACCCAGATGAGAAACACAAGTAGACCATGCAAAGGTTTGCAGAGCAGATGATCCATGGAGACAATTTTCCATAATTTTTATCTGCCAGGCCAACAAAATCCATCCATATGATAGTACCATTACGCAAGCAAACACCGCAAAATGCAGCAACAAAAAAACCTGGACCACAGGGAAAATACTCTAGATTTGTTTTCGACAATATCCAAATGCAAAATTTACATGCTCGAGGAGCTAGCTAGGTTTCCTGAGCATATATATCTGTTCCCCTCCTAATGCTGCTGTCTAGTATTTGGGCTTAACCAGGGCCTGACAGCACGAAGCTAAAGCATCTGACCCATCGAGAATGGGTGGGAGAGTGAAAGGAGGGAGAACGCCGCCTTTGTCATGCGCAAAGGTCAAGGCATTCCCAGCAGCCAGAGTGTGCGCCATTGCACTCTGCTGCTTGTTCAGCCCCTCCATGATGCATGAGAATGCTGCAAAGGTGGCGCAGTTCTGAAGCAGTGCCTGGGGTGTACCTAGATTAAGAGAAACAACACTGTAAGGAAACTGTGTCACCAAATTTCAAACAAAGATAGGGGCTAATATTAATAATAAATACATAAATAAACTAGGTGCAACGCTTGCACAAATATCATGCTTCAAATTTCCTTTCAGGGCAAGACCTCTTCTTTCCACAGGCCAACTGAATACGGCCATACTACACTTGGACATGGAATTGCATGACCATCAAGACTCAAACTACATGTGCCAGTAAAGAAACAAAAAGATGCAATGTGAAAAAAAAAGGTGTGTGTTGTTTTGGGTTTGGCATATCACCAGCTAGCCATATTTCCCAGGTGCGTTTTATGCACAGGAATGTGTATAGCATGTCACCAGCAAACATATACTTCCCTGGTACTTCATACTATATTAGCACTAAATTATCCTGAATAAACTGTACAGGTCAAAACCAAATGATACATGACCGATCCAGTTTAATTGTAATTGGACTGACGGACAAATATGTAAATGATAAGGCTTTTGCTTAGAGAATGTCTTGAACATGTTGAAAATTAGTTTTCTTGAAAATTAGTAACTGTATTAAGTAGTTCAGACTTATTTCTGGGCAAACATCAGTATCGTTCGTTCTCCGGTTCTCGATTAAGAATCATTACATAATTACATACCATTGTCCAAATTACAGTGTGTTCTCAAGTGTTCACTACAAAGGGACATCCCACAATCCATGCATAGACTCATAGCAGCTCAGTATCACAAACTTTTAACAGCAATAGCCTTTTGAGATATTCCAATAACAAGAAGAATACCTTTTATAGGAAATCAATAACCGGAATAACAATGCAGAGCAATCTGATCACCACAAATTAAACACAACGCCAAGAATTCCTTACGGTTACTAACATTTTTTTCACAATGTTATGCAATATCAGAAAATATGCAGACTAAGGCATAGTATAGCGGTGGGAGGGGTTGATGCCTCCCCACCCAGCTGAGTTCAAGTTCTCATACTCGCAATTTCGGTGATGTTACACCATTCTTCTTTCAAAAATGTCACGGCCCCTCGTAAGACTATTCTTTTAAATATCACAAAATACCACATTACAACTTCTGCACACTGTACCAAAGGATACCATGTATCTGTTCCATAATATAAGATATTTTAGGTGTTCTATATGTTGTCTAGATTCAAACTAAAGTGAGCGGACATATACACTAAAACATGTCTAGGTACATATGTGAATGTGGAAAATGTCTAAAACATCTTATATTGTGGAACGGAGGGAGTATAATAGTAGGTAAAGCTGTTAAAATGCCATTAGTTTGATGTGAATGTACCTGGAAAACTCAAAGCAAGACCAGTGCAACAACCAGCAATGCCAGAATTGATAACTGCAAAAGAAACATGTTAGTTCATTACGCGTATCCAAATACAAGGTAACGAAAAGCTGACCACTAATAAAAAATACACATACTATCATCCTTCCCACGCAGCTTTCTCAACAAGCACAAAACCAAACTCTGGACACCAGAAAGAACTGCAAAGCTCTACAGTCCGAGAAAATCATATTATTAGCAAGCTGTCTGTACAGGTATAGCACAATTTTCTCGTTAAGAATTTGTGCGTAAGCATGGAAACTAACTTTGGCAGAAGACCCTGCATTGCCGAGTGAGCCTTTCAAGCCCTTCTTGGTTAGCAAACCTTGTCCTGAAAAAAGAATCCAATATGCGGTATAAGGATTTTATGTGAGCAATAAACCGAGTGTCAACAAACAACAGGTGGTGTTACTGAGAGCATGTAAACCAGTAAGTGCTTCCATTATGCTTAACACGACAGGGTCTAAAATTAAGATTAAGTGAATAAAACGAGTTGCAGACTAAATGAATGCAAGTAAAACTATCAAATTTGCAATTATATACTCTTAGATCCTAGGATGAACTGGGTGCAAAACCTAAGGCAGAGAAATTTCCTCTTTATCATCTGCCCTAATAAGAACCGAACTCTAAATATTGAAATTTCCCGAGACTACCAACAGCAGGAACAACGAAAGCATGACCTAAAAAAAACAGAGTAATCTGAGAAAGGACAACAGGGGAATTGGTGATTACCATATCCAAAGATAGATCCGACGAAAGCGCCGCCGGCGAAGTCTCCGACGGAACGCGTGACGCATACGACTGGGCCGGCAGACAGAAACGGCGGAAAGGCGGAAGCGCCTCCCTCGCCGGGGTTGGTGCCCTCGTCGCCATCAGACTCGTTCTCGCTCTTCGCCGCCATCGCCCCTCCTCCTCGCAGTTTCGTTATCGTTTCCGTTTTTGTTTGCCCAAGCCCAGGGTTGGAGTGTAGGACGGAGACTCCAGAGTCCAGACTCTAGTAAGAGGGTCCTACGGTCTGGGCCTGCCGACTTTAGAAACCCAATAAATAAAAGAAGCCCAATCAAAGCCCAGATACAAAGCGAGCGCCAGTTCACGCCAAAAAAAAAAGAGCGCCCGTTCCATAGGCTGCCCTTTTGAAGTTTTTTTTTTCAAATTCAATTGTTTATTTATCTCTTATTCCAAAATTCACCTTAAAATCGAATTTCATTTTTTCAATGGGTTTACATGATATAGTTCTTAATATTATCACTTTACTCAATTGGAAAATTCCTACTATACAAAAGCAGTCTAGATAGACTGAGCAAAAAAAGGGTCTCATAATGAACTGAGAAATATGATGACTCGACTCAAAGAAGTTCAATGGAACCTCTTGTTTGATATTCCCCGGATAAAAGTTAGAATATGGTTCATAAAAGTTAGAATATGGTTCTTATGGGCGGTTTAAGAAAATACATTGCAATTACACCGAAAAAGGCTTTTCACTCCGCT
Organism: Alopecurus myosuroides; assembly: GCA_028641055.1. Classification (NCBI taxonomy): domain Eukaryota; kingdom Viridiplantae; phylum Streptophyta; class Magnoliopsida; order Poales; family Poaceae; genus Alopecurus; species Alopecurus myosuroides. Next base: position 266,108,693 of record CM054062.1, read on the forward strand.
TTATAAATAAAGCAACTACCATCCAAGGTTATACAATACACCCCAATTACAAGAAGTCGTGGTATTCCTTTTGGTCCAAAGAGTGTTCCGCATGTTTTGAAGGCGAAAATGCTATTCATCGAGCGCGCGAGCGCTCGATCGCTTTTCCGTTCCCGCGGTGAGCCGCGCGCCGTGCTCGATCGCTTTTTCCTTGCTCGTGGTGAGCCGCGCGCCTCTGTTCTCTTTTGTCATGTCCCCGTTAATGCATTTATTTGCTTAGCTTTTTCACATTTTTTTCTCTTGCTCGGCTGTGCCGCCGCTCTGGCCGGCCCCGACCCTGCCCTGGAACCCTTCCACCGGTCGCCGGACCTTCTGAACGCCGGAACGCCCACCGGTCTCGGAGGGGAGTCACGGGAAGGAGGAGACGAATCCCTTGCGCCGGGGGCCGGAACATCCGGCGACCTCCACCACGAGCCGACAGCACCGCCTGGGCTCCGTCCCGGCCGACATGCTCGCAAACCGGCGTCCACACGCGAACCCTAGCGACCGCCGCCGACGACGCAGACGCCCGGTCCCTGTCGGCAGCATGCTCCGCCCATCGCCCACCTTCGCACGCAGCAGATCGAGGTATTCCCAATCTGCATACCCCTATGTCCCTCTCCCCGGCTTCCAAAAATTGGATCCTTTGCTCTCGGAGGACTCGAGGACAGAACTGGTGGTTACCTGCGCCTGGGTCTCTTTCCACCTAGCCATCTATGATGGACCTCCCTGTTTTGCTTACTAGGCCAGCTGCAGCAGCTTCCATCTGCTTGGATCTATGGCTTTACTGAATATGGTTTGCGTTTTCAAGGATAGTTTACTTCCGGTGAGACAAATATTTCAAGGATAACTTGTGTTGTCAGGTACAGGTTCTCTGCAACCTACACCTTCAAGTAGATCTTTTACATCCTGTGAGACAGTGGTGCTCTGCAGTAGAGAAATATTCTGAACTTTGGGTCTGTTGTAGCTTTGGCTTGCTTTGTATATGTGTGCTCCCTTGCTTGCAAATCTAACTGAAGACCATTGTTGCTGGTCAAATAATCGCTAAACTGAACCTTTTGTATTTATAAATTCATTAACAAGCAAAAAGGCTAGTAGGATTCAGAGAAGTATATGTTCTCGAGTACTACAAATTAGCTAATATTGTCCATGAATTTCAGAGTAGCCCATGTGCTACTGTAGCATGTCTTCAGTTTTACAAAGCAGAACCAGGCCGGGCGCTACCATGTTCAGTAAAGCATTTGAGTAGATGATACAGTGCGTAATTTTTAATAGAAAACCTGTGCAAAAAGTAATTGTAATCAACACATATGTATGATGTCCAAAGAGTATACAATCCCCATGCATGTACCTAGGAACTGAAAATTAATACTAGTGTTCTTATGTGCCTACATGTACTCAGGTACCATTAGCTACACTTGGCCATTAAATTCAGAGAATCCCGTGTACTGCCGTAGCATATCTTCAGGTTTACGAAGCAGAACTAGGACCCAAAATACCATCAGGTTAAACTTGTAACCAGTCCGGTGTTTTTTCTTTGTATGACATTTGTATTTACTTTGGAAGTTGAGAAATGCATGTCAGATAGGTAGCTCAAGTAGGCACTCTTGAACATGCATACTCAGAGCTAGTTACTAATTATAACTTGTTAAAAACCTGATGTTTTTCTAACACTTCTCTTAGTAGGACACGGTGCATCTGGCTCATTCGCCCTGGGTCTGCCCAGCTGCACATGGGAAATGTTGTGCCTTACGCGACCATTTTTGCTGATGGAAACGAAGATTTCATGTAATTTCTATTATCTCTACAAACTTTTTAACTGTTAGTGGTATGGATGCATGGATGAAATGTGAACTAACAAGTGGTGTTTTATTGTTGTATCACTAGACAGTAGTATATTTTATTTTAGAGCAGAGTGTTCGAAACTAGATTGACTCGCATAGTGACCGTACAAGATGAAACTTTTTTTTAAATGGGGTACACCCAGCCTCTGATCATGACGATGCACACAGCTTTTCATTAAATATAATGTAAGGAGTGTTGGTAAAGGATGAAACTGTATGTGGGTTTTATGATTTGACCTAGAGCCTGCTATTCTTTGCTCATGCTCTATAATTTTCATCTTTATTTTTGTTGTCTCTGTTCAAATGTTCCGTCTTGGCTGGTTGAAATTTAACATGATCAACTCATACTGGAAGTACTATAGACTAATCCTAATATAATCTTGTTTAAGATATACATAAACTGGTCAATCGGAAAGTTTGTATTTTGGGATGAATAGAATCCTTTGGTTAGAACGTACATATAGTGCCCTTGCTCCACATGTTCTCCACATACCTAGAGTTTGGATGTTGCCCCCTTTCAGCTTCAAATTTTTTATCCAAGTTAATCAATGCATGCCCTACTGGTAGAGATGTGTACAACCATATTTTTGTTTCTGATAGCTTCTGGCGTATGAAGCTATATTCTTATCCAGCTACCTTTTCTTGTAAATTAAATATACACTTTTTTGTCTAGCTATGTATCCTTACTTTTACAGTAGCTAAATTACCACACGGATCCACATGCCATGATTTCTATGTTCCCCCTGTTATCATTGGATAGGGCATGTTATACATACCTACATACATACTTATGCCTCTATTTCATTATTTGAATTTAAACTAGGCATGAAAAGCTGACGCTGAACTACCCCCTCTGTTCCCATAAAAGAGAGGTGAAGAACCGAGTCGCGCCGCCGATGATTTCTTGAACTGCATGTGTGTTCCATGGTAGAAATGTGGAGAACAGAGTTGTTGCTCAGTCGAGGCCAACATGCTGCCGAGGCTGGGGCTGGTATTGGGCAGCGGCAAGTGCAGGTGTCGGCTTTTCGAGTTGCAGGTCCACGAGCTGGGCAGGTGAGCGTTGCCATAGGTGCGTGCATGCTTATGTAGCTTTTGTGGTAGTCTTAGCGTTTGTAGTCCGAGTATGCACATCTAGTTGCTAGTGTTTGTAGCTTGATTATGGAATCATCTGTTTGGTAGCTTTTGTGGCAAATGTACTTCTCTGGACTTGGCAAATGTACTTCTCAGTACATGCTAGCTTTGATTGCATACTGCATTATTCAATTGTGCTAGTTTTTGTAGCTATATTTTCTGTATTGATGAGTAGCAATTGTATGTCTTCGAAAGCCCGGTCTAATTTGATAATGCACATAATTATGCATTTATAATTTATTTTGTTTCTTGAAAGCTCAAAGGTAATATTATTAGTTACATTTAGTTGTGTTTCTTAACGGCTGAAATGTTTAAATTTAATGCGGGTTCCTTTTGTAGTGTTGTGAAAACCATATCCTAACTTGATCTGCGTTTCATGGGTTCCTTTTTTAGATGCGTGTTTCACCCACCGTCTGCAGGCCGAAGAAACGCATCCACCGCCCGGCCCGAGCTCGATCCCCTTTCTCTCTCCCCCGCGAGATTCCTTTCCCTTTCTCTCCGCACCTACTACAGCGCCGCCCACTCCATCCCCGCGCCCTAGCTGCCGCCTTCCGGCACCGACGAGCCTCCAAGCTCGCAGCCATGGAGGGCTTCCCCTCCCACAAGGAGATCCGCCACATCTAAGGTCAGTCCCGCCGCCTCCTCCTCCCGCCCATGCGTCTTCCCTTCCTGCTCTGCTTACGACGCTGCCTTGCGCTTTGCATCCGACGCAGGCAGGACGACATAACTTTTTTGTATGAGGGGAATTGAACATTGCATAGTTTTATCTTTTGATATTGCAAGCTTACGTAAAATAGGTTTAACTTGACGGTCATGTCAGGTTTCCTATAGTTTCCCGGCTCATTGAGTTTTGCGATAGCAATAGTTGAATGAGATTTTCTCAGGTACAAAGATAATCAATACTATTGGTGCAATATGATGCCGGATGGTTGGCTTAATGATTTGATGGTGCGCTACATCAAGCGAGATATAGTCAAAAGTCTTGGCCTTGGTGAAATTAAAAGGGATTTTCAAAATGAAGATAGAGTTCTTTACTGGAAAATTTGATCGTCTCTTTTTTCTTTCTATAGTGGAGATAGACGCACGAACTCATATAAACATTGTGGCCCATACTCATAGACCGGAGACTGCTGTGGAAGATCTGTATATTCTTTGTTTTGGGTTTTATAGCAGGACAAAGCGGATGAGATAACAAATATGAACATTTTTTCAGTTTGTGTGTGAAGTTACATGAAGAACTATCTGTTGGCAAAATGTCACCTACTTGCTTGGTTCACATGATGGTATTAACAAATCCACTACTTTTTAAAAGCAATATTATCATTATGTTTTGTTGTCTTTCTTTTTTGTTGGGTGCATTTTTTCTAGTCATGTTACCAAACCTTTTTTGAAAACTTGTATTTTTTATTTTTATCCCAAAAAATGTTGTCAATTTCGATGAATGGAAATTACCAAACTTTTCAAAACCTATATATAGTTTCCAAATATGTTACCAAGGGCGATGAATGGAAATTACCAACCCTTTTAAATCCTATATTTTTTATAGTTCCCCAAGAATGTTATCAAGTGTGACGAATGGAAATCACGAACCATAAAACATGTTCATAATATCCCCAAGGGTGTTGAATCAAAATTACCAACCGTTTTAAATCCTACATTTTTTTAGCCCCCAAGAATGTTATCGAGCGTAATGAATGGAAAAGCAACCTTAAAAATCAGTCTTCATAATGTTACCAACGGGTGATGAATCAAAATTACCAACCCTTCTTCAAACTAGTTGAGAATGTTACCAAGGGGGCGATGAATGGAAATTACCAACATTATAGAAACTTATACATATTTTTTCCCAAAAATGTTATCAAGCGTGATGAATGGAAATTACCAACCCTTTGAAAACCTATATATATTTTCGTTCCAAAGAAAGTAATCAGGGGAGATGAATGGAAACTACCAACCCTTTGAAAACATATTTTATAACTTCCCCAAGAATGTTATCAAGGGAGATAATGGAAATTACCAACCTTATTTAGAAACCACTATATATTTTTATTTCCCAAGTATTTCACAAGGGACAATGAATTAAAATTAACAACCTTTTTCAAAAACCAGTATATAGTCTATTCCCAAGGATGTTATCAAGGGCGATGAATGCAAATTACCAACCCTTTGAAAACATATATATAATTTTCCCAAGAATGTTATCAAGGGAGATGAATGGAAACTACCAACCTTTTTAAGAACCATTATAAATTTTTATTTCCAAAGAAAGTTATCAAGGGTCATGAATGCAAATTACCAACCTTTTCTTTTAGAAACCAATGTTTAGTCTATTCCCAAGAATGTTATCAAGGGTGTTGAATAAAAATTACCAAACCTACAAAAACTTATATATATTTTTTTCCCATGAATGTTATCAATGGAGATGAATGGAAATTACCAACCTTTTAAGAACCAATATATATTAATATATCCAAAGAAAGTTATCAAGGGCAATGAATGGAAATTACCAACCCTTTTTTTTAGGAACCTATGTATAGTCTATTCCCAAGAATGTTATCAAGGGTGGTGAATGAAAATCACCAACCCTTTTAAAAACCTATATATAATTTCCAAAGAATGTTATCAACGGAGATGAATGGAAATTACCAACCCTTTGAAAACCTATATATATTTCTTTCCAAACAAAGTAATCAAGTGAGATGAATGGAAACTACCAACCTTTTGAAAACATATTTTTTATAACTCCCCCAAGAATGTTATCAATGGAGATGAATGGAAATTACCAACCTTTTTTAGAAAGCAATATATATTTTTATTTCCCAAGAAATTCATAAGGGACAATGAATTAAAATTAACAACCTTTTTCAAAAACCAGTATATAGTCTATTCCCAAGAATGTTATCAAGGGAGATGAATGAAAATTACCAACCCTTCAAAAACGTATATATAATTTTCCCCAAGAATGTTACCAATGGAGATGAATCGAAATTAGCAACTTTTAAGAACCAGTATATATTTTTATTTCCAAAGAAATTATCAAGGGAGATGAATGGAAATTACCAACATTTTTTTAGAAACCAATGTATAGTCTATTCCCAAGAATGTTATCAAGGGTGGTGAATGAAAATTTAGGGGAAACCTATATATAATTTCCAAACAAAGTAATCAGGGGAGATGAATGGAAATTACCAACCCTTTGAAAAGCTATATATATTTTCTTTCCAAACAAAGTAATCAGGGGAGATGAATGGAAACTACCAACCCTTTGAAAACATATTTTATAACTTCCCCAAGAATGTTATCAAGGGAGATAATGGAAACTACCAACCTTATTTAGAAATCACTATATATTTTTATTTCCCAAGATTTTCATAAGGGACAATGAATTAAAATTAACAACCTTTTTCAAAAACCAGTATATAGTCTATTCCCAAGGATGTTATCAAGGGCGATGAATGCAAATTACCAACCCATTTGAAAACATATATATAATTTTCCCAAGAATGTTATCAAGGGAGATGAATGGAAACTACCAACCTTTTTAAGAACCATTATAAATTTTTATTTCCAAAGAAAGTTATCAAGGGACATGAATGCAAATTACCAACCTTTTTTTTAGAAACCAATGTTTAGTCTATTCCCAAGAATGTTATCAAGGGTGTTGAATGAAAATTACCAACCCTTCAAAAACTTATATATAATTTTTCCCAGGAATGTTATCAATGGAGATGAATGGAAATTACCAACCTTTTAAGAACCAATATATATTAATATATCCAAAGAAAGTTATCAAGGGCAATGAATGGAAATTACCAACCCTTTTTTTAGGGACCTATGTATAGTTTATTCCCAAGAATGTTATCAAGGGTGATGAATGAAAATTACCAACCCTTTAAAAACCTATATATAATTTCCCAAGAATGTTATCAACGGAGATGAATGGAAATTACCAACCCTTTAAAAATCTATATATATCTCTTTCCAAACAAATTAATCAAGGGAGATGAGTGGAAACTACCAACCCTTTGAAAACATATTTTTATAACTCCCCAAGAATGTTATCAATGGAGATGAATGGAAATTACCAACTTTTAAGAACCAATATATATTTGTATTTCCAAACAAAGTTATGAAGGGCAATGAATGGAAATTACCAACCTTTTTTTTAGAAACCAATGTATAGTCTATTCACAAGAATGTTATCAAGGGTGATGAATTAAAATTACCAACCCTTTAAAAACCTATATATAATTTCCCAAGAATGTTATCAACGGAGATGAATGAAAATTACCAACCCTTTGAAAACCTATATATATTTCTTTCCAAACAAAGTAATCAAGGGAGATGAATGGAAACTACCAACCCTTTGAAAACATATTTATAACTTCCCCAATAATGTTTATCAAGGGAGATAATTGAAATTACCAACCTTTTTTAGAAACCAATATACATTTTTATTTCCTAAGAAATTCATAAGGGACAATGAATTAAAATTAACAACCTTTTTCAAAAACCAGTACGTAGTCTATTCCCAATAATGTTATCAAGGGAGATGAATGAAAATTACCAACCCTTGAAAAACTTATATATAATTTTTCCCAAGAATGTTATCTATGGAGATGAATGGAAATTACCTACTTTTAAGAACCAATATATATTTTTATTTCCAAAGAAATTATCAAGGGAGATGAATGGAAATTACCAACCCTTTTTTTAGAAACCAATGTATAGTCTATATTCCCACGAATGTTATCAAGGGTGGTGAATGAAAATTACCAACCCTCTACAAACCTATATATAATTTCCCAAGAATGTTATCAACGGAGATGAATGGAAATTACCAACCCTTTGAAAACATATATTTTTTTTTCTTTCGAAAACAAAGTAATCAATGGAGATGAATGGAAATTACCAACCGTTTGAAAACATATATTTTTATAACTTCCCCCAAGAATGTTATCAAGGGAGTTAATGGAAATTACCAACCTTTTTTACAAACCATATATATTTTTATTTCCCAAGAAATTTATAAGGGGCAATGAATTAAAATTAACAACCTTTTTCAAAAAACCAGTATATAGTCTATTCCCAACAATGTTATCAAGGGATATGAATGAAAATTACCAACCTTTTTTACAAACCAGCATATAGTCTATTCCCAATAATTTTTAACAAGGGTGATGAATGAATATTACCAACTTTTTCAAAACCTTTATATAATTTTCCCAATAATGTTATCAAGGGAGATGAATGGAAATTACCACCCCTTTGAAAACCTATATATATTTCCTTCCAAAGATCGGCATGCACTACACAATTCACCTGGCCAATCGGTCGGTCGGCACAATAAATTGTAACGGCATTGAATGCACGGCCGCATTGAATGCACGGCAGCAATGAAATACCTCCGACTGCTGCATGTTGGCGCCTACTTGGGCAAAGAGGTCGCCCCGGGATGCCGTCTGGTTGCCGCTTGTGAACCCTGCCCAATGCAGCGCCGGCGAGGACTCGAAGTTGGCCTCCTTGTTCAGGTCGATGCGGTGGACTGAGCCGGGTCGTCGGGCGAGATGGAGAAGCAGAATTGCTGCGAGGCAAAGAGGTAGTGCCCGTGATGGCTCGGCTACCCCCACCAATAGTAAATAGCGGCTCCTCATCTCTCTCACCTCCCAACTCTCCGCGCCACTCACCTCTTTCTCTCTCGCGAGCGTGCGCCGTCTCCCCAACACTCGCTACTCGCCGCCGCAAATGGCATCTACCGCGAGTTTCACCAGCAGACGGCTTCAACCTGCACTCACTGTTGAAGGAAGAGGCAGATGCATTGTTCCGTGCATGGCACCCGTCCCCCCTGGACGACAGCCACGGCTTTACCCTAGGCGTCAACGGCGTGCTGGTCCTGACCCTCCTCGGGCGCGGGACACAGACCGAGGCGCTCACATGATGTAGAAATACTCGCGTGGGGTCACCACCGAGCAGCTTCAACTGCCAGAAGTGGACCCGACAAATGAGGACCACTACACCGCCGAGTTCCGCCGTATCCACGCCGAGAAGATGAACCGGTGGGATGGCCCGGGACCAGCGCCCTTGGCGAGGGAGAACAACGTCCATGGGCGCCACACATTATAGAGCGTGACGGGGCGCACGCTCCATGCTCTCATTGACCACATCGCCGCCAGTCGCGAGCACCTCGAAACCCCTTGAGTACTTAGCGTCGGCACCGCCACCGATGAACCAATGGGCGCTGAGGAGGACCTCGTCCGTGACGTTGTCTTCCTCGCGCTCTTCCTGCTCCTGCTCGACGTCGACGTCGTCTCTCATGTCCCTTAGTTTGAGCCGAGAACGACGCAGAGGAGTCGCCTTGGCGCCCTCGTTATCAACGATGGTGCCGCCTCCTGCCCCGTCAGGTGCCGCCCACAAAGAAGGTGGAGGTGAAGATGGAGGCGTCGTCTACACAGATGCAAGAGTTAATCAACGCACAACAGTGGAACGGCTCCGCCGACGACCATGAAGGCGACACTGCCACGTACCAGACGTCCATGAACGACGTTACGTCATGCCTCTCCATGACGATATGGAGATCATTGGGGCGACCGTCGTCGACCTCGACGACGACGAAGACGGCGGCGGCTTCATCACCAACGCCAAGGACGGCGAGGCGGGGCTGAGCAACCCATACGGCAGCGACGACGGCAACACCTTCAAGGAGGACTATAACGTCATCCGGCATTATCGCTAGATTATTTTAATATTAGTTAAATTTTGTTCAATTTTTTTAAAATCCTAAGAATTTAACTGAAATTTGGTTGTTCAAGTTTGATTTTTCCCCTTTTTTTAGTGATCGGTGAGTGGGGAGGGGCGGCCCCTATTTGCGCTGTTTCGTCTAGAACACCCCTTAGCGCTCATTCCGGCACCAATCCGAACCGTCTATGGGGCGCCGAGTGGAGATGCCCTAAGATAGCCACGCCCGATCGGTAATATCGTGGAAGACATTTATGTTAAAATATTCCTAATTTTTTTACACTAGTTGGAAGTGAGATTTTTACATCTCCCACCCCTTTTTATTTTACCCTAAAATATCACTAACCCAAAAAGGGAAATAATTTTTGTCCGGCTGATTTTTTCCCGGTAAAATTAAATATTTTCTTTGTTTTCCCGGTAAAATATCTCCCGCCGCCGCCATCACGGGGGCGCGCGCAGCTGTTGTTCGCATGCGCCCCTTCGGCAGCAGCGAAGCGGAGGAAGTGTTTTTTTTCATAGTGAATTTTTTTTATACTAATGGAAAATGTATTTTTTTCTATTAGACGGTGGGATTTTTTTACACTAGTTGGAAGCGCAAAAATTTATACTAGTTGGAAGTGGAATTTTTTATATCTCCCACACTTTTTTTTTTCTTACCCTAAAAATTCACTAGCCCTAAAAGGGAATTAATTTTGAAGGAAAAAATATTTTTTCTGACCATAAAGATGCAGGCAAATAAAGGGAATAGGCAACTTAAATAAGCAACGTACAAAATTTCCTGCGCGTTGCAGCCCCACCCGACACGTTCCTGCCCGTTGCGTTTTTACATAGCCAAAAAGGGCAAGCTGAGCTACAGTACTCTTTCCTAATATGGTATTGCGTGGCTGGTCGGAAACCGATCGACGGAAAGTTTGTTGTCGAGCGCGCGCTAGCTAGCTGCTCCCTTTTGAAGGACAAGTTTTGCAACTCCTTCCATTTTTTATTTCGAACCTAGATTTTGTAATTTGTCACCAAAAAGAAAGAAAAACTTACACATTTAATAATGCGCGTTAAACAATATTTCTAGCATGTGCATGTGTGAGCGCCCTTGTACTCTCCGAAAAGAGTTTCACCCGTTGGGCAATCTGATATCTGAAGACGCATGAGGCGAGCATTGCGAACTGCTCTAAAATTAAGCACGTGTTCAATGTCACAAGAGAAATAGAGATGCATATACTCCCCTAAAGTTGCTGCATAGTACCGCGACTTGTTACATGTGCCTCAATGGCAATGTGTTCTGAACTTGCAACATTTTGTTTCAAACATACATGGTGCTTCCGTTTATTGCTAATATCAACTACTCAGCAACCCAGTAATCCTAAGAAACCCAACACGGGGTGTTTCCGGTTATTGCTATATCAATATGCAATTGTCCCGAGCAGTTGTTGGCAGATGAATACAGTGTTCATCAGTATAGCATGCCCATGGCACACATTTAGTTTCTTCCAGTTGATGAAGACCAATCACTGATGCATGCCTGCTGCAAGACACAGCTTGGTACACATGATCAGATGTCACCAACTTCCTATGGTCAGGGTAGAGCTCAACGGGAGTTCAGCTGCAGGGGCCTCAAGTGTTACCTGAGAGATAGAGACAATGAGCTCGAGCAAGGAAAGATTGAGTAGTATTAACTACTGCTGTCGCAGTACACTAATAGGTTTTTATGTTTCCGTGGCATACTTGCAGTGGTGTCAACATCTTGTAAGACATGACGAGACATCAAGTTTATTGTTACTAGCAAGACATAAAGAAGCTTGGAATAATAAATTAAACATCTTTGTATCAGAGAAGTCATGGAGAATTTGTAGAATTGTACTCCCTCCGTTCCTAAATGTAAGATGTTTTAGCCTTTTTTCATATACACACGTGTCTACATGTATCTAGACAACTTTTAGTGCACATGTTCACTCATATTAGCATGTATCTAGACAACATGAGCAATAGCTACGACATCTTATATTTAGGAACGGAGGGAGTAGTAGTTTTAGTAAAATAAATTATGCTGAGATATTATTCGCAGAAGTGGAAGTGCCGAAGATCCGTACCTCCTTGAAAACTGCACTATAGGTAGCATCCTTGAAGCCCTGAGTTCAGACCACACAACACATAATTATGATCCAGCAATCAGGTAAACATTCAAGGAAAAAAGGTAAAGAACCAGGTCATCGTCTGCTCACCAATTTTCTGAAGAGCTTTAGGGATGCTGTGTTTGAATCACTAATTTTTGCTCTGAAAGTGTGAATTCTGTATTTCTCTACTGCAAATGCCATCATCATTAAGGTTACTTCTTGACCAAGTCCCTTTCCACGGCTGCAACACCAAGCAATGGAACCATGAGTAAAGTTCCAAACACCATCAGTCCATTACCATCTCACTATGATAAGGATAAATAATAGCGAAGGTAAAGCAACTATGTTCATGTGGAATCTGTTTTGTTGCCCAACAATTTAATTACTAGTGCATAACAATAGGATCATGTCAAAGGCTATCAGAATAATGAGTGTTTGGGCAATATATAGGTTCGATTTTCCAATACAAGTTGACATTCTCTCTATGTTGAACTAACAAATCAAGAGAAAACATAATTCTGGTTGATTATAATGTACATCATAAATCAATGAACTTTCCGATGAGAGCTGTTGGTTAAGCAAGTATTGCACAGCTGACAATTCAAAGAATAATAAGTCAAGTAGCTGTAATTGTCACCAGTTCAAGCTGCAACAAGTGTTTAGGAAATAAATAATTCAATGTGATGCCCAAACTGCACTATCAAAGCCTCTTGGCCATTAGCATGGAAAACTATGAATAGAAGAGGAGTCTAAACTAAAACTAACATAGACAGTACCACTTTTGTTCAGCTATCATAATCTCAATTTCTGCAAGTTCCAAATCATCAGAATCATTCATGTAGATGTTTACATCGCCAATCATAGCTGCAATAGATTAGGCAGAACATTAGTGCTAGCAAGGACAGGCGAGCTGTTGACATTAAGTCAAAAAACAAATTACACGAATGACAGTCAGCGGAGCATAGAAGCTTCCAGTAGAGAACTACAGCATTGATTGAAGATATGGTCTTAGATAAGGTTTCTACTTTCATAAGGATCGAGCAACAAACTACAGGCTTACAGAACAGAAGTAAAATCCCCAAAATGCAACATCTCTTCTGAATTAACTGGATTCAAATACACAGTTTGATGATCATGTAGTCAAAATACCCATTACATATTCACCTCTGTGTTTTAGTAACTCCTGTCATGTGTAAAATCAAAATCAGTTTCCGTAGCCTTTCCATCTTGAGAAAAATCAGTTCGTGATGGGACAAACATTTCATTTCAGCGCGCTTGACCACAGAGAAGAACAAATGTACATACAAAGATGACATGGTTCTCTGACAGTATTCCAAACATCCGAGTTCCACCCAATTGAAAACCGCATCCTACTCCAGAAATATTAGCAAAACGGCACATAGAATCAAATCAGGTTCATGTAACTTTTGGTTCCCGATTCATGGTCATAGACTGAGCCAGCTAACCAAGTTAAAAACATTAGTACAAAGCAACGTGCGGAAGAGAGTAGACAACCTTCAGTGTGTGGGTTCCCGACTACGAACTCTCCCTGGATCAACTCCTTATCCAGGACTATGAAAGTATGTTCTGCAAACAAACAAATGTAACAGAATCAATCACAGCATATCACCTAACCACCAAATAGAAAAGAACTAGGAGCACGAGATGAATCAGGAACCGAACTGAGAGGGTCGAGGGTCCACGAGCGGTGGACTTCGAACTCCTGGGTGAGGGAGAGGGGCTCCGACGCGGTGGCCTCCAGCAGCGCCGGGTCCTGCATCCACTCGTGGTACCGCGGCACGTGCTCCCGCAGGTACGGCACCAGCACCGCACGCTCCCCCACCGCGTACCAGCTTCCCTTCCGCCTCATCCCGTCCTCCCCGTCCACGGCCGCAGCCGCCGCGGGCGCCTCCATTACAGTACTGTATTTCGACTTCGACCCACGAGTCCACGGAACAGTGGGCCAAACTGACCAGGCAGCCTGGAAGGCTCAAAACAAGAAGGTGCTACTTACTCCGAAGGCGTATTCTAGATTTACGTAAGCACGACACAAATGTGTATAAACAAAACCTTGGATCATGTGCAGTGGTGGTTTCATCTAGATGGGGTGCTCTCGCTGTTTTAGTCATTGCGTGCATAAACACTTGATGAGTAAACCTGTTAGCCGTTCATGCGTATTGGCACCGAGAAGATGAACCGAATGTATATATATGGATGGGTATAAGTAGTGCAATGACAAGTGCCAACAAGTCATCCTAACAGACGAAGAAGTAGAACAAAAGGAGGCCAAGGCCATGCATAGCTAGCAGCAGCAAATTTAGCCACCGCGCTAATGCATGTTCAGAAGAAACGGGTATGAAACAAAGTACAATGTGATGTTTGAGGAAACTGATAGTGCCGGGTGTTGGAGTGACAAAACAATCATCAATAGTCTCGAGTCCTCAAGCAGCAATTGTGGAACGGTGATGGAGAAACCAACAAGGGCAATGCAAACTAGCATACCATCTGATCCTCTGCAATGCTTGAAGAAACAGAAAATGTGTGCTTCGGCTGGACCGGACGTATCTTCACTCTTTTATGCATACATGGATCACTTGGAACTTGATGTATTGCTTAGATGGTACTTTCAATAGGTCAAAACTTTGTAAATATTTACATGGGCCACGCCATTCCAAAAGTTCCTATTTTTCAACAATCAAATGACAAATCTCCTATGTTTTGAAGAATTGAACCGAGTCAACCTACTCTACAGCATAGAGGCCACGGTCTTTAAGGGGCTCTTTTTTTTACGAGTTTAAGGGCCTCTTTGGTTCTGAGGATTCTAAAGAAATTTTGAAGGATTCTAGTCCATAGGGACAGCAAAAATTTCTAGAGTCCATCTGATTCAAATGAATGAATCCTCCAAAATTATTAAGGCTTGTTTTCATACGTTATATTCTCGTAGAATTTCTCACAAGAGGTTAGACCTCTTGGAAATTTCCTACATGTTTATGATATTTACTGAATCTCTATAGAAAATTCTTATGTATTTCCTGCTGTCGAGACATCGTAGTAGTTTTCATAGACTGGGGTGCCATGAGACTACGGTAGAGACGTGGGGTAACGGAACGGCGTAGTAACACAGAACACGGGATTTTACCCAGGTTCGGTACGTCGCGACAGTACGGCGTACCTACTCCTGCCTTTCTCACTATAAGGGACTAAAGCCCGTAATTCTGGGTTACAGTGTGAGGGAATAGATCTAGCTTTACTCGGCGAGGATCAGCTTCTCGGCGAGATAACCTAGAACTTAGAGCTTATTCAACTTAGAACTTATGAAATCTATCCTCTGTCCGGCTTTATATAATAGCCGGACTAGGGCTTACAGATTAGGAAACCTAGAAGACTACGTTTAACTGGTAACTTGGACGGTAAGGAATCCGTCTTCTTCTCCAAGCCAGATCACGCGGGCCGTGATCCGGGTTCTTCTAGAATCCGGCTTCTGCGCGTCGGCCTACTGGGCCGCCCAATGGACCTAAGCCCACTACCGCTTGGGCCACCCTGGTAGTCCGGCACTTTTGTCTACCATCTTCTATACCCCTATTCGGTATATATCCGACAGTAGCCCCCAGGAAGGATCAAAACTCTGAAACTCCGCCTTTCGTCAAATACATTCTGTCCGGGAAACTTGATTCAGCAGTCTTGATTCTTTCTTCTTTCCTTTCAAAGGAGATGGTAACATAAAACTCGGAACTATGAAAATCCGGCTTTTCTTCTCGCGATCCTTCGCGGAAAAGGAAAACGTGACATCAGCGCTTTAATCATGCTGACGCAAGCGCCGCTTGGTTTCACGCGGGAAAACCCTGCAACGTATCTCTGACAGATTCTCACGAGAAACGAGGAGATAGCCATCATTCCTCTGTCGTTCCGTTTCCCGGATTTTCCGGCGAGCGACACGCGTCGAACATCCAACGGTCAAAAGAGCCGTTGGCACGTATCTAAACGATTTCCAGCTATAAATAGCCGTCCTCGAGCCCATCGGCAATCTTCTTCACTTCCCTCACTGCCTTCACCATTGGTACGAACGCAAGCTCGAGAGCGAAAGCTAGTCCCTGCCCCGACGAGCCCTTGCTACGCCGGAGCGCACCAGCACCACCAAGCACGATGGCGTCCCCGAAATCATCACCGGCCCGCGCCTCCATCGACGAACTTCTGGGCGATCTAGATCCCCAAGTTGGGTCGCCCAAGCACGCCGGCGGCGAGCCAGAGAAGAACATGGCGTCCGCGGCGGGCGGCGGAGGAAATGCTTCCGCCACCGCAGATGTTGCGGGGTCCAGCACCAAATCGACTCCACCGTTCGCTCCCGAAACGGTGGAGGAGAAAGTAGAGCTCCTTGACGAGCAGCTCGCCGCCGCGAGGGCCGCGTCCGCTGCCGCCGCCGGTGGAGACGAAGAAGAGGAAACTGCAGGCAACTGGAGTGCCTGCAGTATTCCTCCGGCTCTTCTTCCTAACTTGGAGAAGGAGGGCCTGGTGCTGAAGAAGAAGTGGCGGGTCCCGGAAGAGGAGACCGAGCCTACGCCCCAGGAGAACGAAAGAGTGCTCCTTACCTCCCACCTTCTGCGAGGTATGGGGCTTCCACCCTCTTCCTTTTTTCTCCAAGTTTTATCCCACTATAACATCCAACCACATAATCTCCCTCCCAACTCTATTCTATACATGGCCGGCTTTCAGGCCTTGTTTGAGGGTTACCTAGGAATAGAGCCTAGGTTAGATTTCTGGATGTATTGTTTTGGGGTAAAACGCAACTCTGTGGAGGGTGCTCTCCCCACTTGCGGGACCATTTCCTTTACTCTTCGGAGATTCCGAGAGGATTGGTTCCCCAAGATAAAAACTTCCGAGTCCGTCAAATTTTGGACGGGCTCTTTCTTCTATCACCCCGACGTGCCCTTTCCTAAAAAGGCCGTCGGGGTTCCACCTTTTGTAAACTCCGCCGCTGTTCCCCAGGATAACTGGGTGACAGAGGCCGTCCAGGTTCTGCCTCCTGATCTACTAAGGATCAAGAGACGCATCGCCAAGCTCACCTCCTCAAAGCCACCTTTGACCGGTATGGACACGGTCATCTGCTGGCTGAACAGGCGGATCCAGCCGTTGGCGAACCATGAAGGCCGCCTTTTGTGCGGGTACTCGGGGGCCAAAGATCCTATGCGGACAACCAACAAGGATTGGGCCCCGAAAGAGCTTAAGCGGCGCATCAATCAATTGGTCGCATCACGCGACCAGTACGCGGAGAGTCGGCCAATGTACACGGCCAACAACCCCGCTCCCAAGGTAAAATTCCCGTCATTTGGGTACAACTTCAATTCTTGGATAATCTACCTTTTGGTTTTGATTAGTTTTTTCCGACAGCTTGCGGATCTTCCAGACTCGGAGTTAGCCTCCGAGGCTGAGCTGGACGCGCTGCGCACCGCTACTACTGGTGGCCGCAAGCGTAAGAAGATAGTTTCCTCTGAGGAAATTATCGATCTTGACGGAATCCCCGTTGCCACGTCCAGGTTAGTTCTTCTGGATTTTTCTTTCATGGGAGCTTTTTTCATCCATCTTCGGTGTTTTGACTTTTATCCGGATTTTGGTTTTTAGCTTGCCCCCCTCCACCTTGAAGCCGAGGAAGTTGAAGAAGCTCAAAGCTGCTTCCAACCGAGGCAGCCAACCATCTCCCGCCGTCGCCCCGGATACGCCGCAGTCAATGGCGGAAGAACTTACTGCCACCACCACCACCACCAAGCCCCCAGAGCCCAGCCAGCCCGTTGTGTCCGAGTCGGACACGAGGGAAAGGGCGGCCCCGAAAGTGGGGGAATCTTCTCGGACTTTTGACGAGGAAATCCCCACCTTCGACAAGGATTTCAAGGCGATCAATGAAGGCTTGGACGCAGCCGGGAACCATTTTGCAGAATACGCAAAAGGATTCCAAGAAAACTTGGCAGGTTTGCAGCGTTTGAGCCAGGTATGTAACTCTAGCCCCCAAGCATTAAACAAAATGCGTGCTTTTTTGCTTTGATGTTTTTATTAACCATACTTTTCCTTGCTGTGTTTCAGCAAACCTCCGAGGCCATAAACCTTGAAGTTTTCAGGAAGCTCACTATCAAGAATAAAGAAGTTCGAAATCTTCTTTCTATTCTTGAGGAGAGAGAGGCGGAGCTGGAATCATCTCAGCTCGCTTTGACGGAAACGAAAGGTAGGCTTTTTCGTTTTGAAATTTCCGATTTAAGACTTTGTCTAAGTTTTTTCCCGAGGAAATTGATCAACTCGGATTTTCCCTTGCTTTTCAGCTGCTTTAGCTGAAGCTAAACAAGCAGCGGAAGATTCCGGCAACGCCGAGATTCTCCGCAACGAAAACATTGAGCTTCACAAGAATCTTGTGAAGGCTCAGCAAGACCTGGAAGCCAGCAATCTGGCCCTTGGAGTGGCTAACTCCAAGGCTTCCGAACAGGCGGAGAAAGACAAATCCACCATTCAGGATTTGACTGAAGCTCTGAACCTTCGCCTGGAGGAAGTTTCCGAGATCGATAAACTAATCGGTAAATTTCTTACCCTTGCCCTCATCTTTCCATGTTTTGTTTTTCTCTGTTTGTCTTCTTAACCCTTTTGTATGTTTTATTGGATCAACCAGGAGACACCCCAGATGGCACTCGGGCTGCAGGCATCCGAGCTTTCGGGGAGACATGGAACTTGGTGAAGGCTGCTGCAACGCAGTTAGTAGGCAAGTTTCTTCCCGAAAAATCTGGGGAATGCTCGGAAGCTGAAAAACTTCCGGGTATCATCATGGAGGTGGCGGAGTCCAAGGAGTCCGTTCTCCGCTCCGCTGCACGGGGTGGTGCGCGCATGGCCTTAGGCCTTATGCGCATGCACTACCCTAGTGCCAAATCCTGGCGTGTGGCCACCGGTGTCCCTCAGGGATACACGGATGCGCAACGATCCACCATCTTTGGTGAAGTTAAGGGCCACGCCACCCAGATTGCCGCCATGGTAAATGTCGGCGTCCACTATCCAGAAGAAGAAGCTCCTCCGATTCCCGATGAAGAAAGCAGCGAGGAGGAGTCGGATTCTTGAAGGGTTTACCTGGAACCTGGATAGAAGATGTAGACAATAGGAGCATTACTGTTCTTTCATTTGTAATCCAAAATGTAATGCTTCTTATGTATTAATGAAAACTCCGCCTTTTGCAGTTTAAACTATGAAATTACTTTGCAAGTTGTTTGAATTTTACCATTCCTTTATCTTCTAAGTTCTCTGGTGTATATGCTTTAACTGTCCTTAGTGTTTGAAATGGCTCAAATAGCATTATGAATCGTTATGCCGAGTAACTGGGGACGAACCAAGCAGTTTTGAAACTCGAAAACATGAATCGTGCTAAAGGCATTTTTACTAACTAGTTCCAGTAACCCAGCATACGCACGATCAGATAAGACTTAGAGAAACAAGGAAAGTTTTAAGTGAAACTTGGGCTCGCAGGCAATTCAAGTTTCCTTTAGCCGTTAAAAGGCTGAAAAATCATTCAGTTATGTAACGCCGAGTACGCAAGCACAATTCGGGTTAACATTGAGAAATTTGTAAGATCATTGGGAAATAGATGAGGCGGAAACACTTTGCACTTATAAGAAATATGGATGACAGCATTCCGACAACTTTATTTCATGATCTCAAAAGATGTTTACATAGATTTGAACTAAGTACAGAAGGGGACATAACTTGTAAGGCGCTTCCAAGCTTCTGTAATCCACTTGACTTTGTCGAATTTCTCCAGCAACTTGTAGATTTCAAGGGTTTTAGCCCCCAGCCAATTAATAGATCTTTTCACGGCTGTGGCATAACCCAGCAATTCTTGAACACCTTTCCCATGCGTAGGATTTGAAATGTCCGAGATTACTTTGATCTTTTCCGAGTTTGTTTCTTTTCCTCTATGAGAAGTGATGAAACCCGGAAGTTTACTTGAGGGAACCCCGAATACACACTTAGATGGATTCAACTTCATCTGATAGGTGCGCAAGTTATCGAAAGTTTCTCGCAAATCCTCAAGGAGTGAATCTTTTTCCTTGGTTACGACAGCAATATCGTCCACGTAAACATGGACGTTTTTTCCAATCTGACTATGCAAACAACGTTGCATGCAACGCTGGTAGGTTGCACCTGCGTTCTTCAGGCCAAAAGGCATGGTTACGTAGTAATACGTCCCGTACGGGGTTATAAAAGAAGTCTTGATTTGATCTTCCTTTTTCATGCGTATTTGGTGGTACCCGGAGTATGCATCCAAAAAGCATAAAAGCTCAGAGCCTGCAGTGGCATCTATTATTTGATCGATTCGCGGCAGCGCAAACCTATCTTTCGGACATAACTTGTTCAATCCTGTGTAATCTATACACATTCTGAGTGCAGTTGTGTCTTTCTTCGGTACTAATACCGGATTTGCGGACCAGTCAGTATGGATTACCTCCTTGATGAAATCCGCTGCTAAAAGCCGGATAATTTCCTTGCCAATAGCCTTCCGTCTTCTTCCGTCAAATCGACGGAGACCTTGTTTGACGGGTTTTGATCCGGGAATAACCTTGAGTTGGTGCTCAGCAAGTTCCCTGGGTACGCCTGGCATGTCAGCTGGACACCAGGCAAAAATATCCCAGTTCTCACGGAGGAACTTGATGAGCTCGCCTTCCTATTTGTTGGTCATCCCAGTCCCTACAACGACGAATTTTGTCGGATCTTTGGGATCTAGGATTACCTGTCTTGTATTCTCGGATGCCTTGAAGCTATCTGTTGGCTTCCGAGTTTCTTTCCCTGCCGGCATTTCTTTCGGCGATACCTCCTTGGCTAACTCCTTTAGTTCTTCCTGAGCTATAACTCTTTGAGCGCAAAGGGCGTTTTGCTTCTCCAACTCGTTTGCCAGCTTGAAATCACCGGCAATGGTGATTACTCCTCCTTTGGGTCCTGGCATCTTCAGCTTGTTGTAGATGTAGCAAGATCTTGCCATAAACTTGGCGAAAGCCGGACGTCCGAGTATTGCGTGATACACGCTCTCGAACGGCACAACTTCGAAGGATACTTTTTCCTGTCGGAAGTGATCTTTATCTCCGAAGGTGACATCTAGGGAAATTTCTCCTAGTGAGCGTGCTTGCTTGCCAGGAACAATACCATGGAAGCGTATATTGCTGTAATTGAGCTGGGACTCGGATATCTTCAAGTGTTTCAATGTATCTAGGTACATTATGTTGATGCTGGATCCTCCGTCCATCAGCACTCTTCTTAGCCTAGTGTTTTGAACAATAGGGCTTACCACAAGAGCTTGTGTGCCGGGTTCAGGGATATTTCCGGGATGATCAGACTGATCCCAGATTATTGGTGTGTTGGAATACTTCAAGAATTTCGGGGTTGCAGGAATGACTGCGTTTATCTCCCGGAGTGTTCTTTTGGCCACCTTTGCTGATGGAGTTGCTAGGAAAGTTAACATTGCTTCTCCATCAACTCTCGGAAATTTGGGTTCGCCTTGCCGCTGTTGTTCCTGGATTTTGTTATCAGTGTCCGATTCACTGTCTTCTTTGTCAGCTTCTGGCTTTTGTCTGGCGGGCTTCCTCTTGGAGCCCTTCCCCTTATTCCCGGATCCTGCATTGCCTTTCATATGCTTATTTAGCCGGCATTGCGCGTTTGTATGGGTAGGTTTGCCAAATTGGGAGTGGTGGACGCAGGGTTCCGACTTAATTCTCTCCCATTCTTCAGGAGTGTAATTGATGGGATCCGGACTGCGGCCTTTCCACTTGTTCCCTTTTTCTCCTCCAAAGGCTAAGTTAACCTCCTTGGGCTTTGTTGTTGACTCCGGGGTTGCTTTTTTATCAGAACGAGGTGTTTTCTTGGCCAGTATTAGTGACTCAATGTTGCCTCCTCTTGCTCTGATGTCGTCTTTGGCTGCAGCATGCTCATTAGCGGTTGTAAGCATAGACCCGAGATCTTTGTGCTTTTTAGAGCCAACCATGAACGGTACGAGTCCGGGTTTTAGGCCATTGACGAAAGCATGCATTGCTTGTACGTCAGTTACCCCAGAGCAACTATTCTTCATTGCAGTCCATCTGGAGATGAACTCCACGTATGGTTCGTCTTCAAATTGGGTGCAACGGTTCAGCTGGTTGATGCTATTTGGGCGTTTGTATGTTCCTCGAAAATGCTGAGTGAATACTCTCGCCATATCATCCCAACTGTCGACAGTTCTTGATGGTAAACCATTAATCCAATCTCTGGCTCCGTCTAGCAACATTAGGGGAAGGAACTTGACAGCTTCCAGGTCTGTCCCGTTGTTGATCTGGACGGCTGTGTAATAATCTGAAAGCCAGGTATCCGGGTTTGTACTGCCGGTATATTTTTGGTAGGTTGGACCAACTTTGGCAAAGCCAGAATGCAGGGTTATCCTTCGGATCCTGTCAGTGAAACACTTAGGACCAAAGTATAGATCATCCTTTTCTGCTCTGTCAATATGCGCAGAATATCTCCCGGCTGAATGGACAGAAGGGGATCTACTCCTTTCTTTTCCATTGTTACGCGGACGCGTTTTTCCGAGGTTATCTCTATCTCTTCCGTTGTCACGCCCTCTGGGATTAGGTGGAGTCCTGCTCCTGTACCTTTCCTTATCTTTGGGCGGTGTCCGAGATCTTTCACGCCTGTGAGGTGTATCATATCTTCCAGCTTTTTCGGCTGGGTTTCTCGGAGGTGGCATTATTTTGCCGTCATTCCGGTGTTTGTCTTCCCGATCGTGTGGTTTATATCCATCTTTCGGGAGATGAGGTCCGGTTCTAGACGCTGCGTCCCGGTTGTCGGGGTTTTTCTTGTCTTTTCTCGGATCCTCTTTTTTGTCCGAATCTCCTGGTTCTTCCGGTCCAGGTGCTCCAGCAGCGCAAGTAACAGTTTTGCAGAGGGCGGAATTATCATGCAGCCTCCCTGATCGCTCTTGTCCTCGCTGTTGCTGCTGTAATGCTTTTCCTAGGAAAGCATACACCCCTTGGAGTTTTTCCCCGTTAGAATACAGATCATTGTTCAGGATGGCGAACGCTGCTTCCGCGTTTTCAGCTGCGGTTTTGTATATTGGTTCACCCTTGGCATCTTTGCCGTTTAGCTGCTTTTGCCAAGATGGGTTATAGAACCTTTCTTTCGGCGGCAGCTCTTCCGGTTTTGTAATTCCGGGTAACCTTGTAGGTTTTAAGACAGATCTGTGCTTTCTCTCGTACTCCTCAATTTCTTGCTTCATAATTTTGATGTCATTATGGGTTTGTTGGAGGTGTTGCCGAGATCTAAGCAGTTGTTGCTGTTGCCGTTGGAAAGCTTGTCTCCTGGCTTCCAGCATCTCAGGGGGTTCATTGGGTCCCACTGGAGTTTGTAATAGTTCTTGCTCTTCCAGTTCTGTCATTGGCGGAGCAGTGATTTCCTTAGATTTCTTTTCCGCAGGTTTTGTGCCACTAACATCTCCAACTTCCAGGTTTTCGTCAGCGAGATCAGCTAACTGTTTCTTCCGGAGTTTGTACTGGAGTTTTTTGGAAGCACGGTGCTTTTTCTTGGAAGATGGAGGTTTTTTGACAGGTTCATCCTCTGTCATCTCCTTAACATTAGGAAATATCGGAGAGGTTTCTCCGTCTTCCCTCTCTTCCTCTGGCGGAGGGGTTTTAGGGCTTTCCTGGCTATCGGCACCCTTTGTATCGGCTGGTTTTGCCATTAGCACTTCATGGAATCCCTCTTGAAAGGATTTAACTTTTCGTACGAAGGCATCGTCATCTTCGTCTTCGGAGAAATTATCCGATCCGGTTTCCGACTCCAATCTCGCCTCAATGGCGGCGAGCACGGATTCTGTTTCCGAGTTCATCGTCTGGTTGACAGATGTCGGATCTTCCGTCTCTGTGACGGGTATTGGTTCTTCCGTCTCTGGGACGGGTGTATTGTTGTCTGCCTCTTGCACGGGATTTCCGTCATCCGTGTTTTCGGCGATCTCGGATTGCACCATGCCGATAAAGTGGGTATCACTGTTTTGTCGGCGATCTGAGCAAAATCCGGCATCATAGTCGTCTTCGACTGGGTATAGGGCGGGTGGGAGATAATTGCTTTTACCGCAAAACCCCATTGCTTCCGCGGTTAATCCGATAAAGATATTTGCAGATCCAATCGGTAAAACGCAGGCACTTACCAGATGGTTTTGCGCCGGGATGTAGGATCCGTTGTCGAGGAAGCGCCCGACGTCGTTGTCGAATTCCAAGCTTCCGACAGTGATCGATCTTCCGATTCCGCCTAATATCCCAGATCGGAACTTCACGCCTGACGTCGTCTGCCCCACGGTGGGCGCCAACTGTCGAGACATCGTAGTAGTTTTCATAGACTGGGGTGCCATGAGACTACGGTAGAGACGTGGGGTAACGGAACGGCGTAGTAACACAGAACACGGGATTTTACCCAGGTTCGGTACGTCGCGACAGTACGGCGTACCTACTCCTGCCTTTCTCACTATAAGGGACTAAAGCCCGTAATTCTGGGTTACAGTGTGAGGGAATAGATCTAGCTTTACTCGGCGAGGATCAGCTTCTCGGCGAGATAACCTAGAACTTAGAGCTTATTCAACTTAGAACTTATGAAATCTATCCTCTGTCCGGCTTTATATAATAGCCGGACTAGGGCTTACAGATTAGGAAACCTAGAAGACTACGTTTAACTGGTAACTTGGACGGTAAGGAATCCGTCTTCTTCTCCAAGCCAGATCACGCGGGCCGTGATCCGGGTTCTTCTAGAATCCGGCTTCTGCGCGTCGGCCTACTGGGCCGCCCAATGGACCTAAGCCCACTACCGCTTGGGCCACCCTGGTAGTCCGGCACTTTTGTCTACCATCTTCTATACCCCTATTCGGTATATATCCGACACCTGCGATGTAACCAAATAACTTTTGTTACGCATTCCTGTGGGTTTTCTATTTCTATAGGATTTCATGTGCCACAATATTCTATTCATGCATTTTTCTTTCCATTCTTGCAACCAAAGAGCGTCTAAATGACTTTGGGTGTGTGCTAGTATGCGTTTGTAAGAATCGAGAACGTTATACTACTCGCTGTTTATGTGCATCTTGTAACAATAAAAATGAGGTAGCATGCATTGGTACTTGAGAAACATATCAAATAAAAGTAAGGTAATCGAAGTATATATCAGCAATTTTCCTCCCAACAAAAAAGCAGTCACAATAATAGGACCATATCCCGTAGCAACAGATCATCAAGGTAACCTCTGCCTCCATATTATGCCTGCCGAAATGCAAAGAACATGAATTGCCTGCTCCGTAATTTTCATGTTACTTAAAGTGAGATGTGCTTTTGGCCTCAAAGTGTGCAAGTGCGTGGTCATACATCAGTATTGCCCCACATACTCTTTTCAACTGCACTTCGGTCTATCTTCAGACATTCAGATAAATGGGTCTTGCTTGTTCTTTTAGTACTTGGATTGTAACGTTAGTAAATGGCACGAAACCACCACAACTGGGGCATCGATCTCACAGAACCACAAATCGAGACAAAAATGACAATGTACAATGTGATGTTTGAGGAAACTGATAGTGGCGGGTGTTGGAGTGACAAAACAATCATCAATAGTCCCGAGTACTGAAACACATATTGTGGAATGGTGATGGAGAAACCAACACGGGAATGCAAACTAGCATACCATCTGATCCTCTCGAATGCTTGAAGAAATAGAAAATGTGTGCTTCAGCTGGAGCGGACGTATCTTCACTCTTTCATGCCGACATGGATCACTTGGAACTTGATGTGTTGCTTAGATGGTACTTTCAATAGGTCGAAACTTTGTAAATATTTATATGGTCCACGCCATTCCAAAAGTTCCTATTTTTCAACAATCAAATGCCAAATCTCCTATGTTTTGAAGAATTGAACCGAGTCAACCTACTCTACAGCAAAGAGGCCACGGTCTTTAAGGGGCTCTTTTTTTTACGAGTTTAAGGGCCTCTTTGGTTCCGAGGATTCTAAAGAAATTTTGAAGGATTCTAGTCCATAGGGACAGAAAAAAATTCTAGAGTACATCTGATTTAAATGAATGAATCCTCCAAAATTATTAAGGCTTGTTTTCATACTCCCTCCATTCCTTTTTACTCTACATTCTGGGTCGATATTAAGTTCCAAAATAGTCTACATCTTGGCTGGGACCCACCTCGTTAATTAAGGATAGTGAAAAGACATGTACTACATTTAACCCAAGTGATGCTTTGTTTCCTGTGTCAAAAACGGTACTCATGTTGTATGGTCTTTGGTGCTAACAGTAACCAATGAGAGTAGTTTCTTGTATGGAATTTGAATGTACTACATTAATTGGGCTTTGTTTAACCCAAGCAATGCTTTGTTTCTCGTGAGAAAGTAATTGTGTTGCATGCTTGGGTGTGGAAAAGTAGTAGTAATAAATGTGAGCTTATTTTGTCTGAAATTTTGCAGGATGTAGAGTAAAATGGAATGGAGGGAGTACGTTGTAATCTTGTAGAATTTCTCACAAGAGGTTAGACCTCTTGGAAATTTCCTACGTGTTTATGATATTTACTGAATCTCTATAGAAAATTCTTA
Source organism: Alopecurus myosuroides (assembly GCA_028641055.1). NCBI lineage: Eukaryota > Viridiplantae > Streptophyta > Magnoliopsida > Poales > Poaceae > Alopecurus > Alopecurus myosuroides. The sequence goes on from CM054062.1 coordinate 266,135,135, forward strand.
TGTATTTCCTGCGATGTAACCAAATAACTTCCGTTACACATTCCTGCAGTTTTTTGTTTCTATAGGATTTCATGTGCCACAATATTCTATTCATGCATTTTTTTTCCATTCCTGAAACCAAAGAGCGTCTAAATGACTTTGGGTGTGTGCTAGTATGCGTTTGTAAGAATCGAGAACGTTATACTAGTCACTGTTTATGTGAATCTTGTTACAATAAAAAAGAGGTAGCATGCATTGGTACTTGAGAAACATATCAAATAAAAGTAAGGTCATAGAAGTATATATCACCAATTTTCCTCCCAACAAAAGCAGTCACAATACTAGGACCATATCCCGTAGCAACAGATAATCAAGGTAACCTCTGCCTCAATATTTTGCCTGCCGAAATGCAAAGAACATGAATTGCCTACTCTGTAATTTTCATGGCACTTAAAGTGAGATGCGCTTTTCGCCTCAAAGTGTGCAAGTGCATGGTCATACATCAGTATTGCCCCATATCCTCTCACTTTGGTCTATCTTCAGACATTTCAGATAAATGGGTCTTGCTTGTTCTTTTAGTACTTGGATTGTAAAGTGAGTAAATGGCACGAAACCACCACAACTGGGGCATCGATGTCAAAGAACCACCAATCGAGACAAAACTGACAAACACTACCGCGCATAGGGGCAGATGTGTGACACATAGCATGGATTTTCCCGTTTAAGCAGGTTAACCCGTTCTCTGACATGCCATAACCATATGTCAAATACATGTGGCAATAATTTTTTTTAAAAAGGATTAGTGCGAAATAAGAAAAAAAAGGCCGATACGGCCTAAATCCATGTCAGGCGCCGGTGCCGGTGGCTGGCGGAGTCGAGGCCGGCGCGCACCAGGACGAGTTGGAGGAGTTCAGCACCACCATGGATGCGCGGTTGACGAATTCCGGCTCCGAAACTTGGCTGCGTTGCGACCATGCGGGAGGAGCAACGGTGGCACCGGTGCAAGGGGAGCCGGGCCGACGCGGTAGGGGAGAAGGGGAAACACAGAGGGAGGGGAGAGAAGGGGCAGCACCGATGTGGGAGAGAAGGGGAAGCGTCGGTGAGGTTCTCCGGCAAGGGTCCTCTCGTGGGTGGGGTTGACCCGCATATCCAACCCACCTGCTCCACATCCTTGGTTAGCTTCAGATTTACGGAGACGACACCGTGGGAAAGGGCAGCGCGACCATATCCTCATTGTTGCTAGTGGACCGCTCGAGCTAGATGCGGAAGACTATGTCGCCGTTTGTGGCGGTGGGAGGGACGGAGGCGCTGGCATCCGCGACAGTGGGGGACTGCCGAGGTGGGGGCGAGGGAGGCAGCCGGAGCCTAGAAGGAAAATAGGAGGCGACGTGGACGCGCGCTAGTGAGACGAGAGGGAGAAAGCGAGAGGAGGGAGGCGGCGGATAGAGACGGAAGGGGATCAATCCCTACGATGCAATCTTCAAAAAAACGGAAGGGGGTCAATGGTGAGAGTTGACTTTTCTATTTTTGCCACATAGACCCGACATATCGGTCTGACATGTCAGGAAACGGGTTAATCTGTCTAAAAGGACAAATCAGTGCTATGTGTCACACATCTGCCCCACTGTGTGGTGATGTTCGTCATTTTTGTATCGATTGGTGGTTTTGTGACACAAGTGGCTCAATTGTGGTGGTTTTGCGTCACTTATTGTTGTAAAGTTTTTAATACATTTGTTCCATTTTGTTTGTGTTTATACACAGGCCCTTTGCCTTGTTTTATTGTTTCTACTGAAAATAGGTGTATGTGGGTTAGTTCAAGCAAAAAAAAAATCTGGGTAAGTTTTTGTTGCGGCTAAAAGGCAAATTTGTTAAAAATTGGAACAAGTACATCTCAACAACGAATTTGCAATATCACAACTGTCAGGTTCTGCATCCACGTGTGGCACATTGTAGTATAGTGTAAACTGTATAATAATACAGCTAGCAATCCCATTTGTTCAGCAAAGTGTAAAAAAGAGTGGAACATGGGTGATGCGGGAAAGCTCCTAGCTAGGGCTATCTCTTGACGAGAGGAGCTAGCTACTCGGGGAGGAGGGCGACCTCCTGCACGACGCGAGTGAACTCGTGGGTGAGCGGGCAAGGCTTGCGACCTGTTGGGCGAGGCGACCGAGCTCCTGAGCGCAGTGCAAAAATTGACTTTTGGCCCGCGCGTCCCATCCGGTGGAGATCTGATTTTATGATGCGTCCGACCAGTGGCGGGAACGGGGAACGGCGGCGGCTGACTGCGCGCTGGAACCCTAGCCAGCTAATCGATCGGGGTGAACGAACTAATCCTTACCACTTCCCGAGAGAGAGGAGAGGGGTACGGGGTGGTGGGAGGGCAATGTCTATGTAACAACAGTTTCTTTGAGGGATATTTCAGAAAACACGGATTTTTTGTAAATGGATAATCTCTAGAACATTTTGTCAACAACAAAAAAAGGTCCAGAAGCGACCCGGTTAGCAAACCTGGTACGCATGCAAAATTGGATAACCACTCCAAGGTGAATTGCACGCAATATGGTGTTCTCCCTGTTTGCGCTGCAAGCATAGTTACTGCATGATCATGACTACAAGACATGTTGATTGCTCATGCGTATTGAAAGGGGGACGACGAAAGAAATGTACATATTAGCGTTGAGAAAATTTGGATGACCTGGTCTATAAAGGGGGACATGGCAAGTCCATCTATTAGCCAGTTTTATTAGCATAGCTAGCGGAAGTGGTAGCATGAAGCCATCACTGGGGCAATATTGGCTCAGAAAATGAGTGATGGGAACCAAATTTAGTAAGATGTTGGAGGAAACTGATACCATAGTGTCTAACCAAGGAAAAAGTTTGGTAAATAGATTTGACTTTCTGATTATGAGATAAGAAGCAAGAAGGAAATATGGAGAATGCGAGCATATTCTCACCGTTTCGAGGCATATGTGATGACTTCATTTTTAGTTTGATTTTCTACCATAAGAACGTAGGAAAAGAATAGAAGAAACATCAAAATTGTCGTCCCAAACTTCAATGGTGTTTGGGTCTTGAGCACTACGGTTAAATCTCCTCTAGTGCCAAATGGAATCGGCTCCGATCAGCTACATTCCATTACAAACGATCAAAAGAAAATTGTAAAGCCCTCATGTCTGCAATTTGGAAGTTGCACATAAGGCTTTCTATCTAATAGTTAGTTTCTTATTCTATTGGCTGGGTTTTTCCTAGTTTTGTGTGTGTTTGTTGTGGATCTTTGTGTGTTGTAACTTTCTTCCGGTATATCTATCTATCTATGAAAAACGGCATGCACTCTTGCGTGCTCCTGGAGAATAAGGCTTATGAGCATTTTTGAAGACGTTACTCTTGCGCGCACCGAGGAGAATGGAACCGAACGTGTAGCTTGGTGTCATAATATTTCGTGTAGAACCCATATTCTGGCCTCCATACACTGAGTTTTGCGGCAGGGGATAGGCTTCGATTAGGATGAAGCCGATCAACTACGTGTTAAGCTGTTATTATGGTTTCTAAAAGAACTGTTAAAAGAGCCAGATTTGTAAAACAAATATACCGCGCTCCCCTCCATGCGCTTGGTCTGACACCTGCGTTAGAGTCTCCGGCTCCCCAGGGTGCCGGAGCAGGACTCTAGAATCCCTAGATTGGAATTTCGAGGTGACGATGCTTCTATATCCATTTCATGGAAAAAAATTATGTCCCCGACGTTTTTAGGGTTATAGGAAATTTATAGGCGAAGAAGCGACGGGAGGCGGTGCCTTGGGCCACGAGGTGACCCCATGGAGAGGCCTAGGGGGTGCGTCTGGCACCCCTGTGGTGGCCCTAGGGCTCCCCTCCAACGCTCTTTTCGACTCCGTCTTCGTTCCGGGCAAAAAAAAAACCTCCGTGGATTTCCAGAACTTTTGCCAAAATTTTCTTCACAACTTTTCTGAATCATAAAAGAGCAGAAAACAGGAACTGGCTCTCGACATCTTGTTAATATGTTAGTCCATGAAAACATCCAGGAAACGAAAAGAAAACATGGATAAAAATGTAGTAAACAATCATATAGAATAAAAAAATTATAGGTACGTTTGGGACATATCAGCATTCCCAAGCTTAACTCTTGCTCGTCCTCGAGTAGGTAAGTGATAACAAAGATAATTTTTGAGGTGACGAACATCCAACATAAACTTAATCAATCATTTTGTAAAAGCATTGTAAGCTGAGATCAAAACACTTTAACAAAAGCATGATAAATGTTATTTCAATAATAAAAACTTTGCAACTATGTTGCACATGAAAAGTAGCACAAATAAATGACAATGAGAAATAATGCATCGAAAGTGATACATTTGCTCGATCATAATGAAAAACATGATAAAGTGGTATCCCGCTTGTCCTTCATGGATTGGCAAAACATAAATGGCGGGAGACCTTCAAAGTTCAAGTGGTGACTCATATAATTTTAGACAAGCAATACCATAATCATATTACCAATCAATAATAAATTTTGGGACTATGCACGTTATACTTAGAATGATAACTGTGCTCTCTTAGTTGGTGCATAAAGTAAGAAGGTGAAGCCTCATCCTATATCTAAAAGAAGGGCATTTTGTAGAGGAAAGCAGGGATCACTCATGTGCTAGAGATCTTTATTTTATAAAACAAAGCAAAATTAAAATATAATTTTGAGAGAGGTGTCTGTCTATGTCAACGAATGACCTGGTAATATTGTTGATGAACAAGGGGATGCCTTTTACATACCCAAGATTTGAAGCTTGTACTTCTTGGATATTTATGGGGGTGACATGGGAATCCCCAAGATTGAGATTTTATCCATCCTCCATCTTCCCATATCATTCGTTTCTCCTTACACTTGAAAAATTCCTCCACGCGAAACTTCGCACAATCTTCATTAGCGGGGTAAGTGCATCAAATAAATAAATCCACTTGGTTCAGTTTTAACACAAGAAAACCCTAAATTAAACATTAGCTACTATCATAACTTCATTTAAATCCCCCCCTTAAGAAAACACAAAAATTAAAAGATTTAGAGGCTAATGCAAACAAAGTCGGAAATCTGTCAAAGTAGAAGTGACTGTAAAGATGAGTTTTTCCAAGGCACTGTCGTAGCTCAAATAAAAAGCAGTCAACTAATGAAATTTATATAAAAACCTGGGGCAGGTGCCCATTTTTCAGAATTTTCTCGCACTCTAGCTAAGAGATACAAATTTGTATGTGAAGCATAAAAATCTGGACAGAAAACAAAAAAATGCACTTCCTTTCAAATAGACGTTACTCTTGGCACAAAAAACAAAATAAAAAAGGATAAAGAGAGTTTTCTACAGAGGTACAAACTTCCAGATACTCAAAGAAAACAAAACACAAAATAAAACAAGAGAAAATAAGGTGGTTTGCCTCCCACGACTTTTAGCTAGGCATAAAGCAAGAACCAACATCAAGACCATTGTATTTTTCAATAAGAACATCCTTAATTCGTTTAAGAAAAGCATGTTTACCCCTAATGGGAGGGTAAAAGTCTATGAACCAAATCTAACATTTATTATGCATCCACAACTTTTAGAAAGATCTCCCTCACACTATATTTCCTTGATCTCCCTTTTCCATAATCATGAAATCCACAGGGGTAACTCTATTCCGAATAGAAACTTGGAAATTTAACTCATCCCACAATCTTAGAGATATTACTATTAGCATGTGGGTGATAAAGTGGGTAATCAATCATGCTTTCATATCTCAAGTGGTCACACCAGTTTAGGCATAGTAGACATCATGGAACCAATATCACAATAGGCAATAGAGCTTTGATAATTGATGACCCACAAGTATAGGGGGTTTATCGTAGTACTTTTGATAAATAAGAGTGTCAAACCCAACGAGGAGCAGAAGGTGTTGACAAGCGGTTCGATGAAGGAATAACTGTAAATACTGGAAAATAGATTTGTAGGGGTTTTTGATATTGGAGATAAATAAAGTGCGAGTAAATAAAATGCAGTAATAATAATTGCAGAAAGTGGCCAAATCCTTTCTTCAGAAAAAGACAAGCCGGTGAGTTTACTTATGATTAACAAACGTTCTCGAGGACACACAGGAGGTTTCTGTCAAGTGCTTTTGTTCCATGCAGCTGAAATTTTTTGGTGTTTTGGTAAGTGTTGTTTGGGTGAACCTATGCGAGTGTACCGTCCCATCCAAGACTAATACATACTTGTGATTATACCCCTTACAAGCATCCGTAACTACAAGAAAGTAATTAAGAAATAAATCTAACCACAACTTTAAACTCCGAGATCGTACGCTCCCTCGTGTAATGGTTTCCTAAAGGGGGTTTAGGTTTCTGTCACTCCGGCAACCCCACAATTAGTAGCCAAATACACGATGCATTCCCCTAGGCCCATAAATGGTGAAGTATCATGTAGTCGGCGTTCACATGACACCACTAGGAGAATAACACCACAACTTAAATATCAAACATTAATTATTATTCAACATTACTTCACTAGTAACAACTTGACTTCTCCCATGTCCTCAAGAACAACACGAACTACTCACAACACATCATATGGATCATGATCAGAGGTGATATAATGGATGATAACAATCTGGTCATAAAGTGAAAATGCCGATAAATCTCACAAGCATCAACTACTAACAAGTAATCCACACCGGGAGAGAGATCTGATGAAAACAATGATAGAGGCCCCTAATTGTTACAACAGGATGAAGGTGGATGATGAGGGTGATGGTGCTGGTGGTGGTGATGATGATGATGACGATCTTGATGATGCCCGGAGTGATGACGGTGACGATGGCGGTGATTTCCCCTCTCCGAAGAGGAATCTCCCTGGCAGATTTCTCCCTACCAGAGAGCTTTTCTCTCTTGGGTGTTTTCCGCCCCGAGGTGACGGCGGCATAATTCTTCAGGGACGGAATGAGGCTTAGGGTTCCCTGGGGGCCAAGCACGCCAAAGATTACCCCCAGAGGTGGGCCTGGGTGGCCACACCCCTAGGTGGTGCGGCTAGGGGGAGGGCGCGCCAGCCCTAGGTGTGGCCCCCTGGTGGCCCCCTCTGGCTCCCCTTCTGGTTGTGTTCTTCTTCTGGACTTTTAGGAACCCCCGGATGTCCCCCTTCTTCTTCTGATCTTCTGAAATATGGTATCTCGGTGGTGCTTTTTCCATCAGATTTTTTTGTCCCGGTGTTTATTCTCCCAAAAGTATAAAACATGCAAAATAAGATGAAATAACATAAGAGATGCATCATAACATGAAATATATCGATGAATAACAGAAAATTATGATATAAAATTGTGATGCAAAATGGACGTATCAATAATCAATCCAAATTCTAATATATGGTTGATGTCTATGCATGCTTCTATTCTTGTAGACAGTGTTGGGCCTCCAAGTGCAGAGGTTTGTAGAACAACAACAAGTTTCCGTAAGTGGATCACCCAAGGTTTATTGAACTCAGGGAGGTAGAGGTCAAAGATATCCCTCTCGAGCAACCCTGCAATTACGATAAAGTAAGTATCTTGTGTCCCTAACACACCTAATACAATTGTCAGTTGTATAGGTGCACAAGTTCGGCGAAGAGAGAGTGCAATACAAGTAATATGGATGACTATAAGTGATAATAGCCATCTGAAATAAAAATAAACGGTGTTTCAATGCTTATAAACAAGGCCTAGGGATCATGCTTTCACTAGTGGACACTCTCAACAATAATAACATAATTGAATGCATAAATATCAACTCTTCACTACGCTACTCCGAACCACTCTCCGGTTGGATAACAAACACCAATCAACCGTGTAGGGCTATAAAAGCACTCCTTAGAGTTTGCATTTCCCGATCCAGGTAACCTCACGCTTTCACTATGATCCCTATATGGTTCTAGACAAACACCACAATTTCATACGGTCATCAACCACAAAATATAAATATCATGCTAAACCACACGGTGCACACACTGCCACCTTTACACAGTGATCAATGTGTCTACGAAGATCTCATAACAAAACCACTTGAGTAGCATAATAGATCAAGAGTAACATCTACTTATTCAACTAGATTACAAAGCTCATGATCACATAAAGATCACACCATGGGAGAGAGAGATGAAACACATAGCTATCAGGAGAGCCCTCAACCCCGGGGGAGAACTACTCCCTCCTCATCACGGAAGTCAGCAACAGCGATGAAGGTGGCAGTGGAGTCGATGGAGATGGCCCCATGGGCATTTCGCCGTTCCGGCGGGGTGCCGGAGCAGAGATTTTGTGTCCCCCGAAACTTGTCGGCGGCGGCGGCGGAGCTACGGAACTTTTCGTGGAAGGGGCGATTATTTAAGTGTTTATGCATCGGGGGGATTATATTGGCAAAAGTGAAACGTCGATGGGAGGCCATGGGGCCCACACCACCAGCTGGCGCGGCCAGGGGGTGCCCGCCCTATGGTGTGGGGCCTCCAGGGGCCCCTCTGGACTCCGTGTACGTGACAGATTTCTAAGACTCTCGGATTTTGTTTCGTCCAATTCCAAAAATATTTTCAGAACAACTTTTCTGAAACCAAAAACAGCAGAAAACAGGAACTAGCTTTGTGGCATCTTGTCAATAGGTTAGTCCCAGAAAATCCATCAAAATGACACAAAGTGTATAGGAAACATGTAACATATGGCATGAAAACAACATGGAACATCAGAAATTATGGATACGTTTGAGACGTGTTGATGGTGCAGGGCTTGCACTTGTTGGGAAACCCCAAGAGAAAGGTATGAAGAGCACAACAATAAGTTTCCCTCGGAAAGAAACCAATATTGAATCGACTAGTAGGAGAAATAAATCACTTCCGAAGGTTGTTGTCAGCTGATGTTGGTAGGGCGCATTATTGGTTCAGCAGCAACATGGAACCTACACAACACAATCAAATCACTTTGCCCCCAACGAAGTAGTGAGGTTGTCAATCTCACCTGTTGTCGAATCTGCATCTCAACAAGTCCCTCGGGTGAACCCATAGGGTTTAGATTAGGAGAACGTGTAGGCGCTGGTGACAATCGTCGGCTGAACAGGGGGCTCGATTTACCCAGGTCCGGGGCCCTCGTAGAGGTAAAACCCTTACTCCTGCTTCTGTCGATCTGTATTCACGAGTAGATCGGTTACAATGGGGGATTGCTCAAGTCGAGAGTATGATCTCGATCTCAAGGCTTTGGTGGTGCGGTATTGCTTGTCCCCTCCCTGGTGGTTCTCCTGGCCTTATATAGGTGGCCAGGTCTCAAACCGTACCCGGGGGGGGGGGGACACAAACCCTAACCTATAGTCGGTTACAAGTTTCCTAACTTGACCCGCAAGGCCTTGCGGGTGGGCTTCAACTGGGTCTTCTAGAATAGTCCAAGGCATCTCCTCTTGGGCTTAGGTCCTGGGCCTTGGACCGGGTATCTTCACCCGAAAGGTCCAGGATGCATCCCTTCGTCAGTAGCCCCCGAGCGTTTACTCAATTGACATTTTCTTGTTGGGTAGACGCTCAAAGTCTTGTCTTGAATTCTTTCGACTGATCGTTTCAATCGTTTGTTGTTTGGAGGGCATGTACCCTGTGAGTGATGAGATTTTATACTCAAGCATCGATCGATGAAAGTGACTGTATTTTTGGCTGTTTTCGCAGAAGGATATGGCTCAGTTGCTTGGCTCTCCCAAAAGCTCAGGGCCAATTAATTGCATCTAGGGCAAAAACAGTTCCGGTCTCACCGATTCGAGACCTCCGACTCGAACCGGATGAGGTGGTCATTGCGACTGGGACGTGGAGGTCTTATCGAGTCGAACTTAACCTATAGGGGTACCCGGCGCGTCCGCTGGGATTTTTCTTCGTGTTGTTGACACGGAAATTTACCGGAGGACGCAGCTTGAGTGCGATTCTAGGCCCATAAGAGAGATCATTTGGGTCTTACCTTCGTATTCGAAAGAATACGGCATCCGGATGTGCCTAGTCGGCCAAACGATCCAGGGAGGGGATGTGTGTACATCGTATGACCGAGTGGCAGGAGCTACGCACTCGCGAGTTTTGTCTAGAGATATTTAGAGTCAAAAAATCTCCCTTATTTTTTATGTACAAGGATTTTTGTTTTTGTAGTCTTCTGTCCATACGAAAGAGTTTTCGTGTCTGAAAACCTTGTTGTGCCCATACGAAAGAAAATTTCGTGTCTGGGGCTTTTATGCAAAAGAGTTTTCGCGTTTTGATATGCCCATACGAAGATTCGTGTATGGGATCCTACCCGAGGGAATTTTTGGGTCTGATGAGGTGCACAATGATGTCATTACGCACTTTGTTCATTATGGATCCTACCGATGGGACGTGACGAAGTGAGAACAGGGTGTGCTGACCCACCTTGTCAGCTTTTGACCGGAAACGAGACGTCGTTTCCGGTTTTACGCGAGTCGTGTGCAGTAAATGCGCATGATCTGCTGTTAAGATCGTGGCACAAAAATAGCTTTCACTGCCTCCTTGTTTCCGCTTCACGCGTGGCAGCCGCGATGGGTGCCACCTTGCTCGATGAACGGCTCAGATCGAGTGGTCATGTATATATATATCGCCCTTAGGTGGAAAGTGAAAACCTCCCGGTCATTTTCTTCCCCGTCTTCTTCTTCCTCGCGCTCATCTCCTCCTCTGCAAGCACCTGAAAGTTCCCATGGAGGGAGGAAGGAAACGCGGTGCCGCTTCCTCAGCTTCGAAGGCGCCTGAAGATGCTCCCGTGCCACCCGCCCCGCGGACGGGCGACTGGCGCTCTGCCAACACGACGAACAAGAGCATCAAGAAGATGCAGAGGGAGGGGCTGCTGCCCCCCGAGAACGAGAAGCGAGTTTGCCTCGGCAAAAAGGAAGAGGTACCAAACCACCACGTGAACGAGCGCGTGATATTTGTGGATCACGTCTCGCGCGGGCTCTCGCTCCCCCTCCATCCTTTTCTTCTTGGTTTGTTGTATGTCTATGGCATACAGCTCCATGATTTGCCTCCAAATGCGGTGCAGCGCATCTCGTGCTTCATCGTACTTTGCGAGTGCTTCCTGGGCATCCGCCCGCACTAGGGCCTTCGGAAGGCCCTATTCAAAGTGCGGGTCTTTCGCGAGAAGTCGCGGGTACATACCGAGCTTGGAGAGACGCTGCGCACTGGCGGCTTCGGGATCCAGGCGAAGATGGATAGCTCCTACTTCGAGATGCACTTCATCAACTCTACTCAAGGGTGGCGGAGAAAGTGGTTTTATGTTGTTGATAACAACATGGGTGGAGCTAATGAATTCCACCCGTTCGATGTCTTGAAGCGGCGGAAGTCCTGGGCGCACTGGCTCTCGACCAAAGAGAACCGAGTCATCGCCCCGCTACTCGCCAAGGTAACAGCTCTTCGCGACAAGACCGCTGGGGTCGCGCTGAATGGCCTGCATCTGGCGAGTGTATTCCTCAAGCGCAGGATCCAACCTCTCCAGGAGAGGTCTTCGACCTTGTGGGAGTACCAGGGTATCGATGACCCCAGCTATGTGAGCCGAGATATTATTTCGAATGCTGAATTCGAGAAGAAAATTGCGAGCATCACCAAGATGAAGGTGGGCGAGTCCTTTGCTATCTGCCCTATCGCAGCATTCGAAGCTTCAAGGCCTCCTCCATTCGATGTAAGTTTTTCTTCTCTTCTCCGCTTTAACTTTTTTGTTATTCAAGAATTTGTCGACTGAGTTTTCTCTTTTCTCCTTCTTCTTGTTTTCCTTCTGTAGAGCTTGGGGGTGGCAACTTGCTACCCGCTAATTTCCACTGAAGATGCTTCGGACTTGCTGGCGAGCAACCTGGAGGTTCCCCTTGACACCAGCGTCGCCGAGGCCGACTCGAGTTCTGAGCACGGTTCTTCGGATGACGTGGAAGAGTCGGGTAGTGACCTCCACCACCGCAAGCTCCACAGGGAGGGGGACGATGAAGCTACCTCCAAAGATAATTCTTTGGGTGGAGGATCTGAAAAGGCAGCCGAGCCTCTCATGGTGACTGCTCTGAACGTGCTTCCTCCTCCCGTCCCCAAGTCGAAGATCTCCACCGCCTGGAACGCGGACATGCTGGATGATGACGATGAGTGAGTTCTTTCTTTCCTATCATCCTTTAGTCGAAAGTTTTTTCTCGCTTTTCCTTATGTTGTTGTTTTTTCATGACAGGCTTCAATCCATCAGCCCTGGCCAGTTTGCCTCCTCTATTCCCTCCGCGAAGAAAAGGATGCTGCTGCGAGTGAAGCTCCAATCGCTAAGGCTGTCCAGAATTCTCCGAGTCCAGTTCCAGCAACTGCGGCTACGGATTATAAGTTGCCTAGCTTTGCGGGTGGAGCCTCGGCTTCGAAAGAAGCGCCGGGTAGGTCGGCTGACCCTCTGCGCACAGCCCAAGGCCAGGTAAACCTTGTCATCTTCCTCGCGTATTGCACTTCGTTTATTTATGATTTTTATCGGGTGCACAGTAGTGCTCCCGATGGGAGTAGCCCCCGAGGCTGTGGTCAATCGCTTGCGATTGGCTATAGGCTCAATATTTAAGATTTTTTCTTTTATTGACTTTATCAGGTGCACAACAGTGCTCCCGATGGGAGTAGCCCCCGAGGCTATACTCGACTGTTTGCAGTCGTGAATAGGCTCAATTTCTTTCCTTTTTCTCTGACTTGACCTTCGTCTTGTGTTTTTGCACTCTCTTCTTGATTCTCTTGCAGCCATTGATCGCCGCATACTTTCGGCTGAAGAAGATTGCGTATCCCTTCGGGTGGATCGTGATCGACTCGTTGCGGATGGCCAAGCTCTCCAAGGTAAATTGATCCGTTCCCTTTTGCTTGTTCTTTCTGATCATATGAATTCCCTTAGGCCAAAGTTCATTGCTGTGTAGCTCAAGTTGATCTCCTAAAGGCCGAGAAAATTGATGTTGTCACTCGGGTGAAAACCCTTGAGGCCTAGTTGGAGACCGCTCTAAAGGAACTTGAATCCTCTCGCAAGCGGTCGACTGACTTCGAGGGGAATCTCCCTGAGGCCCAGGACGCGCTGAAGCAACTGGAGGAGGCTGGCGCTAAATAGGATAATGATCTTGTTGGCTTCATTCTCCCCCTGGCTCAGAAATTTGCAAGTAAGTTGCACTTAATTTCCGCTGTGTTGCGACTAAATTGGTTGTCTTTGGAATTTATGACGCTTTTTTGCAGATGTCCTTGGCATTGCGCTGGAGCTGCCTAGGGTTCAACGAGTGGACATCCTGACGGATTCTTGCGCTCAGCTCCAGAAACACGCGAGTGGGATTTGCTCCCTCGTTGGCAAAGCCATTCGAGTGCTGACGCAATTCCACGAGCGTCTTCTGGTGGAGGCCGCGGTTCCGCCCATGCTGGATGGTCTTCTGAAGGTTTTCCTCGAGGATGATCTTCTTTAGGCTTACACGGTTGCCCAGTCTGAATGCGGAGCAAAGACTGCCATCCAGTTTGTGTTGGCGCATGGAGTCGCAGGCCTGGATGAGGCGTACTCAAGCCTTCCCTTCGATGCTACCACAGGCAAAAAGGTAGCGCTTTGTCCTTTCGGCGATCCGGCTGAAGCCCTTGCCAAGAAGCTATCTGAATTGATTGCTCGTGCTAGTCGCAAGGGACATTCTGTCGCGAGTGGCAGTACCTCTGCAGTTCCATAGGATAGACTGCTTTTAGTTTGCTCTCTTAATGTAATGAACCTTGGGATGTATTCCCGTATTTTGCCTTCAATCGAAGTGTTCTTTGATGTCTGAGATGTGATTATTTGCGATTGATCGTTATGAGTTCCTCCCGATGGGAGTAGCCCCCGAGCATCTGTTAATTAGGTGGTTTGTTTCTCGAGTGGGGAGTCTTGAAATGTATCTTAACTTTCTTTATATCTTTCCAGGTAGTAGGTGTTGGCGCGGAGTCTTCGAGTGGATCTGTTGTACGATTGGATCCCCTTGTTGCCGCTGCTAGTACATTTGCCTCTCTTCGTGATCGCGTCGCGGATGGCGAAAGCAAGTTGAAAGCTCTGCGTGGAGTGGCTGATGTGGCCAAGTCGAAACAAAAACTTGCAGTCGAGCGTGAACAGTTCGTGATGGAAGAGCTGGCAGTTGTTGCCAAAGATATGCTTTGTAAGCATGCGAGCCCCCTAGCACTTTGTTTGATTACCTCCTTTCCACCCTTTAACTCTTTGTACTTCTCTTTGTAGTTGTTGAGCCTGACAGTCCATGTGAAGCGCATTGGGTAGATAACCATATTGCTCATGAAGTTGGTAGCTCAAAACCCCATGCAAACAACTTCTGGTCCGACCACAGTCGAGGCTTCATTCTGGCTAGTTTGGAGTATCGTGTAGGCCAGGAGAAGATACTCGTTGATTCCTGTCACGATGCTCTGATAGCTATGAACCGCGCTTTCTATCCACTTGAGAGAGGTCCAGAAGACTTGAGCCATCTGCTCAGAATTTTTGGTCGAGTAGGTGAAATTCGCGAGTGCGTCCGCCAACAGCCGATCTGCGGATCCCTAGAAGCACTTGCTTTTGTACGGTTATGGCATCCTGAGGTCAACTTATCTCTGTGGCTAGACTCCCCAATGCTCCAGTCGATATGACATCTCATTATACAGTCGTTCGTCCTGCAGCGGAGGAGATTATTCGACTGACTTCTGAAGAGGTTGATCGAGTGTTAGCTGAGGAAACTGCTCGTCTCCATATGTAATTGTAGGATGTACATATCCTGTTGTCTTTTATAGTTCACTCGAAACTATATAAGGTGTATTTATAAGGTGTCAACCTTGTCTATACCTTTGTATTTGTAAATTTTCTTGTGATGCTTAGTTAGGCGTAGCCCCCGTGTGCTTGGGGTGTATACCTGTTGTTCAGCGTGTAAAATGAAAATCATGAGTAGCTATGGTTGAGAAACCATGTGTTTTTAGACTGAGAAGCCATGTATTTCTTCGAGCTACAAGATGGCTAGTATAGCCTTATTTCACGAATAAGATAATCCTAAGGATTGAATTTGCGGAGGTGCGCAACATTACATGGGTTGGAGTAGATGCCATCAGTCTTCGGGTTCTTCAGTCGATACGCGCCACCAGGGATAACTTCGTGTATTATGAAGAGTCCTTCCCATGGTGGCTCGAGCTTGTGTCCTTCCTTCTGCTTGAGCCGCAGCACCAAATCTCCGACCACGAAAGCTCTGTGGCGTATACGGCGACTGTGGTAGTTGTGCAGCGATTGTTGGTATATCGCGGATCTTGCGAGTGCAATATCGCGTATCTCGTCGAGTGCATCCATATCTTCCGCGAGTGCCTTGTTAGAGGTTTCTTCGCTTTAAGAAACGACTCGTGGGGCGCTGAATTTAACATCCCCGGGAAGGACTGCTTCAGCTCCGTATACCATGAAAAATGGCGTGTAGTTTGTTGATCGATTTGGGGTTGTGCAGAGGCTCCATAGCACGGAGGGTAACTCTTCTTCCCAACGCCATGCCGCTGGGTGTAGGCGATCGAGTAGTCGTTTCTTTATGCCAGCTGAGACTAGTCCGTTGGATCGCTCGACCTGACCGTTGGTTTGCGGGTGAGCCACTGAAGCGAAGCTGAGGGTGATTCCCTTTTCTTCGCAGAACTGTTGTGTTTCCTTCGTTGTGAAGTTGTTGCCGTTATCAGTGATGATGTTGTGTGGTATGCCAAATCTGCACACAACGGAGTCGAGGAATTTTAGAGTGCATTGGGTGTTGGCTGAGGTGTCTGGCATGGCTTCGATCCACTTTGTGAATTTGTCGACTGCTACGAGCAGATGCGTATATCCTCCGGGCATGGACTTGCGTAGTGTCCCTACCATGTCTAGCCCCCATTGTGCAAAGGGTCAGGCAATTGGTATCATGTGCAGTTCCTTGGCAGGGGCGTGTGGCTTGGGCGCAAATCGTTGACAAGCGTTGCACTTGTCGACTAGGTCCTTTGCGTCTCTGGCCGCTGTGAGCCAGTAGAATCCTGCTCGAAAAGCTTTGCCCACGATTGCCTTCCAGCTGGCGTGGTGTCCACAATCTCCTTGGTGTATGTCCCGCAGCAATTCCTTGCCATCTTAGGGTGCTATTCATCTCTGCAATATTCCTGAGATGATCTGTTTGTATAATTCTCCGTTGAGTACCCGAAAAGTTTTGTTGCGTCGTACTATCTGTCGAGCTTCGCGAACATCTGCTGGGAGCTGTTTGTTGGACAGGTAGTCGAGGTATTTCTGCGTCCAGACTGGCTCGACCAGAAAAACTTGTGTTGAAATACTGTGGCTAAGCTCGATGACAGCAATTTGCGGGTTGACGTCTGTCTCCGATGCTGCGGGTGCTCCTGCACTCTTCTTGACCTTCATTGAACGTTTGATCATCCTCTCGAAATATATTCCTGGTGGTATGGGTGTATTTGTGGACCCCATGTTTGCCAGTCTATCTGCTTCTTCGTTGCTAGACCTTGCGATGTGTTTCAGCTCACACCCTTTGGAACTTCCTTCAAGTAGATTATACATGTCCCGATAGGCAACCATATTTTCCGCTATAGCGTCGCATTCCTTCATAGTCTGTTGTACGATGAGGTTGGAATCTCCATAAATCATCAATCGGGTGGCTCCGCGTGCAATCTCCATCTTCATGCCATGTATTAGGGCCTCGTATTCTACGTCGTTGTTGGATGCTGGATCGTCGGGTGGGAAATCCAATCTTAGGACGTACTGTAACTTGTCTCCCCTGGGGGATATGAGGACGATCCCAGCTCCAGCTCCCTCGTTCCTTTTGGACCCGTCGAAGTACATAATCCAGTTACTCATGTATTCGGGTGGACCTGGTGTTTGCAGTTCCGTCCACTCACTTAGGAATTCTACGAGTACCTGTGATTTCACGGAATTGCGTCCTGTGTATATGATATCCCACGCGCCTAGCTCGATGCTCCATTTTGCAATTCTTCCGGATGCCATGAGATTGTTCATGATGGTACCGAGTGATGTGTCGTTTAGCACCGTGACAGTATGCTCCTGGAAGTAATGCTTGAGCTTTCGGGCTGTGAGGACGACCCCGTATGCAAGCTTTTGGTAGTGGGGGTATTGTTGTTTGCACGGCGAGAGCACATCGCTGATGTAGTAGATTGGCCGCTGGACTCCATACGCCTTGCTGTCCTCAGGTCGTTCGACCACGATTGCCGTGCTGATGACTTGATTTGTTGCGGCTAGGTATAAGTACAGTGGCTCCCGTTCTTGTGGTGTTTCCAGAACACGCCTGCTCTGTAGTGTTCGCTTTAGGTCTGCGAATGCCTTTTTTTCCTTCGGGTGTCCACTCGAACTTATCTGTCTTCTTCAACATCTTGTAGAAGGGTAATGCTTGCTCTCCTAATCTTGCAATGAATATGCTCAGGGCGGCTAATCACCCAGCGAGCTGTTGCACACCGCGAAGATTGGTTGGCTCCTGCATTGTTAGGATCGCTTGTATTTTCTTTGGGTTGGCTTCAATTCCTCTAGCGGACACCAAGTACCCGAGAAGTTGTCCTGCAGGGACGCCGAAGACACATTTGGTTGGGTTGAGCTTGATCTTGTATGCGTTCAAAGCATCGAATGTTTCTCTGATGTCCTCGAGGAGTGTGTTCTATACTCGAGTCTTGATGACGATGTCGTCAATGTATACTTGTACGTTCTTGCCAATGAGCTTGGCGAGGCATTTTTGCATGCATCGCTGATATGCAGCGCCTGCGTTTTTTAGCCCAAAAGGCATTGTCGTGTAGCAGTAGACGCCGTGAGGTGTGATGAATGATGTCTTTTCCTCGTCTTCCTTCTTCATCCTAATCTGATTATATCCGAGTAGGCATCTAGGAAGAAGAGGCGTTGGCAGCCTGCAGTGGAGTCCACAATCTGGTCGATACGCGGGAGGGAAAGTTATCCTTGGGGCAGTGTTTGTTCAGCGACGTGTAGTCGATGCATACACGAAGGATGTCAGTATTCTTCTTCGGGACCAGCACTGGGTTTGCTAACCAAGTGGATATTTTTATCTCTCTGATGAATTTTGCTGCGAGTAGCCTGTTTACTTCTTCTCCAAGTGTTTTTTGCTTTGGCTCTGAGCACCGTCGGGTGGTCTGCTTGATAGGCTTGGCGTCTTTGTAGACTTCGAGTGAGTGCTCGACGAACTCCCTGGGTATCCCTGGCATATCTGAAGGCTGCCAGGCGAAAATTTCCTAGTACTCACGGAGGAGTTCGACGAGCGCGCCTTCCTATGCTGGCGAGAGGGTGGTGGAGACCATCGCCGTCTTTGCATATTCTGTCGGGTGCACTTGGTGTTTGCGGGTATCACTGTTCGCACTGAACTCGAGCTCTGGGGCGTTCTTCTTTGTGAGGGGCATCATGGACTGGTCCGTTGTTTTTGCTATCTCCTCTAGTTCCTCCTGCATCCCGAAAGATTTAGCGATTTGGTTGAACTCGATGTCGCACTTGTTGGATTTTTGGAAGTCACCATCGATGGTGATTGTGCCATATTCCCCAGGTAGCTTGAGCTTCAGATATGCATAGTGTGGTACTGGAATGAATCTTGTGAACGTTGTTCGACCAAGAATGGCGTGGTACTGTGAGGGCCAGTCGACTACTTCGAAGTCGAGAAATTATCGCCTGTAATTGCTTTGGCTGCCTAACACCACCTTCAGATTAATTGTTCCGAGTGGGCGGATCGCCTTTCCTGGAACTATCCCGTGGAAGGATGTTTCTGATTCCGCGAGTCCATCTAGGTTCCTGTTCATCCGACGGAGTGTGTCCGCGTAGAAGATGTTGATTCCGCTGCCTCCGTCCATGAACACGCGAGCCAGTTCATAATTGTCAATTTGCGCCTGGATGACCAACACGACGTGTCCTGGTCGATAGACTCGTGGGGGGTGATCTTCCTTGGAGAAAGTTATTGGTTGATCAGCCATCTTGAGGTACTCGGGCTTTGTTGGTGGGGCTTGCACAGCCATGCATATTTATCGTGTGTTTGTCTTCTAGACCCTGCGGGATGGGCAAACCTTTTGTATCATCCCCAAAAGTCCCGCGCGGTTCGGGTATGCGTTGCCTCCCTGGTTTGCGGCGGGCGGCGCAGGTAGTGCGGCTAGCATCACGTTTTGGTTTCCTGGTGGAGGAAGGGGTTGTGGTGGCTGGAATCCCTGGTTTCCTCCTCCTGGGAGCTGCGGGTAGCCTTGACTAACCGTTGTTCTGTTTTTCTTCGAGAAGGCCTCGTGTATGTCTAGGAACTTTCGGCAATCCTTGAGAAGGTGTGTTGCCTTAGTTTTGCATGTGCGCTTATCTGTAAATAGATGTAGCGTGCAGTATCCATCGAGGTCCTCCTCGGGAGTTTTATCCTCTGTCTTTGGCTTCCATTCGCGATTTCCACGGCGTCCACTATCGTGATTTCGCGTGAATTCTGCTGCCACTAATTCTTCTCGATCGTCGTGGTCATAATACTTCCTCCTTTTCTTTCGACCATGACGGTCGTCTTCGGGTGCTGGCGAGGATTCCTTTTCGTTGCACCGAGTCTTCTTTGTTGGCCCATGTATCGGCTATAACCATGAGCTCTCCAATGGTTTTGGGCGCAGCTCGCCCCAGTTCTTCTCTGAAAGCAGTTCGTCGAGCGCCCTTCGCGAAAGCTTCGACGGCTACTTCCTCCGATATGTTTCCTGCTGTGTTCCTAAGTGTGGTCCATTGCTGGATATATTCGCGAGTAGACTTACTAGTCTTTTGCTTGCAGGCTTGCAGTTCCTCGATGGTCGCCGGTCTTTTGTACGTTGCCTGTAAGTTCTTGCAGAAGTCAAAGTGTAGGTCGTCCCATGACCCGTAACAGGCTTTTGGTCTCGCCTCGAGCCAGCTGCATGCTGCCCCTACAAGGTGTAGGTTGTGGTACTGCATAGCTGTGTTTTTGTTCCCACCTTGGCATTTTACTGCCGTGAGGTAATCCGACAGCCAGGACGAAGGCTCGAGTGAACCGTACTAAGTTTGAATCTTTTGGGTAGAGGTGCCTCGCGGATGCTGCGAGCGAAGCATAATGCACCGCAGGTCTCATCGTCAGAAGAGGTGGATGGGGAGCGGGCGCGGTTTCTTGCTGCTCGGGCTTTGTCCACCTTATTTTGCGCGATGTCTGATCGCGCGTTGTGTCTTGGCTGGTCACGATCGGTTTCCTTCCGTGGCTCCTTACTGCGATGTCGCGAGCGGCTGCTGTGATGCCGCGAGCCGCGATCTCGATCCCTCGGGCTGCCATCACTGCTACCCGGACTATCACCGCGTCGTCGAGCTTCTTTTCCTCGGGCGCGACGAGGCAACTTTTCCTTTCTGGGCGATGTGCTCCTATGTCTGCGGGATGCTTCCTTGTCTTTTTGTGCAGCTGCTTTCTTGCAATTGTAGGAGGCGAGTCTTGCGGCTGCCATGCCTAATCCTTTCCGGACTTCCTTGTATTGCTCTGCACGGGGGTCGTTTTCCCCTGGTTGATTTGTCTGCATGTAGGTGGTTGCAGCCAGTACTGCGGCGGCGTGAGTTTGCGGATAGACGTTGACATCCTCGTCGACTCGCATAAGGGGAGTTTTGAGTGATTTACTGATTCCAGTTAGGGACTCGCCATCCATGGTTGCGGTTCTTGAGACGTATCCTTTTCTCGCGGGACGATTCCCGACAGAAGGTGTTTTGGACAGCGCGGCTCGGCGCTGGCTTGACTCATCCGCGACTTTCCTCCGATCAACTAGATCTATTCGAGCTTCCTTAATCAGATTTGCCGCTCTCACTAGGTGGTAGTGTTAGGCGACCATATCTTCATGAGGGGCTCCAGCTGCGAGTGGTTTGCTTGTGCGAATGACTTCCTTTTCCCTGTCCCAAGCGTCTCGCGATACGTTGATGGCCGCGTGTTCCCTCGCGCTATTTTCTGTTTCTTCGGGTGGGTCGCTTGATCTTGCCATGCATACTTGGGCCAGATATGGCTTGTTAGTCTTAGGAGTAATATGGAAAGCGTTATTGACCCGAGAAGGCTCTTCCCCCGATAGGGTGTGGAAGTTGCGGGTGTTGAGGCGGATGGATTCTCCACTCTTTGATAAGTTGCGATCCGCGTAGTTGGGCAACGAATCGACAGCTCCTGGACTCGAGATTGATTCAGAGCCCGATCTTTCGAGGTTGGTTCACTCGGGGAATTGAATAATTCCCTCCTTGTCAGCATAAAACTGGAAGCTCCCGAATGTTAGGGTGATGCTTTTCTCCAAGCCGCTGAATACCGGGCGTGATTCCGGCGAGTGTGGGGCGACGATGACCGACCCGATTCGGATCGGATTGGTTGGAGTCGAAGTCACAGGGCTCCAGCGTGAGTTGGTTGTCGATGAGGCCGAAGATGTCGGAGATCCAGCGCCCGCCGTTCCCACAGACGGTGCCAATTGTCGAATCTCCATCTCAACAAGTCCCTCGGGTGAACCCATAGGGTTTCGATTAGGAGAACTTGTAGGCGCTGGTGAGAATCGTCGGCTAAACAGGGGGCTCGATTTACCCAGGTTCGGGGCCCTCGTAGAGGTAAAACCCTTACTCCTGCTTTTGTCGATCTGTCTTCACGAGTAGATCGGTTACAATGGGGGATTGCTCAAGTCGAGAGTATGATCTCGATCTCAAGGATTTGGTGGTGCGGTATTGCTTGTCCCCTCCCTGGTGGTTCTCCTGGCCTTACATAGGTGGCCAGGTCTGAAACCGTACCCGGGGGGACACAAACCCTAACCTATAGTCGGTTACAAGTTTCCTAACTTGACCCGCAAGGCCTTGCGGGTGGGCTTCAACCGGGCCTTCTAGAATAGTCCAAGGCATCTCCTCTTGGGCTTAGGTACTGGGCCTTGGACCGGTTATCTTCACCCGATAGGTTCAGGGTTCATCCCTTTGTCACCTATCTTGCTGAAAACAAAGCGTTAAATGTATAGTGTGGAAAATAGTACTTGTTTGCAGTTGATGAAAAGAGAACAGTGATGGCAGTAGGAAAACAGTAATAGCGGTAGGAAAATAGTGGTTGTAGTGGTTGAATTATCAGTATAAGAAATGGACCGGGGTCCATAGTTCACTAGTGGTGTCTCTCCATAAAAGATAGATAACATGCTGGGTAAACAAATTACAGCTGGAGAATTGACAGATATAAAGGTTGCACCGTAGTGCATATGCATGACATGATAATTACTATGTGATTCATGCGGGCATTGTCATAAGATTCATAGACTCCAACTGCATCTATGACTAATAATCCACCCTTATAGTTTCACTAAAGTATAGACGCTCCAAGTAAAATGCATATGATGTAACCGCATAAAAATATAGTTTCACTAAAAGTGACATGATAAGTTGTTCATGAAGAAGGGGATACCTTGGGCATCCCCAAGCTTAGACGCTTGAGTATTCTTGGAATTTGCTGGAATGAACCATTGGGGCATCCCCAAGCTTTGTCTTTTCACCCTTCTTGATCACATCATATCATCCTCTTCTCTTGACCCTTGAAAACTTCCTTCACACCAAACTCAAAGTAATTATCGTTAGAGGGTTAGTGCACAATAAAAAAAATCACATGTTCTGCATGGCCACAGGTGTTATTAATACTTTTTAAATATTAGCTACAGTCACTGATGTTTCGTGAAGCAAAGAGATCCACTCAACATAGTAAAAGAGAGAATGCAAGTAAAAAGACAGAATCTATCAAAACCCGAACAGTTTGTAAAGACGAAATATTTCTAGGCACTTACGTTGCTCAAATCGAAAAACTTAAAGCTAGAAAAAAATCAGAATATCTGAGGATTAAGCACAAAAATTTGCTGGTCATTTTGATATTTCTATGATTTTACACAGATTTAACAACGGACATCGGGAATCTGTTTTCTGCGTAGAAATCCAAATCTAACACCAACTTTCACCAGAGACTTTACTTGGCACAACAAATACGTGAAAATAAATATACAAAGGAGTTGCTACAGAAGTAAACAACACCCTGACTCAAAGAAAACAGACAAAAACAATGCAAAAATAAAATATGGCTCCCAAGAAGTGCTTTTTTTAACGCCTTTCAGCTAGGCACAGAAAGAAAGAAGATGCTCACATAAGAAATATGAATTAAGAAAAAGAGAGCATCAAGAAGAAAGTATAAAAAAAAATTAAGTCTAACCCACCTCCTATGCATAGGAATCTTGTTAAGAAATAAATTAAAGAAGCTCAAACTGGAAATCTTCGAAAGGTAGAACAAGAGCAATTTCAAAAATTTCAACAAAAAAAGAGGTGTTTTAGTAACATGAAAATTCCCACAATCATATTTTCCTCTCTCATAATAATTTTCAGTAGCCCCATGAACAAACTAAACAACATAATTATCACATAAAGCATGTTTGTCATGGTCTGAAAGCACAGAATTCATATCAAGCTCAAGAATAGTGGGATCAAAATTAAAAATAAAGACATCTTCTTTCTCACTTTTAGCAATGGTAGAACAAGATGATTGGTCACTCTTATAAGGTATGGGACACATTATAGAAATCCTAGTTTTAGTAGCATTATAATGTATAACATCAAGGAACATAGGACCATCATCTAGAGCATTATCATATAATTTTTCTAAATAAACTTCCTCATTATCATACATATCAATAGTTGGAATAAATAGAGGATTATTATAAGATTTATAAAAGTATCATGGATTATCATAATGAACATTAGCGATATCATTCTCACGAGTTTCATTCATAGTAGTATCAAGGTCACAATTATAGCAAGTATCAATTTCATCAAAAAGGGATATTTCAAAAGAATCAATATGATCATCACAATTATCAAATATAACACTCATTCTCATTTGGTAAGCATGGAGGGCAATCAAATAAGGTATGAGTTAAAGAGGTACTCTCATTGGTATGTAGACATGGGTAGCTCCATTCTTCCTCCTCTTGATCATCACTCTCCTCCCCTTTTTCGTCCAATGAGCTTCCAGATTCAACAATTTCTTCTTCCATAGGCTCCTGCAAGGCATTAGTATCTTCCCTTGGTGGAGAGCTTTTATAAAGATATTTAAGAATATAGCCATTTTGTTCCTTGTAATTATCAAAGAAAAATTCAAGTATATCATAAATCTCATATTTATAAGGTGCATCATCAATATTTTCAAGCAAATAAGAAATTTCAAATGCACCCTTCCAAGCAATAAATTCTTCAATTTGTTCCACATCATAAAAGTCATAATTTCCCTTAACATAAGAAGATATGGTAACATTATCATTATACTCACATTGAAAAGGGAGGTGTTTATACCTCTTACAACAACTACATTTGTCAAAGCAATAAGTAACATTATAAGTAGAGCACAAGTTTTTAGCATAGTTACTCAATTTATTAATTTGTACCCATAGGTGTACCCCTTTTTGTGACAAGCGGTGTTCCTTGTAATATTTTTGTTGTTCTTTCGTGAACCCAAAGAAATCACCCATTGAAAGCAAGCATGATAAAGTAAGTAAAAAGCAAAACAATAACAAAGTTAAAATGATTGGAGGTGAGAGACTCCCCTTGTAGAAATCCTCTTCTTACCCGGCAATGGCGCCAGAAAATTACTTGACGGCGCAGGGCTTGCACTCGTTGGGAAACCCCAAGAGGAAGGTATGAAGAGCACAACAGTAAGTTTCTCTCAGAGAGAAACCAAGGTTGAATCGACCAGTTGGAGAAATAAATCACTTCCGAAGGTTGTTGTCAGCTGATGTTGGCAGGGCACACTACCGGTTCAGCAGCAATGTGGAACCTATACAACACAATCAACTCACTTTGACCAAACAAAGCAGTGAGGTTTTTAATCTCACCGGTTTTGCTAAAAACAAAGGGTTAAACGTATAGTGTGGAAAACGGTACTTGTTTGTAGTAGATGAAAAGAGAACGGGGATGGCAGTAGGAAAACAGTAATAGCAGTAGGGAAACTGTGGTGGGAGTGCTTAAATTATCAGTGTAAGAAATGGCCGGGTGTCCATAGTTCACTACTTGTGTCTCTCCATAAATGATAGATAACATGCCGGGTAAACAAATTACATCTGGGAAATTGACACATATAAAGGTTGCACCATAGTGCATATGCATGACATGATGATTACTATGTGATTCATGCGAGCATTACAAGAAAATTCATAGATTGTTATCCAACTGCATCTATGACTAATAATCCACCCTTGGATCATCATCCAATTAAACCTTGGGTATTAAGTTTCAAGCAACAGATAATCGCATTAAGCAAAGTGTGTAATGTAAACATCGTTGTTTTCTTCCTAATGGCAACAACACATCCCTCACCTGATACGTTTCTGTCACTCGAGCGTGAGTGAAAGGAGGCATGAACCCACTATCTAGCATAAATACCCCCTCTTGGAGTTACAAGCATCGACTTGGCCAGAGCATCTACTAGTAACAGAGAGCATAAAAGATCATAAATAACATAAACATGATAAAACATGATAGTTTGATAATCATTGGACGTAGCATTCAATATTCATCGGATCCCAGCAAACACAACATGTAGCATTACAATAATATGATCTTGATCATGTTAGGCAGCTCACAAGATCTAAACATGAGGCATAAAGAGGAGAGAACAACCATCTAGCTACTTCTACGGACCCGTAGTCCAAGGATGAACTACTCACGCATCATTCTGGAGGCGGGCACGGTGGTGTAGAGCCCTCCGATGATCAATTCCCCTCCCGACGGGGTCCAGGGAGAGCTCTAGAACCCTCCCAAACTAGGGTTGACATTGATGGCGGCTGCGGATTTTTTTGGTGGAAAAGGCTCGGGTATTTAGGGTTAACCTGTGAAGAGGTATAAATAGGCGAAAGGGCAATGTCGGTGGGCGGCCAGGCAGCCCACACCACCAGCTGGTGCGGCCAGGGGCGCGCCGCCCTAAGGTGTGGGGCCTCTAGGGCCCCCCTCTGGGTCCCCTCCGGACTCCGTGTGCGCGACAGATTTCGAAGTCTTCTGGGTTTTGTTTCGTCCAATTCTAAGAATATTTCTAGGACAACTTTTCTGAAATAAAAAACAGCAGAAAACATGAACCGGCTCTGTGGCATCTTGTCAATAGGTTAGTCCCAGAAAATCGGTAAAATGGCATAAAGTATATGGGAAACATGTAGGATATAGTATGAAAACAACATGGAACATCAGAAATTATGGATACTTTCGAGACATGTCACGTATCAAGCATCCCCAACCTTAGTTCCTACAAGTCCTCGAGTAAGTAAAACTATAAAAAGAAATAATTTCTAAGGCGACATGCTACCAACATAAACTTGATCATCTAAATTGTAAAAGCATATGTAATTTGAGATCATAGTACTTTAAACACAGGCATCATAGATATAATTCTAACAATGAAGCTTAGAAATCACTTTTCATCATGAGAAGTAACACAAATAAAAGATCATGAATAATAAAACACTTGAAAGTTATACATTTGTTTAGAGAATAAAGAAAACATAGAAAACTGATGATTCGCTTGTCGTTAAGAGTGTGGCAAAACATAAATGCCAGGACACCTTAAAAGTTCAAGTGGATGACTAGAACAAATAATTTGAGAGCAAGTAATAACACATCATGAGTCAATCAATAATAATCTTTGGGACTGATGCACATTGAAATCAGAATGGCAACTATGCTCTCTCAACTGTGCATAAAGTTAGAAGATGGAGACTCAACATAAAAGTAAAAGAAAGGCCTTTAGCAGAGGGAAGCAGGGATTAACTCATGTGCTAGAGCTTTTTATTTTGTTAAACAAAGATATTGAAAACATTCTTTTTAGCGAGAGGTGTATGCTTATCTAAATGAATGGTAATGAAAAACTGATCATAACTCATGCCAATCAAGGTTCTTAGACTTTTGAGAGCGGTTTCCGTTGTTAATTTCGTTTGGCACTTACCCCCTCCATGCTTTTCACAAACCAGGGCTAGCAGTATCCACGGGTACCCACCAACTTTCATCAATCCATGGGGAAGTTCCTTTTTGGTTATATTAATTGGCAGCAACTCTATGCAAATATAAATAGGCACATACTCATTGGGTGAAAGAGGGAGAAGACCTTTGCTTGACATGAACCACGATAAAGTTTAAACTACTTCCTCATGAGCTAAAACAAGAACATAAAAAACATGAATAATTTTGAAAGTTGTAAAGGTAGCACATGAGAAATTTACTTGGAGTGGCGTTTAAATACCACATGTAGGTATATTTGGTGGACACATTTTGAAAACTTTGGTTTTTGTGATTTGGATGCACGAGCAGAGATCATACTCAGTACAGGTGGCGGCTAGCAAAGACTGGGAGCGACAAACTAAGAGAGCAATAATGGCCATAATCACGCATAGCGACAAAAACATTATTAATCAAAGCATAAATGATACAAGTAAAAAACTAAATGATCATAGAGGCTATAAGTGACAGGTTTGTAGTCATAAACATAATGTAAGCATTTGCCAAGTCAACCAAATAAAGCATTCGAAGGAGAACACCACAAAATTATGCTTCACTGTGATAAAACTCATGATTCTTTCAATGGCACATTAAGCACTTTCGACTATTTGAGACAAGTAATGCTACAAAAATAACTACTATGCATAGAATTAAAGTAACATCTAACATGACATGAAAAAGTGTAGCCACAGTCTATACAAGCTTCTTTTTGCACCGTTATAAGCACAAAAAATGTACTACTGCTTTCCAACACCAATCATTTTATATAAACAAAAACACTCCATATGATAAAGAAATGAAACAAGAGAGTGCTAATACTACTCTACTAGAATTAACAACTCTGAATAAGAGATGCATGAAAAATAGGAGCTAAAAGGATTTGCAGCACCTAGAAGAAAAACTAAGAATACGAGTAGCGAAGAAAACGAGTATTCATATGAAAAAGAGGAGCATGTATCTCTCCCAGACAAGAATGTTGGGTTCCAAACAAGTTTATTGAAGCAAGGGAAAAAATAAAAACAAGGAGACGCTCCAAGTAAAGTGCATATGATGTGACCGAATAAAAATATAGTTTCACTAGAAGTGACATGATAAATTGCTGATATAAAAAGGGGATTCCTTGGGCATACTCAAGCTTAGACGCTTGAGTCTTCTTGGAGTTTGCTGGGATGAACCACGGGGGCATCCCCAAGCTTAGGTTTTTCAATCTTCTTGATGACATTATATAACCCTCTTCTCTTGACCCTTGAAAACTTACTTCGCACCAAACTTGAATCAATTCTCATTAGAGGGTTAGTGCATAATAAAAAACTCACATGTTCTGCATGGACACAAGCATTATTAATACTTTTTAAACATTAGCTATAGCCACTCATGTTTCATGGAGAAAAAAAATCCACTCAACAAGTCAAAGAGAAAATGCAAAGTAAAAAGGCAGAATTTGTCAAAACTAGAACAGTCTATAAAGACAAAAAAAATCGAGGCACTTACGTTGCTCAATCAAAAAACTTAAAACTAGAAAAGGTTTCGAAAATAGTTGAGGATTAAGAACAAAAATTTGCAGGTCATTTTTATCTTTCTGTGATTTTACACAGATTTAACAATGGCCAGCAGGAATCTGTTTTCTGCGCAAAAATCCAAATCTAGCACCAACCTTCACTGGAGACTTTACTTGGCACAACTAATACGTGAAAATAAATACACAAAGGAGTTGCTACAGAAGTAAACAACACCTTGACTCAAACAAAACAGAGAAAAACATTGCAAAAATAAAAACTTGGGTTATCTCCCAAGAAGTGCTTTTCTTTAAAGCCTTTTAGCTAGTCATGATAATTTGAGAAGATGCTTACATAAGGATAAGAGTTGAAAAATAAAAGAGAGCATCAAGAAGCATATATAAAACATGTTTATACCTAACACTCTTCCTATGCATAGGAGTATTGTAAGAAAACAAATCAATGAATCACAAAGCTAGCATAGGAAGGCAAAACAAGTGCAACTTCAAAACTTTTAACATAAAGAGAGAATACTTAATAATATTGAAATATATGAAATTGTGTCTTCCTTTTTCATAATGACCAGTGGGTCTTAAAGAAACCAGCATATAGATGGAACACAAGAGAAATCTCAAAACTTTCATCATAAAGAGAGGCAATTTAATAACATGAAGATTTCCATAACCATATTTTCCTCTCTCAAAATAATTCTCATCAGCATCATGAATAGACTCAACAAAATAGCTATGATTATTATTCTCATCACCATAGTCATGAAATAAAGGAGGCATAGTGTAATCATAATTAATTTTCTCCTCAATAATAGGTGGACTGAAAGTAACATGTTCATCATTGTAAACATCATATATAGATGGAATATCATAATCACAATAAAATTTGTCCTCAATAGTAGGTGGAACTAGAATACCACAATCGATATAATCATCATATATTTGGGGCAAAGTATCATCAAATAAAATATCCTCCTCAAAACTTGGGGGGCTAAAAATATCATATTCATCAAAACCAGCTTCCCCAAGCTTGGAATTTTCCATAGTATTAGCAATAATGATGTTCAAAGAATTCATACTAATAACATTGCTACTAGCATGAAAAGAAAGTTCCATAGGTTTTTTTAATTTTCTCTTCAAACACTTCATGTCCTAACTCAAGATAAATATTATAAGGCTCTCTCATTTTTTTCCATTAAGCCTAACTAGTGAAAATAAAAACAAGAAACAAAAGGATATAATTTCAGAATCTAAAGGAAATAACTTCGATCACTCACACCCGAGGATGTGAATACCTTTTACCTTACCTCCCCCCAACAGCGCTAGAAACGAGCTTGATGTCTTGATACGTCTCCAACGTATCTATAATTTCTGATGCTCCATGATCATATTATGCCAACTACTACATGTTTTCTCACTTATTTGTAGCATTTTTATACGTTTTCCGGGACTAAGCTATTAACAAGATGTCAAGTGCCAGTTCACTGTTTTCTGCTGTTTTTGGTTTCAGAAAAGTTGTTCTGTAAACATTCTCGGAATTGGACCTCACAAAGCCCGAAGTGCCTATTTTCCCCGGAAGCATCCAGAAGACCAAAGGAGAGTCGAAGACGGGCACTAGGGGCCCACACCATAGGGTGGCGCGCCCCTGGCCGCGCCAACTATGGGTGTGATGCCCCAGGCCTCCACAGCCTTTGCCGTTTCGTCTATTTATCCCCCCCATGGAAAACCCTAAACACCTGATAAAATATCCCCGAAAAGTTCCACAACCACCATCACCGTCAACCCTAGATCTGGGGGGTTCTGAAGCTGTCTCCGGCACCCTGCCAGACAGGAAATCATCACCGGAGGCTTCTACATCACCATGCCTGCCTCCGGCGTGAGTAGTTCATCCTTGGACTACAGGTTCATAGTTGTAGCTAGATGGTTGTATTCTCCTCATATGCCTCCATGTTTAGATCTCGTGAGCTGCCTATCATGATCGAGATTGATCTTATGTAATTCTATATGTTGTGTTTGCTGGGATCCGATGAATATTGAACTTATGCCAAGTTGATTATAGTCTTTATTGCATATGTTATTTGTGATCTTGCATGCTTTCCGTTGCTAGTGGTTGCTCAGGCCAAGTAGTTGCTAGTGACTCCAAGAGGGAGTATTTATGCTAGATAGTGGGTTCATGCCTCCTTTTCGCCTGTGCTCGAGTGACAGAAACGTGACGGGGGAGGATGTGTTGTTGCCACTAGGGATAAAACAACGGTGTGAGTGCCCGTGTGTACAATCATTGCTTACATTACACACATTGTTTAATGCAGTTATATGTTGCTTGCAACTTAATACCTAAGGGGTTCGGATGATAACCTGAGGGTGGATTATTAGTCGTAGATGCACATGGATTTCGGTCTATGTATTTTATTGTAATGCTCGCACTAAATATCATAGTAGTCATCATGTTATAATGTGCACTACGGTGCAACCTCTATTTGTCAATTGCCCAGCTGTAATTTGTTCACACAGCATGCTATCTTTATGGAGAGACACCACAAGTGAACCTATGAACCCCCGGTCCATTTTCTTACACTGTTAAACAAACCACAACAATTTCCTGCTTTCTTTACTTACTACAAGTATACACCATTTTCCACACTATACATCTAATCTTTGTTTTCAACAAGACCGGTGAGATTGACAACCTCATTGTAACGTTGGGACAAAGTATTTTGGTTGTGTTGTGTGTAGGTTCCACGTTGTTGCTGACACCGGTGAGGCGCCATCACCACATTCAGTGGCATCAACCTTCCCGAGATCCTCTTCCTCCTACTGGATTCATAACCTTGGTTCTTAGCTGAGGGAAATTCCCACCGCTTGCTCGTCAAACCCTCCTCTTGGGGTTTCCAACACACCATCCACGTTTGCATCAAAGAATTTCTAACGCCGTTGCCGGGGAGGAAGAAGTCTCGTGGCAAGGGGAGTCTCTCACTCTCAACCTCTTTATTTTGTTTATTGTCTTGTTTTTATTTTTATCTTATTTTGCTTCTTCATATAAAAAACACATAAAAAAAGTTTACTTTATAGCTATTATTTATTTGCTTGCTGTTATTTTGCTAAAATGAGTTCCTCGGGGAATACTAAGTTGTGTGACTTCACTAGCACAAACAACAATGATTTTATTTGCACACCTATTGCTCCACCTACACCTACTGCTGCTTTCTATGAAATTAAACCTGATTAATTAAATCTTGTTATAAAAGAGATTTTTTTTGTGTTAGTACTGATGATGTTGCTGCCCACCTTAATAATTTTGTTGAACTATGTGAGATGCAAAATTATAAAGATGTGGATGGAGATATTATTAAACTGAAATTATTTCCTTTCTCTTTGAGAGGAAGAGCTAAAGAATGGTTGCTATCTTTGCCTAGAAATAGTATTGATTCATGGACTAAGTTTAAAGATGCTTTAATTGGAAAATATTAACCTCTTGCTAAGATTATATCTCGGAGAAGTGACATAATTAATTTTAAACAATTTGATAATGAACATGTTGCTAAAGCTTGGGAAAGAATGAAAACTATGGTGAAGAATTGTCCCACTCATGGGCTGACTACTTGGATGATTATACAAAAAAATTATGAAGGACTGAATTTCTCCTCAAGGAACCTATTGGATTAAGCTGCTGGAGGTACCTTTATGTCCATCACTTTGGGCAATGCAACAAAGCTTCTTGATGACATGATGATAAATTATTCAGAGTAGCACACTGAGAGAGCTCCACAAGGTAAGAAGGTAAATTTTGTTGAGGAACCTCTTTGAGTGAAAGGCTTTATGCTATTATGTCTATGCTTGTTAATGGTAAAGCTCAAGCTGATCCAAATAATGTTCCTTTAGCCTATTTTGTTGCAGAAGAAGAGCATGTTGATGTAAACTTTATTAGAAATAATAATTTTAACAACAATGCTTTTAGAAATAATTTTGGTGGAAACAATTATAAGCCCTATCCTCCTAATAATGGTTATGGTAATTCTTATTTCAGCTCCTACAATAGCAATAAAAACTATACCTCTGATCTTGAAAACATGCTTAGAGAATTTATTAGCACAGAAACTGCTTTTAATAAATCTGTTGAGGAAAAGCTTGGTAAAATAGACGTGCTTGCCTCTAAAGTAGATAGCCTAGCTATTGATGTTGATTTTCTAAAACTTAAGGTTTTGCCACATGATGTTAAAGAAAGTAAAACTTTGAATGCCATCCAAGTTCAAATTGATCATAATGTTAGGTTGATGGCTGAATTACGTGCTAGGTGGGAAAGAGAAGAGGAATTGGCTATAAAGAATAATATTGCTTGAGTTTACATTATTACCACCACTAGTAAAACTGAAGCTCCAAGTGCAAGTAAACCTCCTACTATCAATGGTAAATTAGTTGGTGTTAACAAAGTCTCCACCCCTTCGGTGAAACGTGCTTAATTGCCTCAAATTGATGAAACTGCTTCTAATAAAAGTGCTGAAATTTTTAGAGATGTGGGAGATAATGGTCCCATTACTTCTGATGATAATAATTTTGATTTTGATGATTGAAATATCTCTGAAGTTATTATGTTTCTACAAAATCTTGCTAGAAGTCCCAATGCTAGTGCCATGAATATGGCCTTTACTAAATATATTACCAATGCTCTCATGAAAGTTAGGGAAGAAAAGCTAAAACTTGAGACATCTATCCCTAGGAAATTAGATGATGGTTGGGAGCCTATCATTAAAATAAAAGTAAATGATTTTGATTGCAATGTTTTGTGTGATCTTGGTGCAAGTATCTCTGTTATGCCTCGAAAGCTTTATGATATGCTTGAACTACCACCGTTGGAACACTGTTATTTGGATGTTCATCTTGCTGATAATGCTAAGAAGAAACCTTTTGGTAGAATTGATGATGTTCTTATTATGGTTAACAATAAAATTTTCCCTGTTGATTTTTTTGTTATGAACATTGAATGCAATGCTTCTTGTCCTATTGTTTTGGGAGGACATTTTCTCCGAACTGTTGGTGCTATTATTGATATGAAAGAGGGGGGTATTAAATATCAATTCCCCCACAAGAAAGGTTTGGAACACTTTCCTAGAAAGAGGATGAAGCTACCTTTTGACTCTATTATTAGAGGAAATTATAATGTTGATGCTTCTTCACCTGAAAACACTTGAGTTCCTTTTTATGCCTAGCTGAAAGGCGTTAAAGAAAAGCGCTACCGGGAGACAACCCGTTTTATTTCTCTGTTTTCATTCAGTTTTCCTTTGTTTTATTTTGTGTGCTTTGCAACTGGGTGTTTTATATTTCCTTGGAAACACCTCTGTATCTTTTCTTTTGAGTTTTGTTTGAGCCAAGTAAAGCCTCTAGTGGAAAGTTGAGACTATATTTCGGATTTCTGCGCAGGAAACAGATTTCTTCTGTTCACTGTTAAATACATATAAAATCACAGAAAATTCAAAATTACCTGAGCTATTTTGCGCGTAATCCTGGCATATATACGCAACTTTTATTAGTTTATCACTTTTTGATTTGAGCAACAGAAGATTTTAAAAAAAATCGATCTTCACCTGTTGTTCTGTTTTGACAGATTTCTGCCATTTATTGCATTTGCATCTTAATTTATTTATTTTGGTGTTATTTTGATAAAAAGAGTTTTAAAAGAAGTTGTGAAAGTAGATAATGTGTTTTTGAGTGTTAGCCTTGTGTTGAAACTGAACCATGTGAATTTATTATTTCGATTGCACTAACGTTGCTAATGAAGATTGTGAGAAGTTTGGTGTGAAGGAAGTTTTCAAGGGTCAAGAGAAGAGGATTGTAACATCCCTCTTTTGCTACAATAGAGCGTTGGTGTGTTTTTGGCATCTCATACATGCATGAAAACATGGGTTAAAATTTTGCATTTCAAAGTAACAAATGATTTGACTAAACACCACTTAAAGTGGTCACCCAAAATTTGTTTTAAAAATAATATCGAATTTGGAAAACAAAAATATGGTGACATTGGGTTTTTGACAAGGACTCCAAAAACTATTTTTGCAAATTTTTCTAACTGCAAAAAGGACCCTAAGCTTCCTGTTTTCCTCCTCTTTCTTTATAGCAGAAGGACCTATTTATGTTTTCCGGAAGTTCCTGGGGGGTTTTTGAAAAGTTCCCCTTTTGTCTCTTCCTTCTCCGGCCAGAAGGAGAGCTGGCCGTCGACGCCTCCCTGCCACCTCCTGCTCGACGTCACAACAAGGATTAGGACACCCAAGAGGCATATGAATCGAAGCCTCCTCCCCTGAACCCCCCCTCGAACCCTCCTCTCCCTCTGTTTATTTCCCGGAGTTGACCAAACCCTAACCTGTTGTTGCCCGCCGGCCGTCGCTCGACGCCGTCGTTTCCGACCACGATTCAACGATTTGAGGAGTTCACGAGCTCCGCCGTCGTCCACTGCTCCAACTCGACCAAGCACAGGACCCGCGATGCTCTACACCGCGCGAATCGGTCCATCCCCTCCAACTCCGGCCGACGGCCCCGTCCTTGATTCCGGCGAGCTCCGTCGCTGCCTCGCCTCGTCGCCTGTCCCATCATGCTACACGAGCTCCGGTGAGCCTCCTGGTGACCTTCAATCTTTCCGTCCCTCCTCGCAGCTTCTTCCCGCGGAGGTTGTTGTCCCGCCGCCGCGGTTGCCGCACGCCGGCGAGCTTCCGGCGGCCCAACTCGGGCGGCGCCGCCACCTAAATGCTCACCGTGCTCCCCTCTCCCAAATGCTCCAAACCACTTCGCCCAATTCGCGCCCAATCGCAAGATCGTTTGGCAGCAGAGGGATTCCGTCCATGGCTGACGTCACAGTGACGTCAGCACGACGTCATATATCCCTGTTTTTATTATTTCCAGAAAATGAATTAATCTTAATAATTGAATAACTTCTATTATGTTTATCAGAAAAATAAAATAAAAATATAGAATTGTTCATAAAAATGTAAACTATCTGAATATGTCATTTTCAAACATATTTGAGAAAGTCCAAAAATGACCATTCATTTAATATTGTTTAATCATTTAAAATAGAAAATAAGTTTTTATTCAATAAAATTAGAAAATTAAAAGTTATATACCATTTTGCTCAATTTGACAAATGCAACCTATTCATGATGTTTTCAAACCCATTTGAGCAATAAAAATTGTATCTACTTCCATAATCGCCCGAAACCCCCTCGAGGGTCCATTTCGGGGCTAATTTCAACATAATTGGATGTTTACCATACGAACCCTAGCAACCCTATCTTAATGTCTAGGGCTTTATTTCAGTGCATTAACTTGCTCATGCATACATATTGCGCATTGCATCGATGCCATGTGTTGATTGTTGTTTTCTTTTTTCGGTGTTTGTTCCCCCTCGGTAGAACGTGACTCCGAAGAGAAGGCCAACAAATCCAATGGCGAATACTTGATCCTAACCGACAAGTCAAGCACTTATTCCTGAAGACTTTATCTGGTTTTCTTATAACCAAGGCAAGCATAACCTCTTATCTGCTCATATATGATTTCAAAGTGATTTTAATCTCGTACTTTGCATCCGGTTCCAAACTATTTGATGTCAGTAGATAGAGTTCTCCTATATACTGCATAACCTAGATATCCTGATCCACTTCACCTAGCAGCTATAGGTTTGTTTGTGCGCGCTTCGCTAAACCTTGTGATTCTTGCTTAGCCATGCCTAGTTGATGAATCTGGTCAATGCGTGAATCTACTATGTCAAGTGTTTATGATTTGAATTACCTTTGATAACTTGACTAATCATGGCATGGATGTGAGGCCACAATGGGTTGTGGCGTTTTGTCCTGTTCATGCCCCTAGGAGCGAGTTCTCGCCTTCGAGCCAAGACTGAGCGTACAGCCACACGTGGGCCGATGAACCCCGCCCGGCTGACTAACTTGTTTAACCTTATCCATGAGCCACGTAGTTTGAGTTTTCCATCTGCGTGTGAGTCGGAAAATGTTTTGGAGAAAACTAGGTCGTGACCGGGACAAGTGATGGACGTACACGGATCTTGTTCCCGACTCACAGAACAGGTGCCGTCAGGAGGTGGCCAACTCCCTGTTGACGGGGTGGCCCTGTTTGGGTTGACTCATGGATATGGTTCGACAAGGTAAAGGCCGGGAATCGACCACCCTCTGCCGGCACTTCCCGGGCTAGTGCTAATCATGTGGCACTAAGAGTCGGTTGGTACGTGTGGGTAAAGTTGTACACCCCGGCAGGGTTAAATCTTTTTGAAAAGCCGTGTCTGCGGTTAAAGACGACTTGGTGACGGATTCTGTGATCATAGATAACTTGAACGGAATGACTAAAACTTGCTGACAACGAATGAAGGATGCCTCCTCGGAGATGCCGAGAGGGGCTACCTTGTAGCATGAGATAGTGTGGAACAACTGGAGGAGGTGATCTTTGAAGCACGAGGTGCTGAGATGATGTTGGTGGATTAAAAAGATGATGATATTAGTAGTTGAGTACCTTTCTCATCTGTTTTCAAAATACTCCATGAGACGTGCTATTCCTTCCTCAACTTGGAAAACAAAGATGGCTTTACGCTAAAATAACCTTCATAACTCTTTCTAAAAGAAGCAGATATATAATAGGTTAATTAAGTCTTGTTGAGTACCTCCCGTACTCATGTTTGCTTCAACTTGGTTCAGGTGGAGTTCCTCAGTTCGGTGGTGTTTCGACGTGGACATCGACGAGTAGTTCGGGGTTCCCAGGTAGCAGCCTGGAATCTATGGGCTGGGACGTCGCCTTATGTTGCGGCCTCTTAGGCCTTTTTGGTTCTTGTTGATTAGCAACATAATTTGCTTTCCGTTGTCTGATGTAATGTTGGGTCGTGTGACCTCTGTTTGTAAGCTATACTCTAGTAACACCTGTTTAAAACAAGTTTCATGTCTAGAGTGCTGCTTTGATCGGTTGTTGGTTTCGAGCTCATTGTTATACAGTTTTGGCTATGCCTGCATAGTTGTCGCAGTCGAGGGGTTGTGAAGCCGATGATCCATGTCCGAGCCCGCCTGTCGATGTGATCGGCCTGGGGCGAGGTAACCCCAGTAACCCTCGATTGTTGTTGCACTTTCTGGACACATAGCATCTCTGTATAGCTTTGGTCCCGTTCCTTCAGTTTCATCCGACTCGTGGACGCTTGGGTATGCATAATTGGTTATGACTAGCATGGATACAAGGAGTAGTAGACCGGGGATCCGGACTACGTGCCGATGAATCCGGTCTGCCTGCCGTTGTTTGTTGCGGCCGGGGCTGGTAACCCTGAAGCCCTTGTGAGTCCATGGCTAGGAGCACATAACAGTATGTATATCTCTGGGTCCGGGGTCTGACAAGTCTTGGTATCAGAGCAGGACTGCCTGTAGGAAAACCTTATTGCTTGGTCGATGTCGAGTCTAGAGTTTGTGAAAACTACTTTGAAACTCCAAAATGGATTGTGAAAAATCTTCTTAGGATTCTTTTTACTCCTTATCTGGTATCGCTCCAACTCTGGGTCTCCTTACCTGTTTTGATTTGAAAAGGTTTTGCTATCTCTTCTAGTCATTCAAAACCTAGGTGCCTTCTCCGGTAAGGACGTCTTTACCCAAGTTGACCTAGTGTTAAAGTTTCTAGAGTCGTGTGTGTTCCGTGTTCTGTTATCTCTCGACTCAAACTGGGAGATTCTCTTCCAATCATAATCTCTCAGAGTTGTGTGGATTCCACATTTCTACATGTTCTATGTCTTAAAATCCCGAACCTCGAGATTTCCTTTTCATCTCGAATGTATCCGTTATCTTCTGCTCAAATTCTTCTGGGGTTGAGTTTTCTTTTGAAAGATACCTCGTGATTGCTATTCATAGTGTCCTTTAAGACACTAAGAGAGTAGTTACTCCTTTCTTCCGGTTTCTAACCCTTGGACTTGAACCGAAGGTCCCAGAATGTGTTGAGTTGTGGTGGGTTGAATCATGTGGTCATAACCATATGATGCTCACACCATCAGTACAGGATGCTGACCTTTAACCCAAGTCTCGTTCTGTCAATCCTGAGGAATCTGTTCCACCTTAGGGTGGCTAGGTAACCTCAGCTCCAATAGCCATAGGTTTTCTCTAGGAATCAAAAAGATCACGACAAGAGTGTTCTTCGTGATTCTCATATCTTTGGTTTGATTCAGCTATACCAACCTTTTGGCATGGGTTCTACACATGAGTATTACCCGTGCATCCAACGTGATCTCAGGATTTTCCAAGAGCACGTTCCTACTCTTTGCTTACTTCCAAACCTCATCTACTGTTTGGAATACAAGTTGCATATGTGTGTTGGAGTTTTCCAATGCATTTATCTAGTGTTCCGTTCAAACATTCCACCTTGGGATGTCAGGAGAAACAAACTCCAGTACCTCGTTCATCTTAAGGACCATGTCAAAGTTTTGTAATTCATGGATTAAAGAAGTTTCATCAGCTTCTGTTCTGTTCCACCTTCGAGTATCACATTCTTATATATCAAGAGGTTGTGTCGAGTTTCATGGCCTCATCGATGAAGTGATGCTCTTACACGTCTTCACTCACCCTTCCTCCAAGCTGAATGCTTGAGAATGATGGGTTTGTGCTCTGAGGTGTGTACCAGATATCCCTAGCCATTCTGATTGCTTTGAAAAGTCTAAGAAACATCTGTATCCTTCTTAGCACTATTGGTCATACAGCCTCTTTCTAAAGTTGGTTGTGTTACCAAATCCGTTCATGCCGGTGCACATTCTTGGTCAAAGAGTTAGGTTCACACCAAAGCTCTCAACACTATATCAGTTGCTTTGACAAGCAAGATTCCTTTCAAACTCCGAGACATACCGGTGGGTTGTGATATTCTGGTTGTCTTTCTAGAAGTATCACCAGGTTGTTACCTGACTGTGATGTCTAAGCAAGGGGTACTTTGAACCCCTCCTTTCTCCAAGAAACCTTGCTGGATACCCTGGACTAGTTGGTTGAGCTTAAACAACAACTTGGAGAGTTGAAAGACACGAACTCTTCCCAACTTATTCCTTTGATAAGGGATATCTAGTTTTTCTCGTGTCGAAGCAGGATAGTACCTCCTTTGCGGAAATGCTATCACTCTACCTCTTGGTTTGAGTTGGGCTATCGTAAAATCAAGATCAGATCCAAGGACTACCTTTACGGTGTCTTCACTCATGGTGCTTTGCCGAGTACACCTTCATGTCCTGTAGTCTGGCCGATATTTTGCCATGTTCATGTATCCTCTAAATCCCTCTTCTTGGGGTGTTTTGATAAGTGTGTTGTCGATCCCATCGAAGACATTTCTAATCATCCAAGTTGCAAGAGGTTCATGTTGAACAGTTGGTATTAACGTTGGAAACTTTTGGAGAACCATCTTTGTGTCATCACGAAGTTTGTGTTCTCGATGTTCGAAGTGACTTACTCTGGTTCATGTGCTTACGGTGAAAGTTGTCGCCATGGATCCAAGTAAAGTTTTCTTGTTCCCTCGGGAATAATCTCAAGTCGGTCATGCATGTGTGGACTACTCTTGAGATGGTTGGTTGTTACCTCCGTCTTGTGGAAGAACTTTGCATCCACATTAAGCCACTGACTGACCATTTGTAAAAGAGAAGAAGTTCAAGAACTTCGTTATCTTTGTAATCGTCTTCCTAACAAGGACTCCGATGTGTTCTTTGTAAGTAAGTCATGTAGGTGCAACCGTCTTCCACAAGTTGCTAATACATGGGTTCCATAATCTCACTCATCTTCTTGAGCTTGACATCATAGTCCATATCTTGAGAATCTAGCTTATGTATTCCGTTGATAACGGATGCAACCTCTTTGAACAAACATACCGAGTTTGAGTTATCAACTCACTAACCAGAGCTGAATCTCAAGCAGCAACGATGGTTGGTGTTTTCTCAAGGTTATTGAATTAGGTTCATTTGAAAATCCGGCATGGTTGATGTTGTGGTTGGCACAACTAGCCGGAAGGCCTAACTTTGTAATCCTCTGAATCCGTAAGAACAACCACTCCCCGTGAGAATTCTTGTGTGGTTCATTCTAACAAGTTTTCTCTCCCCGTCCTTCCAAACCGGAGATCTACATTCACTTGATTACCTGTAGAAGGCTTGCATAAACCTGATATTGGTATCTAGAACCTCCAGGAGAACCTGGAAGTTGATTCTTCCAATGTCTCTTTGACAATCCTCCAAACCTTTCTTTCAATGGAAACAAGTTGCTAAGGAGAATCATATCGTGGTGTTTTGTAACCACCATTGATCAGTTCCCTTTCTCAAGTTGTTTGTACTTGAAGTTCCGTTCATCTCACACATTGTGTGAATTTGTCAGTTACCTCAGCCAGGGGATCTTAACCAGGTGGTAAACGTATTGCTACGTCAAATCCACCATAGGAAACAGAGTCCTATTCCTTCTGGTGTGTCAATCCTCGTTGGTTACCCCTCCCTGTGATGTGACCAAGAATTCCTTCCTAACTACGGTGTTCCAACATTCTTTGGTTACTCATCTTCTGTCATGGAGTAACATCCCGATCTTTGACAAAGATCTCGACAAACTTTGATGGAGTGGTTGAAAGTTTCATTATCTTTCGTGTCCACTCAGAGGAGTGAACATGATCATGTATCAAATTCTCTCTGACTCACGATTACAATGTTTTCTCGTGATTTCCCTCGTCTACGGATATTACGTTGTGGTATCCAAGACCATCCTATTCAATTTTGGTATTCTGTCTGAAGAAACCTTGATGTCATAAGTTGTTCGACCTATCTTTTCCAAAAGGATTTAAAGTCTTGTGCAAAGCTCATATTCTAAATCCTTTCAAGACCAATCGTCCGCAAACTTGAAACCATCTTCTATTCCCTCCGTTACCTTGATGTGTCTCATGCACGTTAACTCAACAGTTCTTTATGAACATTCTTGTCCTGAGTTAGACATGAGATACTCGATCTTCGTGAAGATCATTTCCCTAAGAGTTTTCCCTCCCACCAAAAGTGTAGCCGCTGATGAATCTTCGCAAGTACTATGGAACAACCTCTTCGAGAAGAGAACCGTAAGGTTCGAGAAGATCGTTCAAAACCAGTGTTTCTTCTTTCTTCTCCTTCGAGAATCTCGGGACGAGATTCTTGTAAGGGGGGTAGATTTGTAACATCCCTCTTTTGCTACAATAGGGCGTTGGTGTGTTTTTGGCATCTCATACATGCATGAAAACATGGGTTAAAATTTTGCATTTCAAAGTAACAAATGATTTGACTAAACACCACTTAAAGTGGTCACCCAAAATTTGTTTTAAAAATAATATCGAATTTGGAAAACAAAAATATGGTGACATTGGGTTTTTGACAAGGACTCCAAAAACTATTTTTGCAAATATTTCTAACTGCAAAAAGGACCCTAAGCTTCGAGTTTTCCTCCTCTTTCTTAATAGCAGAAGGACCTATTTGTGTTTTCCGGAAGTTCCTGGGGGGTTTTTGAAAAGTGCCCCTTTTGTCTCTTCCTTCTCCGGCCAGAAGGAGAGCTGGCCGTCGACGCCTCCCTGCCACCTCCTGCTCGACGTCACAACAAGGATTAGGACACCCAAGAGGCGTATGAATCGAAGCCTCCTCCCCTGAACCCCCCCTCGAACCCTCCTCTCCCTCTGTTTATTTCCCGGAGTTGACCAAACCCTAACCTGCTGTTGCCCGCCGGCCGTCGCTCGACGCCGTCGTTTCCGACCACGATTCAACGATTTGAGGAGTTCACGAGCTCCGCCGTCGTCCACTGCTCCAACTCGACCAAGCACAGGACCCGCGATGCTCTACACCGCGCGAATCGGTCCATCCCCTCCAACTCCGGCCGACGGCCCCGTCCTTGATTCCGGCGAGCTTCGTCGCTGCCTCGCCTCGTCGCCTGTCCCATCATGCTCCACGAGCTCCGGTGAGCCTCCTGGTGCCCTTCAATCTTTCCGTCCCTCCTCGCAATTTCTTCCCGCGGAGGTTGTTGTCCCGCCGCCGCGGTGGCCGCACGCCGGCGAGCTTCCGGCGGCCCAACTCGGGCGGCGCCGCCACCTAAATGCTCACCGTGCTCCCCTCTCCCAAATGCCCCAAAGCACTTCGCCCAATTCGCGCCCAATCGCAAGATCGTTTGGCAGCAGAGGGATTCCGGCCATGGCTGACGTCACAGTGACGTCAGCACGACGTCATATATCCCTGTTTTTATTATTTCCAGAAAATGAATTAATCTTAATAATTGAATAACTTCTATTATGTTTATCAGAAAAATAAAATAAAAATATAGAATTGTTCATAAAAATGTAAACTATCTGAATATGTCATTTTCAAACATATTTGAGAAAGTCCAAAAATGACCATTCATTTAATATTGTTTAATCATTTAAAATAGAAAATAAGTTTTTATTCAATAAAATTAGAAAATTAAAAGTTATATACCATTTTGCTCAATTTGACAAATGCAACCTATTCATGATATTTTCAAACCCATTTGAGCAATAAAAATTGTATCTACTTCCATAATCGCCCGAAACCCCCTCGAGGGTCCATTTCGGGGCTAATTTCAACATAATTGGATGTTTACCATACGAACCCTAGCAACCCTATCTTAATGTCTAGGGCTTTATTTCAGTGCATTAACTTGCTCATGCATACATATTGCACATTGCATCGATGCCATGTGTTGATTGTTGTTTTCTTGTTTCGGTGTTTGTTCCCCCTCGGTAGAACGTGACTCCGAAGAGAAGGCCAACAAATCCAATGGCGAATACTTGATCCTAACCGACAAGTCAAGCACTTATTCCTGAAGACTTTATCTGGTTTTCTTATAACCAAGGCAAGCATAACCTCTTATCTGCTCATATATGATTTCAAAGTGATTTGAATCTCGTACTTTGCATCTGGTTCCAAACTATTTGATGTCAGTAGATAGAGTTCTCCTATATACTGCATAACCTAGATATCCTGGTCCACTTCACCTAGCAGCTATAGGTTTGTTTGTGCGCGCTTCGCTAAACCTTGTGAGTCTTGCTTAGCCATGCCTAGTTGATGAATCTGGTCAATGCATGAATCTACTATGTCAGGTGTTTATGATTTGAATTACCTTTGATAACTTGACTAATCACGGCATAAATGTGAGGCCACAATGGGTTGTGGCGTTTTGTCCTGTTCATGCCCCTAGGAGCGAGTTCTCGCCTTCGAGCCAAGACTGAGCGTACAGCCACACGTGGGCCGATGAACCCCGCCCGGCTGACTAACTTGTTTAACCTTATCCATGAGCCACGTAGTTTGAGTTTTCCATCTGCGTGTGAGTCGGAAAATGTTTTGGAGAAAACTAGGTCGTGACCGGGACAAGTGATGGACGTACATGGATCTTGTTCCCGACTCACAGAACAGGTGCCGTCAGGAGGTGGCCAACTCCCTGTTGACGGGGTGGCCCTGTTTGGGTTGACTCATGGATATGGTTCGACAAGGTAAAGGCCGGGAATCGACCACCCTCTGCCGGCACTTCCCGGGCTAGTGCTAATCATGTGGCACTAAGAGTCGGTTGGTACGTGTGGGTAAAGTTGTACACCCCTGCAGGGTTAAATCTTCTCGAAAAGTCGTGTTTGCGGTTAAAGACGACTTGGTGACGGATTCTGTGATCATAGATAACTTGAACGGAATGACTAAAACTTGCTGACA
Source organism: Alopecurus myosuroides (assembly GCA_028641055.1). Classification (NCBI taxonomy): domain Eukaryota; kingdom Viridiplantae; phylum Streptophyta; class Magnoliopsida; order Poales; family Poaceae; genus Alopecurus; species Alopecurus myosuroides. The sequence goes on from CM054062.1 coordinate 266,179,279, forward strand.
ACGAATGAAGGATGCCTCCTCGGAGATGCCGAGAGGGGTTACCTTGTAGCATGAGATAGTGTGGAACAACTGGAGGAGGTGATCTTTGAAGCACGAGGTGCTGAGATGATGTTGGTGGATTAAAAAGATGATGATATTAGTAGTTGAGTACCTTTCTCATCTGTTTTCAAAATACTCCATGAGACGTGCTATTCCTTCCTCAACTTGGAAAACAAAGATGGCTTTACGCAAAAATAACCTTCATAACTCTTTTTAAAAGAAGCAGATATATAATAGGTTAATTAAGTCTTGTTGAGTACCTCTCGTACTCATGTTTGCTTCAACTTGGTTCAGGTGGAGTTCCTCAGTTCGGTGGTGTTTCGACGTGGACATCGACGAGTAGTTCGGGGTTCCCAGGTAGCAGCCTGGAATCTATGGGCTGGGACGTCGCCTTATGTTGCGGCCTCTTAGGCCTTTTTGGTTCTTGTTGATTAGCAACATAATTTGCTTTCCGTTGTCTGATGTAATGTTGGGTCGTGTGACCTCTGTTTGTAAGCTATACTCTAGTAACACCTGTTTAAAACAAGTTTCATGTCTAGAGTGCTGCTTTGATCGGTTGTTGGTTTCGAGCTCATTGTTATACAGTTTTGGCTATGCCTGCATAGTTGTCGCAGTCGAGGGGTTGTGAAGCCGATGATCCATGTCCGAGCCCGCCTGTCGATGTGATCGGCCTGGGGCGAGGTAACCCCAGTAACCCTCGATTGTTGTTGCACTTTCTGGACACATAGCATCTCTGTATAGCTTTGGTCCCGTTCCTTCAGTTTCATCCGACTCGTGGACGCTTGGGTATGCATAATTGGTTATGACTAGCATGGATACAAGGAGTAGTAGACCGGGGATCCGGACTACGTGCCGATGAATCCGGTCTGCCTGCCGTTGTTTGTTGCGGCCGGGGCTGGTAACCCTGAAGCCCTTGTGAGTCCATGGCTAGGAGCACATAACAGTATGTATATCTCTGGGTCCGGGGTCTGGCAAGGATGATATGATGTGATCAAGAAGAGTGAAGAGATTAATCTTGGGGGTTCCCCGGTGGTACATCCCAGAAAATTCTAAGAAGACTCAAGCGTCTAATCTTTGGGATGCCCAAGGCATCCCCTTCTTCACCAACAAATTATCAGGTCACTTCTAGTGAAACTATATTTTTATTCGGTCGCGTCTTATGTGCTTTACTTGGAGCGTCTTTTATTTTTGTTTCAAGTTTCTTTTTTCAATAAGCTTGGTTGGACCCCCAGCATTATTTTATTAGAGAGTGACACGCTCCGCTTTTTCATGGGAATACTTTGTATTCTTAATCTTTGTCTGGCTTCTGCATTTATTTAGCTCCCGTTTTTGCATGCATCTCTTATCAGAGTTGTTAATTTTTGTAGTGTTATGTGAGTACTCTCATGTTTTCTTGTTGTATCATAAAGAGTATTTTTTCTAAAACATATCTTGTATGGTGCTTGTTGGGAGAAGAAAACTGCTGCTTGAAGTAGAATTTATAACACTGCTAGTAGAAGCTTGTATAGACTGTGGCTAGAACTTTTTCATGCCACGCTAAATGCTATTAATTTTTTTAAGCCTTGTGGTTATTGAGTAGAATGAATAGCTTCAAATAGCTGAGAGTGTTTAATATGCCATTGAAAGATTCATGAGTTTTTCTTGTCATAGTAAAGCATTAATTTATGGTATTCTTTTTCGAATGTTTTTTTAATATAAGGACTTTAGGGCTTACACCCCACAACATTTTATTAAAAAACAAGAAACCATTAGTAGCATATTTACAAACAGAAAAGAGTGGGTGGAGGTGGTGGGATGGAGTAGGGCTAAACTAAGCTATTACAAACTAAGGTAGATTTTCAATCCATCTTGAAAAACTTTGAACATTCTGATCCTTCACCCTATGCACATGCATGGTAGCATCATGAATAAAATTCCTCTTCCAAGATCTAAAATAAGGCTAAACATGATTGAATATAACATCATTTCTTTGCTTCCAAATGTGCCATAGGGCCAAAATAACGACTTCGGTAAAGAAAGGTTTACTGAACTTTTTCAAAGATTCATTGAACACTTGCTCAAATGTGTCACCAGGCTCCCAAATGATTTGTAAATATGCCCAAATCCGTGTACTGAAGTTGCAAAGAAAAAATAGATGCACCCAATCCTCCAAATATCTAGTGGGGCACAGCTCACAATGTGTTAGATCTGTGACATTCCAATGTCGGCGTTTCAACACGTCTCTAGTGTTTAAACGATCACTGACCAGAAGCCAAGCAAAATCCTTAATCCTAAGGGTGACTTTACTTTTCCAAATCTGAGTATAAATGGCACTAGAATTGACATCCCTGAAGCAATGCTTGTAGTAAAGCCTAGCAGAATAGGCCCCATCTTTCCAGCAGGTTTTCCAGATATCTTTCTCACTTGGATTTAACTGTACCTGTTGCAACATGATCTGCAACTGCTGGAGCTCATCAAAAGCTTGAACTGACAGTGGCAAAAGAAAGAGCTGGGTGATATCCAAGGATGACATAACCTCAAGAACAGAGAGACTTGCATCCAAAAAAAATGAGAACAACCTAGGAAACTTATCTTTGAAGGGAGCACCAAGCCAAGAATCTGACCAAAACAGAAATGTGTCACCCAAACTGACATGTAAAGAGGAAAACTCAAAGAATTTTCTGCATAGTTTCATGATATCTCTCCACCAGAAGGAACCACAAGGACTAGCCACTTGAGGAACACCATTAGGATAGTACTAGCAAACAAGATTAACCCAAGGAATAGATTCCTTATTGAAAAACTTGAACAGGTTCTTGATCAGAAGGCCCTCATTATGTTTCTTAAAATTGAGAATACCCAAACCACCACATTTTCTTGGCTTACAAACCATATCCCGGGCAGCTAGAGATTGGCTTCTAGACTGATGCTCAGTTTTTCTCCATAAACACTGCCTGATTATTCTGTCCATTTGTTTCACAATGCCAGCTGGGATTTCCAGAGAACATAAAAAATAGATAGGCATGGAAGAGAGGCACGATGAAATCAGCTCTAGCCTACCTCCATAAGCAAGAAAGCTAGAACTAGCAGTGAGTTTTCTTTCCAGCCTATCCACAAGAGCATTAAATCAATCATGTGGGGCCTAGTAGTACCCATAGGCAACCCAAGATATGTGAAAGGAAAAGTACCCACTAAACATCCAAAATCAGCATCCAACTGTTGAACTTCCTCATCGGTGATATTAACTGGAAGCATACAAGATTTATGAAAATTCACAGAGAGTCCTGTTGACACACTAAAATATTGTAGAGTTTTCTTAAGGATATCCAACTGATCAGAATCAGCCTCCATCACCATAATAGTGTCATCAGCATACTGGACCACGGGGAACTCTGGATCATTTATTGGAATTGGCAATTTAATCAGATCCTTAGCTAGCATATCATTAATTAAAACTGAAGCAGTTCGGAGCCCAGGACAAACAACAGAGGTGACAATGGGTCACCTTGCCTCACTCCCCTTTTACAGTGAAAAATTCTGCCACGCACTCCATTCACCAACATAGAGGAGGTACCTGATTGCAAGATATTTCTAATCCACTAAATAAAACCTTCAGGGAACCCCAACTCTCTCAACATTAAGAAAATGGCATCATGCTCAATGGAATCAAAAGTTTTCTCAAAGTCTAGCTTAAGAATGACCACTTTCTTTTTGGATGCCTTACACTGATGCAGGTACTCAAAAGACCAAGCCAGACAGTTATGTATTGATTTACCTTTAATAAAACCATAATGATTCTTATGAATACAGTCCATCATTCTAACTTGCAGTCTGTCACCCAAAATCTTTGTCAGGAATTTTAGACCCACATTAGTAAGGGAGATAGGACGATAATCAGACATCTTTTCAGGACCTGATTTCTTAGGGATCAAAGTAATAAAGGAAAAATTTAAATTTTCCAGTGACACACCATGGCCATGGAAATCATAGGCAAGCTTATAAAAATCCTTCTTAATTATCTCCCAACATTTCTTCAAGAAAAGGCCATTAAAACCATCAGGTCCAGAGGCCTTGTCCAAAGGCATTTTATTAAGGACTCCATTCATTTCCTCCTCAGAAAAAGGCCTAATAAAATCTTCCAAACCTTGTACTCTGTGAACAAGAATAGGGAGATTAAATTTCATATCAATACCATGAGAAACCCCCATTCTTTTCTTATAACAGAGCCAAGAAGCTCCAGCAATTTGATCATGGTCAGTACCAACATGTCCATCATCCAACATAATACTAGCAATGGAATTCCTCCTATATCTTTCAATTGCCATTGCATGGAAAAATTTAGTATTATCCTCTCCAAACTTAATCCATCTAATAGAGCACCTCCTTTTCCAATATTGATATTGCACCCTCAAAAGGGAAGCATGATGCCTTTTAACACAATATTCCTAAAACTGCTTTCTGCTAAAGAGAGAAGCCTTTCTTCCTCAAGATTATCAACAAACAGAATAACCAAATTGCACTTAGAAATAAACAGTTTCAATTGAGACAAACTTTTTTCCACTTATTTAGCTCATGCCTTAGCATCTTCAGTTTCCTGGCCAGACATGCTGCAGAAGAAAAACCCACAAGATCCTATTCCCAAACTTTTTTAACACATTCAAAAAACTCTGCCTGATCAACCCAAAAGTTTTCAAACTTGAAAAGCTGGGTCTTGGGGATCATAGTATCAATATTAACTAGACAAGGAACATGATCAGAGGTTTGTTTAGCCATTGTTGTTACAACAGTATTAGGGTAAGCAGTGATCCGACTGGAGCTAGTGAAGAACCAATCTAACTGTTGCAATAAGGGGGACTTTGCATGTTGGACCAAGTGTATTCTCTACCTTTTAAAGGTAGTTCCAATAATCCAAGATGTCCAATAACATCATTGAAAACAAACATATCATTCAAGTTGCCTCCAGGAAGATTTCTGTTCTGATGAGATTGAATGAAATTAAAGTCCCCTAGAAAGAGCCACAATTCATCATCGGGAATGGCAAGATCATAGAACCAACTAACAAAATTATCTCTCTCTTCACCATGGCATGGTCCATAACTCTTTGAATGTTTTATCTGGTTGACTTGGCGCATGCTCAGACCATGTTTATGACTATTAACCAGTCACGAATAGCCTCCATGACCACTTAGTTTTTGAACTTGGGATACTGCTTATGCTTTAATTAATGATGCTTATGTCTCTATGCATGATTATGGCTCTTATGCTCTCTTGATTTGTCGCTCCCAGTCTTTTGCTAGCCTCCACCTGTACTGAGTATGAGATCTACTCATGCATCTAAACTCCCTTAAACCAAAGTTTTTCCCATTGTGTACACCATACCTACCTACATGTGTATTTCACTGCCACTCCAAGTAAATTTCTCATGTGTTACCTTTAAAACTTACAAAATTACTCATGTTTTGTGTTCTTGTTTTTGCTCATGAGGACGTCAATAGAGAATATGTATCTCACTTGTTGACTGGTTTTCACACCCTAGACTAGTGGCTTCATCCGCTTATCCAAATGATAGAAGAGTTGGCAGCGGGGTGCCCAGGCCCAAATTAATACAAACAAATTCTCTTCACTATTTCCCCCCCTGATTTATCAGTCAAAGCATAATTGTGTAAACAAAAGAGAAAGAGGGATGACCTTCTACCCAGATGTGTCCTTCATATGGGATCCGCTCTTGTGAATCCAGTTGGCTTGTGAGGTACTGTATTGTCTGTTTACCATTCGTTGACATTAACATACACCTCTCCTAAAATATAGACACTCCTCCACGGTATGTGATTGTTGGCAGGCACCCGAGGATTCGGTTAGCCATGGTTTGTGAAAGATGGATGGGAGGAGTGTCAAACTTTTAATACCTCTGTTTAATAAAATAAAAAGCTCTAGCACCTGAGTTAATCCATGCTTCCCTCCGCGAAGGGCCTTTTCTTTTACTTTTATATTAAGTCTCCATCTTCTAACTTTATGCACAGGTTGAGAGAGCATTTTTGCCATTCTGAGTTCTATGTGCATTTTCCCCATAAACATCAATAATTGATTCATGATGTGATATTGTTTGTTCTTAAATTATTTGCTCTAGTCTTCCTCACGAACTTTGAAGGTGTCCTGGCATTTATGTTTTTTCCCACTCTTAAGGACTAGCAAAATACCACTTTTCCATGCTTTCTCTATACCTGAAACAAACATTTATCTTTCTTTGCATTATTATTCATGGTCATTTATTTAGGATACTCTTCATGGTGCAATGTGATTGCTATGCTTTATTATTAAAGTTCTATTTATCATGTTTGTGTTTGAAGTTCTATGATCTCAGCATACATATTCTTTTACATTATAATGATCAAGTTTATGATAGTAGCATGTCAACTCAGAAAGTATTGTGTTTTATCGTTTACCTACTCGAGGACGAGTAGGAACTAAGCTTGGGGATGCTTGATACGTCTCCAACGTATCTATAATTTCTGATGCTCCATGATCATATTATGCCAATTGCTACATGTTTTCTCCCTTATTTATAGCATTTTTATATGTTTTCCAGGAATAACCTATTAACAAGATCTCAAGTGTCAGTTCCCTGTTTTTTGTTGTTTTTTGTTTCAGAAAAGTTATTCTGGAAACATTCTCGGAATTGGACCCCACAAAGACCGAAGTGCCTATTTTCTCCGGAAGCATCCAGAAGACCGGAGGAGAGTCGAAGACGAGCACCAGGGGGCCCGCACCACAGGATGGTGCCCCCTGGCCGCGCCAGCTATGGGTGTGAGGCCCCCAGTCCTCCACCTCCTTTGCCCTTTCCCCTATTTATTCTCCCCGGATGGAAAACCCTAAAGACCTCATCAAAACTCCTGAAAAGTTCCGCAGCCGATGTACCGTCAACCCTAGATTAGGGGGGTTCTGAAGCTGTCTCCGGCACCCTGCCGGAGAGGAAATCATCACCGGAGGCTTCTACGTCACCATGCCTGTCGTGGGATAATCACGGCAGACGTTACTGGGGGTAACTTGTCTTGGGGCAAATCGACTCTGGTGTTTGGGAGAGGGTTTAGCTCAAGGGAAACCATGGTGATATGCGATCTGGTAGCCGGCAATCAAGTCGCCGAGTCTACGGTCTGAATATACTATCTCGATACTCGTGTTACAATGGGTATTTGATATCCCGCAATCTCTATCTCGTGAACTTGTGCCTCTGGTGAACTCGTCGATCTAACCCTAGGGACCGGCTTATATAATCCCTGGGTCCCCTGGCTTGCTATCCAAGGCGTACTCGGAATGCTACCCGGACACTACTTACAAAACCCTAAACTTCCTTATCGGAACCCACAATCCGGGTTACGAGGCCTACACTCCTGGGCCTTCTAGAAGCTCCTTTTTCCTAAGCCGGGTCTTGCACAGCATCCTTTGGGCCGAGTTACTCCTCGACGTTAGCATACCGGGTTATCATCCCTCCATCAGTAGTCCCCAGAATAGCTTGGGCTTCACGGGATCCTCCTTGAAGCGCATGCTATTCCCTGCAAAAATAACAAACATACAAATTCATAGAGGCTGGGTTAAGTTGCTTTAATAAACAGCTAGGCCTAACTCCATCGGTGGTCCATATAATAACCCGGTTCCCTCTGAATCCATCTTTTACTTTTCCGGGTCAATGCCCTAATGAGAATGCCAAAGATCCGTATTATTTCACTCGTTAATTGATCCAGATATCACGGAAGAGATCTGCTTCCTATCCATTCCGGATATCCCGTCCAGCACTTAACGCGTATCCCAGAAAATCAGGACGGGTATCCCTTATCCCGAAAATTTCGGTTCCCGCTCGTTGGCCTAGGTTTCCCCACCCGTACCTATAAATAGGTACCTAGGGGGTGACCTAACCCCAACGGTTCATTCCTTCCACCTTCTCCTTCCTCACCGGCGCCACCTCGCACGGATTTCCGCAACGCCGCCACGGAGACCTCGAGCGCACAGCCGGAGCCAAGCCGCCGCTAGCTGCGCTCATCCACGGTTCGCCCGCCGCCGCCGCCAGTTTCCGCCACCGCGCCCTTGAGCTGCCCGCCGGGAGTCGCGAGGGGACATCACGACTGTGCCATCTGCCGCCGTCGCGCACTTCTCCAACCCACACCGGTAAGCTCCTTGCTCCCATTGATTTAGCTTCTAATTTCTTTGTTGACCTAGATTAGATCTAGGTCCGCCGCGGGCCATTTCTTGTTTCACGCCGGATTAGGTCGCATAACCCCATCCTAGTGTGCATAATCGCTTAACAGATGACCACACATCATTCCCCTATCGCTTGTAATCGTTAATTTCTCAACAAAATCATCCACAAATTTTCCAATCTGGATGCAGTTCGCCCAAACTTCTGCGGCTGCTCTTGATACCCGGAAAATCCACCACTTCCGGTTCTTTTTCTTGCACTAGATACACGAGCAATCAACCTTTTTTCATAACTACTTGCCGATACGTAGATATCCCATAATTTCTACTGCTCGTCAATACCCGGATAGTTTGTAATTTTCGCTCTGTCCAGTGATACCCGGACAATTCATAGTTTCCATGCCTCTCACTGATGCTGCTTGTGAATACTCGCATAGCTCACGATTTCCGAGTCTTAATGTCTCGTGCATTTTTCTTTGTATTTTGCAGACCGAACCAATGGCTCCTAGGAACAAAGGGAAGCAGCCGGCAAAAACAAGGACGACCCAGTCCATATCTGCCAATTGGGCGCGGTCTTCCGTGACCCAGGCCAAACTGGAAGAACTGGCCGAATCAGGCATCCTCCCTCCTCAGAAGGAGATTCATTGGAGGGTTCCGGGTGACGAGACCCGGCCTACCCCCAATGCCAACGAGGTAATATGCTTTGTCGAGCACGTGATCCGGGGGTTTCGCCCCCCGGGTCACTCTTTCTTCCGTGAAGTCCTTCGCCATTATGGCCTCCGGGTGTTCGACATAGGGCCTAACTCTATGTTGAACATAACCCACTTTATAGTCCTCTGTGAATCTTACTTGTGCATCCCGCCAAATTTGGCCTTGTTCATCGAGCTTTTCCAATGCAAACCGTGCCGCGAAAGCGGTGACGGGGCCCTTTTGGCCTGCGGCGGGGTTTCCATCCAGCGCCGCAAAAATTCTCCCATGCCGACTCTAAACTTAAACTCACATGTTAAGCATTGGCAGCTATCCTTCTTTTATTGCCGGGATACCTCCCCACCCGGCGAAAGGAAATTGCCGGGTTATTCGGAGGGTCTCTTAGATCTTTCCGATACTTTTAATGCTTTCCCCCCTGAGTCGGACAGGGAAGCCATCCAGCCCCACCTGGCCAAAATAGCCGTCCTTTTCGCCCACGGTCTCGCTGGGCTCAACCTAGTTAAGACTTGGGTAGATTTCCGCATTCAGCCCAATTCTATCCGCTCAAAGCTGATGTGCGAATACTCGGGGCACGTTACGGACGCGCTCCGTTACTCCTCGAAGAACTATCCGACTGGTGATACCAACAAGACCATCAAGAGCTTCCTGACTGAGAAGCTGGAGGTGATCAAGAATATAGCCGGGTTAGCGCCGTTCACCCGGGATAACCCAGCTCCAGCGGTAAAATCCGAAACTTATACACTTATTCTCGTACTTTGACTTGATACAACTACTAACTCTCATTTTCATGCTTTTATCTCAGGCCGACAATGTCTTCTGGAGCATTGAGACCCCTCCCAACTCCGGGAACCCGGAGGAAGAAGAAGAAGAACCGGCCGACACCGACGAAGGTATCACCCGGATTCCAATCACCTCAACCTCTATTACTTTGCTTTCCCATTTTTTCTCTTTTTCCAACTATATGCTTGCACCTTTCAGGGATGGATGATAAGGGTGACAAGGATGACCAGGGAGACCCGAAAGAGACCGAGAGCGACAGAAGCGAGATTGAGCCGGAAGTCGAGGTCGGAACCAAGAGGAAAACCCGCAGGGTCGTCTTCAAGGTTCCCTACTCTTCCATGTCCTCCAAACCCTACTCTTTTGACAATATGCGCGAACTTAACCGACAGTTATCAAATTCACCACACTTGAAGGATCCGCCTCCGACCAAGCGCAGAGTAATCCGGAATTCCCCGGGCGAGGATCCCCTCAACCCGGGTATTCCTACGTCCCCGGCTCGTCGTACTGGTATTTCTCCATCTCATCCCATCAACTCACCTCGAAAACACCCTTCCCCCAATCATCCATTAGCCGGACAGCTCCGGGTCTCACTCTCGGATTCTGTGACAGCCTCATCCGCGTCTAGCAGCTCGCTTCCGGCAGATTTCGTGGTGAATGCCGGGTAAGTCATATTTCCGGCTAAGCAATACTCTAGTCCTTTTGATAACCTTCAATTTTCGTTGTTGATCTCTTCTCTTTACTTTCCTTAGCGCCCAGGTCACGATCAGTGACCCGGATATTATGGACACGGACAACCGGGAGACGGAGGGGCCGAGTGATGATATGGACGCCGCGACTGGCGGTGGTGTTGAAAACAACTGGGAGCAAGACCCCTTGGCTGACTCGGCTCGGCAGGAAGCCGGGTCTCCCAAGCCATCTGAAGAGGCTGAGGACGACGACGTCGAGATCCTGGACACAAGGATGGGCTCTCCCAATCCGGACACCCAGACAATCCGGGTCTCGACCCCAAAGTCGGAGAAGGTTCGCCCGCCGGGTGATCAAGCTGCCGGCTCTTCCAGTGTCAGGCCCGAAGATATGACTTTTTCCCAGATGCTTGACGCCCTGCACACCTTGAGGGCTGATGAAGAAAATATCCTAGAAGCTTTGATAGCCAAACATGAGGTAAATCCGAATAACATTGCCTGTATCCTTGTCTAGTCCCCAAGTTCCAAGTGAACTTATTGATAATTTGCTTGGAACTTCGTAGTATATCCGACTGATAGCTTGCTTTTTATCCGGCTAATCCTTCCTTGTGTCTCCACGCAGGCCTTCGTAACCCACTCTGAGAAAGCATTGGCGAAGGCCACCAAGCTCCTCGAGAAGGAGGCGACTCTGCGTGAGTCGGCTGAAGCTGATGCTAAGAGGAGCGGGAAGATCACAAGGAAATATAGAAGGAGGGCTCATGCAGCAGAAGATGAACTGACCAAGCTTTCCGTTCAAATTTCCGACACATATCGTGCTTTTACCGGTACGATTCCTAACTTGATAATTATAACCAGGATCCTCATTCTGACAATTAATCGGATTTCCGTACTCACTGCTTTTTCCTACTTTCTGCAGGCCCGGATGATGTAACTCCGGACGAAGATGATATCGCAAAGCTGAAAACCATCAAGAGCACGATCCGGCAGCTCTGTGCCGGAACCAAATGGATCCTTCAGGATCTGAAGTGGCCGGGTGTCGGGCATGGCAACCTGAAGACGCTGCTTGACGCGTGCTCCACTATCCCCGAGTGGATTGAGCACTGGAGACGCTCGTCCTGCCGAGTTGGAGTAACCCGGGGGCTTGCACTGGCTAAGGCGTATTTTCCCAAACTCGAGCCGGCCAAGCTTGTAGGCGGGTTTCCAGAGTTCAACCACGACGGGTCCAGGTTCTCAGTGAAGAATTTCAAGGCTATCCAGAAGGAGGTTCGTCACTCGGCCAGTGTGATTGCCGATGGCTTGGATGTCAGTTCAATTACCCCCGCATATGATGCGGATGACAAGGCGATTAAGTCGGATCTTCCCAAGCCATACGATATGCTGGCCCGATGGAAGGCGGAGGCTGCCCAGGCGAGAGAAGAGGCCGCGAAGAAGAAGGCTGAGGCCGATTCTGCGCCTGCTACCTCCACGCCAGTCGTCCCTCCTCCCGCACGGGCCGGCACTACTGCTGACCCGGGTGCTGCCGCCACCAAGAATGCTGAAGACCAAGGCGAGGAGCAAGACCCGGCTGCCAAGGGCAAGGGCAAGATGGACGACTCGGCCCAAGATGCCGAGTGAAATTTTTATCGGCAACCGTCTTAGGCACATTATCCGGCCGATGGGCCTTTTTAAAACAATTATTCTTTTGATGGCGCGCCTGTGCGCTTTATGATACTACTATCGTGGCTTGTAATGCACTTTAATACCTTAATATATTTCGTGGCCCTTCTGGCCTTTTGCTTGAGTTTGATATTTCTTAACTTTTGGCTTTTTCATCTTTGATTTTCTGACTTTATGCTATGGTGCCTATTGTGAGACTCGGTTTTCGGGTCTCGTAGGTTTTGACTAGTGGACTTTTTTCTAAGTCCCCAAGTCCCCAAGACTCGGATTTTGGGTTTTTGCGCTAAGCAGCTGGATAATTTGTTTCTGTTTTCAAATTCCCGAGTCCCCAAGGCCCGAAATTCCGAGTCTGGGATATTGGGTGTTTCAAAAAAGAACAAATTGTTACATGCTAAGCCCAAAACCTAGAGCTGTTTCACATAGGCTTTGAAGTCATGCTTAATAAGCTTTGAGTTTCCGGTTACTAACCTTGTACTCTGCATAACTTGTGGTTTAGATGACCCTTTTGACTCTTTTGTACTGTAAGCCGGCTTTCGCGTGGATAATCATGTTGCTATAGCTGTATGAAGACAGGGTCAGGCAAGTCCCATTGGGCATCATGACTGATTGTAACCATATGCTAGCAAATCATGCCACTTTAGTGCGAGTCACATCGAGCTTAAGTAAGAAAAGTCAAGAAAGTTTGGCTCCTTTGTCCGGTTATAAGCTTGCAGCCGTACTTGTTTGCAAGTAATCGGCCCTTATAACTCATAGGCATCATGGCCGGGTCTTTGAGTTTGTAACTGTGCTATTCAAGCAATCAGCCCCCAAGACCTAAATATATGCAGTTTACTAAAGAAACTAATGTACTAAGAACAATAAATAATACTTACCTGGAAGAAGAAAATAAAAACACAACAGAGATAAAAAAAACTTGATAAAAAACACATGAAAAGGAAACAATATATTGTTTAACCATCTCTTTATTGATATGAGAAAAGTTAGGTCAGCAAGCCGCCTCATTAAAAACCCTCCAGTCCCCTTAGGTACCCTGGATAGGAAAAGAGTGCGTTTGAAACCTGCTGCATGTTACATCGTGTAATTTTACTTGTAAATCTGGTCTAGACTAGGTATAGTAGGGACGCAGCTGAGCTACGTTCCAAGGTCTTTCTCTCTCTTGCATAGATGAAGTGGTATGGGCGGTGTCATTAACCGTTGCCGACTCTTCCCTTGCATCTATCAAGTAATATGATCCGTTATGCAGATTCCGGCTTATTATGAACGGTCCGTCCCATGGTGGGGATAACTTGTGTTTTCCTTCCTTTGACTGTACTAGGCGCAGAACCAGGTCTCCTTCCTGGAAGACCCGGGTTTTGACTCTGCGGCTATGATATCTCCTCAGATCCTGCTGGTATATGGCTGATCTTTCCAAAGCTTGTTCCCTGTGTTCTTGTAACATATCCACGGCGTCCTGCCGGGTCTTCTCGTTTTCCACCTCGACATAAGCCGATACTCGAGGCGAGTCATGGATGATATCACTCGGCAGCACCGCTTCTGCACCATAAACCATGAAAAACGGTCTCATCTGAGTAGATCTGTTAGGTGTAGTGTTGATACCCCAAACCACTGAAGGTAACTCCTCAACCCATGCTCCAGCAGCTCTGATACATGGGACTCGCAATCGTGGCTTTAATCCACGAAGTAACTCCTGATTCGCCCTCTCCACTTGTCCATTGGCTTGTGGATGAGCTACGGAGGCTATGTCAAGCCGGATTCCGTTGTTGGCACAGAATTTCTCCATCTCGCCAAGGGACATGTTGGTTCCGTTGTTGGTAATTATACTGTGAGGATACCCGAACCAGTAGATAATCCTTTTCAGGAACTTGACTGCCGTAATCGCTTCACAATTGGTAACTGGCATAACTTCAACCCACTTCGTAAACTTATCGATAGCCACCAGGAGATGTGTCTTTTTGCAAGGTGACATGTGAAAGGGGCCAACCATGTCCATACCCCAAACGGCGAAAGGCCAGGTCAAAGGAATTGTTTGCAACTCCATAGCCGGCACATGGATTTGGCGGGCGTACCTCTGGCATCCGTCGCACCTTGCCACCAAGCGTTCCGCATCTGCTAAAGCTGTGAGCCAGAAGAAACCGTGCCTATATGCCTTGGCCGCAAGGGACCTTGTGGATGCGTGATGCCCACAGTCGCCTTCGTGGATCTCTTTCAGGATTTGCCGGCCTTCTTCTGGTGCTACACAGCGCAAAAATACTCCTGCGGCACTCCTTTTATATAACTCCCCATTGATGATGGAATAACCTTTTGCTCGCCTCAGAATTTGCCTTGCTAGTACCTCTTGCTGTGGTAACTCGCCCCGTGATAGGTAAGCCACAAACGGCTCTTTCCACTCGGGAACAGTGCGTATTGTGGCCACGAGCTCCAAATCCGGGTCTTTGTTAGCCAGTTCTTCCTCAGACTCGGTTTTAACTGATGGCCGCCATAGCTCGTCCATGAACACATTGGGTGGAACCGGCTCTTTGCGCGAGCCGAGTCTGGCAAGTGTATCTGCTGCCTCGTTTTTTCTTCTATCTACATGCTCCACCTCATACCCGGAAAAGCACCCGGCAACCCGGTCCACCTCTCTGCGGTATGCTGCCATAGTTGCATCTTTTCTATCCCAAGTTCCCGAGACCTATTGTACCACAAGGTCCGAGTCCCCATAGCATCGTATTCTCTTGATATTCATCTCCTTGGCTATCCTCAATCCATGCAATAATGCCTCATATTCGGCCACGTTGTCGGAACAATCAAAGTGAATCTGCAATACGTAGCTCAACTTGTCTCCTTTAGGTGATGTGAGCACCACTCCAGCTCCTGATCCCTCGTACTGCTTGGAACCATCGAAGTGCATTATCAAAGACTTGGAACTTGGAGTCGTTGTGGGCATGCCTGTGTGAGTCCAATCGTTAATGAAATCGACTAGAGCTTGAGATTTGATTGCTGACCTGGGCTCGTAGTTGATGTGGTAATCTCCCATCTCGATCGCCCACTTGGCTATTCTGACTGTTGCATCCGAGTTTCTGATGATATCCGACATTGGTATAGAGCTAACCACTGTTATGGGGTGCTCCTGAAAATACGGCTTCAATTTCCGGCTGGCCATGAAGACCCCGAAAACCAATTTCTGCCAATGCGGGTAGCGCTGCTTTGCTTCTGATAATACCTCACTGACGTAATAAACCGGCCTCTGGACCGGGTGATCTTTTCCATCCTCCTTGCGCTCAACGACAACCACTGCGCTAACCGCTCGGGGCCCCGCCGCAACGTATAGTAACATGGGCTCTTTAGGACCCGGGGCTGCTAGGACTGGTGCCTCAGATAGTTGCTTTTTTAGTGCCTCAAATGCCTCATCCGCCTCTTGGTCCCAAACGAACTTATCAGATTTCCTCAAGAGCCGGTACAAGGGTATTGCCTTCTCTCTGAGTCTTGATATAAACCGGCTCAGCGCTGCTACGCACCCTGTAAGCTTCTGAACATGCTTCAGGTTTTCCAGCTTTTTCAGACTCTGAATAGCTTTGATTTTATCCGGGTTTGCTTCAATCCCTCTCTCTGAAACGATGAAGCCGAGTAACTTCCCTGCTGGGACTCCAAATACACACTTTGTCGGGTTAAGTTTCATCTGGTATCTTCTCAGGTTCTTGAATGTTTCCTTCAGGTCATCAATAAATGTCTCTGCCTTTCTAGTCTTGATCACCACGTCATCCACATAAGCATGAACGTTGCGTCCAATTTGGTCCTCAAAGCACTTATGAATGCACCGCTGATAGGTTGCGCCGGCGTTTTTCAATCCAAAGGTCATGGTTTTGTAACAAAAGGCTCCAAAAGGGGTTATGAACGACGTTTTCTCCCAGTCTTCCTTCTTGAGCTTGATCTGATGATACCCGGAATATGCATCCAGGAAGCATAATAGGTCACTTCCAGCCACTGCATCTATGATCTGATCTATCCTTGGAAGCGCAAACAGATCCTTTGGGCAATGCTTGTTGAGACTCGTATAATCAATGCACATCCTCCACTCATTGGTCTTTTTCATCACGAGAACCGGATTTGCTAGCCACTCCGGGTGAAATACTTCCATGATAAAGCCGGCTGTCAACAGCCGGGCAATTTCTTCGCCGATAGCCCTTCTTCTTTCCTCATTCATCTTTCTCAGCCCCTGCTTCACGGGCCTGGACTTGGGATCAACGTGCAAACTGTGCTCTGCCAACTCTGTAGGGATACCCGGCATATCGCTAGGTGTCCAAGCGAACACATCCTGATTTGAACGAATAAACTCCACAAGTGCTTTTCCCTGCTCATCATCCAAGTTAGATCCTATGGCAAATTGCTTGGACGGATCACCTTCGATGAAGGCTACCATCTTAGTATCTTGTGCTGCTTTGAATTTTGCTCTCTCATCCTCAGTGTTTGGTCTCTTCAGTGCTGTCCTGTCATCCGGGTCTACCTGAAACCGGTAGTATTTAAGCTCCTCCTTTCTACAGGCTTGTTCTGCCATTGCCGCATCTCCTTCGTCACACTCAGCCGCTATATCCCGGCTTCCATGTATAGTGATGGTCTGTTTAGGACCCGGGATTTTTAGCTGTAGGTACACGTAACACGGCCTGGCCATGAACTTGGCATAAGTCGGCCTCCCAAATAGCGCGTGATAAGGACTGCGCAACTTCACCACTTCGAACGTGAGCCACTCTACCCGGAAATTATCCTTCGATTCTCCAAAAGCAACCTCCAAAGTGATCTTTCCTTCAGGGCACGCCGAATGACCCGGCACGATCCCGTGAAAAACTGTTGAAATTTTCTGTAGCTGAGACTCCTTGAGGCCCATGCGCAAGAAAGTTTCCCAATATAGGATGTTGATGCTGCTTCCACCGTCCATTAAGACCTTTTTCAGCTCATAACCATTAACCTGTGGCGCAACCACCAATGCTAGGACTCCCGGGTGTTCTATTCTTTCCGGGTGATCTCTTCTGCTCCACATTACATCCTGCTCGGACCACCTCAGGTATCTCGGGACAGCTGAGGAAACCAAGTTTACTGCCTTCTTTAGTATCTTTCTATCCTTGTTAGAAATTCCTGTGGTGTGAACGTGGTATTGGCTCAATTGCTTGGGGTTGGCTTGGAAGCCTCCGGCTCCTCCCTGGTTATTACTCGGATTCCCAATTCCCGAGTTGCCTGCTGGGGGTGGGCCATTGCCCGGGTTTCCACCCGGACCCGGTCCTCCTCCCCGACCAGCACCTCGCATAGCCTTGTTCACTTCCTCGTTCTTCCATCTCTGCAAATCCGCACATTGCTCCAATGAGTGGTTAGCTGGCCTTCCGTTCCTGCTGTGTTTCGGGCACGCCATTCTGAAGATATCCCAGTTGTTACCCGGCCTTGGTGGCCCTTGATAATTTCCTCCATTATGATTTCCTGCGTTGAAATTTCCTTCTGCCCTGGGCCTTGAAGACCCGGCTTCTGTGCTGGCGACAAACTCGGAATTCCCCTCGAACGGGCACTTGTTCTGGTTGTTCCCATTGTTACCTCCATGGTTACCCGGCGTAGATCCATTGCCGGTCCTTCCATTATTGCCTGTATTTGCTTTTGCTTTCTTGTCATCAACGTCCTCTTCCGTGGTATCCGTTGCGGCATGTTTGTTGCACGCATCCATTAGTTCTCCCATTGTGACTTATGAAGCATTCCGACTGGATTTCATGCGAGTTAATTTCTGCACTAAAGGTGTATACTTGCATGTTTTGGCCATAGCCTGCAACGCATCTTTCGGCTGAATATCCGTGGATGAATGCAATATCTCCATAACCCGGCGCACCCAGCTGCGCGCCGACTCTCCCTTCTTTTGCACACACCGTTCTAGATCGTCGATAGTAAACAACTTCATGCATGTTCCGTGAAAGTGCTTGATAAACGCAGTTTTCAACTCTCCCCATGACTTGATAGATCCTTCCGGTAAATTGTTGAACCACAACTTTGCTGCTCCTTCCGACATCATTAGGTACATGAACTTGGCTTGAAGGTTTTCAGACGCGCTGCGGATCGACATAGCCATCTCGTAACTGCTCAACCATGTTTCTGGATCCATAGTAGGCTCATAGTTCACTACTTTACCTGGTTCCTTGAATTTATCCGGGTAAGGCTCAGCCCTTATGTTATCCGTCAGACACTTGGGCCCAGCGAGATTAGTCGGTACTGGTCTCACCCGGGAAACATGCGATCCTGCGGGGGGTACGGCTGGACGCGGCGCTACTGCTGGTCCATGCACCGCAGACCCGGCCGCGGCTCTCCTAGCTCTGGAACTATCCACAATAGCTTGTGCTGCTGATACTGCTGGTGCTGCTTGCACGCGGGGAGGAGGCGGCATTTGCTGCTGCTCTGCCCTCCGGCGCGCTAAACTTGTTTGCATATTGCCGGCATTGCCGTGTTGCTGGCTGATATAAGGTGTTCCATGCATTCCACTCCTATTATCCGGGTAATTAACCTGCTGAGCCACTGCCGTATGCAACAAATCGATCGCCCGTCGGGTCTGCTCCGCATGGGGTGACTCTCTTATGGGGATCTGATTCAGTGCTAACGTTGCGGCATATACGTTATCCATGGGGTTATTGAAGTGACCTGGTGGTGTACGAAATCGTGATGGTGGTGGTGGTGGCGCTGTGTTGCCGACAGGGGCCCCAGTCTGCAGTGTGGGTAACCCGCCCTGCACGTTTGCCGGCTGTCCTGCTCCAGTCGCCGGTTGATGCATAGTTTCCTGATTCACAGCCGGAATCGGCTGATCCTGGGGTGTGATGAATAGTGGGTTAGGGTTTATGACTCCACCCATCGCCGGTAATCTTGTCTGATATCTCTGATGCACCCTGCTTGTCTCAGCTCGGAGCCGGTTTTCCAGCGCGTCCAGTTCGCGTTGGCGCGTGGCTACCCCTTGCTTCTCTGCCTCTACGTCTCTTCTTTGTTGCTCTAACGCGCGGCGTGCTACCTCCAAGTCCCTGGCACGTGCTGCGACGTTTTCCGGAGTTATCACAGTAGCTAACACTGTTGGGTCCAAGACAATATTGTTACTGAACAGGGCCGGGTGTTGCGGATTCGAAGGACCCGCCCTGGCGCCCTGTTAGCCAAGAACCCGAACATATTTGCCTGCATCTCGCTATCCGCCGCTCGGCTGGTGACTGAAGCCGACTCTCCGTCAACCCGGGTCAGAACCGGATTTCCTTCAGCCGGGTTTTGCTGCTGGGCCAATGCTTGCGCAGTTCCGACCGCGGCCGTAGTCACGTTCCCCTGATTGAGATTGGTTGTAGGGGCCGTGTAGACCGCGACCTGGCGTGCAATGCTTGGCGAAGACTCATACTCCTCCTCATCGTAGCTATCTTCCTCGTACCGGTCCTCCAGCAGGTGCAAGATAGACTCGGTATCATCCTCCCTTATGACCCGGCCACGCGGGGTCCATGCCGGCTCCTCCGGCTGTTCCCTCTTCGCGGCGGGTTCCTCGGCCGGATCCACCGTCCCGACCGATTCTTCTCCGTCCGACTGAACGTGGGTGGCCTCTCCTGACACAGAATAAAATCCAAAATCGTCAGGGATTGAACCGAACGTACGTACCATGCCGACAAAGACGTTGACCCGGCCGATCGTGATGACGGATCCGGATTCGAGCAGATCCGACTCCAGCCCCCAACCAAAATCGTCCACCATCTTCTCTCCTTTAGGGTTGGTGTAGATCTCGCCGACGACGAGGTTCTTCATGTTCTCCCGAGCTTCTCCCGTGATGTAAACACCCTTGGACGTAGGCCCCACGGTGGGCGCCAACTGTCGTGGGATAATCACGGCAGACGTTACCGGGGGTAACTTGTCTTGGGGCAAATCGACTCTGGTGTTTGGGAGAGGGTTTAGCTCAAGGGAAACCATGGTGATATGTGATCCGGTAGCCGGCAATCAAGTCGCCGAGTCTACGATCTGAATATACTATCTCGATACTCGTGTTACAATGGGTATTCGATATCCCGCAATCTCTATCTCGTGAACTTGTGCCTCTGGTGAACTCGTCGATCTAACCATAGGGACCGGCTTATATAATCCCCGGGTCCCCTGGCTTGCTATCCAAGGCGTACTCGGAATCCTACCCGGACACTACTTACAAAACCCTAAACTTCCTTATCAGAACCCACAATCCGGGTTACGAGGCCTACACTCCTGGGCCTTCTAGAAGCTCCTTTTCCCTAAGCCGGGTCTTGCACAACATCCTTTGGGCCGAGTTACTCCTCGATGTTAGCATATCGGGTTATCATCCCTCCATCAATGCCTGCCTCCAGAGTGATGTGTGAGTAGTTCATCCTTGGACTACGGGTTCATAGTTGTAGCTAGTTGGTTGATTTCTTCTCATATGCCTCCATGTTTAGATCTCCTGAGCTGCCTATCATGATCGAGTTTGATCTTATGTAATTCTATATGCTGTGTTCGCTAGGATCCAATGAATATTGAACTTATGCCAAGTTTAATATAGTCTTTATTGCATATGTTATTTGTGATCCTGCATGCTTTTTGTTGCTAGTGGTTGCTCTGGCCAAGTAGTTGCTAGTGACTCCAAGAGGGAGTATTTATGCTAGATAGTGGGTTCATGCCTCCTTTTCGCCTGTGCTCGAGTCACAGAAACGTGACGGGGGAGGATGTGTTGTTGCCACTAGGGAGAAAACAGCGGTGTGAGTGCACGCGTGTACAATCATTGCTTACATTACACACATTGTTTAATGCAGTTATCTGTTTCTTGCAACTTAATACCTAAGGGGTTCGGATGATAACGTGATGGTGGATTATTAGTCATAGATGCAGATGAATTTCGGTCTATGTATTTTGTTCTAATGCCCGCACTAAATGTCATAGTAGTCATAATCTTATAATGTGCGCTACGGTGCAACCTCTATGTGTCAATTTCCCAGCTGTAATTTGTTCACCCAGCATGCTATCTTTTATGGAGAGACACCACTAGTGAAACTATGAACCCGGGTCCATTCTCCACATTGTTAAACAAACCACAACAATTTCCTGCTTTCTTTACTTACTGCAAGCATACACCATTTTCCACACTATACGTCTAATCTTTGTTTTCAGCAAGACCGGTGAGATTGACAACCCCACTGTACCGTTGGGACAAAGTATTTTGGTTGTGTTGTGTGCAGGTTCCACGTTGTTGCTGACACCGGTGAGGCGCCATCACCATCGTCAGTGGCATCAACCTTCCCGAGATCCTCTTCCTCCTACAGGATTGATAACCTTGGTTCTTAACTGAGGGAAATTCTTACCGCTTGCTCATCAAACCCTCCTCTTGGGGTTTCCAACATACCATCCACGTTTGCATCATGTCTACACACGCTTCTATTCTTGTAGACAGTGTTGGTTCTCCAAATGCATAGATTTGTAGAACAGCAGCAAGTTTCCCTTAAGTGGATCACCCAAGGTTTATCGAACTCAGGGAGGTAGAGGTCAAAGATATCCCTCTCGAGCAACCCTGCAATTACGATACAGGAAGTGTATTGTGTCCCCAACACACCTAATACAATTGTCAGTTGTATAGGTGCACTAGTTCAGCGAAGAGAGAGAGAGAGAGAGAGCGAAATACAAGTAATATGGATGATTATAAGTGATAATGGCCATCTGAAATAAAAAGGAAGCAAGCAAACATGTAGCAGATCTGGTTATAAACGGTGTTTCAATGCTTAGAAACAAGGCCTAGGGATCATACTTTCACTAGTGGACACTCTCAATAATAATAACATAATTGCATGCATAATATCATCTCTTCACTACGCTACTCCGAACCACTCTCCGGTTGGATAACAAACACAAATCAACCGCGTAGGGCTATAAAAGCACTCCTTACCTTTTGAATTTCCCCATCCAGGTAACCTCACACTGTAATTATGAGCCCTAGATGGTTCCAGACAAACACCACAATTTCATAGGGTCATCCAACACAAAATATAAATATCATGCTAAACTACACGGTCCACACACTGTCACCTTTACACCGTGATCAAAGTGGCTACGGAGATCTCATAACAAAACCACTTGAGTAGCATAATAGATGAAGAGTAACATCTACTTATTCAACTAGATTACAAAGCTCTTGATCACATAAAGATCACACCATGGGAGAGAGAGATGAAACACATAGCTACCAGTAGAGCCCTCGGCCCTGGGGGAGAACTACTCCCTCCTCATCATGGGAGTCAGCAACGGCGATGAAAGTGGAGGTGGAGTCGATGGAGATGACTCCGGGGGCATGATATCCCACAAGTATAGGGGATCGTGTGTAGCCTTTTTGATAAGTAAAAGTGTCGAACCCAATGAGGAGCTAAAGGTAGGATAAATATTCTCTCAAGTTTAATCAACCACTGATACAACTCTATACACACTAAACGTTTGCATTATCTAGGAAATAAAACTGGAGCAATAATACGGGTATGAGAGATAGCTTTGCAAGATAATAAATACAAGAAAGTAAATATTAGTGCTGCAGCAATAAAATATACTAAGTAACCATAAACTAACAGTACCATGAGTGTTTAAAAGTGGTCGTAATTGTGGTGGCTTTGTCCAACATTAATTAGTGAAGATATCGGGTTCATTGTCTTTGATGCAGTTTTCTATATGGGAGAGGCAAAGCTAACAAGCTCTCACTATACAATGATTGCAAGTACTTATGATTGGAACTCTAGCAAACATCCGTAACTATTAGAAGATACATTAAGGTAAAAATACCCAACCATAGCCTTAAGTTAATGGTCCTCTTACTCCCATACGTGCAACTATCCGGTTTGAGTCCTTAGGTTTCTGTCACTCCGAGAGAACTACGCCCCTTCCTTTGCACATACTACTAACCCTATGGTATTGATCCAAGCGCGCACAAGTATAATGGACACTAAAGGACAGTACCATATCAACATACAACTCTAATGAACCAAATACATTCAACCAAGCAATCAAAAGACAAATAAACTACACAAACATGACATAGATCATAGGATAAATATTATAGCATCAAACACCATGTTTACATAGGATGGTACAAAGGTTTGTGGGAGGATGAACAACTGAATACAAGGAGGATATGATGATGGAGGTGTTGGTGAAGGAGGCATCATGGCGGAGAGGATGGAGAAGGGGCAGCACGTGAGGTGCAGGGCGGCGCCGGAGGCCGCCGACGGCGCAGGGGGCTCCTCCTGCGCCGGCCGGCCATCATGGGGGAGCGCTGCCCCTTAGCCCCTTCCTCCATGGCTTCTTGGTGCTGTAGATGAGCCCTCCCCCATGGAGATGAGACCATGGGGGAGAAAAAATTCGTGGCTTTTGGTGGCTGGAAATTCGTGGTATGGGTGTCTCCCACGACCTAGGTTTCCTCCCTTTATATAGTCTCACAGATTTCTGTCATCCCATCTAGGGCTGCGGTAAATTGGGCGTATATAGGCCATCCGGACTTCGAATCAGTCGAATTTTAACTCTAGGACGTACGCCGCGAAATTCCCCACAACTTTGTATTTGGTGAGATTTCCATTTGACGCTGTCTTCAACCAGTAATGTGGCAGTTTTTAAAAATTGTTTTCAGACAAATTTCAGGAAAGTCCCAATTCGACTCCAACAAGGTTTCTTCTTCTATTTTTGGTAATTCCTACACATCAAAGTGTAAAACAAGAACATTGTGCACTTTAGCAACTATTAGTAGGTTAGTCCAAATAAATCATAAACTTAATATAAAAATAATTATGAAAAGCATTAAAGTAGCATGAAACCATCAAAAATTATAGATACGTTTTGAACGTATCAAGGCACTTCCCCGTCCCGGCAGGGTGCTGGAACAGAGATTTCTGTCCCCTGAAACATGTCGATGGCGGTGGCGGAGCTACAGAACTTTTCATAAAAGGGGGCCGATTATTTTAAGGTTTATGCATCGGAGGGGATTATATAGGCGAAAGGGCAACGTCAGTGGATGCCCAGGGGGCTCACCCCACCAGCTGGCACGGCCAGGGGTGGCGCACCGCCCTATGGTGTGGGGCCTCCAGGGCCCCCCTTTGGGCCCCCTCCGGACTCCTGTACATGAAAGATTTCAAGACTCTAGGATTTTGTTTCGTCCAATTCCGAGAATATTTCCAGAACAACTTTTCTGAAACAAAAAACAGCAGAAAACAAGAACTGGCTCTGTGGCATCTTGTCAATAGGTTAGTCCGAGAAATTCCATAAAATTGACATAACGTGTATAAGAAACATGTAGCATATGGCATGAAAACAACATGGAACATCAGAAATTATGGATACTTTTGAGACGTATCAATGGTTCCCAATCATCCTCTAATTCAGTGAGGACTTGCCCATCTTGTGGAGGTCTTTCTATTTCCTTCAAGCACAAGTTTCTTCACAACTTTATCTAGTTTATCATGTATAACACTCATACCAATACCTTCCATCAAGAAACTTAATAACCCATTTATAGCATTAAGATCTTTCATGTCCTCGAATTCTAAAAAAATTCCTCCTACAATCAAGTCTAAATCATGATTGCACCAACCAAAGAGACCAAGATAAAAGCATCTAAGCAATATATTCAAGGCTAGCACATGTTTTTTTTTTGTGATCGATTGGAATTATTTCCCAAACATCTTTTAAAATTTCCCCACCTCTTTGTTTAAGGGTGAGGACCTCAGATTCAGCTGACATAACAAAAGGAGTAGAGCTAGACATACTGATAAACAAAGATAAAAACAAAATAACAAAGAAAGTAGAGGACTAGAAACTAGAAAACTAGTTTTCTTTGAATTTTTTATATAAGGAAAACAAAGCTAAATAAAAATAAACTAAGCAAGAACAAAAAAATAGAGAACGTGAAAGTGTGTAATTTCCATAGGTGAAAGCTTCAAGTCCCCAACAACGGCGTCAGAAAAGATCTTGCTGACATGAGACCGCACATTCATCGGGAGACCCCAAGAGGAAGGTATGATGTAGTGTAGCAGTATTTTCCCCCATATATGGAACCAGGATTATCAATCCAGTAGGACTTCAAAGTCTCTTAGTAGGTTTCTTGTTTTCTGGCGCTTCTACAAGCATGGAACTGCACACAAACGCGAACTCTCTCTTGATCCCAACTTTCCTAGAGGGTTGTCAATCTTCCCGTCTTGCTGAAAAATAGAGAATTAATTGATCAAATGGTTGGACGTGATTAAATAAAAACGGAACATCGAGAAAGTGATGGTGAAAAGCAATTAAACGAGGTTGTAATCAATGAGGAAAATAGGACCGAGGGCCATAGTTTCAGTAGTGGTGTCTCTCCTAAGCACCAGGAACATGCTTGGTAAACAAATTACAGCTGGGCAATTGACAAATCATGAACGTATACCAATACAATTATGACGAGATAAAGTTCACGGGTTCTAACATTCTAGTCATTATGTCAAAATAAATAGACCAACATGTGACATCATATATTACTAAAAGTCTACCTTGAGACAACAATCTAGCAGAACACGCTGGTATTAAGTTGCAGAAAAAAAAACGATTGCTTGTGTGCAACAGACAAATGCATTAAGAACAATACATAATGTAAGCAATAAGTCCCATCCGTAGACAAGAACACCGATGTTATCTCCCTAGTGTCAACAACACATCCCTCTCCCGCACGTTTCTGTCACCCGGGCACATGTCAAAGGAGGCATGAACCCACTATCTAGCATATAAACCCTCTCTTGGGGGTGCATACAACAAATTGGCAAAGGAAATCATACACACCAGAGAGAATTGCGAGACAAGATTAAAGCTCTCTAAAGATATAAGTGAAGCATCTCAATATGACATGAAGAAAATAATCATAATCTCATGGTTCATCGGATCCCAGCAAACACAACATGTAGTAATTACATAACAGTGATATTGAACATGTAGGGTAGCTCACAAGATCTAAACATGGTGACCCAAAGTGGATAGAACACCATCTAGTTGTTGGATGTATGCCCCAAAAGGCAATGATATTTATACACATGTTTCATAATTATAATTGATATTACTATTCTATAACTGACGTGGTTCCTGAATATGAGATTCAGAGGAAAACTGACGCTCACGTGTATTAAAATGAACAGAGAAACAAACCCACGTTTTCCTTCTACGACTAATTTATTGGATGCTTGATTAGTATGTTTTTCTGTTCATAGACACTGTTTATGTTAACACCAATGAATAGCATATTGTTGCAAGGGAACAATATGTCTAGGTATTCCCTAAGTAGATTGCTATGCTAAGAGATTCTACTAATCCATCTTTGTCCTTAGAATCATATCACAACGCGGTTATATTACAATGCATCCTTTGACCATGAGGTTATCGGGATAATATATTCTGGAGGTTTTACTTTGGTGCTATCAAGAGTCACATCGTAAACTATGAGAACATAAAGGTAGCTACTGGGTAATTCTAAAGGATTATATTACATCGATGTTCTGAGATGGGATTTACTCCTCCGTAAAAAGAGAGATACATATCTGGGACAACACGGTATTCTTGGTATCCATAATTTTTGCGGATAATGCATGATGATGATACATCATGTGGGATATCATAATAAAATAACGATAAAGAGGAATCTTACCGGATAATAATACGAGACAAAGGTATTAGTGAACCAAAGATTGTTTCACACGCAATACCGAAATCAATAGTCTCGGGTAAGTTTGGTATCATGAGTAATGGGAGATTTGTATAATATCAACAAGCTCAGCGGTTTATCCGTTTAGTATGTGGGAGTCTATATGGGTGTCCATGACCCTGCTATTTATTATTGAAAAGGAAAGAGTTTTTCAAGTTTCATGTCCTCACACTATCAAACCTATAGGGGTGAATAATGCGAGATTTGTATAATATCAACAAGTTACGCAGTTTATTCATTTAGTATGTGGGAGTCAATATGGTTGTCCATGGCCCTTCTATTTATTATTGAAAAGGAAAGAGTTTCCAGTTTCATGTCCACACACTATCGAACCTATAGGGGAACACATATAAGTTTTGGCTTATTTTTGTGTATATCGGTAGGTCCGGATCAACTAGGTGTATTACCAGAATGGTGTTTCTGAGTGATAGATATATTCTATATATCATAGAGAATTTATAACGACGGAATTGGATGTCCCGGAGTGATAGAAACAATTTCTATTGATGCCGGTATTTATTCCGGAGTGATAGAAACACTTTAGAGAGCAAATTTAGGGGGGCATGAGATGTCTCGGGATGTCAAAATTATATTTCTGACGTCTTTAGATAATATTGATGATTTTATCTACAGGGGTTAAGTGGTTCGAGAGAAGTTTCAGGGACTATCCATATATGGGGGGGGTACCAGGAGGGGGCGTATTTCCACTCATGACCATGCCCTAATTTTAGGGGTTTCTAGGTGGGCCCTAGTGTCTCCAAAAAATGGTATTCATCATCCCGATATTTTCTCTGATTTTACTGGAGATAAAAATAGAAAGAAAAAGGAGAAAAATAAAAAGGGAAGGAGTGAGAGATAGAGTTGGACTCCACCTCACCAATCCGAGTTTGGCTAGGAGGGTTCTACATCCACCACATGATGGTGAGGCCAAGCCTCTCCTAGACCAACTAGGACTCCCCTCCCTTTTGGCAAGTCTCTCCCCTCCTCCCAATATATAAAGCACCCAAAGGCTCTAAGAAAAACACACAATTGGCTCTCAAGCCTCTCTCTCTCTCTCTCTCTCTCTCTCTCTCTCTCTCTTTCTCTAGAAGAATTAGAGGAATAATTAGAGTCGCTTTAATTGAATTAGAGCTTCCTATAATTGAATCGGAGCTTCTTCTAATTGGGTCTAGAGGTGTTCCTCTCCCAACTAGACCTAGCTTCTAATTACTCTCTCTCTCTAATGTGTTGAGAACTCCACCTTCATATACACGTGCGGCATCAAATCCTGGACGAGCGTTGCAGAATTTGCCCCGACGTATGTGTGCATACTTGATACATCATAAACGTATCCCTAATTTCTGATGCTCCATGATGATATTATGCCAATTGCTACATGTTTTCTCCCTTCTTTATGTCATTTTTATCGATTTTCAGGACTAACCTATTGACAAGATGCCACAGAGCCAGTTCCCTGTTTTCTTCTGTTTTTCAGTTTCAGAAAAGTTGTTCTGGAAATATTCTTGGAAATGGAAAGTTCGAATCCCGGAAGTCCTATTTTCCCCGGAAGCATCCGTAAGACCGAAGAGTAGACGAAGAGGGGCATCAGGGGCCCACACCATAGGGTGGCGCGTCCCCCTGTCCATGCTAGGGGGTGGTGTGGGGCCCCTGGACCTCCACCGCCTCTGCCCTTTCGCCTATTTAATCCCCCCGGATGGAAAACCCTAAGGACCCGATTAAAGTCCTTGAAAAAGTTCTGCAGCCGCCGTCACCGTCAACCCTAGATCAGGAGGGTTCTGGAGATGTTTTCCGGCACCCTGCCGGAGAGGAAATCATCACCGAAGGCTTCTACATCACCATGCCTGCCTCCGGAGTGATGTGTGAGTAGTTCATCCCTGTACTACGGGTCCATAGCAGTAGCTAGATGGTTGTCTCCTCCTCATATGCCTCCATGTTTAGATCTCGTGAGCTGCCTATCATGATCGAGATTGATCTTATGTAATTCTATATGCTGTGTTTGCTGGGATCCGATGAATATTGACCGTATGCCAAGTTGATTATAGTCTTTATTGCATATGTTATTCGTGATCTTAAATGCTTTCCTTTGCTAGTGGTTATTCTGGCCAAATAGTTGCTAGTGACTCCAAGAGGGAGTATTTACGCTTGATAGTGGGTTCATGCCTCCTTGTTGCCTTGCTCGAGAGACAGAAACGTGAATGGGGAGGATGTGATGTTGCCATTAGGGAGAAAACAACGGTGAGAGTGCCCGCGTGCATAATCATTGCTTACATTACACACTTTGTTTAATGCAGTTATCTGTTGCTTGCAACTTAATACCTAAGGGGGTTCGGATGATAACCTGAGGGTGGATTATTAGTCATAGATGCACATGGATGTCGGTCTATGTATCTTGTTGTAATGCCCGCACTAAATATCATAGTAATCTTCATGTTATATTGTGCACTACGGTGCAACCTCTATTTGTCAATTGCCCAGCTGTAATTTGTTCACCCAGCATGCTATCTTTTATGGAGAGACACCACTAGTGAAACTATGAACCCGAGTCCATTCTCCACACTATTAAACAAACCACAACAATTTCCTGCTTTCTTTACTTACTGCAAGCATACACTGTTTTCCACACTATACGTTTAATCTTTGTTTTTAGCAAGACCGGTGAGATTGTCAACCTCACTATACCGTTGGGGCAAAGTATTTTTGTTGAGTTGTGTGCAGGTTCCACGTTGTTGCTGACACCGGTGAAGCGCCAGCACCACCGTCAGTGGAATCAACCTTCTGAAGGTCCTATTTCTCCTACTGGATTGATAACCCTGGTTCTTAACTAAGGGGAAAATTCCTACCGCTGTGCTCATCACACCCTCCTCTTGGGGTATCCAAACGCAAGAATCAAGGACATTTTCTGGCGCCGTTGCCGGGGACTTAATCATCATCGAGAAGCCTCCCCGTCAAGGCACCATCAAAGCGTAGCAAGGATTTTCTGGCGCCGTTGCCGGGGAGAAGGAAGTCTTCTCGCAAGGGGAGTCTCTCACTCTCAACCTCTTTATTTTCTTTATTGTCTTGTTTTTATTTTTGTTTTGTTTTTATTCTCTATATTGAAAACACAAAAAAATTAGTTTATTTCATAGCTGTTATTTATTTGCTTGCTATTATTCTTCTAAAATGAGTTCCTCTGAGAATACTAAGTTGTGTGATTTCACTAGCACAAACAACAATTATTTTATTGGCACACGTATTGCTCCGCCTGCTCCTACTGCTGCTTTCTATGAGATTAATCATGCTTTATTAAATCTTGTGATGAAAGAGCAATTTTATGGTATTAGTACTGATGATGGTGCTGTTCACCTTAATAATTTTGTTGAACTATGTGAGATGCAGAAATATAAAGATGTGGATGGAGATATTATTAAACTAAAATTATTTCCTTTCTCTTTGAGAGGAAGAGCTAAAGAATGGTTGCTATCTTTGCCTAGAAATAATATTGATTCATGGACTAAGTGTAAAGATGCTTTCATTGGAAAATATTATCCCCCTGCTAAGATTATATCCCTAAGAAGTGACATAATGAATTTTAAGAAATTTGATAATGAACATGTTGCTAAAGCTTGTGAAAGAATGAAAACTATGGTGAAGAATTGTCCCACTCATGGACTGACTACTTGGATGATTATACAAACTTTTTATGCTCGACTGAATTTTTCCTCAAGGAACCTATTGGATTTGGCTGCTGGAGGTACCTTTATGTCCATCACTTTGGGCAATGCAACAAAGCTTCTTGATGATATGATGATAAATTATTCAGAGTAGCACACTGAGAGAGCTCCACAAGGTAAGAAGGTAAATTCTGTTGAGGAAACCTCCTCTTTAAGTGAAAGGCTTGATGCTATTATGTTTATGCTTGTTCATGGTAAAGCTCAAGTTGTTGCTAATAATGTTCCTTTAGCCTGTTTGGTTGCTCAAGAAGAGCATGTTGATGTAAACTTCATTAGAAATGATAATTTTAACAATAATGCTTATAGATATAATTTTGGTGGAAACAATTATAAGACCTATACTCCTAATAATGGTTATGGTAATTCTTATGGAAACTCCTACAATAATAATAAAATCTCTACCTATGATCTTGAAAACATGCTTAGAGAATTTATTAGCACACAAACTACTTTTAATAAATCTGTTGAGGAAAAGCTGGGTAAAATAGATGTTCTTGCCTCTAAAGTAGATAGCCTTGCTATTCATGTTGATTTCTAAAACTTAAGGTTTTGCCACAAGATGTTAAACAAAATAAAACTTTGAATTCCATCCAAGTTCAAATATAAAATAATGTTAGGTTGATGGCAGAATTACATGCTAGGTGGGAAAAATAAGATGAATTGACTAGAAAGAATAATATTGCTAGAGTTCGCACTATCACAACCATTAGCAAAATTGAAGTTACAAGTGTTAGTAAACCTCCTACTATCAATGTTAAAGTAGTTGGTGTTGATAAAGTCCCTACTCCTTCGGTGAAACATGCTAAATTGCCTCAAATTAATGAAACTACTTCTAATAAAAGTGCTGAAAATTTTAGAGATGTAGGAGATAATGGTCCCATTACTTTTGATGATAATAATTTTTATTTTGATGATTGCAACATCTCTGAAGTTATTATTTTTCTACAAAATATTGCTCGAGGTCCCAATGCTAGTGCCATGAATATGGCCTTTACTAAACATATTACCAATGCTCGCATGAAAATTAGGGAAGAAAAGTTGAAACTTGAGACATCTATCCCTGGAAAATTAGATGACGGTTGGGAGCCTATCATTAAGATAAAATTAAATGATTTTGATTGCCATTCTTTGTGTGATATTGGTGCTAGTATCTCTGTTATTCCTCAAAAGCTTTATGATATTCTTGATTTACCACCGTTGGAACACTGTTATTTGGATGTTCATCTTGCTGATAATGCTAAGAAGAAACCTCTTGGTAGAATTGATGATGTTCTCATTCTGGTTAATAATAAACTTTACCCTGTTGATTTTGTTGTTATGAACATTGAATGCAATGCTTCTTGTCCTGTTGTTTTGGGAAGACCTTTTCTTAGAACTTTTGGTGCTATTATTGACATGAAAGAGGGGAGTATTAAATATCAACTTCCCCTCAAGAAAGGTTTGGAAAACTTTCCTAGAAAGAATATGAAGCTACCCTTTGACTCTATTATTAGAGAAAAATATGATGTTGATGCTTCTTCACTTGAAAATACATGAGTTGATCTTTTAGGCCTAGCTGAAAGGCGTTAAAGAAAAGGGCTGCCGGGAGACAACCCGTTTTATTTCTCTGTTTTCATTTTGTTTTCTTTGGTGTGCTTTGCACCTGGGTGTTTTATATTTCCTTGGAACCCATATGTATCTTTTATTTTGTGTTTTTGTTGAGCCAAGTAAAGCCTCTAGTGTAAAGTTGACACTATATTTCGGATTTCTGCGCAGAAAACACATTTCTGATGTCCAGTGTTAATTCCGTTAAAAAACACATAAAATTCAAAATGACCTGAGCTTTTTTGTGATTAATACTTAGTTATATACACAACTTATATTAGTTGACCACTTTTTGATTTGAGCAACATAAGATTTTCGAAAAAATCGATCTATGCCTGCGGTTCTGTTTTGACAGATTTCTGCCAATTATTGCATTTGCATCTTAATCTCTTTCTTTTGGTGTTCTTTTGAGAAAAAGAGTTTTAAAAGAAGTTGTGACAGTAGTTAATGTGTTTTTAATTTATAGTATTGTGTTTAAACTGAACCATGTGATTTTATTATTTCGATTGCACTAACGTTGCTAATGAAGATTGTGAGAATTTTGATGTGAAGAAAGTTTTCAAGGGTCAAGAGAAGAGAATGATATGATGTGATCAAGAAGATTTAAAAGACTAAGCTTGGGGATGCCCCGGTGGTACATCCCATCAAATTCCAAGAAGATTCAAGCGTCTAAGCTTGGGGATGCCCAATGCATCCCATTCTTCATCAACAAATTAGCAGGTCACTTCTAGTGAAACTATATTTTTATTCGGCCGCGTCTTATGTGCTTTACTTGGAGCGTCTTTTATTTTTGTTTTCAGATTTCTTTTGCTTTTGATTTTATTTTGTTTTTACTTTCATAATAATCTTGGTTGGACCCCAGCATTCTTTTATTGGAGAGTGACACGCTCCGCTTTTTCATGACAATACGTTGTATTCTTAGTCTCTGTTTGGCTGCTGCATTTATTTTGCTCCTGTTTTGCATGTATATCTTATCAGAGCTGTTAGTTTTAGTAGTATTATTTGAGTACTATAATGTTTGCTTACTGTATCATAAAGAGTATCTTTGTTAAATCATGTTTTGGTTGGTGCTTGTTGGGAGAAAGAAAACTGCTGCTTGAAGTCGAATTTATAACAGTACTAGTAGGAGCTTGTATAGACTGTGGCTAGAACTTTTTCATGACATGCTAAATTTTATTTTAGTTTTAAAGCCTTGTGGTTATTTAGTAGAATGATTAGCCTCAAATATCTGAGAGTGTTTAATATGTATTGAAAGATTCATGAGTTGTTCTTGTCATAGTAAAGCATCAATATATGGTATTCTCTTTTGAATGTTTTATTTGGTTGACTTGGCGCATGCTTACACCATTGTTTATGACTACAAACCAGTAATGAATAGCCTCCATTACCACTTAGATTTTGAACTTGTGATAATGTTTATGTTTTAATTAATGATGTTTATGTCGCTATGCATGATTATGGCTCTTATGCTCTCTTGATTTGTCGCTCCCAGTCTTTTGCTAGCCTCCACCTGTATTGAGTATGAGCTTTACTCGTGCATCCAAACTCCCTTAAACCAAAGTTTTTCCCATTGTGTACACCATACCTACCTACATGTGGTATTTAACTGCCATTCCAAGTAAATTGCTCATGTGTTACCTTTAAAACCTTCAAAATTATTCCTGCTTTGTGTTCTTGTTTTTGCTCATGAGGACGTCAATAGAGAATATTTATCTCACTTGTTGATTGGATTTCACACCCTGGACTAGTGGCTTCATCCGCTTATCCAAATGATAGAAGAGCTGGCAGCGGGATGCCCAACCCCAGATTAATACAAACAAATTCTCTTCACTATTTTTTGCCCCTCATCATATCAGTCAAAGCATAATTGTGTAAACAAAAGAGAAAGAGGGATGACCTTCTACACCAGTTGCGTCAGCCGCTCTTGTGAATCCAGTTGGCTTGTGACGTACATTATTGTCTCTTTACCATTCGTTGTCACTAGCATACACCCCTCCTAAAATATAGACATTCCTCCACAAATGTCAAACTTTTAATACCTTTGTTTAATAAAACAAAAAGCTCTAGCACATGAGTGATCCCTGCTTCCCTCTGCGAAGGGCCTTTCTTTTACTTTTATGTTGAGTCTCCATCTTCTAAATTTATGCACGGTTGAGAGAGCATTTTTTTCCATTCTGAGTTCTGTGTGCATTTGTCCCATAAACGTCAATAACTACTTCATGATGTGATATTATTTGTTCTAGTCTTCCTCTTGAACTTTGAAAGTGTCCTGCCATTTATGTTTTGCCCCACTCTTATGGACTAGCGAAATATCACTTTGCCATGCTTTCTCTATACCTGAAACAAACGTTTACCTTTCTTTGTATTATTATTCATGATCCTTTATTTGAGTTACTCTTCGTGATGGAAAGTAATTGCTATTCTTTATTATTCAAGTTTTATTTATCATGCCTTTATTTAAAGTTTTATGTTCTCATCATGCATATGCTTTTACATTAGATTGATCAAGTTTATGTTAGTAGCATGTCACCTCAGAAATTATTATTTTATCGTTTACCTACTCGAGGACGAGTAGGAACTAAGCTTTGGGATGCTTGATACGTCATAAACGTATCTCTAATTTCTGATGCTCCATGATGATATTATGACAATTGCTACATGTTTTCTCCCTTCTTTATGTCATTTTTATCGATTTTCTGGACTAACCTATTGACAAGATGCCACAGAGCGAGTTCCATGTTTTCTGCTATTTTCAGTTTCAGACAAGTTGTTCTGGAAATATTCTCGGAATTGGAAAGTTTGAAGCCCGGAAGTCCTATTTTCCCCGGAAGCATCCAGAAGACCGAAGAGGAGACAAAGAGGGGCATCAGGGGGCCCACACCATAGGGTGGCGCGGATCCCCTTGGCCGTGCCATGGGTGGTGTGGGGCCCCTGGACCTCCACCCCCTCTGCCCTTTTGCCTATTTAATCCCCCGGGATGGAAAAATCTAAGGACCTGATCAAAATCCCCGAAAAAGTTCCGCAGTCGCCGTCACCGTCAACCCTAGATCAGGAGGGTTCTGGAGCTGTTAGCCGGCACCCTGCCGGAGAGGAAATCATCACCGAAGGCTTCTACATCACCATGCCTGCCTCCGGAGTGATGCGTGAGTAGTTCATCCCCGGACTACGGGTC
This sequence comes from Alopecurus myosuroides, assembly GCA_028641055.1. Taxonomy (NCBI): domain Eukaryota; kingdom Viridiplantae; phylum Streptophyta; class Magnoliopsida; order Poales; family Poaceae; genus Alopecurus; species Alopecurus myosuroides. The sequence goes on from CM054062.1 coordinate 266,214,484, forward strand.
CATAGAAGTAGCTAGATGGTTGTCTCCTCCTCATATGCCTCCATGTTTAGATCTCGTGAGCTGCCTATCATGATCGAGATTGATCTTATGCAATTCTATATGCTGTGTTTGCCGGGATCCGATGAATATTGACTTTATGCCAAGTTGATTATAGTCTTTATTGCATATGTTATTTGTGATCTTGCATGCTTTCCGTTGCTAGTGGTTATTCTGGCCAAATAGTTGCTAGTGACTCCAAGAGGGAGTATTTATGCTTGATAGTGGGTTCATGCCTCCTTGTTGCCTTGCTCAAGTGACAGAAACGTGAAGGGGGAGGATGCGATGTTGCCATTAGGGAGAAAACAGCGGTGAGAGTGCCCACGTGCATAATCGTTGCTTACATTACACACTTTGTTTAATGCAATTGTCTGTTGCTTGCAACTTAATACCTAAGGGGGTTCGGATGATAAACTGAGGGTGGATTATTATTTATAGATGCACATGGATGTCGGTCTATGCATCTTGTTGTAATGCCCGCACTAAATATCATAGTAATCTTCATGTTATATTGTGCACTACGGTGCAACCTCTATTTGTCATTTTCCCAGCTGTAATTTGTTCACCCAGCATGCTATCTTTTATGGAGAGATACCACTAGTGAAACTATGAACCCCGGTCCATTCTCCATATTGTTAAACAAACCACAACAATTTCCTTCTTTCTTTACTTACTACAAGCATACACTGTTTTCCACACTATACGTTTAATCTTTGTTTTTAGCAAGACCGGTGAGATTGACAACCTCACTGTACCGTTGGGGCAAAGTATTTTAGTTGAGTTTTGTGCAAGTTCCACGTTGTTGCTGACACCGGTGAAGCGCCAGCACCACCATTAGTGGCATCAACCTTCCGAAGGTCCTCTTTCTCCTACTGGATTGATAACCTTGGTTCTTAACTAAGGGGAAAATTCCTACCGCTGTGCTTATCACACCCCCCCCTCTTGGGGTATCCCAACGCAAGCATCAAGGACATTTTTTGGCGCCGTTGCCGCGGACTTAATCATCATCAAGAAGCCTCCCCGTCAAGGCACCATCAAAGCGTAGCAATACTCTCACAGGGGTAAAACGTGGCACCCTTACTCTGCTGGATCAAAGTGCTGGATACGGGGAGTCAGCAACATCCTCACCCACAGGTTTGTGCGTGAAGATCTTCTACATGCTTCATCGACATCGTCACCAACGTCTCTTCCGCTACTACGATATATGGTACACAATCTTGGGAGCTAAATCTTGGAATTAATATTCACTTGTATATTCATACAAGGTCTTGGTTGGAGCGTATCAAGTTTGGCGAATTTTTGAAATTTGACACGTAGTCCCGGATGAACTACTCACACTGTTCAGAGGCAATCATGGCGATGTAGAGGCCTTCGGTGATGACCCCCTTCTCCGGCAGATTGTACTTCTGAGGTAACAACGCCTATGTATATGTTTCGTGGAAAATTTCTCCATCTATGACGTTTTCAGGGTTAAAGTCAATTTATAGGCGAAGAGGCGACAGGAGGTGGTGCCCAGGGCCACGAAGACCCTATGGCGCAACCTCGGGCGCCTGATACCCTCCGGCTCTACTTTGGACTTCGTCTTCGTTCCGGTAAAAAAAAATCTCCGCAGATTTTCAGGACTTTTGGCAAATATTTTCTTCAGAACTTTTCTGAAACATAAAACAGCAGAAAACAGGAACTGGCTCCAGTCATCTTGTTAATAGGTTAGTCCATGAAAATATTCGAAATACAAAGGAAAACATGAAGAACATGTAGAAAACAAGCATGGAGTATCTGAAATTATAGATACATTCCCAACCTTTAATTGAGAGAATAAAGATATTGTTATTCGTTTTATGAATGTTCGATGTCGATACAATGTCAAAGAAACAAGTCTCGTGTCAATCGGAGAGGTTTCGGGGAAGTTAGGAAGAAATTATATGAGAGATAATGGAGGGCATGAGATGTCCCGCGAGTAGATAAGATCGATGTTTTATCTTTAGGGTTCATGAGGTTCCGGAGGAGTTTCGGGCAAAAACCGAGAAGGGGGGCAAATTCGCCCCCATGGCCGCACCACTTGGTGGGGCTAGCAGGTGGGCCCTAGGGCCTCCAACTATGGCAGTTAGAACCTTTCAGTGTTTTTCCTAAATTTATTTGAAGGGATAAATAAAAACAAAGGGAAAAAGAAAAGAGGGGAAAAGGTGGAGTTGGACTCCCAAAAGGGAGTCAATCTAATTTCTACTAGGAGAGGGGATGTGGAAACCTCTTGGTGCGGCCAAGCCCCCTCCTAGCTGGAGTAGGACTCCTCTCCCTTTGGTATGTTCCTCCTTCCCTCCAGCTATAAAAGGACCCCGAGGTTGAGGAAAAATACAGCATTGAGAACAACTGTCCCTCAATCCTCTCTCACTCTAGTGGAATCAGAGGGTTTAATTAGAGCATCTAATTAGATCCCTCTAATTGGATTATAGCTTCTTCTAATTGGGTTTTGAGGTCTCCTCTCCCGACTAGACCTATCTCTAATTACTATTCTCTCTCATGTGTTGAGAAACTTTCATAATCATATATCTCTGATCGCAGGTGATTAGTGCTACCAATTAGCAACGTCGAAAGGTTGTCTCTCTTCGTTTGTGGCGAGTCCTAGACGACAGAGCGTTGGCGGGTTGACACAAGCGTATGCGTGAACAAAAAGGGATTACACTTGTGATCCTTGACTAGGGAAGCTTAGAGGCATCCGTGCAACTAGACCTAGTTGTGAGGATCTATGATTGTTGAGAACTCTTCTACGACTACATCGAATCCACTGCCCGGCAAGTCGTGATCTTGATCAATGCATGTATGGGCACACATCGTTATCTGCATAGTGATCTTGGCGGACTACCTAGGAATTTTTTTTCTAAATTCTGTAGACAAGCAGGCGCGGCTATGAGCGGAGCCTCCGATGGCCAAAACACATCGAGAAATTGATGCCAACGAGCAACAAAGGAAACAACGGGATGGAGGCTTTCTGAATTGACCGGACCGGCGCTGGCTTCTTTCCCTGAATTGGGGGCTCCGACGGCCACCGGGAAGGCCAGGGCTGGCGGATAGGTTACAAAGGTGTGGAGAGAGGAAGAATGAAGACATCGAAGGGGTGAAGCGGAGCGGCGGGGCCGGCGGCGATGGTCGATGTGGCTAACCAGCGTCGCGCGGGAAGTTTGCGTGGTGGTTTGAGACTCACGCGCCCCAAGTGATCTATATTTGCATTGGTTCGTGATGTATTTTAGGGATGTCCAAAAAAAAATGGCAAAATTTACATCAAAGGAAGGTGTTGAAGGTCTGTTTTTTCCCTGAAATCACATAAAAATTGGCTAAGCCACAAAGTATGGCAGCTATTGAGATGCTCTTAATATATTAACGTAGTGCCCCTTCCATGTCGGACTCATTTTTTACTTAGAAATCGAAGTTGCGCTCAAATAGGAGAACTTGAGTATATATAGATATTCAATCATAGAGTCGCCGACTAGGGTCAACAACAACAGCAAATTCTGACATAGTGCAAAGACAGACCGCCAAAAGAGAGCTCCCTGAAACCTGAGCTCCAAAACGACATGCTATGTCATGTGTTATGTCGTTTTGGTAGGGGTCTAGCTGTACGTAATTTCTATATGTTAAAACTTCATAAAATATCAAGACATTTTACAACGTTTTGTTTCTTTGAAATGAAAGATTCACTAATGTTTTGAAAAATTGAACTAAGTCAACCTACTTTAAAGAACTGAATAATCAAATGAAATGTCCATGTAGCAACGATTCGTTCGAGGGGTATCGAAAAATATGGATTTTTCGTAAAAGGATAGCCTCTAGAGCTGCCCTCGTGTGGTTTCTGGCAACTCACCAAGAAGTGGCAAAAAAAATCGAAGAGAGCTCGGGCTCCATGTAGCCCGATTTTCTAAAAAGTTCAAATCTCGATTTTAAAGTTTGAAAAAAATCGGGAAACAATGCGTAGATAATGTTGAACCCCACTAGTGTGCATAAAACTAATTCTCAGATATCAAAAATAACAATCTTCCAAGTTCCAGATTTTCTAATTATCAAAAGCTGCACGCTTTCCACCACACTCAGATATACACTTTTGTCATTTTTTTTTAGCTTAGGGCATCTCCAGTCGTCCCCCCCAGAGCCCCTCCCAAGCGTCGTTTTTGGGTCAAAAAGCGCCGTTTTAGCGCCGAATTCCACCAGTCAGCCCCCCAGGAGCTGAAAAAGCGCCGTTTTTGCGCCGGCGCACCCAAGCCATACCCAGGCCCTTGGGTTTGGCCTGGGGGGGATGCGACGCTTTGCATGCAAAAAGGAATATTTCTTCTACTTTTGCCTCACTTTGCATGCAAAGATGTCTCTCTCTCCTACTTTTGCCCCACTTTGCATGCAAAAGCCCCCATTTTGGCTGGTTGGGTGGGCTACGGCTGGTAAATGACCTTGCCCCAGGTTTTGATTTTGCGTCGTTTGTACTATTTCTGTTAATTTTCTTGTGCTGGGAGGTTGCAACGACTGGAGATGCCCTTAGAATACAAATTATTTCGGGTTTTTTTTTGCACGCTAGTACAGTTTATTATCATTTATATCTAGTAATATTTTTCATAACTTTTTTATACTTACAAATGACATTTCTTTATTCTTATTTTTCAAAAAACAGGCTCCATGGAGCCAATGCAAGCTCCAAAGCGACTCACCGTGCTACTTATGCAAAATTGGAGAACCACTCCAAGGCGGAATTCTGAGGCAGTGCGGATTTCACACAAATTTGGTGTTCTCCATGTTTGTGTTAAGAGCATAGCTACTGCATGACAACACAATAGTGTCGGTTCCTCATGCGTATTGACACGGGACATGTGAAAGAAATGGATAGATTGCCCTTGAGAAAATGTGGATGAACCTGTATATAAAGGAGAGACATGGCAAGTCCATTTATAGCCGGTTTAATTAGTGTCGCTAGCAATGCCACCACTATTGTGATATAGCAGAAGAGATTGATGGGAACAAAATATACTGTGACGTTGGAGGGAACTGATACCGTAGAGTGTAAGCACTGCCATACCCGCAGGAATAGTGTTGACTTGTTGATCGTGAGATGGAGAGTATGAAGCCAACACGGAGAATGAACACTATGTGATTCTCTCGTTTATTAGGCACCTCCCGTATGTTCATTTTTGGTTTGGTTGTCAACCATACGATCCAAGTGAAAGAATAGAAGACGCGATAAACTAGCAGATGGATACTGCGATTGGCGGTTGGTGCATAGGAAATTTAGTAGGCTCAGGTCTCCTGAAATTAGCATGCTGTTATTTGTTTATATTAGCCAAGACTTTGTAATGTATTTGTTGCAATGCTGAAATCAGGAAAAAAATTATCCGTTTTGTTGTTGGACCCAGCCTATGGTGTTTCCTTCCTTCGAATGAGATTATGTGTGTAAAATATATTATAATTGTTAATTACTACTCCCTCCATTCCGCAACAAAGATACTTATTAACCCCTATATTTTGGAATAGAGTAAATAGTATTCATTTTAAATGTGAATTCTATTTTTTTTATCTTCTAGTTATGCATTTGTCACACTAATTACCCTCAAATGAATAACCGTCTAGTGTAGCCCTTTTAAAAGAGTTGGACCCTCGTTTTCTGATGTGTGTCTACCGTGCAAAGTGTGAGGGGATGATCGGCCGGGCTTCAAAATCATCAGAACGGTGACAAGGAATGGAACAGATGGATAAGAAAATTTTAGATATAATCGTCAATGATACCCTCCGACCTTCACACATTTTGTCACATCACATGGGCATGCCGGTCCTATCTAACAAAAATGAGCAAAATGCTAAAATAGGGTTAAATCATGTTCGAAGTCTCCTAAATAGGATATTTTGTTAGAAATTTGACTAAATGGAGTAGTAAGTGTCACAAATGCACAATTATAGGATAAAAACTGAAATTCACTCATATTTAATAGAACTGTTTGGAGTTTTTTTTTGATAAAGGGAATTTATTACTTAAAAATATTAAGTGTTACACCTGACTTCTGCATAGCAAATGCACACATCCGCAAACCAAAAAGAAAGTCATAAAATGTAGCAGCATGCTTATTACAATCATAATGACGTAACAAACGCCGCCTATGGAGGAGCAATCCGCAGATCAAGCGACCATCCATGTGGAATAAAAATATATCTCATCACCTTTTTCAGACGTGCGCAAGCCTTCATAAAAATGTCTCGATACTCCGCCCGATGTAATATGCACCACGAACGGAGAATACATGTGCATCGGAATAGAACCTGCAAACGAGAGAAATTTTTATCATTAAAAATCCTGTCATTCCTACAAAGCCAGAGCGGACATATAACGGCTAGCGCTCCTACCCTAAAAATAGTTTTGAACTTTATATCGATTTAACCAATTGCCAAAAATATTAGCAACTGATGTGGGGGGGGGATAAAGGTTCGAAGTCATTTGGGTAGCTAAGAGCATCTCTAGCAGACCCCTTATCCCGCGGGCCCTTAAGTGCGGATAAGGGGCACCAAAAACGCAATTTTTTCGAGCCAAAACGCTAGGCGCAGAACATAAACCGCATCGAAAACCTTAAACCACAAATTAAACTTGGCGGGAGAAATCAAACTACATTCATCATCGATTACGCGCAGTTCATAATCGATTCTTTACAAAAGTAAGCTAAAATGGCGCCGCCATCCCTATCTATGTCCAAAATGGAGTTCAACGGTATTTTACCGGAGCCCTCCGGGACACGGAGGCGCCATTGCGGACGGCGAGATCCTACTCATCAGGGTCGAGGTCGACGAAGACAGCCTTCTGCTTCTCTGCCTCGGTCTTCCACTCCTCCGCCTTCTCCTTCTGCTTCGGCGAGGCGAGGATGCCCTGCTCGTGGAGGGCATCGTCGCACTTCACGTCGACGCGGCGGGGCTTCTCGACGTCGCGCTTCTAGACGACGACGGTGACGTGCTCGATGATGTCGTCGCTGACGAAGTCGTTGGGCCCGATGGCTTCCTCGAGCTCCGTGGGCTCGTAATCCTCGAAGCCCTCGTCGAGCTCCAAGCGGTGCGGCAGCAGCGGTGAGCTCGCCTCCGCGTGAGTTGAGCTCCCCTCGCCCGTGCGGCTCCCGAGACGCACGTCGTGCCGCGCGTCGAACTCCTCTGTCTCGCGACGGAGGTACTTCACCGTCACCGGCTGCCCGTGCAGGATGAACTGGAGCGATCCTCGCTGCATCCGAGCGGACACAGCGGCGGCGCTCCGCGGCTTGGGCCGGCGTGAGGTGGTCCATTGTGAGGACGGTGGCGGGCTAGCGAGGAATCGCTCGCTGGAGTTTTCACCGGCGGCGAGGAATTCAGGGGGAGAGTCGTGGTGGCTCAGATCAGGTCACCGTATTCGCGGCTTCCAAATCTTTATAGTTAAGGGTTGGGCCGTCCTCGTTCTGGGGCCCTTTATCGCGTTTATGGGCTGAGCCACGGATACGGTTTCTGGTCTGGTCACGTTTCGCTACCGAGCCCGTATAACCGCCGGGAAAATAAAGTTTGGCGAGTCTGCTAGAGTTGTTCTAACCAAATAGAACGGGCAAACGCGCACTCGGAGAATAAGTGTCTAATTGTCTCGTCCATAGGACATGAAACACAGTTTGTACTTCCATGCCAATTGCGCTTGACAAAATTATCTTTAGTCAATATAATGCCCTTACGAAGGTACCATGCGAAAATTTTCATCTTCAGAGGTACTTTCATGCGCCATTTTTTTTATTATCGACTGGAATCTACTAAGAACTTACTATTCCTGGTTAGACGCCAGCAGAATTCATGGTTAGAGCATTCCAAAACTGTGGTCTCGGTCTAATAACATCTCGCCTAAACGTCACATTTGGTAGGTATGTTTGTAACCTTAGTTAGCGTATCACCCTTATGACGAACAATATTGATTAAGGTCGGATACTACTCGAAGAGTGGTATTTCCTAACCATCTATTTTCCCAAAGCCTTATCTCAGATCCATCATTTATGCTAAATACCCCAAAGCGAAAGAAATGATTCTTAGTCGCCATTAGGCTAGCCCAAAGTGAGAATCACCTGGTTTTCAAATAACATGTGATAACGCTTTAGCGTCAATGTATTTCCGCTTACTTTAGTTTAAACGGTGAGAAATTACAATCATGGATTCAAGTCAACAACAAAGAGCCACGTAAATTGGCGCACGAAAATCCTTATAGTAAGTCGGTAAACCATCTCTCGCATGAACATGTGGCTATACAGACCTCTACAATACGTGTGCTACTCCCTCCGTTTATCTTCCCCGACGCACATTCTCTGAGCAGGTTGATGTCCTAAACCGCTACTTTGGTGGCATGAAATCCGGTGGCAATGCTTATGTGATTGGAGACCCAACCAAGCCTGGCCTGAAGTGGCACAAGCATCTACTGTGCCACCGAGCAACCAATGGTGTTAGTTGGGTGCCCCAATAAAATTCATCGAAGTGAAGATGCTCGGCCTCGTCGCCAGTTGGATGGAGGAAACAAACGGGTGCAGCTCATTCACATGAAATGACTTTCTCTTCGCGAGTTTGGCAAAGAGCATGAGGGGCCACTAATGTAAAGAGGGATCACATGTAATCTTCGCATACAAACAAGAGTAACCATATCCAATATTGGCATAAAACAAGACGACGAGATCAAGTTGATGATAATTGTGTTCTCGTAGCTGGAGATGCGCATGATCGACGCAGATATGTGCACCTCACCTTGATTCTCCGATGGATCGCGCGTAAACACCTTGACAACTATGCTTGAGCCGCCGACATGTCCACGTTTCTCCGTTTGCACTGGGTCTGGTCGATCATAATGTCGAAAGCTACTCTGCTACCCTCCTGTTTGGATGTTGGAAAAACATTCTGGAATTGGCTGCCCGCTTTCCGCTGTTTGGAGTGGTCTATGAATTGGACTGCAGAAACGCGGATGAATTCCACGTAAGGCCCAACCTAGCGCATTCACCTCGCACGGAGTTTCCGAGCCCCGCTCCGTGGAATGGCACTGAAAAATTCTCCCTCAGCCCGGCAGCCCCGCATACCCCTTCGCTCCCGCACGAAATAAAGCGAGCCGTTCGCTCCCGCATGAAGCAAGAGGAGCTCGCTCGACCTCCTGCCCCATCGTCCTCCTCCCTCTCGTCGGTAAGAGCCCATCTCTCCCTCTCGTCTGTGTCCTCTCTGCATCTCCTCCATCCGACTTTGTTCACCCCTCCCCCCTTTCCCCTCTTAGTTTCTCCCCCGGCCCTCTGCTCGCCCAAGATCTAGATCTCTGACGGAGGGAGGGGAAATGGCGGCGGCAAGGGGGCATGGGAGTGGCGCAGGACATAGCCCAAAGACGGCTTCCTCTTCTCTCCCACCCCTCCAAGCCTGCTCTTCTCCTAGTTCAATAAGGCTGCCATCAGCTTCGTGCTGCACGTGCTCAACTTCCAGGTTGGGCTGCTAGGTGTGCTGCTGCTCTTCGCCTGTGTGGAGCTGACCATCGCTGCCAGGGACGTGTCGTCCAACGTTTAGGCGTTTGTCATGCTCGTCGGCGCCAGTGCCGCGCTTGGCTTCCTCTGCGGCATGGTGGCGCACGGCCTGCTGCTGATCGGAGCTTGGACAACTTCATTCATGTAAAAAAATGCAAACTCGGCATACATGTGTAAGCACCGGCAGTTGATCGAATCAATGGCGCTATGTTTTGATTCTACTAATGAATTAACGTGTAGATTACTTTGTTCTAATCTCATTCATAATATTTTGATGTTATGTGTGGAAAGTCATATACTTCCTCCGTCCACTTTTATAAGACACACTTTTTAACAATTTAATATTAGGAAGTGTAACTTATAAAAGTGGACGGAGCGAGTATAAACATTCATGTAGACAAGTTTATATTGTCGAAACTCGAAAAAAAAAACATCAAATTCCATGTTTTGTACATCTAAACAAGAATTAGAATTGGGTGTTACCCTTTGATTCCAACCATGCACAACCAAAAAACGAAGTTAGAATTGGAGTCCATTTCCTTTCTATGTTAGATTTAGAATTCTCAGCTCAATTCAATTTCAACTTGTTTTTCAAACAAAGTGCGCTATTTTTTTTTTTTTTGAGAATCAAACGAGCGCTAAATAGGAGCTTCCCTCTTCCCGTCCAATCCCCTGCCCCATTGGGCTTGAAAATGGCTCATACGCTCATACAAATATTCTGGGGTTTTCATTGGTTAACAAAATATACAAGTATTCCCAAAACAGTGTGTGGGTACCAAAAAAGGCTATACACATGTATTAGCTGATAAAAAAGAAAAAAAGAAATGAGAAAAAAAACATAGGAATTCTAAAATATAAACACCCTAAGAGAACTAAAAATCAAAGAAATTAAAACATAACCAAAAAAACCGGATTAAAAAGAAGCATAAAAATGGATTAAAAAAAGAAACCGAAAAAACTGAGCAAAGAAGACGAAAATGAAATTAAATGGGCCGGCCCATGAAGATGACTCCTCCGGGCGAGTTCGTGCTCCAGTTCGCGTGAAGCGATAAAATAGTGCTCGCGAAAAACGAGCGCTCCTCCCGTCCAATCCCCTGCCCCATTGGGCTGGACTGGAGCAATGCGGTTTGGAGACGAACCACAAAATCTAAACGGGCTGAACTTACGAGGCCGGCACCGCAGTGGCAGCGCCCTGCTCCTCCCGTCCAACCTCCTGTCCTCCCTCGCGCGGCCGCCCTCTCCCATCTCGGCCGCCCGCGCGCCTTTCCACTCCCCAGCCTGGCCTCGCGGGTTGCCGGACGACCACTTGACGCCCCCCGCGGGTCTCGGAGACCACTGAGTTAAGCGAAATAAGCGAGGTGATGGCTGCGGGGAGAAAAGACGGCTGCGGTAATGGAGACGGAGGTTGGCGGGCGGAGGAGGCCGTTGCCGGGAACCGCATGGCCCTTCAAGCTCTCCGGGAGCTCGTGGTGTACCCCTTTGTCTACGCCCGCCAGTCCCGCCTACTCGGGCTCAAGGTACTACCGCCTGCCTGTCCCCTTCTCCTCCCCCCACCAATTTCAGAACCCAGCGCGCCTTCGTCTCACCAATTTTTGCTCGGTGTGTTGTGTGAGCTTGTATTCTGCAGTGGCCCAGAGGATTGCTGCTCTACGGCCCTCCTGGCACTGGAAAGGTAATGTATTCTAAACGGCAACGCCGTGATCGTCTGCAAATATGGGCGACTCTGTTTCTGAATATTGCTTCTTCTTGTTCTTCTCAGACAAGCCTTGTCCAAGCCATCGTTCGGGAGTGCAATGCCCACCTGACAATGATCAAGTATGGCTCGACCTGACGACATTGATACCTGAAATTTAAATCTACCAAATACAAGTGACAATTGGCATGTGCTTCCCATGTGTATTTGGGAATGTGTTAATTGATTTATTGCGCCTGTCTTGACAGCCCGTATTCTGTGCACAAAGCTCATGCTGGAGAGGGTGAGAAGTTCATGCGTGAAGCTTTTGCTGAAGCCTACTCTCAGGCATCACAGGGTAGGCCAGCCATTATTTTCATCGATGAACTGGATGCTATATGCCCTCGGCGTAACAGCAGGTATGCTTATTATATTATTACGTCTTTTGTGCCCACCGAAATCTGTTTTCTCAATGTACTTTTTGCAGGAGAGAGCAAGAGTCCCGCATTGTTGGTCAGCTGCTAACCCTGATGGATGGAAATAAGAAATCATCGAAGAAGCTTCCTCACGTAGTTGTTGTTGCGTCAACAAACAGGTAGGCAATGCTAGCTAGGGGATTATAGTTGCTCCATTGTTTATGAGCCTCTCCAGTACGACAAGGCGCTAGTCTTTGTATCATCTCATGGAAACTAGTTCTATTGAAACAATTTCTCGTCTCAATAATGTGCAGGGTGGATGCCATTGATCCAGCATTGAGAAGGCCAGGACGTTTTGACTCAGAGATAGAGGTCTCTGTTCCTTCAGTAGAAGAAAGGCTGCAGATTCTTAAGGTGACATAAATTTTCTCTTCGAGTCAAGATTCATTTCTTTTTGCCTATCCCTTTGATGGCTTGCTTGATATTATGTGTACTCAGTCTAAATATTTGCAACATGACTCTGAAAACCTGCACTGTCTGAATCCGTATACTTATTTTCCTAAAGTATAATCTTATAGACCTCATTTCTCTAGCTTTATACCAAGAATCTACATCTTCATGAAAGTGTCGATCTTCACATTGTTGCTGGATCCTGCAATGGTTATGTTGGAGCTGATTTAGAAGCTCTATGCCGAGAAGCTGCCAGACTTGCTTATCGTAGATTATCAAATGCGCCCAAAGATGAGGAGGTGCTCACACTACTCGTGGAAGATTGGGAGTCTGCTAGATCTCTGGTCAAAGCAAGTATGATAAGAGGGATAACTAAAGAAGTTCCAACTGTTTCATGGGATGATATAGGAGGTTTGAAAGATCTGAAGGTGGGATATATTTTATTTTAGGCTTTCTTACAATGAAAACCTGTTGTAATGGTGATTCTTTCTATACTTCAGAAAAAGCTTCAGCAAGCTGTTGAGTGGCCCATCAAACATGCTGCTGCATTTGCTAGACTAGGGATATCACCAGTCCGTGGTGTGCTTTTGCATGGTCCTCCAGGGTGCTCAAAGACCACCCTTGCCAAGGCTGCAGCACATGCTGCCCAAGCTTCTTTCTTTTCTTTGAGGTTCGTCACTGAATGATTATTGTTTCCACTCTTTGGATCAAATCGTGGCTCACTATACATTTTATTCAATCAAGCAAAGGTCAATTAATCCCAGATATAGTGAGAACTGACATACTGGTCAGAGGAAGGAATAAAGATGAACTTCTTTTTCTGGGCACAGAAACACTTCTTTTCTCAGTTCATATGGTACTCAGATCAAGCTCGCATAATATGAATATTTGTTGGTTCAGTTGTTATAGTACCGTGTAGTTTGGATAAGGTTAAACTAATGGATAGGAAAACTTAGCCTAGCCACCTGCTGTTCAGTGTGCACTCCTTATTAGAGGCCAAATAGGTTTTGAAATATGTTGTCAACCAGTGGTGCAGAACTATATTCGAAGTATGTTGGAGAAGGTGAAGCTTTGTTGCGAAGAACATTCCAGAGGGCACGTCTATCTGCTCCAAGCATTATATTTTTTGATGAGGCTGATGCAATTGCCCCTAAAAGGTATGCACTGAGATCCTTTTTTCCCTGGATATCGAGGATAACCACTTCAAATGTATACTAAGTAATATATGTGATTTTAGTAAAAGAGAACTTGTAGAAATAATGCGAATGGATGGATACAAACTTCTATATACTTCTCTTACAATTATCTGATTAAGAAACCTGCATTTATTATGGTGCACATCAGTGTAGAAACATGTTCGTGTATTCGAAATTATGGGTGTTCCACTCTTTTCTTAGAAATTGTTGGTGAATTTTATTTTTATCTGGACCAGAACCAAGGTTTATGTAAACTTTAGTTGTGTAGTTATGAAGCTTTTTTTCAGTACTGCAGACTGACCGTCAGGAATGCTACTTTTCCAATGAATAACTTAGGCTGGCACTTGTATGATCTTGCAGAACTGGTCCTGATGGGGATAGTGGCAATGCCACAGTAGGAGAACGACTCCTATCAACTATGTTGACTGAAATGGATGGTTTGGAACTGGCCACGGTACTTCTTAGCTTGCTGATAGTTTTCAACATGATTCTATTGATCATCTACCTTTCTGTTTATTAAGAGGCTATCTCCCTTTGTATTGTAGGGGATTATTGTTTTGGCTGCTACTAATCGCCCCAAGGCAATCGATGCAGCTCTACTCCGGCCAGGGCGTTTTGATATGGTATTCCGCTGTCTCTGAATGTCTCTTTGACATGTTCATCAGCAACAACTGACCAAAACTTTCTCTTGACCCACAGGTGTTGTATGTTCCACCACCAGATGTGCAAGGTAGGCAGGAGATACTACGCATCAAAACACGCAAGATGAAGTTAGGGGAGGATGTGGACCTTGCGAAGATAGCGGACCGCACTGAGCTGTTCACTGGTGCTGATCTGGAAGGCCTATGCAGGGAAGCAGGAATGCTGGCACTGAGGGAAGATCTCACAGCAAGTTCGATACACAAGGCTCACTTTGAGGCTGCAGTAAGGTCGCTAAAGCCATCACTGACAAAAGTAGAAGTTGACGAGTATGCAGCTGCCGCCATAAATGGTCCATCAACGAGGAAACACTAGGATTCGTTGTATCCATTTAGTTTGTGCTGTAGCTTGTATTCTAGATGATGTCATCCTTGGATAATGTGATTGCTGGGCAGTTGAATGATAGTCCTACAGTTCTTTTTTATGAAAATGTCTGAGTATGAGTGCTTATGCTACTCCGGTTATTCTGATTGTGTTTGCCTACTGCTATTTTCTACTCAATCGTCTGAACATTATGACCTCGGTTACTGATCAGTATACCTGTAATATCATGTAACACCATTTTTCTTAACTGAAGAAGATCATGTGGTAAGCACAAGAAACCATGAGAAGAAACTAATGCCAAGTAGATCATATCGGCAAAGTGTCATTAGAACCTCTTCTGGTATTTCACCTATGCACTAGTAGAGCAGAATGTGGGCTGTTTATCAGCACTAGTGGAGTATACAATATTACTAGTACAATTTTTGCAACTGTGTCAGTTAGCTATCCATATTTGGAGCATCATCTCCTATACATCTCCCTCCCTGTAGACTAAGAATGCACTCGTCTTGCAGTAGCTCGACGCCAGTGCCTTCCCACCAGAGGTTGGCGGAGTGAAAGCGCATTGTGAGATCCCCAATGTGCTGCCTTCGTGGAAGCTCTTTCTGCAGGAGGCGGATCGTTATAATATTTGCAGGGTGATACGTGTTACAGATAATCTAGCTAGTAAGACTATCGTGCAATCTGGTAAAAGGTGGTCTGTGTGCAGATTCACACGCCATGCTATCACCTCTCATTGTTAAGCAGAACAGTTTTTTGACAGTGACGAGTTCTCAAGTCATGAAAAAACTACAAGCATCAGAGCAACCAAAATATGGAAGAGCCTGTAGAAGATACCTTGCGGCATCCATTAGCTGTGACCCTATTCCCTTTCTTCTGCGCGATGGCACCACCCAGATGGCACGAAATCCGCAGACGGCAGGGACAGCTTCTTCGTCACAGATTATGGCACCAGGGCCCTGGCTCTCTTCTTTGTTCATGTCGGAAGGATTATGCCGTCTTAAGACTTCCCTCTTGAAACTTATTTTCCCAAACTCTAATGTATGGTGTGCTTGTGCTGATTCAGTTTTATTGTCCGGCAACTCGCTTCGGTCTTCCGATGAGGAGCTCGGAATAACTTTATGTGCTGCTTTTATCGGTTCAGCAACAAGGCATCCCACTATCCTCCCACCAGATACGAACAGATAAACCTACAGAAACAGAACAAAGACCCTTTTATTTTCAGTAAGACAAAACATACTGCATTGATGTTGTTATATCATATATATATTGGAATTAAGACTGCAAGATACCTTGCAAAGCTTATGAAGGAGCTGGCCTTCACCAAACCCCAGCTCCTTCTCCACCACTCTGATCACCTCCTGAACCTGACATATGCACGTGACATTACATGGTTTGCAACCTAAGTATGTGCCATATTTGCATCTAAATTTCTAATGCCAAGATGTGAATTGTCTGTGACGTGGTTCAGGCTTCTAGCGGACTAGCAGTAATTAGTCACAAACGCATACACATTGCAGCTATCAGTAAACTTACAGACTGCATTTCTTCAGAAAGTTACGCATCTGGACATAACAAGGTGAGTTTAGCAAACAGAAAATACCTTGCTGTTCCGCGTGAAAGAATTTTCGCAAGCTGCGAGAATAATCCGTTCACCTCCCTCGGACCTCGCAACCACGGTTTCGTCCCGCCAACCCTGCAACTCGTCGGTCAGAGAACACAAGAAAGAAGGACGGTCACACTGCAATTCCTTCAGAAAAACAACCGAGGAGCACAATGGACCTTGAAGAGGACGCCCTCGAAGTAGCTCTTGTGGTAGGCCCTGTGGACCTTCTCGTCCTCGTCGTTCCCGCGGGCGTACATCATCCCGCAGACCGCGCACATGTGGAGGAGGAAGTCGGGCTGCCCCAGCTCCAGGTGGAACTGCCCGTAGTTCCTCTTCTTGTTCAGGACCTTGGCGTCACCGCAGCTTTTGGGCTTCTTCGCCTCCGTCGCGCCACTCCCTTCCCTACGCGCCTCGTCGCGACTGCCCAAGACCATATGCACAGATCAGATCAGTCGGATCCGCAGAGGTGGAATCTGGAAGCCCCCAATTCGGTGCAGAATGCTTCAAGATTTTCGAAATACTAAGCCCCTCTACTTGAGAGAAAATGGGGACGCCATCACAGATCGAAATCGCTAATTATTTCAAAGGAAATCCTGCATCAATTGTAGGGCTAGGTTCGAATCCACCAGCACTGATCAGTTACAAGAGGAGAAAGAGATGAAGAACCTGTTCAAACCCGGCTCCGGGGCCCGGCGCTTGAAGAAGGCGTTGATCTTGGGCTGCATCTCCTAGCCTCGCCTTCTTTGGGATTCGCGTTCTCTCTCTTGTTGGTTCCTGCGGGAGGGGGAAGCAGAGGCGACGGCGGCCGGCAAGAGCACGAGGTAGCTCTTGGTGTCCGATTGGGGGTGGATGAACGGTGCAAATGAGTGGAAGAGGCCGCTGGGCGCTGGCGGAGGGGATCGGAGGGCCAAAAATTGAGAAGGCTGTCGCGCGGGTTTCTGAAATGTAGACGTGGGGTTCGGGCGCCAAAAATTAGGCCTTTTGACACTCAGTCCCCGAGTTTATGCAATTGATGATACTACATCATTGCAATTTTTCTGGTACTACGAAGTTCGTCGCAATTGATGATGTTTAAAAACGTTTTTGCTAATTCTTAGATTTAAGTTAGTGGTCAGTTAAGTCGTGTGTTGTGATTCGTGCAGCTAGGTTTGCACGTTGTTTTGCAATTGGGATTTTTTTCCAGTTGCAGTTGAGGGAAATATCTCAGCTCGTTAGATTTACTACGTGATTCATGCTAGTCATGAGTTGCAGCATAGGTTTAACTGAGATTTGCTGATGTCACATGAGTGGGAACTAAGTTCATTCTCATTGACTGAGAATTAGCCACACCCTAATAAAAAGTTCTCGTTACCACTCACAATTGGCAATAAGAGTTCATTAACCAAATTTTAGTAAGACAAATTTGGTGGGCCCGGCTTGTCAGAATAAATGATTGTCATCGTAGGACTCATGGAACCGCGCCGTCGACGCCTCTATTCCACAACTGCTCTACACATTCACCAGCGCGTAGCCCGCTCGCCCGATCACGCACCTCCACATGGTCTTCCCTCCGACATCGTCATCTCCATGAAAGTTAACGGCGATTCCTTCGTCAGGAGAGATCTACCTTGCTTTGTTCCGTCATAGACGCCCAACGGCCTCAAGGCGAGGAGGGGAGCGCTCCTACAGTACACACTCATTGCCTTTGAGGAAATATATTTTATTTTTAGAATATTTTGCCATATCACATCTTTGGTGAGAAGCTTGAAAGAGTCATTTACCGAGAAGTGATGTGTGCTTGACCCGAAGGTCATGGATACTCAATCCTACTTGATCTTTGATCTTTAGGTTAGCAAACCACATCTCATTTAATTGGTCGATATATTTTTCTCTCATTATCATCTTGCCAAAATAATCTTGATCGAAAATAGGCCAATCAATGTAAGACTCCTTTAGTCAACAGGAAAAAAAATCATATATAATACCACATTGCTTAGTACCGACTTTAAGAGAACTATTCTTCCATCAAGAGCAGGGACGGAACCAGGGGTGCGGGCTGGGGCCATGGCCCCTCTATGGGTGGAAATTTTTCCAAAACACCCCTAGTTTATTTGAGTTTTGGCCCCCAAATTTACACAGATTTAGCTATATGGCCCCTTCCAAGTTTCTTCATGTGCAAATGGCCCCCCTTTTGTTAGATTCCTGGTTCCGTCCCTGATCAAGAGATAGATATTTGCATTCCCAGTTGTCTAGCCTTTTTTGCATACCGTGTTCGACATGTTTTCATTCGGTGTTTGAGAGCATATGATAGTTTATCGGAATACCCAAATACTTAGTAGAAAACTAGCCTTTATCATAACCAAATAATTTTCCATCATGGAGATATCTGAACAATTTTAATAGTTCTAATTTGATAATTTTCTAGAAACTTAGATAAAATTCTGTCGGGAAACTGTATGGACTAGGATCTTGATGTCTACAACACGCTTCTATTCTTGTAGACTATGTTGGGCCTCCAAGCGCAAAGATTTCTAGGAATCATAAATCTTCCTTAAGTGAGTAACCCAAGATTTATCGAACTCGGAGATGTGTAGGTTGAATGTACCCCTCTCAAGCAATCCTGCAACTAAGATACAAGAAGTCACTTGTGTCCTTAACATAGCTAATACAATTGTGATTTATATAGGTGTACTAGTTTGGTGACGAGATGATAAAATAAGGATAATATGAGTGATAAAACAATGTCTGGTAATACTGAAATAAAAATGGTAGTAAGGTAACAAGTAGCAAAACTGAAATTGAACGGTGTTTCAATTATTATAAACAAAGTCTAGAGATCATACTTTCACTAGTATTAACTCTCGACAATATTAACATAATTAAACACATGATAAATCATCCAAAAGCAGGAATGATAGATGTAACTCAAAATCACTCTTCTATGGATCAAAACAAGATGAGATTGCGTAGGGATACACAATTACACCTTAAAATTTGTTTTTTTTAAATGAAGGCAAAAGCTTTGACTTTTATATTAATAAAGGAGGAGCAAAGACACACAAGGCCTAGGCCAAAATAAAAAGCATTACAAGAAAATGAAACCCCTCAACCTATAAGCTCTGCCCTATAGATGATCCAGGATCTCCCCTCACTCTTGATTTTCTGAAAAACCAAGCCCGACATCGTGAATTTGTTGTTAAAAGTCCACGCGTTCCGCTCCTTCCAAATCCCCCAAGTGATCAGGATAATTGCCGTCTTGAGACCTTTGCCGGAGGCAAAAGCCGTGCCCGCCAAGACCATCCAGTATTCGAAAATGGTAGGTGATGACCCACAAGTATAGGCAGTGTATCGTAGTACTTTTGATAAATAAGAATGTCGAACCCAACGAGGAGCAGAAGGTGTTGACAAGAAGATTGGATAGAGATTTCACTATAAACACTAGCAAACGGGTTTTTGGAGATTTTTGATACAGCACATAAATAAAGTGTGAGTAAATAAATAACAGTAAATAATATTGCAGCAAGTGGTCCAATCCTTTTGAGTGCAAAGGACAAGCCGGTTGTTCTACTTATGATTACCAAACGTTCTCGAGGACACATGGGAATTTCGTCAAGTGCTTTCGCTTCATACGGTTGATTAATATCAATTGGTTCGTGAAGTGTTGTGTGGGTGAACCTATGCTAATGCACCGCCCAACTAGGACTAATACATACTTGTGATTATACCCCTCGTAAGCATCCGCAAATACAACAAAATAATTAAGATAAATCTAACCACAGTTTTAAAACTCCGGGATCCTACACTCCCTCGTGCATTGGTTTCCTAACGGGGGTTTAGATTTCTGTCATTCCGGCAACCCCATAATTAGTAGCCAAATACACAATGCATCCTACTAGACCCATAAAGGTGAAGTATGATATAGTCGACGTTCACATGACACCACTAGAAGAATAGCACCACAACTTAAATATTGAACCACGAGATATTACTTCAACATAACTTCACTACTAACATCATGACTTCTCCCATGTCCTCAAGAACTAAACGAACTACTCACAAAACATCATATGGATCATAATCAGAGGTGATATAATGGATAATAACAATCTGGTCATAAAGTGCTAACACCGATAAATCTCACAAGCATCAACTACTAACATGTAATCCACACCGGGCGAGAGATCTAATGTAAAACAACGATAGAGGCCTCTAATTGTTATAGCGGGATGAAGGTGGGTGATGAGGGTGATGGTGCTGGTGGTGATGATGATGACGATGACGATATTGATGGTGCCTGGAGCGATGGTGATGATTTCCCCTCTCCGGAGAGGAATTTCCCCGATAGATTTCTCCCTCCCAGAGAGCTTTTCTCTCTTTGGTGTTTTCCGCCCCGAGGCGGCGGCGGAATAATTCTTCGATGATGTTCTGGGGCTTAGGGTTCCCTAGGGGTCAACTACGCGAAAGGGGGCGCCCGGGAGTGGGCCAGGGGGCACACCACCCCCAGGCGCGGCCAAGGGGGGTGCCGCCTGGTGGTGTGGGCCCTAGGTGGCCCCCCTTCGGGTTCCCTTCTAGATCACTTCCTCCTCGGATCTTCTAAGACTCCTCCGGTATCCCCCCTCTTCTTCTGATCCTCTGAAATAGGGCATCTCGACGGTGTTTTTTCCATCAGATTTCTGGTTCCGGTGTTTTTTCTCCAAAAATTATAAAAATGCAAAATAAGATAAAATAACATAAGTGATGCATCATAACATGAAATATATTGATGAATAAGAGAAAATAACAATATAAAACATTGATGCAAAATGGACGTATCAACTCCCCCCAAGCTTAGACCTCGCTTGTCCCCAAGCGAAACTGAACTCGGTAAACATGACCACGGGTTTATGGAGTGAGGTGTCGATAAATAAAATACGGACAAAAGGCATCACATATGACAAAGAACAAGTCATTTTAGACAACAACTTCCTCTCATATAATCAAACTTGAAACAAGTAGAGGAACAATAAAGGTGCTAAAAGTAAATCAGAATTGGTAAAGGCAAACTTTATTCTTGGTTAGAGAACAATTAACAGTGTACTTATCTTTCGATCGGAGTCTTTATATTAGAGCTTATATTGCAGATTTTATCATGCTCAATTATAACGTTCTCTTTGCATACATTGGTAACTTTCAAAGTGGTATTCAAAGATAAACGCATTTGTTCAAACAAGGAAGAATAAAGAACATGATTGAGTAAATCAACATATAGATGGATGGATCAAAACAACTCAAATGCTTGCTGAAGACAGAAAGAAATAGGTTTACTGACTCAACATAAAGGTAAAAGATAGGCCCTTTGCAGATGGAAGCATGGATCACTCATGTGCTAGAGCTTTTATTTTATAAAACAGAGGTATAAAATGGTTGACACTCCTACCAACCTTTCTTACACAAACCAGGGCTAACCGAATCCTCGGGTGCCTGCCAATAATCACATACCATGGAGGAGTGTCTAAATTTTGAGAGAGGTGTATGTTTATGTCAACGAATGGCAAACAGAAAATATAGTACGTCACAAGCCAACCAGGATTCACAAGAGCGGCTCCCATTGAAGGACGCAACTGGTATAAAAGGTCATCCCTCTTTCTCTTTTGTTTTCACAATTGTGCTTTGACTGCTAACTCAGGGGCGAAAATAGTGAAGAGAGTTTGTATTATTATTTGTGGCTGGGAACCCCGCTTCCGGCTCTTCTAGCATTTGGTAAGCGGACGAAGCCACTATTCCAGGGTGTGAAATCCAATCAACAAGTGAGATAAAGATTCTCTATTTGCGTCCTCATGAGCTAAAACAGGTGTAATTTTGAAGGTTTAAAAAAAGCACACAAGCAATTTACTAGGATTGGCGGTGAAATACCACATATAGGTAGGTATGGTGGACAAAAATGGCAAGGTTTTGGGGCTCAAGGTTTAGATGCACGAGAAGCATTCCCTCTCAGTACAGGTTTTTGGCTAGCAAGGTTGGGTAGCAAGCATAAAAATTGAGGTAAAACAAACAAAAACGTATATGATAAAGTCAATCATGCAAACTTCCTTGAAGGTACAAACAAACTTATTTGAGAATACTAAGCTTATGAGCTAACAAGAAAGAAAGATCATGGAATAATATATGTACATGAAACAACCTCTTTTCCACTTAAGTCTCGACGAATTGTTGCTACTGACCAATGCTAAGTTTACCAAAACCAACTAGATTACCTTTAAGTCCAAAATTGATACCAATAATAATAAAAACATCAATCACATAACAAAAAGTGCAAACTAAAATAAAGTGAAACAAGTAGATGATGAAACTTCTCATTAATATTTCATTACGGCAACTCAAACCAAGGGATACAACGATAACCAACTAAAGAGTGATACTTCCATACTGCAAACCATCCTATATGATATTTTCTCTACTCGTGATACGACTCTACTAAAAAGGTGAAAGATAAAAGTGTGATACCGCGGCACTCCCCCAAGCTTGGAACAAGCCAAGGGTATGCCAATACCAATGACGAATCAATTCGTCGGTGGTGGTGGTGAGTCCTTCTCATCATCAGACTTCCAAGGTAAAGGCTCTCCATCCACAAATGATGTCTTGGTCTCCAATATCCTGAAACTAGAAGCAGAGCTTATACGTTTAAACTTGTTCTCATACTCACAGTTCTGATTCTGCACATCCTAGATTTGTGCTTGCAATTTGTTGGTGGTCTCGGTGTGTGAGAAAATCTCCTCCCAAATCTTTACAGTCTCCTTCTTGTACTCAGCGGTCTGTTCTGTCTTTATCCCGTGGATGATGTCAACTTCACGCTCCGCCATCTTCTTGTACCTAAAGACTTCTTGCTCCATCTCTTCCATCCTAACTTCCAGACTGCCTTCTCCTTTAGGGCCCCGAACATCTTCAATCTGCACCTCCCCATCCTTGAGCAGCAACTCTTTGGGATGCATCTTCAACTCGTTTATGTACGAGTTGACGATGTTCTCAAAGAAACTGTCTTTGGGAGGTCCGGAAGAGGACATTTTGGCTTTAGATCTAAAGATGTAACCTGGCAGAAATAGCTCGAAACAGAAACACGATGAGAAAACGATATACGGACCTCGGGGGGTCCGGGGGGTTATATAGCAAAAATATGCGTAACGAAAGGAAAGTCCATGTCAAAAACGAGTCGGAGAGGGGCTCCGGGGCACCCACACCATAGCCAGGCGCGGCCAAGGGTGGGCCCGCCCCAGGCATGGTATGGTGCCCTCGGGCACCGTCTCCAACTCTTATTCGGCTCGGTATTTTTCATATTTTCCAAAAACCAATAAATTATAACTTGGAAGATATTCCGCAAACTTTTTCTTAACAGAACTGTTACCTATTCCAAAACATACTCTACAGATTCTGGAATCTTCCCTCTAATGAACTTCTCCAGAGTCATTACTTGAATAACATCAACATCTTCATCATAAGAATCGCTAGAAATATAATGTTTGAGTCTTTGTCATTCACCACTTGTGTAGTGTTATCTTTTAGGGAAGCAATTTTGATTGCACCCGAACGATACACTTCTTCAATAATATAAGGTCATTCCCATCTGGAGAGTAATTTTCCTGCAAAAAATCTGAGACGAGACCGATACAATAGAACTTTCTCACCAACATGAAACTCTCTTTTAAGGATTCTTTTATCATGCCATTGTTTAACTTTTTCTTTGAAGAGCTTGGAATTTTCATAAGCTTCACATCTCCATTCATCTAGATGATTCAAATCAAGCATTCTTTTCTTACCAGCAAGTTTAAAATCTTTATTTAGTTCTTTCACTGCCCAATAAGCTTTGTGTTCTAATTCTAAAGGCAAGTGACAAGCTTTTCCATAAACCATATTACAGCGAGACATACCCATAGGATTTTTATAAGCAGTTATATAAGCCCATAAAGCATCATTGAACTTATCAGACCAATTCTTTCTAGATTTATTAACAGTCTTTTGCAAGATAGATTTAATTTATCTATTTGATAATTCTACTTGCCCACTGGTTTGAGGATGATAAGATGAGGCAATTCTATGATTAACATCATATTTAGCAAGGGTTTTTCTAAAACCACCATGAATAAAATGATAACCTCCATCGGTCATAAGATATCTAGGCACACCAAACCTAGGGAAAATAACATCTTTAAGCATTTTTAAAGAGGTCTCACCGTCAGCACTTTTTGTAGGTATATCTTCTACCCACTTAGTAACATAATCAACAGCAACAAGAATGTGAGTATAACCATTCGAAGGAGGAAAAGGCCCATAAAGTAAAATCCCCAACAATCGAAATGTTCAATAGCAAGAGAATAACTCATAGGCATTTCATTGTGTCTAGAAATATTTCCAACTCTGAAAGTGCATTTGCATCTTTGATCTCTCTTAGGTTTTGGAGTTGATAACAACATAACTAAGCTTCTAACAGTGCGTCAAGTATTTTAGGTAATATCAAATAGACGCTGATGCATGTAAAATGCATAGATGAATTTTGCATATTTTCACATGGTTTTCTATTACATATTGCATCATATAAGGGTATAATTCAATGTTTTATAGTATTTTGGGGTTAAATTACAAATTCCCCCAACTTTTATGGAATTAACCATGCCTGTCAGAAACCCCGTTTTCTATATTTTTGACGTTTCACGGGGCAAACTTCCGCGAAATCACCTGAAAATCTGCGGGGGTCGTTTTCTTGGAAGGAGAAGACTTGCGGGCGAAGGATCCACGAGAATTGGGCAAGGAGGCCCAAAAGATTACCCTCCATGCGGCCAGATTCCTTGGTCGCGTGAGAGGCCCCCTTTTGGCCCCTGTGGCCCAAATTCCTTCCATCTTCGACTTACCGACTCCGTCTTGACCTAAAACCGACTATAAAAAGGGTCCCCCGTACCCTTACGGAGAAGAGTGCCGCCGAAACACCGAAACACCAAAACAGAGACCAGAAGTTCCAGATTGGAGGGGGGAAACTCCGGCGGGGCGCCGCCGGTGTGATCTCCTACCCCTCCAACGTCATCTCCATCGACATCTCCATGAAGAGGGAGTAGTCCACCCTAGGGCCATGGGTTTGTGGAAGTAGCACTTGTATCTCTCTCTCTATGTGCTTCACTAATTAGATCCGTATGAGCTGCCTCACATGATTACGGGCACCGTTGTAATTCCTATGTGGTGGATCTTTTCTATGAGTTATTGAATCTGAGATTGCAATTGTTTCTCTTGAGTTATTTGAGTAGATGTATCTTATGTACCCCGTTCTTATTTGCTAGCTTTGATCAATCTAGTTCTTGAGAGCGTGTGTGGGGTGATGGGTGCATTAGTTGGAGTAACGAGGGGTGGCTAGTGCTGTGAAAGTGATAGAAGTTCAGCGATCCACTTAGGTTTTGTTAAACCTTTCTTAGTTACCTCACTAGGGATAAAAAGGAGTACCTTGTTACCGGGGATTTGAAGTGACACTAATCAATCTCCATGACTAGATCTAGCAAGTTATTACTTCAACTTCATGTCACATTGCTTAAAGCTATACTCTGGTTTTTCCTTAATTATCGAGGTTTTATGAATCTTGGTGGAGTATAAGAGGGATCAATATGACCGTAGAGATATCTATGCTAGGACGTGATGCCCATATGAAAGTATTCAATGTTAAACATGTTATTGTAATCTCACATGTAATTCTTTATGTCCACCGTCTACCACTTTATTTGAGAGAATGCAAGTGTGAAACCATGAACCCCGGTCCTATTTTAAATATAAGAAAACACTCTAGTTACTTTGCTGCAATTTACTTTACTTGCACTTTACTTTACTTGCATCTTCAATTCGAATTTACATTATCTCCATCACCACTTGCATCACAAAAATACAAAAACAATCCATTGCATATTTGTTTTCTCATTTGCATTTAGTAGTAGATTTAATTATTACACATTTACTTTCAGTTTTGCATTGCAATTTAGAAGTCTCACACCTTGTGCTTGACAACCACTTGGTGAGGTTGAGGGCACAAAATTCTCTACTTGTTTGCAGGATCCTGGAGGAAGCTTGGAAGACAACTGCTGAAATACTGGCTCCCCAAGAGTTCGATATAAACCCTCGAGTCATCCTCGTGGGGAAGAAGGCTTGCCACTAGCTACACACTCTGCACTTGGAGTCTCAACCTAGCCATCAAGCGTTTTTCTGGCGCCGTTGCCGGGGAGCCATAGGTGAAGAAGTTGTCCAAGGGAGCTCACAAGAAGTCTTCATCACCAACAAGGTGTGCAAACACCTAAGCTTGGGGAGGTTGCACCTACGTGAGTACCGTCCTTTCTATCTCCACCTTCTTTCAAGTAGATTGTTTTGTTTCTTGTTTTTGTTTTTGTTTTGTCTTGCATATTTTATTTTAGTTTGCATTTTAGTTTTGCATTTAGTTATCTAGTTTATTTTAGTATTTCGAATTTGCTTAGTTACTTTACTTTTGTTTTGCATAAAAAATTAAAAGCTACATAAAAACTGTTAAAATGGGTGATAGAACTAAATGAAGTGACTACACAAATACACCCAATGACCAATTCATTGCTAGGCCAATTACTACACCTGAAATACAAGCTGAAAGCTATGAAGTAAGTCCTAGTTTATTGAATTTAATTACTAGAGAGCAATTTGGTGGTAGTGCTATGGAGGATGCCTCTATGCATCTTCATGATTTCATGGAAATATGTGATATGCAAAAATTTAAAAATGTGGAAAGTAGTGTTTTAAAACTGAAATTATTTCCTTTTTAACTTAGAGGAAAGGCAAAAAAAATGGTTACTTTCACTACCTACGGCTAGTATAAAGTCTTGGGATGATTTAAAAGAAGCTTTCATTAAGAAATATTATCCTCCCGTTAAAATTTTGCAAAATAGGAATAATATCCTCTCATTTAGGCAAATGGTAATGAACATGTAGCCATGGCATGGGATAGAATTAAATTAATGATTAGAACATGCCCATCACATGGAGTAAATTAATGGACCATACTACACTCTTTTTATAATGGTCTAAACTACATGTCTAGAAATATACTTGATTCTGCTGCTGGAGGTGCCTTTATGAGTATAACTGTATGAGAGGCTAAGAGCATATTAGAAAGCATATTGCAAAATTATAGTCAATGGAATACTGAAAGAGCACCCAATCGCACTAATAAAATAAACTCAATTGAAGAAACCAATGATTTGTCTTCTAAAATGGACACTATTCTTGCTTTTATTAATAAACAAAATATGGAGAATGTGCCTTTGCAGGAGCTAGTTGGTAGTAATTCTGAAAGTGTGGATGTTAATTTTGTTTGGAATTATGGTAGAAATGGTTTTGGTAATGATTACAATTCATATAGTAAACCTCCTTATGTGCCAAATAAACCTTTCGTTCCATATCCTAATGCTAATGAAAATAAGTGGAAGCCTTCTAGTGAAATTTCTGAATCTAATAAATTGCTTATGGAACAAGTTGCTAGTCACAATGCTATGATACATGAGTTAAATAAGTCTATTGCATCCATTAGTAGTGATATTAAAGGATTGCAACTTCAATCTTCGAATTTAGATAAAGCATTGTCAAAATTAGCTGATAATCAAGCAACTTTATTAAGCATGTCAGCAAGAAAGCCACAAGCACAACCTAGTGTAGGAATGATTTCTATTAATATTGATGCTCCTATTATTGAAAATATTGATCATATTGCTGAGAATACAAGTGATCATGTCCCTACTAGCTTAGAAGAAACTTTGAATGAAATAGTGAAGTACCCTGAATATTTACTTCCATATATGTCTTATCTTGCTAGCAAAGATGAAATTAGTCCTCATGAATCAAGCATGCTAGATAAATTAGAGAGTAAAGTAGAGGAAATTATGATGCTTACTGAAATTAAGGATCCATTGCTTGATTTAGAAAAAAGTAGCTTGCAAGAACTTATTGCTACTCTACAAAAATTTGCTAGTGATCCCACTATAAATGTTAATCAACCTGGCTTTGGATCTTATATTGCTAATGATGTCTTGCAAGAAAAAATTGCTAGGTACAAGAATGAGGCCATGATTCCTCCTAAGCTTGGGGATGCATGGATCCCCAAGGTGCTAGTTTCAATTGGAAAAGAAATTCACCATGCTATGTTAGATCTAGGTTCTAGTGTATCGGTACTCTCTAAAGAATTATATGAATTGCTAGAACTAGAAAATTTAGAAAAGTGCTCAAGTGAATTTGTCCTTGCTGATAACTCTACTAAACATGCTGTAGGACAAGTAAAAGATGTTATGATTGAATTGCACATGACTTTCATACCCGTTGATGTCATTATTATGGATATGGGGGATAAATCCCCTAGTCCTATTATTTTGGGTAGACCTTTTCTTCGTACTACAGGTGCAATCATAGACTCCAAGGAAGGGATGTCAAGTTTCAGTTCCCTCACAAGAAAAGCATGGAGAACTTCCCAAGGAAGAGGGGCACGCTGAAGAACAAGCTCCCTCATGAGCTTTATCCCTCTCTATTATCAAGTAAGTAAAGCCTAGCTATTTGGCTATAAAGAAAACGCTTTACGGGAGGCAACCCGGTTGTTTTTGTTTGGATTTTCCTAGTGTCCTCTTGCTGTCTCAAGAGATTAGTTTTTTTTGTTTTAATTCTGGAGTTTTCAATAAAGAGTCAAGTCAAACCCATTTGGACTTATAAGTTGCTATCCTAGTGCATGAAATTTCTGTTTCAGCACGAGTCTGCTCACCGTATGATTTTACGTTTTTTATTGGTATGCCGGATTGAGCTAATTTTTTAGTATGCTCTGAAGCTCTTCGTCCTCTGTAAGCACAAAAATTGGCTTAATGTTTTGACGAGCCTAGCTTAGGGAAAAACGTTCGTTTTGCTGCTGCTGCTTTTCTGGACAGATTCTGTCTTCTTTTGTTTTATGCACTCTTTGGGCTTGGGAACCGAATTTCCATGATTCTTTCAAGCAAGAGAGTGAACATACAACATAATTAACCTTGTTGTCTATCTACTGGAGCATTTGATTCGGAATTTTTCACAGCAATCATGTGATTTGTTTGTCCTTTCTAATCTCACCCCACAGAAAAAGAATGGGAGAAACATGTTTTGTGAAGTTTTTTTCACAGGGAATAGAGGAGCTGCGCCTCAAGACATCCAAGAATGGTGAAAGCCATAATCTTGGGGATGTGATGAACACCCCACTGGAGCTACACTCTTTTGGTTAGCACATGTCTACTTTCTGTTTTTCTAAGCAAAGCATTTATCGTAGAGACTTGAAGCGTCTAGTTTTTGTTTTGATAAGACCACCACCATCATTTTATATGAGATTGAGCTACTAGAGTTTGGGGTTGGAATGTATTGGATGCTATTATTATGACTTGGAATAGGTATGCCATGGTTGATTTGAAGAGCTACATATCTTTGCATGATTTATAGGCTTTTTATGTGTAGAAATTTGCAATAATGTTGTCTTGAGCTATCTCTTATTCATGTCCTTGATGTTAATTGCTGGTTTATTTAGTTTGTCATGAAATGAGTAGTTCTATGGACATATTCATGCATAGTAGCTGGTCAACTATCTCCCTCTTGCTAGCCCAAAAATTTAAAAATTCCAACAAGTAAAAACTTGTTTCCAACACTCCTTAGCCAAGTATTTCCAGTGAGTCCACCATATCTTCCCATTAGCTTCATTGCTATTCCGAGTATGTTCACCATGTTATTGTGTTATTTATGTTCTAAATTAAGATATTCACTTTATTAATTGTCATGGGTTGAACTTGGGATAGGACTCTCACGAACTTTTGAAGGCACACTTTACTTTTTATGCATCTAATAAACATGACCCAATAATGGGAGCCACAAGTTTTGCGTTTGACAAGTGTGTGGTTGGGAGCTAGCTATAAACGTGTATCACCGGAAAGCTTTCAACATTGCACAAAAAAAAATTACATTTGGTTGATATCATGTACTTTTGTTTTTGGACTCCTGCCATGCCGAAATGAAATAGAGGAATAGTAAGTTTTGATGAGTAAGTATCTATATGACTAGAGAAACGCATTGGGCCGCTAACCCAAGCCATGCTTTATCATGGTGGAAATTTACTTACAGCTTGAGTGACTCTACAACACATCCTATAATAAAATAAGAAGCTATGCATAATAGTGAATGAAAATAAAAAGGATGATGAGTCTACTCCGTTTGTTCATCTTGTCATTGTAACATGGGCTTGTTTCCATGTCATGGGGCAAGAGGTACCTCTTTGCGGTTCTCTATGATGTCATTAATACTTATTATGATTGTACAAAGCTTATTAGGAATCTTAAGTTGAGTAATCATGGAGTAGGTTTTCACACTCACGGGGCATGAGGCTTTCAACCACCTTGTCATTCTCATTACTTCAATACTCACAATTTTAAGATGCTAGTGATAAAGGGGCAATGAGAGTCCTAGATCAATGGATACCACATTTCAATTAGTAATTTTAGTTGAATAATTTAGAGGATAAATAAGACTTGATCATGTTTTACCTCTACTCAATTTTCTCCAAAGTGTCCACCATATTTTCTATTCTCCATTATGCTATTCTTTGACCAATATAGGATTTTATTTTTCATTTTATGTATGCATTTGGTCCATAGTGCTTTTATTTCATTATACACTTTGTGAACTTTCATGAAGCATCTTTGCTTGCATATTTGATATTTCTTACAACATGAATTGTATATTGCTACTCATTTCTAGTATTAATCATTTGATTATATGTAGCATGAATAATCCTCCTTGATATCCCATGATTGTTTCAATATGCAAAACCCATCTTAGTTTTATCACCTTCATACTCGAGGACGAACATGGGTTAAGCTTGGGGATGTTGATGCATGTAAAATGCATAGATGAATTTTGCATATTTTCACATGGTTTTCTATTACATATTGCATCATATAAGGGTATATTTCAATGTTTTATAGTATTTTAGGGTTAGATTACAAAGTCCCCCAACTTTTATGGAATTAACCATGCCTGTCAGAAACCCCGTTTTCTATATTTTTGACGTTTCAGGGGGCAAACTTCCGCGAAATCACCTGAAAATCTGCGGGGGTCATTTTCTTGGAAGGAGAAGACTTGCGGGCGAAGGATCCACGAGAATTGGGCAAGGAGGCCCAAAAGAGGACCCTCCACGCGGCCAGATTCCTTGGCCGCGTGAGAGGCCCCCTTTTGGCCCCTGTGGCCCCAATTCCTTCCATCTTCGACTTACCGACTCCGTCTTGACCTAAAACCGACTATAAAAAGGGTCCTCCGTACCCTTACGGAGAAGAGCGCCGCCGAAACACCAAAACAGAGACCAGAAGTTCCAGATTGGAGGGGGAAAACTCCGGCGGGGCACCGCCGGTGTGATCTCCTACCCCTCCAACGTCATCTCCATCGACATCTCCATGAAGAGGGAGTAGTCCACCCCAGGGCTATGGTTTTGTGGAAGTAGCACTTGTATCTCTCTCTCTATGTGCTTCACTAATTAGATCCGTATGAGCTGCCTCACATGATTACGGGCACCGTTGTAATTCCTATGTGGTGGATCTTTTCTATGAGTTATTGAATCTGAGATTGCAATTGTTTCTCTTGAGTTATTTGAGTAGGTGTATCTTATGTACCCCGTTCTTCTTTGCTAGCTTTGATCAATCTAGTTCTTGAGAGCGTGTGTGGGGTGATGGGTGCATTAGTTGGAGTAACGGGGGGTGGCTAGTGCTGTGAAAGTGACAGAAGTTCAGCGATCCACTTAGGTTTTGTTGAACCTTTCTTAGTTACCTCACTAGGGATAAAAAGGAGTACCTTGTTACCGGGGATTTGAAGTGACACTAATCAATCTCCATGACTAGATCTAGCAAGTTCTTACTTCAACTTCATGTCACATTGCTTAAAGCTATACTCTGGTTTTTCCTTAATTATCGAGGTTTTATGAATCTTGGT
Source organism: Alopecurus myosuroides (assembly GCA_028641055.1). Lineage (NCBI taxonomy): Eukaryota > Viridiplantae > Streptophyta > Magnoliopsida > Poales > Poaceae > Alopecurus > Alopecurus myosuroides. The sequence goes on from CM054062.1 coordinate 266,246,349, forward strand.
GGAGTATAAGAGGGATCAATATGACCGTAGAGATCTCTATGCTAGGACGTGATGCCCATATGAAAGTACTCAATGTTAAACATGTTATTGTAATCTCACATGTAATTCTTTATGTCCACCGTCTACCACTTTATTTGAGAGAATGCAAGTGTGAAACCATGAACACCGGTCCTATTTTAAATATAAGAAAACACTCTAGTTACTTTGCTGCAATTTACTTTACTTGCACTTTACTTTACTTGCATCTCCAATTCGAATTTACATTATCTCCATCACCACTTGCATCACAAAAATACAAAAACAATCCATTGCATATTTATTTTCTCATTTGCATTTAGTAGTAGATTTAATTATTACACATTTACTTTCAGTTTTGCATTGCAATTTAGAAGTCTCACACCTTGTGCTTGACAACCACTTGGTGAGGTTGAGGGCACAAAATTCTCTACTTGTTTGCAGGATCCTGGAGGAAGCTTGGAAGACAACTGCTGAAATACTGGCTCCCCAAGAGTTCGATATAAACCCTCGAGTCACCCTCGTGGGGAAGAAGGCTTGCCACTAGCTACACACTCTGCACTTGGAGTCTCAACCTAGCCATCAGACGCCAAAAAGGTGAAGAGAATTCCAAGACATTGCCACCAAAACTGACTTGGTCCAGCGGTAGTACCGGGCATGGCAGAGGTAGTACCACTCCGCACAGGAAGCGGTAGTACCGCGCCCAGTACCGCCAGGAGAGAAATGCTCTCTGTTTCGCACGGTACTGAGGCGGTAGTGGCTCGGTAGTACCGCTGTACTCAATTCAGTTTTGATCAAAACCTTGCTCAGCGGTAGTACCGCTACTGACTGGCGGTAGTACCTCCCCCCTACAGGAAGCGGTAGTACCGCCCTCAGTAACGGCCCTTCTACCGCTGGCTAGTAATTTGCTCTCTGTATCCCATGGTACTAGAGCGGTAGTGGCTCGGTCCTACCGCCAGCCACTTCGAATTTATTCAAAGTGGCTGGCCAGCGGTAGTACCATGGCGCACTCGCGGTAGTACCGCTGCTGGAGTACCACGGTACTTCAGCAGCAGTGCCGCCTGCGCCCTGCGACTGGGGCTCTCCGGTACCGCACCAGCGGTAGTACCGCCAGGCACGAAAAGGGTCAAAACTGCTAGTTTTGGGATGGGGCTATAAATACCCCATCCCCTTCTTCCCCAAGTGGTTGCTCGTCCCAGCATTTAAGTCAAGCATTTATTGAGCCTCCAAAAGCTAGATCTCTCCCAATCCCTCCACCCAAACTCGTTGATACTTGGAGGATTGAAAGAGAAGACCCGGATCTACATCTTCACCGACTCGTTCTTCATTTCCCCCTCTCTAGCTAGAGGGATCTAGCCTAGGGTTTCCTCTTGTGGAGAACCTAGGCATCTTGTTACTTGTTGGTGATTCAAGAAGAGTTGGGAGCCCCCAATTTGGTTGTGGGTGTGTTGCCCAAGTTGTTTGTAAAGGACTCGATCCCCGCCTCAAAGGGGTTCAATAGTGGAAGGTGAACTAGACCTTTGTGGCGGAGTTCATCGGAGAATATGGTGAGGCCTTAGTGGCGTTGAGTAGGCCTTCGTGGCGATCTCACACCGACGTACTCCCCTAACAAGGAGGAACTCGGGAATACATCATGTCTCCGTGTGCTTCACTTTGGTTACCTCGTTCCCTCACTCCCTTTATTTATCGCTTGCATTGTGTTTATGATTATCCTTGTCATATAGGTAAATTCACCGTAGCCGCATTATCTAGAGAATTTACCTTTGTGTCAAGCCTAAATCAAAAGAAAAATTAAAATTGGTCGTAGCACCTATTCACCCCCCTCTAGGTGCTTATACTTTACTTTCAATTGGTATCAGAGCCTCGGCTCTTATATCGGGCTTAACAGCCTAAGAGTTTTAGTATGGGTGAAGATTCGGACCCCGAAGGTTCCGTGGCAAAGGTGACCATGGATGATCTCAATGCGTTGAGAAATTCATTGACCTCATGCATAGACACCAAATTTGATGAGTTGCGCCAAGCCTTGGCGGAACTCCTCAAAGCCAAAGGACCAGAGGTCGCCGAATCTACACCTCCGGAATTGCTTCCGCCGAAAACTCCACCGAGAAGGGCACGTATGGAGATGGAGAATTTCACTCCGTCAAAGGACACTATTCTCACGATCCACCCGTCCCCCATCCTCATATAATCCCTAGGGGAGATCCACCTAAAATTGATACTTTTTCTTTTCGTGAATGGCAATATTACATGGAGACTCACTTGAACTGTTCTTGTATAGATCTTTGGAGGGTCACTCGTGATGGATACAAACCTCATGACCCCAAGAACCTCACAAGAAGGGAAGTCGTAGATTGTCAACTCAACTACACCGCCTTGTCAATTCTTCGACAAGCCGTGGGTCCTAACCACATGCCGCATCTTCAACAATATTCCACCGCCAAGGAAACATGGACTTTCTTGTCATCATGTTTGTGGGCAATGAGAGTATGCAAAGGAATAGATATGATGCCTTGACCAATGAGGCCGAAGGGTTCTATATGCATGATGGAGAGGATCATGTAGACATGTACCATAGACTCAAGACCCTTGCCACCGCCTTCTCTAATGTCGGTGCTAAGTACATTGATGATGCTTGGATCAAGAGGAATTACATGATTTCCCTAATGCCATTTGAGGGCGCGGACTTGAAGAGCATTCAAGGAAGACATGATTTCTCCTCCATGACCTCAACTCAAGTGATGCAAGAAATATGCTCCTATCAAGTGAAAACCAATAATGCTCTTGACAATCGTGCTAGGGCCATTGGAATGCATAAAGGGGCATCGGTTGCTTTGAAGGCCAAGGTTGTGTCAAGAGAGGTTGAGTTTGAAGAAGAAGGAGAAGAGACATTGCCTCCCTTGAAGGAACAAGACTATGATCCCGTGATAAAGGATCTCATTGCTCTCACCGTCCAAAAGTTTTGGAGAAATCCTCCCAAGGGCAAGAAGTTTGTTGAGGAGAAGACCAAGTCTCGCTATGGCAATGATGGGGCTCAAAAAGTGAGGTCTTGCTTCAATTTCCAAGACAAGCACCACTTCATTGCGGAGTGTCCGTATGAAAATAGAGAACTCCATAGTGGCAAGCTAATTCGCAAGGACAAGTCCAAGATTGAGTACAAGAAACCTCATTTCAAGAAGAAACCATTCAACAAGAAGTCTCCCACCAAGTTTGTGCTTTTGACTCAAGAGGAGTATGATTCCGGGAGTGATGAAGAAGAAGAAACCCCAAATGAAGTGGCCGCTCTTGCTATTGCTTCTACTCCATCATCTTCATCTCTTTTTGAATCCCCCAATGACAATCATCCTCAAAGAAATGCCAAGTGCTTCATGGCTAAGGCCACGAAGGTATCACCTACCTCCAACTCTAAGACCCCTAGTGAACTAGAACATATTGCCAGTCTTAGAGTAGAAGATGAAAGGCTCTCCTTGGAGCATTTTATGTCTAACATGCAAGGGGAGACCAAGAAGTACTTTGAGCATCTCATGAGCCAATTGGGGGAGGCCCAAGAAGCTATTGAGAAGAAAGGTGAGGTTGAAAGAAGGGATGCGGATGAAATTGCATCCCTCTCTATGACTCTTGCGGAAGAGCATGATGGTAGAGTTTCTCTTGAGGAGGAACTTGAATATATTGAAGAAACTCATAATGAACTTGTGTCTAAAATCATTAAGGAACGTGATCTTGCTATTGATAAATATAAAAAGGATAAAAAGGATAAGGTCGAGTTTGGGGTTGGTCATGGTAAACTAACCGAGGAGTTTGAACAACTAACCAAGGCTCACAAAGCCTTGGAGAGTCAACATTCTTCCCTCAAAGAGTTGCATGAACAACTCCAAACTCAACTTAATAAACTTAATAACCCTAGCACCTCTACTTCTTCTTGTGATCATGCAAATATTATTGAAGAAAATGCTAGGTTGAAGGTTGAGCTTGCTAGGCTCAAGGGCAAAGGCCCTCAAGTTGAGAAGGTTGTTGTCTCTACCCCCACAAGTGGTGGCCCCTAGCTCAAATGTGGTCATTGATAGACCACAATTGAGTGCTCCAAGGCCACAAGTGGGCAAGCAAGGTCTAGGCTATGTTGCCAAGAAGAAGAACAAGAAGAAGAAGAAGAATAAGAAGAAGAAGACCAACAATGGTGCTTCGAGTGGAATTGTCATTAGGGACAACACTACTCGTAGCACACCCGCACAAGCTAGCAATGTTGCCTCGCATAGTAGTGTCATGAGGGACAACACTACTCATAGCACCTCCGCGAGAACTAACAATCCACACCATTTTTTATATGTTGATTATTATGGTGTTGTGCATGCTAAATATGTTGGTACTATTGAGGGTTTCATTTACTATGCTATTTGGATTCCAAAGACCCTTGTTACTAACATGAAGGGACCCTTCTCGGGTCCTAACTCTAGTCAATGATATCTTGCAGGACTATGCTTCCGGTGGGACTAAATGGATAATTGATAGTGGATGCACTAGCCATATGTCCGGAAGCAAAGAACTTGTGACGGAGTTGCGCCCAAATGACATACAAGCAACCGTCACTTATGGAGTCTCGTCCTCGTCTAAGGTATCCGGGTTCGGCAAGGTTGTGGTCGCTCTCGATATCACTATCATGAACGTCATGCTTGTCGAATCCCTTGGTTACAATTTACTTTCCGTTCGCTCTCTTGGAAAGATGGGTTTCTCCGTCTTTTTTTATGTTGATATTGTGGTCCTTTTGAGGAGCAAGACTCTTGACGTCGCTTACGTGGGACATGTTGAAAATGAGTTGTTTGTGGTGTACTTTTCAAAGCCTACCAACTCTCAAACAATGTGTCTTTTCGGAAAGGCGGACTTGGGATGGTTGTGGCATCGCCGCTTATCCCATGTCAACATGAGAACTTTGCAAAGTCTTCACAAAGGTGGCCTTATTGTCGGACTAAAAGATAATGTTTCCTTTTCAAAGGATCGCGTTTGTAGGTCGTGTGTTGAAGGAAAGATGCATGATAAGGCACACAAGGCCAAGACTATTATTTCGTCAAAGAGGATCTTGGAGCTTCTCCATGTTGATCTATTTGGTGCTGTGCCCGAGGCAAGTCTTGGTGGCAAGAAGTATTTTTTGGTGATTGTCGATGATTATTCAAAATACACTTAGGTTTAATTTCTTCAAGTGAAAGAGTGAAACTCAACAAAACATCATCGACTTCTCCAACAAAGGGCAACGTCAACACAATGTGCAAATAATGGCTATTAGGAGTGATAATGGTTCGGAGTTCAAGAACTACACTTTGAATGAATTCCTTAGTGAAGAAGGCATTCGTCATCAATACTCTGCCACTTAGACTCCTCAACAAAATGGTGTTGCCGGAAGGAATAATCGCACTCTCTTGGATATGGCAAGGACCATGTTGGCGGAGTACACTTATCCCCAATATTTATGGGTCGGGGCCATATCCACCGCATGCCACTCCTCCAACCGCCTCTACATCCGCAAAGGCTTGGCAAGACTCCTTATGAGATCCTCGCCGGCAACAATCCCAACGTCTCCTACTTCCGTGTATTCGGTTGTAAGTGCTTTTATTTGATCAAGGGTGTTAGGTTGTCTAAATTTCAATCCAAAACTATTGAGGGTATATTTGTTGGTTACGGTGCCGAATCCCACACTTATAGAGTCTTTGACAAAGCCTCATGGATTGTCATAGAATCTTGTAGTGTGGCTTTCGAGGGAAATAATGGCTCCCAAGTGGCGCAATTTCATGTTTCTAATGTAGATGTTGAAATACCTCAAGAAGCCATAGGAAGGATGGGTGTGGGATTTTTCCGCCCCATTGAGGGACACCTTATGGCGACTCGAGAAGGACTATGCTCTACTCAAGTGGAGCCCTCCTCTACAATAGAAGAACAAGCCAAGTAGCCAAGTATTACACCTAACCAAGAACATGTTGAAGACCCTCCTCTCATTGACCAAGACACTACACAAGTCGTACCCACTCCTACCACTAATGTGAGTCAAGGTCAAGGCCAAGATCAACCATCCTCTTCATCCTCTTCTCAAGTTGAATCAAGTGTTGAAGATATTGTTTATGATGATGATGATGATGATAAAGGACAAGTTGGGGACCCAAATGATCAAGATGATCAAGTGATCCCTCCGCGCAAAAATGCGGAGATCGAAGCCCGTCGTGCTAAAATGATAAGAAGAGCTTTGAAGAAAATTGATGCCCAAGACAACAAGGTCTTGGAATATATTCAAGATAGAAGATCCACAAGAAGACAATTGGCACATTTTAGTGAGCATCAAGCTCATATCTCTATGGTGGAACCTAAGAAAGTGTTTGAAGCTCTTGAGGACTCCGATTGGGTTGAAGCAATGCATTATGAGCTCAATAATTTTGAGCGCAACAAAGTTTGGAGATTGGTTGAGAAGCCCAAAGATTGCCACAATGTTATTGGCACTAAGTGGATTTTCAATAACAAGCAAGTTGAGCATGGCATTGTCATAAGGAACAAGGAAAGATTGGTTGCTCAAGGTTACACTCAAGTTGAAGGCATTGACTTTGGTGAAACCTATGCACCCGTGGCTCGCCTTGAGTCCATTTGTATCCTTCTTGCTTATGCATCTTTGCATAATTTCAAATAGCAACAAATGGATGTGAAAAGTGCTTTCTTTAATGGTCCACTAAAAGAGGAGGTATATGTTAAGCAACCTCCGGGGTTCGAGAATCTGAACTTTCCTAGCCATGTCTTCAAACTTGACAAGGCTCTCTATGGTCTCAAACAAGCACCTCGTGCTTGGTATGAGCACCTTAGGGAGTTGTTAGATGACCGTGGTTTCGAAGTTGGGAAGATTGATCCCACTATCTTTACCAAGAGAGTAAAGGGAGAGATTTTCATATGCCAACTATATGTGGACGATATCATCTTTGGCTCAACTAACCAAGCTTTCAATAATGAGTTCTCCAAGCTTATGACTGACAAGTTTGAGATGTCTATGATGGGAGATCTTAAATTCTTTCTTGGCTTTGAGATCAAGCAATTGGCTCGTGGAACTTTCATTTCTCAAGCCAAGTATACCCAAGACATGATCAAGAGGTTTAACTTCCAAAATGCAAAGATCAAGTCTTCTCCCATGCAAGTCAAGTGTCACCTATCACGTAACCCGAAGGCTAAAGATGTGGACCAAAAGTTGTATCGTTCTATGATTGGTACTTTGCTCTATCTCTGTGCATCTAGGCCCGATATCGTTTTGAGTGTAGGTGTGTGTGCAAGGTATCAAGCGGCTCCTAAGGAAAGCCATTTGATGGCGGTCCATAGGATCTTTCGTTATTTGGTTCATACCCCAAGATTTGGTTTGTGGTACCCAAAGGGGGCACAATTTTCTCTCAAGGGCTACACGGATTCCGATTGGGCGGGTGATCAAGATGATAGGAAGTCTACTTCTGGGGCTTGCCAATTTCTTGGTAGGTCTTTGGTGAGTTGGTCTTCCAAGAAGCAAAATTACATATCTCTCTCCACCGCCGAAGCCGAGTATGTAGCCGCCGCAAGTGCTTGCACTCAATTGCTATGGATGAGGCAAACTCTCAAGGAATATGACGTTCATTTGGATAAGGTGCCACTTTTGTGTGATAATGAAAGTGCCATCAAGATCGCCTACAACCCCGTGCAACATACAAGAACGGAGCACATTGAGATTCGCCATCATTTCATCCGAGACCATGTGGAAGAGGGGATATTGCACTATCTTATGTGCCCACCAAGGACAATCTTGCGGATATCTTCACGAATCCACTTGACGATGCAAGATTCTTGTTCTTGAGGAATGAACTAAATGTCATTGATTCTAGGAGTTTGACTTGAGGATCTTGCACACACCCCTATAGATGAAACGTGTTTGAGTTTAGGTGTAGGCATGGACATAGGGGGGGTGTTATCCTAACACATTGGGTTCTCCCTCTCCCCATTATGCCCAAATCAAATACTCATTGTGATCTCTCGTTTTCTAATGTTGAATTGTGAGCGTCAATGTTGAGAAGTGGCAAAGTACCCAAGATATATCTTCGCGGTAACATACCATGATCTCTTACATGGTGGCTTAGGCCACCAACCTCTTCTCTTGAAGAGTTGGTTCTTGTTTTGGTTTTATAGTGGTGTTTTCATTGTGTTGGTTTGTGTTTTTGTGTGTTGGTGTTGGTTTGGGAATCACACTCCTTCTTTTTCCTTGTTCGTTTTTTAGTTTGTTTGCAAAAGTTGGAGTGTGTAGTACCATCTAAGCTGGTGTTCTAATCCCAGGCCCAAACAATTCCCCCTAAGACTCTTCCCTCTCTGAATTTTCAATCCTTTCGATCCCTTGGTGAAATGAAGTTTTTGCTAGCGGTACTACCGCCAGTTACAAGCGGTACTACCGCTGTAACTGTCAGTAGTACCCAGCGCACGGTACTACCGCTGGACTCGAGCGGTACTACCACTTCAGGAGTTTGTGCCCAGCACAGACTCGGCATCGGTACTACCCCTTGGCCCAGGCAGTACCAGTGGGCGGTACTACCGCTGCGGCAAAAATACGTGGTGATAAAAGAGATCTGGAAACGGGGGTTACCCTCATAAACCCCCATTTTCCCCATCTCCTCCCCACATTGGATATCGCTGCCGTCAAGCCTTCCGGTCACCAAGGAGGGCTCTCCCCGGCCGTTGAACGCCCCTCTCTCGCCGGAGACCGCCCGGGGACCATCCCCAACTCCTCCTCCACAACGATGAGCTCCGGTACCCTTCCTATCTCTCTCCCTCGAGCAATCTTGAGAGATGATGATTCCTAGGGTCTAGAGATCTCCTAGTCTAGGGGTAGTTCGGTGTGTTTCCGTTGTAAGATGAAATCCTATTAGCACTCTCTAGGTTGTTTGACTCGAGATGGGATTGGTAGTTTCCTTGGACGCCATGGTTGAATACGCCAGCAAAGGTACTACCGCTGTCACAAGCGGTACTACCGCTATGGCTGGAACCGCTGGAAGCAGCGGTACTACCGTGGCCCCCAAGCGGTACTACCGCTCCCTGGAGCCTGAAAACCCTTAGAGTTCTAGTTTGATTCCCTCTCGCAGATCGTTTTGATTGAAGTTCCGTTTATCTTGTGCTAACCCCTTATTTGCTTTCTTAGGAGCAGGTGCTAGTGGTTCGAAGGGTGGAGGTCGCAAGCGGGCAGCTAAGAGAGGCCGCAAGAACCCCGAGGAAGATGAAGCCCCCGAGGTTATGCCACAGGGAAACTTGACTAGGAGGCATAGGTCTATCAATATGAAGTCTAAAGCAGCTCGTGACAAGTCCCTCACCAATATGTCAGATGAACAGTTCAGGAGGGAAAGGAGGACCAATCCCTACAATTATCCTAGGGAAGCTCGAGCCAATGAGTGTTTCTGGACACGGTTTCAGGAGAGGATCTTTTATGAGGAGTATCCACTTAACAAAAACAAAGTGGTTACTCAATTCTCTATCAATGTTGCACACATGAGAGCCAAGATGGACTATTTTGGTGAAGCCCTGGAGATGTGTGAAGAACTTGGGCTCCTGGATTTCATTGAGATCAACGAGGACTATGATGAGCATCTCATGGGCCAGTTTTATGCCACGCTATACTTTCACACAGATGAGAGGAAGATCACTTGGATGACTAAGGATCAGAAGTTTTCTGTGTCTTGGAGTGAGTTCGCTACTGTTCTGGGCTTGAAGGACTATGGAGAGACTCCTGATGCTGACTTTCACACAACCTTCTTCAGACTTCCGTATCCGGAGAATCCCATGCCACTCACTGAGCTATATGATCTTTACATTCCTGGACGGGTTGTGGTTGGACAGTCCAAGCATCTGTTGCCAGTATATGATATTCTCCACAGGATTTTCTGGAACACCTTGACTCCTCGAGTGGGAAACTTTGATCAGATCCATGGCTCCCTTGTTGACTTGATGGTTTTCTCTCACATGCATCGTGGTGATGACCCGAGGCTTGATATTATGGATATTATTTGGAATGAGATGTACAATTGCATCATAAGGAGGAGAGTGCCAGTCTTTGCAGCTTTGGTCTATAAGCTCATCTCCACCACTTGGTGCAATGCCAAGCTTGCTGATGCTCTGTTGGACAATGATCAGGAGCTGAAAACTCATGCAGTCAAGGACCTTCGTATCAAGAAGCATGCCACTCCTCTACTTGGTCCGAATGATCTTGGTCCGGACACGGATGGCTCTAGTGACTCAGATTTTGAGATGCAGGGGAGAGCTCACAAGGATGGCTTTCGCAACTAGATGACTTCTACCTTGAAGAAGATCTTCTGTCGCCAGGTTGATATGGATAACAAGGCATATCGTGCCCATGTCCGTAGAAAGGAGGAGCGACAACTTACATGTGACAGGTTTGCCCATCTGGGGGTGCCTATTCGTGTTGGGTCTGAGGACAGGATCACATCTTCTGGGGAGTGGAAATCCAAGCAAGGAAATGTGTGGGTTGATCCCGAGCTTCTTGATGAAGCCACTACTTCTCGTGAGCCCTGGACTCGTGGTGAGACTGATGAAGAAGTTGAAGATGTGAACTCAGAAGATGAGCGTAATCTTGGCAGCACGGCTGGTGCTTCTAGCTCCGACGAGCAATGACCTCCAGGGACGCTAGCATAGCCTCTTCCCTTTTTGGTGCCTTGATGCCAAAGGGGGAGATAGTTCTATTAGGATCGTTGCATTTGCTTGGGTTTGTGTTTTGTCAAACTTTGTGTCGTTGTCATGTGCTTGTGTTGAACTATTTGGTTTGAACCATTTGATGTTATGTATTCGATTTTATGGCTATTATCTTAATTCATTAAGCAAGCATTCATATTATCATATCTATTGTACCCTTGCTAGGTTTCAAAGAGTTAGGGGGAGCACACTTTATAAAAGAGAACAAAGTTTGCCTCATAAGCAAATTATTCCTTATGTATCACTCTCTCGAAGTGCTCGTCCAAATTCTTTGAACCTCCCTTAGTGTGTTGTCATCAATCTCCAAAAAGGGGGAGATTGAAAGGGCATTTGCATCTTTGATCTCTCTTAGGTTTTGGAGTTGATAACAACATAACTAAGCTTCTAACAGTGCGTCAAGTATTTCAGGTAATATCAAATAGACGCCAAAAAGGTGAAGAGAATTCCAAGACATTGCCACCAAAACTGACTTGGTCCAGCGGTAGTACCGGGCATGGCAGCGGTAGTACCGCTCCGCACAGGAAGCGGTAGTACCGCGCCAAGTACTGCCAGGAGAGAAATGTTCTCTGTTTCGCATGGTACTGAGGTAGTAGTGGCTCGGTAGTACCGCTGTACTCAGTTCAGTTTTGAGCAAAACCTTGCTCAGCGGTAGTACCGCTACTGACTGGCGGTAGTACCGCCCCCCTGGCTAGGAATTTGCTCTCTGTATCCCACGGTACTAGAGAGGTAGTGGCTCGGTACTACCGCCAGCCACTTCGAATTTATTCAAAGTGGGTGGCCAGCGGTAGTACCGTGGCGCACTCGCGGTAGTTACCGTTGCTGGAGTACCACGGTACTTCAGCAGCAGTACCGCCTGCGCCCTGCGACTGGGGCTCTCCGGTACCGCGTGGATACATAGGTAGCGGTAGTACCGCTGGCACCAGCGGTAGTACCGCTGAAAGATCATCGTCCGTTTTGGTAATTATATGACAACATATCTATTTTGATCTAACGTTTGTTCGGTAAATTAAAATGCCCAGGTTAATTTAGGTTCACTAACTATTTGGGGCAAGCGTTCGTTTTATATGAAAAGAGCAAGGAGAAAGAAATCCAGGAAGGTATTTTGCACAGGAGCGGAGGCTCCGGTGAATCCACCGGAGGCTCCGCCCAGGATCCGGTGGAGGTCCGGTGTGGGCTCCGCCCAAACCCCTTTCTGGAGCGCACAAGCGGAGGCTCGAGCGGAACGTCCGGTGGAGCTCCGGTGGGGCGGAACCTCCGCCATTCCCACCGGAGGCTCCGCCTCCTCCAAAACTTGGCCTATGCAAACGAGGGGGTCCGGTGCGCCTCCGGTGGAGGCTCCGCCTAAATGTCGTTCTGTTGGGCAAGAGCGGAGGCTCCACCGGAGCCTCCGGTAGCCTCGCCTGGCCCCAGGGCAAATGGGCTCCGGTGCACCTCCGGTGGGGGCTCCGCTAGAACCTGTTTCTGTTGCGCAGGTGCGGAGGTTCCACCGGAGCCTCTGGTGCACCTCCGGTGGGTGGAACCTCCGCTGCTCCCACCGGAGCCTCCGCCCCGTGGCCCAGCAAACGTGTGCAAGTGCGCTGCACCACTGCGCAAGTGAATGAAGTCCACCGGAGCCTCCGGTGAAACCACCGGAGCCTCCGGTGAAACCACCGGAGCCTCCGGTGCTCCTGGACTGCAACGGCCATTAAATGAAAGGGGTATAAATACCCCTTCCCCTACCTCTTAAATGCTAAGCTTTCCCCCATTCTCTCTCCAAGCCATTAATGAAAGCTTCATCCGCCTAGATCTCCCACTCCGTCCACCCAATCACTCCCATACTTGGTGGAGAGCTAGAGGAGGCCTAGATCCACACTTCCACCAAAGGGATCTCAAATCCATCCACCACAACCTAGTAGATCTAGAATCCTACTTGAGGCCTAGAAACCTTAGTAGATCTAGAATCCTACTTGAGGCCTAGAAACCTTAGTAGATCTTGTGCTTGTAGCTTCCACCTTGTTGCAAGAAGCTACGGATTGCTTGAGAGCCTCCATCCATCTTGTGGAGTGACCTCGAGCCCTTGTAAAGGTTTGGTCAACGCCTTCAAGTCGACCTCTTAGTGGAAACGAGAATCTCCCTCACCGGAGAAGCTCAAGGAGAACAAGGTGTGCACAACCGTGCTATTGAGCAGCGCCTAGGTGGCTCCCCGCCTCTCCAACGTAGACGTACTTCTCTTTGAGAAGGAACTACGGGAATCATATCCTTGTCTCCTTGTTTACACTTGTTGTTTGCTTTACTACCTTATGCTTTACTTCCCTTGCGCATATTATCTTGTCCACATAGGCTGCTCACCTAGATGCACATCTAGAGAACATTATCTTATCTCGCTTAGCCTCACTAAAAGGAAAAGAAAAGAAAAATTGGTAGTCAACCTATTCACCCCCCTCTAGTTGACCATAGTGCACTTTCAATTGGTATCAGAGCCTCGACTCTTACTAAGAGCTTAACCGCCCAAGAGTACAATGGTCGATGAAAATGCCCCCGGAAGTTCTAGTGCGGAAATCTCCAAAATGGCCGACACTATATCTAACCTACAAGATACGATTGGAATTCTCCAAACCTAATTATCTAAGGTTAGCTCTAGTGTTGGTTCAGAGGTTTCTAGCATAAAGAAAATGATGGAGGCACTGATGGGGAAAACCAAGGAGTCCACGGAATCACTCCCCACCACCAACAATGTTATCTCGGACGAAGAATCCATTCCGGATATCGACGATATGGAAGCTAACATCGCTTTAGCTAAGGCGAAAGCCGATAAAAAGGCTAAGAGTGATGGGAGCTCCGAGGGCTCCAAGTCTCAATCGGCTAACGGTTCGGGGTCTCACTCTAAAGTTCCACCACCTCCCAATTATGATTCTATCCACCCTATCGCCACTATGCCACACATGGTTAATGTTGGAGTTACTCCCATTCTTAACACTAACGAGTTCTCTTCTTGGAAGTTCGATATGGAGTCTCACATTTCAGGATCTTGCACCGCTTTGTGGAGAAGCATTCTCCATGGATTCCACCCTCACGATCCGAACAACTTGATTCCAAGAGAGGATGTGGAATTTCAACTCAACAAGACCGCTCTTGTGACTATCCAAAAGGCTCTCCCAAGAGAACAGCTTGAACACATTCGCGGTATCAAGACCACCAAGGAAGTTTGGGATAAGCTTGACTCCTTGTTCCAAGGCAATGCAAGCATCCAATCATCCAAATATGATGTTGCTCTTGACAAGTCCGAGAACTTTGTCATGCTTGAAGATGAAAGTCCCGAGGAGCTATATAGAAGAGTGATCACCCTTGGCAATCAACTAAGGGACTTTGGAAAGGAGGAAATCTCCGATGAGTGGATCAAGAGGAAATTTGTCAAGGCCATAACTCCTTTTGAGAAGAATCTCTCCACTAGCATTCGAACAAGATCCGACTACAACTCCCTCAACTCCATTGGTGTCCTTAGTGATTTCATAGCCATATCCTTATCTCACAAGAGCGCGGATGATGCTCTTGCTCGCTCAAGAGGCCATGGGAAGTCTCCTAACCTTGCCTTGAAGTCTAAGGCAATGGCCAAGATAGAATAAGTGGATGATGATGATGACGATGAGGACTATGAAGACACATACAAGGGTGCTCATAAGTGTATCGCTCTTGCCATGCAAGGGTATTGGAAGAGATGGGAGGCTCACAAGGCCGATGCTCCTAGACCTCCAAGTAACAAGATCTTTAGGAAGAAAGGGGAGCTGCCAAGGACATGTTACAATTGTGGGAGTGCAAGTCACTTTGTCAAAGAGTGTCCCTTTGAGCCAAGAGAAGAGAATGAAGGGAAGCTTGTTCGCAAGGACAAGAACAAAGCTCCGCTCAACAAGAACCTCGCTAGAAGAGTCCCAAGGGATCTATATGTTCAAGAAGGCCCCACACTGGAAACATACTACTCCGGAGATGAAGGAGAAGATGAAGTCGTAGGTGTTGCCCACGTCGCCATAGCTACGACTTCCTCTTCATCGGTCTCTCTATTTGAATCCCCCAATGAGAAGGCATCAATCTGACCTACATGTCTCATGGCAAAAGCCACAGCGGTAATATCTTCCACCTCCAAGTCTATCATCACTAGCTCTCCCTCGTTATTGGATTGCGTTGAAAACATTGTTGATGATGAGGATGCTAAGAATCTAGGCTCTTGGTTATGTAGTCTTGAAGGTGAAACTAAGTAAAAGGTAAAGACTCTCTTAAGGCGACTTGATGATGCCAACTCTCTCATTGACGAGAAGGAGGAGATCATCATGACCTTGGAGAGCCATGGTGGTAACCATGAGAACCATGACAATGAACTAGTTAAGGCTCTCGAAAAAGAAAGATCCATGAGAGCATCTCTTGAAGAGAGACTATCTAGTCTACAAGATACCTATGCTATTAGTGTTTCCAAGCTTAGGAAAGATAATGAAAAATCTCTTGCCAAGCTTAGAAAAGATAACGAAAAATCTCTTGCTTTACTTAAAGTTTTTGAAGAAGAGGAGTTGAAGCTAGGAATAGCTCATGAAGTACTTGTTGAGAATCATGAAAAACTAAAAAAGGAGTTCATGTCTCTTAAAGATATTCATGACAAACTCACCAAGTCTCGGAACAACCTTCTAGCTCAACAATCTAATAAGCAAGTGATATCTTCCTCTAATAGCATTGCTATCTTGCCTACCTCTTGCACTACGACTAACATTGTAGGGAAAGAGAAAATTCTCAATGATGCCATAAGCTCCCAAGGAGTCAAGAAAGGAAAAGAAGGACTTGGTTTCGTCTCCAAGTCAAAGAAGAAATCCAAGAGTGTCACATCTCCCTCTCAAAATGTTGTCTTTGTGAAAGAGGGATAAGTGACCAAAAAGAAGGATACCAACTCCATTGTGGGTGGTGATACCTCTAGGGGAAGCATCACTCACAATGACTTTGATGGAAAATATAACCCATCTTATGTTCTTATGAAATCTAGAGATGGACATGTTTATGCTAAATATGTTGGTACTTCTTATGGTGATGATTATCATTGGACTATTTGGGTTCCCAAGACCCTTGTTACTAACAAAAGAGGACCCATTGAAGGATGGGTACCTAAATCAAGAAATTGATCTCTTGTAGGGAAACGCTTCCGGATCAAATAGATGGACAGTGGATAGTGGTGCATCCCAACATATGACCGGAAGCCATGACGCAATAAGTAATATTGATCCTCCTTTACCACATCTCAATTGCGTTACTATTGGTGACAATTCCGAACTTAAGGTATTGGGACGAGGGAAGGTAGCTATCTCAAATGATTTATCAATTGAGAATGT
This sequence comes from Alopecurus myosuroides, assembly GCA_028641055.1. Taxonomy (NCBI): domain Eukaryota; kingdom Viridiplantae; phylum Streptophyta; class Magnoliopsida; order Poales; family Poaceae; genus Alopecurus; species Alopecurus myosuroides. Next base: position 266,262,431 of record CM054062.1, read on the forward strand.
TCTCCTTGTTGAGTCCCTTGGCTATAACTTGATGTCCGTTCTTCAACTTGCAAATTGTGGCTTTACCTCGTTCTTTAATAAAGAGAGTGTGATTGTCACTTGGGAGACTTCTCTTAAAGTATCCTTTGTTGGGTTTGTCGAGAACGGCATGTATGTAGTGTACTTCTCTAAAGAAGACACGTGTGCCGCGACATGCCTAATGGCTAAAGTTGATGTGGGGTGGCTTTGGCATCGCCGACTAGCCCACACCAATATTATAATGTTACATGGCCTCCAAAGTGGCAATCACGTTCTAGGACTAACCAAAGCTAAGTTTGCTAAAGATTGTGTGTGTATCTCTTGTACCTTTGGGAAGCAACATGGAGAGCAACACCCAACCAAGACAACTATCTCCACCACAAGAATTCTCGAGCTCATTCACTTAGATCTCTTTGGTCCACTATCCTATGATAGCCTCGGAGGAAAAAAATATTGCTTGGTGATTGTGGATGACTATTCAAGATATTGTTGGGTGTATTTCTTCAAGAGGAAAAGTGAAACACAAAAGAGAGTCATCGAGTTCATCACTCTAGTGGAGCGCCACCACAATGCTACCATATTGGCCATTCAGAGTGATAATGGCTTGGAGTTCAAGAACTACACCATTGACGGTTTTCTTAGTGAAGAAGGCATTGCTCATCAATATTCCACTGCCTATACCCCTCAACAAAATGGTCTCGCGGAGAGAAAGAACCGGACTTTGATGGATGCGGCTAGAACTATGATTGCGGAGTTCTCCTCTCCCTATAACTTTTGGGCCGAAGCCGTCTCCACCGCTTGTCATGCTACCAACCGGCTATATCTTCGCAAGATCTTGAACAAGATTCCCTATGAGATTCTCATGGGCAAGAAACCGGATGTATCTTATTTCAAGGTCTTCGGTTGCAAGTGCTTCATTCGCAAGAAAGGTAAACGGTTGTCAAAATGAGACTAGATCTTATGAGGGTATCTTTGTTGGCTATGCCACAAATGCTCACGCCTATAGAGTCTACAACAAGTCCACCGGACAATTTGAAGAAGCTATAGGCGTAGTATTTGATGAGGATAACGGCTCCCAAGGGGGGCGTATAGATCATGGTGTTGTAGGAGATGCAATTCCTCCCATCGTCATAAGAAGAATGGGGATTGGTGAAATAATTCCCATTGAGGGTTACCAGATGACGGAGGGAGAAGGACTATGCCCCACTCAAGTGGAGCCATTGACTACACCCATTGATGATCAAGCTATCCAACAAGATGCACCAAGCCCTCAAGCTAATAATCAAGGCCAAGCTAATGAACAAGGCCAAGCAACTCATCTAAATCATGATCAAGATTCCATCATTGTTGAGAATGCTCAACCTAGTGGTGATTCATCACCCATTATTGATCAAGGACAAAATAAAGATGGACATGTCTCCAATGAAGAAGGTGATTCTCAATCCATATCCAAAGAATCTTTGGAGGAAATACTAGCACGAAGAGAAAAGAGAAGGCTAGAAAATCTTGAACGAGCGGGTCATACGGAGGACAAGATTCTTGGACAAGTTCGTGGAAGAGTGGTCACTAGAAGGCAATTGGCGGATTTTAGCAAGGCTCATGCTTTTGTCTCTTTCATTGAGCCCAAGAAGGTATATGAAGCTCTCGAAGATCAAGATTGGCTTGAAGCCATGCATGATGAACTCAATAACTTCGAGCGCAACACAGTGTGGAAATTAGTGCCAAGACCCAAGGATTGCAAAAATGTCATTGGCACCAAATGGGTGTTCAAGAACAAACAAGACAAAGATGGCATTGTCATTCGCAACAAGGCAAGATTGGTAGCCCAAGGTTTTTCTCAAGTCGAAGGTATTGATTTCGGTGAAACCTTTTCTCCCGTAGCTCGCCTTGAATCCATTCGCATCTTACTTGCCTATGCATCTCATCATAACTTCAAGTTACAACAAATGGATGTTAAGAGTGCTTTCCTTAATGGTCCCATTAATGAGTTAGTATATGTCAAGCAACCTCCGGTTTTCGAGCATCCCAACCACCCCGATCATGTCTATAAACTTGATAAGGCGCTCTATGGACTTAAACAAGCTCCACGTGCGTGGTATGAGCACCTTAAATAGTTTCTAGTAGATCGCGGGTTTAATGTTGGTTTAATCGATCCCACCCTCTTTACCAAGACGGTTGGAGGTGACTTGTTCATATGCCAACTCTATGTGGATGACATCATTTTTGGGTCTATTAACACTTTGTTCAATGAGGAGTTTTGCAAGCTTATGACCGATAGGTTTGAAATGTCTATGATGGGAGAGTTGGAGTTCTTCCTTGGCTTTGAAGTGAATCAATATTATGAAGGGACTTTCATCAAACAAGCCAAATACACTCAAGACATGCTCAAGAGATTTAATATGAATGATGCCAAACCTATGAAGACTCCTATGTCCACGACCACCGACTTCAAACCCGACCCCAACGGTAAAGAGGTAGATCAAAAGGTATACCGCTCCATGATTGGCTCTTTGCTCTACCTTTGTGCATCTAGACCCGATATCATGTATACCGTAGGTAAATGTGCAAGGTTTCAATCCTCCCCAAGGCAAAGTCATTTGGAAGCCGTGAAACAAATCTTTTGATATCTAGTTCATACCCCAAACTTCGGTCTTTGGTACCCCAAGGGTTCAAGCTTTCAGCTCATTGGATACTCGGATGCGGATTATGCGGGAGAGAAGACGGATAGGAAGTCCACATCCGGGGGTTGTAAATTTCTTGGCCGCTCCTTGGTATGTTGGTCTTCTAAGAAGCAAAATTGCATTGCCCTCTCCACCACCGAGGCCGAGTATATCTCCGCGGCAAGTTGTTGTGCCCAATTGCTATGGATGAGGCAAACCTTGAAGGATTATGGTATTCATTTTGACAAGGTGCCTCTTCTTTGTGACAAGAGAGTGATATCAAGATCTCCTACAACCCGGTTCTTCACTCCAAGACGAAGCACATTGAGATCCGTCATCATTTCATTCAGGATCATGTTGAGAAAGGTGATATTGATCTCTCATATGTCTCCACAACGGATCAACTTGCTGATACCTTCACGAAGGCCCTTGATGAACCAAGATTTCGAGCTTTGAGGAATGAACTAAATTTCATAGATTATTCCAACTTCACTTGAAACCTTGCATGTCTACCCTCATTATGCATGCTATTAGGTTTAGATGTAGGCATGGACATAGGGGGAGCGCTACTCAACTCATGAATATGCACTCCTCCTATTATGAGAAAAACAATTCATCATTGCATATCTAGTTAATTGTGACTTATTGTGCTTAATTGTGAGTAGTAATTTTGGACCCAAGATATATCTTCGCGGTGCCAAGTTACACACTCAAACATGGTGGCTTCGGCCACCGACCTTTGGTATGTTTTGGATCTTTCACGCGTATCATATCTCCATCTTGACAACTCGTACGGGTTCGGTTTTCTACCTTTTATGCTTCTTGCGAACCCCTCCGAGTAATGTCTCTCGTATATCAGTGACGATTTTCCAACCCAAGCCTCCTTTGCCCAAAACAATGTTTCTATCGTAATGCTCTTGTTTTTTACAATCTTGGCGCACGAAAACTTGGCTGGGCGGAGGCTCCGGTGAATCCACCGGAGGCTCCGCTGCCCCTGTCCACCGGAACACCACCGGAGGCTCCGCTGGCTCACATTTGTTCAGCGGGCCTGAAATTAGCTGTTTTGGTGGACAAGGGGCGGAGGCTCCGGTGGGATCCACCGGAGGCTCCGCTGAGGGGAGCGGAGGCTCCGGTGAAACCACCGGAGGCTCCGCCGGGGGCAGTTTTTGCGGATAAGGGCTAGGGCGTGCGGGGGTAAGTGAGATCCAATCTCATTTTCCCCCACCCGCCCTCCTTCTTACTCCTCACGAACCGCCGCCGCCACCAAGCCATTTGCCGCCGGATTAGGAAGCTCCACCGCGGGGAGACCTCCTCCTTGCCTTGGGCCACCCCGGGAACCTTCCTCTCCTTCCTTTTTCACCATGGACGATGCGGGTATGTGCTCTCTTTCTCTCTCATCTAGTGATGGATGGGATGCATAGGAGTTCATGTTCTTGCTCTCTAGATTTGTGGATTTGGAGTTTTAGGAGTGGAAGTTCTCGAGTACAAACCCTAGCAACCTAGATAATGCGTGTTAGGCTTGAATCGTTGCGGTTGTAGGGAAGATTGGTTTGCCCTAACCCTAGTTATTCAACCCTAACACCATGTGTATCTTGGTTTCTTGGATTTGTGCGTGCTTTATCAACTCGAGCATTACTCTTTCTTCATGATCTCCTTGATTTTTCCTCTTAGATGCTTCCGGTTCCAAGGGGGTCCATTACAAGAGCACCGGTCGCCGCAAGACCCCTCAAGTGGATGAGATTGAAGAGGAACTTGACAGCTCTCAAGCCAAGCGCAAGCGGTTCCCGGCCACCGAGAAGAAACTGTCCAAGAGGAACACCGCAAAGACAGCCTCCAAGATGTCCGAGGCGGTATTTTTGAAGGAAAGGCGTGAAAACCCCTATGTGATTGCACGTGAGCGCTTGATGCCACAATTACGGGGTAAGGATCAACGCTTTCACACTGTTTTCCAACGGCAAATCTATCATGAGATCTTGATGAGGAAACCAAAGGACAACGTAGCTCCTCAACACGCCATCAACTTTGGGCACATGGAGAGGAATCATCAGTATTTTGGGGAGGCTCTTGAGCTCATTGACAGGTTTGGTCTTGCTCCTATTATCAGTCTCAAACAAGACTATGATGAAGACCTAGTCTGTCAGTTTCTAGCCACCGTTCATCTCTCCAGTGAGACCGAACGCAATCTTATTTGGATGACTAAGGGGAGACAACTTGACATCACATGGAAGGATGTTGGCACTATTTTTGGTGGCTACCCGGACTTTGGTACTTTTGCTGAGGGTGAAGAGTTTGCTAATGGATGGTTCCGGGTTCCTGTCATCAACACTGTGTCACTTTCCAAGGATCAACTCACTCATCTCTATCATTGGAAGAAGTTCGCCGTTGGGTTCGTCAAGGGTCTCTACCCCACATATGATATCATGTTGCGCATCTATAGAGAGACTATCAACCCCAAGGCGGGGAATGTGGATGAGATCCAGGGTTTCTTGAAGAACCTCATGCTTCTAACTCATCAACAGCGGATGGCCGACACTCCTCGCAAGCTTGATGTGCTTGACTATATTTGGAATGAGCTGTGGCAGACCGTGATCAACCGCAAGAATGCTTGCTTTGGGCCTTTCATCATGAAGATCATCTTACACGTGTGGGATGACAAGTTTCCGGATGAACCACTTGACGATGAGAGTTGGATCCCTCACACGGAAAAGAGACTCCTCATCAAGGACCACACGGAACCAATTGACAATCCCACTCCCGCCGTTCGCAAGCACAAGGCCAAGCCTCGTATCATTGTTGATGAGGAAGAAGAATAGGCCGGTCCATCTCAACCTCCTCCCTCTAGCAATGCTTTCAAATGGATGGCAAGGGCCCTCAAGAAGGTGTTTCGTTTGAACAAGAAGATCGAGCAACATCAATGGGAAGCTCATTATCATACGGAGCTCAAGAACCGCAACAAAGCTCAAGCCTCTCGTCAACGTCTTCGTGAGGAAGGTCTCTCCATTGACTCCCCGGTTCTTCCTAGCATCACGGATTGGGACAAATGGCAAGCAAAGGACTCCAAGGGCAAGCTAATTGAGTGGTCCGAGGAAGAAGGAGACGAAGCTACTAGCTCTCACCGCCGTGCCCCCTCTCCGGACCCGGAAGCCTCGTCCGAGTGATCTTCGGGGCGTTAGCATCTTGATCTCCCTCTTTTGGTATCTTGATGCCAAAGGGGGGGAGATATATATTAGGAACGGGCATTTGCATGGGTCTCCCTCAAGCTTCTTCGATTTGCATCTTTTATTTGCTTGAGGGAGTTTGGCTTCTTATTTGGTCATTTGGAACTTCGGTTTGTTTACATTATTCCTATCTGTCGTGAACCTCGTTATATTATGCTTGTGTGAACCTCGTATCATATTATTTATGTGTTATGTGTGTTATGTGATATCGTTGTCATATTACTTTTATATATCATGCCTAGATGCTCTCAATATGAAAGGAGCATACCTTTAGGGGGAGCTCCGTTCATATTGTGTTTTTCAATCATGCAAATAGAGATGTTGTCATCAATTACCAAAAAGGGGGAGAATGAAAGATCATCGTCCGTTTTGGTAATTATATGACAACATATCTATTTTGATCTAACGTTTGTTCGATAAATGAAAATGCCCAGGTTAATTTAGGTTCACTAACTATTTGGGGCAAGCGTTCGTTTTATATGAAAAGAGCAAGGAGAAAGAAATCCAGGAAGGTATTTTGCACAGGAGCGGAGGCTCCGGTGAATCCACCGGAGGCTCCGCCCAGGATCCGGTGGGGGTCCGGTGTGGGCTCCGCCCAAACCCCTTTCTGGAGCGCACAAGCGGAGGCTCGAGCGGAACGTCCGGTGGAGCTTCGGTAGGGCGGAACCTCCTCCATTCCCACCGGAGGCTCCGCCTCCTCCAAAACTTGGCCTATGCACACGAGGGGGTCCGGTGCGCCTCCGGTGGAGGCTCTGCCTAAACGTTGTTCTGTTGGGCAAGAGCGGAGGCTCCATGTAGCGCCCTACCTTTTAATAAAGATAGAACACCTGTGTAACCTGCTATTCCCGGGATCTCTGATAGCATACACATGACAAAATGAAATATTCATTGCAATAACATCATTCTACATCGTTGATCTAGTGGATAAGAAATAAAATAGCCTTACAATTGGCATAGTCATCATGGACTAGCCCAATAACAGGGTTTCAAAGCAAACACAGCGGAAAAAAAATACATCAATGAGCCTTCTTCATCTTCATGCGCCACAGGCAGAACATGTTGGCGATAGACTCGAGATCCTAAACGAAATCCTCAATCGTCTTCAAATCCATCTGCACGTTGGAATATGCAGCCCCCACGAGGGAGGAAGTCAGTACAAACAATGTACTGGCAAGTGACACTCGTATGGTGGCAGTTTTGAGGAATAACTAGCTACATGATATTTGGCTGCTGGAGTCTGGGCTATCTGCATAAAGCCAATTTTGTCCTATATTTGATAAATCATTTTAATAAAAATGAAAACTTCTGTACAACCATCATGGCTAAATCCACCATGAAGGTTGACAGTTCATCATGGCTAAATCCACCATGAAGTTTGAAAATCGTCATGGCTAAATCCACTATGGAGTTTGAAAATCGTCATGGCTAAATCCACCATGAAGTTTGATAAATCATCATGGCTAAATCCACCATGAGGGTTCGATTGTGGCATCATGGCTAAATCCACCATGTGCCCTAAAAGGGGTTTCTACCATGTTTTATATCATTCAGAAAAGATGAGGAGATCCTTCGGCACCAACTCTGTCTAGCTGCTCAACTGGCCCATAACCGGGGACACGGCTAAGATCTTAGTTTTTGAAGTCCGCAGAGGTTGTGCACTTTCACCTTGAGACTCATTTTCCCCGAGAGAAAAATGAGACAAGATCTTTGGGAAGAGGGATTCAACCATACCAGCATGACTCGACGCTCCTAAAATTCTACCACCCAATGTCATACAACAGGATGAACCCCCACAACTTACTTAATCTTGGCAGAGCCCATATTACCTCAAGGTTGCACTAGAAGCTAACTACACAGTGAAGACCTAAAAATCTCTTTAATCCTGGGTGGCGGTCCACAAGTGTACTCTCGGGTGATAACCCCCACATCCATCGTTAAACCACCATGAACATGGTCCTGAGTAGCCACTCAACATAATCCAAGCAAGGTTCAGTCCACCCAGGTGTTTCATCGGGTTGTTAATTTTCATTTTTTAAAACATCACAACCCAACATGTATCATCAATAGTTGTGATAATATTATGGCATAGCTAAACTAGTATCTCGTAGAGGTTTCAGGCTGGCTACACACTACTAGGTATTTCTAAGCATAGCATATACTTTGGAAAATAAATAAAATCACCTATGATGCATACTACTGAAAACTCTAATGCAATAAAAAGTGGGACATGAGAATCACTTTCCTTGTGGAAGTTGTTATAGAAACACTCTCTTCACAATTTGAACGTTGCTCTCCGTACAATCTAAATAACACAAATAAATAACAATAAACAAGCAATTCACCAACAAACAAACAAATACAACAAAATATACAATACAGAAGCATAACAAGTTTTTCATCTTATTTGGTGTTAACATGGACAAGGTTTTGACACATAATTCAATATGAAAAAAAAGAATTATGATGATATGGTTATTGTTTGGTCTTGTATGGACAAGTTCAAGGTTTATCACAATAATTCAATTTACAAAAAGAATTATGGTAAAAGGATTCGGGCCTAGCTACTAGGTATGGGTTGGTAAAGGAATATCACTTCACCCAATATACAAAATACGTGGATGTGATAAGGTTTAGGTCTCAAGGGTTTTAGAAATCAAACCATGACAAACATGATTTATTTCATGGCTTTGGTTTAGTAGGGTTGAAGCAATTTACAATATGGCTTGTAAATTTACAAAAGGCATTGGGCTAGGGGTTTCTGTTCCAAAAGTTAATTTCCATAAGTTCAACATGACATGGGTGTTGGTTTTGATCAAACTGATCATACCACAATTTTCCTAAAAAGGAGTTTCATCAAACAATAGTTAAAGTATAATGATTGATTACAATGGGTGGTTTACATGGCAAAGGTTACATGGAATGGGTTATCTGGTCACAAATGGTTTTGGTACTGGTTCCTCTGGTCTAAGGTTACTAAATGGAACAATTTTCCAGAAGAAAACTAGTTAAAATCATTTATAGAATTAAAACTAGGTGCAAACTACTCAAATGATCATTTAAATTCTGAACTCCATTTTAATTGGTTCAAATATTATTTTGGGACATATGTTATGAAATTAAACATTCTAAGGATTCGAAAAATATTTTATTTACAATTTTTTGGATTTGTAGAATTTGAATTATGCCAAAATTCATCAAACAAACATATTTAAATTTGAACCAATTAAAGTTTGTAAAATTTAAATTTGGACAGTGCCAAAAGTTTCTACATGTTCAAGGGATTTCAAAAAGTCCAAGTTTATCAAATTTGGCCAAGTGGTTAAAAAGTTATGAACATTACAAGTTACAGGGTCTTTTCTGCAAATCTGCATTTGATTTTCTATTCGGAATAAAACAGGAAAAATATCTAGGCCACGCTGCAGCTCCTGATTGGTTGGGATTGCTGACTGGGTGCTTGCGTGGCGTGCTGACTGAGTTGTGCTGACTGTGCAAAATTCATTAAATCCCGAGCGTTGGATCTAGATCCAGTGGTTGCTTACCCCTTCGATCTAGTGGATCTAATCTGGGCCATACAAAAAGGATCAAACGGACGGAGTGGACAGGAGCTCACCTCGCCGGCGTAGCTGCCGGAAGTGGCCGGGACGGTGGCGCTTGGCTCGGAAAAATCGCCGGCGATGGCTCTACGGTGATTCCCTGGTTCAATGGAGGGGACCATGGGGTGCGGGAAACCACGGAGAGCTCGATGACGTGGTCTGCACCCTCGGTGACGACCTGTAGCATCCCAACTTTTAATAAAGATGGAATACCTGTGTTATTGTGCTAGTCCCTGGATCAATTGCTAGCACCACAGTACAAAATGAAATATCATGCAAATGCATCAAATTCTATTACATCGCATGATCCAGTCTTTACAAAATAGGATTACAACTTGCATAGTCTTAGAAGACTAGCAGAAAACAAAGAAATACAGCGGAAAACATAGTACAACATTGAGCCCATCTTCTTCATGTGCCACAGGCAAAACATGTTGGCGATAGTCTCGAGATCCTAAACGAAATCCTCACTCGTCTTGAGAAAATATCTGCAATATGGAATATGCAGCCACAAGGGAGTCAATACAATTTAATGTATTGGCAAGTAACACTATGGTGGATATAAATGGCAAGACTAATACTTCATGCTTATTTGGCTGGGTGGAGTTTTGGCTAAGTTTGCATAAAGCCAGTTTTCTCCTATCACTTTTGTAAAACAAACTTTTCTTTTCAAAAGGGTGGCAACATTGGATTAAGATCCAAGCACCACAATACTGTTCACTTGGTCAAATTTTATTTATTGAAATTGGTGATGAGATTCTTCCGTCAATCCTTGTCCAGCTGCTCATAGTTGTCCATAACCGGGGACACGGCTAAGATCTTAGTTTGTTGACTCTGCAGAGCTTGCGCACTTTCACCCTTTGTCTTCAATTAGCCCAAACATCCTATACACCCGGAGTGCATCATGGAAAGGAGAGAATTGAGATGAGATCTTTCAGAAGAAGAAGTCCAAACCCACCGGCAAGACCGTTCCACCTATAATTTTGCTACATCTGCTAGTCAAGCCTGGGCTGAACTCTCACAACTTAGTTGATCAAGACAGAGCCCATATGTCAAAAGGATGCACGGGAAGATACTAGATTTAGAGGGACATAGTAATCTCTTTGTTCCTGGGTGGCCATCCGCAAGTGACAACCTCAAGTGGAATAACCCTTAGACAAGGGCCCTGAGGCAACACTCAACATAAACTAGTCTTACCACTTCCACCCAGGTGGTTCATTCATTAGTTATACTTAGGATTTTTCCTCAACATCTAGTAAAACAATTTGCAATATTGCATAGCATCTACTAAGTTCTAAGGCTATCAAAATAACAAGGGTAAAAGAGAAGGCTACACACTACTAGGATAATAGCATAGCATAATATAACTTATTAAAATTTCCTATCATGCATACTACTCAAAATCAACTAATGCATATAGAAAATAATGGGTAGTTGATGGTGTGTTACTTGCCTTGTTGAAGTTGGTGAATATATCACACTCTCTTCACAAAAGATCGTTGCTCTCCGTACAATCTATTCATTGAAAACACAATAACAAAATAAACAAGCATCCTAGCAAACAAACATACAAGTGTAGAAAAACAACTAACATATCAAAAGGGGCTTAACCAAGTTGGTTAGGACAAGGTTTGGATTCAAAAGATTCATTCTCTAATGGTCTCATACTTGTTAAGGAAATTCCAATGGTTTACTTGGGAAGGTCTAGGTTGAGTTATGTATAAAACTAACTTTATTATAACCATACTTGTCGAGGAAGTTCCAAGAGTTCACTTAGAATAAACATATTACTTCTTCAACTAAAGTAATACATGCAAACACTTGGTCATATTCACCTTCAAAAATATTTGAGTGACTATGTTAGTATTTTCCATTGTGGTTAGGAGTTCTACTAACTTCCTCATCAAAGGGAAAATATTACTAAGTCTTGGATTTTCCATTTGGGTCAATGGTTGGACAAAAATAACTTGTTATTCTTCAAGTTGTATGGATTGCTTCTAGACCTCATGTGATTGCCTTCTTGAATATCATCATCATGCCATCTAAGTTATTTCCTTCCTTGGTGTGGTGCTTCTCTTGGTCTTGATAGTCTTCATGGTTTTCACTTCACTAATTGGTTTGGGTATGGGATGGGCACATATACCACTAAGTCAACTTGGAAAGAAAAATAAGAAGAAAGATAGAAAGAGAGAGGGAGATATTTTCTTCTGGATTTCTTCACACTTGTACTTCCTTGAGTTGCTTCTAGTGGTGGAGTCTTTTCTTCAAAATTTCTTCATTGATCCTCCTTGTAGCTCTTCATGTTTCCACCAAGTTGAAAGTGAAGAACCTTCTATTTCTTGAGTCTTGTTTTCCATTTGCTAACTTGATGGATTCTTGAAGCAAGAATAGGGGGATGGGAGGATATAGAAAAATAAAGTTAACTACTTGGTACTATATGTGATTGACACATTCTAACGACTTGGCTTGGCTCCAAATAGACATAACATCAAGGAATAACAGTTGAAAACAATTTCTAAGACATGGTGAAAATGGATGTATCTTTGTTGGGTTTTTGGTCAAAACACATGGTCATGGTCCAAGGGTGTCCAAAATGGTTGGGCATAATGTCTATGGTTCAAGGTTACCAAATGGAGCAATTTTGCAAAAGGAACTATATTGAAAATATTTATAGAAATTAATCTATGTCAAAAATACTCAAATAGACAACTTAATTCTAAATTCAATTTTAATTTGTTCAAATATTATTTTGGGACAGAGGATATGAAAGTACACATTCTAAGGTTTCCAAATATATTTTATTTGCAATTTTTGGATTTGTAGAATTTGAATTATGCTAAAATTCATCAAACAAGCATATTAGAATTTGAACCAATTTAAGTTTGTAAAATTTGAATTTTAACAGTGCTAAAAGATTCTACATGTTGTGCTGATTTCAAAAAGTCCAAGTTTGCTAAATTTGGCCTTATGGTTAAAAAGATATGATGTTTCTAAGTTCTAGGGGCTAAACTGCAAAATGGACCTTCTATTTTTATTCGGAAGTAAAATCCAAAGATACATGGGCTCAAAGTTTCTTATCTGTCGCGCAGCGCGACAGACAGGGACTGAGCCTGGGCCGGCCAAGTGTTGCGTCGAGCGAAACATATATACTAAACGCTCATATTACTTGGCACCTCCTGATTGGCCCGTACCTGTTCAGATAAGTGGTCTAATCGGAGCCATTGGTTGAGATCCGACGGAGGGGGATAGCTAGGGTTACCTGCCGGTGCTCAGGTGGCCGGAGTGGTTGCCGGAAATGGCCTCGCGGCGGCGGGGTATGGAGCCGAAAATGGTGGCGGCGCTGGGGAGGGTTCCCGGACACGAGGATTCCACAGGGAGGTGCGGCATGACGTCGGGAATACGATGGAGCAGACGGCGTCCTTCCACTTTGCTTCCATCGGTGGCGCCATGGAGATCCTGGGACGGATGGAGAACTGAACTCCGGTGAGCTCGAATTCCTGCTATGCTGCGCAAAATAAATTCGAGAAGACGTCTTAGAGGATGCGTGCGGTTAAAGGAATAATACGGATGCAAAAAATCACGCGGAGGTGGCCTCGGTGCCGCCGAAATAGAGGAAAAATGGCGGCGACAATGCTCCACTCCGGTGAGCAATTTCTTGAGTGTGGCCGCACGATTCTTCTAGGGAGGAGAGGGGAAAGATAGAGGGCGCAGGGGGCTATAACGGGAGACGTTCATGGTAGGATTTGATGGCCATGAGTGCATGCAATCAAGGCGCGAAATCTCGGGCTGAAACGGCCATGGCAGTTTCTGTGTCTTGAAGACGATGATGATGTCATCGCTGACATTAGCAATTTATTTTTTTCCTGTTTTCTTATTTATTTTATATCTTCTGTTTAATTAATCCAATTAACATGAAACAAAATTCTAAATTCATATTATTTCAAATACTTTCTAACAGTACCACTGTTGTGGGGTTTTCATCATTTTTGAATTTTTCAAAATACAAATTCAAATGAATTCATAATTGCCTTAATATTCCAATTAAATGAGAAATAATAATAAAATAGGGAAATGGGTTTGGGAAATTTTCAGAGACTATAATATGGTTAATTATTATTTTCCAAAACCATTTCAACTTGTTTTCATGATTTTATAATTTTTAAATAAGATGAAAACATCATAGCCACTTAATAGAATTTTTTCCTTATTTATTTGACTTGGGGTTTAATAAAAATAATGTGGTTTTCTCAAATTAAGATGTTGTTTTCCCAATTGAAAACATTATTTTTCAAAGTTACTTTACTTGTTTTCATAATTTATGTGACACTTTATAGATATAGATTGATAAAATCTTTGAATGGCAAAAAGAAACATTTTATTCATATGGAATAATTTTGGAGACAAGGAGAAATTTTTAGAGATGATAATTTTATGGTTTTTATTTATCATATACATTTTCATAGTTATAAATGGGTTGAAAACATATTTGTTAGGAGGTTTGCTCAGAATAAGTATTTTTCTTTAAGGTAAAAAAATTTATTTTGAAAGGGGCTTTAGGGTTTATGGGATAGATGTATAATGGATTCTTAATTTCCAATTACATATTGTTTTTCTTTTGTTTCTTGCATTTCATTTGGTTTTGGTGACTTGCTTTGTATGAAAACAAAAGTTTCAAATTTTTGTGATTTTTGCATTTTCCAAAAATCTGGGATGTTACAGACTACCACCCTTAAAAGAAATCTCGTCCCGAGATTTGGGAAGACTAGAAAGAAAGATTGGTCTAGGTAACTGGGTTCCTGAACAACTTGGTGGGCTACCACCCTTAAAAGGAATTTTTGCGGGTAGTCTACTTTCATTAGACTGGAGTGTAGATGGATTCCACATTGGCTTGAGTAGAACTTTCTTTCGCGGCAGAGCTGTAGACCAACATAGGTATATTGAACTACCTTTGACATTGAGGGGTCACTCTTTGGGTCAAACAAAGGACCAAGTTGGAAGGATTTCACAACATCTCGTTTTATTAAAATGGAAACACATCTCTCAAGCATTCATTGTATTTTATTACATTGGAAATTTCTTAAGGGAACATTTGTTTTCTAAAGTAAAACTTTGCATAAGGCTCAATCTTGGACACATACTTCTCGATGCTCAACATGTCTTCATGAAGTATTGGCCTCCTTATAATTTCATGCTTCTCAAACTATCCTAACTTTGGGTTTTGGTGTTATGTTCCTCCTTTCTGGGCATTTGCTTGAATAATGCCCCATGTTTTTGCACTTATAACACTGTATATGGCTAGGGTCCTTCCTTTTAAGGCAATCATCTGTGAAGTGTCCAGTCTCTCTACAGCGATGGCAAAATACCATAGACATGTCTCTTTCCCCTTTGATTGGTATGGTTTTGGCCATCATATCTTCATACTGTTGTCCAGTATACTCAACTATATTGGCAGATAGTCTGGGTTGCTTGTTGGGACAATTCCTAGATAAATGTCCATCTTCTTCACAAGAATAACAATTCTTGGTGGTGTGTTTGGATGAACATGGTTGTGGTGTGGTCTTGGCTCCAGTATTCATCTTGACATGGTCCATCTGAAAAGTATCCAGCTTGCGTTTTCCCTTCACTTCTGGTTTTCCTAAGTTCTCTTGGATTGCACTAAGCATTTCCATTTTGGCTTGTTGTCCAACTTGTTGTACCATGGGGTAAAGTGGACATTGTGTTGGAACATGTGTTGTTCCTTCACACAGAAAACAAGTAACTTGAGTGAAGTATCCTTCAGTTGAGTTGTTTGCATCACCATGGGGCCACTCATCAGGACAATCTTTAGAATAGTGTCCTATCTCTCCACAAGATTTGCAGGCTTTGGGTGTTGAAAACATTTCTTCTTCTGTCTCCTGGTTATCTCTAGCTACCAAGGGTTGATGGTTTCCACTATTGGTCATGTTTTGGGACATCATGTGCACTATCTGGGATTGGGTATCTAACACTTGTTGCATTCCTGGTGTTAAATCCATATTGGGGTTGCTTGCTTGGTTCTGGGTCATCAATTGTATCAGCTGAGTTTGAGCTTCCAGTAGCATCTGCATTGCTATTGAGTTCTCAGGGTTGTTGGCATTCTGGCTAGACATCTGTTTTGAGGTTTTAGGGAAGATGAGTAGAGGTTAGAAAGGATCTAAGAAGGTTCCTATCCAAACACAGCAGATCAAGGAAACTCATCTTACAAACAACACATAACAAACACAAAGCAACACATTCATCACACCAAACAACATAGTTTTTGAAAACAAACTAATATTGTCATACCACACTCATTGGTATGATCAATACACTAATCGTCTTTTCGTGTCTCACAACTTTATTACATCTCATGGTGGTCTAATATTTAAGGCAGGGTAACAACTTTCTTGCTTTATTCCTCATGAGAGGTCTTCAATACTCAGTCTTCACGATGATCTCCGCGTTCTTGTACATTGTAATCTCTTTTTCAAGAGTGTTGATCTCTTCTTCGGCTTCCTTGAGACCCTTCTTAGTGTTGTGAAGTATCCACTTGAGTCTCTGTGTAAGTTCTTTAATAGCACTCCATGCAGCACTTCTTGCTGAATCGAGGAATGAAAAATGCATTACCCTGTTGGTGAACATGCAATTTCCTCCCATCTTGTGGTCGTACTCCTTGTTTCTGTACAGATGAATCTGCACCCACCAATATTCGAAACCATCCTCCTCATCTATGTAGGGAAAACCCCAATAGACTGCTGGTCCTTCAAATCCCATGATTAATATGAGATCCTTCAGTGCTCTTGGGAACTCAGTGTCACACTCCAAGGTCATGGTCATCATTGGTACTTTCTTGAGTGATTGGATGATGCTGGCCATCTACAGATAAGAGTAGTCACTAGAAATGTATCATGGGAAGGAGGACGAGGAGAAATGAAGTTATAAAAGATTTCTTTGAGGAGTAGTTGTAAGAAAGTAAAATTTTATTCCTATGGATTTTCCTATTCTAATCCAAACCTAGGGTCTCAAATCCTACAGGCAACACAATGCTCTGATACCATTTTGTAGCATCCCAACTTTTAGTAAAGATGGAATACCTGTGTTATTGTGCTAGTCCCTGGATCAATTGCTAGCACCACAGTACAAAATGAAATATCATGCAAATGCATCAAATTCTATTACATCGCATGATCCAGTCTTTACAAAATAGGATTACAACTTGCATAGTCTTAGAAGACTAGCAGAAAACAAAGAAATACAGCGGAAAACATAGTACAACATTGAGCCCATCTTCTTCATGTGCCACAGGCAAAACATGTTGGCGATAGTCTCGAGATCCTTAACGAAATCCTCACTCGTCTTGAGAAAATATCTGCAATATGGAATATGCAGCCACAAGGGAGTCAATACAATTTAATGTATTGGCAAGTAACACTATGGTGGATATAAATGGCAAGACTAATACTTCATGCTTATTTGGCTGGGTGGAGTTTTGGCTAAGTTTGCATAAAGCCAGTTTTCTCCTACCACTTTTGTAAAACAAACTTTTCTTTTCAAAAGGGTGGCAACATTGGATTAAGATCCAAGCACCACAATATTGTTCACTTGGTCAAATTTTATTTATTGAAATTGGTGATGAGATTCTTCCGTCAATCCTTGTCCAGCTGCTCATAGTTGTCCATAACCGGGGACACGGCTAAGATCTTAGTTTGTTGACTCTGCAGAGCTTGTGCACTTTCACCCTTTGTCTTCAATTAGACCAAACATCCTATACACCCGGAGTGCATCATGGAAAGGAGAGAATTGAGACGAGATCTTTCAGAAGAAGAAGTCCAAACCCACCGGCAAGACCGTTCCACCTATAATTTTGCTACATCTGCTAGTCAAGCCTGGGCTGAACTCTCACAACTTAGTTGATCAAGACAGAGCCCATATGTCAAAATGCTGCACGGGAAGCTACTAGATTTAGAGGGACATAGTAATCTCTTTGTTCCTGGGTGGCCATCCGCAAGTGACAACCTCAAGTGGAATAACCCTTAGACAAGGGCCCTGAGGCAACACTCAACATAAACTAGTCTTACCACTTCCACCCAGGTGGTTCATTCATTAGTTATACTTAGAATTTTTCCTCAACATCTAGTAAAACAATTTGCAATATTGCATAGCATCTACTAAGTTCTAAGGCTATCAAAATAACAAGGGTAAAAGAGAAGGCTACACACTACTAGGATAATAGCATAGCATAATATAACTTATTAAAATTTCCTATCATGCATACTACTCAAAATCAACTAATGCATATAGAAAATAATGGGTAGTTGATGGTGTGTTACTTGCCTTGTTGAAGTTGGTGAAGATATCACACTCTCTTCACAAAAGATCGTTGCTCTCCGTACAATCTATTCATTGAAAACACAATAACAAAATAAACAAGCATCCTAAGAAACAAACATACAAGTGTAGAAAAACAACTAACATATCAAAAGGGGCTTAACCAAGTTGGTTAGGACAAGGTTTGGATTCGAAAGATTCATTCTCTAATGGTCTCATACTTGTTAAGGAAATTCCAATGGTTTACTTGGGAAGGGCTAGGTTGAGTTATGTATAAAACTAACTTTATTATAACCATACTTGTCGAGGAAGTTCCAAGAGTTCACTTAGAATAAACATATTACTTCTTCAACTAAAGTAATACATGCAAACACTTGGTCCTATTCACCTTCAAAAATATTTGAGTGACTATGTTAGTATTTTCCATTGTGGTTAGGGTAGGTCTACTAACTTCCTCATCAAAGGGAAAATATTACTAAGTCTTGGATTTTCCATTTGGGTCAATGGTTGGACAAAAATAACTTGTTATTCTTCAACTTGTATGGATTGCTTCTAGACCTCATGTGATTGCCTTCTTGAAGATCATCATCATGCCATCGAAGTTGTTTCCTTCCTTGGTGTGGTGCTTCTCTTGGTCTTGATAGTCTTCATGGTCTTCACTTCACTAATTGGTTTGGGTATGGGATGGGCACATATACCACTAAGTCAATTTGGAAAGAAAAATAAGAAGAAAGATAGAAAGAGAGAGGGAGATGTTTTCTTCTGGATTTCTTCACACTTGTACTTCCTTGAGTTGCTTCTAGTGGTGGAGTCTTTTCTTCAAAATTTCGTCATTGATCCTCCTTGTAGCTCTTCATGTTTCCACCAAGTTGAAAGTGAAGAACCTTCTATTTCTTGAGTCTTGTTTTCCATTTGCTAACTTGATGGATTCTTGAAGCAAGAATAGGGGGATGGGAGGAGATAGAAAACTAAAGTTAACTACTTGGTACTATATGTGATTGACACATTCTAACGACTTGGCTTGGCTCCAAATAGGCATAACATCAAGGAATAACAGTTGAAAACAATTTCTAAGACATGGTGAAAATGGATGTATCTTTGTTGGGTTTTTGGTCAAAACACATGGTCATGGTCCAAGGGTGTCCAAAATGGTTGGGCATAATGTCTATGGTTCAAGGTTACCAAATGGAGCAATTTTGCAAAAGGAACTATATTGAAAATATTTATAGAAATTAATCTATGTCAAAAATACTCAAATAGACAACTTAATTCTAAATTCAATTTTAATTTGTTCAAATATTATTTTGGGACAGAGGATATGAAAGTACACATTCTAAGGTTTCCAAATATATTTTATTTGCAATTTTTGGATTGTAGAATTTGAATTATGCTAAAATTCATCAAACAAGCATATTAGAATTTGAACCAATTTAAGTTTGTAAAATTTGAATTTTAACAGTGCTAAAAAATTCTACATGTTGTGCTGATTTCAAAAAGTCCAAGTTTGCTAAATTTGGCCTTATGGTTAAAAAGATATGATGTTTCTAAGTTATAGGGGCTAAAATGCAAAATGGACCTTCTATTTTTATTCGGAAGTAAAATCCAGAGATATATGGGCTCAAAGTTTCTTATCTGTCGCGCAGCACGACAGACAGGGACTGGGCCTGGGCCGGCTAAGTGTTGCGTCGAGCGAAACATATATACTAAACGCTCAGATTACTTGGCACCTCCTGATTGGCCCGTACCTGTTCAGATAAGTGGTCTAATCGGAGCCATTGGTTGAGATCCGACGGAGGGGGATAGCTAGGGTTACCTGCCGGTGCTCAGGTGGCCGGAGTGGTTGCCGGAAATGGCCTCGCGGCGGCGGGGTGTGGAGCCGAAAATGGTGGCGGCGCTGGGGAGGGTTCCCGGACACGAGGATTCCACAGGGAGGTGCGGCATGACGTCGGGAATACGATGGAGCAGACGGCGTCCTTCCACTGTGCTTCCATCGGTGGCGCCATGGAGATCCTGGGACGGATGGAGAACTAAACTCCGGTGAGCTCGAATTCCGGCTATGCTGCGCAAAATAAATTCGAGAAGACGTCTTAGAGGATGCGTGCGGTTAAAGGAATAATACGGATGCAAAAAATCACGCGGAGGTGACCTCGGTGCCGCCGGAATAGAGGAAAAATGGCGGCGACAATGCTCCACTCCGGTGAGCAATTTCTTGAGTGTGGCCGCACGATTCTTCTAGGGAGGAGAGGGGAAAGATAGAGGGCGCAGGGGGCTATAACGGGAGACGTTCATGGTAGGATTTTATGGCCATGAGTGCACGCAATCAAGGCGCGAAATCTCGGGCTGAAACGGCCATGGCAGTTTCTGTGTCTTGAAGACGATGATGATGTCATCGCTGACATCAACAATTTATTTTTTTCCTGTTTTCTTATTTATTTTATATCTTCTGTTTAATTAATCCAATTAACATGAAACAAAATTCTAAATTCATATTATTTCAAATACTTTCTAACATACCACTTTTGTGGGATTTTCATCATTTATGAATTTTTCAAAATACAAACTCAAATGAATTCATAATTGCCTTAATATTCCAATTAAATGAGAAATAATAATAAAATAGGGAAATGGGTTTGGGAAATTTTCAGAGACTATAATATGGTTAATTATTATTTTCCAAAACCATTTCAACTTGTTTTCATGATTTTATAATTTTTAAATAAGAAGAAAACATCATAGCCACTTAATAGAAATTTTTCATTATTTATTTGACTTGGGGTTTAATAAAAATAATGTGGTTTTCTCAAATTAAGATGTTGTTTTCCCAATTGAAAACATTATTTTTCAAAGTTACTTTACTTGTTTTCATAATTTATGTGACACTTTATAGATATAGATTGATAAAATCTTTGAATGGCAAAAAGAAACATTTTATTCATATGGAATAATTTTGGAGACAAGGAGAAATTTTTAGAGATGATAATTTTATGGTTTTTATTTATCATATACATTTTCATAGTTATAAATGGGTTGAAAACATATTTGTTAGGAGGTTTGCTCAGAATAAGTATTTTTCTTTAAGGTAGAAACATTTATTTTAAAGGGGGCTTTAGGGTTTATGGGATAGATGTATAATGGATTCTTAATTTCCAATTACATATTGTTTTTCTTTTGTTTCTTGCATTTCATTTGGTTTTGGTGACTTGCTTTGTATGAAAACAAAAAGTTTCAAATTTTTGTGATTTTTGCATTTTCCAAAAATCAGGGATGTTACACGGCCTCTATGCATGGCGGCAAGCAAACGGGGCCGGCGCAACTCCGATGACGCTCGGGAGAGGATGGCGCCGGGGTTCCACTGTGCGAAAAACCAAACTGAAGGCACGTGGAGGTGCGCATTGGTACAGGGGATCGAGTGATGGTGGTCTTGGGCGCAAAGGGTGGCTCGCCGTGCCGGATTCAATGACGAACGGCGTCGGGAATCAAAATTCCGGCGAGAGATATAGGTGGAATCGGGACACGAATTGAAGGGAAAGGAGAGGGGAAACAGAGAGGAGGGAGTGGGCGTTATCGGGGTCTGTTTATCGGGGGAGGGGGAGCCTAGTTGGAGGAGATCGTGCGGCCGTTTTGACGAGATCGTGGGCGCGGTTGGAGGTGGACGACTGCTGACGTTAGGCGCATGTCAGCACGCGGGGCCGTCTGTCTACGAGAGAGGTGGTGAGGGAGGCGGGCCGGTCTGCGGGCTGCTTTGCTGGGTTTTGCTGCGCGCAGGCGAGAGATAAAAAGGGGAAGGAGTGGGCTCGGCCCGACTGCTGTGCTGGCTCGCCTTTCTTCTTTTTTTTGTTTTTTTCCTGATTTCTTAATTAAATCATATCTTTTATTTGGAAACTCCAAATGGCCTCAAACCAAAATTCTATAGCTTTACAAAATCTTTCTCTTTCACATGAAAACAAATATGTGTTGTTTTAAAAATAATAAAAAAATATATTTTAAAATAGAAATCAATTAATTAAATATTTGATCAAATAAAATCAGAGGTTTGACAAATGAAAAATTGTTTTCTTTAAGCAAATGTCCATTCTAAAACAAGAAGTGATTTATGGAAAACATTTTATGTTCTTAGGGTTTGCAATTAGAAAAATAAGATAGTTTCTTTGCATAATTGTCTATTTTGAGGACTTAGTGTTTTTTAGAAAACAGAGACACTTGGATTTTAGTTCCAATAACATTGGAATAACACATAGTATTTCCTTTGTGTTGGAGTTTTGTTTCTTTTTGGGTGGTTTGCATTAGTAGAAAACAAAAGTTTTAAATTTTTGTGATTTTTTTATTTCTCCAAAATCAGGGATGTTACACTCCACCGGAGCCTCCGGTGGCCTCGCCTGGCCCCAGGGCAAATGGGATCTGGTGCACCTCTGGTGGGGGCTCCGCCAGAACCTGTTTCTGTTGCGCAGGTGCGGAGGTTCCACCGGAGCCTCTGGTGGGCGGAACCTCCGCTGCTCCCACCGGAGCCTCCGCCCCGTGGCCTAGCAAACGTGTGCAAGTGCGCTGCGCCACTACGCAAGTGAATGAAGCCCACCGGAGCCTCCGGTGCTCCTGGACTGCAACGGCCATTAAATGAAAGGGGGGTATAAATACCCCTTCCCCTACCTCTTAAATGCTAAGCTTTCCCCCATTCTCTCTCCAAGCCATTAATGAAAGCTTCATCCGCCTAGATCTCCCACTCCGTCCACCCAATCACTCCCATACTTGGTGGAGAGCTAGAGGAGGCCTAGATCAACACTTCCACCAAAGGGATCTCAAATCCATCCACCACAACCTAGTAGATCTAGAATCCTACTTGAGGCTTAGAAACCTTAGTAGATCTTGTGCTTGTAGCTTCCACCTTGTTGCAAGAAGCTACGGATTTCTTGAGAGCCTCCATCCATCTTGTGGAGTGACCTCGAGCCCTTGTAAAGGTTTGGTCAACGCCTTCAAGTCGACCTCATAGTGGAAACGAGAATCTCCCTCACCGGAGAAGCTCAAGGAGAACAAGGTGTGCACAACCGTGCTATTGAGGAGCGCCTAGGTGGCTCCCCGCCTCTCCAACGTAGACGTACTTCTCTTTGAGAAGGAACTACGGGAATCATATCCTTGTCTCCTTGTTTACACTTGTTGTTTGCTTTACTACCTTACGCTTTACTTCCGTTGCGCATATTATCTTGTTCACATAGGTTGCTCACCTAGATGCACATCTAGAGAACATTATCTTATCTCGCTTAGCCTCACTAAAAGGAAAAGAAAAGAAAAATTGGTAGTCAACCTATTCACCCCCCCTCTAGTTGACCATAGTGCACTTTCAACCGCCAGGCACGAAAAGGGTCAAAACGGCTAGTTTTGGGATGGGGCTATAAATACCCCATCCCCTTCTTCCCCAAGTGGTTGCTCGTCCTAGCATTTAAGTCAAGCATTTATTGAGCCTCCAAAAGCTAGATCTCTCCCAATCCCTCCACCCAAACTCATTGATACTTGGAGGATTGAAGGAGAAGACCCGGATCTACATCTTCACCGACTCGTTCTTCATTTCCCCCTCTCTAGATAGAGAGATCTAGCCCAGGGTTTCCTATTGTGGAGAACCTAGGAATCTTGTTACTTGTTGGTGATTCAAGAAGAGTTGGGAGCCCCCAATTTGTTTGTGGGTGTGTGCCCCAAGTTGTTTGTAAAGGACTCGATCCCCGCCTCAAAGGGGTTCAATAGTGGAAGGTGAACTAGGCCTTTGTGACGGAGTTCATCGGGGAATAGGGTGAGGCCTTAGTGGCGTTGAGTAGGCCTTCGTGGCGAGCTCACACCCCTCCAACGAGACGTACTCCCCTAACAAGGAGGAACTCGGGAATACATCGTGTCTCCGTGTGCTTCACTTTGGTTACCTCGTTCCCTCACTCCCTTTACTTATCGCTTGCATTGTGTTTATCGTTATCCTTGTCATATAGGTAGATTAACCATAGCCGTATTATCTAGAGAATTTACCTTTGTGTCAAGCCTAAATCAAAAGAAAAATTAAAATTGGTCGTAGCACCTATTCACCCCCCTCTAGGTGCCCATACTTTAATTTCAAACTCTTTGACATTTATCGCAAGATAAAATAAATTTACGTGCATCTTTAAAGAGAGTTGGCCAATAGAAACCTGATTGTAGAACCTTTTGTGCAGTTCTATCTCGAGCGTGATGTCCTCCATAAGCACTACCATGGCACTTCTTCAATATTTCATGATGTTCATGATCTGGAACACATCTTCTCATAATACCATGTACTCCTTCTTTATATAAATGTGGGTCATCCCAAAAATAATGCCTCAAATCATAGAAGAATTTTCTTCTTTGTTGAGCTGCAAATGTTGGAACCAAATACTTTGAAACAATAAAATTAGCATAATCAGCATACCATGGACTATCTTGATATTTTAGCTTTATTGCAACCAACTGATCATTTGGAAAACTATGATTAACAGGAATAGGGTCAAAAGTAATGTTTTCCAATCTAGACAAGTTATCAGCAAGAGGATTTTCAGCACCCTTCCTATCCACAATATGCAAATCAAACTCTTGTAAAAGCAACACCCATCTAATAAGCCTAGGCTTAGCATATTTCTTTTCCATAAGATATCTAATAGCAACATGATCAGTGTGAATAGTAACCTTTGAGTCAACAATATAAGGTCTATACTTATCACATGCAAAAACTACAACTAAGAACTCTTTTTCAGTAGTAGCATAATTCTTTTGGGCAGCATCAAGAGTCTTACTAGCATAATGAATAACATTCAACTTCTTATCTACGCGTTGTCCGAGAACAACACCTACAACAAAATCACTAGCATCACACATATTTTCAAAAGGTAAATTCCAATCATGGGATTGAACAATAGGATCAGTAATTAAAGCCTTCTTTAAAGTTTCAAAAGCTTCCTTACAATCATCATCAAAAACAAATGGTGCATCTTTTTGAAGAAGATTAGTCAGAGGATTTGATATTTTAGAGATATCTTTAATAAACCTCCTATAAAAACCAACATGACCAAGAACACTACGAGTACCTTTAACATCCCTAGGACAGGGAATTTTCTCTATGGCTTCCACTTTAGCCCTGTCAACTTCAATACCTCTTTCAGAAATTTTATGTCCAAGAACAATTCCTTCATTTACCATAAAGTGGCATTTCTCCCAATTAAGAACAAGATTAGTTTCCTCACATCTCTGCAAAACTTTATCAAGGTTGTGCAAACAATTATCAAAAGAAGTTCCATAGACGAAGAAATCGTCAATGAATACTTCCACAATCTCTTCACAAAAATCACGAAAAATAGCAGACATGCATCTTTGAAACGTAGAAGGAGCATTACACAAACCAAAAGGCATAAATCTATAAGCATAAGTACCATAAGGACAAGTAAATGTTGTTTTTTCTTGATCTTTTGTCCTAACAACAATTTGAGAAAACCCAGAATAACCATCAAGAAAGAAAAAAATGATTTTTCTTAGACAACCTCTCTATCATTTGATCAATAAAGGGTAAAGGATAATGATCTTTCTTAGTAACTTTATTAACCTTTCTAAAACCAATGCACATTCTATAACCAACTACTACTATTTGTGGAATAAGCTAATTGTTTTTATTAGTCACAACAGTCATTCCTCCCTTCTTAGGGACACAATGCACAGGGCTCACCCATCTACTATCAGCAATAGGAAAAATAATACCAGCATCAAGAAGTTTTAATACCTCATTTCTTACCACTTACTTCATCTGAGGAATTAAACGGCACTGATGTTAAACTACTGGCTTTGCATCATGTTCAATATTAATAGAATGCTGACATATAGTAGGAGATATTCCCTTCAAATCATCAAGAGTATATCTAATAGCTCCACGGTGTTTCTTTTGAATTCCCAATAATCTTTCCTCTTCTTCACCTGAAATTTTAGCACTAATAATAACGGGATATATTTTCTTATCATCAATATAAGAATATTTAAGATCATCACGCAAAGGTTTTAAATCAAAAACACGATCCTCCTTGGGTGGTAATGCGGTACCTAAGTCTTCCATAGGTAAATTATGTTTCAGTATCACCGGTTGACGAAGAAGAATATCGTCAATCTCATTTCTCTCTTTCATAAAGACCTCACTCTCATGGTCCTCCATATATTTGCTGCAAAGCATTGTTAGGAGAAATAGCAATAGAAGCAAGTTGTTCAACTTTAAAATTCTTATCAGGCAATTTAGATTCATAAGGTGCTCTAGCAAATTTGGAGAAATTGAACTCATAAGATTTTCCATCAAATTTAGTCAAAATATTTGCCCTCTTACAATCTATAATAGCACCACAAGTGTTCAAGAAAGGTCTACCAAAAATAATAGGACAAGTTTTACTAGCAGCCTTACCAAGTACTACAATAAATCAGTGGGATATTTAGTCTTACCACATAAAACTTCCACATATCTAACAATACCAATCGGAAAGACAGTTTCTCTACTAGCAAGCTGAATAACCACATCAATATCTTCAAGCTCACAAGAACCAATTTCATGCATAATTTCTGTATAAAGTTCATAAGGAATAGCACTAGATTTAGCACCAATGTCACACAAACCATAATAGCAATGATCACCAATCTTAACAGAAAGCACATGAACACTAGTTTTCTTAGGTCTATGAGGATAGAAAACAATATTTAAGACAATGTGTTCCTCCTCTGCATTTCCACAAACAAGATCTTTTACTATCGCTACAGCAGGTTCAACAATTATTTGTTGATCAGGTTCAATAGATTTCTTATTACTCTTATTAACCACACTAGCCACCATAGAGTGTTCTTTCACCTTAGCAGGGAAAGGCATTTTTTTCAACATAAGGCTCAGGAACAGCAGGATTAACAACATGCACTTACATATTACTAGAAGGAACAATATCTTTATAAGGTGCATGGTACTTGTGATAATCCTTTTTAGGAATATCAAGATAGGAGGCAAAAGCTTTAAGACATTTTGCAAATATTTGAGAATCAAGACCACAAACGGCACTAACATTATAGAAATCATTAGTTCCCATAAAATATTTAATGCATTCATAATCATAATTTATACCCGACTTTCTACCTTTGTCATTCTCCTATCCTTCAGTGTTTTCTTGAATACGGTCAAGATGATCACATTTATCTTCTTCCTTCATACGTGCGAATGATCCAGAACAAGAAGCATCCAATAAATCCTTATCATGAAGAGAAAGCCTTGCATAAAAATTATTGATAACAATATTACTTGGGAGTTTATGAACGGGACATCTGAGCATTAATAACTTCATTTGTCCCCCACGCTTGGGCCATACTCTCTCCATCATGAGGCCATAAATTATATATTTGATTCCGATCTTTATGAATCTCACTAGGAGGATAAAATTTAGAATAAAAGAGAGGAACAATTTCCTCCCATCCAATAGATTCACCATTCTTCAGTAATTTGAACCATTCAGCGGCTCTTCCTTTCAGCGATAAAGAAAATAATTTCATTTTAACTTGATCCGTTGTAATACCTGCACACCTGAATAACTCGCATAATTCATGTATAAAGAGCAAATAATCACCGGGATGGACAGTTCCATCACCATAATAACAGTTATCCATAACACGTCCAACAATTTTCATAGGTATTTTATCAGGATCTAATTCAGCAGATAAACGGGTTACCTACTACCCTAGCAGTAACGGTAGAAGTACCCCTAAACAGAGAACCAAAGGTATTCTCCATAATAAAGTAAAACAACAGACAAAAATAAAAACAGCACTCATAGTAAAAGTTTCTATTACCGAATCCACTTACAAATAACACTTCACTCCCCGGCAATGACACCAGAAAATGGTCTTGATGACCCACAAGTATAGGGGGTGTATTGTAGAACTTTCGATAAATAAGAGTGTCGAACCCAACGAGGAGCAGAAGGTGTTGACAAGCGGGTTGGATAGAGATTTCACTATAAACACTAGCAAACGGGTTTTTGGAGGTTTTTGATATAGCAGATAAATAAAGTGCGAGAAAATAAATAACAGTAAATAATATTCCAGCAAGTGGCCCAATCCTTTTGAGTGCAAAGGACAAGCCGGATGTTCAACTTATGATTACCAAACGTTCTCGAGGACACACGGGAATTTCGTCAAGTGCTTTCGCTTCATATGGTTGATTAATATAATTTGGTTCGTGAAGTGTTGTGTGGGTGAACCTCTGCTAATGCACCACCCAACTAGGACTAATACATACTTGTGATTATACCCCTCGTAAGCATCCGCAGATACAAGAAAGTAATTAAGATAAATCTAACCACACCTTAAAACTCCGGGATGCTACACTCCCTCGTGCATTGGTTTCCTAACGGGGGTTTAGGTTTCTGTCACTCCGGCAATCCCACAATTAGTAGCCAAATATACAATGCATCTTCCTAGGCCCATAAAGGTGAAGTATGATGTAGTCGACGTTCATATGACACCACTAGAAGAATAGCACCACAACTTAAATACCGAACCACGAGATATTACTTCAACATAACTTCACTACTAGCATCCCCATGTCCTCAAGAACTAAACGAACTACTCTCAAGACATCATATGGATCATAATCAAAGGTGATATAATGGATAATAACAATCTGGTCATAAAGTTCTAACACCGATAAATCTCACAAGCATCAACTACTAACAAGTAATCCACACTGGGAAAGAGATCTAATGTAAAACAACGATAGAGTCCCCTAATTGTTACAGCGGGATGAAGGTGGATGATGAGGGTGATGGTGTTGGTGTTGATTATGATGACGTTGACAATCTTGATGATGCCCGGCGCGATGACGGTGACGACGGTGATGATTTCCCCTCTCCGAAGAGGAATTTCCTCGACAGATTTCTCCCTGCCGGAGAGGTTTTCTCTCTCTGGTGTTTTCCGCCCCGAGGCGGCGGCGGAATAATTCTTCGATGATGTTCTGGGGCTTAGGGTTCCCTGGGGGTCAAGTACGCGAAAGGGGGCGCCCGGGAGTGGGCCAGGGGAGCCACACCACCCCAGGCACGACCAAGGGGGGGCGCGCCGCCTGGTGGTGTGGGCCCCAGGTGGCCCCCCGGGGTGCCCTTCTGGATCATTTCCTCCTCGGACCTTCTAAGACTCCTCCAGTATCCCCCTCCTCTTTTGATATTCTGAAATAGGTTATCTCGACGGTGCTTTTTCCATCAGATTTCTGGTTCCGATGTTTATTCTCCAAAAATTATAAAACATGAAAAATAAGATAAAATAACATAAGTGATGCATCATAACATGAAATATATCGATGAATAACAGAAAATAACAATATAAAACAGTGTTGCAAAATGGACGTATCAGTAGGCTTGGCGGAACCAAGGTTTTGCATGAGGGAGGGGCATTTAAGCCAGATTGCCGCCTCAGCCCAGATACGCTTAGAGTCGACACTCAAACAGGATGTGCCTACCAGTCTCGCGCTGGCATCTACACAACTGATAGACTGGATGGTGAGGTCATCCCCTGATGGCAAGCCGATCTGATGTCCAAAGCCTGTTCTGAACAGCGAGTCAAGCGAAGAAAGAGCATTTCGGAGGGGCCCAGGACTTCCAAACAACGGACATAAAGGAGGAGGAGAAAGCTCCAATGACTGTGTCCTATAGGCGGACTTGGCAGAGTGAACTCCCGAAGTCGAGAGCGTCCAGATGATGGTGTCCGCGATCCCAGGTGACAGATTCACCGCTTGAAGGAGGCCCCAAAGATGGACAAACTGAGCAATGTGATCCACAAAGAAGTCTCCCACCTTGAGGTCAGATATCCAGTTGGAGTCTGAGATGGCATCGTGCACGCTTCTGTTCTTACGTCTTGAGGCATTGAAGAGGTCCGGGGCAATAACTTTGGGAGGCAATCCATCCAGCCAAGACAATCTTCAGAACGAGGCTTTCAGGCCGGATCCCACCAAAACTTTAGTGGCAGCATTGAAGAGACTCAAATCAGCCGCATTGTTTGGTGTTTCTGAACCCACCCATGGCTTATGGGGGGAGGCCCAGGCGTGCTAATACGCCCATTTTGCATCACTATTTTATATCATAATTTTCTGTTATTCATCGATATATTTCATGTTATGATGCATATCTTATGTTATTTTATCTTATTTTGCATGTTTTATAATTTTTGGAGAATAAACACCGGGACCAAAAATCTGATGGAAAAAGCACCATCGAGATACCATATTTCAGAAGATGAGAAGAAGAAAGGGGACATCCGGGGGTTCCTAAAAGTTCAGAGGAGGAACCCAGCCAGAAGGAGAGCCAGAGGGAACCTGAAGCCTCATTCCATCCACGAAGAATTATTCTGTCGCCGCCGCGGGGGGAAAACACCCGAGAGAGAAAAGCTCTCTGGCAGGGATAAACCTGCCGGGGAAATTCCTCTTCGGAGGGGGGAAATCACCGCCATCGTCACTGTCATTGCTCCGGGCATCATCAAAATCGTCATCATCATTGTCATGACCACCAGCACCATCACCCTCATCATCCACCATCATCCCGCTGTAACAATTGGGGGCCTCTATCGTTGTTTTGCATTAGATCTCTCTCCCGGTGTGGATTACTTGTTAGTAGTTGATGCTTGTGAGATTTATCGGTGTTTGCACTTTATGACCAGATTGTTATCATCCATTATATCACCTTTAATTATGATCCATATGATGTCTTGTGAGTAGTTCGTGTTGTTCTTGAGGACATGGGAGAAGTCAAGTTGTTAGTAGTGAAGTAATGTTGAAAAATATTTAATGTTTGATATTTAAGTTGTGGTGTTATTCTCCTACTGGTGTCATGTGAACGTCGTCTACATGACACTTCACCATTTATGGGCCTAGGGGGATGCATCATGTATTTGGCTACTAATTTTGGGGTTGCCGGAGTGACAAAAACCTAAACTCCCGTTAGGAAATCATTACACGAGGGAGCGTAGAATCCCGAAGTTTAAAGCCGTGGTGTCGAATCTCTGACTCTACAAATCCCTTAGGTGACCCTATCGGGTTTCGACTAGGAGAACTCATGAGCGCTGGTGGAATCGTCGGTTAGACAGGGGGCGAGATTTACCCAGGTTCGGGGCCCTCGTAGAGGTAAAACCCTTACTCCTGCCTCTGTCGATCTGTATTGATGAGTAGATCTGTTACAATGGTGGTTGCTCGAATCGAGAGTATGATCTCGAGTTCAGGCTTTGGCGTTGCGGTGTTGCTTGGTCCTCCTCCGGTGGCTCTCCTGGCCTTAAATAGGTAGCCAGGTCTCAAACCCTACCCGGAGAGGACTCGAATTCTAACCTTAAGTCGGTTACATATTTCTAAACTTAACCCGCAAGTTAGCGCGGGTGGGCTTCACATGGGCCTTCTGGAATACTCCAAGGGCTCCTCTTCTTGGGCCTTAACCTTGGGCCTGAGATGGGGTGTACTTACCCGCAGGGTCCAGGATCCATGCCTTCGTCACGTGGTTAGATTTATTTCTTAATTACTTTCTTGTTGTTGCGGATGCTTGCAAGGGGTATAATCACAAGTACGTATTAGTATTGGATGGGATGGTACATTAGCATAGGTTCACCCACACAACACTTATCAAAACACCTAACATTATTCAGCTGCATGGAACAAAAGCACTTGACAGAAACCTTCCGTGTGTCCTCGAGAACTTTGTTAATCATAAGTAAACCTACCGGCTTGTCCTTTACTGAAGAAAGGATTGGGCCACTTGCAGCAATTATTACTACCTCATTTTATTTACTCGCACTTTATTTATCTACAATATCAAAAAACCCTACAAATCCGTTTTCTAGTATTTACAATTATTCCTTCATCGAAACAGCTTGTCAACACCTTATGCTCCTTGTTGGGTTCGACACTGTTATTTATCAAAAGTACTACGATACACCCCCTATACTTGTGGGTCATCAAGACTATTTTCTGGCGCCGTTGCCGGGGAGTGAAGCGCTATTGGGAAGTGGAATTGATAAAGGAAGCTTCTGCTGTAAGTGTTTTTTTATTACTGTCTACTGCTTTATTACACTATGTTTGGGTCTCCTTTTGAGTCCTTATTTGTGGGAACTGCTACTACTGCTAGGGTAGTAAGTGACCCACCGCCTGATGATTTGGATCCTTATAAAATACATATAAACATTGTTAAACATGTGAGGGATAACTCCTATTTAGGTGATGGAACTGTTCATCCTGGTGATCATTTGCTCTTTTTACATGAATTATGCGAGTTGTTCAAGTGTGCAGGTATTACAACGAGCCAAGTGAAGAGGAAATTATTCTCTTTATCATTGACAGTCCGAGCCTCTAAATGGTTCAAACTGCTGAAAAATAGCCAAACTATTGGATGGGAGGAAATTGTACCTCTCTTTTATTCTAAATTCTATCCTCCCAGTGAAATTCATAGAGATTGAAATTATATATATAATTTTTGGCCTCATGACGGAGAGAGTATTGACCAATCATGGGGGAGATTGAAGTTACTAATGCTCAAATGC
The DNA here is from genome assembly GCA_028641055.1 of Alopecurus myosuroides. Taxonomy (NCBI): domain Eukaryota; kingdom Viridiplantae; phylum Streptophyta; class Magnoliopsida; order Poales; family Poaceae; genus Alopecurus; species Alopecurus myosuroides. The sequence continues at coordinate 266,294,798 of CM054062.1, forward strand.
CCTGTTCATGAGATCCCCAGTAATATTGTTATTAATAATTTCTATTCAAGGCTTTCTCTTCATGATAAGGATTTATTGGATGCTTCTTGTTCTGGATCATTTACACGTGGTAAAACTAAGTATACTGCTGATTTTCTAGTACTAGGCACTTCTGCTAGTGATACTTGTCATATTATATTTGGTAGACCTTTCTTAAACACTTGTGGTGCTGTTATTGATTGTAAAAAGGAGAAATTTCTTACAAAGTTTGATGGAGAGTCTTATGAATTTAATTTCTCCAAGTTTGCTGAAGAACCTTATGAAGCTGAATTGCCTAATGAGAATTATAAAGTTGAACAATTATCTGCTATTGCTCTTGCTCCTAACAATCCTTTGCGTCAATACATGGAAGACCACGAAAGTGATGTCTTTATGGAAGAAAGGAATGAAATTGATGAGATTTTCCTGCATCAGCCAGCAATGCTGGAATATAATTTACCAGTGGAAGACTTGGGTACCACATTACCACCCAAGGAGGATCCTGTTTTCTATTTAAAGCCTTTGCCTGACAGTCTTAAATATGCTCATATTGATGATAAGAAATTATATCATGTTATTATTAGTTCTAAACTTTCTGGTGAAGAAGAGGAGAGATTATTGGGAATATTGAAGAAACATAGAGGGGCTATTGGTTATACTCTTGCTGATTTGAAGGGGATTTCTCCTGCTACATGTCAGCATGCTATTAATATTGAACCTGATGCAAAGCCAGTTGTTGAGCATCAACGCCGTTTAAATCCTAAGATGAAGGATGTGGTAAGAAATGAGGTATTAAAACTCCTTGACGCTGGTATCATTTATCCTATTGCTGATAGTAGATGGGTTAGTCCTGTGCATTATGTCCCTAAGAAAGGAGGGATGACTGTTGTGCCAAATGAAAATAATGAACTTATTCCTCAAAGAGTAGTGGTTGGTTATAGGATGTGCATTGATTTTAGGAAGGTTAACAAAGCTAACAAGAAAGATCACTATCCTTTTCCTTTTATTGATCAAATGTTAGAAAGGTTGTCTAAAAAAACTCAGTTCTGCTTTCTTGATGGTTATTCTGGGTTCTCTCAAATTGCTGTTAGAAAGCGTGATCAAGAGAAACAACTTTCACTTGTCTTTTTGGAACCTATTCTTATAGATGTATGCCTTTTGGTTTATGTAATGCTCCTGCTACCTTCCAAAGATGCATGTCTGCTATCTTTCATGATTTTTGTGAAGAAATTGTGGAAGTCTTCATGGACGATTTCTCCGTCTATGGAACTTCTTTTGATAATTGTTTGCAGAATCTTGATAAAGTTTTGCAGAGATGTGAGGAGACTAATCTTGTTCTTAATTGGGAGAAATGCCATTTTATGGTTAATGAAGGAATTGTTCTTGGACATAAAATCTCTGAAAGAGGTATTGAAGTTGATAGAGCTAAAGTTGAAGCTATTGAGAAAATGCCCTGTCCTAGGGATGTTAAAGGTATTCGTAGTATTCTTGGTCATGCTGGTTTCTATAGAAGGTTTATTAAGTATTTCTCTAAAATATCAAAACCTCTTACTAATCTTCTTCAAAAAGATGTACAATTAGTTTTTTATGAAGATTGTAAAGAAGCTTTTGAAATTTTAAAGAAGGCTTTAATATCTACCCCTATTGTTCAACCACCTTATTGGAATTTACCATTTGAAATTATGTCTCATGCTAGTGATTATGCTGTAGGTGCTGTTCTTGGACAGCGGGTAGATAAGAAGTTAAATGTTATTCATTATGCTAGTAAAACTCTTGATGAGGCTCAAAAGAATTATGCTACCACTGAGAAAGAGTTCCTAGCGGTGGTTTTTGTTTGTGATAAATCTAGGCAATATATTATTGATTCTAAAGTTACTATTCATACCGATCATACTGCTATTAAGTACCTTATGGAAAAGAAAGATGCTAAGCCTAGGCTTATTATATGGGTGCTTCTCTTACAAGAGTTTGATTTACATATTGTGGATAGGAAGGGTGCTGAAAATCCTGTTGCTGATAATTTGTCTAGATTAGAAAATATCTTTGATGGCCCTATTCCTGTTAATGATAGTTTTCCTAATGAACAGTTAGCTGCAATAAAAGTGATCTCTCAAGAGAGTCCATGGTATGCCGATTTTGCTAACTTTATTGTTTCGAAGTATTTGCCTCCTACCTTTACAACTCAGCAAAGAAGAAAATTCTTCCATCATTTGAGGCATTATTTTTGGGATGACCCACACTTATATAAAGAAGGTGTTGATGGTATTATGAGAATATGCGTTCCTAAAAATGGACAACAAGAGATATTGAGAAAATGTCATAGTAGTGCTTATGGAGGACATCACGCTGGAGATATAACTGCACATAAAGTTCTACAATCAGGTTTTTATTGGTCTACTCTCTTTAAAGATGCTAGAAATTTTGTTTTATCTTGTGATCAATGTCAGAGGGTTGGAAATATTTCTAGACGTAATGAAATGCCTATGAATTATTCTCTTATTATTAAACCGTTTGATTGTTGAGGTTTTGACTTTATGGGTCCTTTCCCTCCTTCAAAAGGCTACACACACATTCTTGTTGCTGTTGATTATGTTACTAAATGGGTAGAAGCTATACCTACTAAAAGTGCTGATGGTGAAACCTCAATAAAAATGCTTAAAGACATCATTTTCCCTAGGTTTGGTGTACCTAGATACCTTATGACTGATGGGGGTTCTCATTTTATTCATGGTGGTTTTAGAAAGACCCTTGCTAAATATGATGTTAATCATAGAATTGCCTCACCCTATCATCCTCAAACTAGTGGGCAAGTAGAATTGTCAAATAGAGAGATCAAATATATCTTGCAAAAGACTGTTAACAAATCTAGAAAAAAATGGGCTAAGAAATTAAATGATGCTCTGTGGGCTTATATAACTGCTTATAAAAATGCCATGGGAATGTCTCCTTATAAAACGGTTTATGGAAAAGCTTGTCACTTGCCCATAGAATTAGAACACAAAGCTTATTGGGCAGTGAAAGACCTAAATAGAGATTTTAAACTTGCCGATGAGAAAAGGTTGCTTGACTTAAGTTCTTTAGATGAATGGAGAAGTGAAGCATATGAAGATGCTAAGCTCTTTAAAGAGAAAGTTAAAAGGTGGCATGATAAGAGAATTATTAAAAGAGAATTTCATGTCGGTGAGAAAGTGCTATTGTATAGGTCTCGTCCCAGACTTTTTGCAGGAAAATTACTTTCAAGATGGGAAGGACCTTTTGTTATCGAAGAGGTATATCGTTCGGGGGCAATTAAATTTTTCCCTTGAAGATAACTCCTCACAAGTGGTGAATGGCCAAAGAATCAAGCATTATATTTCTGGAGATCCTTATAATGAAAATGTTGATTGTATTCTAGCCATGATCCTGGAGGAATTCATTAGGAAGCATATTTCAGAAACTGCAGAGTCAATTTTCAAATAGGTAACAATTTTGCTAAGAAAATGTTCGCGAAACATCTTTCAACTTATATTTTTACTGTTTTTAGAAAATATGAAAAATTATGAGCCGGAAACGAGAGGGAGACAGAGCCCGGAAGCTCCACACCATAGGGTGGCGCGGGCCCACCCCTGGACGCGCCAACCCATGGTGTGGGCGCCCTCTCCGACTCGTTTTCGACCTGGACTTTCCTTTCGTTATGAAACTTTTTGCTATATAACCCCCCAGACCCCCGGCGGTCCGTATATCGTTTTCTCGTCGTGTTTCTGTTTCGAGTTGTTTCTGCCAGATTACATCTTCAGATCTAGAGCATCAATGGCTTCTCCTATATCTCCCAAAGACAGTTTCTTTGAGAACACCGTCAACCCGTACTTGAACAAGTTGAAGATGCATCCCAAGGAATTGCTGCTCAAGGAGGGAAGGTGCAGATTGAAGATGTTCGAGGCCCTAGAGGAGAAGGCAGTCTGGAAGCTAGGATGGAAGAACTTTAGCAAGAAGTTTTCAGGTACAAGAAGATGGCGGAGCGTGAAGTTGAGATCATCGACAGGATAAAGACTGAACAGATCACTGCATACAACAGGGAGAATTTGAAGCTTTGGGAGGAGATTCTCGCACTCACCAAGGCCACCAATGATCTGCAAGCACAACTCTACGACGTGCAGAACCAGAACTGTGAGTATGAGAACAGGTTTAAACGTATAAGCTCTGCTGCTAGTTTCAGGATGATGGAGACCAGGACGTCATTTGTGGATGGAGAGCCTTTACCTTGGAACACTGAGGATGAGAAGGATCCACCACCACCGAAGAATTGATTCGTCATTGGTTTCGGCATCCCCTCGGCTTGTTCCAAGCTTGGGGGAGTGCCGTGGTATCACATCACTATCTTTCATCTTTTTACTTTTTTAGTAGAGTCATATCATGAGTAAACAGGTTATCATATAGGATGGTTTGCAGTATGGAAGTGTCTCTCCCTAGTTGGTTATCGTTGTATCCGTTGTTGTGAGTTGCCGGTTTGAAATATCAATGAGAAGTTTCATCATTTACTTTCTATGCACATTATTTCAGTTTTCAACTTTTGTCATATGGTTGAGCTTGTTATTAGTATTTGGTATCACTCTAGAGATCATCAAGTTAATCTAGTTGGTTTTTGGCAAACTTAGCTTGGGTCAGCAGAAATAATAATTTGAGTTGCTAGTATAAGAAAAAGGAATTTTCCTATTAGCTCATAAACTTAGTATTCACAAGTTAAGATCGTTTGTGCTTTCAATGAAGATTGCATGATTGGATTCATCATATGTATATTTGTTTGTTTTCCTTCAACTCTTATGATTGCTACCCAGCCTTGCTAGCCAAAAACCATGTACTGAGAGGGAATGCTTCTCGTGCATCCAAACCTAAAACCCCAAAACCTTGCCATATGTGTCCACCATACCTTCCTACATGTGGTACTTCACCGCCACTCCAAGTAAATTGCTCATGTGCTACCTTTAAAACTTTCAAATTGCTCCTGTTTTGTGTTACTGTTTTAGCTCATGAGGACGCAAATAGAGAATCTTTATCACACTTGTTGATTGGACTCACACACCTGGACTAGTGTCTTCATCCGCTTATCCAAATGCTAGAAGAGCTGGCAGCGGGGTGCCCAGCCCCAAAATAATAATAGAATTCTCTGCACTCTTTTTGCCCCTGATTTATCAGTCAAAACATAATTGTGTAAACAAAAGAGAAAGTGGGATGACCTTCTATACCAGTTGCGTCCTTCTATGGGAGCCGCTCTTGTGAGTCTAGTTGGCTTGTGACATATTATATTTTCTGTTTACCATTCGTTGACACTAGTATACACCTCTCAAAATTTAGACACTCCTCCATGGTTTGTGATTGTTGGCAGGCACCCGAGGATTCGGTTAGCCATGGTTTGTGTAAGATGGATGGGAGGAGTGTCATGCATTTTATACCTCTGTTTATTAAAATAATAGCTCTAGCACATGAGTGGTTAATGCTTCCCTCTGCGAAGGGCCTATCTTTTACTTTTATGTTGAGTCAGTAAACCCATTTCCTTCTGTCTCCAGCAAGCATTTGAGTTGTTGTGGTCACGTCATCCATATGTTGATTTATTCAATCATGTTTTCTACCCTTCTTTGTTTAGCACATGCTTTATTATCTGAATGAATATTATTTTGAAAGCTATGAATCACTCTAAAAGAGTTGTTATAATTAAACATGTTAAGCTCTACAATGTAAACCTTGTTATAAAGACTTCACCTAAGATAAGTATAATTTCATTAAATGTTCTCTGACCAAGAACGAAGTTTGCCATTACCAATTTTGATTCTCTCTTTTGCATCTTTGTTTGTGACTCCCTTTACTTGTTTCAAGTTAAGTTACATGAGAGGAAGTTGTTGTCTGTAATGATTGGTGCATAGGTAAATGTGATGATTCTTGTCCATATCTTATTTATCGACTCTTCACTCCATAAACATGTGGTCATGTTTTCTGAGTTCGGTTTCGCTTGGGGACAAGCGAGGTCTAAGATTGGGGGGAGTTGATACGTCCATTTTGCATCACTATTTTATATCATAATTTTCTGTTATTCATCGATATATTTCATGTTATGATGCATCTCTTATGTTATTTTATCTTATTTTGCATGTTTTATAATTTTTGGAGAATAAACACCGGGACCAGAAATCTGATGGAAAAAGCACCGTCGAGATACCATATTTCAGAAGATCAGAAGAAGAAAGGGGACATCCGGGGGTTCCTAAAAGTTCAGAGGAGGAACCCAGCCAGAAGGAGAGCCAGAGGGGGGCCACCAGGGGCCCACACCTAGGGGTGGCGCGCCCTCTGGCCGCGCCACCTAGGGGCGTGGCCACCATGGCCCACCTCTGGGGGTCATCTTTGGCGTGCCTGGCCCCGAGGGAACCCGAAGCCTCATTCCGTCCTCAAAGATTTATTCCGCCTCCGCCGCGGGGCGGAAAACACCCGGGAGAGAAAAGCTCTCTGGCAGGGAGAAATCTGTCGGGGAAATTCCTCTCCGGAGAGGGGAAATCACCGCCATCGTTACCGTCATCTTTCCGGACATCATCAAGATCGTCATCATCATTGTCATCGCCACTAGCACCATCACCCTCATCATCCACCGTCATCCCGCTGTAACAATTGGGGTCCTCTATCATTGTTTTGCATTAGATCTCTCTCCTGATGTGGATTACTTGTTAGTAGTTGATGCCTGTGAGATTTAACGGTGTTTGCACTTTATGACCAGATTGTTATCATCCATTATATCACCTCTGATTATGATCCATATGATGTCTTGTGAGTAGTTCGTGTTGTTCTTGAGGACATGGGAGAAGTCAAGTTGTTAGTAGTGAAGTAATGTTGAATAATATTTAATGTTTGATATTTAAGTTGTGGTGTTATTCTCCTAGTGGTGTCATGTGAACATCGACTACATGACACTTCACCATTTATGGGCCTAGGGGGGTGCATCGTGTATTTGGCTACTAATTGTGGGGTTGCTGGAGTGACAAAAACCTAAACCCCCGTTAGGAAACCATTACACGAGGGAGCGTAGAATCCCGAAGTTTAAAGCTGTGGTCAGATTTATTTCTTAATTACTTTCTTGTAGTTGCGGATGCTTGCAAGGGGTATAATCACAAGTATGTATTAATATTTGATGGGACGGTACATTAGCATAGGTTCACCCACACAACACTTATCAAAACACCTAACATAATTCAGCTGCATGGAACAAAAGCACTTGACAGAAACCTCCCGTGTGTCCTCGAGAACGTTTGTTAATCACAAGTAAACCTACCAGCTTGTCCTTTGCCGAAGAAAGGATTGGGACACTTTCTGCAATTATTACTACTACATTTTATTTACTCGCACTTTATTTATCTACAATATCAAAAACCCCAACAAATCTGTTTTCCAGTATTTACAGTTATTCCTTCATCGAAACTGCTTGTCAACACCTTCTGCTCCTCGTTGGGTTCGACGCTCTTATTTATCGAAAGTACTACGATACACCCCCTATACTTGTGGGTCATCACGTGCCAAAGCCATCTCAGCCGAAGGGCCCTAGAGAATTTCTCCAAATTCAGGATTTCGAGGCCACCCAACTCCTTTGGTCGGCAAACTTTGTCCCAACTGACCTTACACTTTCCACCACTAAATTTGTCACTGCAATTCCAGAGCATGCCTCGTCTGAGCTTATAAAAATCCTTGAGCATCCACTTGTCCGCCCTGATGGCAGTGAGGAGAAAAATGGGCATAGAGGAGAGCACGGATTTTACCAGCGCTGTACAACAAACCCTGTTGATGAGCTTCCCTTTCTAGTGCTGGAGGCAAGAGGGCGCTTTATCAATGTACGGCTGAAGATCAGACCGTCGCGGTCTTCCCAAGGAAATGGGCAACCCGAGGTACTTGATGGGGAAGTTCGCAACCTCCGTCGAAAAAGCCGCCAAGATTGTGGCAAGATCAATCTCTTCGCAACGAATTGGACAGATGGAGCTCTTGGCTATGTTTGTGAGCTGGCCAGTGACCTCTCCAAAACGCTGAAGCATGGAAGCAAGGTTCTGTAATGTAGGTTGCAGAGGGAACCAAAGAAATTGCTGCATCATTAGCATACAACGAGAGTCGAAGACTAGCCAAACGATCCTAAATTGGCTGCAGAAGGCCAGCCTCAGTGGCAAGATCCAGGGTTCTGTTCAGAGGGTCAATGCTGATGTCAAATATGAAAGGGGACAACGGATCACTCTGACGGAGGCCTCTCCTGTGCATAATCTGCAACCCAGGGATGTCGTTTAGCATGACCTTAGACGAAGCGGTGGAGAACAGGATGCAGACCCAAGCCCGCCATCTATGAGGAAAACCCCGGCGTTGCATAACATCCAGGAGGTAGTCCCAGCGCATAGAGTCAAAAGCTTTGGCGATGTCGAGATTTAGGAGGAGCATAGGGGAGCGACTCTGGTGAAGGCGCCACGACATGTTTCAGACGTACATGAAGTTGTCGTGGATGCTCCTAGACTTTATGAAAGCACTCTGGCAGTGCGAGACTAGATCATTCATCTTGGGACTTAGCCGTCGCGCCATGGCCTTGGTGATTATTTTTGGGAAGATGTGAATCGGGTTGATAGGGCGAAAGTCTGAAATTGATTCGGCTCCCTCTTTCTTAGGAAAGAGAATAATATTGGCCGAGTTGATGACGTGAAAGTTGCAAACAGACAGCTCAGAAAAGGCATCGATGATGAGCATGAGGTCGTCCTTGATGATGTCCCAGCACGAGGAAAAGAAGGCTGTAGTGAAACCGTCTGTACCAGGCGCTTTATCCTTTGGCATTTCCACAGTGGCTATCTTGATCTTGTAAACAGAGAAAGGAAGAGCAAGGTCATCCAGATCCCTAGTCGAAGGGTTGATCGCGGCCCAGTTTAAGTCAAGTTGGCGCGGAGGTGGCTGTCTGATACATCTCCTACATATCTATAATTTCTGATGCTCCATGATCATATTTTGCCAATTGCTACTTGTTTTATCCCTTATTTATAGCATTTTATACGTTTTCTGGGACTAACTTATTAACAAGATGCCAAGTGTAGTTTTCTGCTGTTTTTGGTTTCAGAAAAGTTGTTCTGCAAACATTCTCGGAATTAGAACCCACAAAGCCCGAAGTTCCTATTTTCCCCGGAAGCGTCCAGAACACCGAAGAGGAGTCGAAGAGGGGCAACAGGGGGGCCATACCATAGGGTGGCGCGGGTCCCCCTGGCCGCCCCACCTATGGGTGTGGGGCCCCTGGAGCTCCACCTCCTTTGCCCTTTCGCCTATTTAAGCCCCCGGATGGAAAACCCTAAACACCTGATCAAAAATCCCCGAAAAGTTCCGCAGCCGCCGTCACCATCAACCCTAGATCAGGGGGGTTCTGAAGTTGTTTCCGGCACCCTGCCGGAGAGGAGATCATCACCGGAGGCTTCTACATCACCATGCCTACCTCCGGAGTGATGTGTGAGTAGTTCATCCTTGGACTACGGGTTCGTAGATGTAGCTAGATGGTTGTCTTCTCCTCATATGCCTCCATGTTTAGATCTCGTGAGCTGCCTATCATGACCGAGATTGATCTTATGTAATTCTATGTGTTGTGTTTGCTGGGATCCGATGAATATTGAACTTATGACAAGTTGATTATAATCTTTATTTGCATATGTTATTTGTGATCTTGCATGCTTTACGCTGCTAGTGGCTGATGTGGCCAAGTAGTTGCTAGTGACTCCAAGAAGGAGTATTTATGCTCGATAGTGGGTTCATGCCTCCTCACCGCCTTGCTCGAGTGACAGAAACGTGAAGGGGGGATATCTTGTTGCCATTAGGGAGAAAACAGCTGTGAGAGTGCCCGCATGCATAATCATTGCTTACATTACACACTTTTTTAATGCAATTATCTGTTGCCTGCAACTTAAAACCCAAGGGGGTTCGGATGATAACCTGAGGGTGGACTATTAGTCATAGATGCAGATGGATGTCGGTCTATGTATCTTGTTGTAATGCCCGCACTAAATATCATAGTAATCTTCATGTCATATTGTGCACTACGGTGCAACCTCTATTTGTCAATTGTCGAGCCGTAATTTGTTCACCCATCATGCTATCTTTTATGGAGAGACACCACTAGTGAACCTATGAACCCCGATCCATTTTTCCACACTGTTAAACAAACCACAACTATTTCCTGCTTTCTTTACTTACTGCAAGCATACATAATTTTCCACACTATAAGTCTAATCTTTGTTTTCAGCAAGACCGGTGAGATTGACAACCTCACTGTACCATTGGGGCAAAGTATTTTGGTTGCGTTGTGTGCAGGTTCCACGTTGTTGCTGACAACGGTGAAGCACAAGCACCACCGTCAGTGGCATCAACCTTCCGAAGGTCCTCTTTCTCCTACTGGATTGATAACCCTGGTTCTTAACTAAGGGGAAAACTCCTACCGTTGTGCTCATCACACCCTCCTCTTGGGGTTCCCAACAAAGCGCTTCAAGGATTTTTCTGGCACCGTTGCCGGGGAGGAAGAAGTCTTCTCGCAAGGGGAGCCTCTCACTCTCAACCTCTTTATTTTGTTTATTGTCAACCATACCTACCTACATGTGATATTTAACTGCCATTCCAAAGTAAATTGCTCATGTGTTACCTTTAAAACCTTCAAAATTACTCCTGCTTTATGTTCCTGTTTTTGCTCATGAGGACGTAAATAGAGAATCTTTATCTCACTTGTTGATTGGATTTCACACCCTGAACTAGTGGCTTCATCCGCTTATCCAAATGATAGAAGAGCTGGCAACAGGATTCCTAGCCCCAAATTAATGCAAACAAATTCTCTTCACTATTTTTGCCCCGGATTTATCAGTCAAAGCATAACAATGTAAACAAAAGAGAAAGAGGGATGACCTTCTACACAAGTTGCGTCCTTCACCATGGGAGCCGCTCTTGTGAATCTAGTTGGCTTGTGATGTACTGTATTTTATGTTTACCATTCATTGACATTAGCATACATCTCTCAAAATATAGACACTTAGTGTCAAACTTTTAATACCTCTGTTTAATAAAATAAAAGCTCTAGCACATGAGTGATCCCTGCTTCCCTCTGCAAAGGGCCTTTCTTTTACTTTTATGTTGAGTCTCCATCTTCTAACTTTATGCACAACTGAGAAAGCATTTTTGCCATTCTGAGTTCTATGTGCATTTTCCCCATAAACATCAATAATTACTTCATGATGTGATATTATTTGTTCTTAAATTATTTGTTCTAGTCTTCCTCATGAACTTTGAAGGTGTCCTGGCATTTATATTTTTCCCCACTCTTAAAGACTATCGAAATATCACTTTGCCATGCTTTCTCTATACCTGAAACAAACGTTTACCTTTCTCTGCATTATTATTCATGATCCTTTATTTGAGTTACTCCTCGTGATGGAAAGTAATTGCTATGCTTTATTATTAATTTTTTTATTTATCATGGTTGTGTTTAAAGTTTTATGATCTCAGCGTGCATATGCTTTTACATTAGATTGATCAAGTTTATGTTAGTAGCATGTCACCTAAGAAATTATTGTGTTTTCTCGTTTACCTACTCGAGGACGAGTAGGAACTAAGCTTGGGGATGCTTGATACGTCTCCAACGTATCTATAATTTCTGATGCTCCATGATCATATTTTGCCAATTGCTACTTGTTTTCTCCCTTATTTATAGCATTTTTATACATTTTCCGGGACTAACCTATTAACAAGATGCCAAGTGCCAGTTCCCTGTTTTCTGCTGTTTTTGGTTCAGAAAGTTGTTCTGCAAACATTCTCGGAATTGGACCCCACAAATCCCAAAGTTCCTATTTTCCCCGAAAGCATCCAGAACACCGAAGAGGAGTCAAAGAGGGGCAACAGGGGGGCCACACCATAGGGTGGCGCGGTTCCCCCTAGCCGCACCACCTATGGGTGTGGGGCCCCTGGAGCTCCACCGCCTTTGCATTTTCGCCTATTTAAGCCCCCCGGATGGAAAACCGTAAACACCTGATCAAAAAACCCAAAAAGTTATGCAGCCGCCGTCACCGTCAACCCTAGATCAGGGGGTTCTGAAGCTGTTTCCAGCACCCTGCCGGAGAGGAGATCATCACCGGAGGCTTCTACATCACCATGCCTGCCTCCGGAGTGATGCGTGAGTACTTCATCGTTGGACTATGGGTTCGTAGCTATAGCTAGATGGTTGTCTTCTCCTCATATGCCTCCATGTTTAGATCTCGTGCGCTGCCTATCATGATCGAGATTGATCTTATGTAATTCTATGTGCTGTGTTTGCGGGGATTCGATGAATATTGAACTTATGCCAAGTTGATTATAGTCTTTATCTGCATGTGTTATTTGTGATCTTGCATGCTTTCTGTTGCTAGTGGTTGCTCTGGCCAAGTAGTTGCTAGTGACTCCAAGAGGGAGTATTTATGCTCGATAGTGGGTTCATGCCTCCTCACTCCCTTGCCCGAGTGACGGAAACATGAAGGGGGATGTGATGTTGCCATTAGGGAGAAAACAACGGTGAGAGTGCCCGCGTGCATAATCATTGCTTACATTACACACTTTGTTTAATGCAATTGTCTGTTGCTTGCAACTTAATACCTAAGGGGGTTCGGATGATAACCTGAGGGTGGATTATTAGTCATAGATGCAGATGTATGTCGGTCTATGTATCTTGTTGTAATGCCCGCACTAAATATCATAGTAATCTTCATGTCATATTGTGCACTACGGTGCAACCTCTATTTGTCAATTGCCCAGCTGTAATTTGTTCACCCAACATGCTATCTTTTATGGAGAGACACCACTAGTGAACCTATGAACCCCGGTCCATTTTTCCACACTGTTAAACAAACCACAACTATTTCCTGCTTTCTTTACTTACTGGAAGCATACATCATTTTCCACACTATAAGTCTAATCTTTGTTTTCAGCAAGACCGGTGAGATTGACAACCTCACTGTACCGTTGGGGCAAAGTATGTTGGCTGTGTTGTGTGCAAGTTCCACGTTGTTGCTGACACCGGTGAAGCGCCAGCACCACCGTCAGTGGCATCAAACTTCCGAAGGTCCTCTTTCTCCTACTGGATTGATAACCCTGGTTCTTAACTAAGGGAAAACTCCTACCGCTGTGCTCATCACACCCTCCTCTTGGGGTTCCCAACAAAGTGCATCACTGTCCCATGGCCTGGGTGAAGTGGTCGAAAATTAAGGAGGCCTTATCATCGTGGCCGGTCACCCACCCACCATTGCGCTTGAGCCTCTGAATGTGTTTTTTCCGTCTGCGGGAGTTAACCATTAGGTGAAAAAAATTGGTGTTGGCGTCACCCTCCTTAAGCGTGTTTATTCGAGAAGCCTGCCTCTTTCGGGTGCGTTCCAACACTGCCAGACACATAACTCTCTTCTTAAGGGCAGAGCAGAGAGCTTTCTCGTCTGCCGATAGCACCCTAGAGTCCTGCGCGATGTCCAACTGTAGGATGACGTCGAGGGCCAATAGTGAACTGCAACTTGTGGTCATAAAACAGTCCCCACCTCCAAGACCTCAACTTCCTCGCCGTGATCTTGAGGTTTTTCTTGCAGCCTGGAATGAGCCTACCACACATACCCAACCGGTGAATATTTTCAACCACCTTAAAATTTGTATTCCTCATCTATGGAGACTCCATGCTGTCACTTTGAATATCCAAAAATAGTACTAACAAATACCACAAAACATCTCTTGAATAGTGTATTTATAATATAGCAAAATACCCACACTGTCACCGTGATACAATGATAATCATACGAAACACCTCATAATTCCATTCTCCAATCAAATAAGAAGAACAAACTCATGATCAATGTCCCTCTAATATATTATCCATAGAGTCCTCAATGTCACCACGAGACTGCGGAAATTATACTAGACACCAACCACTTGAGCAACATCATATCCAATACATAAGGGCAATAGATGGAGAAATATCATATGATTCAACTACATTAACATAGCTCATTATCACAATGAACATATATCATCTGAGGTTTTTGAAAAAGTTGAAATTTTAAAAACATTCATGCATATATGAGCATCATGGCATCCCTGCATTTTTATTGCATAAAATTTGGATTTAATTTTCTAAACACAAAAAATTAGGTGTTATACCTATTAAATCGCTTTGGGGGTTTTAATCAATTTCCAAAAATAAGTATTTTATGTTTGGGAAATTTCAGTACCAAAATGTTCTAATTTCCATAAGCTTTTCAAAACTTATTTTGTCAAAAGTTTCTGAATTTATTTGGTGGGGTTTTGGATTTTATTTTGGTAATTAAAAAAGAAAAGAGAAAGAAGAAAAAAGGAGGAAGCAGCGCGGCAACCCACACCTCTCTCCTATCTCTCTGGCCCAACTCATTCTCTTTCCCTCGCCTCTCTCTCTAGTGCGCATCACCACAGCAAAACGGGCCGACCCACGACCCCTGTCACAGCAGAAACTGCACCCGTCTCGCCCCCTCTCTCTAGCGACTGGATCCCTCCCATGACGCAATCACATCGTCACCCTGACGTCAGTGCCGCCATGTCCGAGCCGTAGTAGGACTCCGCCGCCATTCCCAATCGGGACGCCTCCACCGCCTCACCCCGAACCCTACCCCCTCTGCCATGCCTTCCCCTGACCTATATAAGTGCGCCTCTTGACGTCCGTTCCTCGACAAAACCCTACCCCGCCGCCTCCCTATATTGTTCTTTTGTTTTGTATGTTTAAACTTTACTTCTTTTTGCTTATTGATTGTTTATATTGCGAAGAGGAGCAAGTATACTCTTGTTGTTGTTATTCTTGGTGTGATTGTTCCTCCTATTGCCAAGGCAAGTGACACACCATCAAATCTCCCATATTTTACTATGCATTACTAGAGTTTTGAGTAGTATGCATGATAGGGATTTTTACTAAGTTATTATTATAATGCTACTATGCTATGCAAAAATCCTAGTAGTGTGTAGCCATCCCTTAGACTTGTTATTTTGAAGCCTTGGTATTTAGTAGATGCTTAGCCTTACTACAAAAAATGTTTTATTGATGATGTGGAAAAATTCTAAGTATAAACTTCAATGAACCACCTGGGTGAGTTTGGTATTGCGTGGTTGTCGAAAGTTAAGTGTCTCCTTAGGGCCTTTAATCTCCTAAGGTGTTCAATTGAGGAATGCCACCCAGGAACAAAGAGATTACTAGGTCCTCTAAGTTTAGTAGCTTTCCATGCAGCCCTCTGACAATATGGGCTCTGTCTTGATCAACTAAGTTGTGAGAGTTCATCCCATGCTTGACAAGCAGATGTAGCATAATTATAGTTGGAACGGGTCTTGCTATCTGGTTTGAATCTCTCCTTTTGAAAGAGCTCGACTCAATTCTCTCGTTTCCATGATGCACTCTGTGTGTATAGGATGTTTGGGCTAATTGAAGATAAAGCGTGAAAGTGCACAACCTCTGCAGAGTTAGAAAATAAGATCATAGCCGTGTCACCGGTAATGGACAAGGATGGACAGAAGAATCTCAACACCGTTTTGAAGAAGTAAAATTTTGCTAAGGAAAAATTAGTTGTGGTGCACATAAGCTTTATCCCATGGTGCCAATCTTTAAAAGAAAACTATTTTTAAAACGTTTTTGGGAAAAACTTTCTTTTTGCAAATAGACCAACTCCACCAAGCCAGATATTCATGTAGCTTAGACTTGTAGTGTCATTTTCCAGTACATTAAATTGTACAGATCTCCTTTCGTGGCTGCATATTCCAACATGCAGGAAATTCTGATGATGAAGTCTGATCAAGTGTTTGGACTCGAGTCTACACCCAACATGTAATGCCTGTGGCACATGCTTGAAGATGGAGGCTCATTGGTACCTTAGTTTTCTGTTGTTTTACTGTGAGTTTAGCCTTCAAGGCTATGCACTTTGCAATAAAGCTATACTTGGCTATTCTAGATCTCGTTGTAATAATTTTGATACTTCTGCAATGATACTTTAAGTTTATTTCTGTGGTGCTAGCATTGATCCAGGGACTAGCACTTAACGCAGTAGTTCTTGCATGAATAAATGTTGGGACGCTACAGAAGATCACACCATGGGAGAGAGTGATAAGCACATAGCTAGTAATACAACCCCCCAGCCCCGAAGAGGGACTACTCCCGCATCATCGTGGGAGGCAGCAACGTCGATGAAGATGGCTTCGGGGGTAATTCCCCATCCCGGCAGGGTTCCAAGATAGGAACTTCTATCTCCCAAATTTGGGTTTTGGATGACAGAGGAGCTCAGATGTGTTTTTGAACAAATCCTTCGGGAGTCATCAGTTTTAGGTCACGAGGCAAATTATAGGCAAAGAAGTGACCCGAGGCGGTGCCTGAGACCATCATGCGACTAGTAGGCGTGGGTAGGGCCCTGGTCGCGCCTGGTGGCTCCGAGCCCCCCTAATTTGTCCTTATGGCTCGAGGAATCTTCCGGTGAATTAGAGTTTCTGTAATTTTTTTAGAATTTTCCAAACACTTTCATTTTTTGGCCTTTTCTGCAATGCATAGACAAAATAAATAGAAGCTAGCACTCTGTTGGAGATATGCCCTAGAGACAATAATATTCAGTTATTATTCTATGTCCAAATTCATAATTAATTTTATATCATCATGTTATAAGCTCTATAGTACTTGAAAAGTGAGTTTTCAAAGGAAAACCTATGTGCGGATGTGAAGTTATAAACAAACAAGAGTTCTTAATCTTATCTCTAAGATTAGCTTATGGCTTGTGAGATAGTCATGTTTTCCCGATCATGACTTTGGTAAAGTCTAGCAAAGATAAGAGTTTATTGTTAGGATAACAATAGTACTGAACCAACCCAAATATATGATCTTCCTAAGAGACTGACAATTGTAATGTTTAGCAAAGTGCATATCGAGTTTTCATTGAATATAATTCTTATACTATGGGAATATCTAGTGACCGCACAATCGGCAATTATGTTTTGGATGTCTTCAAATGTCCACCGTAACAGGGAATTGTAACGTTAACGTCTGGGTATAACCTAGAGCGTGTAATGGAACTGAGATCATTCAAGAATAATACTCAACTCCTTCTGATGACGGAGAGGTAAATCCTTTGGGCCCTCTCAGTATCACCGATATTAACAAATCGTCTAGCCAGAAACTGCGTGATTTAGCACAAGGACATTGGTGATATGAATGAGAAAAGGAGTATGTTTTATATTTGTTATGATCAAATGGGTTGATCAGACTATAGCATATTATCTCACCTTGTGATATCGGTGCTATCGTGAATTTAAGGGATTAAGTGCAATGAGTAACTAGAAAGTTCCCTCGTTCTTCGTGGACACACATGAGCCATCATGTGCATCCACAGCTCCGCTATTGGTTATCGTTCGTTAAGTTTCTGAACATGTTCGTGTGTTACCAAAACTTTATGGTCACAATCTTAAGCCATTGTAACACCCCAAAATTTGGATACCTAATTTAGTGGTGCTTCCCCGCACCGAAAAAACTTTTTCTCTTGTATTTGAAATTCTTTGGTTCTCTTTGGTGATAGATGATGCCCTCATTAATCTTCTCTCAAATAATTCCATCAATTTTTTATGATCTCCTTTGCCACTCTTGGAAGACTCTGCCAAATATTTCAAGATTTCCTTCCACCTATTAATCTCCACATGCAAAAATATTACATAATTCCCGGTACAATATTCTCAGAATCTTGGATAAATATTTTAGTGCATGTGTTGGTATGGAAATTATTGCTTCAAATTAATAACTCTCCTACACTCCTCATAAGTCCATGGTATAACCATCATACCATTGCTTACACCCACAAAAATTAGAATGATCATGTGAATCATTTACCTACCAGTCACATTTTATTCAAAAATGATCATGAGACAATTATCATGCATGGCAACCTTTTGTCATGAACCCAACACATGAGAATTGAGAACATGTGATATATCTAACCAGCCACACACACTCCACATCATATTGTTATCCAAAGAAAGCTATCAACCAAAACTATTGGTATGCCATGTCATTGAATTTCCACCCGTATTTTTGGAGCCATGCAAGTATTCCCTTGTGTGAGATATTTTTGACAAAGAGAAGGATAAACCATCCAGCTCACCCACCTCATCTCTATCCACTCCCTCTTAACTTCTTGGATATAGGTTGGTGCAAGGTGCATTCATGCACCAAAGAAGTAGCTGGCGAACCCTCCTCTTCCTTGCCTATAAAAGAAGCCCCGAGGCCTATTGAGCAGCTCACACCTCATTCCCTCTCTCCCAATGTACCTCTATTCTTGTTTTCTTGGATGGAAATGACTGAAGACGCTGCCATCGGGCTACTGGTCAGCGCGCGTAACAAACCTATGCTACGCAGAAAAACCATCAAGAGAGCCTCCTACATGTCTCTTCTATCCATTACCAGCTACATAGATCCCAAGTCGCCATGGACGGAGGCGGTCGTACATGAAACGACACCCTACGTGCATGGCTGTGTCGTGAGATAAGCTAGAAGAAGCAGACAATCGTTCACCTACGTATGGCTAAAAACGTATGTCATCTTTCCGCCTGTCCGCGTATTTTAAGCTTAAACTTTGGATGGCATGTCTTTTGATCCATAGCTCCGTTTGAGGTGATTCGAATTTATATAAAAACTCGAAAGCTCTACCCAATGATATTTGTTATATTTTTTGAAAAAGTTGATGAAAGTGCATGGTTCCCCCATATGTGGTTTTGGTAATTAATGACAATCCTTATGGACTAATGTTTGCATTGAGTTATCTTTGTAGATCTTGTTCATAGGAAATAATGGAGTTCATGTGTTGAACTCTATTAGCTTCCTTGATGGCCATTGTTACATTCAAGGATTTATATGAAGAATGGTCATGGTTTGAGTTGAGCTTATTGCTAGTATGTATTGAAGAAAAGGATTAGGTGATCTTTCATTATCATCTTCAAGACATCATCTTTAGAAGTGAGAAGCAAAGATACAAGGTTGATCAAGCAAGCGATCAACACACAAAGCTACAAGTTGTACCAAGTGGGATTGTGTATCTCATGGTATGGTAAGCAATTGTCGATATAGTTTTGTGAACTAACCCATGATATGTGTGTGTCGCATCTCTATGTGTGGTTAGGTATCTTTCCATGGGCATGAACCAAAAGGAAGATTTCCTATTGCCCATGGTCTTTGTCATCGTCAAGCGGTGTTCGTCATCTAGCTTGACGTGGAAGCTCAAGTGAAGCATCTAGAAGATATCCTATGCTTGATGCTTGCCACCCTTTTGGAGATTGTGGCCTTGTGAAGATTTGCCGAAGGGTCTCTCCCATAATGGCGTATGGGGGAGCTAGTCTCTCCCATAATGGTGTATGGGGGAGCAACTTGCAAGTCTTCATGAAGCGGAGTTTGTGCTAGCAAGCGCAATCAAGAAAGAAGATCCAACTTGAGAGAGTCAAGATCGTCATCATCTAGCTCAAGTGGAATGCTCAAGGCAAAGGTATAATCTTGATAGGTTTTCTATTTTACCGGTCTCGTGTCTTTGGGAGACCGGGTTATAGGATAGATAGTCGTACTATCAAGAGGGGCTCTCAAGTGAGTAAATCGATCGAATCGTTATGGAGAGCTCAAACCTTTGCATACTTTGCATATCTTCTTTCTTGGTTCTTATTTGGCTTTTGTCTCCTTTGGGTTTTAGTGCTTGTCGTGATCTTCATGACAAGCCGTGGTTTCTCGAAAACGGATTTCGTAAGAAAAACTTGTTGCGTTTTCGGTGGTGGAAATATTCCGTTCGTCTTTGAGAATGTTCCCACACCTTCCATGTGTGGTAACTTCTCCATACTTTGAGGTATCAATATTTTCACTTTTTGTTTGGATACTCCTTGCTGTTATCTTTCCATTGCAATTGGATTTACCTCGTTCGGAGTTCATTTGCAAAAGTTATGGGGTTTCTAGTTCAGCCTCTCTGTTCTGGACTCAACCGGATTATTCTAGCCGGATTATTCCGGGCAACCGGATATTCCGGTTAGGGTAGTTTTGGTCCATATTCGGGACAGAGAGGAGCCGGATTATTTGGAACCGGATTATTCGGAGGAACCGGATATTCCGGTTGTGGAGTTTGTTGCGAAAAATGGCTAAGGACTCGAAGCTTGGAGCTACTGGAGTCAACCGGATTATTTGGTCCGGATTATTCATCCTGGACCGGATATTCCGGTTGCTGCGAAAAATGGCTAAGGACTGGAAGCTTGAACCTTCTGGAGTAAACCGGATTATTTGAACCGGATTATTCGGGGCATACCGGATATTCCGGTTTGGGCAGTTTTCAGACCAATTTGCTCACTGACATGGACCGGATTATTGGTACCGGATTTTTCCAAGGGGACCGGATATTCCGGTTAAAGTCAACAGGTTTCGAGCAGATCTTGAGACCGGATATTCCGGTCCAAACTTGGACCGGATATTCCGGTCCCAGATTCCTGCACAAACGGCTAGTTTTTGTGGGGACCTATTTAAGGGGGCTTTCTTCCCCATTGGTCCCCAAGTCTTCCAAGCACGTTTTTCCCCTTCTCTCCCACCATTGTTGACCTTGGAAAGCTTGCCCCTCTCCCAATCCCTCCTATGATTCTTGCATATCTTTGAGGGAGAAGGTAGAGGAGATCTAGATCCACATTTCCACCAATCCATCTTCCTTCTTAGTGAGGGAAACTTAGTAGATCTTGATCTTGGAGTTCTTGGTGTTTCTCCTCCATTGTTCTTCCTCTCTTATTCCCCCATAAGCATTTGTTGCTTTGTTGGAATTTGAGAGTGAAGGATTTGAGCACTTGTGCTCTTGCCATTTGCATCGGTTGCATCGGTTTGCTCTCTCCACGAGGATTCGTGGAAGTTGAAAGTTTGTGAGCTTGTTACTCTTGGGTCTTGGACCCTAGACGACTTGTGGTGTTCTTGGGAGCCTCCAATTGAGTTGTGGATGCGTGCCCCAAGATTGTGGTGACACCGAGAGCCTCCAATTGAGTTGTGGATGCGTGCCTCGGGTTTGAAGGTTGCCAATAGTGGAAGGTGAACTAGGCCTTTGTGGCGGGGTTCATCGGAGAATAGGGTGAGGCCTTTGTGGCGTTGAGTAGGCCTTCGTGGCGAGCTCACACCCCTCCAACGAGACGTACTCCCCTTTGTGGGAGGAACTCGGGAATACATCATCGTCTCCGTGTGCCTCGGTTATTTCTATACCCGAGCTTTTTACTTATGCAATTTACATTGTGATAGCCTTCGAGCTTGAAGTTATATATCTTGCTATCACCTTGTTACTTGTATTGCTTAGAATAAGTTGTTGGTTCATCTAGTTTATCCTAGAATATTTAGGTTGTATGCTTGTTAATTTAAACACCTAGTTTATTTCCGCATTTAGCAAGCATTAACCGGAAAAGTTTTAATCGCCTATTCACCCCCCCCCCCTCTAGGCGACGTCGTTGTCCGTTCAATTGGTATCAGAGCCTCGTCTCTCTTTATTAGGCTTTACATCCTAGAGAGTACGATGTCGTTTAGAGAAATAGAACATGATCCCGCTTTTATATTCTATGGTAGAAATTATGATGCTTGGAAATTTCGCATTCTTAATTTTCTTGAGGACATGGGTCCAAAGTATGTTAAGAGAATTGTAGATATGGATTTTCCTCCTCCAAAGAATTCTCAAGATTTATCTTTAGAGGATGAGGAAAATTCTTATCTCGATACTCTTGTATCTAATGGTCTCTTGTGTATTTTGAGCGATGTAGTTATTCAATCAATCATGCCTTTTCGGAACGCTCATGAGCTATGGACAAAACTTCAAGATATATATGATGTGTCCAATATTATTGAGGATGATTGTTCTCCATCCACTTCCGGCCGTGATAAGTTCACATCTTTCTCCACTCCACCAACATGTGATTTGTCACAAGGTAATGATATGGTGAGTGGTGATAGGAATTGCTTTGTGGATAGTGAATTTGCTATTGACTATACTTCATCTCTATCCCATTGCAATTATCTATCTTTGGACTTAATATCTTCTAGCACTCAAAGTTCCATACATGCTAGTATTGATAGTCCTTGCATATCATGTAATAGTTGTTTAACTAAATCTCATGATGATATGCTTCCTATGTCTTGTTTTCATAAAAACAATGCTTCCACTTCCTCTAGTACTTGTGTGACTAACAATGTAGAGGAATCCCATATTGTGGTGGAACAAGACATGGACCTTATTGGTGCTTCAAGTCAATCTTCATCTTCGCCATCCATTTCTCATATGTGCCTTATGGCTAGGGATTCAAAGGTATCTCCACCTTTGGAACCCACTACATCTTGTGATGATGAGGATGAGGATATATTTTATGGAGAGTTTGAGGACGAAGCCTCCTTAATGGAGAAGGGTGAGTTGGTTCTTCTTGATCTCCCTAAAGGTAGTAAAGCTATCACTCCTTTTAGTGAAATATTGGCTTTTGCTATTTATAGCGCTAAAATCATTGAAAAGAAAGGTGAGATTGAAAGAAGTGATGCCGATGAAAAGGCATCCCTCACTATGTCTCTTGAGGAAGAGTATGAGCTCCGAGTTACTCTTGAGGAGAAACTTGAATCTATCGAGGAGCTCTATAATGAACAAATAGCCTATCTCACTAAAGCACGTGACCATACCCATGCTAAATATAATGTGCTTAAAAATGAAAAGGTTGAATTTGTTGTTGGCAATGCTAATCTAATTGAAGAAAACTCTAGGTTAAATAATGAGCTTGCCAAGTTATCTTCTTCTATTTCAATTGATGCTTGTGCTACTAACTCCACATCTTGTGAAGCATCTATTTTGAAGGAGAATGTTGAGCTAAGGGCTCAACTTGAGCTAATGACTAGCAAGTATGGGAAATTGGAAGAAAGTCATGAAAAGCTATCTAGCTCTCATGAGGATCTTCTAGAATCTCATACCAAGCTAAAATTAGCTCTTGAGGCTATCACTACAAAGGTAACATCTTGTGAGCCTCATGTGGTTACTAGCACAATATCTTCTAATAATGCTATATTGACTTGTGCTCGTATTAGTAATTCATCCTCCCATAATGTTTCTACATCTTGTGATGAATTGCTTTCCTTGCCTTGTTGCTCTAACAATGAAGCATCTACTTCCTCTAGCTCTTGTGTTGATTCTAACCATGTAGAGGAAATTAAAGAGCTCAAGGCCCAAGTCACTTCTTTGAAGAAAGATTTGGAAAAGTGTCATGAAGGGAGTTCCACACTTGACAAGATGTTGAGAGTGCGAAGACTTCCCAATGACAAGAGTGGACTTGGATTCAACTCCTATCTCAAGAACAAGTCCATTATTGACAAGAAGAAGGGCCAAGAACAAGTCAAAGATCCGGCCAAGATTATTTGCTTCAAGTGCAAGATTCAAGGGCACCATGTTAGATCTTGCCCTTTGAAGAAGAAGCCTCTTAGTGAGAAGCAACTAGGGAAGCGGCCTCTTGTTCAATCTCATGCTCAACCACGAGTTGAACAACGACCACCTCCTAACAAGACTCAAGCCAATGCTCCTCTTGTTGAGAAGCCTATTGAAAAGAAAGAAAAGAGTCGATGTTGCTACCTTTGTCGCAAGAAGGGACACTTTGCTTCTTCATGCACTAATGGTACATTATCCAACCCTATCCTTGTTGATAATGCTTATTCCATTCGGAAGGATAATGTGGGCAATGTGTTTGCCAAGTATGTTGGTACTCCAAGTGGTGTCAAGAAAAGAACCATTTGGGTTGCCAAACCTATTGTGACTAACCTCTTAGGACCCAACTTGGTTGGGGACCAACAAGCTCAAACTTGATCAATAGGTGGTGATGGAGGGCATTGGAGACTTGGCTATTTTTATGAAGAATTAAGGGATCTTCATCAATTATATTTCCTCATGCCAAGTCACTTGGATTATATATATCTCTTACCCAATGTTCCTCCAAGCGGTAACTTGTATTTAAATCTATATACAATTGAAAGTTGCTTGCTCCCTTGCATATGTTAGTTTTGTTTCTAGCATGTGTTTGTATATATTGTGCTTCCTACTTACCTATCTTGAGTAATCTAGTTATGTTTGTTGGTTTGCACTCCATGTACTTGTGTTCTTTGTGTTGAGCCTTCATTGCTATTGTTTCTTATCTTAGTTGGCTCTTTGGGAGATTAATGGACTATCCCATTTTGGGGGAGTAATATGCTTTGCACTTTACTATCCTAAAATGTGTGTACATGAGGAATACCACTTAGTGTTGATATATCAATATTATCTTGTCTCTATATGGTATGTCTTCCTCATGAGAAATTCAAATTCTAATGTCCATTAACTTTCTCTTGTTGGATTTATTTTTGCCTCTTGTTGATTTCAATGGATTATCACATTATGGGGGAGTAATAAGCTATGTGCATATTACAAGCCTAGAAAATGTGAACATGTGAGGTATTGCCACCTAGAGTTGGTATTCTAGTTATCTTGTTCCTAAGTGGCATGTTGCTCAAACAAGTTCCATATTTGCTTAAAATATCTTGTGTCTCTCTTCTTTGGTATCTTGTTTGTAAGAGAGTTTCTTGTTGCCTTGCTTTTCGGTTTTTATTTGAAGCCTTCAAGAATCTCTATCTAAGCATGTTTTCTTATTCCTATCTTTTTCCACATGCTTATGTTTTGTGAATATGATTGTGAACCAATCTACCACCGAGAAATAATCTCCATACATATCTTGTCTTTGACAAGTTATAATAATTTGTGGTAAGTTTATTGATCATATTTACTTTGGCCATTGCTCTAAAAATTGCATTCTTTCTTGCCAAGGATTTTGTTTGGTTCAAACTCCTTTGTGTCTTCCTTGCTCTACTCAAAATTTGTTTTATGCTTTCTTGAGTTAGGAAAAGCAATGATCCCATACTTGTGCACTTGTGTTCAAAGTCATACTTCTTTGGGTTGCACTATTCTTGGGGAAGCTATCCTACTTTGAGTAGATCACCATTCTTTAAATTGGTATTGAATCTAATTGATTTTATTTAAACATGACTAGTGTTTGAATAATATATATGGAGAGTAATGATTCCATTGTGTGCATTTTGTATTCAAATGCAAGATCATAAATAATGCACTATTATTGGAAGAACTATCCTATATGCGTTTGAACACTTGTTGTCTTTAAATTTGTTTGTTATCCCAATGACTTGTCTCTTTGGAAGACAAACACTTTTCGTCTTGGTACTTTGTGTGCTATCATGAAAAGTGTAGAGGGTTTGTTCACTCTTTTATGTTTTTTTGTATCTTCTCTATTTTGGTTTCCTCAATCATGTGTTGATTTGGGTCTTGATATAATTTGGACAATTCTCGTTCTTTTCACTCTTGTGAGTGGTTCCTTGGTTTAATTGGTTCTTTGTCCAATTTGTATCTTGTTTTGGCTCTTGAAAGTTTTGTGCATGCATATTTACTATGTATATATTTTGGCATGCTTACTTTCGTTGATCCAATATATAGGATAAACTCCATCAAATCCTAAATGGCTAAGATGTGCATGAAATTCAAATTCATATTTATATGCACATATTTATGTGGAGTTTGTCCTATGTATTGTAGTTGTTCTAACTACTTTGGACCCAATGAGTTTGGGTACCATTTTGTACTTGAATTTTGTTTTAGGTACAATGGAGATACATTGGTTGCTTGCTCCATTCATAAGGAAGGTGTTCTCACCATGGTATTATAGGAGTCAAGCTTCGATGATTATCAAACTCGCACCCTCTTCATCACCAATGTCGTCTCGGTAACAAGTATCTATCTCATGCATACATTTCTAGCTTTCAACCTTGTGTAGGTTGCTTCTTGGCATGATTTCCCTTTGTTGCATTTCATTTGGTTCTTGCAAATGTCTTATCAAAAGCATCTTTATTGCAACTATGAGTAAGCCGGGATGATTACATACTAAGGGGATATTTATAGTCATTTTCATGATTCACCAATCCCGAATATATTAATCTAGCAACTTCTACTTGAAGTCTCTCATATGCAATATTGATGAATTCTCAAAAACCATTTGAATCTTTTTTTGATATACGTTACCTTTCTCGAAGCATTCCAACTATCACTTTTCCCTTGTGATATTTGTGATGCTTTGATGAGTTTTGTGTGTTCATCCATATCCCCTTAAGATTAAACTAAGCTTAGTGCTTTGCTTTCAAGCAAAAATCTTATTGGTATATTTATGAACCTCTCTTGGATATCATGTTCTTCACCTTTGTACCTATTTTTTGTGTGCATATTTCTTTGTGGATATATATCTTTGTGATTGGTGTCCACTTAGAAACTTATACACACGATAATAGTTACATTTTTAATTGATATTCTATTTCTTTAGTGACCACGTTTATTGCTTTATATTCCTTGGTGGTTCCTAAAAGGCACAAGCTTTGTTTTTTGTTTTGGTATTCCTTTTGCATCTTAATAAGCTTGTGGACCTATGTGTTTTATCATTTGATGGTTTGTGTGTATAGGAAAGACATGATATGCACTATGTGCCTCTTATATTGAAAGACTATGTTGATGATTCTATCATCCTATTAGTCTCCTAAAAATGTTTTTCCTTGTCACACGCATCTATTTTGGTTGAGTAAGTCTCTATTTGTCACTTCTTGATCTTCTTTGCTCAACTTTTGTTTGTTTGCAAGTTGCTTTGCTTCATTTCCAATCTATTCGCTTGCTCTTGTTTGTGTTCAAAATTATCTATAATGGAGTGATGATTCCATGTTGTGCACACTATATAGTAATTCAAATCAAACATTGTGCATGTACCTTGGGGAGTTCCCTCTTGATTTTCTAGAACACTTGGTTGATCTTATCAAAATATTGATTTTGGTCAATCGGTTTTTCGGATCCTTTGGTTGGTTGCTTCTTTGTGAAAGTTTCCTTCATTTTGACTTTGCTTGTAAACCTTTGGATCCTCAATATAGTTTGATCTCCCTCCATCTATTTATAGTTGGATATATGCACTTGAGTTCACTCATATCATGAGGAATGCATACACTATGGGGGAGCTCTTACTATATTGGCCTTCTAACCTTTTTGCCCATTTCGGCAATGGATGCCAATGGGGGAGAAGTTTAGAGGGTTTAAGGGAATTTGGTTTATGCTTTAGTTTCGTTCTTAAGCATTTGCCTTTCCATGCTATTGCATCCTTGCTCTTGTTTAGCATGTTTGCTTCATTCATCATATAAACCCTCGTAAAAAGGGATTGTCATCAATTACCAAAATGGGGGAGATTGAAAGTGCATGGTTCCCCCATATGTGGTTTTGGTAATTAATGACAATCCTTATGGACTAATGTTTGCATTGAGTTATCTTTGTAGATCTTGTTCATAGGAAATAATGGAGTTCATGTGTTGAACTCTATTAGCTTCCTTGATGGCCATTGTTACATTCAAGGATTTATATGAAGAATGGTCATGGTTTGAGTTGAGCTTATTGCTAGTATGTATTGAAGAAAAGGATTAGGTGATCTTTCATTATCATCTTCAAGACATCATCTTTAGAAGTGAGAAGCAAAGATACAAGGTTGATCAAGCAAGCGATCAACACACAAAGCTACAAGTTGTACCAAGTGGGATTGTGTATCTCATGGTATGGTAAGCAATTGTCGATATAGTTTTGTGAACTAACCCATGATATGTGTGTGTCGCATCTCTATGTGTGGTTAGGTATCTTTCCATGGGCATGAACCAAAAGGAAGATTTCCTATTGCCCATGGTCTTTGTCATCGTCAAGCGGTGTTCGTCATCTAGCTTGACGTGGAAGCTCAAGTGAAGCATCTAGAAGATATCCTATGCTTGATGCTTGCCACCCTTTTGGAGATTGTGGCCTTGTGAAGATTTGCCGAAGGGTCTCTCCCATAATGGCGTATGGGGGAGCTAGTCTCTCCCATAATGGTGTATGGGGGAGCAACTTGCAAGTCTTCATGAAGCGGAGTTTGTGCTAGCAAGCGCAATCAAGAAAGAAGATCCAACTTGAGAGAGTCAAGATCGTCATCATCTAGCTCAAGTGGAATGCTCAAGGCAAAGGTATAATCTTGATAGGTTTTCTATTTTACCGGTCTCGTGTCTTTGGGAGACCGGGTTATAGGATAGATAGTCGTACTATCAAGAGGGGCTCTCAAGTGAGTAAATCGATCGAATCGTTATGGAGAGCTCAAACCTTTGCATACTTTGCATATCTTCTTTCTTGGTTCTTATTTGGCTTTTGTCTCCTTTGGGTTTTAGTGCTTGTCGTGATCTTCATGACAAGCCGTGGTTTCTCGAAAACGGATTTCGTAAGAAAAACTTGTTGCGTTTTCGGTGGTGGAAATATTCCGTTCGTCTTTGAGAATGTTCCCACACCTTCCATGTGTGGTAACTTCTCCATACTTTGAGGTATCAATATTTTCACTTTTTGTTTGGATACTCCTTGCTGTTATCTTTCCATTGCAATTGGATTTACCTCGTTCGGAGTTCATTTGCAAAAGTTATGGGGTTTCTAGTTCAGCCTCTCTGTTCTGGACTCAACCGGATTATTCTAGCCGGATTATTCCGGGCAACCGGATATTCCGGTTAGGGTAGTTTTGGTCCATATTCGGGACAGAGAGGAGCCGGATTATTTGGAACCGGATTATTCGGAGGAACCGGATATTCCGGTTGTGGAGTTTGTTGCGAAAAATGGCTAAGGACTCGAAGCTTGGAGCTACTGGAGTCAACCGGATTATTTGGTCCGGATTATTCATCCTGGACCGGATATTCCGGTTGCTGCGAAAAATGGCTAAGGACTGGAAGCTTGAACCTTCTGGAGTAAACCGGATTATTTGAACCGGATTATTCGGGGCATACCGGATATTCCGGTTTGGGCAGTTTTCAGACCAATTTGCTCACTGACATGGACCGGATTATTGGTACCGGATTTTTCCAAGGGGACCGGATATTCCGGTTAAAGTCAACAGGTTTCGAGCAGATCTTGAGACCGGATATTCCGGTCCAAACTTGGACCGGATATTCCGGTCCCAGATTCCTGCACAAACGGCTAGTTTTTGTGGGGACCTATTTAAGGGGGCTTTCTTCCCCATTGGTCCCCAAGTCTTCCAAGCACGTTTTTCCCCTTCTCTCCCACCATTGTTGACCTTGGAAAGCTTGCCCCTCTCCCAATCCCTCCTATGATTCTTGCATATCTTTGAGGGAGAAGGTAGAGGAGATCTAGATCCACATTTCCACCAATCCATCTTCCTTCTTAGTGAGGGAAACTTAGTAGATCTTGATCTTGGAGTTCTTGGTGTTTCTCCTCCATTGTTCTTCCTCTCTTATTCCCCCATAAGCATTTGTTGCTTTGTTGGAATTTGAGAGTGAAGGATTTGAGCACTTGTGCTCTTGCCATTTGCATCGGTTGCATCGGTTTGCTCTCTCCACGAGGATTCGTGGAAGTTGAAAGTTTGTGAGCTTGTTACTCTTGGGTCTTGGACCCTAGACGACTTGTGGTGTTCTTGGGAGCCTCCAATTGAGTTGTGGATGCGTGCCCCAAGATTGTGGTGACACCGAGAGCCTCCAATTGAGTTGTGGATGCGTGCCTCGGGTTTGAAGGTTGCCAATAGTGGAAGGTGAACTAGGCCTTTGTGGCGGGGTTCATCGGAGAATAGGGTGAGGCCTTTGTGGCGTTGAGTAGGCCTTCGTGGCGAGCTCACACCCCTCCAACGAGACGTACTCCCCTTTGTGGGAGGAACTCGGGAATACATCATCGTCTCCGTGTGCCTCGGTTATTTCTATACCCGAGCTTTTTACTTATGCAATTTACATTGTGATAGCCTTCGAGCTTGAAGTTATATATCTTGCTATCACCTTGTTACTTGTATTGCTTAGAATAAGTTGTTGGTTCATCTAGTTTATCCTAGAATATTTAGGTTGTATGCTTGTTAATTTAAACACCTAGTTTATTTCCGCATTTAGCAAGCATTAACCGGAAAAGTTTTAATCGCCTATTCACCCCCCCCCCCTCTAGGCGACGTCGTTGTCCGTTCAGTTGATTTCGTGGCATTTTTTTATGCGTTATATTTGCATCCCGTTTTTAGGCGTTCTTGGAGGTTCTACCTCACAGCAAGTCCGGGAATTTACGAACCATTGGGAGAACGTTGATACGTCTCAAACGTATCCATAATTTCTGTTGTTCCATGTTGTTTTCATGATACATGCTACATGTTTCTTATACAATTTATGCCATTTTTATGGATTTTCTGGGACTAACCTATTGACAAGATGCCAGAGAGCCAGTTCCTGTTTTCTGCTGTTTTTAGTTTCAGAAAAGTTGTTCTGAAAATATTCTCAGAATTAGATAAAACAAAACCTAGAAGTTTTAGAAAGTCGTCACGTACATGGAGTCCAGAGGGGACCCGGAGGGGGGCCTGAGGGTGCCCACACCATAGGGCGGCGCCCCCTCTAGCCTCGTCCAGGTGTGGTGTGGCCCCCTGGCCGCCCACCGACGTTGCCCTTTCGCCTATTTATACCTCTCCTCGGGTTAACCCTAAATACTCGAGCCTTTTACACAAAAAACATCCGCAACCGCTGTCATTGTCAACCCTAGTACGGGAGGGTTCTGGAGCTCTCCTCGGCACCCTACCGGGAGGGGAATTCATCACCGGAGGGCTCTACATCACCATGGATGTCTCCAGAGTGATGCGTGAGCAGTTCATCCCTGGACTACGGGTCCATAGCAGTAGCTAGATGGTTGTTCTCTCCTCTTTATGCCTCATGTTTAGATCTTGTGAGCTACCTAACATGATCAAGATCATCTTATTGTAATGCTACATGTTGTGTTTGTTGGGATCCGATGAATATTGAATGCTATGTCCAATGATTATCAATCTATCATGCTCTTTTATGTGTATGTTATTTATGTTCTTGCATGCTCTCCGTTACTAGTAGATACTCTGGCCAAGTTGATGCTTGTAACTCCAAGAAGGAGTATTTATGCTCGATAGTGGGTTCATGCCTCCCTTTCACTCACGCTCGAGTGACATAAACGTAACGGGTGGGGGATGTGTTGTTGCCATTAGGGAGAAAACAACAATGCTTTATCTAAGGATAATTTTATTGTTTATATTACACACTTTTATTAATGCAATTATCTGTTGCTTGCAACTTAATACCCGAGGTTTGATTGGATGATGCTCTGAGGGTGGATTATTAGTCATAGATGCAGTTGGATAACAGTCTATGTATATTCTTGTAATGCCTGTATGAATCACATAGTAATCATCATGTCATGCATATGCACTACGGTGCAACCTTTATATCTGTCAATCGCCCATCTGTAATTTGTTTACCTGGCATGTTATCTATCTGTTTTGGAGAGACACCTCTAGTGAACTGTGGACCCCGGTCCATTTCTTTATATTGATATACAACCACTACAGCTGCTGTTTTCCAACTACAATTAGTGTTTTATACTTCCATCATTGTTCTCTTTCATCTACTACAAAAGAGTACTATTTTCCACAATATACGTCTAATCCTTTGTTTTTCAGCAAAACCGGGGATATTGACAACCTCGCTGCTTCGTTGGGGCAAAGTAATTTGATTGTGTTGTGTAGATTCCACGTTGCTGCTGAACTGGTAGTGCGCCCTGCCAACATCAGCTGCATCATCCTTCGGAAGTGATTTCTTTCTCCTACTGTTAGATTCAACTTTGGTTTCTTTCCGAGGGAAAACTTGCCGCTGCACTCTTCACACCCTACACTTGGGGTCTCCCAACAAGCAAGCATCACCATCAAGTTTTCTGGTGCCGTTTCCGGGGAGAAAGAGGATTTCTGCAAGGGGAGTCTCTCACTTCCAATCTCTTTACTTTGTTTTAGTTTTGCTTAGTTTATTTTATTTTGTCTCTTGCTTCTCTATATTGAAAAAAATTTAGTTCTTATTCTAGTTGTTATTTTTCATCATGTTGCTCCATATGTTTACGCTGAAAGATCTATCAATAGGCGGTGGTCCTATAAGGGAAAGAATACCATTGAAGAATTATTTAATCATGTTAGTAAGCATGAATATTTTTTAGTAAAAACCCATAGTAGAACTTGCTCCAAATTATGAAATTGTTGCAACTTCTTTAGTTCACTTGTTAGAAGCTATGTTTGTTAACCTTCACCCCATAATGTAGAAATTGTTTCTTAACATGAATAATATTGAAGATATTAAAAATGGAATTTTATCTTGGAAACCATGTTTAAAGAATTTGGAGATGTTGCTATAGAAGCTAGGAAAGCTTTTATCGTTTTAATATGCTAGGATCAAGTGTATATGTTATCGGTGCTCTTGAAAAACTATACAATACCGAACCTAAAAATGCAAAGTAAGGGAACATACATACCCTTTAAAATGGTAGCAATGCATAAAGCTTTGGAAAAGAATTTTGACTGGATTGTTCCTGAAAACCTATTTGATGAAAGTAGTAAACCTAAAAGTGTTGAGAGAGGGAACATTCTAAACTTATATGGATAAAATACAATGCATTGTTCAGGAGTTTTCTTGTCTCAATTTGGATGCTTCTTCACTTGAAAATACTTGATTCTAGTTTTCTAGGCCTAGCTAAAAGGCATTAAAGAAAAGCATTTCTTGGGAGATAACTCATGGTTTTATTTTTGCATTGTTTTTATCTGTTTTATTTAAGTCAAGGTGTTGTTTACTTCTATAGCAACTCCTTTGTATCTTTATTTTCTCGTATTTTTTGTGCCAAGTAAAGTCTCTAGTGAAAGTTGAGGTTA
The DNA here is from genome assembly GCA_028641055.1 of Alopecurus myosuroides. Taxonomy (NCBI): domain Eukaryota; kingdom Viridiplantae; phylum Streptophyta; class Magnoliopsida; order Poales; family Poaceae; genus Alopecurus; species Alopecurus myosuroides. Next base: position 266,327,636 of record CM054062.1, read on the forward strand.
GATTTGAATTTCAGCGCAAGAAACAGATTTCTGCTGTCCACCGTATAAATTCGTATAAATCACAGAAAGATCAAAATGACTTGCAAACTTTTTGTTTATTCCTCGGCTATTTTCAAAACTTTTCCTAGCTTTGCATTTTTCGATTTGAGCAACGTAAGTGCCCCCCCAAAAAATTCATCTTTACAGACTGTTCTGGTTTTGACAGATTCTGCCTTTTTACTTGCATTCTCTCTTTTACTACGTGGAGTGGATTTCTTTGCTCCACAAAACATCAGTGGTTGTAGCTAATGTTTAAAAGGTATTAATAATGCTTGTGTCCAAGGATTACATGTAAATTTTTGATTGTGCACTAACCCTCTAATGCGAATTACATTGAGTTTGTTTTTCAAGGGCCAAGAGAAGAGGGTGATATAATGTGATCAAGAAGAGTGAAAAGCCCAAACTTGGGGATGCCGCCGTGGTTCATCCAAGCAAAATATAATAAGACTCAAGCGTCTAATCTCAGGGATGCCCAAGGCATCCCCTTCTTCATCAACAATTTATCATGTCACTTCTAGTGAAACTATATTTTTATTCGGTCACGTCATATGCACTTCACTTGGAGCATTTGTTTGTATTTTCTTTTGTTTTCCTTGCTGCAATAAATATGTTTGGAACCCAACATTCTTGTGTGGGAAAGATACACGCCCCGGTTTTTCATATGAATACTAGTTTTCTTCTATGCTCGTATTCTTAATTTTTCTTTTAGCTGCTGCAAATCCTTTTAGCTCATGTTTTTCATGCATCTCTTATTCAGAGCTGTTAGTTCTAGTAGAGTTGTGTTAGTACTCTCTTGTTTCATTGCTATATTAGTTGGAGAGTTTGTGTTGAAAATTGAAATATATATTAAATGGTGTTTGATGGAAATAGAAAATGCTACATGTGGTAGATGGTATGTTGGAAAGACTTGCATACTCTTGTAGATCATTAAACTATTTCACTTGATTATTTGATGTTGTTTTGAGATATTATTATGCTTATGGTAAACCTGCTGGTTTAGTAAGGTAAAAACAATTAATGGTTGGTCTAAAAGCTTGAAACTATGCCACACTTGAATAACCAGTTGATAGTATAATGGTATATGACTTTTCTCTGTTAATAACAATCATAATGGTTTTTTGTTACGCGCTACGGGCGGGGTAGCCAACAGTGACTTGTCACAGCCATAGACCCTCTTCGAGTGATTTTCATTATGCCTTGTATGATCATATTTCTAGTTGTAATCTTTTAACTTGTGATTTCTAAGTTGCGGTTTTCTGGCACTTTCACTATCCATATTTGCTAGCCTCTTCAGTACTGTGCATTGCCCATTCTCACTTTGAGCATAGGTGCAAAATTCTCCAGTGCATCCAAACCCCATGGGAGGACTTTGTTCTCCTACACATAAGCCTAAAATATCTTCCTCAAAACAGCCACCATACCTACCTATCATGACATTTCCATAGCCATTCCGAGATATATTACCATACAACATCCATCATCATTATGTTACTTGTTTCATTGTTATTTTGCATACTACTACACTGGCAGGAGCATTTAGTACTATGCATCATAGAAATTTCAGTTTCAGTTATGAGTACTAAAAGTGTGATGATTCATTGTAAATAGAGTGTTTCCCCTACTAGTGAGGTTATAAAAAAAGAGAAAATGAGAAAAAAGGCCAAAAAGAAAAGAAAAAGAAAGAGGTCCAAAGAGAGATGATAAAGAGAGAGGGGGCAACATTACTATCATTTATTCCACACTTGTGCTTTGTTAGCACCAATACTTTAGTTTGGAGTGAGTTTTCATTTTATGACTTGCATAACTATGTGGGGAACTTTACATTGTAGAACTTGGCTTGTATATTCCAATGATGAGCCTCCTCAAAAGTGATCTAGGTCTTCGTAAGCAAGCAAGTTGGATGCACCCCCACTAGTTACATTGGAGAGCTTTCATACACTTATAGCTCTATGTGCATCCGTTGTGTGGCAATCACTACTCCTTGCATAGCTTTGATTATAAGACTTCCTCTTGTCTAATGATCACTTTCAGCTGTGTGAGACTTTCTTCCATTGACCTTCCAAACCCCCCATAATGTTCTTTTAGCTAGAACATCCTGGTGCCATGGACCAATACAGAAGGCCGGAGGGCTCTAAATCACCATGTCTACCTCCGGAGTGATGCGTGAGTAGTTCATCGCTGGACTACGGGTCCATAGCAGTAGGTAGATGGTTGCTCTCTCCTCTTTATGCCTCATGTTTAGATCTTGTGACCCGCCTAACATGATCAAGATTATCTTATTGTAATGCTATATGTTGTGTTTGCTGGGATCCGCTGAATATTGAATGCTATGTCCAATGATTATGAATCTATCATGTTCTTTCATGTGTATGTTATTTATGATATTGCATGCTCTCCGTTACTAGTAGGTATTCTGGCCAAGTTGATGCTTGTAACTCCAAGAGGGAGTATTTATGCTCGATAGTGGGTTCATGCCTCCCTTTCACTCACGCTCGAGTGACAAAAACATAATGGGTTGGGGATGTGCTTCTGCCATTAGGGAGAAAACAACAATCCTGTGTCTAAGGATAATTTTATTGTTTACATTTCACACTTTGCTTAATGCAATTATCGGTTGCTTGCAACTTAATACCCAAGGTTTGATTGGATGACGCTCTGAGGGTGGAAAACTAGTCATAGATGCAGTTGGATAACGGTCTATGTATCTTATTGTAATGCCCACATGAATCACATAGTAATCATCATGTCATGCATATGCACTACGGTGTAACCTTTTTATCTGTCAATTTCCCAGCTGTAATTTGTTTACCCAGCATGTTATCTATCTGTCTTGGAGAGACACCTCTAGTGAACTATGGACCCCGGTCCATTTCTTTATATTTATATACAACCACCGCAACCGTTGTTTTCCTACTGCAATTACTGTTTTCATACTGCCATCATTGTTCTCTTTCATCTACTACAAACAAGTACTATTTTCCACACTATACGTTTAATCCTTTGTTTTAGCAAAACCGGTGAGATTGACAACCTCACTGCTTCGTTGGGTCAAAATAATTTGATTGTGTTGTGTAGATTCCACGTTGTTGCTAAACCGGTAGTGCGCCCTACCAACATCAGCTGCATCAACCTTCGGAAGTGATTTCTTTCTCCTACTGGTCGATTGAACCTTGGTTTCTTTCTGAGGGAAAACTTGCCGCTGCACTCTTCACACCCTACACTTGGGGTCTCCCAACAAGCAAGCATCACCATCAACTCTTGCACTATCAGCCGTCTTCGAAGGCAAGCCAGGCACATGCTATGAATACTCACGCGATATTGCTTGGTTAATATGATGTCATATGTGTGCATTTTGTTGCCGATCATGTGTAAAATGTGTGTCGCAAGATATCGTGGCTATGCTTTACCATTTCTATAATATTGTTGGCTAAATAGACGTTGGGTTCTACCCAAGTGGATTGAACCATTTATTTTCTTTAGAGTTATGGGTTTGAGTTAGGAGGTATCATACACCACTCCACATTCTTGGGACGCTCGGCTAGGGGAACTTCCTTGTCGACGGAATGGAGGAACGGTTCGTGTGATCACCTCCGCTAACATTTGTAGTTGACTTGAGATGACGGCTAAGTCGCCCAGTTAACATTGACTACTCTATGCTAATACTTTTTTGTTGATCCATGGTGACACTTTAGTTGCCCGATCAATAAAAAATAACTATTGCTTGATTGATTGTGTGACTTATATGTCTGTTGTTACTATGCTGATATGGGATTGAGATTATTGTTGTTGTTATACTGGACAAAATTATTGTTAATGAAAACTATATTAAATTAAACAGCCCTCCAAACATCGACCGGGCAATCCCATAGTGCCACTCATCTTAACTTCGAACGTGTTACCACTGTTGCTCACATGGGAGGGTCTTAGCCTACATAATCTATCCAGCCTACTGCATAGTTGTGGTCGGGGCTAGACTTGTGAAGGTTCCGGAGTTAGGCGTTTCCCAGAGTTGGGGACGTTCCAGATTCACTTTGTCGGTAGCTATATATGGAGTGTCTTGGTAGCATAAACGGCTATGTAAGTGTGTCAGGATGTATTGAGGATGCTTTCCTAAAGTACCGGCTATATGGTGCATTGAGATAGGTGGTATCTGCAACCTCTCAAGAGTGTTTCAACCTAGTAGCTAGTATTGTTTTGGTAATCTAGAACGGTTCAGTGTTAGTCACACTGTGTCCTTGACGTGTCCGGAGGTTAAACCGAAGTTCCATTGGAAATAAAATGATGAACAACCTGATTTCACTAAATAAACAATAAGATGGTGCAGTGAATGTTACTTGAGATGTAGATAGTTAATCGTGATTGGAATGACAGGGTGATCGTTGTGAGCCTAGAGTTAGGTCTGAGCTAACATCAAGCGGAGAGACGAGGCCAGTCAGCCTAGAAGTGATGACATCTGCTGTTGTGTTTTACATGGTATCAATGGGTACACCCGTTTACTCGTCAACGGTAAAATCTTTGTGTTGTCACCGGTATATGATCCAACCCCACTGGTTTTGGACTTTGAACTGGAGACATCCCCGTTCTTTCTTATGACGTACATGATTGTCGATGACATGATACTTTCATGATATTTAATTGTTCTTATCATGGATGGACGCTTGCCTTTTTCATATTATGTCTGGTGTTAGCTACTTGTTGGATGATTGTTTTGTTGTTCATGTCTTGTGGCTGATGTATTGCGAGTACACTCAGTGTACTTACATGGATTTTCATGTGGCCATACGTCGCGAGGGTTAATATCCTACCTTAGCAAGAAGATGGAGCAAGAGAGTGATAGGATCAGTATCCCAGACAGATACCTATGGAATGGAGCCGCTCCATGCCGTTTTCGTATTCAATAATTCCGCTTCCCGTTAAACTTTTTCTCGTGCCACGCTTGACATGATATTTTGTCAAGTATTGTTGGCCTTGTAAACCATTTTTAGCACTTTTGTGCCTGATTGTGAAATGAATTCCACTTTTTTGCATTATCGTGACGTGTGTCCATATATCTTGGGCTGGTGCACGGGGCGATCGCCTCTCTGACCATATGCGTCAGGGAGGGGCACCACAGCCGTCCCAACCTTTAATTGAGAGAATAATTTTGTTGCTAATGGTTTTATGAATGGTCTATGTCGATACGATATCACAAAAACAAATACGGTGTCAATCGGAGGTGTCTCGAGGAAGTTACTATAAGTGAGAAATGATGCCGGGAGAAAGCAGAATTTTATTGGAGAGATACAGAGGACGTAAGATTCCCTAGGATTCTATAAATATGTTTCTAACATCATTATATAATGTCGATGATTTTATCTGTAGGGGTCATAGGGTTCCGGAAGATTTTTGGGCTAGAACCGAGAAGGGGTGATATGTCTCAAACGTATCCATAATTTATGATGTTTCATGTTGTTTTCACGCCATATGCTACATGTTTCCTATACACTTTATGTCATGTTTTATGGATTTTCTGGGACTAACTTATTGACAAGATGCCACAGAGCCAGTTCCTGTTTTCTGATGTTTTTGGTTTCAGAAAAGTTGTTCTGGAAATATTCTCGGAATTGCATGAAACAAAATCCCAGATTCTTAGAAATCTGTCACGTACACGGAGTCTGGAGGGAACCCAGAGGGCCCCCCTGGAGGGCCCACACCATAGGGCGGCGGGGCCCCCTGGCTGCGCCAGCTGGTGGGGTGGCCCCCTGGCCACCCACCGATGTTGCCCTCTCGCCTGTTTAAGCTCCTCCACGGGTTAACCCTAAATACCAGAGCCCTTTTCCACCAAAAGTTCCGTAGCCGCCGCCATCATCATCTAGTTCGGGAGGGTTCTGAAGCTCTCTATGCACCCTGCTGGGAGGGGAATTCATCACCGAAGGGATCTACATCACCATGCCTGCCTCCGGAGTGACGCGTGAGTAGTTCATTCTTGGACTACATGATGAGGAAATAAAAGGGGCACATGATGTTTGTACATGCTTGAGATGGAAGGAAATATTGAGCCTCACTGATGTTCATTATAAGGTGAATTATTTCCTAATGATAAATAATGTTTGTGTTTATAAGAATGTTATACTACCTAAGCCTATGCATTTATATATTAGCAGGGTTATTGATAACATGAGCATTGGTGGAGCAATGGAGCTGGTTGAAGAGGATGGCAAGCACGAGGGAGGCGAGGGAGGAAGTGGAGCCATCAAGGAAAAGCTATTCGGTTTGGACTGGCAGAATTCCCGAATTTGAAACAATCATGGACTCTTCATACGGACTCCAAATAACGCAAATGAGCACAGTATGAATAGGAAATTCGAAGATCTTTCCGATGGATTTGGCCCCATGTACCGATTCAACTCGTACAAGGCGTGGTGGCCGAAACAAGTCACGGGTCGTTTTCTGCCAGTTTCCAAATAGAGTCCTGTCAAGTTAGGAAACTTAGAGATTAGTTTGTTTACAACTCAACTGCAGCTTGGACGTCCATCAGCCTTTATAAGGCTTGTAATTCGCACTATTTGGGCTTATAAAAAGTTTAAACCAAAAACCCTAGCCTCTAGATTGTATTGCTGCTAAGCATTCATCTTGAAATATTACCATTGCAAAGTTGCGTGATATCTTGTTGTTCCACTGGGAATAAGGGGATACAAGACCACTCATGATATTTGATTGCGTGTGTAAGAGTGTGTAGTTAATAATATCTAAAGGGGTTGATTGTTGTTGCACTGGCAACAGGGATTATCCAAGGATAGTTATTAGTGTAGCACTAGTTATCTATCATCCGCAAAACATCCACCATATTATCAGAGAGATCTCATTGAGAAGATCGGGCCACCCCTTATCATATTGGTATCAGATTCTCGGGTTTACTCGATGAGAAAATTCCATCCATAGTCTAGTTGTTTTTATTTCCTATCCATAAAAAGCTACACAAAAATATCAGGTTTTAGATTTGCCAGAGACTAGATCATCACCAATTAGCTGCTACTAGTTGTTGTTTTCTTTTGATTTGTGTATGTGTTTTCTTGTTTTATTTTTTATCTTTTAGGGTTCGATTTCCTCTAGTTTTTCTTCTTTTTCATCTACCCGAAAATTCTCAACAAAATTTCTACGATTCACTGCCTCGCTCTAAACACCGCAACATACGTGCACGCTGTGATCCACTTCTGCCGGGCACGGTTTGGTTCGATTTGCTGCCGTGCGCAAAGTTCTACCGTGATCACCCGCACACCACACACGCGCGCTGTCGGGCACGATTTTCAGCTGTTTTCGCTGCCACCACGGTACAAAACCGTCACGTTCTCTGCCGTGAGCTATTCTTCACCGTTTTCTTTGTTTTTATTAGTTTTTCCTTTGTTTTCTCCTGTTTTCTCCCTAGGCTTCTAGTCTGATTTTTTATAAGCCTTAGCCACAACCATTCTACAACAAATTTTAGGTACACAGCCCATAATACTAGCTGTTTTATTGCTCACACAGGCTGCTCAATTTGATCTATTCTTGTCCATATTTTCTGTTTTCACTTACATATTGCTCCTAGTTGATTCAAAGGCCATTAAAAAACTATAAAAAAATAGAAAAGACACAAAAGTATAAAAAAATAGAAAGAGAGAAAAAAAGAAAAAAGTGGCTGAGCCATACATTATCACTAGTGCAGCTTGATACGTCATATCTCGGATATTTTTGCGGATTGTTTTTAGCAATATTGTGCTAGTTTCATTGAGTATTTGCTAGTGTCTTTCTAGTGCTTGCAATAACTCTTCAATATAATTTCTAAGCCACATTTGTCTCCCAGAGTGCGTGTGTTCCTTTAGTGAATTTCATCACATTGGACAGTAAATAGGAGTTGCTATTTTGGTGTTGTTAGGATTCCCAACCAAGCCCCACCAAATACCCTGTTTTTGTCTTGTGGCACTTGATATCCTGGTTATTCTCTTCTCACACTTGGTACACTCTTCCTTGATACTTGTTGGTAAGTAAATCCTATTCACTTTGGAATGGTAAGATAAACAATTCTTTGCTGGTCTTGAGTGAGTTGTGAGAGAACACCACAACCCATTGTTATTTTGTTACTAACAAGTTAATCAATGGAGTTTTCTATAGTTGATGCTTGCAGTTATACATTTTGGGAGGAGGATGCTAGTGGGATTCCAGAATCAGATTTATTCCACTTCACTACAGACATCAAGGGAAGACATGTTGCTATTACCCTTGATAAGGATACACAGTATAATTTTGTTAATCCTGAGGTTGTTAAATAATTGCAGCTGGTTCTAAAGACATGTGATTCATTTGGGTTACATACTTATGATGATGAACTTATTATTACTCACATAGTTTGTGTTCCTTTAACCATTCATGGCCATAAGGAGCGAATTTTATGTTATGTGATGCCTAGAGCTTTTACTTGTTCTCATCTTTTGTTGGGACAACAATGGTGCACTAGATATAGTGTTAATTTTGTTAGCCATTATCCTGATTTACAATTCTGTTGGAACAAAAAGAAAAATTGGATAATACATGCATGGCTTCCAAAATTTTGGGACATTAGATATCAACCATTATTTTTTCTCCTCAATTTCTTGAAAAACAAAGACTAGAAAACCTTGAGATGCAAGAATTTGAGCGTATAGTCATGGGATTTGTAGAGGTTAAGGAGCCATGTGAGGCTATTTCTACTAATGTAATCATGTCTACTCCTAGTGTTGTTTCTTGTGATGTGCAAGTGGCTTTTGAAGAAATGGAGCCTATAGTACAACTTGCAACACCCGCACCATCACATACATTGGAAGAGCATGCCATTGTGCCTAGTATTGTTTCTTGTGATATGCAGGTTACTCTTGAAGAAAGGGATCCCTCAGTAGTACAACTTGCATCACCACTTGAGATAGATGAATCGGTGCCTACTATATCTGAGGATGATGCCATTGACATTGGTGCTGATTTGGAGCTGCCACTTGCAAGTACAAATTTTTGTGAGTCTACTAAAGTTCTAGTTAATTCTTGTGAGCTGATAACAACATATAGTTCACTACCATGTGATAATTTGAATATTTTGAATTTTGAACATGTTGTTTTGGTTTCATATAAAGAAGTGCTTGCTAAAGTACCACCTATTGATATTGTGTATCCCATCATGTTACATGAACCAATTACTGTGCAATGTGTTGTGAATAGGACTGCTGAAATTTCATATGTCAATTCTAGCATCTATACTACTTGTTTCACTTTTAATTTGGTTGGTGACTATAACATGAATGAAAATTTTATGGTGGATCATATATGTATTACTTGTGATAGCATTGCTGAATTGAACATTGTGTTACCTCGGTTGGATTGTTTACAATTTGCTAAATCTGAGCATGATTCTACATATATGTTTGATTGGTCCAAGAACTTGATAAATACATATGCTACTGATTTGTACTTCACTTATATTTGTAAATTGAGTTGCAACTTACATCATGATTATATGAACTTCACTTATACTTGCAATTATGATTTCTATTTGCTGAGATATTATTTGTTTTCATATGACAATTGTGTGTTCAATACATGCAATTTTCGTTGCTTTATGTCATGTAAGAATATTTATCACGCCCACAAAAATAATGCACCCTGTTATAGATACATGTATTGTGTATACACATTGTTCTTTTTGTTTCTTCCACCTTCAGCTTACCACAAGCCGCGGACGTCTTGTCTTGAAGAAAGGGAGGGTGATGAGGATATAATAGGGGTACATGATGCTTGTACATGCTTCAGCTGGAAGAAAATATTGAGCCTCACTCATGTTAATTATAAGGTGAATTCTTTCCTAATAATAAATAATGTTTGTGTTTATAAGAATGTTATACTACCTAAGCCTATGCATTTATGTATTAGCAGGTTTTTTTTGACGTGGTATTAGCAGGGTTGTTGATAACACAAGAATTGGTGAATCAATGCAGCTGGTTGAAGAGGATGTCAAGCACGAGGGAGGCGAGGGAGGAAGTGGAGCCATCAAGGAAAATATATTCGGTTGGACTGTCAGAAGTCCCGAATTTGAAACGATCATGGACTCTTCATACGGACTCCAATTAACGCAAATAAACATAATCTGAACAGCAAATTCAAAGATCTTTCCAATGGATCTGTCCCCATGTACCGATTCGACTCGTACAAGGCGTGGTGACCGAAACAAGCCACATGTCGTTTTTTGCCAGTTTCCAAATAGAGTCCTGTCAAGTTAGGAAACTTCGAGATTAGTTTGTTTACGACTCCAACTGTAGCTTGGACGTCCAGCAGCCTTTATAAGGCTTGTAATTCGCACTATTAGGGTTTTGAGCAAGTTTAAACCAAAAACCCTAGCCTCTAGATTGTATTTCTGCTAAGCATTCATCTTGAAGTATTACCATTGCAAAGTTGCGTGATATCTTGTTGTTCCACTGGGAATAAGGGGATACAGGACCACCTGTGATATTTGATTGTGTGTGCAAGAGTGTGTAGTTGAGAATATCCAAAGGGGTTGATTGTTGTTGCACTGGCAACAGGGATTATCCAAGGAGAGTTCTTAGTGTAGCACTAGTTATCCATCATCTACAAAACATCCACCATATTATCAGAGAGAGATCATTGAGAAGATCGGGCCACCCCTTATCACTACGGGTCCATAGCAGTAGCTATATGGTTGTTCTCTCCTCTTTATGCCTCATGTTTAGATCTTGGAGCTGCTAAACATGATCAAGATCATCTTATTGTAATGCTACATGTTGTGTTTGCTGGGATCCAATGAATATTAAATGCTATGTCCAATGATTATCAATCTATCATGTTTATGTTATTTATGATCTTGCATGCTCTCCTTTACTAGTAGATGCTATGTCCAAGTTGATGCTTGTAACTCCAAGAGGGGGTATTTATGCTAGATAGTGGGTTCATGCCGCCCTTTCACTCACGCTCGAGTGACAGAAACGTAACGGGTAGGGGATGTGTTGTTGCCATTAGGGAGAAAACAACGATGTTTACATTACACAATTTGCTTAATGCAATTATCTGTTGCTTGCAACTTAATACCCGAGGTTTGATTGGATGACGCTCCGAGGGTGGATTATTATTCATAGATGCAGTTGGATACCGGTCTATGAATCTTGTTGTAATGCCCACATGAATCACATAGTAATCATCATGTCATGCATATGCACTACGGTGCAACCTTTATATCTATCAATTGCCTAGCTGTAATTTGTTTACCCAGCATGTTATCTATCTTTTATGGAGAGACACCACTAGTGAACCATGGACCCCGGTCCATTTCTTTACACTGGTAATACAACCACTGTTTTCTTACTACAATTACTATTTTCCTCTCATTCATTGCCATCACTGTTTTCTTTCGTCTACTGCAAACAAGTACTGTTTTCCACACTATACGTCCAATCCTTTGTTTTCAGCAAAAACGGTGAGATTGACAAACTCACTGCTTTGTTGGGGCAAAGTAATTTGATTGTGTAGTGTAGATTCCACGTTGCTGCTGAACCGGTAGTGCGTCCTGCCAGCATCAACTGACAACAGCCTTCGGAAGTGATTTATTTCTCCTACTGGTCGATTAAACCTTGGTTTCTTTCTGAGAGAAAACTTACTGATGTGCTCTTTTGTTGGAACGCGTAGAGATAAACAAAAACTTTTCTACGCGGTACTTCCAAGATCTAGCCGAGGTAGAAGGCCACAAGGATTACCACTAGACGCGCAGGTACAGATTATCGACGAAGCACGTCGATGCAGTGTAGTCCCACGATCCGATCCAGCCGATCCAATCCCGCGATCGTCGAAGTGCTGAACGTACAACACCTCTGCCGGTATCCACACGTACGAGGAGGAGCTCTGACGGCGGACTGCTAGGTCCGGTGCGACGGCTGGACTGAGTGGGGCTAGGTTTCCCAACGCATGGGAGTGGAATCACGTACTCGCTGGGCAACCTGCGCCCCTCTTTATATAGCGAGTGGTAGTGGGTTTCACAACGCTCGTGGCCCATTCCCTTTGTGAGTCCAACTCACGAATTTAGTCCATTTCCGGTTCGGGTCCAACCCGACCAATATACTTGCTCCTGCTCTTAAGTGTGCGACCCTGCAGACTCATGGTGACTTGGACACGATTGGAGTCCGACTCCCAATCGATCAATCGGTAGCGGCTCCTAGCAAAACGTGCCGACTCCCAAGTGCCATAGAGTCATGACGACATACCTTTCAATGTGACTTTCATCTGAGTCCCTTTTGCCTCACGATATACCTTGTCGAACTATAGGCGAATTATCGTCATCCCTTAAATAGCTCAACTCTCTTCTCGGTCCGTGATATATGATTCATCTGACTAACTCTTAGTCAACAGACTTAGTTAACACTTAACCAAGTCGCGCATGGCCATGCTTCCGGAATCATATCACTCGAGAGGGCCCAGAGAATATATCTCCAGTCGGAGGGGCAAAATCCCATCTTGATTATCCACATCACGTAGGTTACTTCTCATTCGACCCAAACTCTGCCTTTATAACTGCCTTGTCACAGAACATCGTTTGACAGAATTTGAGTCGGTGATCCACAACTCGGATTGTGCGATAACCTCTGGTCTAAGGATTACATTGATTGATACATGCAAATGATGACTTGCTCATTGTATCTCAATATGGGTCAGTCCGACTTGCTAAACTCTTTAGCCAAGTCTGTGAACGTTGGAATGGCATCGCCATGCCCATGACAAGTGGAACCGTGTCATCAGCCAACACTCACATTAGTCTAGGGTGTGTGTCCAGCAGAACCTTAATGACCAAGGACAATTTAGCATGAACAACATGAACACATAGTTCCACAATCGAATCACATATTAAATGACATATATCAGATGTTCAAAACAAGGACGACTTTATGAATACATTGGGAATTACATCATACATGATTGCCTCTAGAGCATATTCCCAACATCTTTATACCTTCCTCTTGGGGTTTCCCAACGAGTGCAAGCTCCTAAACCATCAGGGGAAGTGCCGAAGGGGGGGGGGAGATCCACCCCCATGGACGCATCCATCACTAGGGGGCTGCTAGGTGGGACCAAGGGCCACGCAATGCACATTGATCCTCCCTAGTCCTTCCTTGTTTAAGCTCTAAGAGGAAACAAAGAGAAAAGGAGGATATGCAAAGGACTCCCCCCCCAAAGGAAAGGAAGGACTCCTAGTTGACAATCCGATTGGGGCTAGGAGCCCAATGCGGCACCTCTAAGCCAAGTATTCCCTCCTCCACATATAAAAAGGACCTCAGGGCATTGAGAGAAGACATAACAACTGGCACTCGTGCCTCTCTCTATAGTAGAATACTCTAATTAGATCCCTCTAATTGAGTTGGAGTTTCTTCTAATCAGGGTTTTGAGTTGTCCTCTCCCGATTAGATCTAACTCTAATTCTTTCACACATGTTGAGAACTTCCAGAATCATATAGCTTTAATCACAATTAATTAGATCTGCCAATTAGCAACGCCGAAAGGCTAGCTGTCTTCGTTTTGCGTCCGGTTGCAGTTTTGCATGAACTCTAGTTGACCCCGGTTGCAAGTTTGCAGGAATTCTAGTCGACTCCGGTTGCAAACTTGCACGTTCTCCCATAGAACGACAGTCTTTATATAAACATAACAAGACGTTCGTGTAATAGCAAAACAAGGTCCAGATCAAGAAACTGATAGCAAAACGAGGTGTACTAGTTTGTTCTCCTATAGAACGCCAATCTTAATGTGTAGTATATATGGACCTAAAGACTTCTTCGAATACTTCTCATGGCAGCAGGTATGTACGCGAGTAGTTCCAGATGTTTTTGTGCTTTAGTTTTCTTCCGAAGCTATATATGTATAACCTTATTACTCCTATTTTCCCTAAAGTAATGCTACTTTTTTTCTTTGGACGTGCATAACACGTACCCCCTCGGATCCATAAAAAGTGCTAAGTCAATACAAAATTTATACAAAGTGAGCCATCTTTTTTATGGATTGGAGGAAGTGCTGTATAATTGTAGTATTTTTTTTTTTGATAAAGGGAAGTATATTAATATCGCGGAGATACAAATTACACCCGGTCTCTGCAACAACGCAATGGATGCACACAACCAAAAGACAATAAAAAGAAAAAATAAAAAGAAAAGTCCCGCTACAGAGTTACAGTCCTCGCGGTATCCGCACAAACACCACCTAAACAACAGCTGATGTCCATCTCTTCGAAAACAACGTCTCAAAGATGAACGGTGCCAGGCACAACCAATTAAGGCCAGACCTTGGGTTTTCACCCTCAAGATAATTCTTGCTCTCAAAACAATGGCTCCAAGAAGACTAGTGCCAGGCACAATCAATTAAGGCCAGACCTTGGGCTTTCACCCGGAAAGGTAGGACTTTGAACTTCATGCATGCTGTCGTCTCCTCTTACATACGACTGCCACGAATCTTGTAACTCCAAGCCAGTTCCTCATCGATGCAAAGACTCCAAACACCGTTGCTAGTCCTCCAATCCCACCTTCGATGACTGAGCATTGTGACCGAATTCCACCGATCCAGCAATCTCCAGGCATCGCCCATGGGAGTTCGCCGGCGGAGCCTTTCGGGTCGGCACCCCGGCTTGATCAAAGAGAACCTACATCAGGATCTTCATCTTCGCGCGATAGGAAACCCAAGGACCACCTCCTTTACTCTGATGTCTCGCGGCCCCGACGCCGCGAAACGACTCCCAACAGGGACATTTGCGGGAGGGGAAAATCTCCTGGATTCCGCATCCGCCGCCACCGGGAGCCCTGCCGCCGACGGTCCCTAGCACCACCGTCTCCCGCCGCCAAAGACAGAGGAGACCGCGGCGCCCGGGAGCCAAGCCGATGGCGCGGCCGCCGCACCATGGCCGAGCCACCCCAGATCCCATCGGCGGCGCCACCCAGAGCCACCCCGGCCAGCGCCGGCTGCCCACGCAGACCCAGCCACTAGCCGTCGCCAGAAGAACCAGGGCCGCCGCCCTGGCGTCCGTGCTCCGCCGTCCGCGCAAGCCGTCCAGGGCCGACCAACGCATCTGGCCGAGGCCTCCCGCCGCGTTTGTGCTGAGGAGACGAGGACCCGCCGTCCACCACGCGGAGGGTTGTGCCCCCGGTGGATTCCTCCGGCGACGGTGGGTGGAAGGGAAGGAGGGGGTGTGGGGGCGGCGGCT
This sequence comes from Alopecurus myosuroides, assembly GCA_028641055.1. Classification (NCBI taxonomy): domain Eukaryota; kingdom Viridiplantae; phylum Streptophyta; class Magnoliopsida; order Poales; family Poaceae; genus Alopecurus; species Alopecurus myosuroides. Next base: position 266,342,895 of record CM054062.1, read on the forward strand.
AGGGTTTCGCCCGTGCCGCCCCCCCCCCCCCCCCCCCCCCCCCGGAGCGACGCGTGCGAGCGTTCTGGACCTATATAACTGTATAACTGTAGTATTAGTTGTTGCCTTTTCCTTTTTCCTTTTACTCAAACTACATGTCGGAGGTTAATTCTAGGATGCTATGTACCCAGGATCAAATGGCAACATAAACCAAAAAAGAGTCATATGGATTTTTTTTTTGTTTCTTTTCAAAGAGAAGGTATCAATTCGATCTTCAGTAAACACAATGCCATTGGACCAAAGAAGATATCCAGGTTATGAATTCATGACGAGTATGGCACCAAGGCAAATCAACTGCACTACTGCGGGCTTCGTACGGAGAGGCGATAGCTAATATGGGTGTATCGCGTGCACAAAATAAAATCCGTACAGGGGAGAAGCTTTCAAGGAAAATGCCAAGACCATGGCGCAGCTGCATCTTACAATGGATAATGCAATAGAAAAGTACACCGACCAACGTATACAAACCAGATTGTTTTATGTGATGGTGGATATGCAGTCATCTGTATGGCGATAGTGAATTCTTGAGAGATCTATGGAGAAAGAAGAGATCGGAGCACAAGATGCGACAAACTAACCAGAAGAGATATGCAGCGGTTCCGAAAGAGTTGAGGAAGCTAATCTATCGGGCAGAAACCTTTCGTCCACTCTTGTCGCGGCGTTGAAATTGCGTGGCATAAGGTACAAAATAAGTCTAAATTCACTCATTTTACAGTGTATGTGGCGAAAATTAAAATGCCTTTTATAAAAGTGAATACCTCATTTGACGCAATGCGCATCGTTGACAGAAAATTCAGTGTTTCAGATGAAATCATCCCGGGAATCATGAACCTTGTGCCGACACACGCTTTTCATACGGCGCACTACAAATTAAGCACGCCTAAGCGACACGCTGGCACTCCACTAATCCTTGTTATAAGGACGTTACGTATAGTTCACTTGCTTTCCTATAAGCATGCATAGATATGGCATGCGCCCATGCTACTTTCTCCGATCATCTACCTGTTTCGCCGCTTTCCCAACCAGAATCACACCATCCTCGTTCGTTCGGAGCCGTGCCTTCAAAGCCAATAACGAGCATGCTGGCTAGCTAGGACCATCATCATCTTCCTCATCATCATAATCATAACTACAAGTCTACAACGGCACCGGGTAAACATTTCCAAGCCGATCGAATCACATCACCACGTACGTGAGTGTGAGCGAGCGAGCTGCTTCCCGACGATTGCAGGTGCAGCCACCAAATCTCCCACTTAGCAGTCACAATCAGTGTCTCCACTCCTGGGATCAGGCCACACCTAACCTAGTGAGTGCACCACCGATTAATTTAGTCACTCAGCTTTGCTCACATTTTTCAGTTAAGCAGGCCAGGACAGTATGCAAGTATCCGTACTACTACTGATTAGCACGCGTGTGTATCTCAAATTCTCAATGCGGAGCTTGAAATTTTTATGCAGTACACAGTCCAAAGCCTTTTACACCTACCACCACAGTGATCAAATCAAATCCAGTAGCCAAGTGCAAAATGGGGCCAAAGTTGGGCACCACACAGATCGGCACAGGATATTCCAGACTTGTTTTCTTCCAGAGGCCCTCCCTTGCCTTCGAAGCCAAGAACCCATCATTCGTCAAAACCGAAAAAACGCAACCAACCAACGGAAGCACCGATCACAGCCAAGCCAATCATCACAATCACTCCTTCTCACCTTCCAAAACGCCCCACTAAAACCCCACTTACGCGCCCGCACAAAACCACTGTGCTCTGTTTGTTAGAAGCAAAGCTTCGCACCACTCTCTGTTCGACGCGCGCAGCTGATCCACCAGGCAGGATCGACAATGTGGGGGGAGCTCAGCCGCGTGGTTGCTACTGCTCGGTTTGTGGTGCGGCGCGGTGGCGGCGGCCGGGGCGCCCTGGGCGGTGCACGACGTCGACGCCGGTGAAGGCGTACGCCAAGTGCATCGCGCTGCCGACGCAGGGCGCGACGCTGGCGTGGACCTACGACGCGCGCAACGCGACGCTGGACGCGGCCTTCACGGGCTCATTCATCTCGCCGTCGGGGTGGGTGGCCTGGGGCGTCAACAACGACGCGCCGGCGATGGCCGGCTCGCGCGTGATCGCCGCCTTCTCCGACCCGTCCACGGGCGCGCTCCTCGCGCTCCCGTTCGTCCTCTCCCCGGACGTGAAGCTCCAGGCGAAGCCGCTTGTTTCCCGCCCGCTCGACATCCCGCTGCTGGCCTCCTCGGCCACGCTCATCTCCCCCGCGCGCACGGTCCGGGACGGCGCGTCCGTGACCATCGCCGCCACCATCCGCCTCTCCCCGAACCGCACCACGCTGCACTTCGTCTGGAACCGTGGCCTCTACGTGCAGGGCTACTCCCCGACCATCCACCCCACGGACGCCTCCGACCTGGCGTCGCACGCCACGGTCGACATCCTCACCACCGCCACGGAGTCCTCGCCCATCGCCTCCGCGAAGCTGCAGTGGGCGCACGGCTCCCTGAACGCGCTCTCCTGGGGGCTCCTCCTCCCCGTAGGCGCGGCGCTGGCGCGGTACCTCCGGCCCTGCGCGTCCGCGGGGCCCGCGGCGTGGTTCTACGCGCACGCGGCGACGCAGGCGGCCGGGTACGCGCTGGGCGCGGTCGGGTTCGCGCTGGGGATCGCGATGGGCGCGGCGTCGCCCGGGGTGACGTACAAGCTCCACCGCGGGCTGGGCATCGCGGCGGCCACGGCGGGGAGCCTGCAGACGCTGGCGGTGTTCTTCCGGCCCAAGACGACCAACCGGTACCGCAAGTACTGGAAGTCGTACCACCACCTGGTCGGCTACGGGTGCGTGGTGATCGGGGTGGTCAACGTCTTCCAGGGCTTCGAGGTCATGGGCCTCGGCGCCTCCTACTGGAAGCTCGGCTACTGCATGGCGCTGGCGACGCTCATCGGCGGGTGCGTGGCGCTGGAGGTGAACGCGTGGGTGGTGTTCTGCAGGAGGCAGCAGGAGGAGAAGCTCATGAGGCGGGAGGTCGAGGACGTCGTCGTCAAGGACAGGGCCGCTGCCTTCTAGCTTAACGGATCGATCCTGGAGTGACTGTAGTGTTGCAACGGCGTGCAAGAGATTGTGGCGACAGTCGGGGATACAGAGTACAGACATGGCCATGATGTAATTTAAATGAATGCGGTCACTGGCCAGCCCGGCACCTCCGGATCAGGGACAGTCGGGATTATGAATTTGTCGGATGGTGAACGTGAATTCCCTGCTACTGTACTATACCCGTAGTACTATTTGTCGCACACGGTTTTTTTTTTTAACTCCTCGCTCTACATATGTATACATAGGAATTAAAGAGGATCGTGTATAAGCTGTTCCATTTTTATGTTTCTTTGTAACTAGATGGGCATTAGTGAACAAAACACGCCATGATTTGTTGAGATATTGAACAATTTTTGGCTGAATTTAATTAGCAAAATTAGCATCACAAGGATCACATAAGACAGACTAACACATCTATCAGATATGCATGTGGATCAAATACCAGTACAAACAGAGAGAAGTAGCACATATATGTTGACCAGAAAGGTTTCCACCATAGTTTCATTGTCGCCGTGGCGGTGAAGATGAAGTAGCCGAACGGTCGGTACAGATGTAGTCGAACCGAAATAAGAGTCGAGTCAAGACGATCCCCAAAATAATCGGTCCTCTACTGGTGCGGGATCTCAAAGGATGGGGGTTTCGGAGGTCTGCTCTCCTGAACGGCCATCCACATGGTTGCGAGGATGGGGAATCTAAAAGCAGCACATGAAAATGGAACTAGATGGTGGCGAGACAGAGTGTGGGTTTGTATCCTTAATGAGTTTTGGGTACGTCTATTATATTCTATAGCATGGGGAGGGCTACACGGTGGAAGAAGTAGAGGTACATGCCAACCATGCCGTGCAATTCCACAAAAAGGGTTCTAACTCGAACTCTATTCACGAAACGCGACGTGTGTGTGCGTGGCGAAACGAGGCGGGCGGCGGAGAAGTAGGAGTGTGCTCTCACTCACTTATTAGTGATACAAGAGTTGACCTTATAAGCTACTCCAACTATTTCTCAACTATTAGTATGAGACTAAACTTGGTCCTACTTCCACTTATTGTATCATGCAAACAATCTGAATGGTCCTTTGAGATTTCCAGGATTTGTTAGGCTAAATGGGCCACAAGCCTAATAAAATCTAACATAATTGTTACTCATGTGCGGAATTATGTAATCTTAGTCCTCCCATGCAGTAAAGTTGTACCCAACATGACCCCACTATTAGGAAACGCGCTACGGAAAACAAAAAATTTCTAACGCATAACCAAGATCCAATACAAGGGGAGAGGCAATAAAAGATACCCTCGCGTGTCGAACTAGCGGAAGATTATCAATGACGAGATCGATGTGAAAGTAGACGTAGTCGATCCCCGTAATTAGATGCGTCTAATAGCGAGGAGATGCGTTATCCCACGATCAAGTACCACAAGCGCACCATCTCCACGGTATCCACACGTACGTGAACAACAACACTGGGGCGCAACATCATCAAACACCGATGACGGAGAAAGGACGTTGTCGATGAAGATCCAGAGCTCTCCGCGGTCACCGGCAAGAACTAGAACAATTCGGGGTAGTAATCTGGTAGAGCTCCCGTGGCATAGACGAAGTAGACGGAGCACCAGGGAGCAAGGCACGCCGGGAGGTGTGGTGTGGTGGTGCATTTATGGGGCAGGTGTGGGCACCTGGAGGCTTGGGTTGGCTACCATGGTACTCCCCCTTTATATAGTGGGCTAGGCGCTTGGGGGGGGGGAGGGAAGGGGTCCTCCTTGGACTCCAACTCCCCGAAAGGGAGGATTCCTACTTGGACCCCCTCCTATTGGCCTTGGTCGCACCATGGGAGAAGGTGGAGTCCCTCCCTGCCCTATGCGAGTTGGGGGGAGTTGGAGTCCCTCAGGGACTCCCTCCCCCAATACAATCGAGGAAGTTCAAGACTAACTAGGTCTGCTTCCCCTCCTTTTCAATCCGCGTGAGGAGTCCCCACTAGGGTTTGCCCATTCTTATCATTCCGGAACCCCAAAAAATTATCGGACTCCTCCGAAACTTTCCATAACCATTCTACCACTTTCCATAAAATGTCCGAAGCCATTCTACCCACTCTCGGTGATATTTCAGACTCCTCCTTTATGTCCCGAGACACTCTAAACATTCCTTCGGTGTTACTTCATCTATATCTTCCATCAGAACATGACTCTTAAATGCTTCTAAACCTTAAGTGTGTGACCCTATGAGTTCGAATACATGTAAACATGTAAGAAACTAATTCTCTACAATGATCAATAGCAGTACCTTGATGCACATAATTATATCACGAAGATCTTTATCATGATAACTGATACGTCCAAAACGTATCTCCTTTTCCGAACACTTTTGCTATTGCTTGCTTCTAAACTTGTGAGTTTTGGATACTACTAACATGGACTAACACTGTTTTCAACAGAATTATCCTGATGTCTTGTTTTTGTGCAGAAAATTCGACTTTCGGGAAATTGCCCGAAAAAGATCTCATTGAGCTTATATCACCACAAGACTCTGGGAGCCAGAGGGAGACCTGGAGGGGGGCAAGGAGTGGCCCAGACCACCCCTGGCCCCCCCTAGGCCGCGCCACCTGGTGGTGTGGGGGCCACAGTCACCCCCTCGGGCTCCCCTTTCTACTACATATGCCCATTTACCCTAAAACGCGAGGGGGTTCGTCATATTCCACAGAAACACGACAGAGCACCGCCGCCACCTCAAAACTCAATTTGGGGATCAGAAGTTCATGTTCTGGCGCCCTACCGAGACGGGGATTCGGAGGACGCCATCGACCCAGCCACCTCTTCTCCATCAACCATTCATGATTCCCCCGTCCATGTGTGAGTAAACACCGCTGTAGGCTGAGAGGGATGGAAGGGATTGGATGAGATCGATCATGTAATAATGCCAGATTGTTAGGGCATAGGGCCTAGTATCCATTGTTAGTGGTTTCTACCGTTGTTGCAACTTGTTATGCTTAATGCTTGTCACTTTTGGCCCGAGTGCCATGATCTCAGATCTGAACATGTTATTGTTTCATGAGTATAATTATGTTTCTTGATCATATCTGCAAGTTGTTTACACATGTCATTGTCCGAAACCCGAGGCACCAAAGTGACAGAATTTGGGACAACTGGAGGGGATGGTCATGATGTGAGCATCACGTGTGTTCACGGACTGTTAATGCTTTGCTCCGGTGCTTTATTAAAAGTAGCACCTGTCACACCCCAGTTTTTGGAATCTTGTACTGTGTTCAAGAAGACAAAAATTAGGGCCAACATTTTTTTTTCTAACAACCTGATTGTGTGTTTATGATCTTAATCATATTTGCAACACAAATTTTGTTTCTTGGTAAAACCAATATCAAATTTTTCTGAAAACACTTTTATAATTTTTCCTGATGTTTTCCCTAATGTTACTTGAGTGAATTTTTATTCCAAGACTTGGATCATTCCTGGTTGCATCTTAAAATAAACTTTTAACTTTGTTGGATCCAAGAAAACAAGTTTTCAAAATGATTTATGGAAGTTTTCTTTTAAGTTTTCTATAGAAAACAATCCCTGAAAATATAGCCAAGTACCTGTTTTCTACCTTTGTTTTCACTAGGCTATAAAATGTTATTTTATGTTTTTTTGACTTTTATTTGTTCCTTGCCATATGTACTACAAATACATAAGCTTGGTTTTATTTTTGGATTAATAAAAAATATCTTTTGCTTGTTGTTTTTGTGGTGTAAAATTAAGGCAGAAATGGCATTTTGGAAACCAGAGAAAACCAGAAAGTACACCTTTTTCCACATTGTTTTCATGTCCTTAAAATATTTCAATTTTTTCTGAAAGTTTATAACATGTTTAACAAGTTCCCACTTTGAAAACAAATTTTGAAAATATTTGACCCTTGAAAACAAACCCAACTTTTTGATCATTTCATCTGTTTTCAACACTTAGAAATTTTCACTAAGTACTTAACTGAATTTTCTGATTTTTTTAACAGTGTGAGATATACTTTTGGAAAGATGTTTTCTTTGTTTTTCTTTGCAAGTTTTGAGGTGTAACCTTGTCAAAAGTGTTGACTAACTTATTGACTCGAACCAAGATGTATTCTTGTGCTTCTAGAAGGCTTGTGTGTGAAGAAAACTAAAAGAGAGAAAGTGATGATGTGGCATGGGTATGGACACCCATACCTTGATTCTTTGACTTGCCCTTGCCTCCTCTAGCTTCCAAAGGCCATCTCTTGACTTGCCCTTTCGTGGTCTTTTCCTTTGGCAACCTGGGCATGAAGGAGAATGACCAAACCAGTCTCTGGACTAGCCCATGCCATTGCTAGACATGAACACGAGAGCCACGCCTTGCCCTTGCCTTATCCCCACGAGTACAAGCCACCCCAGCCCCATTCCTTGCGCCTCTGCACTCACTCACACTCACCCACCTTCCCCAAGTCAAGATCCAGCCCTTCCCTGGCCCCTGGGAGCTTGCCCGTGCCCGTGAACCCGACGATCACCGCCGGGAGCTTGAGGTAGCATCCACCTCCCCCGTGCCTTCCCAACCCCCTCCTCTGCCCTGGATCGACTCCCCATACTCCCGTGAACCTCCCTGACATCTCCCCTCAATGCCTCTCTTGCAGGAACGCCGCCGCCGTCGACCTCGCCGTCGTGGGCGCTCTATGCCGCGCCACCGCCAGGAGCAGTGCCCGAGCCCGATCTCGACGCTCCGCGACGCCCCTCAACTCCAGCTACCTCCCCCAAGCTGCGCCACTGCTTCCCGAGCCCCCTAGGTGAGCCACTGTGCGGATCCGCCGCCGGCCCCGTCGAGAGCGAGAGAGGAGGAAGAGAGAGAGAGAGCCGCCCGATCGGGGATCTACGGCCACGCTTGAACTGCCGTACCTCCCGCGCTAGTCGCGCACACGCTGCGCAGTTGGGCCGCGCCGCAGGCTAGCTGGGCCGCGCCCGCAGAAAACTCCAGCCCGCACCTAGTTTGTTTTTCCTTCTAGATTTTTAGCAGAAACTTGCATGTTTGCTTTGGCTCTGTGAAAAATACCAAAGGTGCAAATTAAAATCCACCAAAAATCTTGAACCTTGTAATATGTTTTTTCTAACCATTTAAAATTTGTAGATCCAAGTTTGGACTGGTATTTTTATCACAAGACCAGTTTTGCCACAAAGTGTATGTGAGTTTGGTTTGAGCATAACTTTGTGATTATGTAACCATTTTGGTCAAACCAAAGTGTTTTGGATAGCTATTAAACAGATCTATCCATAGGACTTGGCCTCACATCAAGGTGAGTTACCAAATGGAAATGCCATCCATTTTGGTAAAAGGCCAGTAGGCTTTTCTAGGATTTTTAGAGTGAGTTTAAAAATGCTTTTTGAGGTAAATCCAATTGGATGAGTTTGATTATGACTAGATATATGTAATACTAGCTTGGATTATTTTTTGGAGCCATAGATTAATTTTGGTGAGCAGATCTAGAAACAACAGCTTTTCTGTTTTTGCTTGTATGTGTGTTTTTGTTTGAAATGAAACGTGAGATTGTTTGAATCTTGTTTCCTAGCATGTATAGAGCTGTTACATGTTTTTATTAGGTTTTTTTGTTGCATTTTGTCTACCATAGAAAGTGTGTGCATGTTTGAAAAGTCAAATAGAAGTAGAACTAGCATTTGTTATTTTCTAGTTTTATTGTTTGGAATATTTGTGTGAGCAAAATCTTTGTGTGCTTGATTGAATAATATTGTGCTATTTTTGTTATGAGTCCAGTACCATTTTGGTACTGTTATTTTGTTGAATCATATATGTTAGCTTGCATGTTATTTTATAGCAAAGCATGTGTAAGTTTTGTTATTTGCTTTCACTAGTATTGTTTTCACTAAATAATTAGCCTGGAGTTATTTATTTTTTCGTACTAATTTTTGTCATGAGTAACCAGAGGCTTTGTAACTCTTTTTCCTTGGTATTAGTGGGCCCATAACCCACTGGTTCCATTGCAACTTGGTTGAGGATAAAAATCCCCAACCATACAGTTGTGTGAAAATAGCATGCCTTATTATATGATTGATCATTATTTTCCACCAAGGAAAATAGATTGTTTGTTTTCACTTATGTAAGTGAAGAGTTTAGTTCTTCTTTGTGAATACTAGTATGTTTGGGTGTGATTCATTTGTTAGCATAATATTCCTTTGGGGTATCATGTTAAGAAATGCTTCACTATTGTTTGCTTAAATTTAATTGTTTGCTAATAGAGTAATTCCTTGTGATTGATAGATTATTGGTCAATGATTTTTATTGAGTGTTTGGATTTTTGAAAGTTTTTATTTAGTCGTTTATTGAGTGCATAGCTACTGGTTGTGTGGTTTAAACTTTGTTTGCTTGCTATCTACTTTAGTAGAAAAGCATGTGTTACTAGAATAAAGTGATGATTGCTTAGTAGATGTTCTCATAGAATTGTTTTATTATATTTATTAATAGCATGTGTAAGGTTTGTGTGATGTTATTAGGTATTTACATTCATGAGTTTCTTGTTTAGGATCATGCATCCTTGTAGTGATGTTTGCTTCTCTAGTGATGAACTAGTGTCATCACTAGATATTATGAGTTGCTCTAGTATTATTGTATTTTTATTTTATAAGTGTATGATCATTCTAGAATGTTTAGGATGTTATTACTTCTGTTATTATGACATGAATTGTGGATTTTCTTGTTGCTATTAGTTTTAGAATGCAATTATTCCTTATAGCATGCTTGTGTAGAATTTCCATACTAGTATGCTATTAGTGCGCTCCTGTTTTTATGTTATTTGTTAGGAGCATTATCTTTTGTGATGATGGTGTTTTAGATTATGTTTTATGAATTGTTACCATTGGTTGAGCTACAGTTTTTTTTTATTTATTTTCATGATTGATGGATTCCATAACTCTGAGTAGATAGGTTTTTTTTATTTATTTATTACCATTGGTTGAGCTACAGTCTATAACTAGCCTATTCATTTGTGGTGTGTTTGCTTGCTGTTTGGAATTGTCTGAGTGGTTACCTTAGCATGAGTATTGTACTTATGTTATTGTTGTGCTAGTGTTGTTGTTGTTCTTAGTAGTATCTTGCTATCTAAGCATTAGTTTAGTAGTGAACTTGTTTGGTGATGATTGCTTGTGTGTTGTTAATACCCACTACCATGGGTATTGCTTTGATTGATTGTTATTATTTTAGTAGTCTCACCTTTTGTGCCCACAAGCTATATTTTATCTTCTTGTATATCTTATTATGAGAGTGGTATACCACTCCATATATGGTATGTAAGATATGGGATATGGTTACTCAACCATATGTTTGTTTGACGACAGTTTTGTACCCTGAGAGTTTATGAGATAGTTTTCTCGATAACGTTTGAGTGATTGCACTAGTACAAGTTTGCTTGCTGTATGTGTTGTTTGGTTTAGTTGTTTGGCCTTTATTTCTGAGCGTGTGTCTTTTATTCTTTTACGGCGTTAGAAAACGACGACGAAGAAGAAGAAGAAGAAGAAGCAGTTGTGAAGTTGTGCGTCAAGTTCAAGTTACTTCCAGGCCAGGGACACTAAGAGTTTTAAGGCAAGCCATCCTGATGCTTGCTGTTACTACACTTATCATTATCTATCATGCATGTTTTACTTCTGAAAGTTTTACAAAAACTTTGATTACCAAAAAAACTATTTTTGAGTGACTACTATTATATACTATTACTATGCCAGTAGTTGATACTTCGTGTTACCAAGCCCATAGCCACCATATGCTATTTATTACCATCACAAGTATTAGTCCCTAAGTGGAAACCTAAAATTATGTTTTTGCAAAACGAAGGCTTTATGGAAAACCCGGTGGAACAACGAAGCCTTATCCACCGGAGGATTGTTGAAGTGGACATTTTTGAGAAAAAGGTGTTTTTACAAAAATGAAACATAACCTAGTCTTCGCCGGACAACCTTTACCGTACTGCCACTTTACCCCAACATGGGAACGGGGCTTAACTTTAAGTTTGTTCTTGTTAGTGTGTGTTCTATCTCAATTTGCTATAAGGGCATGACTTCCCTCGAACCGAAATGCCGCCAGTCATGAATTCAATTAGGCATACACAGTGAGGGATTAAGTTCTCCGGGTGCGACAGTTGGGTCTCCTGCCGTGGCGATGTGTGACATGGTGGAGAGCAAACCCAATTGAAGAGATAGTCATATTCTAGCTTGAACATAGTGGATGGTTAGGATCAGTTATCTCATGTTTACATACTGTTGTTACAGTCCGTGGTTGTTCACAGCGGATGTACTGGATCTGGTGGATTGTGTACACCTCTGCAAAGTACAACTATTTCGGAATAGCCGCGTCCTCGGATATGGACAGTTGAATGGCCATGTAGCTAGCATTGTGTCAATGTTTTCAAAAAGGTGTTGGACTTGTGAAGTTCGGAAAGAAGGAAATCTTGTACCGTGGAGGTACCGTCGATGAAAAGCCAGAAGTTGTTTTACAAAAAGTTTTGCAAAGAGAAAACTTTCTTTTACAAAATGAGTTTATAAAACCTCTTGTACATGTGATATCTACAAGAGAAAGAAAACTATATTATTTTCTTTTGAAGTATCTTCTTCAACGAATACAGATATTTTCAAAATCAACTATGATATATCTGTCATATATCATGGATAGTGAACCCTATGTATAGCCTACCTATTCCACTATATAAGCATACTTGCATTTTGGTAAGCTACATGATGGGTGTCTTGCTGAGTACATTCAAATGTACTCATATTGGTTTCGTCCCTGGTATTTACTTGCCAGACTTCGAGGAGGAGCCTCAGAAGGAGATCTACGAAGAGGAATACTGAGCTGATGGCTTTGCGAACTAGGATCGTCTCCCGGTCAGCAGCCTGTAGGTTAAGGCGTGACTTGGGCTCTACTATATTTGTGTGTTTAGTCTTCCGCAGTGTGTGTTGTGAGTTTCCCTGCGTGGCCGTTGTGTCGGACTTGGTCATGTGACCATGTCTCTTTTGTAAGTGTTTTATGCCATCGTGTAATGGATATTGTATCTGTGTACCAACTTGATATGTTGTTCACGACTGGTGTGATCTGGGATCATGAATGTATGCATATCGGAGGTGTCCTTGAACAGTGGTTCTGGGGGACCTTACAGAGTTGGTGTCAGAGCTATCCTGACCTTAGGAGATCTTAGTTAGCATGGGCGTTAGCTAGTACTCTGACAATAAAGGTTAATAACACCAGGTCACTAAGATGACTACTTTCCAAAAGATTCTATACTCCATCCCCTCTGTAATTTTGAAAACTCTACTTACACTAAGTTACAATTGAGCATTCTAAAATTTTGCACACTGTTACCTAACATAATCTACCTTAAAAAATTTGTGTAGATGGTAGTTGTCTTCACCAAGTCCGTCCGGCTGGGATCGCATGCACCTTGCTACCGCCGCTTTGAGGAGGATTGATCAATATGACTCGTCTTATTGGTCGTCCCCTACCTGAGTTGAAGGGAGCCCAGATTCACCATGACGGACAAGAATTGTCCTGGTTGGTGGTCTGCACCATCCGTGCACCGTTGCTAGCACCGTCAACCCCTGAGATCACTTGGGAAGTGGTGGAGGACAGTTGGGAATATGGTATCCTTAGAGTGATGCAGCTGACCATTTCCAAGCTGGCGAACTTCTTTCGCCGCAAGTTTGAAGGCACCCCCTATAGATACTTTGGAAGACTCGACGAGGATGACAAGCCGTTGGAATTCACTGGAGACTTTGTGTTTGCTCGTCCCTTCCAGCACATGGAGGGACAGCTATACCACACCCAACTCTCCCTCGACAAGCTTAGAGGAGATTACGATCTCCGACGCAGAGAGATGGACCAGCTGGAGAAAGGCCTGAATGTTTCTTCTGCGACCGAGCGTCGTCTCAAGGTACTGAAGAAAACCATGAAGTACACTGACTCCCAGCACCGCGCACAAGTGAGAGCCCTTCAGCTTCAGCTTGCAGCTAGCAAGACCAGAGTTGAAGAGTTGGAGGAACAGCTACGCGCTTCCTCAAGCACTTAGGATTGCCGTAGGATGTTAGGAGTTGTGTTATCTCCACCCAGACGCGTGTTTGTGTTGTGTTGTGTTGTGTGAACTCTGTTAGAGCTTTGAGTGTGCTAGTTGTGTTGTAAGCCTTATTCTTTAGCCGTGTGAACCTTAAACATATGTTATGCTTGTTTAGACTCTGTTTCATGCGTATGTTGGTCTTTGTTTGTGTTGATGATTGCCTCTTATATGCTTGTTTGCTGTGGTGTTACCTACCGTTCTCATCTTCGTTATGAGTCGGTTTGTATCACGGGTTTTCAAAAACAAAACCACCCTTTTAGTTTGCTCTCGTCTTATACCGTTCTTTGTCTTCAGCATGGCCAGCGAGTTGCCTCCACCACCGGAGCCGACAGTTGCCCAGCTTTTGGCTATGATCTTGGAAGACCGTGAAGACGCACGTGAAGCCAACCGTGCTGTCTTTGAGAACCTGACTCAACTAGGCATTGCAAATACTATAAATAACACCGACCTTCTGAGGGGACAGCAACGCCAGCTTGCTGAAGAGAGCCGCAAGAGGAAGATAGTGACGCCAGGAGAACCTAGTTCTGGTGTGACTCGCAGTACCTTACCTGCGATGCCACAATCTTCAAGGAAGCGTGTGAATGTCAAGCCTAGAACCACGGGTTGCTTTACCTGTTGAAAGGATGGACATTTCGCTCGCGATTGTTCCGAGAAGAACCGTGTTCTAGCTCATCCTCATGAAAACCAAGAGGCCCAGGGTCCATCCCAGAAGAAACGCAAGAATCTGATGAGTGGACCTCGAGACCAGGATGATGTTGTAGAAGCACCTGCGACTCATTCCATAGCCAATGGTACGTCTTCGAACTAAAACCTGTGAAACCCATGGTGGTGTTTGACTTTGTAACCTGAGGAATCCGACGTAAACAGAACACTAGAAGTGTCACGTCGGACTAGAAAAAGTATCTTTAAGATTAACAATACTAACATAACTTCATCTAATTTTAGTTTAATACCTTACAGCGTTGGTAGCTTAACACCTAACACCAGTTTGAAAATTTCTAACCAACTTTTCCAAAACCAAAGAGAAAGGTGCCTTATGATGTTCTATAACTGTTTGGAAGAAAAGTGAAAGGTTGGAAAAAAATATTGGATTGGTGAACTATGATTGTTACTAGGCAATATGATCTATCTCGTATCTATTTTGGAGGAACCAGATTTTAGAATATAAGATGGTGGAAAACTCATTTGAGGTTTAGCTTAGGAGTGCAAGATTGAGGACCACATGATTTTTAGTTGAGATGAATTATGATATAAGATCTGGGGCTAACCAGTTGTGGACCCCAAAACTTTGGAAGTTATCGGTAACAAAAAATTGTATCCTTGAAGGAATGATTTGAGGTTTAGGGATACTGGTGGAAACTATTGGATTTTTAGGAATCACTTGATATATAAGGAGATTGGATTGATTAGAAGTAGTATGTTGAGAATAATTTGTGATATGGGAATGATGATGATAATGTTTTGCCTAGGTGATTCTTATACTGGATCTTAGTGGAGATATTGATCATAGTAAAAAGATTATGTTGGATTGGGATAGATATTTGTTTGTGATAAAAGATGGATTGGAGGAATATTTGATTTGGTATAGGAAGTAATTGGTGGATGTAAAGGGATGATTTTGGATTTTAGGAAAAATCAATGTGACTTGGATTTAGTAGATGATCATTCCTGGTGATATATTCTCAGAGCTTGTCACGCTCTATTGAGATTGTTTGGGGAAAATGATTTAACTTGATCATGAGGTAGGAGTTGGGAGATTTTGAAAGGATTTATATAAGTAGTACAGAATTGGGATATGTTTGTTGAATTTGATGGTTTAGCCTTAGCAATATGATCTTGATGAAATGATTTTTGAGGGAGACAAATGAATTGAGGATTGATTATATTAGATTGAAGAGGAGATAGTGGATTTCCTGGATTTTAGGAGGTGAGCAATGGAAAGCTCATGCTTAATAAGGATGGGTGGATATCCGTTTAATTGATATATATAGTAATGAGAGAGTTATGCCCCAAAGTATAAATAGTGGTATAATAATCATATGAGATTGGAAACAAGTAGATCTTTGTCTAAAGGATAACCCCTGGTTTTATATCATGGTTTGGAGGAACAATAATTTCGAGGTTTAGCTTATGGCACCCAGACCTTTGAAAAGAAAACTAAATTTCCGGTGGATTTTGGTAAGATTAATCAAAGGGGGGAAGCACCTGTGAATAATGTTACCAACCACCAGCACATGTTTTTATAAACAAAAGATCTAACATTATTGTTTTGACCGTACCCTCTTTTCGCTTTCCTGCGAATCTCGGGACGAGATTCTTTTAAGGGGGGAAGGTCTGTCACACCCCAGTTTTTGGAATCTTGTATTGTGTTCAAGAAGACAAACATTAGGGCCAACAATTTTTTTTTCTAACAACCTAATTGTTTGAACTAACATGTGTTTATGATCTTAATCATATTTGCAACACAAGTTTTCTTTCTTGGTAAAACCAATATCAATTTTTTTCTGAAAACACTTTTATAATTTTTTCTGATGTTTTCCCTAATGTTACTTTAGTGGATTTTTATTCCAAGACTTGGATCATTCTTGGTTGCATCTTAAAACAAAATTTTAACTTTGTTGGATCCAAGAAAACAAGTTTTCAAAATGATTTATGGAAGTATTCTTTTAAGTTTTCTATAGAAAACAATCCCTGAAAATATAGTCAAGTACCTGTTTTCTACCTTTGTTTTCACTAGGATATAAAATGTTATTTTATGTTTTCTTGACTTTTATTTGTTCCTTGCTATATGTACTACAAATACATAAGCTTGGTTTTATTTTTGTATTAATAAAAATTATCTTTTGCTTGTTGTTTTTGTGGTATAAAATTAAGGCAGAAATGACATTTTGGAAACCAGAGAAAAACAGAAAGTACACCTTTTTCCACATTGTTTTCATGGCCTTAAACTATTTCAAATTTGTTTCCAAAGGATGTTTCTGAAATTTTATAACATGGTTAACAAGTTCCCACTTTGAAAACAAATTTTGAAAAACATTTGACCCTTGAAAACAAACCCAACTTTTTGATCATTTCATCTGTAACACTTAGAAATTTTCACTAAGTACTTAACTGAATATTCTGAATTTTTTTTGAACAGTGTGAGATACACTTTTGGAAAGATGTTTTCTTTGTTTTCTTTGCAATTTTTGAGGTGTAACCTTGTCAAAAGTGTTGACTAACTTATTGACTCGAACCAAGATGTATTCGTGTGCTTCTAGAAGGCTTGTGTGTGAAGAAAACCAAAAGAGAGAAAGTTATGATGTGGCATGGGTATGGACACCCATACCTTGACTCTTTGACTTGCCCTTGCCTCCTCTAGCTTCCAAAGGCCATCTCTTGACTTGCCCTTTCGTGGTCTTTGCCTTTGGCAACCTGGGCATGAAGGAGAATGACCAAACCAGCCTCTGGACTAGCCCATGCCATTGCTAGAAAAGAACCCGAGAGCCACCCCTTTCCCTTGCCTTATCCCCACGAGTACAAGCCACCCTAGCCCCATTCCTTGCGCCTCTGCACTCACTCATACTCACCCACCTTCCCCAAGTCAAGATCCAGCCCTGCCCTGGCCCCTGGGAGCTTGCCCGTGCCCGTGAACCCGACGATCACCGCCAGGAGCTTGAGGTAGCATCCACCTCCCCCGTGCCTTCCCAACCCCCTCCTCTGCCCTGGATCGACTCCCCATACTCCCCTGAACCTCCCTGACATCTCCCCTCAATGCCTCTCTTGCAGGAACGCCGCCGCCGTCGACCTCGCCGTTGTGGGCGCTCTATGCCGCGCCACCGCCAGGAGCAGTGCCCGAGCCCGATCTCGACGCTCCGCGACGCCCCTCAACTCCAGCTACCTCCCCCAAGCCGCGCCACTGCTTCCCGAGCCCCCTAGGTGAGCCACCGTGCGGATCCGCCGCCGGCCCCGATGAGAGCGAGAGAGGAGGAAGAGAGAGAGAGAGAGAGAGAGAGAGAGACGCCCGATCGGGGATCTACGGCCACACTTGAACGGCCGTACCTCCCGAGCTAGTCGCGCGCGCGCTGCGCAGTTGGGCCGCGCCGCGCCCGCAGAAAACCCCAGCCCGTACCTAGTTTGTTTTTCCTTTTAGATTTTTAGCAGAAACTTGCATGTTTTCTTTGGCTCTGTGAAAAATACCAAAGGTGAAAATTAAAATCCACCAAAAATCTTGAACCTAGTAATATGTTTTCCTAACCATTTAAAATTTGTAGATCCAAGTTTGGACTGGTATTTTTATCACAAGACCAGTTTTTCCACAGAGTGTCTGTGAGTGTGGTTTGAGCATAAATTTGTGATTATGTAACCATTTTGGTCAAACCAAATTGTTTTGTATAGCTATTGAACAGATCTATCCTTAGGACTTGGCCTCACATCAAGGTGAGTTACCAAATGGAAATGCCATCCATTTTGGTAAAATGCCAGTAGGCTTTTCTAGGATTTTTAGAGTGAGTTTAAAAATTCTTTTTGAGGTAAATCCAATTGGATGAGTTTTCATATGACTAGATCTATGTAATACTATCTTGGATTAATTTTTGGAGCCATAGATTAATTTTAGTTAGCAGATCTAGAAACAACAGCTTTTCTGTTTTTGGTTATATGTGTGTTTTTGTTTGAAATGAAATGTGAGATTGTTTGAATCTTGTTTCCTAGCATGTATAGAGTTGTTACATCTTGTTATTAGGTTGTTTTCTTGCATTTTTTCTACCCTAGAAAGTGTGTGCATGTTTGGAAAGTCAAATAGAAGTAGAACTAGCATTTGTTATTTTCTAGTTTTATTGTTTGGAATATTTGTGTGAGCAAAATCTTTGTGTGCTTGATTGACTAAGCTTGTGCTATTTTTTTATGAGTCCAGTAACATTTTGGTACTATTATTTTGTTGTATCATCTCTGTTAGCTTGCATGTTATTTTATAGCAAAGCATGTGTAAGTTTTGTTATTTGCTTTCACTAGTATTGTTTTCACTAGAATAATTAGCCTTGTGTTATTTATTTTGTCATACTAATTTTTGCCATGAGTAACCAGAGGATTTGTACCTCTTTTTCCTTGGTATTAGTGGGCCCATAACCCACTGGTTCCATTGCATCTTGGTTGAGGATAAAAATCCCCAACCATACAGTTGTGTGAAAATATCATGCCTTATTATATGATTGATTATTATTTTCCACCAAGGAAAATAGATTGTTTGTTTTCACTTATGTAAGTGAAGAGTTTAGTTCTTCTTTGTGAATACTAGTATGTTTGTGTGTGATTCATTTGTTAGTATAATATTCCTTAGGGGTATCATGTTAACAAATGCTTCACTATTGTTTGCTTAAATTTAATTGTTTGCTAATAGAGTAATTCCTTGTGATTGCTAGATTATTGGTGAATGATTTTTATTGAGTGTTTGGATTTTTGAAAGTTTTTAGTTATTCTTTTATTGAGTGCATAGCTACTAAGAGTTTTAAGGCAAACCATCCTGATGCTTGTTGTTACTACACTTATCATTACCTATCATGCATGTTTTACTTCTGAAAGTTTTACAAAAACTTTGATTACCAAAAAAACTATTTTTGAGTGACTACTATTATATACTATTACTATGCCAGTAGTTGATACTTGGTGTTACCAAGCCCATAGCCACCATATGGTATTTATTACCATCACAAGTATTAGTCCCTAAGTGGACACCCTAAAAATATGTTTTTGCAAAACGAAGGCTTTATGGAAAACCCGGTGGAACGACGAAGCCTTATCCACCGGAGGATTGTTGAAATGGTCATTTTGAGAAAAAGGTGTTTTTACAAAAATGACACATAACCTAGTCTTCGCCGGACAACCTTTACCGTACTGCCACGTTACCCCAACATGGGCACGGGGCTTAACTTGAAGTTTGTTCTTGTTAGTGTGTGTTCTATCTCAATTTGCTATAAGGGCGTGACTTCCCTCGAACCGAAATGCCACCAGTCATGAATTCAATTAGGCATACACAGTGAGGGATTAAGTTCTCCTCCGGGTGCGACAGTTGGGTCTCCTGCCGTGGCGATGTGTGGCATGGTGGAGAGAAAACCCAATTGAAGATATAGTCATATTCCAGCTTGAACATAGTGGATGGTTAGGATCAGTTATCTGATGTTTACATACTGTTGTTACAGTCTGTGGTTGTTCACGGCGGATGTACTGGATCTGGTGGATTGTGTACACCTCTGCAGAGTACAACTATTTCGGAATAGTCGCGTCCTCGGAGATGGACAGTTGAATGGCCATGTAGCTAGCATTGTGTCAATGTTTTCAAAAAGGTGTTGGACTTGTGAAATTTAGAAAGAAGGAAATCTTGTACTGCGGAGGTACTGTCGATGAAAAGCCAGAAGTTGTTCTACAAAAAGTTTTGCAAAGAGAAAACCTTCTGTTACAAAATGAGTTTATAAAACCTCTTGTACATGTGATATCTACAAGAGAAAGAAAACTATATTATTTTCTTTTGAAGTATCTTCTTCAACGAAGATACAAAGATTTTCAAAATCAACTATGATATATCTGTCATATATCATGGATAGTGAACCCTATGTATATCCTACCTATTCCACTATATAAGGATACTTGCATTTTGGTAAACTACATGATGGGTGTCTTGCTGACTACATTCAAATGTACTCATATTGGTTTCGTCCCTGGTATTTACTTGCCAGACTTCGAGGAGGAGCCACAGAAGGAGATCTACGAAGAGGAGTACGGAGCTGATGGCTTTGCGAACTAGGATCGTCTCCCGGTCAGCAGCCTGTAGGTTAAGGCGTAACTTGGCTCTACTACGTTTGTGTGTTTAGTCTTCCGCTGCGTGTGTTGTGAGTTGCCCTGCGTGGCCGTTGTGTCGGACTTGGTCATGTGACCATGTATCTTTTGTAAGTGTTTTATGCAATCGTGTAATGGATATTGTATCTGTGTACCAACTTGATATGTTGTTCACGACTGGTGTGATCTGGGATCGTGAATGTATGCATATCGGAGGTGTCCTTGAACAGTGGTTCTGGGGGACCTTACAACACCTTAATTACCAGTAGTTTTCTTTGAGACCCCGCTGAAAATGGGCTGGTAGGACAAAAGATGTTGCGCACGTTTCTCATTGCGAGCACGTATGACTATATTGGAACACATGCCTATGGTTTGCCTAGAACTTGGATGCTTTATTATTATTATCTGAAATGCCCATGTTTAGATTATCACATGACTTATCTTAACCATGCAATGCTCGTTCATCCATTCTCTATGCCTATAGTATTTTAATCTTGCTGTTTCTTGCGATTGCTACTGTTGTTACTATTTTATTCCTGGTGTTATTTTGCTACAACTGCTGCTATAAAACTGTTACCACTGATAAATTATTGCGAGCAAGTCTACTTTCAGGTGCAGCTGAATTGACAACTCAGTTGTTAAGGCATATAAATATTCTTTGGCTCCCCTTGTGTCGAATCAATAAATTTGTGTTTTACTTCCCTCGAAGACTGTTGCGATCCCCTATACTTGTGGGTCATCAAGACTATTTTCTAGCGCCGTTGCCGGGGCGCATAACTTTATTTATTTGCTCACTTGAATGTGATATTATTTGATGCAATCATTTCATCATGGGTAAGACTCGTGATGGAAAAGTTCCTATATTACCATTCACTACAAGGAGAGGTACAACTTTGAACACCTCTGTTGCTCTTGATTCGCCATCTGTTATAAGTAAGCTTCTTACACCACCACATGCTACACATACTGTTACTTCTCCTGAGTCTGAAAATTCTTATGATACTTTTGGTGATGCTTCTATTGTGCTTGATGATACTGGTTCACTAGGTCCTTTCCTAGATGCTACAATTTCTAAATCCAAACAAATGCTGAAATTCTTGTTGAAAATATTGGTACATCTGTTAATTCACATGAGTCTATTGATGATCTTGATGAAACCTATATTGAACTTAATGATGCCTCTATTAAGGAAGCTCAACCTACTACTGGTGAAAGTGCTCTTAAGAGTCTTCTTGCAAGACTTGTTGTTAAATATAAATCTTCTCTTGATGCTAAGTTTTCTACATCACCCATACACATTAGAGACAAGGATTATGATTTCTCTCTAGATTTATCTTATATATCTATTGTTGAGAAGGAACCTTTTTGTGGAACTAAAAGTAAAAGTGTTATGGAACACATGAATGAGCTTTCATCTTTGAGTAGCTTATTTACTGATGATACCAAGTTGCGTACTTATTTTGTTACCAAGATCTTCCCTTTCTCATTGAAAGATGAAGCTAAAACTTGGTTTAACAATCTGTCACCTGGATCTATTACTAGTCCTATGGATTTGGTTAATGCTTTCTTTCAAAAATATTTTCCTGGTAGTGC
Organism: Alopecurus myosuroides; assembly: GCA_028641055.1. Classification (NCBI taxonomy): domain Eukaryota; kingdom Viridiplantae; phylum Streptophyta; class Magnoliopsida; order Poales; family Poaceae; genus Alopecurus; species Alopecurus myosuroides. Next base: position 266,364,512 of record CM054062.1, read on the forward strand.
TCAACATGCTGTTGTGCAGGATATCTTTAACTTTGAGCAAATTGAAGGAGAGAAATTGTCTGAATCTTGGTCGAGGTTTTGTTCTTTAATAAGAGCTAGCCCTAGCAATACAGACTCGTACCGTTCATGATCGGTTCCAAAAAGCACAAAGATCTCAGATCTATGCTTACAAGCGCAAACGAGCACGCAGCGGCCGAAGATGACATCAGAGCGAGAGGTGGAAATATGGACACTTTGATTCAAGCCAAAAGGACCCCTCGTCCTGAGAAAAAAGAAACTCCAGAAGCACGACAAAAACCCAAAGAAGTTAACATAGCCTTTGGAAGATAAAATGGGAGAAAATGGAAAGGACGAAGCACAGAACCGATCAACTACACAAAAGAAGAGTGGGAAAGAATAAAGTCGGAAAACTGTGTCCACCATTCGCAATTTGGGAAACCCACCCATACGAATGCACAATGTCCGCTTAACAAGCATATGAAAGGCAGTGCAGGATCCGGAAGAAAAGGGAAAAATTCCAAGAGGAAATTCTCCAAGCAAAAGCCAGAAGCTGAAAAACAAGACAGTGAATCGGACACTGATGAAAAAATTCAGGAACAACAGCGAAAAGGCGAGCCTAAGTTTCCGAGAGTTGATGGAGAATGCAACTTAACTTTCCTGGCAACTCCCTCAGCAAAGGTGGCAAACAGAACACTTCGAGAAATAAACACGGTTGTCCCATCAACCCCGAAATTCTTGAAGTACTCAAATACACCGATTACGTGGGATCAGTCTGATCATCCCGGAAATATCCCAGAACCCGGCACACAAGCTCTAGTTGTAAGTCCTATTGTTCAAAAAACTAGGCTAAAAAGAGTGTTGATGGATGGAGGATCCAGCACTAACATAATGTACCTAGATACACTGAAGCATCTGCGAATCTCCGAGACCCAGCTCAATCATAGCAACATACTTTTTCACGGCATCGTCCCTGGCAGGCAAGCACGATCCCTAGGAGAAATTTCCCTATATGTAACCTTCGGAGAGAAAGAACATTTCTAGCAGGAAAAAGTATCCTTCGAGGTTGTGCCGTTCGAAAGCGTGTATCACGCAATACTCGGACGTCCAGCTTTCGCCAAGTTCATGGCAAGATCATGTTATATCTATAACAATCTGAAGATGCCAGGGCCAAAAGGAGGAGTAATCACCATAAATGGAGACTTCAAATTGGCAAACGAGCTGGAAAAAGAAAACGCCCTTTGCGCAGAAAAGGTGATAGCAAAGGAAGAACTGAAGGAGTTGGCGAAAGAAGTATCGCCGACAGAAATGCCGGCAGGAAAAGAAAGCCGGAAGCCGGCAGATAGCTTCAAATCTTCCGAGAATACAAGACAGGTTATCCTAGATCCCAAAGATCCGACAAAGTTTGTCGTAGTGGGAACTAGCATGACCGACAAATAGGAAAGCGAGCTCATCAAGTTCCTCCGTGGGAACTGGGACATTTTTGCATGGTGTCCAGCGGACATGCCAGGCATACCCAGGGAACTTGCTAAGCACCAAATCAAGGTAATTCCAGGCTCTAAACCCGTCAAACAAGGTCTCCGTCGATTTGATGGAAGAAGACGGAAGGCTATTGGCAAGGAAATTATCCGGCTATTAGCAGCTCACTTAATTCGGGAAGTTATACATACTGAATGGTCTGCAAACCCAGTATTAGTCCCGAAGAAAGATAGTACTGTTCTTAGGATGTGTATAGATTACACCGGCCTGAACAAATTGTGTCCAAAAGATAGATTTGCGTTACCGCGAATCGATCAAATAATAGATGCCGCTGCTGACTCTGAGCTTTTATGCTTTTTGGACGCTTATTCCGGGTACCATCAAATACGTATGAAGGAAGAGGACCAAATCAAAACCTCCTTCATAACCCCATATGGAACATACTACTACATAACCATGCCTTTTGGCCTGAAGAACGCAGGTGCAACCTACCAGCGTTGCATGCAACGATGTTTGCATAGTCAGATTGGCAAAAATGTTCATGTTTACATGGACTATATTGCTGTTGTTTCCAAGGAAAAGGACACGCTCCTTGAAGATTTGCGAGAAACCTTCGAAAATTTGCGCACTTATAAAATGAAGTTGAATCCATTGAAGTGCGTATTCGGGGTTCCCTCAGGAAAACTTCTAGGTTTCATCGTTTCTCACAGAGGAATAGAGGTAAACCCGGAAAAGATCAAGGCAATCCTAAACATCTCAAGGCCTACGTGCTTAAAAGATGTACAAAGATTGACGGGTTCTGCAGCTGCCGTCAGCAGGTTTATAAGCCGGCTAGGAGACAAAGCTCTGTCATTATACAAATTGTTGAAGAAATCCGACAAATTTGAATGGACGGAAGAAGTGGATAAAGCATTAACCCAGTTTAAAGAAACCTTGATGAAAGCTCCAATTTTGGCAGCGCCAAAAGACGAAGAACCCATGTTACTGTACCTCACAGCAACAAACAGGGTTATCAGTGCGGTGATATTTATGGAAAGACAGAAAGACGAACAAACCATACCAGATCAACATCCGGTGTATTATATAAGTGAAGTTTTTTCCGAGTCCAAGCAAAGATACCCGCACTATCAAAAACTGGCATATGGCGTATTTTTCGCATCTCGAAAACTCCGTCATTATTTCCAAGGACATTCCATAACAGTGGTATGCAAAGCACCACTAGGGGATATAATCAACAATACGGACGCAACTGGCCGAGTAGGCAAATGGGGCATCGAGTTGGCTGCGTTCGACATTAAGTACCAACCCCGGACGACAATAAAATCCCAGGTGTTGGCAGATATTGTCGCTGATTGGACAGAAGCAATAGAAAACACACCAATGCCGGAGTCGGAATACTGGTTATGCACTTCGATGGATCCAAGATGAAGGAAGGCGCTGGAGCTGGTGTAGTCCTAAAATCCCCCAAGGGAGATACAATGGAGTATGTATTACAAATACACTTCAACACCAGCAATAATGTGGTAGAATACGAGGCTTTGCTTCATGGATTCACATTGCAAAAGAAATAGGTGTCAAACGCATCTTATGCTATGGTGACTCAGATTTGGTACAGCATCAGCTCAACCAAACATGGGACGCTAAAAGCCCCATCATGGCCGAACATCGGAGAACGGTGGACGAGTTTGCAATTTGCTTCCTGGGATTTGAAGTACTTCATGTCAAAAGGGAAGAAAATTGGAACGTGGATGCATTAGCCCGCATGGGCTCGGAAAGAGTGAAAACCCTGCCACCAGGTGTGTTTGTCCAGCATTTGCACGAACCATCCATAAAAGGTGGAGATATCGACTATCCTCTAGTTTCCGAGTCAATTGAAATCCTGCTCGTTAATCCGGATTGGACAATTCCATATCTAAACTTCTTGGTAGATCAGAAGTACCCGGATGGAGCAGACGAGGTCTTGCAAAGATAAATAAAACGTTGATGCAAAGGATACACGATAATCAATGGTTCCCTGTATAAACGCAGCACTACCGGAATTATGTTGCGATGTATTTCGCCGGAAGAATGCCAAGAAATTCTGCAAGAAATCTATGCTGGAGATTGCGGACATCATGCTCAATCAAAAAGCATAGTTAAGAAAGCATTCCGTGCAGGGTTTTTCTGGCTAACAGTGTCGGGGGGTTACCCCCGAGTAGGGTAAAGACAGGTGGTAAAGGCCGCTTACAGAAGAGAGGTTTGGTCGAGTAGCCGACTACCAGGTACTCGCTACCCGGTCGACTGCTACTCGGTCTCACCTCAAGATGACCAGAAGGAGATATCAATCAAGTTCTACCCTGACGAGTAGAAGGTTTGGCCCGAGTACAATTGGCGGGAAACATTGGCGGGAACCTACTCGGGCCAGGAAGTCAAAGGAGCCGTTCTGACACAGGATCCCGCGTATCCTGGGTCCGTACTTGGCAGCATTCGAACTACTGTTCACGTGGGGACGGCCTGCCTGACAGTGACAGCATGGAAGCAGGCCGTGGCAGGATAAGGGGGGCCTACTCTGTGCCTAGGTACAGTGTTACCAGTCTGTCCCCTAGTTTTGCCCAACGACTTTACGGAAGCAGACAAGGTTAGGAACCAAAGCTGTCAGCGGGTACTCGGAGAAAGGACGATGTGCACACTATGTCGACACTTGTCTAGATTTGGACGTATCCGGCTGGGCACCGTGTATATAAGGTGCCCCGCCGCCTCCTGCGCGAGGCATGCTCCCATAGACGCTGATAGTTGCTCACGGGGAACCCTAGAAACCCTAAGTTCTTGACCTAGCCCTACTCGGAGAGGAGAGAAAGGCTACTCGGTAGCATTACCATTTGTACTGTGGCTACTCGGAGAGACATCGTAATACATAGAGAAAGGCAGGAGTAGGGGTTTTACCTCCTCACGAGGGCCCTGAACCTGGGTACATCGTGTTGTTTGTGTTGTGTGGATCTTACCTCACGCGGCTACTCGTCGCGTGATCCCTCCCCGGATACCTCCAGCGTCCATCGTTCCCACATCTTTAGCCATCCTATGGCATCTGCCGTGACACCACCACGACAGTTGGCGCCCACCGTGGGGCAACCAGCGGCGCTGGCTGGAGTTTCTGTTCGGACGGGATCTTCATCTGCGGAGCGCGTAGTTTGTGGCCTTGTCCACAGATTCGGCTCCTTCGACTTCGTCACCGACAACGCCGGCTGTTTCGGCGGCATGGCCATGCCCGAGGGCGGCTCGGTGATCTCCTTCGGCTCGCATCTCGTCTACGTCGCCACCATCGCCAACACCGCCTACCCCGAGCTTGTGCATGACGCGGAGGATCCTCCCGCGGTGGTTGCTGCTCGCGGAAGGCCTGCATGTGGCTCTGCATGCTGCGCTGAGGTGATGGTGACGGGCTTGGCGGCAAACACTGGCGCAGCCGCTACTGGCGCTGCGGCCGTCGTCGAGGAGGTTGACGACCCGCCTGCTGGTGGCAGGAACCACCGGCCTTACGAGAAGGAAAGCAACTTGCCGCCTTCCACGTCTACGGTCATCCCCGCATCAGCCGCGCAAACCGGCATGCCCACGCCCACCGACATCGAGCTCCTAGCCGCGAGGGAGCAGCTCGAGCGGCAACGCCAGGAGCTGCTTGCCGAGCAGGCGGAGTTGGAGAAGATCAGGCTTGAGCTGAGTTTGGACCAGCTCGAGTACAACAAGGCACACGGCTTCACGCCGGTTGCCAGGAGGCCCAGCAGAGTAGGCGCTACGCGGCGCAACCTGGGTGCCGAGATGGCGACAGTTGCGGAGGAGCCCGCGCAGTCCGCCACCGCGAACACCTTCACAAGGCCAAGGTACAGCACGCCCGCCAAGACGCTCAGGGCCGCGCAAGCCGTAGCTGCCGAGTTGCCGCGCCTAGATGGAGAGGCGCGTCTCAGGCAGCAGGAGAGGCTCAATGAGTTGGTGCTGGAGGCCGCCAGGCAGAACGAGGAGTTCCGGAAGGCCAACCCGGGAGCTGGAGCTTCGCAGGTGGTTCACTCGCATGCGGCAAGATCTAACGATCAAGCCTCATCTCCGCATCCTAGCCGCGAGAAGAGCCGCAGCGGGCGTTCGGGTAGAGACAGGCAAATGCAGGTGTATGACCCGGCTGCTGCCGCAAAACAGGTTGCTGTGCCGCAGCAGCCCGGGCAGGAACACAACACTGCAAGAGCAGGCTCTCAAGCCCATCAAGCTCAAAGCCGTGTCCGAGAAGCCGCGCGTCCGGGTACTTCTCGGCAACCCGCAGCTCAGCCTACTCGGCAGAGGCAGCAGCCGCGTCCAATGGCACCAGTCGCCAACCCGGTGGAGCAGCCCGCAGCGATGCAGGTGGATAGGTATGATGATGGTTACTCGGCTATGGAGATGGCTGGTTATGACATTCATGACCGTGTCGGTGAGCGTGTGTTGGCGCCTGGAGATGCAAGGCACCAGCTGGACCGTCTCAGCTTGTCGGCGCGGCTTGAGAGCACGGGTCCTCCTGGCCCCGAGTGCTTTGGCCCGCGCATCATGAACGAGCCATCCGTGAAGGGTTTCCAGCTCGCAAGAGGCACCAAGAGCTACAATGGTAGCACCAAGCCTGAAGATTGGCTCAATGACTACGTCACCGCGGTCCACATTGCGGGTGGCAACAGGAGATGGGCGGTGCGCTATGTGCCGCAGATGCTAGAGGGTCCAGCTCGCACTTGGCTCAACAACTTGCCCAAGCACAGCATTAACTGCTGGCTGGATTTCTCGGACGCCTTCGTCAGCAACTTCACGAGTACATACAAGAGGCCGAATAGGCCACAGCAGCTCTCGGCTTGCAGGCAGCGAGAAGACGAGACGGACCGCGAGTACCTTACTCGGTGGAGCACCTTGAGGAACACCTGTGAGGGTGTGAATGAGGCACAGGCCATCACTTGGTTTGCGCAGGGTTGCCGACATGGCAGCATGCTTTGGCAAAGATTGCAGAGGGAGATGCCGAATACCCTGGCCGAGACCATCAAGATTGCGGATCAATACGCACTCGGTGATCCTACTCAGCCACTGATGGATTCCTCTGAGCCGAGAAGAAACTTCAACAGCAGCAAGCGCAACGAGTTCCGCAACAAGCGCCGAGTAGATACTCGGTACGACCCTGAGGAGGTTAATGCAGTGAATGTCGGAGGCGGTGGAGGCCAAAGGCAGAAACCTGCTGGAGCCTACGGGCAGAACCAGAACCAGGGCCAAGGCAACAAGAAACCGTTCCGCACTGCGCAGCCGGGTAGCGGGAACTCCGAGCAGCCGAAGAAGTTTGTCTTTGATGACATGAAGGATGGTCCGTGCAGCTTTCACACTCACCACCCCTCAAGGCCTGCGAACCATACTACTCGGCAGTGCGAGTGGTGGGATGTGATCAAGAGTGATGGCTTGCCTCCTCCACCTCCTCTGCCAGCCGCCAATGCTACTGTTCAGCCTACTCACGCTCCCGCAGCTCGGCCGCCAGTCTATCCGAGAAGAGAGAATGTCAACCAGGTGGCTTTAGGAGCCAACCGGAACTTCAACAACGAGAGATACCGCAACAACAACAACAACTACAACCGCAACGACAACAACAGAGGCAACAACAACAACTATCAGGGCAGCAACAATGGCAACAATGGCAACAATGGGGGCAATGGCTCCAACCAGTACCAAGAGCACCATGAGAGCTATATGATCTTCACTTCTGAGGCAGTCGACAAGCAGTCACAGCACAGGCGGGCCATGGAGGTCAATGCAGTGATTCCGGCTGTCCCTCACTACATGTATTGGTGTGACCAGGAGATCAGGTGGACTCGGGCAGATCACCCCAAGGTGATGCCCAATCCGGGTACCTATGCCTTGGTGCTGGATCCCACCTTCCTGGGTCCCGAGAAGAATGTGAGGTTCAGCAAGGTGCTGATCGACAACGGCAGCAGCATCAACATTGTGTACAAGGACACACTCGAGAAGCTTGGCCTAGCCGAGAACATGATGCTGCCCAGCAAGACCACTTTCCATGGCATTGTGCCTGGGATCTCCTGCAACCCGATTGGCCGAGTGTGGATTGATGTGCTATTCGGTACTCGGGAAAACTGCCGCACAGAGCGCCTGCAGTTTGAAGTGGTGGATCATCAGAGCCCCTATCATGCTCTACTCGGCAGGCCTGCTCTGAGCAAGTTCATGGCCTCCACACATGTAGCTTATCTGAAGATGAAGATCCCCGGCCCCAATGGCATTATCACCATCTCGGGAGATTACAAGAAGTCCATGGAGTGCGCCTCTGCTAGCTCCCAGCTGGCGGAGTCAATGGTGATTGCCGCCGAGAAGAAGAAGATGTACGAGGTGGTGGCCATGGCTCAGTCCGCACAAGCTGGCGCACAAGGTGTGCCGAGTACTCAGCATGGTACTGCTTTCCAAGCTGCCAAGGAGACCAAGACAGTCCAGGTTGACCCCGAGTTCCCGGAGCGCGTGGCCATCATTGGTGCCGGGTTGGCGGAGAAATAGGAAAGCGCGCTCATCCACTTCCTCCGTGAGAATCGGGATGTTTTCGCCTGGACCAATGAAGATCTACCAGGAGTCCCGAGGGAGTTGGTTGAGCACTCTTTGCATGTGCGTCCTGACGCCAAGCCCGTAAAGCAGGCTTTGCGCCGTTTCGGGGATGAGAGAAGGAAGGCCATCGGCGATCAGATCACCAAGCTGCTGATCAGTAACTTCATCATGGAAGTGCTGCACCCGGACTGGTTAGCCAACCCGGTCATGGTCGAGAAGAAAAAGGAAGATCCCAAGGCTGCCACTGCATGGCGCATGTGCGTCGACTACACCGACTTGAACAAGGCGTGCCCCAAGGATCCCTTCCCGCTACCTCGCATCGATCAGGTGATCGATTCCACTGCCGGCTGTGAACTGTTGTCTTTCATAGATGCCTACTCTGGTTTCCACCAGATTGCACTCAACCCTGCTGATCAAATAAAGACTGCTTTCATTACCCCGTACGGGGCTTATTGCTATCGTGTCATGTGTTTTGGCCTGAGGAATGCGGGTGCAACCTATCAGAGATGCATGCAGAAATGCTTGCATGACCAGCTCGGCAAGAATGTGCAGGTGTACGTAGATGACATTGTCATCAAAACGAATAAAACACATACTCTGCTTGCCGACCTGGAGGAAACCTTTGCCAACCTACGCAGGTACAAAATGAAACTGAATCCGAGTAAGTGCACCTTTGGTGTACCAGCTGGAAAGCTACTCGGTTTTCTGGTTTCTAGTCGGGGCATTGAAGCCAATCCGTCTAAGATAAAAGCTATTGAGAGCATGTCTTTGCCGAGATCATTGAAGGATGTGCAGAAGTTCACGGGTTGCCTGGCATCTCTGAGCCGTTTTCTGGGCCGAATGGGCGAGAAGGCTCTGCCTCTGTACCAACTGATGAAGAAAAGTGACAAGTTTGTCTGGACTCCACAAGCGGACGTGGCATTCAATGAGCTGAAAGCGATGCTGGCTAGCGCTCCCGTCTTGGCTAGTCCACTACCCAAGGAGCCTATGCTGCTGTACATTGCGGCGACTAACCGAGTAGTCAGCGTGGTGATAGTGGTGGAGCGAGAAGAAGAAGGCAAGAGTGTGCAGCGCCCAGTCTATTATCTCAGTGAAGTGCTGTCCAGTTCCAAGCAAAACTATCCGCATTACCAGAAAATGACATATGGTGTGTACCTGGGCGCCAGAAAGCTGAAACATTACTTCCAGGAGCACCCCATCACTGTTGTGAGCTCTGCTCCCATCTCGGACATCATGGGAAACAAGGAGGCGAGTGGCAGAGTAGCCAAGTGGGCGATTGAGCTAGCCGCGTACGCTCCCGCATATACGAGAAGAGAAGCAATCAAGTCTCAGGTCCTGGCGGAGTTTCTTGTGGACTGGGCCGAGATGCAGTATGAACCTCCTGCCCCAGTTTCCAACTATTGGAAAATGCACTTTGATGGCTCAAAGGTGAAAGAAGGCCTTGGTGCTGGCGTCGTGCTTACATCACCCAAGCGGGATCAGCTCAAGTATGTGTTGCAGATTCATTTCAAGGCATCCAACAATGTAGTCGAGTACGAGGCAGTGGTGCATGGTTTGCGAGTAGCAAAGGAGGTTGGTGTGCAGCGCATAATATGCTATGGCGATTCGGATCTGGTGGTGCAGCAAGTCTCAGGTACCTGGGATGCTTTGGATGCCAACATGGCGTCATATCGCTTCCTGGTGCAGTCAATGACAGGGTTTTTCGAAGGCTGTGAGTTTCAGCATATTCACCGAGCAGAGAACGAAGCAGCCGACGAGCTATCCAAGTTGGGATCTTCTCGGCAGTCCATCCCGGCAGGGATTGCCTTGGAGCATTTGAGGAAGCCATCCATCAAGCCTTCCCCCAACTCGGAATCTATCTTTGTTCCTTCTCTGCCAAGTGAAGAATCTGACCCAATGGAGATTGACTGGGAAAGTGCTGCAGGGAACCCGGGGACTGCCGTCCTCTACTCGGGGACTGCCATTCCCTACTCGGGGACTGCCATTCCCTACTCGGGGACTGCCATTCCTTACTCGGGGACTGCCATTCCCTACTCGGGGACTGCCATTCCCTACTCGGGGACTGCCATTCCCTTACTCGGGGACTGCCACTCCCTACTCGGGGACTGCCACTCCTTACTCGGGGACTGCCGCCCTCAACCCAGAAGCTGTTGCATTCATTGAAGAAGTTCTCGCCAATCGGTCTGGGCTGCAGAGAAGCGCTCCTACTCCTCCTGTGCAGCCACCAGAGCCTGTCCCAATGGAACTGGACGAACCAGTGTTTCCCACACGGGAGACGCCGAGTTGGGCAATGCCCATATTATCCTTTCTAAGGGACGGCACTTTACCTGAAGATGAGGTGACCGCGAGGCAGATTCAGAGAAGGTCCAAGGGCTACACCATAGTCCGAGATGTGCTGCATAAGAGAAGTGCCACCGGCGTGCTGCAACGTTGTGTGAGCCCAGAAGAAGGAGAAGAAATCCTGGTGGAGATACATCAAGGGGAGTGTGGGCACCACGCCTCTTCTCGGGCTCTGGTCAAGAAAGCTTTTCGGCATGGCTTCTACTGGCTCACTGCACTGCAGCAAGCTGAAGACATTGTGAGGAAGTGCACCGGCTGCCAGATGTTCGCAAGTAAGATTCACATGCCAGCTTCCGAGTTGAAAACAATCCCTATCACATGGCCATTTGCTGTTTGGTGTTTGGATATGGTTGGTCCTTTCAAGCCGGCTAAAGGCAATATGACACATATCTTGGTCATGGTGGACAAGTTCACCAAGTGGATCGAGGTGAAACCTATTCGGAAGTGCGATGGGGTCACAGCCGTGAAGTTCGTGAAGGATATAATCATGAGATATGGCTACCCGCACAGTATCATCACCGACAACGGCACCAACTTTGCAGAGGGGGCAATGGTGCGGTTCTGCAGAGATAAGCATATCCGACTAGACGTTGCATCAGTCGCGCACCCTGCCTCCAATGGGCAAGTTGAGAGAGCAAATGGGATGGTACTGGCAGGCATCAAGCCAAGGCTGATTGAGCCGTTGCTGAAAACACCTGGGTGTTGGCTAGAAGAGTTGCCAGCGGTGCTGTGGAGTCTAAGGACTACCCCTAACCGGTCGACCGGCTACACGCCATTCTTCTTGGTATACGGGGCTGAGGCCGTGTTGCCAATAGACCTAGAGCATGACTCCCCCCGAGTAGCCCTTTACACTGAGGTGGAGGCGAGAGAAGCTCGAGAAGACGACGTTGACCTGCTTGAAGAAGCAAGAGAGCTGACTCTGTCACGTTCGGCTATCTACCAGCAAAACCTGCGGCGTTATCATAGCCGAAAGGTGAACCCAAGGGTTTTCCGAGAAGGAGACATGGTCCTTAGGCTTGTGCAGCGCACAGCCGGGATGCACAAGTTGTCCCCTCCGTGGGAAGGGCCCTTCATTGTGAGCAAAGCGCTGCACAATGATGCGTACTATCTTGTAGATGTGCGCCCATCGCAGGCGAACAGGGCAGATAAAGCTGGGGAGGAAACCAAGCGTCCCTGGAATGTAGCTCTACTTCGTCGTTTTCATTCGTAAGCAAAGATGTGTATGTACCCTCTCATCCGAGTTGAAATTCTACTCTGCAATCTAAAATTGTTCTCGGGGACTGCCCTCGTCCAAGTTTGCTCTAAGTGTTTTTCTTACTCGGCTTGTTTCCTTTGTCTATTCGGTTGCTCCACTTCAGAACTCATAAGTGCATTGAGTACTGTGTTTAAACCTATATGCCAACTCTTCGATTCTGCTGCTGTCCGAAACCCGGCTTCATGGCAAGCAAGAGAACAAGCAAAAGGTCAATGAGCACACGAAAATCACAAAAGAAGAAGGAGTGCAGGAACCGAGTAGATTGTGTGTTACTTTTTGTTCCCTGTCCTCGTCTTCTCGGCTAAGTGGTGGGCTGCGTTACCATGATTGTTTCTAGCGGCTAAGTATTTGCAGCCCTGCTACTTGATTCTTGTGACTCGAATACCAAAAAAGCGACAAGTCGCAGGTAGAGCAGAGATGAAAAGACAGGGTGAATAAGAAATGCTACTCGGGGACTCGCATGGAAACACAACTCGGCATTGAGCCAGTGTAGTTCAAACTGATTAATGTCAACATAAACAGAGTGGGCATAAAAACTAAGTGGCAAGCAAGATAAAGATAGTCTGTTACATCTGCTCCCGGCATCCCGGGGATCTGATAAGTGTTCAAGTTGAAAGAAAGTGCAGGTTGCTTCAAGATGAGGAGGCGGTGTTCTCGGCGCTGGCCTTGGCTGATGTTTCCTCGGCGGCGGTCTTGGCAGCAGTTTCTTCAGTGGCGGTCGCGGCAGCCGTTCCTTCGGTGCTGGCTTGAGTGGCATCCGCTCCCGTCTGGACGGTGGCGGATTCCGTCATCTCGGCATCATCCTGGGTGGCCGCCTGCTCGGAAGTGGCCGTGGCCACCGAGACGGGTCCTGGAGCCGAGGAAGAGCCTGAAGCGTGGCCAGGAGGGGGCACCGTGTCATCAAGAGCAGCACCTGAGGAGGTGCCGAAGTCGAGTGGCTCGCTGTCGATGTGCGCCCCTTCGTCTTCATCGCTACTCGCGACGACGGTGGCTTTTCCCTTTCCGGCCTTGCCCTTGGGAGATTCGAAGAAGCCGTCAAGGTCTTCGTCTTCGTCATCATCTCCTTCGTCCTCGTACTCGGTGTCGGGTTCGGGGACGCCCTCGATGTAGACCTCCGTCTCGGCGCACTCTGCGACCTCATACGCAATCTGCTTGCGCAAGGCCACGCTCTCGGCATCCGTCTCCCACTTGGAATCATTGCGCTTCCCGCGGATGCGCTGCATATCCAGGTTTTCATACCAAGATGCTATGCAGAGAAGCATCACGTCCGCACCAGCACGGGCTCCAGAGGCTCGCCATTTTTTCAGCTCGGCCTTCACGTTCTCCAGCTTGAGGGCGAGATCCCGCATGTTCCTTGGCTGGGGGTCATGAGGCCAGAACAGCCGGTGGAGCTCAAAGCCCGCATGCATCAAATCAGTTCCGACGCCGGCCAGCTGTTCGAAGTAACCCTTGAGCACCAGCAAGCTGTCCTCGATATCAGCCCTGGTGTCAATTGGCTCACCCAGCGAAAGGCGAACTGCTCGGGCCTTGGCTACCGTAGGCGCAGAGGAAGAATCAAGACGAGGCCAGATATCTGAAATAGCAAATGGCAAGATCAAAAACCGAGAAGAAAAAAGAAGCCGAGAAGGAACAAGACCGAGAAGAAAAGATGCAATGAAGAGAAAACTCACCGATCAGTTGGCGGCGCAGCTGCTGCAGCTTGGTTTTCCAGGACTCCTCATTGCCAATGTGCTTTTCCTGGATCAGACGCAAGCTATCCATCTGAGCGAAGAGATCAGCGTTGGTTTTCTTCAAGGTCTCACATTCAGACTCGAGGGCCCTTTCCTTGGCCTTGAAAGTGGTCTCGGCCTTGGCCTTCTCGGCGATTGCCTTGTCCCTCTCGGCGCCAATCTTGACGGCATCTTGGAGTGCCTTCTGGAGCTGGAGCTGCAGCTTCTCCATCTCGGTGGTGTGGTCCTTCACCAGAGTAATGGCCTGGTCGGATAGCTGTTTCTCCACCTCCGCTGGCTTGACGCAATCTTGATGTGCCTCAGCAAATGACTTATGATCTTCTGCGAAAAGATAGATGAGGTTAGTAAATAAGCAGAGAAGAACCAAATTCAAGGTCACACCGAGTAAACAGCAAACTCACCTTCAAGTCTCTTTATGGTGGCCTCGGCGTTCTCCACGAAGCTACGGCATTTTTCATGTTCATCTGCCAAGGCCTTTAGTTTTTCTGCAGAGAAGGAAGGGTTAGCGCATAAGAAAGCAAAAGCGGGCGTAAACATAAAACGCAGAAACCGCGTAGCTAAAGGCGTACCTTGCACTTCAGCCAGCTGTTGGGTGCTGGTGGTGGCATCTTTGCTCGCGGCCTCAGCCATTGCTTTCTCCTTCTCCAGTACGGCGATACGCCTCCTGGCGATGGAGTGGTTCCAGAGAAGGATGCGGTATAAGTGGGTCCGCTTAAGGACGCTATCCTGAGAAGCGAGAAGAAAACAAGTTAGACAAGAGCAGAGAAGATTCGACCCGAGTAGAAGGCTACTCGGAGAGTATCCATCTACTCGACCCAAATCTCGGGGACTGGGGGTGATGGTAAGAAAGAAGAAAGGCGAGTAGAAGAGAAGAAAATTCAACTCGGAAAAGGCAAGAAGGACTTACTGCGTAGGACTGCTCGATGTCCTCGGCATTCTTGCGATGCAAGAACATCTTGGCTGCGAGCGTCGCGGTCTCGGTGGAGACGGACATGGGCTTGTGTCCCAGATCAACCTTGTTCCAATCCACGCGGTAGTGGTCGATGGAGCCAAGGGTCAAGCCGTGCCATTTCTCCTCTCCGAGAACCCTGCTGTCCCACCTGGCGTTGATGTGGCCAACAGTGTCCAAAACCTGTTCAAGACCCTTGGAGGTTATTGGTTTGTCTTGGACTCCACGAGAAGCAATGTTGATAGACTGGGGTTGGCTTGGATCTGGAGGAGGGGAGTTCACGGCTACAACTTTCCTTCCCCTCTGGATAGCTAAAGCTTTGTCCTTGGGAGGGAAGCCGATTGAGTGCTGTTGGCTAACCTCGATCATGTACTCCGGGTAGCAAGGCTGGCCAGCAGCGCGAGCGTCCGCAGAGAGCGCAGCAGGAATTGGGCCGGACTCGCGGATCATGAGCGCTCCGCTTGAGGGTGTACCCTGGTCTCTGGCCCGTTTCTTCGTTTGCTCCTTCTCAACCCTCTGCTTCTCGGGATCCGCAGTCTTCTTCCCGTCAGCCTTGGCCTGCGCCTTCTCGGCGACTGCCTTCTCGGCATCTTGCTTCTCGGCCTTCTTCTGCTCAGCCTTGGTTTTCTTCTGCTCAGCCTTGGCCTTTTCAGCAGCTTCCTTATCAGCAGTTTCCTTCTCGGCCTTGGCCTTATCAGCAGCTTCCTTCTCGGATTCCCTTCTGACAACCTCATCCCTCAGAGCTTCCAAGGCTCGCTGCCTGGTTACTCGCCCGGCGGGAGGGCTGGATGTATCCTTGGTCTTCGACGGCGAGGAGGAGGTTGGCGGTGTAGGGCCTTGCGCAGTTGGCGGTGTAGGGCCTTGCGCAGTTGGTGGTGTAGGGCCTTGCGCAGTTGGTGCGGTAGGGCCTTGCGCAGTTGGTGGCGCCGCAGTTCCATCGCCTTGTGCAGCTCCTGGCTGGGCGCTGCTCGGTGTCACGCCCGGTTGCACGCTGCTCAATGGATAAGCAGTGGCATCCGTGGCGGTGGTGTCTTCTACTCGCTGCGCGGCAGCGAGGCTATCTTGTGCAGCAGCCCCTGTGGCGGGCTGCTCTTGCTGTGCTTCAGGCCGCTCGGCGGCGGTGTGGTCTTGCATCTCTTGATCTTGATGCTCCTCGGCGTTGCTAGCCGGAGGAGAAGGGGGCCTCTCGTCGTGGACGGCAGTGTCCTGTGCTGCCGGTTCAGACGCTGCTCCTTGTGCATCAGCGGCATGTGGATTGGCAGCAGCAGTGTTGGCAGTGTGGTCCTCATCATCATCGTCTAGGTTGACCAGAGGTACTGGTTTTTCCTTGGTTTGGCCGGACGCGAGAGCTGCGTTCGCGTCCATAGGAGGACTGCAGAGAAAGAGAAATCACAAGTTAGAAGAAGATTTGGGAAAATAGCACTGCGCGAGAAGGGAGGTGACCGAGAAGAGGGCTTACGCGGTGGTGCACTTGAGCTCTCGTCTGGTTCTCTTCGCAACCGCCTTCTTCTCGGCGGGCTTCCTCTTCTTGGCAGGGGGCGCTGGTGTCCCGCTACCAGCCCGTTTGCGGGTCTCAGGAGCGGCGACGGCTAGGGGCTTGACGACTAGGGGCGCATCGCCCTCGGTCTCATCTTCGTCCTCGTCGTCCTTGTCCGCGGCAGCTTCATCTGGGAATCAAAGAGAAAAGAGGAAAGAATTAGAAACAGCAAACGAGGGATTGATGCTTCTCGGAGACAAACAGAATGAAAGTACAGTTACCATCAAAGTCCTCGTCGGACCAGGTGCGGAGAGCATCGCGCTTGTCAGGGACGGGGGAGCGAGAGAGGTTGGGCTGCTCCACGGCATCAGAAGAGGGCACATCATCCTCCTCACGGTCAGGAAACCAGTTGCCCTCGAAAACCTCGCAGCTCTCGATTATCTGGCGAGTAAGAACCTGAAAAACAGAGAAGGATCACAAACCAGCCGAGTGCCAGGAAGGAACTCTACTCGGATAGGCATGCAGGTACAAAGCACACAAGGCCTAGGCAATTTACTAAGCATTTTATTCGGATAGGCGTGCAAACACAAAGCATACTAAGCCTACACATGTTTGCCGAGAGACATTACTCGGAAGGGCGTGCAGGCATAAAGCACATGGAGCCTAAGAATCGTTCCCGAGTAGGCTACCCGGCAAGGCGTGCAAACACAAAGCATACTAAAGCCTAAGGCGATTCGGCTAGATGTCCTACTCGGAACGAAAGGCAATTGCTAGTTGATGCAAGAAGGAGAAGCTACCTACTCGGAAAATTTATGCAGAGAGCAAAGTAAGGAAGGCGTACCCGCTCAATCGGTTTTGTACGGCTGTACGGGACGAACCCATATTGCCAGTGGTCGCCAAGGCTTGTCGTCAAGATGTTCCTGGCATGCCAGGGGACGTCGATGTTGTCAATCTCGATGGTGGTGGTCCTGGTGCAGTCGCGGGGCCCTCCCATGTAACACATGAGATGGCACCGCTCCTGCAAGGGCAGTACTCGGCGCTGGATCCAGCAGGCCACCGGGTCGTCGTTCTTGAGGCCCTCCGCCCTCAGCCAGCCGAGTCGATTCTCCATCTCGATGGCGTTGTCGTCGTTAACGGGCTTGTCCTTCCAGTACATCCCGATTGGAGCGCGATTGCACCAAACGGGCAGATTGATTCTGTCGTTCACCGGGGCTCCTGGCGCGGCGGCAACGTTCCTGACGTAGAGGAACGTCTTCTGCCATAGCTTGACGGAGTCCAGCCCCTTGACGCGGGGGTGGTTCGTCCCGGACCGCTGCACCATCATGGCGCAGCCGGTGTCGGTGGCGCGGGCGACGCCCGCGGAGTCCTTCTTCCCGGTGGACTGCTGGCGCAGGTGGAAATACCTGAGCCACGTCTCCCACGTGGGCCGGATGCCGAGGAAGGCCTCGCAGACCACGGCGTGGTAGGCGAGGAAGACGACGGCGTTCGGCGGCAGATGGTGCATCTGGATGCCGAAGTGGTTGAGGAATTTCCGTAGGAAATCTGAGGCGGGTAGCCCGAACCCGCGCTCGAAATGCGCCAGGAAGACGACGCGCTCCCCTTCGCGCGGGGACGGCACGATTTCGCCGTCCGGCGCCCGGCACTCCACGCCGGGAGGGACTCGCCGGGTATTGACGAGCCAGGCGCAATCCTCCGTAGTGACGCAGGAGCCAGCCCAGCCTGACTTGGCCATCGTGGCGAGTTGGGAAGATGGAAGATTTCAAGTGGAGTTGGCTGGTGAATCGAATCCGCGGCGGCGCGAGAGCTTGCGCGGCGGCGGAGAGCACGGTGGCGGAGAAGAGCAGGAGACAGAGAAGGAATGGTGCGAAGGAAGGGGAAAAGGAAGTTACCGGCGGGGGTATTTATATCTCCTCCGCGAGTTTACCGTTACCGTCTTGGTAGTGGGATCGACTGTGGCGTGTGGTGGATCCTGTGGCCGGCTAGAAACGCACACAAGCGCCGGTTGCGCGCGTAATGGCCACAGCGGATCCCACCACCGAATCGTGGCCTATAACTGCACTTGATGGGACATGACGGCCGGTGGGCCCATCGCGTGAAAACTGGACGCTTGGCAGGTCGTGTCCTGGGCAACCAAACGACAAGGTCGTGGATGCTTGACACGTGTGCAGTTGCTGCGCGAAGGGCTGGATTGTGCTCTGTGCTGCAGAGGCTCAATCTGAGAAATTTCGCTAAGTCTTTTTACTCGGTTACCGAGTAGAAAGCAAGTGCTACTCGGAAGAGAGGAAACTCAAAGTACTTTCCAGACAGCTACTCGGAGGTTCTACTCGGCATCTTGAGGTTCAAGGGCTAAGAGGCAAAGGCTGGTTTTAAGCTGGCAGAGCCTAGTGAACAAGTTCGCAAGACTCAACCAGCTTCGGGGACTGCTGTCGGGGGGTTACCCCCGAGTAGGGTAAAGACAGGTGGTAAAGGCCGCTTACAGAAGAGAGGTTTGGTCGAGTAGCCGACTACCAGGTACTCGCTACCCGGTCGACTGCTACTCGGTCTCACCTCAAGATGACCAGAAGGAGATATCAATCAAGTTCTACCCTGACGAGTAGAAGGTTTGGCCCGAGTACAATTGGCGGGAAACATTGGCGGGAACCTACTCGGGCCAGGAAGTCAAAGGAGCCGTTCTGACACAGGATCCCGCGTATCCTGGGTCCGTACTTGGCAGCATTCGAACTACTGTTCACGTGGGGACGGCCTGCCTGACAGTGACAGCATGGAAGCAGGCCGTGGCAGGATAAGGGGGGCCTACTCTGTGCCTAGGTACAGTGTTACCAGTCTGTCCCCTAGTTTTGCCCAACGACTTTACGGAAGCAGACAAGGTTAGGAACCAAAGCTGTCAGCGGGTACTCGGAGAAAGGACGATGTGCACACTATGTCGACACTTGTCTAGATTTGGACGTATCCGGCTGGGCACCGTGTATATAAGGTGCCCCGCCGCCTCCTGCGCGAGGCATGCTCCCATAGACGCTGATAGTTGCTCACGGGGAACCCTAGAAACCCTAAGTTCTTGACCTAGCCCTACTCGGAGAGGAGAGAAAGGCTACTCGGTAGCATTACCATTTGTACTGTGGCTACTCGGAGAGACATCGTAATACATAGAGAAAGGCAGGAGTAGGGGTTTTACCTCCTCACGAGGGCCCTGAACCTGGGTACATCGTGTTGTTTGTGTTGTGTGGATCTTACCTCACGCGGCTACTCGTCGCGTGATCCCTCCCCGGATACCTCCAGCGTCCATCGTTCCCACATCTTTAGCCATCCTATGGCATCTGCCGTGACACCACCACGACAAACAGCCAAGACAGACGCCGAACACATAGTCAATACATGTGCCGGATGTCAGTATTACGCCAAGCAGACGAATATGCCAGCCCAAGCACTCAAAACTATCCCTATTACATGGCCATTTGCGGTTTGGGGGCTAGATATGATGGGACCATTCAAAACTGCAAGAGGCGGACTTACACATCTACTGGTTGGAGTGGATAAGTATACCAAGTGGGTGGAGGCAAAACCCATAAAAAAACTTGACGGTGTGACAGCCAGAAATTTCATCATTGACGTAGTCATGAGATACGGCGTTCCACACAGCATAATAACCGACAACGGGACAAATTTCTCTATTGGAGAGTTGGCAAAATATTGCCGACAAACGGGAATACGCCTAGATCTTGCATCTGTGGCACACCCACAATCCAATGGATAGGTTGAAAGAATGAACAGTTCAATCCTGCAAGGAATACGCCCAAGACTCGAATCTCCTCTTCATAGAGCAGCTGGAGCATGAGTGGAAGAGTTACCCTCTGTGCTTTGAAGTATTCGAATGACACCAAACATGTCAACATGGCAAACCCCGTTTTTCCTAGTTTACGGCGCGGAAGCAGTCCTTCCAACGGACATGATCCATGATAGCCCAAGAGTGCATGCTTTCGATGACTCGGATGCCGAAAGCGCACGACAGGATGCTGTCGATCTCCTAGAGGAAGAACGAGAACTTGTTCTTCAAAGATCTGCCATTTATCAGCAAGGTTTACGACAATACCATAGTCGGAAAATCAGGCATCATTCTTTTAAAGAAGGTGACCTAGTGCTAAGATTGGTACAACAAAGAAAGCACAAATTGGCCCCAGTTTGGGGAAGGACCGTTTGTCATCAGCAAAGCTATGAAAAATAGATCATATTATCTTGTAGATATTCGAGACACGGAAGATGATCCCGAAAAGCCGAATCGCAAAAGAAAGAGAAAGATAGATGACGAACTAGGGGAGACCAAAAGACCCTGGAGCATCCAACAGTTACGTCCCTTCTACACTTAGTTCAACTTCTATGTAAACATCTTTGAGATCATGAAATAAAGTTGTCGGAATTCATACATTTATGTTTTTTACATGTTTATTATAGTAAAGCATAACTCCGTTTTTATCTATTTCCCAATGATCTTTCAAAATACTCAATGTTAACCCGAATTGTTCCTGCGTGCTCGGTGTTAAAAAACTGAATGATTTTCAGCCTAAAAATGGCTTAAGGAAACCTAGATTGTGCCTGCGTGCCTGAGTTTCATTCAAAAAATTCCTCGCTTTTCTCTAAGTATTATCTGGTTGTTTTAATGCTGGGTCGCTGGAGCTAGTAAGTAAAAATGCCTTTAGTATGATCCATGTTTCCGAGTTTAGACTGATTGGTTAAACCCAGTCACTTGGCATGAAGATTAAAATACTATCAAGCCATTTCAAACACTAAGGAAAGTTAAAGTATATAAACCAGAGAACTTAGAAGATAAAGGAATAAAAACCCGGAAAACTTGCAAAAGACTTAATAAATATTTACACAAAAGCAGAGTACTTGTTTATACAAAAGAATAGAAAGCATTACAATAAGTTTACATTGTAAGATCGGTAATGCTTCCATTTCCTATCTTCTATCCAGAACAAGGCATCTCCCTTTAGGCATCCGAGTCGTCTTCACTGCTGGATTTCTCGGGAGTTTCCGGAATAGTTTCTTTCGGGTAGAAGGTGGAGATGTTGACCATGGTGGCGATCTTGGTGGCGTGACCTTTCATGTCTTCAAAGATGCTGGCCCGCTGCGCCTCCGTGTATCCTTGCGGAATGCCGGATGCCACGCGCCAAGATTTGGCGTTAGGGTAGTGCATGCGCATGAGCCCTAGAGCCATGCGCGCACCACCACGCATCGCGGAGCGTAGGATGGACTCCCTGGACTCCGCCACCTCCACGATAGCTTCCGAAAGTTTTGCAACTTCCAAGAACTCCCCAGACCTGGAAGGAAGGCATTTGTTGAGCAGCAACATCCCCGCGGCCTTGATTGCGGTGAATACCTTCCCAAAAGCTCGGATTTTCTCAATCCGAGTAAGCTGGGGGATATCTCCTGTTTCAGTAAAACACAAAAAGTGTTAGCAAAAACAGAGAAAGATGTAAACATGGGAAATCCGGTAAAAGGTAAAGTACTTACCGAGAATTTTGTCCATCTCGGCGCCCTCCTCCAAACGCTGGTTCAAGGCATTCTCCAAATCTCGGATGGTGTCCTTGTCCTTGGCTGCTTGGCTGGAGGCGTTGGACTCGGCAATGCCAACGGCCAATTGGCTGGCCTCCAGGTCCTGCTGCAACTTCATATTGAGCTTATGAAGATCCAGGTTTTCCCGGCGCAGGTTCTCGGCATTGCCGGCATCTTCAGCAATTTGTTTGGCTTTCGCCAAAGAAGCTGAAAAGCAAATAAAAAAGACGAGTTAGAAAACTCGGAAAAAATACTTAGAAAAAATTACACAATTGGAAGCAGAGAAATATCTTACCTGCTGATTCCTTCAGCTGCTGCTGAGTGGATACCAGTTCTGCCTCCTTACCCTCAAGAATCGAAAGAAGGGATTTCACCTCCTTGTTCTTGATGGCAAGTTCGTTGAAAACTTCCATGTTGATGCTTTCAGTGGTTTGCTGAAACACGGAAAAAAGACAAAAAATGCTTAAGTTGAAAACAAGCATAAAAGCGACCAGCTTTACCTGGCTCATCCGCTGCAAACCTGACCAGGTTTCGTTGAACTCTTTTTCAAACTCTGCAAAAAGAGTCTCGACGTTGCTAAGGCCCTCTTGAATAACCTTGAAATCCTTATCAAAAGTGGGAATGGGATCTTCCTCAGCTGGCTGAGAAGGAACTCCCATTTCCGGGGCCGCCCTTTCCCTCGTGTCCGTTTCCGGCACAATGGGATGGCTGGTCTGCTGGGTTTCTTCGTTTGTAGCAGCAGCATGTTCTTCTGTAGCTGCAAATGGAGTATCTGGGGCAGTTGCAGGAGAAGGGTGTGGACCTCTTTTGGCCACAGACTTAAACCTTTTTAGCTTTTTAGGTTTCAAGGTTGTGGGAGGCAGGCTAAAAAGAGAAGTACCAGAGAACTAAAAATCCGAGACAAAGGAAATAAGTTCTGACAAAAAATAGCAAACCCGGAAGTCAAACCTGGAGGTAGCGACGGGGACACCGTCAAGATCTATTACTTCCTGGGAGGCGGAAATCTTCTTGCGTTTCTGTCCACCTGCGAAGTTGGCACGCAATGCGTCCAACTCGGCATCAGTTGCAAGGTCCGACTCAGGAAGATCGAAGATCTGTCAAAAAAGACAAAGTCCGGGTTAAGACAATTATCCGAGAAAGAAAATAACGTGAAACCGAAAATGTAAACTACGTACCTTTGGAGCCGGGTTAGTCAACGTGTACATCGGCCGACTTTCTTCATATTGGTCACGTGCTGCGACCAACTGATTCGCGCGCTTCCGCAAATCCTTCGCCGACAAGAATTTGTCCGTCGTCCGCATGGCGTCCGCGGTTCCCGTGTAGTCGCATAAGAGCCGGGGACCGTGGTCAGCCAAAGGTTGAATTCGCCTCTCTAACCAGCATAGAACTGTATCCATACCGGTCAGAGGTGGATCAGAAGTGACGAGTTTGGCGATGCGCCGCTTAATTCTAAGAAGATCTGGCGGCAGGGTTTGCACTGCTTCAGTCGCCAGTTTTCCTGGGGAGTGGCGGCAGTGTTGGCGAAAGGTGGAATCCCCGTTGTTTTTCCAGGGAATGAGACGTCTGGGTGGTAGAAGAAGGAACCCGTCCAAAATTTGACGGATTCCGAAGTTTTTATCTTGGGGAACCAATCTTCCCTGAATCTACGCAGGGTGAAAGAAATGGTTCCGCAAGTCAGGAGTGCGCCCTCTGAGGGGTTTTGCTTAACCCCGAAACAGTACATCCAGAAATATAACCTAGGGGCTATTCCTAAATACCCTTTGAAGAGGGCCTGGAACCAGGCTAAGTAGAGAATGGAATTAGGTGGCAAGTTGTGAGGCTGGATGTTGTAATGATTGAGTACCTGGAGGAAGAAGGCGGACGGCAGAAATCCCATACCTCGTGAGATATGAGAAGTGAGAAGAACCCGCTCTCCGTCCCTAAGGGCTCAGACTCTTCCTCCTCGCACGGCCATTTCCCTTTCTCTATCAACCCTTCCTTATCCATTGTCGGAAGAAGGGAGTGAGGAATATTGCACCGGCTCCAATTGCCGGAAGTTTCGCCTTGTTCCTCGGCTCCGGAGGCGGCGGCCATGGCGGCGAGCTACTCTCCGACGAGAGTGATTTTTTCCTCCGCCGTTTCGGGAGCTAGAGGCGGAGGCGGCGCAGAGGAAGACCCGGCCAGGTCATCGGCCGCGAGATGCAGATCCTCGCGGGCCTGGCCGGCGGAAGATTTCTTCGGAACGTCGACGGTGGCGCGTCTCGGTGAGTCGAGCAGCGGATCCATCGAATTGATGATGTCGTCGATGTCCGTGGCAATGGAGTGCTCCTGAGACGTGCGTGGTGAGTCCATTCTTTGGCGGCGCGACGAGGACCTTTAGCTCTCCGACGAGAAGTCCGGGAATGGTGCTGCGCAAGCACGGGCTCTGCTTTGATTCTCAGTGGATTGAGGCTCGGGGGCAATGGCACTTGAGCTGGAGGGTGAGAGGAGAGCGGAAGGATTGCCGGAGGGGATGAAGTGGGCTATTTATAGCCGGAAATCCTTTACGATGCGCGCTAACGACACTTTTGACCGTTGGATGATCAACGCGTGTCACTCACCGGCAAATCCGGGAAAAGAATCGACATGTGATTATGGCTATCTCCTCGTTTCCCGTGAGAATCTGTCAGAGATACGTTTCAGGGTTTCACACTCGAAACCCAAACGTCCCTGACGTCAGCACGATTTCGTCGCTGACGTAGGAAGTTCCTTCTCCATGAAGGCTCGTGGAAGAAAAAGCCGGATTTCCCGAAATCCGAGTTTCGTGTTAAAGCATGATTTGAAGGAAAAGAAGAATCAAGACGAAGAGCCGACATTTCTCGGAAAGAATACAATTTTGACGAAAGACGGCGATTCGGAGTCTTAATCCTTCTTGGGGGCTACTGTCGGATATATACCAATTAGGGGTATATCAGATGGTGTCCTAAAGTGTCGGATTACTAGTGTGGCCTGAATGGTAATGGATTACGGTCCATTAGGCGGCCCAGTAACCTGACGCGCAGAAGACGGATTCTAGAAGAACCCGGACCACGGCTCACGTGGTACGGCTTGGAGTAGAAGGCGGATTCTTGCCTGCCAAGTTAGAACTTACCGTAGTCCTCTAGGTGTCCTTTTCTGTAAGCCCTAACCCGGCTATTATATAAAGCCGGACGGGAGATAAGAAAAATATAGACAATAAGCTAGAGGCTAACTCGCCGAGAGGTTGATCCTTGTCGAGTAGCTAAAACTAACTCACATTGTAGTTTGTATACTTCAGGCGTCAGCCCTGATTTAGTGAGATTGCAGGAGTAGGAACACCGCCTAGTTGCGATGTACCGAACCTGGGTAAAACCCTGGTGTCATTGTTCGTCATACGATCACGTCCCCCCACATCTCTATCAATAGTCTCATGGCACCCCCGTCTATGAATTCTACTACGATGTCTCGACAATTACCTAAAAATGAGCTCTTAGATATATTTTATAATGGACTAACTGTTGAATCTAGGACATACCTGGATAGTTGTGCTTATTGTGTTTTCAAGAAAAGAACTCCAAAAGAAGCTGAGGAATTAATGGCTAAAATAGCCAAAAATAATGATGATCACCAGTACCAACACCCAAGAAGAGAGGGATGATTGCATTAAATGATGAAGTGATGAAGGAAGCCAAGAAATCTCTTAAAGAGAGGGGTATTAAATATGAAGATGTCAAGAATTTACCTCATATAGAAGAATTATGTAAGACCATTCCTCATCCATCAACAGTTGAGGTACACTCTCTCAAATACTGTGATAATAGAGGTATTCACTACTCAAAACCACCTGATCAATGCTTAGATGAATTTGATAATTATGTTGTTAAGCAAGACAACTTTAATATGAAAGTGCAAAATCATATTATGAAAAACTCTAGAGCTACTGATAATTTGCATGGTATTATTGAGAGAACCTCTAATGATGTTAAGATGCGTGTTAAACATTTTCATATGGTTCAAACTAAAATTGATCAACTCACTAAAGTGCAAAAAGATATGCTAGCTAATGCTTCTAGAGAAAAACATGTTTGTGAAATAATTACTAGAAGTGGTGTTTCTACTCAGGACCCCTTGTATCCTGAAGGACATCCTAAAAGAATTGAACAAGATTCTCAGCAAGATAAAAACAATAGTTCCCCTTCTAAGAAAAACAAAGAAGAGACATAAAACTGTTGTAGAATCTCCTAAACCTGCTAAAGATCCTAATAGTACTCCCTCCATCTCAAATTAATTGTCTCAAACTTTGACAAAAGTGGATGTATCTAACACTAAAATATGTCTAGATACATCTATGTTTGTCCAACTTTGAGACAATTAATATGAGACGAAGGGAGTATATCTATTCTGATGCTAAAACTGAAAGTGGCAATGATAAAAGTGATACTTCTGATAAAGAAGAAATTGGGGCTGAACCTGAAAAGAAAACTAAAACTGTGAAGTATACTGAGGAGGATTTCATTGCTAATAAACATGGTAATGAAAGAGAGCCTTGGGTACAAAAAGAGATTCCTTTTCCTAATAAGAAACACAAGTCAAAGGAAGAAGAACATTATAACAAGTTTTGTGAATGGATGAAACCTTTGTTTTTGCAAATTCCTTTAACTGGTGCTATTAAACTGCCTCCTTATTCTATATATATGAAAGATATTGTCTCTAACAAAAGGAAAATTCCTAATGAGGAAATTTCCACTATGCTTGCTAATTACTCTTGTAATGGCAAGGTTCCAAAGAAGCTTGGAGATCCTGGTATTCCCACTATCCCTTGTTCTATTAAAAATAATTATGTTAGAGCTGCTTTATGTGACTTGGGAGCTGGAGTTAGTGTTATGCCTTTTTCTCTCTATAAGAGGCTCTCTCTTGAAAAATTGATACACACTGATATATCTTTGCAAATGACTGACAAATCTACTGATATTCATGTTGGTATATATGAGAATGTTCTTGTTCAAGTGACTACTAATTGTTTTATATTAACTGACTTTGTTGTGTTGGAAATGCCTGAAGATGATAATATGTCTATTATTCTTAGGAGACCTTTTCTTAACACTGCAGGGGGTGTTATTGATTGCAATCAAGGAAAAGTAACTTTTAATGTTAATGATAAAGAGCATATTGTTTATTTTCCCAAGAAGATTGATAGAAGATATGTTTAAATTAAATAGAAAATATTGAGACCATCAAGATTGGAGAATTTTATTCTCCCATTACAATGCCACAAAAAAAATGAAATTATTATGATTGGGACTATGTCTATCAAGGTTGAGGTAACATAATTTAGTGATATGCAGAGTTTTGTTTCATATAAAAATTGTTCTGGTGACAAGACTTGATCACCCTTGTTAACAAAATGGTTTTGAATGAAGAGGACAATGTTTTCACCTTCCCCATTATGTTTTCACCATGTTATTACCTTGCTACTTTAGTGTAATGATGTTTTCCATCATCCATAGTCATGTTTTCATCCTGATTAATGTGGTTATGCATGTTTTCACCATCCATACTTTTGTTTTCACCACCTCCACCTTTGTTTTCCTTGGTTATTTTTCCATTAGAGTGTCTTAGAACCTCTGTAGTTCTGGTTTTGGTTTTGTTTTCCACCTTTCCACATTTGTTTTTCTCGGTTTTAATTAATTATTAAATTATGCTAGTACCTCGAAAACAAAGTTTCTCAAAAAAATTCAGAAAAATTATAATAATTTTTTACGTCAAAAATGAGGCAGAGAGCCACCTAGGAGACCCCGGGGGACCCACCAGTCAGGCACACCACAGGGTGGCACGACCAAC
Organism: Alopecurus myosuroides; assembly: GCA_028641055.1. NCBI lineage: Eukaryota > Viridiplantae > Streptophyta > Magnoliopsida > Poales > Poaceae > Alopecurus > Alopecurus myosuroides. The sequence goes on from CM054062.1 coordinate 266,391,673, forward strand.
CCCTGGTGGCGCCTAGGCATGGTGTGGGGCGCCTAGCCCTCCACTAACTCTCTCCCCTGCCAAAGATTCCCTTTTCTCACCCCAAACTCAAAACATTTCCTGGAACCCGAGTTCTTGCTGTTCTTCCTCGAGATTTTTTCGATCTCTTTGCTCAGCCCACCATTGTTGCTGAAATTTGGTGTATTTGCTCTCCGGTATGTGACTCCTCCGATTATCTAAGTAGAATTTTATTTGGTGGAGTATTTCTTGAGTATTTTTGGTATTGTAGGTGACAACTTATGTGAGTTTGCATGCTTGATTTAAGTGGAAATAAATTAGTTTTGATGCATGTTTAGCTCTCCTATAAGTATCTATGGTAGTTTCCCCCTTATAGTTGCTTGAAATCAATTTTTGTGATGATTGTTAAAAAAAATCAGAGATGAAGCACAATGTGTATCAACTAAACCAACATGAGTTGGAGTTGCATGAGGTCATGCTTGTACATCGTGAAGAAAGAGTGTTTCCATCGATCTATCCATGTCAGGAATTCTTGCGTGCTACGGGAATTCAACAGGATTTCTAAACTCTTGTGCAAAATGCAGGATTGGACTATTTCTTTGAGGATGAACCTAACCAACATATTAAATTAACCATGTCTGTGGTGTAGGACTTTCACTTTAGATGGTCTTTTTCTAACCATATGGTCCATTACAAAATTTATAATAAAGTTGTAGACTCACATTTCAGTGATTTTTTTGCAGCTATCAAGGTGCCACAATGGGGTTCATGTGAGAAAATAAGAGGGCAGCCTAAACCACTGTTGGATTTATATGAGGAAATTTTCCAAGGCAGAAGCTTCACGTGGGAGAGTGGTAAAATACAAGAAATTCAACTCCCATCCATTCAATACTTTGCTTATTTTATTTCTGAATGTGTGTTAGCTAGAAAAATTGCCAACAAGCTATCTGTTTATGATCTGGCTTTTATCTCAGCTTCTTTAAGACGTGATAGGTCTTATAACTTTGGTGCTTTAATTTCTTACCGTCTCTCACTTAACCGTGAGAAGGGCGGAATTCGTGGAGGTCTTATTGCCTCTCGCTTGATAGCTTTGCATGCTGTCGAGCCACACCCTCTAGACCTTCAGTTTCCTTTAGAGAGGTTGGACCTTGTTTCCATGATTCAACATAAGTTTCTCTCTACCCATGCTAACCTGAACAACTTTTCTTTTGGAATAACTTTCTCCAAACTATCCAGGTGGAGAGTGATTAAAACTGGTAGAGTAGTACTTCTGCATGCACCTCTTTTGTTCAACCTTAATGGCAGGCAAGGATGGTCACTTTCTGAGAGTGATCTGGACACATACATTGAGCAGCACCCCCTAGCGTGGGAAGGACACTAGAGAGGGGGATGATAGTGATTTCATCCAGCCCTCCGACACTGTGGGGTTTCCTTATCAGCACTCCGGTTATGACTATGCGCCCGCTGCTTCATCTTCTTCTTGGGCGCCCGAGTATGACCATGTGAGGGACGACCCACCACAGTGGGGATACTTCCCGCGCCGTGATTGATCTCCACTTAGGCCAAAATCCTAAGCTTAGGGGGGGGGTATACCAACATCACACTCATATATATATCATGTTTTTGCCGGTTCTTCTTATATCCATGTTTTTTTTTCTTTCGTTTGCTTTCTTTTCTTTCGCTTCTTTGGCTTCTTTTTTTATTGTTTTTTTCTTGCTTTCCAAAACACAAAAAGGCCAAAAATATTTCTGGTGTTTCTCTTTATTTGGATCTTTAGTTTCTTTTGTTGGTTTGCTTTCCTTTCTCATTTCGGTTTAATATTCAAAAATCCAAAAATATTTTGCGTTGTTTGCTTGTTTCTTCTGTTCTTGTTTTAATTCGAAAACCCAAAAATATTTGTTGTTCTTCTTTGGTTTTGTAAAGTTTGTTGCAGAGATCATCGGAATTTCGTATCTCCATTGGAGCTTGGTTATCATTCTATATTATTAAATCCACACGAGTGAAGAGAAATAATGACGATTTACGACAATTCAAGTTCTGGTGAGAGACTGGTATGAACTCTGTTTGTTTTATTTTTGTACATACACTCATCCATGTGGACATGCTTAGTTTGTTCGTGTAAGGTGTATGTTATTTAATTGATGCTTAGTAGTTCATGATCTCACATGTTTAGTTCCAACTTATTAATATAAGATAGCATGTCGTATGAATGTTTGCTTGCATTGTTTTATTCGTAAAAGGGTATGAGATTGTGGTATCTCCCTCTGATTGTTTCGCTTGAATAGATTTGGCAAATGCTCACGTGTGCATATGACTGAAAACAAAACGTCAATTAAGCCTCGATGATTTATTTTGTCTCAGAGTATTTGTATCACTTTTATGCCCATGTTGATTTTGTTTTGTCGCAAGCATGATTATGACAGTTGTTGCTCTCTTGATTGTCGCTCCCTGTCTATTGCTAGCCTTCACCTGTACTGAGTATGAGCTCTAATCGTGCATCAAACTCCCAAAAACCAAAGTTTTCCAAATGTGTCCACTATACCTACCTACATGTGGTATTTAACCGCCACTCCAAGTAAATTTCTCATGTGCTACCTTTAAAACCTTTGCAAACATATTCCTGTTTTGTGCCCCTGTTTTAGATCATGAGGACATAAATAGAGAATCTTTATCTCACTTGTTGATTGGATTTCACACCCTCGACTAGTGGCTTCACCCGCTTATCCAAATTATAGAAGAGCCGGCAACGGGGTGCCTAGCCCCAAATTAATACAACAAATTGTCTTCACTATTTTGCCCCTGATTTATCAGTCAAAGCATAATTGTGTAAACAAAATAGAAAGATGGATGACCTTCTGCCCAGATGCGTCCTTCTATGGGAGCCGCTCTTGTGAAGTCTAGTTGGCTTGTGACGTACTGTATTGTCTGTTTACCATTCGTTGACATAAGCATACACCTCTCTAAAAAATGTTTTCAATACCTCTGTTTATAAAATAAAAAGCTCTAGCACATGAGTTAATCACTGCTTCCCTCTGCGAAGGGCCTTTCTTTTATTTCTATGTTGAGTCTTCACCTTCTCACTTTATGCACCTTCTTGAGAGCATGGCTGTCATTACTGTAATGTGCTTGTCCCAAAACACGGTTGATTGTGGTATAACTTTGATGCTTGTATCTTTAATATCTTTAATTCTAGTCTTCATTTGAACTTCAGAGGTGCCCTAGCATTTATGTTTTGCTCCATTATTAAGGGCAAGTGAGTGCACTTTATCATACCCTATAATGAGCATTGCAATCCTACAGATTGATATACTTCATCTTGTTTATTATTAGTTTGTTGGTATCTCTTCATGGTTTGCATAACTGCTAGGTGACTTTTATCTTGCATAAAACTTATTATGAGTTTCCTAAGCACTTGATCATATATTGAGTATATTTACATCATATGAAATAAATGTGTTCGTAAAAGTTCATTTTATCGCACTCAGTTGTCACTTAATTGCTTGAGGACAAGCAATAAGCTAAGCTTGGGGGGATTTGATACGCCCAAAACGTATCTCCTTTTCCGAACACTTTTGCATTGTTTGCCTCTAAACTTGTGAGTTTTGGATACTAGTAACATGGACTAATGTTGTTTTCAGCAGAATTACCCTCGTGTCTTGTTTTTGTGCAGAAAATCGACTTTCGGGAAATTCCCCAAAAAAGACCCCATTGAGGTTATATCACCAGAAGACCCCGAGAGCCAGAGGTAGACCCGGAGGAGGGCATGGAGTGGCCCAGACCACCCTTGGGTGCCCCCTAGGTCGCGCCACCTGGTGGTGTGGAGGCCACAGCCACCCCCACGGGCTCCCCTTTCGACTACATATGCCCCTTTACACTAAAATGCGAGGGGGTCGTCATATTCCATAGAAACACAATAGAGCGCCGCCACCAGCTCGAAACTCAATTCGGGGATCAGAAGTTCCTGTTTTGGCGCCCTGCCGGGATGGGGATTCGGAAGAGATCATCGCCATCGACACCGTCACCTCTTCTCCATCAACCATCCATGATTCCCCCGTCCATGTGTGAGTAAACACCGCCGTAGGCGGGGAGGGATGCAAGGGATTGGATGAGATCGATTATGTAATAATGCCAAATTGTTAGGGCACAGTGCCTAGTATCCATTGTTAGTGTTTTCTACCGTTGTTGCAACTTGTTATGCTTAATGCTTGTCACTTTGGGCCCGAGTGTCGTGACCTCAGATCTGAACATGTTACTGTTTCATGAGTATAATTATGTTTCTTGATCATATCTGCAAGTTGTTTACACATGTCATTGTCCGGAACCCGAGGCCCCTAAGTGATAGAAATTGGGACAACCGGAGGGGATGGTTGTGGTGTGAGGATCACGTGTGTTCACGGAGTGTTAATGCTTTGCTCCGGTGCTTTATTAAAAGGAGCACCTTAATTACCAGTAGTTTCCCTTGAGGCCCCGCTGAAAACGGGCTGGTAGGACAAAAGATGTTGTGCAAGTTTCTCATTGCGAGCATGTATGACTATATTGAAACACATGCCTATGGTTTGCCTAGAACTTGGATGTTTTATTATTATTATCTGGAATGCCCATGTTTAGATTATTACATGACTTATCTTATCCATGTAACGTTTGTTCGTCCATTCCCTATGCCTACAGTATTTTAATCCTGTTGTTTTCCGTGATTTCTACTGCTGTTACTATTTTATTACTATTGTTATTTTACTAGTACTGCTACTATAAAACTGTTACTACTGATAAATTGTTGCGAGTAAGTCTACTTTCAGGTGCAGCTGAATTGACAACTAAGTTGTTAAGGCATATAAATATTTTTTGGCTCCCCTTGTGTCGAATCAATAAATTTGGGTTTTACTTCCCTCGAAGACGGTTGCGATCCCCTATACTTGTGAGTCATCAAGAACCTTCGTATTAGTAACATTCACTTATCGTACTGCTTCTCGACACTTTACAACGCCCGAGGTAAAACGTCCTTCTTATGCGGCATGTTTTCCTTTACTATTTCGATGTTCCTTTATGATCATCACCATGATCAAGTGTCCGGCCAGACAATGACGAACATTGTATTAATTGAGAGGCCCCAAAGTGTATCACTCTATCGCCAGGGGTAGCGATTCCCGCAACTACACCATATAGAAACCTGACATACTATCCGATAAGAACGAAATACCAACTTTATAATTAACCTGCTACGATGTAACGTTTGGAGGTCCCCATCACGTCCATATCGTAACCATTCCTACATGTATATCACGGTTAAACGATTATTGTGAACGTAATACTAGAATTACCGATAAAAAAATTGACGTGTTTCAACGGCATATCAACCGTGTCTTATCCATCGTCGTTGTTCTCCAACAGCTCCGACCTTATATATTACTAGCAACACCATAAGACTTTGTCTTTTACCACATAGTCAGGAAATCAAGACTATCGATAATATATGAGTTATTCATAGAGGCATAACAGGGGATATCAATGGTGTTTATATTCCACACATGTATTATGGTTCTCTCTGAATACGCACTATGCGAGACTGACACAATTATAGCACAAAACGTAAACTTAATCATGAACAGAAATATGAATAATAAAACTTTTATTATTGCCACTAGGGCATATTTTCATCACCCACAAGATCCATTTGACTGTGTCGGCGGTTCACAGTTTGCAGAGGGACCTAGAATGCACAACTGTCCAGACTCCAGAGTGCATGCACGCTGGCTAGTGGCCGGCACTTTGCACAGACAAACTTAATGGGGGCACCAAATTATTTTATTGAAGCAATAATGGATGAATGTGTGGGTAGCCGACTCCGAGGTGGTTTTGCCAAAAGGACAGAGGCCACAATTTGGCCAACCTCGCTTCCATAGGCGGTCTTCGTCCAAAGCCTATTTTGGAGAGCAAGTTGAACAAAGAATTTGATTTTGTAAGGAGCACAATCCGCACCATTTTACTCATGTCGGTTGAAGTTGAAACTAAGAATTTTGCTTTGTAGGTTGGGACCGCCGAGTATTGACCTTTTGCAGAGAGCTTCCAAATGATGCCGTCCTCCATATCGTTGTTGAGTTCAAAGTTTTGAAGTTGGATCCAAATATAGACATATTATTCTAAGTGACCAAGCGAGAACTCCTCCGAAAGATTTATTTTTGCAATCCATGTCATCCAAGGCTCTCTTCATGCTCAAATATTTTCGTTGGGAGCTCAAATACATGAGAAGAAAATTTTCCTCGGTCTTTGCTCCACTTAGCCATGGCACGTCTCAAAATGGTGTCTTCTTTCCATTCCCAAATGTGATGATGGTTGCGGCGTAGAAGAGATCCATATCGTATTTCATACATGGGTTTCCCATTCCCACCCAAATCTTTGATAAATCCTTCCACTAAAGCCATGGCCATCAAAACTAGAGAGCGCTTGTGAATTTCTCAATTGATAATACAACAAGGCTCATGAGGGGCTTAGGTCGGCACACCGTCTCCCAATTCTCTTTGCATTGGGCTCCCATAGTTTTGTAGGAAGCACATGCTCTTTGGATTTTCATCATGTTATTGGTGACATCGGAGGCACATTGAGAGGGATCAAATGGCAAATTTCTTGGGAGGCAAGCACATAATTGACAAGGGCGGAGAGGCCTGCCATGTTGATGCATTTACCTTTACAAGTCAAAATTTTGGCGGTCATTTTATCCTCAATATGTTGAAGGTCCACTCGCCGAAGATGTCAAACCGATAGTAGGAGGCCATGGTATCTCATAGTAAAGGATGTTTGCTCTGCTGGAATGTCCTAGAGAATGTAATCCAAATTGATTTGCAACGGAGCTCTTTTGGAGAAAAAAAACATAGAACGATGACCTCCCCAAAATGACTAGGAGTGGTGGATAGATTTTGAATATCTTCTTCGAATATCATATGGAGTCAAATGTCTTGCGGATGTCAAGCTTGAACAAGAGGCTCAAGGTCTTTCTCTTATGCAATCTTTTTGCCAAATTTTTGACATAAAGAATGTTGTCGTGAATGCTTCTTTTTTAATGAAGGCGCTTTGAACATTAGAGGCGAGGGTGTTCATGAAAGGTCCAATGCGGAGAGAAAGCATTTTGGCCACTATCTCGGCAAGTCCAACTAGGGATATGGTTTATCCATTCTCTCCGCTTTGAACCAACCCACATACCATGTTCACATGGTGAGTGAGAGCTTGCGACTTAAACATTAGATGTAGTTGGGGCCGGTTCAGACTTTCTAGAGGCCCGGTTCGAACTAAAAAATTAGCCCTGACAATGGTAGCATAGTTTAAAAAAAGTCACATGCGTACATATATGTACGAATTTCATTTATATTAAACATGAAACCAAATATAATCAACAAAAACATCATCGGGTTGATATGAGAAAATAACATGATAATATAATCCCGAGAAAAACAATGACAGAGCTATGTGAACTTCAGGGTATATTTGACCTTTGATTTTTCTTATTTCATTGCCCGAGTGTACCTAACCAACCACAGAAGCACATTATCATTAGCGTCATACATATGCTTGTTGGGACTGCCATTGGGCGTAAGTTCGTCGACGAGGAGCAGATCGCCACCATTGTGGCACCAACCGATGATCTGCACGAGGTTCTTGCATATATTGTTTCATTTAAGTTAAATATAAACCAAAATATACATCTTCAAGACCAATATGAGAAAATAGCATCATAATATAATTCTGAGCAGAACAATGGCAGAGCTATGGGTACTTTAGGGGGGGTGGGCACACCCCCTAGCATGAGAACTTTTTAGCTAAAACCTTTTGTACTTGGCATTTTTTTCATTGCTAAAAATCACATTTATTTGGTGTATTCGCTCTCATGGTACAATATATCATGGTTGCACTATGTTGACCTATCGCATTCTTCTTCCACTTAATGAGCACTATCGGAACCTAGGAATAGTTTTGGGATGAGATGCTTTGGAAGAAAGGAGCATAAAGTTTGGGCCACTTTGTTGAAACTGAGTGACTAAACTTTGATTTCTTTTGCGTGTATGGCCTGCTGAATTGAACATGTGGTGTGTTTATGCAAGACAATACTTTCGACAGAATAACTACGCTTTGCTGCATTCAAATCGATGTCTTGGATAAGCCTTATCGACATTATCTCAACCATCCCTACCTTTGTTTGTTTGTTGGACATGTCACACTAGAGCAGATATTTAGAGCCTGGCTGGCTAGTATTGAAATATCAGTCCTAGATCATTTCCGAGAAGAGTCTTGTAAGTACACTAAATTTACGTCAAAACTAAGGGTGACGTCAGTGGGACTAAGTTTTAAAACTTACCTAAAAAAATTGGAATCTGGAAACGTAGTTTCTCTTTTTATTTTTTTACAAACATAGCAAATGGCATTATTATTTTATGGAAATTACTATGACAAGGTTAACTCAATATCTACGTGCACAATTTTTTCAAATTTTATAAAACCTACCGAAAGTTACTAAAATGTGTACAAAGTGTGCAGGAAAGCAATATTCTATTTTTAAAAAATCCGCTCCTAACTTGAAAGATGATTGGGCTAGTGGTTTTGATTTGTCCCTAAGTGTGCTGGTTTCACCACAAGAAACATAACCATCCGAGTTTGCAACATCCACCTCACTGCTCAGTCAAACACATGGACTGCCATATGGACGGCTGTTCTCAACAATTAAAAGAAGCGCATAAACGTGATCTTGTTGCGTGCACTACTCTGCCATTCCTTCATTCAGGTTTCATCTGAGAGCACGCTTCTCTAGAGACACAGAACTAGTTAATTCACTTGAAAGCTCATAACAGCCGTGTATTTCTGCTCTGTTGCGGTGGTTAACCGGTGATTGCGACGAACTGGTTGTCCTTGTCGTTTGGATCGTTGCGGCACGGAACGGGCGGGAGCGGCAGCGGTCCCTCTCTGCGAGACTTCGCCGTAGCCCGTAGGGACTGCGCAGCAGAAGCTGCCATGCCATCCAAAGCTGACCTTGAGCAGTTTGCACAAAGCTCCCGGAATGCCTCCAGAATAGCAATAATTATCAGTAACAGTTCAATTTATTTTACTTACAGCTATAACTATAAGTGGGAAATATTTGTAAATTTTTGGGATGAAATTACAGATATGTGTGTGTGTGTGTTTTTTTCAGAATTATTACTCATTAGTAATCCGAGTGCTCCTTCACCAGAAAGCGGAAAGTAAGATGGCGTTTCTGCAAAAGTAGCACTATTCCTAATTTACCTTTCCCCTCCCCTGATCCCACATCCCTCGCTCTGCCGCCCAGTTTATTTATACTGCCCAGAGTCCCCCGAGCGCGGCTTTCCCCAGATCGCCCCGTTGATACTCACTGAAGAAGGTAATTCCACCGTTCCTGCCTGTAATTTCAATTATAGAACCGTCAAATCTCTACTCCCAATTAGCTCATGCTCTAGTACTCCACCGGCACCAGCACCTGTTCCGAGGTCAGCCAAACTTCCATTCCTTGTATGTTCAAGTTCTGTCCGCTGTTGATTTGGGCGTTTCTGTAGTACTATTTGTGCAAAGAGTAGTCATGTCCGCAGTTTGCCTTGCATAAGTCGTCGTCTACACGTTGTGGTCAACATCCGTAGACCGTAGTGTCTCATGCTTTAGTCTCCGCACGACTGTTGTTCTTGTTGCCGCTTTTTCGTCTACGATTTTGCTGCAGTATGTGTTCGTAAATCTTTGGTTTGCACGTTGTGGTGAAGCACCAAATTCATGAAGGGGGTGTTAAATAGGTGAACGATTTCAAACAGTTGACTGAACTTCGTTGCAAGTTCCTTATGTTCCTAACTTGCTTTTTTTAAGGGGATGTTCCTAACTTTTAATCTCGCGTTCTCTTTCTTGCTTCAGAGCAATCCTGTAGCGGTCACCTTGACCTTCAGACCACCAAAACTTCCGATTTTGCCGCCGTTGGAGAGATTGGAGCCAAAAGTTCTTTAGATAGTAAGTCTGAATTCCCTGACCCTAAGTTTTTTTTTTCCCCTCGGAACAAGTTAGCCAGGGTTCATTTCTACCGTGTACTGGTACGAATATGAATTAACTTACCCTGTAATTCAGCATGATCACATCTGTTTTGCAACACTAAAATAAAGATTCTTTCTTATCTATTGAAAATCCAGTTGTTTTACAATCGCTGTTTTGTGCCCATTCTGCTTAACTTCAGCTGTAATCTGCAGTCTTGGTTCAGACAGTGTTACCTCTTACTTTAGCACTGAAGAAAACATTTCCTTGTTTGTGCTATGTGCAGACTTGGAACACCTGCAATTGCAATGGCAGCTTACCAACCTGGTCCTATGTCCGAGACTGCCGGCATAGACAATTCCATGGGCTATCTTGACATCTTTGTCCACGAGGCGCGTGACATCAACAACGTTTGTATCTACCACAAGCAGGATGTGTACGCAAAGCTGTGCCTGACAAGCGATCCAGACGTGTCATGCTCGACGAAGGTGATCAACGGCGGTGGACGCAACCCGGTGTTCGACGAGGGTCTGAAGCTCGACGTGCGCACCGTGGAGGCTTCGCTCAGGTGCGAGGTGTGGATGCTGAGCCGGGTGAGGAACTACCTGGAGGACCAGCTTCTTGGCTTTGCCCTTGTTCCTCTGGCAGACATCCTAGTGGCCAATGATGGAAAGCTGGCCCAGGAGTTCTCCATGTCATCAACTGACCTGTTCCACACACCAGCCGGGTTCGTGCACCTGTCCTTGTCTTACGTTGGCAGCTCTCCGGATGTCATCCAAATATCATCACTCGATAAGTCAGCATCTGTCGTGACGGATTGTGGAAATGACAGCTTGGATCCTTGTGAGATCGAGAAGATCGAATTCCCAGATTTAAATATGGTGAGCGAGAATGAAACTATGGTCTCCAAGTATTTGGAGATGGGGACCTTGGAATACTCCGAGAATCCTGTCAAAGCTGAGAACTGCAAGCTACTGCAGCATGATGCAGCTGTGCCTGCTGCTGGGATATGTACAATCGATCCTCAGGAATCTCCTGACGAAAGCAGCTGTGTCTCAACCACAGGCTCCTCCGCTGGCCTCTCCACCGCGCCGCAGTCAGTCTCTGAGCCGTCCGAAACCACCGCCGCAGCTTCCTCCAGTGAGACCCAGAGGGAGAAGAGCCAGGGTGTTACGGATGGCGAGGCTGATTCTTCTGAAGCGCCTGCAGTGATCAGCGTCAGCTTCCAACATGGGGATTCAGTTGTGCAGCAGGACATAGTTGACATGTACATGAAGAGCATGCAGCAGTTCACCGACTCCCTCGCCAAAATGAAGCTCCCCTTCGATGTCGTCGAGAACAGTAGTAGTCCCTCGGCTGATAGCACTGACTCGAGTACAGCCGAGAAGAAGACGTCGCCTGCGAAGGGTCCAAGGGTATTCTACGGAAGCAGAGCATTCTTCTAAGCCGTTCTGCTGCTAGCTAGGCTAGTACATACTCTGTTGCCGCAGTATACACTCGCTCTACACATTGGTATTGCTAATAGGTGTGATGCTTTGCCAAGGGATTGAGGTTTCATAATAATTTCATCAAAGCTTCTGTAGATGCAGCTTGTGTAACACGGTGCCACTATTGGACTGAAGTAGCTTCGTGCTAGTGCTTACTGGGAGTTTTTAGTGTGGAACATGTGAAATGCATGCATCTCGAGAAGAATTTACTATAGTCAACGCATCAGGAAACCACAAGATACAACACAAGAGAAAGGATGTAATTCTACACTACATAATCGCAACTAAAAAAGACAGGAAAAAAAACATAGAACAAATATACCAATCAGGGAGCAAAGACACACCCCAAAAGTCATGAATGGATAAGGCACATTTCGCATGGTACAGAGATCCCTGGAACCGGGTTTTCGTTGAGGAAGAGAAAAGAAAGATAAACTCTAGACACATTTTCGGTCCAATAAAGTACTGATCAGCATAAATCACAAAAGATATAAAAAGTTTACATGATCCAATTCAAAAAAAAAAGTGACCAACTTAAAAGTCATCGTCATTCTCCTCAGCCATGTGTTTTGGCTGCTCTTCCTCCTGCTGGAGTCTTTTCTGGCGCTTCTCAGCGCTCTCCTTTTCCTTGCGAGAATTCGGGGGGGAACCTCATCGCCTTGACCGCTTCATTATGCATGCTGAGGCAGAATGCAATCCTGGAGTTGAATGCATTCTGGGGTTCATACGTTGAGTAGATACCACCAGTTTCTCTCGACACCATCCAGACATTTGAATGGTCTATGGTTGCATCAATTGCACCATCTCTTATGGCCTTGGATACGATGCATTCCGCATCAGCAACAGGATTCGGAAAATGTAGCCTTAGCTTCTTGGCAATATCAGCAAGGGAGATGCGCGAGTATGAAATGCTGATGTTCCTTAGTCCAGTTCGAATGACAATGTGGCGTAGCCTCACAATCAAATTGCGAGTCCTGTCAGCACTGAAAGTGCTTGCAAATTTGTCTGCGACAGCTCTAAACAATTCCAAATCCCCAATCCTGACCGCCTAGAGACCAATAATTCAAATGTTATGGATACTTCCAGTACAGTAACATATAATATTTGAGAGGAAGACTGGAACTTACATTTGTAACCTCAAAATATGGTGCCAACGCTTTCTTCATTCCTTTCTGCATAAAAACAGTCCTCTCTGGGATCTCCCCAAGAAGCAGCCTTACTATGATAGCCCATTTATTGCACAGAATCTGGAAGCCATGAGCTGCTTTCGGTGCCTTCCGAGCAGCTTGCAGGAGGCTTTCTTTAGCATCGGTGTACTCCAACTGAATTGTTCTGATTTTTCCCAAGTAGAAGAGGTACCGGCAGAACTGTAATAGAAAATGTTAACATTTGCTCGAGCGCGCCAATAAAAATCAGTTGAAGACATTTTAACAAAGCAACCATTAACCGTAAGCATTTTAACAATAGTAGCTAAAGAATCTAGTTTAGAAAAAATACATGTACTGGCATAATGCATCCGAACCATAATACATTAACAAACAGCAGACAATGATATGAAGCAGATGAATTACTTGCTGGTTGGAATGTGCTTCAAAATGTGGTGTCATTGACCTAAGTTTTTCTGCCTGGTAATACAAGTTGTAGTGGATGTAATTGCGAAGAAGCAGGTTGAGCAGAGTTTCCTGTAATCGTGAAAAAACAATGCATTTCCACACATCAGTCTAAGTTCACAGCATTGCAATTCATCAGCAAAAACCAGCACAACAGAACTACCTGACCAAGCTCATCACGATGTAAAGTTGCCATTTTATGTAACCTAAAAAGATTCCTGTTCAAAGAAGCAAATATAGGTGATTGATTAAAAACAGGGTAAATGGAGCTTAGCAATACAAAATGAGCATGATGTATCAGTTGACATACCGCCGAATTTCAGCCAGGCTGTTGGTAAGTTCATGCACATACGAATAATAAAAGTACAGCCTAGAAGCCAAAACATCAATGGTTCTCCTGTTCAAGGTCTTCAGACGAGCAATACTTGCAGCTGCACATAATTTTGCCTATAGACAAGTGCAGAATTTCAAATTGATAGTAGGGAAAATATAACATACATGCAAAGGGTGGGTGCTCGAGTTCATGGTTCAGCCAAACTATGCACCCTACAAATTCTCAACAAATTCATAGATCATGTTATTAAATAAGCACCTACATGGTCAAAACTTTCGGGGGTTCTTGTTACATCCTTACAAAAATAAGTTGAACATACTTTTTGTGTGCAGAGTATATTTTATCATAATTTTGAATGGTTTTTAGGTACTTCTGTTCTGATATGATGCACAACTATGACATTTTTGTTAGAATATTTTAAGATGCACAATAAAGTATACCGTCAACTCAAGAACCCACCTTTGCATGTACAAAATCTACTTTCTTAATGATATTCTTCAGATGCTATACAAAATACATCACTATATTAGGCATACCTCGTCATATTTCTTCTGATCAATGAGGAAAATCAGGACAAGGAGAGAGCAATATATTTCAATCTCAGGAAGGCCTTGCTTGATAGATATCTGAGTTGCTGGAGCCGTCGCATCAACATCCATCTCAGTATCATCTTCCTAAAAAGTAAATAATGTATCAACACCAGAATTAAGGGGTTCTGCATAACAGAATAATACTAGAGGAAAGCAAATCTGAAGTCAAATGTTTAGTTTTCAAAATAATGAAGCAGGCAGCAGAAGTCTACATTTGGTCAGAATTTAAGGGCATCTTATTAAACCATCCTACAAAATTGAAGTCATCTCCTAGAAGGTATCATGATATCACCATAATAGTCAACGCAGATTTGGCTAAACCCTGCTGATACAACTCCAGAAACAAATCCCAATATATCTAAACATACTGCAAGCTGCACTCACATGCACAGACCACACGGAGAAGGAATAAAGTCGCAGACACATATTACAGGAAAACTCGATGCTACTGAAACTTAAGCACGAGATGAAAACAGAAAAATACTAACTGGAGGTAAAATATAAACAATCAAAATCATATGATTATTTAGAAGAAAAATACCAGCAAGAAGAAATCATGCATGCCATCAGAAGCTGTCGAAGAGTCAATTATGCAGTGAGCCAATGATAATGAAACATTGATAATTGGCATCATCAGTTCATCAGTACCAGAGTCCAGTTTCACCAAAAGTTCCAGACCGGTCAGGGCCTTCGATTGAAAATCAATTTTTTACATTTTCACAAATTTCCAGCACGGAATTTGTACACCCAGTCATTTCCGGAAGGTTTCGGGGCCCTGGATAGCTGATCAGTACACGGACTACACAAGTAATATGTCCGTTCCAAATATGCAAAAAACGAAACTAGAAAGAGCTCCGGTTTCATAGGAAAACCACCAGATGTCCAGATTACATGGAATTGTAAAACTTGCATCCCAGCTATATGAAGGTAGTAATAGTAACAGCATGTAAGCAACAGTAGGTCAGTAGTTGAAAACTAGTCACGACCAAACTCATGTTGCTCGGAACTTTAATGGTACCCTGAAATGGTTCCATGATATGCAAAAAAACGAAACAAAGATAGAGCTCCTAGTTTCGTAGGAAAACCACCAGAACTAACACGGAATTGTACATTTCGCATGGGCAACAGCTATATGCGGGCAGTAAGGCATCACGGAAGCAACGGCTGCCGCTCGGAGCTTTACCTTGGGTAGGAGGGAGGTGAGGCGGACGTATGCGTCGCTGGAGGCGGGGAGGGCGAAGGCGAGGAAGGCTGAGACGTCGCCAGCGGCGAGGCGGCGGCGTAGGGGGGCGGTGAGGCGGACGGCGCGGGAGATCCGGCGGACATCGTTGGAGAGCGACCCCGCCTCGATCACGGAGGCGATCTCCTTCAGATCTGGGGCACGAGGAAAATCAAGACAAATCTGCGAGATTTTGCCGCGCGGGGAGGAAAGAGCTAGGGTTTTGCGGAGGGAGGGAGGCGCTTACCGTGGAGGGTGGAAGGGGCCGGCGCCGGGATATCAGCAATGTTTGGATCCAGACGTGTCATGCTCGACCAAGGTGATCAACGGTGGTGAACGGCTGGACGCAAGCCGGTATTCGACGAGGGTCTGAAGCTCGACGTGCGCCCCGTGGAGGCTTCGCTCATGTGAGCAGGGTGAGGAACTACATGGAGGACCAAACTTCTCGGCTTTGCCCTTGTTTATCTAGCAGACAACATTGGCCGATGATGGAAGGTTTAGGCCTCATATGCATTTTGCTCGTGACACCGTAGTTAATGAAGAAATGGAAGGAGGTTGCTATAGGCAAAAAGGTTGCTAATCCAATCAATATGTTGCATACGTACCGAATCAATTACTCTCTCCGTATCGAAATGTAAGATGTTTTAACGAGTTTTCTAGACAACACATGCGTAGATATATATTTTAGTATAAGGTGCACATGAATTTACACACTAAAACATGTCTAGATACGTATTGTTCAGAAAACGCTAAAACATGTTATATTTTGATACAGATGGAGTAATTTAGATATAATGCTAAGAGGAGATGCATCGAATTAGTTGTATCTTAAGTTCTTAATGCTCACGTGCTAAGAGACAATGTCTTGGCACGGGCCCTTTTTTCGAGTTTAAGGTGGTCGATATCCACCGCTCGATTAGATAGAATAGAATTGACTCAGTTTATAAGGAAAACCGAGCCCAAAACCCATAAAAACTGTACAACGCCGGCCTGTTTATGAGGAAAACAAGGTTAAAAAACCGCACACACGAAGCGACCCGCCGCCCACACGACACAAGCTGACCAAA
The DNA here is from genome assembly GCA_028641055.1 of Alopecurus myosuroides. Classification (NCBI taxonomy): domain Eukaryota; kingdom Viridiplantae; phylum Streptophyta; class Magnoliopsida; order Poales; family Poaceae; genus Alopecurus; species Alopecurus myosuroides. Next base: position 266,407,982 of record CM054062.1, read on the forward strand.
CGCCACAACACACACCTCCCGCTCCGGGGCGTAGCTACCAGATCGACCTTTGCATTGCCCGAAAAGGATTCAGTCATGGTTGACGAACCTTATGCCCACAGATTCTTCATCCAGGTCGCCACCAAAACCAACCTGTCCTGAGGCCGCCCCCCCCCCCCCCCCCCCCCCCCGCGTAGCAACCAGATCGGCCTTCGCATTGCCTGAAGGCGATTCAGTCAGGTCGACGAACCCTCTACCCGCTGTCGCACCCTGATTTCTAGGGGATACTCACCGTACGAACTGGATAGCAGATGCTTGGATTATGGGGCATAACTGCTCCCACGTCCCAGCTTCCTGGTAGGCCTGCGCTTATGCGCGACAACACAAGGCCTGCTATTCCATCGTCGATGTAAACTATCCACTAGAGATCAAAGGCACTTCCGTCGACGTACTTCAACCATACACACATGGTACGTCAACGGCGTTTAACAAGTGATATCACAACAGATCTCTACGACACAAAAGATTGAAATAAGTTGCAAATGGCTCTCATTAGAGCAGAGATAGCAAATACAATCATTCAGAGGGCACATGCCCCAACAATACATCATTACAATACAGCGGAAGCATTCAACATGTCTGAGTACAGACAAGAACCAAATAGGCCTAAGAGGCCGGAAACAAACAGACGGAGCCCATCCACGAAGTCTCGGATCCTGCCCGGGTCCGCTATCTACTCGTCAGCAGTCTCGTCATACTCCACGTAGTTGCCACCATGTAGATCCTCGGAAACGTAGGTCTGCGGAAACCACAGCCCCAAAGGGGTCAGTACATAAACGTACTGGCAAGCAAGACTCACAGTTCACCAAAGTGTAACCCGTCAACACCAAGCACAGATGCCTTGGGTTCAACGGAAAGGAAGGGGATATAAAAGATGCTGCAACTGGCTGCTCTACACAACTACAGAAACATACTACCACTGCCGGCTAACAGAAAGGAGATAAGATCGAGGATTGTAACCAACTGAAAGATAACTTCAAACAAACCCATCCTGGATCTCGCCCCTTATCCAAAGAAGCAATCCGAGGATAACTCACACAGTTGTAATAATGATGGTTCAAATTATTGTGTCAATAAGCCTATTACTAGTCAAGTTATTAATCATGGGGTGTAACATGTTTGATCATTATGTTTAAGTTGTCCTGAGTACTTGTTAGCCAGTACTTTCACCAAGTAATCCATAACCGCGGAAAACACGGCTTCTCGAGAAGATTATCCCTGCAGGGTTGCACCAATTTGGCCGTACACTCAAGAATAACCCGCCAGATGGGAATCAAACCCACCAAGCGGGGTACTCTACACAACCAACCATTCCTCGCATCAAGCCCAAAGCACCTTGGGCGCACGGCTAATCGAGCCCAGAAGAAAATGGACCCTCATAGCACTCTAAGAACGTGTCCCCCTATATGCCGACTACAAAAGTTCCACCCTGGCCTGGGCTCGCAAAAACATGATGCGGCAAATGGAAAACACGAACTAAATGAGGCGATTTGGACGAGATGCGAATCAGGTCAAGTTGAGGGGGGCGCCCATACTCGCTTCCCAAATGCGGGTAGTGCGCTCATCATGGATCAGTAGACAAGACCCTTTTCCTATTAGGGTCGACACTAGCAGGCTTCAAAACCTCTCATGGGCCTCCTGCCGGTGCCTTATCATCAAGTTTATTATTAATAGTAACATTAGCATGATTGATAGATTAAACATCGAGCCCCCACAACGTAATAGAGTAGTAACAGAAAGTAACGGATAACAGACTCGAGCAAAAGCAACCTAAGCATGCTAGTGAGACACTGGCTCAAACAATGGGTTGTAGGAAGGGAGATGAGGCAATATCAGGGTTAAAAGGATTCATGTGATAGGTTCGTACCGGAAACAACTACTACTAAGGCTAGCAGAAATAGACAACGGAAAGTATCGGTAACCAATGTTGAAAGGAACACAGTGGTTCATGTGAGTGATAACTTGCCTGCAAAACCCAGTAGCCTGGTACTGAGCTAAATCCTTAGAAGGGGTGTCGTAAGTATCGTCGGTCTCAACGTCGTCGTGTATCCGATAATAAGCAAACAGACAATGCAGAAAAGGTAGACAATCAATATCATGGCATAGGTGCACAAACATGGGATGATGCATGTCATGTTAATAGATGCAACAAAATAAACTAGCTGATAGGATAGCACAGTTTAAATGGACAGATATGCAATTTTGAGTTGCATATGAAAAGCCCATGGAATTTGGTTAGATTGTTTGTTTTCCAACTATTCAACAGGTGCTAGTGGTTTAGTATGATGCATGCAACAGGAAAACAGCAAAATAACAACATAAGAATCAAATTTAAATAGGGTGTAGCAATTTAGAAGTTTATTGGTAATTTAGGGAAATTTTGGGTGCATTAGAGGGGACACACAAGTATTTGTTGTTTTCAACCAATTAAATTGTTCAAAACAAATAACAAAGTTGATATTTGGAAAGGTTATCAAATTTTAGTTGGATTACATGTTTCACATTTTGAAATTGGACTTTGGATTATTTAATTATGAATTAAACAATATTAAACACTTTTTTAATTGAATTAAACAAGTTTTAAATTGTTTAGGCAATTTAAATTATTCAAACAATGAAACAAATTTTATATTTGAATAGGTCATTCAAAATGGTATGAAAAACATATTTTATTTGCATTATTTGGAGTTGGCATGAATTATTTATGAATTATTGCAAATTACATTTGAATTATGCAAATTTGAATTTTAAATGTTTTTGGAAAAGTCAAAACAGTGCACAAATTGATTATTTGGAAAGATTAATAAATTCTGAACAGAAAACATATACAGGTTTTATTTATTTGATTTACAGATTAAAAGTTATTGAATTTCCAAGTTTGTTGTTTATTCTGCCAATTAAAAAGTATTTGGAAATTATCAGAAAACGTTTAACCATTTGTTACATTACGGCAACCTAGCCGCGGCCACTGGCTGTGGGCCACGGTGCCAGCTCGGCGGGGTGGAAGGTGAGGTGGCATAGCGGGTCACTGACCCGTGGGACCCCGCGCGCGAAGGCAAAATCGTGGAAAAAGGACGCGTGAGGGGGGGGGGTCGAACCCGCACCCTCCACCTGCGCGCGAAGGGCCTCTGCCACTGCGGCTCTCTGCGAATCGTTACAGGGAACGGAACGGGGGGGGCTTAACCTGTTTTTCCCGTCAGTTCCTTGCCTGACGAACTGATCGACAGTTCAGTCACGGCCGATCGACGGGACAGTGGCCGCCGGTGACTGCCACTCGCGGGCGCCTGCGCGCGGGCGGGCGTGCGTGCTTGCGGCCGTGTGCGTGTGTGGAAGGCTACAGCAGAGAGGGGAAGGGAGGGAGGCGAGCACCTGCTGTTCGTCGTCGTTGAGGTTCAGGCGACAGAGCAGAGATGACGGCGGAAAACCGGCGACGGCGCGGTTGCTCCGGGGCCTCCCGGCAGCAGGCGAGGGGATGGCGGGCCTCAGGGGAGCGCCCCGGTTCCATTCCCGGCGGCGGCTCCTCCTCGAGGTGGCCAGACCGCGGCCGCGGTGAGGGAGAAGGTGGCGGTGTCGGGTGGTTCTCTGACGGTGGCGTGGTGAGGCACGGCTGCAGGTTCAGAGAAGGGAGGGAGAGAGGTGAGACGGCGGCGAGGGAGGGTGGTGCTGTGGTCTAGGGTTAGGCTAGAGGGTGTAGGCTAGATATAGGGAAGAGGAGGTGTACGGCATGGCATCGGTAAGGCATGGATCGATCGGAGGGTTCTGAGCCATGTCGTACAGAAGATGACGACATGGTGGGGAAGAAGAAAGCGACAGGGGGGTTACTGGGCCAGGAAAGTTAGTGGGCTTAGGGGAAGGGAGAAGGAAAAATGGGCTGGGCTGGTGGCTTTCTCCCTCTCTCTTTCTATTTTCCTATTTCTGTTTTATTATTTTTTTTTTGTAACTTTGCTTTTGGAAGAAAGAGTTAGGGTTTTGTCTATAGGAAAATTTGAAAAAAATTAGTTAAGCCTTTTAGGTAAATAGAAACCACATTGCATGCTTGGTTTTCAAAATTTTGGTTTTAAAATGGTAGCTTGTGTTTGAAACCAAATAGAACCAATTTTTATTATTAAAACACCATTTGGAAACAACAATTTAAATAGGGTTACCCCTAGGTTTAAAATATGATTTTAAGAATAAAAACATGTGGTGAATTGTTATGTTTTCAAAAGAGTGCTGATTTGAAACTTGGTTTGAAATGGAAAATGATTTAGTAGTTAATGATTTAATTAATTGATTTGATAATTGGTTTGATTAAAGCAACAATTTGAGAAGTGAAAAACAAGGAATAAAAGGGTTGTTTTTATTTGTTATTTTGGTTCCAATAGTTGTAACAGAGCAAGTATGAAAACATTGTTTGAAAAAGGTTTGAATTTGAGTTGTGAAAACAGTGGAAAACAAATTGAATTTGAAAAGAGTTTGATTATTGGATGCATTTTTTATAGAAATAAAACAATAGTTTGGAATCACACTTTAATAGAAACAAACAATTGTTTTATTTTGAAATATCTTTTTAGAATTGTAACATCACAAGGATGAAACAAAAGATTTGAATTTTGGTTTGAAATTCAAATAGAAAACAAAGGAAAACAGTTGGAAAACAAATGAAAACAGAGGAAAACAAATGGAAAACAAACAAAACAAATGCAATCAACATGATGCCATGATGCAAAACATAAAATAACAGGGAGCAAACATTCTAATGGCTGTTTTTCAGACTTGGGATGTTACAAAACGCCCCCCCTTGAAGGAATCGCGCCCCGAGATTCCTACTGAGAAAAGAAAAGGTCCGGATACTTCTTGGGTAGATGTCAGGGAATTTGCAAACCACCGGAACATTTTTAAGTAAAGGGGAGAGATTTTGCACCAAGGGTGTATAGCTGGATAGAATTTGATGCATTTGGTTAATAGACTATCTGTAATAAGGTTGGAACAGAGTTATTGACATCAATCCAACACCGAGAATGAGATCAATGTCAGAATCAGCAACATGAGAGTAACGAGGAATATGTGGCCTCCCATTAGAATTGGATTCTTCTTACTTATGTTGGAGTCAACACTTGAGATCCCGAAGAGTGAACGGTGATTTGATTGCTTAGTGGAACCAGAATTAGGTTGTATGTTGTGGAAAAGATTGTTGACACAAAGGAATGTGATGCTCCGGTATCAAATAGCACCTTAGCTGGACAAGAGTTTACGAGGAAGTTTTGATTAGACGTCGGTAGAAGATTTGAAGTGGAAAACAACAACAAGATTTCAACGGACGAAAAGGATGTTGAGAAGAACAGGATATCAACATCGGGGAAAACGAGAACAAAACTCCTAAGGTACTACGGAAAACCCATCCGGGCTTCTAAAGGATCATTATCTACTGCTTAAGGAATAGAGGATTTGCTTCCGGGGCTTACACGCCTCCGTTCTCAATCATGAGTAGGCAACATGATAAATCATGTCACAACCACCTCCATTCCTATGGACTAGTAGATATAACCATCCTAGAGAAACCAGGATTCGTGAAATCCTAACTTGAAAGTTTAGATGAGAAGGGAAAACAACGTTACACTTCCTTACCAGAAAAGGGTGGGTGGGCGGGGAAAGAAGAAAAATGGCAGAATTCCTACTCTCACGTTTCATTTTTTCCTATATAGCTACAAAATAGTTTCTAGACTCAACTGCGACCAGTAAAAAGGGATCCTACAGGCAGACAGGCTCTGATACCATTTGTCGCACCCTGATTTCTAGGGGATACTCACCGTACGAACTGGATAGCAGATGCTTGGATTATGGGGCATAACTGCTCCCACGTCCCAGCTTCCTGGTAGGCCTGCGCTTATGCGCGACAACACAAGCCCTGCTATTCCATCGTCGATGTAAACTATCCACTAGAGATCAAAGGCACTTCCGTCGACGTACTTCAACCATACACACATGGTACGTCAACGGCGTTTAACAAGTGATATCACAACAGATCTCTACGACACAAAAGATTGAAATAAGTTGCAAATGGCTCTCATTAGAGCAGAGATAGCAAATACAATCATTCAGAGGGCACATGCCCCAACAATACATCATTACAATACAGCGGAAGCATTCAACATGTCTGAGTACAGACAAGAACCAAATAGGCCTAAGAGGCCGGAAACAAACAGACGGAGCCCATCCACGAAGTCTCGGATCCTGCCCGGGTCCGCTATCTACTCGTCAGCAGTCTCGTCATACTCCACGTAGTTGCCACCATGTAGATCCTCGGAAACGTAGGTCTGCGGAAACCACAGCCCCAAAGGGGTCAGTACATAAACGTACTGGCAAGCAAGACTCACAGTTCACCAAAGTGTAACCCGTCAACACCAAGCACAGATGCCTTGGGTTCAACGGAAAGGAAGGGGATATAAAAGATGCTGCAACTGGCTGCTCTACACAACTACAGAAACATACTACCACTGCCGGCTAACAGAAAGGAGATAAGATCGAGGATTGTAACCAACTGAAAGATAACTTCAAACAAACCCATCCTGGATCTCGCCCCTTATCCAAAGAAGCAATCCGAGGATAACTCACACAGTTGTAATAATGATGGTTCAAATTATTGTGTCAATAAGCCTATTACTAGTCAAGTTATTAATCATGGGGTGTAACATGTTTGATCATTATGTTTAAGTTGTCCTGAGTACTTGTTAGCCAGTACTTTCACCAAGTAATCCATAACCGCGGAAAACACGGCTTCTCGAGAAGATTATCCCTGCAGGGTTGCACCAATTTGGCCGTACACTCAAGAATAACCCGCCAGATGGGAATCAAACCCACCAAGCGGGGTACTCTACACAACCAACCATTCCTCGCATCAAGCCCAAAGCACCTTGGGCGCACGGCTAATCGAGCCCAGAAGAAAATGGACCCTCATAGCACTCTAAGAACGTGTCCCCCTATATGCCGACTACAAAAGTTCCACCCTGGCCTGGGCTCGCAAAAACATGATGCGGCAAATGGAAAACATGAACTAAATGAGGCGATTTGGACGAGATGCGAATCAGGTCAAGTTGAGGGGGGCGCCCATACTCGCTTCCCAAATGCGGGTAGTGCGCTCATCATGGATCAGTAGACAAGACCCTTTTCCTATTAGGGTCGACACTAGCAGGCTTCAAAACCTCTCATGGGCCTCCTGCCGGTGCCTTATCATCAAGTTTATTATTAATAGTAACATTAGCATGATTGATAGATTAAACATCGAGCCCCCACAACGTAATAGAGTAGTAACAGAAAGTAACGGATAACAGACTCGAGCAAAAGCAACCTAAGCATGCTAGTGAGACACTGGCTCAAACAATGGGTTGTAGGAAGGGAGATGAGGCAATATCAGGGTTAAAAGGATTCATGTGATAGGTTCGTACCGGAAACAACTACTACTAAGGCTAGCAGAAATAGACAACGGAAAGTATCGGTAACCAATGTTGAAAGGAACACAGTGGTTCATGTGAGTGATAACTTGCCTGCAAAACCCAGTAGCCTGGTACTGAGCTAAATCCTTAGAAGGGGTGTCGTAAGTATCGTCGGTCTCAACGTCGTCGTGTATCCGATAATAAGCAAACAGACAATGCAGAAAAGGTAGACAATCAATATCATGGCATAGGTGCACAAACATGGGATGATGCATGTCATGTTAATAGATGCAACAAAATAAACTAGCTGATAGGATAGCACAGTTTAAATGGACAGATATGCAATTTTGAGTTGCATATGAAAAGCCCATGGAATTTGGTTAGATTGTTTGTTTTCCAACTATTCAACAGGTGCTAGTGGTTTAGTATGATGCATGCAACAGGAAAACAGCAAAATAACAACATAAGAATCAAATTTAAATAGGGTGTAGCAATTTAGAAGTTTATTGGTAATTTAGGGAAATTTTGGGTGCATTAGAGGGGACACACAAGTATTTGTTGTTTTCAACCAATTAAATTGTTCAAAACAAATAACAAAGTTGATATTTGGAAAGGTTATCAAATTTTAGTTGGATTACATGTTTCACATTTTGAAATTGGACTTTGGATTATTTAATTATGAATTAAACAATATTAAACACTTTTTTAATTGAATTAAACAAGTTTTAAATTGTTTAGGCAATTTAAATTATTCAAACAATGAAACAAATTTTATATTTGAATAGGTCATTCAAAATGGTATGAAAAACATATTTTATTTGCATTATTTGGAGTTGGCATGAATTATTTATGAATTATTGCAAATTACATTTGAATTATGCAAATTTGAATTTTAAATGTTTTTGGAAAAGTCAAAACAGTGCACAAATTGATTATTTGGAAAGATTAATAAATTCTGAACAGAAAACATATACAGGTTTTATTTATTTGATTTACAGATTAAAAGTTATTGAATTTCCAAGTTTGTTGTTTATTCTGCCAATTAAAAAGTATTTGGAAATTATCAGAAAACGTTTAACCATTTGTTACATTACGGCAACCTAGCCGCGGCCACTGGCTGTGGGCCACGGTGCCAGCTCGGCGGGGTGGAAGGTGAGGTGGCATAGCGGGTCACTGACCCGTGGGACCCCGCGCGCGAAGGCAAAATCGTGGAAAAAGGACGCGTGAGGGGGGGGGTCGAACCCGCACCCTCCACCTGCGCGCGAAGGGCCTCTGCCACTGCGGCTCTCTGCGAATCGTTACAGGGAACGGAACGGGGGGGGCTTAACCTGTTTTTCCCGTCAGTTCCTTGCCTGACGAACTGATCGACAGTTCAGTCACGGCCGATCGACGGGACAGTGGCCGCCGGTGACTGCCACTCGCGGGCGCCTGCGCGCGGGCGGGCGTGCGTGCTTGCGGCCGTGTGCGTGTGTGGAAGGCTACAGCAGAGAGGGGAAGGGAGGGAGGCGAGCACCTGCTGTTCGTCGTCGTTGAGGTTCAGGCGACAGAGCAGAGATGACGGCGGAAAACCGGCGACGGCGCGGTTGCTCCGGGGCCTCCCGGCAGCAGGCGAGGGGATGGCGGGCCTCAGGGGAGCGCCCCGGTTCCATTCCCGGCGGCGGCTCCTCCTCGAGGTGGCCAGACCGCGGCCGCGGTGAGGGAGAAGGTGGCGGTGTCGGGTGGTTCTCTGACGGTGGCGTGGTGAGGCACGGCTGCAGGTTCAGAGAAGGGAGGGAGAGAGGTGAGACGGCGGCGAGGGAGGGTGGTGCTGTGGTCTAGGGTTAGGCTAGAGGGTGTAGGCTAGATATAGGGAAGAGGAGGTGTACGGCATGGCATCGGTAAGGCATGGATCGATCGGAGGGTTCTGAGCCATGTCGTACAGAAGATGACGACATGGTGGGGAAGAAGAAAGCGACAGGGGGGTTACTGGGCCAGGAAAGTTAGTGGGCTTAGGGGAAGGGAGAAGGAAAAATGGGCTGGGCTGGTGGCTTTCTCCCTCTCTCTTTCTATTTTCCTATTTCTGTTTTATTATTTTTTTTTGTAACTTTGCTTTTGGAAGAAAGAGTTAGGGTTTTGTCTATAGGAAAATTTGAAAAAAATTAGTTAAGCCTTTTAGGTAAATAGAAACCACATTGCATGCTTGGTTTTCAAAATTTTGGTTTTAAAATGGTAGCTTGTGTTTGAAACCAAATAGAACCAATTTTTATTATTAAAACACCATTTGGAAACAACAATTTAAATAGGGTTACCCCTAGGTTTAAAATATGATTTTAAGAATAAAAACATGTGGTGAATTGTTATGTTTTCAAAAGAGTGCTGATTTGAAACTTGGTTTGAAATGGAAAATGATTTAGTAGTTAATGATTTAATTAATTGATTTGATAATTGGTTTGATTAAAGCAACAATTTGAGAAGTGAAAAACAAGGAATAAAAGGGTTGTTTTTATTTGTTATTTTGGTTCCAATAGTTGTAACAGAGCAAGTATGAAAACATTGTTTGAAAAAGGTTTGAATTTGAGTTGTGAAAACAGTGGAAAACAAATTGAATTTGAAAAGAGTTTGATTATTGGATGCATTTTTTATAGAAATAAAACAATAGTTTGGAATCACACTTTAATAGAAACAAACAATTGTTTTATTTTGAAATATCTTTTTAGAATTGTAACATCACAAGGATGAAACAAAAGGTTTGAATTTTGGTTTGAAATTCAAATAGAAAACAAAGGAAAACAGTTGGAAAACAAATGAAAACAGAGGAAAACAAATGGAAAACAAACAAAACAAATGCAATCAACATGATGCCATGATGCAAAACATAAAATAACAGGGAGCAAACATTCTAATGGCTGTTTTTCAGACTTGGGATGTTACACCCGCACAGTCTTCATCTAGGTCGCCACCCAGACCCACGCGAAACAACGGTGCCGCCTCATATCACTGTTGTAGCGTTGGAGACAGAGGTCGCCGCTTCCGCGTCCACCACCGTCCGAGGCTGCCACCTCGGCATCCACCTCCCATGACCACATAGCAGACTTGCCCATCCGCGAACCCATCGCACCGAGAGAGCTCGTGACACCAAGACGACGCCTCCAACAAGGTAGTGACGCGTCCGTCACCGTCACCCGCCCCCGATGGAGCTTGGGCTTTCACACGGAGATCATCGGATCACTCTCGTTGGCCCAGGTGTCGAAACTCCACAACGACGCAAACAAGAAGGAGAACGACGCCCGAAGGCGCCGCTGTCGTCGGCACCGACCGGAGTCTGCGTAAGGCTTTCGCCCGGAGTTCGATATGTCCATGAAGCACAGGGAGCTGCAAGATTGGAGGTTGCCGCCGTGGCCTACCACCAACCTCCATTGCCAGGTATGGTGGCCGCGGCACCTCACGGCGAGACGACCACGCCGCGCCGCCGAAGCAGCCACATGTCCGGGGTCGCCGCCCCGGCTTCCTCACCGCCCGCGTGTTGGGGGAAGGCAGCAAGGGGCGCCACGCCTACTGCTGTGTCGCCGCATCCACCAGCTCCACCTGCCGCCACCGCCGCACCACGCAGCCCCGCGGCCCTCAATCCGATCTCGGCAGCCAGCACGCGCGTCGCCAGACCCGCATCTCGCCGAAAGGGCGCACCAGGCCACATTCCTGCTGCCATCCAAGCGTCGGGAGTCGCCACCAGAGGAGATCCCTCGCCAGGAGCCACCAGGCCGGCAGAAAAGGCGCCCCGCAGCCACCTTCCTGGGGCGCGCACAGTGTTTCTCGTTGGCGCCCCTCCGGCGGCGGCGATGCGAGGAAGGGTGGGGAGGGGCTGTCGGCGGCGGCGGGCTAGGGTTGCCCTCAAGCCGCCACAGGGAGGCGATGCGGGGTGGGAAACCTGCACGAATGACACGGGCCATAGAGAATCATTGTAAAATAACATTTTAACTGCTTTTGATAAAAGGGACAAAACAACAATCCAATGATTGCCCTTGATCTAAATTTTTTCTACTCCCTCCGTCCACTTTTATAAGGCATGTCTACCTTATAAAAGTGGACAGAGGGAGTATTTTTTTTTGCATCGTGATGTAAAATAGGGCGGGTGATCCAAATATAGATCACCTCTGGACATGCCCAAAAAGGCCAAACATGCGCGCCACTCCAACTGTTGTTCTAAAAAATCTCCCGCCTTTTGTCGCTCTCCTAGGACCAGCTCCGCCATCACTGAATCTACGCCTCCCCCTCATACCGCCATTTCGACCTATTTTACCGCTGCATCGACCAAGGCCACCCCCTCCGCCTACCTTAAATCCTCTGCCACACCGTTGTCGCCAAGATCCCCCCACCTGTTGTAGTAATCCACTACCGCACCATCGTCGTCCCTTCGTTCTGTTCAAACCGTTATCGAGCCACTACCAGGCCGTTGTCGCCAACCCTGACCTCACCTACTGTCGTCTCCATGGAACCGAAGCCGAAGCCAACAAACCAAACGTGTTTCAAGGGGGGTCGAATTCGGGAGTCCATCCGCTTTGACATAGAGATTTAATGCGATGGTGTGCGCTCACTGGACCGACACCTTCAAGACGGCGAACCTTGTCGCACGGGCGTATGACATCGGCAAGTATAGGCTTGGACGTCCGCGTGAGGAGCTCAACTTTTTGGAGATCCTATCCCTAGTAGATGCGGAGTTTGTCGGGCCCTTGGTGAAAATGGTGACCCGCCAGGCAAAGAGGGAGAATCACATTGTTCTCGAGCAGAGGAGCACCCAAGTGAACGATGACGAGGGGTGGAGAATTTCGCGTGGGAGAACCCCGCGTACATGCAGGACATGGAGTTCTTCTGGAAGCTCTACCTGGAGAGGAGGAAGGTGAAGAACGAGGATGAGGTTGGGTCGTTGATACGTCCATTTTGATCACTATTTTATATCGTAATTTTCTGTTATTCATCAATATATTTCATGTTATGATGCATTAATTATGTTATTTCATCTTATTTTGCATGTTTAATAATTATTGGAGAATAAACACCGGGATCAGAAATCTGATGGAAAAAGCACCGTCAAGATACCCTATTTCATAAGACCAGAAGAAGAAGGGGGCCATCAGAGGAGTATTAGAAGTCCATAAGAGGAAGCCAACCATGAGGAGACCCGGAGGGGGCCACCAGGGGTCCACATGTAACATCCTAGAAATTTCAAAAAGAATAAACCATCATGCATACATATCATCATAACATAGTCACACAAAAGTGCATTTGAAAATTTAAACATCACTAAACAAAAACCCTATGTGAATTCATCCCCAAAAATAATACCCTATTGACCCCATGCCTTTTCCCCTATGATAAAGCTTATTTTGAATTTTCAAAAATCACCAAAACATTTTAAAAGTTTAAAACTTTGGAATCTAAATATTCTACAGAACCTTCTAAATTAGTTTGAATCATTCATTTAATTGTTTGGGGTTCTTTTGTTTAACAAAAGAAAACAGAAAAAGGGAAAATAAATCAGAACAAAAAAAAACAAAAGAGAGGAAACCCGGCCAGCGCAGCCCATCCTGCCCCTCTCTCTCCCGCACGGAGCCCACTAGGCCAAATACCCTATGGCGCGCGCGCAGCAAACAAATCCAGCCGCGCATCTCTCTTTGTCTCTGCCATGCGGGTACGGGCTGACGTCGCTGTGACGACCTTCCCCAACTTCTCTCTGTTTCAACCGGGAGAACACCGCACACGCGCCCCACTTCCGCCACTCCTCTGTGTCGTTCCGCAACTCCTCGAGAGCACCACGATAAAGCCCCCATCTAGCCCTCCCGATCTCCTCAAACCCCCTCTGAAAATACGCCCCAGGGCTGCCGCAATCGCTCGCCGGAAAACTGCCACGGCCGCCGCCGTTTGTCTCCGATTTCGGCACGGTGAGCCCACCTCGAACCCCTTCGTATCTCCCATTCGTTTCCCCTTTGTCGTGCGCTCCTCTCTGACCAGTCTCACGACCTCGCCTTCAGCAGAGCAACCGCGCCATCGACGTCGCTGCCTCACCGGAGCCGCGCCGTCTCCGACCACCTCTCCTCGTCGCTCCCGGAAGCGAGAGCGCTCGCCGTGAAGACCCTCGCCCTCGCTATGCTTCGCTGCCCCTCTGCGACCCCTTTGTCGAGCTCGAGGGCCACGGGAGCTTAACTCCGGCGAAATCTCCGAGCAATCCACCGCCGTGACGCCATCTCAGGCCACTCCCCCGCCGGTGATCCCCTCTCTGTCCTTTTTCGCCGTCCGATTCTTTCTAAGCGGCCAAGATTAGAATGTTTCTGCGAAGCGGTATCCTCCAATTAGGTTGCGCCGCGTGGCCTTGCCCCGTCAGCCGCCCCCCCTTTTAAATTGTTTAAATCCATTTTCAAAAACAGAAACTTCTGTCACTTTGTAAATTCGATAGAAAATTGAATATTGATCCAAAAAATATGAGACTTGAACCTATAGAAAGCTTATCAAATTCTCTACTCAAAAAAAAATTAGGTGGTCTTTGTAAATTTTTTTGGAGTAGTTTTTAAATTGCCAAAACCACTCATAAACACCAATCAATTCATAGTTTGAGTTTTACTATTCAGATTTTGTAGTCTCTGGATTCCTTAGAACTTGTAGAACACCATGGAACCAGAGAAAACCAAAATTGTATCGTGCACACACTTTCTATTTCAAATTTGGTCAAATCAGTAATCTGTCCATAATTCAAATTCTAAAATGTATTTTTGAGTGAAACCAATTGGGTCACCTTGGTATTAGTTCCCTATGTCCATAGAGAACAATGATCAATTTTTACAGAAACTTAAAAGTGTGATTAAAATTAACTTAGTCTAAAGATCTATTAATGAAGTACTAAATGAGAGTAATTAAATTAATGCATTGAAATAAATCTTAACCAGAGCCATGTGTCAACTAAATAAACCTCATATAATGTCAAACACACCTCAACACTACATCCAACATGTGTAAAACAAAATCTTGCATTCATGCATGGATACATGTTTATGTTTGTATTGTTTGAGTGGTATGTTTATGTTTGTATTGTTATTGCTTGTTTAGATTTTGGAGAAGACCAATACAACACATGTGATTATTGTGCTTGTGTTGGTTGCTGCTACCAAGGGAAGTGATGCTCATGTCCCACCTTTTATATTGCATTAGAGTTTTCAGTAGTATGCATCTTAGGTGTTTTCAATTATTTTCCAAGTATGTTATGCTCAGAGAACCTAGTAGTGTGTAGCGAACCTGAAACCCCTGCTAGGTACTAGTTTAGCTATACCAGAAATGCTATCACAACTATTGTTGTTACTTGTTGGGTTGTGATGATTTGAAAATTGAAAAGTAACAACCCAATGAAACACCTGGGTGGATTGGTATGAATGGATTATGTTGAGTGGCTACTCAGGGCCATGTTCATGGTGGATTTAGCCATGGATGTGATGGTTATCACCTGAGGGTACACTTGTGGATTTCCACCCATGATTAAAGAGATTTGTAGGTCTTCCCTGTATAGTTAGCTTCCAGTGCAGCCTTGAGGTAATATGGGCTCTGCCAAGGTTAAGTAAGTTGTGGGGGTTCCTCCTGTTGTATTGACAAGGGGTGGTAGAATTTTAGGAGCAACGAGTCAATACTGGTATGGTTGAATCCCTCTTCCCAAAGATCTTGTCTCATTCTTCTCTCGGGGAGGCTGAGTCTCAAGGTGAAAGTGCACCACCCCTGCAGAGTTAAAAACTAAGATCTTAGCCGTGTCCCCGGTTATGGGCCAGTTGAGCAGCTAGACAGAGTTGATACCGAAGGATCTCCTCATCTTTTCTGAATAATATAAAACATGGTAGAAACCACTTTTAGGGCACATGGTGGATTTAGCCATGATGCCACAATCAAACCTCATGGTGGATTTAGCCATGATGAATTACTAAACTTCATGGTGGATTTAGCCATGGTGGTTTTCAAACTTCATGGTGGATTTAGCCTTGATGATTTATCAACCTTCATGATGGATTTAGCCATGATGGTTGAACCAAAGTTTTCATTTTTATGAAAATGGTTTACAAATATAGGACAAAATTGGCTTTATGCAAATAGCCTAAACTCCACCAGCCAAATATCATGTAGCTAGTATCCTCAAAACTGCCACCATACAAGTGTCAGTTGCGAGTACATTGTTTGTACTGACTTCCTCCCCTGTAGGGGCTGCATATTCCAACGTGCAGGTCTTTCGGATGATGAGTAACTATTTAGGATCTCGAGCCTGCATTCCAACATGTCTTCTGTGGCACATGAAGAGAAGGAGGCTCATTGAAGATTTGCTTCCGTTGTCTTTGCTTTGAACTCTGTTATTTGGGGCTAGTCCATGTTGACTATGCCATTTGTAAGACTATTTTATTTCGTATCCACTGGATCATACGTTGTAGAATGATGCTATTGTTATGAATATTCATTTTGTCATGTGTATGCTATCAGTGATCCCGGGAATAGCAGGTACACATGTATTCTACCTTTGTGAAAAGGTATGGTGCTACACCACACCACCATGTGGCGTTCTCCCCCTTGGCTGCGCCTAGGGGTGGTGTGGCCACCCTGGCCCACCTCTGGCCGCTTCCTTTTGCGTACTTCATCCCGAGGGAACCCTAAGACCTACAGAACCATCGAAGAAATATTCCATCGTCTCCTCGGGCCGGAAAATAACAGAGAGAGAAAAGCTCTCCGGCAGGGAAAATCTGCGAGGGAAATTCCTCCCCGGAGAGGGGAAATCATCTCCATCGTCACTGTCATCGCTCCTGGCATCATCAAGATCATCATCGTCGTCATCCTCACCACCATCACCATCACCCTCACCATCCACCTTCATCCTGCTGTAACAATTAGGGTTATTTATCGTTGTTTTCCACTAGATCTCTCTCCAGGTTTGGATTACTTATTAGTAATTGATGCCTACAAGATTTATCGGTGTTTGGACTTTATGAACAGATTGTTATTCATCATTATATCACCTCTTATTATGATCCATATGGTGTCTTGTGAGTAGTTCATTTAGTACTTGAGGACATGGAAGAAGTCAAGATGTTAGTAGTGGAGTTATGTTGAAGTAATATCTAATGGTTTGATATTTAAGTTGTGGTGTTATTCTTCTAGTGGTGTCATGTGAACGTTGACTACATGACACTTCACCTTTATGGTCCTAGGAGGATGCATTGTGTATTTGGCTACTAATTGTGGGGTTGCCAGAGGGACAGAAACCTAAACCCTCGTTAGGAAACCGATGCACGAGGGAGTGTAGGATCCCAGAGTTAAAGGTTGTGGTTAGATTTATCGTAATTACTTCTTGTATCTGCGAATGCTTGCATGGGTTTTAATCACAAGTATGTATTAGTCCTAGTTGGATGGTGCATTAGCATAGGTTCACCCACACAACACCTATCAAAACAATACATATTAATCAACTGTATGAAACGAAAACGCTTGACGAAGTTCCCATGTGTCCTCGAGAACATTTGGTAATCATAAGTAAAATAACCGGCTTGTCCTTTGCTCTCAGAAGGATTGGGACACTCACTGCAATTATATTTATCTATCTTTTATTTACTCGCACTTTATTTATATGCTATATCAAAAACCACCAAAAACCTGTTTGCTAGTGTTATAGTGAATCCTCTATCCAACCTGCTTGTCAAGACCTTCTCCTCCTCGTTGGGTTCGACACTCTTACTTATCGAAAGTACTACGATACACCCTATACTTGTGGGTCATCAAGACTATTTTCTGTTGCCGTTGTCGGGGAGTGAAGCATTATTGGTAAGTGGAATTGGTAAGAGAAACTTTTACTGTGAGTGTTGTTTTTATTTCTGTATGCTGCTTTATTTCATTATGGATAGTCCATATGGTTCTCTGTTTAAGGGCACTACTATCACTGCTAGGTTAGTAGATGACCCGTTATTTGTTGAATTGGATCCTTTTAAAATACCTATGAAAATTGTTGGACGTGTTAACTGCTATTTTGGAGATGGAATTATCCATGTCGGTGATCATTTTCTCTTTATACATGAATTATGTGAGTTATTCAGGTGTGCAGGCATTACAACGGAACAAGTTAAAAGGAAATTATTCTCTTTGTCACTAAATGGCAGAGCCGCGGAATGGTTCAAAATGATGAAAAATGGTCAACTAATGGATGGGGGAAATTGTACCTCTCTTTTATTCTAAATTCTATCCTCTCGGTGAGATTCATAAAGATCGAAATAAAATATATAATTTCTGGCCTCATGATGGAGAGAGTATTGCCCAAGCTTGGGGGAGAATGAAGTTATTAATGCTTAAATGTCCCGTTCATCAGCTCCCGAGTAATATTATTATCAATATTTTTTATGCAAGGCTAAGGATTTATTGGAAGGTTTTTTGTTCTGGATCATTCACACATATGAAGGAAGAAGATAAATGGGACCTTCTTCACCGTATTCAAGAAATTATTGAAGGATGGGAGAATGACAAAGGTAGAAAGTCAGGCATAAATTATGATTATGAATTCATTAAAGATTTTATGGGAACTGATGATTTCCATAATGTTAGTGTTGTTTGTGGTATTGATTCTCAAATCTTTGCAAATTATCATAAAGCATTTGCTTCATATCTTGATATTTCCAAAAAGAAGTTGAACAAATATCATGCACCTTATAAAGATATTGTTAATTGTGTTCCTGCTAGAAACATAGAAGTGCATACTGTTAATCCTGCTGTGCATGGACCTTATATTGAGAAAATGCCTTTCCCTACTAAGGTAAAAGAACATTATATTGTAGCTAGTGTGGTTAACAAGAGTATAAATAAACCTATTGAACCTAATGAACAAATAACTCTAGAACCTACAACAGCTATGGTTAAAGATCTTGTCTCTGCAAATGTAGAAAATTGACACATTGTCTTCTGTGAGGATGCTTCTAATAGTTTTTTACATCCCAATAGACCTAATAAAACTAGTGTTCATGTGCTTTCTGTTAGGATTGATGATCATTGCTATTATGGTTTGTGTGATATTGGTGAAAGTTCTAGTGCTATTCCTTACGTGCTTTATAAAGAAATCATGCATTAAATTGGTTCTTGTGAACTTGAAGATATTGATGTGGTTATTCTGCTTGCTAATAGAGAAAATGTTTTTCCTATTGGTATTGTTAGAGATGTGGAAGTTTTATGTTCGTACTGATTTTCTAGTACCGGGTAAAGCTGCTAGTAAAACTTGTCCTATTATTTTTGGTAGACCTTTCTTAACACTTGTGGCGTTGTTATAGATTGTAGGAAAGCGAAAATATTGACTAAATTTGATGGAAAATCTTATGAGTTTAATTTTTCTAAATTTGCTAGAGCTCCTTATGAATCAAAATTGCCTAATGAAAATTTTAGAGTTGAACGGATTGCTTCTATTGCTCTTGCCCCTAACAATGCTTTGCAGCAATATATGGAAGACCATGAAAGTGAGGTCTTTATGGAAGAAAGAAATGAAATTGCCGATATTCTTCTTCATCAACCAGTGTACTGAAACACAATTTATTTGTGGAGAATTTGGGTACCACATTACCACCCAAGGAGGATCATTTTTTCGATTTAAAACCTTTACCTCATGATCTTAAATATGCTTATATTGATGAGAAGAAACTATATCTTGTTATTAGTTCTAAACTTTCAGGTGAAGAAGAGGAAATATTATTAGGAATATTGAAGAAACATCATGGAGCTATTGGATATACTCTTGATGATTTGAAAGGGATTTGCCCCACTATATGTCAACATGTTATTAATATTGAACCAGATGCAAAGCCAGTAGTTGAACATCAACGTCGTTTAATTCATAAGATGAAGGAAGTGGTAAGAAATTAGGTACTAAAACTCCTTGATGTTGGTATTATTTATCATATTGTTGATAGTAGATGGGTAAGCCATGTTCATTGTGTCCATAAGAAAGGAGGACTGACAGTTGTGCCTAATGAAAATAATGAGCTTATTCCTCAGAGAGTAGTAGTCGGTTATATAATGTGCATTGATTTTGGGAAAGTTAACAAAGTTACTGAGAAAGATCATTATCCTTTACCTTTTATTGATCAAATGCTAGAGAGGTTGTCTAAGAAAACTCATTTTTTTGCTTTCTTGATGGTTATTCTGGGTTTTCCCAAATTGATGTTAGGGAAAAAGATCAAGAGAAAACAACCTTTACTTGTCCTTATGGAACTTATGCTTATAGACGTATGCCTTTTGGTTTGTGTAATGCTCCTGCTACATTTCAAAGATGCATGTCTGCTATTTTTCATGGATTTTGTGAAGAAATTGTGGAAGTATTCATGGAAGAATTCTCCGTCGCTGGAACTTCTTTTGATAACTGCTTGCACAATCTTGATAAAGTTTTGCAGAGATGTGAGGAAACTAATCTTGTTCTTAATTGGGAGAAATACCACTTTATGGTGAATGAAGGAATTGGTCTTGGACATAAAATTTCTGAAAGAGGTATTGAAGTTAACAGAGCTAAAGTAGAAGCAATAGAGAAAATGCATTGTCCCACGGATGTTAAAGGTATTCATAGTGTTTTTGGTCATGCGGGTTTTTATAGGAGGTTTATTAAATATTTCTCTAAAATATCAAAGCCTCTTACTAATATTCTTCAAAAAGACATACCTTTTGTTTTCGATGATGATTGAAAGGAAGCTTTTGAAACTTTAAAGAAGGCTTTAACTACAGCTCCTATTGTTCAACCACCCGAATCAAATTTGCCTTTTGAAATTATGTGTGATGCTAGTGATTTTGCTGTAGGTGCTGTTCTTGGACAACGAGTAGATAAGAAATTGAATGTTATTCATTATGCTAGTAAGACTCTTGATGTTTCTCAAAAGAATTATGCTACCACTAAAAAAGAGTTCTTAGCTGTAGTTTTTGCTTGTGACAAATTTAGACCTTATATCATTGATTCAAAAGTCACTATGCATACTAATCATGCTGCTATTAGATACCTTATGGAAAAGAAAGATGCTAAGCCTAGGCTTATTAGATGGGTGTTGCTTTTACAAGAGTTTGATTTGCATATTGTGGATAGAAAGAGTGCTGAAAATATTGTTGCTCATAATTTGTCTAGATTGGAAAACATTGCTTATGACCCTATTCCTATTAATGATAGTTTTCCAAATGAACAACTAGCTGCAATAAAAGTAAGCTCACGAGATAGTCCATGGTATGCAGATTATGCTAACTTTATTGTTTCCAAGTATTTGCCTCCAACATTTACAGCTCAACAAAGAAGAAAATTCTTCTATGATTTGAGGCATTATTTTTGGGATGACCCACACTTATATAAATAAGGATTATATGGTATTATGTGAAGATGTGTTCCAGAATATAAACAACATGAAATATTGAGAAAATGCCATGGTAGTGCTTATGGAGGACATCACGTTGGGGATAGAACCGCACAGAAGGTTCTACAATCAGGTTTCTATTGGCCTACTCTCTTTAAATAGGCACGTAAATTTGTTTTATCCTATGATGAATGTCAAAGAGTTGGTAATATTTCTAGACGTAATGAAATTCCTATGAATTATTATCTTGCTATTGGACCTTTTGATTCTTGGGGATTTGACTTTATGGGTACGTTTCCTCCTTCGAATGTTTACACTCATAGTTGTTGTTGATTATGTTACTAAATGGTTAGAAGCTATACCTACAAAAAGTGTTGATGGTGAAACCTCATTAAAAATTCTTAAAGATGTTATTTTCCTTAGGTTTGGTGTGCCTAGATATCTTATGACTGATGGAGGTTCTCACTTTATTCATGGTGGTTTTAGAAAAACCCTTGATAAATATGATGTTAATTATAGAATTGCCTCAGCTTATCATCCTCAAACCAGTAGGCAAGTAGAATTATCAAATAGAGAAATTAAATCCATCTTGCAAAAGACTGTTAATAAATCTAGGAAAAATTGGTCTGGCAAGTTGAATGATGCTTTATGGGATTATAGAACTGCTTATAAAAATCATGTGGGTATGTCTACTTATAAAATGGTTTATGGAAAAGGTTGTAACTTTCCTTTAGAATTAGAACACAAAGCTTATTGGGAAGTGTAAGAACTTAAAAAAGATTTTAAACTTGCTGGTAAGAAAAGAATGCTTGACTTGAGTTCTTTAGATGAATGGAGATGTGAAGCTTATGAAAATGCAAGGATCATTAAATAGAAAGTTAAACTATGGCATGATAGGAGAATTCTTAAAAGAGAGTTTTATGTTGGTGAGAAAGTTCTATTGTATAGGTCTCGTCTTAGAATTTTTGCAGGAAAATTACTCTCAAGATGGGAAGAACCTTATGTTATTGAAGAGGTGTACTGTTCGGGTGCAACTAAAATTTCTTCCCTTAAAGACAACACTACGCAAGTGGTGAATGGGCAAAGACTCAAACATCATATTTTTGGAGATCCTTATGATGAAGATGTTGATACTATTCAAGTGGTAACCCCGAAAGAGTTCATAAGGGAGAAAATTCCGGAATCTGCAGAGTCCGTTTTCGAATAGGTAACAGTTATGTTAAGAAAAAGTTCGCGGATTACTTTCCAACTTATAATTTTATCATTTATGGAAAATATGAAAAATATTGAGCCGAAGAAGGGTAGGAGAAGGTCCTCGAGGGCACCACACCACCTGGGGGCGCGGGCCCACCCTTGGTCGCGCCACCCTATGGTGTGGAGCCCTTAGATCCCCTCTCCGACCCGTTTTCGACCTGCACTTTCCTTTCGTTACATATATTTCGCCCCGGACCCCCGAGGTCCGTATATCGTTTTCACGTTGTTTTTCGGTTTCGACATGTTTCTGTCAGGATCTGTTTTTAGTTTAGAAGAACCATGGTATCCGCGAACAACAAGGGGAAGAAGCCTATGGAAGATGATCTCCAAGACCAGAAGCCGAAGGAGGATATCAATAGTGGAACTGAAGGAGATGTAGAAGAAGACTCGCGCGTGCACCCACACGCCACCGTCGCAAGCATTGGAGTGGTAGCAAAACCCTTCAAGCAAACAACAAGGATGAGCACTAGAGGGAAGGCCCCACGTCACTGCTTAGCTTCAAGGACACCACTTCCACGCATCAAAAACCCTTTCCATACCTTAATCCATGAGTATCAATATAAGAGGGTACCCGAGGCAAAGTTGCCTTCTTGCTGGGATATGGATCAATCTAACCGTGCAGGTGAGGGAAGCCCCCGATCTGATATAGTGGGGGGGGGGGAATAATTCCAAGATCTGGGACTCGCCGTTGGACAAGTTCAAGGACCGTATTGAGAGAAATACGGAGTTGATACGCATGCTCATCCATGTGATCGATGATTTGAAGGAGTAAGTTGATAAGCTCATTGAGAAGAGTTCACCACTACCACCGAAGAATTAATTCTTCATTGGTATTGGCATCCCCTTGGCTTGTTCCAAGCTTGGGGAGTGTCGCGGTATCACACCTTTATCTTTCACCTTTTTACTTTTTAGTAGATTCATATCATGAGTAGAGAAGTTATCATATAGGATGGTTTGCAGTATGTTATCGATGATTTGAAGGAGTCAGTTTATAAGCTCATTGAGAAGAGTTCACCACTACCACCGGAGAATTAATTCGTCATTGGTATTGGCATCCCCTTGGCTTGTTCCAAGCTTGGGGAGTGTCGCGGTATCACACTTTTATCTTTCACCTTTTTACTTTTTAGTAGATTCATATCATGAGTAGAGAAGTTATTATATAGGATGGTTTGCAGTATGGAAGTATCTCTCCTTTAGTTGGTTATCGATGTATCCCTTGGTTTGAGTTGCCATTATGGAATATTAACGAGAAGTTTCATCATTTACTTTCTACACTTTAATTTAGTTTGCAATTTTTGTTATATGGTTGATCTTGTTATTAGTATTGGTATCAATATTGGAGCATCAAGTTAATATAGTTGGATTCGACAAACTTAGTATTGGTCAGTAGCAACAATACTTTGAGGCTTAAGTAGAAAAGAGGGAGTTGCATGTAGATATATTATTCCATAATCTTTCTTTCGTGTTGGCTCATAAGCTTAGTATTCTCAAGTTAATATTTTTTGTACTTTCAAGGAAGATTGCATGATTGGTTCTATCATATGTATATTTGTTTGTTTTCCCTCAACTCTTATGCTTGCTACCCAACCTTGATAGCCAAAAACCTGTACTGAGAGGGAATGCTTCTCGTGCATCCAAACCTTGAGCCCCAAAACCATGTCATTTGTGTCCACCATGCCTACTTATATGTGGTATTTAACCGCCACTCCAAGTAAATTGCTTGTGTGCTACCTTTAAACATTCAAAATACACCTGTTTTGTGCTCCTATTTTAGCTCATAAGGACGCAAATAGAGAATCTTTATCTCACTTGTTGATTGGACTTTACACACCTGGACTAGTGGCTTCATCCGCTTATCCAATTGCTGGAAGATCTAGCAACGGGGTGCCCAGCCCTAAAACTTAATCATTATAATTCTCTTCACTATTTTTGCCTCTGATTTATCATTCAAAGCATGATTGTGTAAAACAAAAGATAAGAGGGATGATCTGCTAATTTCAGTTAGCGTCATTCAATGGGAGCCGCTCTTGTAATGTCTAGTTGTCTTGTGACGTACTGCATTTTCTATTTGCCATTCGTTGACATAGACATACACACCTAACCCTAAAAATTAGACACTCCTCCATAGTATGTGATTGCTGGTAGGAACCCGGGGATTCGGTTAGCCATGGTTTGTGTAAGAAAGGTTGGGAGCAGTGTCAATTTTTTTTTGGTTTCTCTGTTTATCAAATGAAAAGCTCTAGCACATGATTTAATCCATGCTTCCCTCTGCGAAGAGCCTATCTTTTATTTTTATGTTGAGTCAGTAAATCTACTCCTTTTTGTCTTAAGCTGGCATTTGAGTTGTTGTGATCCATCCATCTATATGTTGATTTACTCAATAATGTACTTTATCCTTCCTTGCTTAGTACAAATGTTGTTATCTGAATGAACATCACTTTGAAAGTTATCGATGACTGTAAAGAAATTGTTATGATTGAACATGTTAAAACCTATGCAATATAAGCTCTAATATAAAGCCTCTGGTCGAAAGATAAGTACAATATGTTAATTGTTCTCTGACCAAGAACGAAGTTTGCCTCCACCAATTATGTTTCCTTTTTGCATCTTTATTGTGATTCCCTCTACTTGTTTCAAGTTAAATTATATGAGAGGAATTTGTTGTCTAGAATGACTTGTGTATTGATAGATGTGATGCTTCTTGTACGTATTTTATTTATCGACACCTCACTCCATAAACGTGTGGTCATGTTTACCAAGTTCAGTTTCGCTTGGGGACAAGCAAGGTCTAAGCTTGGCGGGAGTTGATACGTCCATTTTGCATCACGATTTTATATCGTAATTTTATGTTATACATCGATATATTTCATGTTATGATGCATTACTTATGTTATTTCATCTTATTTTTCATGTTTAATAACTACTGGAGAATAAAAACCGGGACCAGAAATCTGATGGAAAAAAGCACCGTCAAGATACTATATTTCAGAAGATCGGAAGAAGAAGGGGGCATCGGTGGAGTCTTAGAAGTCTAGAAGAGGAAGCCAGCCACGAGGAGACACGGAGGGGGTCCACCAGGTGCCCCCCCTTTGGTCGCGCCTCAGGGTGGTGTGGCCACCCTGGCCCACCTCTAGTCGCCTCCTTTCGCATACTTTATCCCGAGGGAACCCTAAGACCTACAAAACCATCGAGGACATATTCCACCATCTCCTCGAGGCGGAAAACAAGAGAGAGTGTCGGGGGGTTACCCCCGAGTAGGGTAAAGACAGGTGGTAAAGGCCGCTTACAGAAGAGAGGTTTGGTCGAGTAGCCGACTACCAGGTACTCGCTACCCGGTCGACTGCTACTCGGTCTCACCTCAAGATGACCAGAAGGAGATATCAATCAAGTTCTACCCTGACGAGTAAAGGTTTGGCCCGAGTACAATTGGCGGGAACCATTGGCGGGAACCTACTCGGGCCAGAAAGTCAAAGGAGCCGTTCTAACACAGGATCCCGCGTATCCTGGGTCCGTACTTGGCAGCATTCGAACTACTGTTCACGTGGGGACGGCCTGCCTGACAGTGACAGCATGGAAGCAGGCCGTGGCAGGATAAGGGGGGCCTACTCTGTGCCTAGGTACAGTGTTACCAGTCTGTCCCCTAGTTTTGACCAACGACTTTACAGAAGCAGCCAAGGTTAGGAACCAAAGCTGTCAGCGGGTACTCGGAGAAAGGACGATGTGCACACTATGTCGACACTTGTCTAGATTTGGACGTATCCGGCTGGGCACCGTGTATATAAGGTGCCCCGCCGCCTCCTGAGCGAGGCACGTACACACAGGCTCATAGTGAACCCTAGAAACCCTAAGTTCTTGACCTAGCTCTACTCGGAGAAGAGAGAGAGGCTACTCGGTAGAGGCATCACTTGTACTGTGGTTACTCGGAGAGACATCGTAATACATAGAGAAAGGCAGGAGTAGGGGTTTTACCTCCTCACGAGGGCCCTGAATCTGGGTACATCGTGTTGTTTGTGTTGTGTGGATCTCACCTCACGCGGCTACTCGTCGCGTGATCCCTCCCCGGACACCTCCAGCGTCCATCGTTCCCACATCTTTAGCCATCCTATGGCATCTGCCGTGACACCACCACGACAGTTGGCGCCCACCGTGGGGCAACCAGCGGCGCTGGCTGGAGTTTCTGTTCGGACGGGATCTTCATCAGCGGAGCGCGTAGTTTGTGGCCTTGTCCACAGATTCGGCTCCTTCGACTTCGTCACCGACAACGCCGGCTGTTTCGGCGGCATGGCCATGCCCGAGGGCGGCTCGGTGATCTCCTTCGGCTCGCATCTCGTCTACGTCGCCACCGTCGCCAACAGCGCCTACCCCGAGCTGGTGCATGACGCGGAGGATCCTCCCGCGGTGGTTGCTGCTCGCGGAAGGCCTGCATGCAGCTCTGCGTGCTGCGCTGAGGTGATGGTGACGGGCTTGGCGGCAAACACTGGCGCAACTGCTACTGGCGCTGCGGCCGTCGTCGAGGAGGTTGACGGCCCGCCTGCTGGTGGCAGGAACCATCGGCCCTACGAGAAGGAGAGCAACTTGCCGCCTTCCACGTCTACGGTCATCCCCGCGTCTGCCGCGCGAACCGGCATGCCCACGCCCACCGACATCGAGCTTCTAGCCGCGAGGGAGCAGCTCGAGCGGCAACGCCAGGAGCTGCTTGCCGAGCAGGCGGAGTTGGAGAAGATCAGGCTTGAGCTGAGTCTAGACCAGCTCGAGTACAACAAGGCTCACGGCTTCACGCCGGTCGCCAGGAGGCCTAGCAGGGTAGGCGCTACGCGGCGCAACCTGGGCGCCGAGATGGCGACAGTAGCGGAGGAGCCCGCGCAGTCCGCCACCGCGAACACCTTCACAAGGCCAAGGTACAGCACACCCGCCAAGACGCTCAGGGCTGCGCAGGCCGTGGCTGCCGAGTTGCCGCGCCTGGATGGAGAAGCGCGTCTCAGGCAGCAGGAGAGGCTCAATGAGTTGGTGCTGGAGGCCGCCAGGCAGAACGAGGAGTTCCGCAAAGCCAACCCGGGAGCTGGAGCTTCGCAGGTGGTTCACTCGCACGCGGCCAGATCTAACGATCAGGCCTCGTCTCCGCATCCTAGCCGCGAGAAGAGCCGCAGCGGGCGTTCGGGTAGAGACAGGCAAATGCAGGTGTATGACCCGGCTGCTGCCGCGAAACAGGTTGCTGTGCCGCAACAGCCCGGGCAGGAACACAACGCTGCAAGAGCAGGCTCTCAAGCCCATCAAGCTCAAAGCCGTGCCCGAGAAGCCGCGCGTCCGGGTACTTCTCGGCAACCCGCAGCTCAGCCTACTCGGCAGAGGCAGCAGCCGCGCCCAGTGGCACCAATCGCCAACCCGGTGGAGCAGCCCGCAGCCATGCAAGTGGATAGGTATGATGATGGCTACTCGGCTATGGAGATGGCTGGTTATGACATCCATGACCGTGTCGGTGAGCGTGTGTTGGCGCCTGGAGATGCAAGGCACCAGCTGGATCGTCTCAGCTTGTCGGCGCGGCTTGAGAGCACGGGTCCTCCCGGCCCCGAGTGCTTTGGCCCGCGCATCATGAACGAGCCGTCCGTGAAGGGCTTCCAAGCTCGCAAGAGGCACCAAGAGCTACAATGGTAGCACCAAGCCTGAAGATTGGCTCAATGACTACGTCACCGCGGTCCACATTGCGGGTGGCAACAGGAGATGGGCAGTGCGGTACGTCCCGCAGATGCTAGAGGGTCCAGCTCGCACTTGGCTCAACAACTTGCCCAAGCACAGCATAAATTGCTGGCTGGATTTCTCGGACGCCTTCGTCGGCAACTTCACCAGCACCTACAAGAGGCCGAATAGGCCACAGCAGCTCTCGGCTTGCAGGCAACGAGAAGACGAGACGGACCGCGAGTACCTTACTCGGTGGAGCACCTTGAGGAACACCTGTGAGGGTGTGAATGAGGCACAGGCCATCACTTGGTTTGCGCAGGGTTGCCGACATGGCAGCATGCTTTGGCAAAGATTGCAGAGGGAGATGCCGAATACCCTGGCCGAGACCATCAAGATTGCGGATCAGTACGCACTCGGTGATCCTACTCAGCCACTGATGGATTCCTCTGAGCCGAGAAGAAACTTCAACAGCAGCAAGCGCAACGAGTTCCGCAACAAGCGCCGAGTAGATACTCGGTATGATCCCGAAGAGGTGAATGCAGTGAATGTCGGAGGCGGTGGTGGCCAAAGGCAGAAACCTGCTGGAGCCTACGGGCAGAACCAGAACCAGGGCCAAAGCAACAAGAAACCGTTCCGCAATGCGCAGCCGGGTAGCGGGAACTCCGAGCAGCCGAAGAAGTTTGTCTTTGATGACATGAAGGATGGTCCGTGTAGCTTCCACACTCATCATCCCTCAAGGCCCGCTAACCACACTACTCGGCAGTGCGAGTGGTGGGATGTGATCAAGAGTGATGGCTTGCCTCCTCCTCCTCCTCTGCCAGCTGCCAATGCTACTGTTCAGCCTACTCGCGCTCCCGCAACTCGGCCGCCAGTCTATCCGAGAAGAGAGAATGTAAACCAGGTGGCTTTAGGAGCCAACCGGAACTTCAACAACGAGAGATACCGCAACAACAACAACAACTACAACCGCAACAACAACAACAGAGGCAACAACAACAACAACAACAATGGCAACAATGGGGGCAATGGCTCCAACCAGTATCAAGAGCACCATGAGAGCTATATGATCTTCACTTCTGAGGCAGTCGACAAGCAATCACAGCACAGGCGGGCCATGGAGGTCAATGCAGTGATTCCTGCTGTTCCTCACTACATGTATTGGTGTGACCAGGAGATCAGGTGGACTCGGGCAGATCACCCCAAGGTGATGCCCAATCCGGGTACCTATGCCTTGGTGCTGGATCCTACCTTCCTGGGCCCCGAGAAGAATGTGAGGTTCAGCAAGGTGCTAATCGACAACGGCAGCAGCATCAACATTGTGTACAAGGACACACTCGAGAAGCTTGGCCTGGCCGAGAACATGATGCTGCCTAGCAAAACCACTTTCCATGGCATTGTGCCCGGGATCTCATGCAACCCGATTGGCCGAGTGTGGATTGATGTGCTATTCGGTACGCGGGAGAACTGCCGCACAGAGCGCCTGCAGTTTGAAGTGGTGGATCATCAGAGCCCCTATCATGCTATACTCGGCAGGCCTGCTCTGAGCAAGTTCATGGCCTCCACACATGTGGCTTATCTAAAGATGAAGATCCCCGGCCCCAATGGCATTATCACCATCTCGGGAGATTACAAGAAGTCCATGGAGTGTGCCTCTGCTAGCTCCCAGCTGGCGGAATCGATGGTGATTGCTGCCGAGAAGAAGAAGATGTACGAGGTGGTGGCCATGGCTCAGTCCGCACAAGTTGGCGCACAAGGTGTGCCGAGTACCCAGCATGGTACTGCTTTCCAAGCTGCCAAGGAGACCAAGACAGTCCAGGTTGACCCCGAGTTTCCCGGAGCGCGTGGCCATCATTGGTTCCGGGTTGGAGGAGAAATAGGAAAGCGCGCTCATCCACTTCCTCCGTGAGAATCGGGATGTTTTCGCCTGGACCAATGAAGATCTACCAGGAGTCCCGAGGGAGTTGGTTGAGCACTCTTTGCATGTGCGTCCTGATGCCAAGCCCGTGAAGCAGGCTTTGCGCCGTTTCGGGGACGAGAGAAGGAAGGCCATCGGTGATCAAATCACCAAGCTGCTGATCAGTAACTTCATCATGGAAGTGCTGCACCCGGACTGGTTAGCCAACCCGGTCATGGTCGAGAAGAAAAAGGAAGATCCCAAGGCTGCCACTGCCTGGCGCATGTGCGTCGACTACACCGACTTGAACAAGGCATGCCCCAAGGATCCCTTCCCGCTACCTCGCATCGATCAGGTGATCGATTCCACTGCCGGCTGTGAACTGTTGTCTTTCATAGATGCCTACTCTGGTTTCCACCAGATTGCACTCAACCCTGCTGATCAAATAAAGACTGCTTTCATTACCCCGTACGGGGCTTATTGCTATCGTGTCATGTGTTTTGGCCTGAGGAATGCGGGTGCAACCTATCAGAGATGCATGCAGAAATGCTTGCATGACCAGCTCGGCAAGAATGTGCAGGTGTACGTAGATGACATTGTCATCAAAACGAATAAAACACATACTCTGCTTGCCGACCTGGAGGAAACCTTTGCTAACCTACGCAGGTACAAAATGAAACTGAATCCGAGTAAGTGCACCTTTGGTGTACCAGCTGGAAAGCTACTCGGCTTTCTTGTCTCTAGTCGGGGCATTGAAGCCAATCCTTCTAAGATAAAAGCTATTGAGAGCATGTCTTTGCCGAGATCATTGAAGGATGTGCAGAAGTTCACGGGTTGTCTGGCATCACTGAGCCGTTTTCTGGGCCGAATGGGCGAGAAGGCTCTGCCTCTGTACCAGCTGATGAAGAAAAGAGACAAGTTTGTCTGGACTCCGCAGGCGGATGTGGCATTCAATGAGCTGAAAGCAATGCTGGCTAGCGCTCCCGTCTTGGCTAGTCCGCTACCCAAGGAGCCTATGCTGCTGTACATTGCTGCGACTAACCGAGTAGTCAGCGTGGTGATAGTGGTGGAGCGAGAAGAAGAAGGCAAGAGTGTGCAGCGCCCAGTTTATTATCTCAGTGAAGTGCTGTCCAGTTCCAAGCAAAACTATCCGCACTACCAGAAGATGACATATGGTGTGTACCTGGGCGCCAGGAAGCTGAAACATTACTTCCAGGAGCACCCCATCACTGTTGTGAGCTCTGCTCCCATCTCGGACATCATGGGAAACAAGGAGGCGAGTGGCAGAGTAGCCAAGTGGGCAATCGAGCTAGCCGCGTACGCTCCCGGGTACGCGAGAAGAGAAGCAATCAAGTCTCAGGTCCTGGCGGAATTTCTTGTGGACTGGGCCGAGATGCAGTATGAACCTCCTGCTCCAGTTTCCAATTATTGGAAAATGCACTTTGATGGCTCAAAGGTGAAAGAAGGCCTTGGTGCTGGCGTTGTGCTTACGTCACCCAAGCGGGATCAACTCAAGTACGTGCTGCAGATTCATTTCAAGGCGTCCAACAATGTAGCCGAGTACGAGGCAGTGGTGCATGGTTTGCGAGTAGCAAAGGAGGTTGGTGTGCAACGCATTATATGCTATGGCGATTCGGATCTGGTGGTGCAGCAAGTCTCGGGTACCTGGGACGCTTTGGATGCCAACATGGCGTCGTATCGCTTCCTGGTGCAGTCAATGACTGGGTTTTTCGAAGGCTGTGAGTTCCAGCACATTCACCGAGCAGAGAACGAAGCGGCCGACGAGCTGTCCAAGTTGGGATCTTCTCGGCAGTCCATCCCGGCAGGGATTGCCTTGGAGCATTTGAGGAAGCCATCCATCAAGCCTTCCCCCAACTCGGAATCCATCTTTGTTCCTTCTCTGCCAAGTGAAGAATCTGACCCAATGGAGATTGACTGGGAGAGTGCTGCAGGGAACCCGGGGACTGCCATTCCCTACTCGGGGACTGCCACTCCTTACTCGGGGACTGCCACTCTGTACTCGGGGACTGCCGCCCTCAACCCAGAAGCTGTTGCATTCATTGAAGAAGTTCTCGCCAATCGGTCTGGGCTGCAAAGAAGCGCTCCTACTCCTCCTGTGCAACCACAAGAGCCTGCCCTAATGGAACTGGACGAACCAGTGTTTCCCACACGGGAGACGCCGAGTTGGGCTGTGCCCATATTATCCTTTCTAAGGGACGGCACTTTACCTGAAGATGAGGTGACTGCGAGGCAGATTCAGAGAAGGTCCAAGGGCTACACCATAGTCCGAGATGTGCTGCACAAGAGAAGTGCCACTGGTGTGCTGCAACGCTGTGTGAGCCCAGAAGAGGGAGAAGAAATTCTGGTGGAGATACATCAAGGGGAATGTGGGCATCACGCCTCTTCTCGGGCTTTGGTCAAGAAAGCTTTTCGGCATGGCTTCTACTGGCTCACTGTACTGCAGCAAGCTGAAGATATTGTGAGGAAATGCACCGGCTGCCAGATGTTCGCAAGTAAGATTCACATGCCAGCTTCCGAGTTGAAAACAATTCCTATCACATGGCCATTTGCTGTTTGGTGCTTGGATATGGTTGGCCCTTTCAAGCCGGCTAAAGGCAATATGACACATATCTTGGTCATGGTGGACAAGTTCACCAAATGGATCGAGGTGAAACCTATTCGGAAGTGCGATGGGGTCACAGCTGTGAAGTTCGTGAAGGATGTGATCATGAGATATGGCTACCCACACAGTATCATCACCGACAATGGCACCAACTTTGCAGAGGGGGCAATGGTGCGATTCTGCAGAGATAAGCATATCCGACTAGACGTTGCGTCAGTCGCGCACCCTGCCTCCAATGGGCAAGTTGAGAGAGCAAATGGGATGGTGCTGGCAGGCATAAAGCCAAGGCTAATTGAGCCATTGCTGAAAACACCAGGGTGTTGGCTAGAAGAGTTTCCAGCGGTGTTGTGGAGTCTAAGGACTACCCCTAACCGGTCAACCGGCTACACGCCATTCTTCTTGGTATACGGGGCTGAGGCCGTGTTGCCAATAGACCTAGAGCATGACTCCCCCCGAGTAGCCCTCTACACTGAGGTGGAGGCGAGAGAAGCTCGAGAAGACGACGTTGACCTGCTTGAAGAAGCAAGAGAGCTGACTCTGTCACGTTCGGCTATCTACCAGCAAAACCTGCGGCGCTATCATAGCCGAAAGGTGAACCCAAGGGTTTTCCGAGAAGGAGACATGGTCCTTAGGCTGGTGCAACGCACAGCCGGGATGCACAAGTTGTCTCCTCCATGGGAAGGGCCCTTCATTGTCAGCAAAGCGCTGCACAATGACGCGTACTACCTTGTAGATGTGCGCCCGTCGCAGGCGAACAGGGCAGATAAAGCTGGAGAGGAAACCAAGCGTCCCTGGAATGTAGCTCTACTTCGTCGTTTTCATTCGTAAGCAAAGATGTGTATGTACCCTCTCATCCGAGTTGAAATTCTACTCTACAATCTGAAATTGTTCTCGGGGACTGCCCTCGTCCAAATTTGCTCTAAGTATTTTTACTCGGCTTGTTCCTTTGTCTATTCGGTTGCTCCACTTCAGAACTCATAAGTGCATTGAGTACTGTGTTTAAACCTATATGCCAACTCTTCGACTCTGCTGCTGTCCGAAACCCGGCTTCATGGCAAGCAAGAGAACAAGCAAAAGGTCAATGAGCACACGAAAATCACTAAGGAAGAAAGAGTGCAGGAACCGAGTAGATTGTCGGTTACTTTTTGTTCCCTGTTTTCGTCTTCTCGGCTAAGTGGTGGGCTGCGTTACCATGATTGTTTCTAGCGGCTAAGTATTTGCAGCCCTGCTCCTTGATTCTTGTGACTCGAATACCAAAAAAGCGACAAGTCGCAGGTAGAGCAGAGATGAAAAGACAGGGTGAATAAGAAATGCTACTCGGGGACTCGCATGAAAACACAACTCGGCATTAAGCCAGTGTCGTTCAAATTGATTAATGTCAACATAAACAGAGTGGGCATAAAAAACTGTGTAGCAAGCAAAATAAAGATAGTCTGTTACATCTGCTCCCGGCATCCCGGGGATCTGATAAGAGTTCAAGTGAAAAAAGATTGCAGGTTGCTTCAAGTTGAGGAGGCGGTGTTCTCGGCGCTGGCCTTGGCAGCTGTTTCCTCGGCGGCAGACTTGGCGGTTGCTTCTTCAGTGGCCGCCTTCTCGGCCGCTTCTTCGGTGTTGGTGGCATCTGCCTCCGTCTGGACGGTGGCGGACTCTTCCAACTCGGCATCTTGCTGGGCGGCTGCCTGGTCAGAAGTGGCCGTGGCCACCGAGACGGGTCCTGGAGCCGAGGAGGAGCATGAAGCGTGGCCAGGAGGGGGCACCGTGTCGTCGAGAGCAGCACCTGAGGAGGTGCCGAAGTCGAGTGGCTCGCTGTCGATGTGCGCCCCTTCGTCTTCATCGCTACTCGCGACGACGGTGGCTTTTCCCTTTCCGGCCTTGCCCTTGGGAGATTCGAAGAAGCCGTCAAGGTCTTCGTCTTCGTCATCATCTCCTTCGTCCTCGTACTCGGTGTCGGGTTCGGGGACGCCCTCGATGTAGACCTCCGTCTCGGCGCACTCTGCGACCTCATACGCAATCTGCTTGCGCAAGGCCACGCTCTCGGCATCCATCTCCCACTTGGAATCATTGCGTTTCCCGCGGATGCGCTGCATATCCAGGTTTTCATACCAAGATGCGATGCAGAGAAGCATCACGTCCGCACCAGCACGGGCTCCAGAGGCTCGCCATTTTTTCAGCTCGGCCTTCATGTTCTCCAGCTTGAGGGCGAGATCCCGCATGTTTCTTGGCTGGGGGTCATGAGGCCAGAACAGCCGGTGGAGCTCAAAGCCCGCATGCACCAAGTCAGTTCCGACGCCGGCCAGCTGTTCGAAGTAACCTTTGAGCACCAGCAGGCTGTCCTCGATATCAGCCCTGGTGTCAATTGGCTCACCCAGCGAAAGGCGAACTGCTCGGGCCTTGGCTACCGTAGGCGCAGAGGAAGAATCAAGACGAGGCCAGATATCTGAAATAGCAAGTGGCAAGATCAAAAACCGAGAAGAAAAAAGAAGCCGAGAAGGAACAAGACCGAGAAGAAAAGATGCAATGAAGAGAAAACTTACCGATCAGCTGGCGGCGCAGCTGCTGCAGCTTGGTTTTCCAGGACTCCTCGTTGCCAATGTGCTTTTCCTGGATATCGCGCAGGGTAGTCATCTGAGCGAAGAGATCAGCGTTGGTCTTCTTCAAAGTTTCGCATTCAGACTCGAGGGCCCTTTCCTTGGCTCGGAAAGTGGTCTCGGCCTTGGCCTTCTCGGCGATTGCCTTGTCCCTCTCGGTGCCAATCTTGACGGCATCTTGGAGTGCCTTCTGAAGCTGGAGCTGCAGCTTCTCCATCTCGGTGGTGTGGTCCTTCACCAGAGTAATGGCCTGGTCGGATAGCTGTTTCTCCACCTCCGCTGGCTTGACGCAATCTTGGTGTGCCTCAGCAAATGACTTATGATCTTCTGCGAAAAGATAGATGAGGTTAGTAAATAAGCAGAGAAGAACCAAATTCAAGGTCACACCGAGTAAACAGCAAACTCACCTTCAAGTCTCCTTATGGTGGCCTCGGCGTTCTCCACGAAGCTACGGCATTTTTCATGTTCATCTGCCAAGGCCTTTAGTTTTTCTGCAGAGAAGGAAGGGTTAGCGCATAAGAAAGCAAAAGCGGGCGTAAACATAAAACGCAGAAACCGCGTAGCTAAAGGCGTACCTTGCACTTCAGCTAGCTGTTGGGTGCTGGTGGTGGCATCTTTGCTCGCGGCCTCAGCAATTGCTTTCTCCTTCTCCAGCACGGCGATACGCCTCCTGGCGATGGAGTGGTTCCAGAGAAGGATGCGGTATAAGTGGGTCCGCTTAAGGACGCTATCCTGAGAAGCGAGAAGAAAACAAATTAGACAAGAGCAGAGAAGATTCGACCCGAGTAGAAGGCTACTCGGAGAGTATCCGTCTACTCGACCCAAATCTCGGGGACTGGGGGTGATGGTAAGAAAGAAGAAAGGCGAGTAGAAGAGAAGAAAGTTCAACTCGGAAAAGACAAGAAAGACTTACTGCATAGGACTGCTCGATGTCTTCGGCGTTCTTGCGATGCAGGAACATCTTGGCTGCGAGGGTTGCGGTCTCGGTGGAGACGGACATGGGCTTGTGTCCCAGGTCAACCTTGTTCCAATCCACGCGCATGTGGTCGATGGAGCCAAGGGTCAAGCCGTGCCATTTCTCCTCTCCGAGAACCCTGCTGTCCCACCTGGCGTTGATGTGGCCAACGGTGTCCAAAACCTGTTCAAGACCCTTGGAGGTTATTGGTTTGTCTTGGGCTCCGCGAGAAGCAATGTTGATAGATTGCTGTTGGCTTGGATCCGGAGGAGGGGAGTTCATGGCTACAACCTTCCTTCCCCTCTGGATAGCTAAAGCTTTGTCTTTGGGAGGGAAGCCGATGGAGTGCTGATGGCTAACCTCAATCATGTACTCCGGGTAGCAAGGCTGGCCAGCAGCACGAGCATCTGCAGAGAGCGCAGCAGGAATCGGGCCGGATTCGTGGATCACGAGCGCTCCGCCTGAGGATGTACTCTGGTCTCTGGCCCGCTTCTTCGTTTGCTCCTTCTCGATCCTCTGCTTCTCGGGATCCTCAGTCTTCTCCCCGTCAGTCTTGGCCTTCGCCTTCTCGGCGACTGCCTTCTCGGCAGCTTGCTTCTCGGCCTTCTTCTGCTCAGCCCTGGCCTTCTTCTGCTCAGCCTTGGCCTTCTCGGCAGCTTCCTTATCAGCAGTTTCCTTCTCAGCCTTGGCCTTCTCGGCGGCTTCCTCCTCGGCCTTGGCCTTCTCTGCAGCTTCTTTCTCGGCTGCCCTTCTGACAACCTCATCCTTCAGAGCTTCCAAGGCTCGCTGCCTGGTTACTCGCCCGGCGGGAGGGCTGGATGTATCCTTGGTCTTCGACGGCGAGGAGGAGGTTGACGGTGTAGGGCCTTGCGCAGTTGGCGGTGTAGGGCCTTGCGCAGTTGGAGGTGCAGGGCCTTGCGCAGTTGGTGGCGCCGCAGATACATCGCCTTGTGCAGCTCCTGGCTGGGCGCTACTCGGTGTCACGCCCGGTTGCACGCTGCTCAATGGATAAGCAGTAGCATCCGTGGCGGTGGTGTCTTCTGCCCGCTGCGCGGCAGCGAGGCTATCTTGTGCAGCAGCCCCTGTGGCGGGCTGCTCTTGCTCTGCTTCAGGCCGCTCGGCGGCGGCGTTGTCTTGCATCACTTGGTCTTGGTTCTCCTCGGCATTGCTGGCCGGAGGAGAAGGGGGTCTCTCGTCGTGGACGGCAGTGTCCTGGGCGGCTGGTTCTGACGCTGCTCCTTGCGCTGGATTGGCAGCAGCGGCAGTGGCGGTGTGGTCCTCATCATCATCGTCCAGATTGACCAGAGGTACTGGTTTTTCCTTAGCGTGATCGGACGCGAGAGCTGCGTTCGCGTCCATAGGAGGTCTGCAGAGAAAGAGAAATCACAAGTTAGAAGAAGATTTGGGAAAATAGCACTGCGCGAGAAGGGAGGTGACCGAGAAGAGGGCTTACGCGGTGGTGCACTTGAGCTCTCGTCTGGTTCTCTTCGCAACCGCCTTCTTCTCGGCGGGCTTCCTCTTCTTGGCAGGAGGCGCTGGTGCCCCACTACCAGCCCGTTTGCGGGTCTCAGGAGCGGCGATGGACAGGGGCTTGACGACTAGGGGCGCATCGCCCTCGTTCCCGTCTTTGTCCTCGTCGTCCTTGTCCGCGACAACTTCATCTGGGAATCAAAGAGAAAGGAGGAAAGAATCAGAAACAGCAAGCGAGGGATTGATGCTTCTCGGAAGCAAACAGAATGAAAGTACAGTTACCATCAAAATCCTCGTCGGACCAGGTGCGGAGAGCGTCGCGCTTATCAGGGACGGGGGAGCGAGAGAGGTTGGGCTGCTCCACGGCATCAAAAGAGGGCACATCATCTTCCTCACGGTCAGGAGACCAGTTGCCCTCAAAGACCTCGCAGCTCTCAATTATCTGGCGAGTGAGAACCTGAAAGGCAGAGAAGGATCACAGACTAGCCGAGAATCAGGAAAGAATCCTACTCGGATAGGCGTGCAGGTACAAAGCACACAAAGCCTAGGCAGTTTACTAAGCATTCTACCCGGATAGGCGTGCAAACACAAAGCATACTAAGCCTAAGCATGTTTTCCGAAAGGTATTACTCGGAAGGGCGTGCAAGTATAAAGCACGTTGAGCCTAAGAGTTGCTCTCTAATAGGCTATCCGGCAAGGCGTGCAAGCATGAAGCACATTAAGCCTATGCAATTCGGCTAAGTGTCCTACTCGGAACACAAGGCAATTGCTAGCTAATGCAAGGAGGAGAAGTCATCTACTCGGAAAATGTATGCAGAGGGCAAAGTAAGGAAGGCGTACCCGCTCAATTGGCTTTGTACGGCTGTACGGGACGAACCCATATTGCCAGTGGTCGCCAAGGCTTGTCGTCAAGATGTTCCTGGCGTGCCAGGGAACGTCGATGTTGTCGATCTCGATGGTGGTGGTCCTGGTGCAGTCGCGGGGCCCTCCCATGTAACACATGAGATGGCACCGCTCCTGCAAGGGTAGCACTCGGCGCTGGATCCAGCAGGCCACCGGGTCGTCGTTCTTGAGGCCCTCCGCCTTCAGCCAGCCGAGTCGATTTTCCATCTCGATGGCGTCATCGTCGTTGACGGGCTTGTCCTTCCAGTACATCCCGATTGGAGCGCGATTGCACCAAACCGGCAGGTTGATTCTATCGTTCACCGGGGCTCCTGGCTCGGCGGCAACGTTCCTGACGTAAAGGAACGTCTTCTGCCATAGCTTGACGGAGTCCAGCCCCTTGATGCGGGGGTGGTTCGTCCCGGACCGCTGCACCATCATGGCGCAGCCGGTGTCGGTGGCGCGGGCGACGCCCGCGGAGTCTTTCTTCCCGGTAGATTGTTGGCGCAGGTGGAAGTACCTGAGCCACGTCTCCCACGTGGGCCGGACGCCGAGAAAGGCCTCGCAGACCACGGCGTGGTAGGCGAGGAAGACGACGGCGTTGGGCGGCAGATGGTGCATCTGGATGCCGAAGTGGTTGAGGAATTTCCTCATGAAATCGGAGGCGGGTAGTCCGAACCCGCGCTCGAAATGCGCCAGGAAGACGACGCGCTCTCCCTCCCGCGGGGACGGCACGATTTCGCCGTCCGGCGCCCGGCACTCCACGCCGGAAGGGACTCGCCGGGTATTGACGAGCCAGGCGCAATCCTCCGCGGTGACGCAGGAGCCGGCCCAGTCTGACTTGGCCATTGTGGTGAGTTGAGAAGGTGGAAGATTTCGAGTGGAGTTGGCTGGTGGATTGGATCCGCGGCGGCGCGAGAGCTTGCGCGGCGGCGGAGAGCACGGCGGCGGAGAAGAGCAGGAGACGGAGAAGGAATAGTGCGAGGGAAGGGGAAAAGGAAGTTACCGGCGGGGGTATTTATATCCCCTCCGCGAGTTTACCGTTACCGTCTTAGGAGTGGGATCGATTGTGCCGTGTGGTGGGTCCTGTGGCCGGCTAGAAACGCACACAAGCGCCGGTTGCGCGCGTAATGGCCACAGTTGATCCCACCACCGAATCGTGGCCTATAACTGCACTTGATGGGACATGACGGCCGGTGGGCCCATTGCGTGAAAACTGGACGCGTGGCAGGTCGTGTCCTGGGCAACCAAACGACAAGGTCGTGGATGCTTGACACGTGTGCAGTTGCTGCGCGAAGGGCTGGATTGTGCTCTGTGCTGCAGAGGCTCAATCTGAGAAATTTCTCTAAGTCTTTTTACTCGGTTACAGAGTAGAAAGCAAGTGCTACTCGGAAGAGAGGGAACTCAAAGTACTTTCCAGATAGCTACTCGGAGGTTCTACTCGGCATCTTGAGGTTCAAGAGCTGAGATGCAAAGGCTGGTTTTAAGCTGGCAGAGCCTAGTGAACAAGTTCGCAAGACTCAACCAGCTTCGGGGACTGCTGTCGGGGGGTTACCCCCGAGTAGGGTAAAGACAGGTGGTAAAGGCCGCTTACAGAAGAGAGGTTTGGTCGAGTAGCCGACTACCAGGTACTCGCTACCCGGTCGACTGCTACTCGGTCTCACCTCAAGATGACCAGAAGGAGATATCAATCAAGTTCTACCCTGACGAGTAAAGGTTTGGCCCGAGTACAATTGGCGGGAACCATTGGCGGGAACCTACTCGGGCCAGAAAGTCAAAGGAGCCGTTCTGACACAGGATCCCGCGTATCCTGGGTCCGTACTTGGCAGCATTCGAACTACTGTTCACGTGGGGACGGCCTGCCTGACAGTGACAACATGGAAGCAGGCCGTGGCAGGATAAGGGGGGCCTACTCTGTGCCTAGGTACAGTGTTACCAGTCTGTCCCCTAGTTTTGACCAACGACTTTACAGAAGCAGCCAAGGTTAGGAACCAAAGCTGTCAGCGGGTACTCGGAGAAAGGAAGATGTGCACACTATGTCGACACTTGTCTAGATTTGGACGTATCCGGCTGGGCACCGTGTATATAAGGTGCCCCGCCGCCTCCTGCGCGAGGCACGTACACACAGGCTCATAGTGAACCCTAGAAACCCTAAGTTCTTGACCTAGCTCTACTCGGAGAAGAGAGAGAGGCTACTCGGTAGAGGCATCACTTGTACTGTGGTTACTCGGAGAGACATCGTAATACATAGAGAAAGGCAGGAGTAGGGGTTTTACCTCCTCACGAGGGCCCTGAACCTGGGTACATCGTGTTGTTTGTGTTGTGTGGATCTCACCTCACGCGGCTACTCGTCGCGTGATCCCTCCCCGGACACCTCCAGCGTCCATCGTTCCCACATCTTTAGCCATCCTATGGCATCTGCCGTGACACCACCACGACAGAGAGAGAGAGAGAGAAAAGCTCTCCGGCAGGGAGAAACCTGCCGGGGAAATTCCTCCCCGGAGAGGGGAAATCATCGCCATCGTCATTGCTTTGAGCATCATCAAGATCATCATCGTCATAATCCTCACCATCAGCACCAACACCCTCACCGTCCACCTTCATCCTGTTGTAACAATTAGGGTTCTTTATCGTTGTTTTCCACTAGCTCTCTCTCCCTGTGTGGATTAATTATTAGTAGTTGATTCCTACGAGATTTATCGTTGTTTGCACTTTATGACCAGAACATTATTCATCCGAGAGTCCTTTGCGTGGTCCTCTGATTTCTCCATCAATTGGTTAGAGTGACCTATTAGTTTCAGAGGTTTCTATATAAGCAACGTATAGTTTAATATGTTTTACCATGTTCAAAAGTAGTATGAATGTTGAAAATGTAGTTGGAATCTAAGTTTTAGGTTATGAAATGCAATGTTCAGGTGTTATTTTAGATCAGCTATTGCATGTCGTGCCCTGATACGTCATAAACGTTTCCATAATTTCTGATGTTCCATGTTGTTTTCATGCTATATGCTACATGTTTGCTATACCCTTTATGCCATTTTTATCGATTTTCTAGGACTAACCTATTGACAAGATGCTATAGAGCCAGTTTCTGTTTTCTGCTATTTTTAGTTTCGGAAAATTTGTTCTGGAAATATTCTCGGAATTGGACGATTCGAAGCCCGGAAATCTTAGAAATCTATCACGCACACGGAGTCCGGAGGGGACCCGGAGGGGGGCCACAGGGTCCCCACACCATGAGGCGGCGCACCCCACCTTGGCCGCGCCCAGGGGTGGTGTGGGCCCCCTGGTCGCCCACCAACGTTGCACTCTCGCCTATTTATACCTCTTGGGAGGTTAACCCTAAATACGACAGCCTTTTCCACCAAAAACATTCACAGCCGCCGTCATCGTCAACCCTAGTTCGGGAGGGTTCTGGAGCTCTCCCCGACACCGTGTCGGGAGGGGAATTCATCATCGGTGGGATCTACACCACCATGCCCTCCTCCGGAGTGAAGCGTGAGTAGTTCACCCTTGGACTACGGGTCCATAGCAGTAGCTAGATGGTTGTTGTCTCCTCTTTATGCCTCGTGTTTTGATCTTGTGAGCTTCCCTACATGATCAAGATCATCTTATTGCAATGCTACATGTTGTGTTTGTTGGGATCTGATGAATATTGAATGCTATGTCCAATGATTATCAATCTATCATGTTCTTTTCATGTGTATGTTATTTATGATCTTGCATGCTCTCCGTTGTTAGTAGATGTTCTGGCCAAGTAGATGCTAGTAACTCCAAGAGGGAGTATTTATGCTCGATAGTGGGTTCATGCCTCCTTTGCATCTGTGCTCGAGTGATAGAAACATGACAGATGGGGGATGTGATGTTGCCATTAGGGAGAAAACAACGATGTTTACATTACACACTTTTCTTAATGTGATTATCTATTGCTTGCAACTTAATACCCAAGGTTTGCTCGGATGACATTCTGAGGGTGGATTATTAGTCATAGATGCAGTTGGATAACGGTCTACAAATCTTGTTGTAATGCCCGCATGAATCACATAGTAATCATCATGTCATGCATATGCACTACGGTGCATCCTTTATATCTGTGTATTGCCCAGCTGTAATTTTTTTACCACACATGTTATCTATCTATTTTGGAGAGACACCACTAGTGAACTGTGGACCCCGGTCCATTTTCCTCATACTGATAATACAACCATTGCAATAATTGTTTTCATACTGCTACATTTTCCTACAGTTTTCCACACCATATGCTTAACCTCTTTGTTTTCAGCAAAACCGGTGAGATTGACAACCTCAATGCTTCGTTGGGGAAAAGTGATTTGATTGTGTTGTGTAGATTACACGTTGCTGCTGAACCGGTAGTGTGCCGTGCCAATATGAGCCGCGTCAACCTTCGGAAGTGATTTTTTCTCCTACTGGTCAATTCAACCTTGGTTTCTTTCTGAGAAAAAACTTGCTGATGTGCTTGATACGTCCAAAACATATCTCCTTTTTCGAACACTTTTGCTATTGTTTTCTTCTAAACTTGTGAGTTTTGGATGCAAATAACACGGACTAATGCTGTTTTCAGCACAATTACCTTGGTGTCTTGTTTTTGTGCAGAAAAATCAACTTTCGGGAAATTTCCTAAAAAAGATCTCAATGACCTTATTTCACCCGAAGACCCCCGGAGCCAGAAGGAGACCCGGAGGGGGGCAAGGAGGGGCTCTCACCACCCCTGGGCACCCCCCTTGGCCGTGCCGCCAGGTGGTGTGGATTCGCCAGGCATCCCCTCGGGCTCCCTTTTCGACTACATAACCCCCATAACCCTAAAACGACAGGGGTTTTTTCATATTCCAGAGAAACACACCCAAGCGCCGCCGCCTCGAAACCCAATTCGGGGATCAGAAGTTCCTGTTCTAGCACCCTGCCGGGACAGGGATTCAAAGGAGATCATCGTCATCGCCACCGCCACCACTTCTCCATCAACCATCCATGATTACCCCGCCCATGTGTGAGTAATCCCTGCTGTAGGCTGAGAGGGATGGAAGGGGATTGGATGATATCGTTCATGTAATAATGCTAGATTGTTAGGGAATAGTGCCTAGTATCCGTTGTTAGTGTTTTCTAACGTTGTTGCAACTTGTTATGCTTAATGCTTGTCACTAGGGCCCGAGTGCCATGATCTCACATCTGAACATACTATTGTTTCATGAGTATAAACGGATCACCTTAATTACCAGTAGTTTCCCTTGAGGCCCCGCTACAAACGGGCTGGTAGGACAAAAGACATTGCGAGCATGTATGACTATATTGGAACACATGCCTATGGTTTTCCTAGAACTTGGATGCTTTATTATTATTTACCTGCAATGCCCACGTTATTATTATATGAACTATCTTGTCCATGCAACGCCCGTTCATCCATTTCCTATGCCTACGGTACTTTCATCCTGTTGTTTTCACGATTGCTATTCTTGTTACTATTTTACTCCTGTTGTTATTTCACTACTGTTGTTGCTATAAAACTGTTACCACTGATAAATTGTTGCGAGCAAGTCTACTTTCAGGTGCAGCTAAATTGAAAACTAATCTGTTAAGGATTATAAATATTCTTTTGCACCCCTTGTGTCGAATCAATAAATTTGGGCTTTACTTCCCTCGAGGACTGTTGCGATCCCCTATACTTGTGGGTCATCAAGATTATTTTCTGGCGCCATTGCCAGGGAGCATAGATTTATTTATTTGCTCACTTGAACGTGATATTGTTCGATGTAAGCTTTTCATCATGGGAATAACTCGTGATGGGAAGGTCCCCATATTATCATTCGCTAAAAGGAGAGGTACAACTCGGAACACCTCTGTTGCTCTTGATTCACCATCTGTTATGAGTAAGCTTCTTACACCATCACATGCTACACACACTGTTACTTCTGCTGAGTCTGAGAATGCTTATGATACTTTTGATGATGCTTCTACTGTACTTGATGATACTGGTTCACTAGGTCCTTTCCTAGATGCTACAATTACTAAATCCAAACAAATTGAAAATGTTGAAATTCCTGTGGAAAATGCTAGTACACCTGTTAATTCACCCGAGGTTAGTGGTGATCTTGATGAAATCTATATTGAACTTAATGATGACTTTATGGAAGAAGTTCAAGCTACTACTAGTGCAAGTGCTCTTAAGAGTATTCTTGCAAGACATGTTGTTAAATAAAATTCTCCTCCTGATGCTAGATTTGCTACATCTCCTATATACATTAAAGATACGGATTATGATTTCTCCCTAGATTTATCTTACATATATATTGTTGAGAAAGCACCTTTTTGTGGTACTGAAAATGAAAGTGCTATGGAACATATGAATGAGCTCTCATCTTTGAGTAGTTTATTTTCTGATGATATTAAGAAATACACTTATTTTG
This sequence comes from Alopecurus myosuroides, assembly GCA_028641055.1. NCBI lineage: Eukaryota > Viridiplantae > Streptophyta > Magnoliopsida > Poales > Poaceae > Alopecurus > Alopecurus myosuroides. Next base: position 266,452,540 of record CM054062.1, read on the forward strand.
TTGCTAAGATTTTTCCTTTCTCATTGAAAGATGAAGCTAAAACTTGGTTTAACAATTTGACACATGGGTCTATTACTAGTCCTATTGGTTTGGCTAATGCTTTCTTTCAGAAATATTCTCCTGCTAGTGCTCAACATGCTGTTGTGCAAAGAATCTTTAATTTTAAACAAATTGAAGAAGAAAAATTGCCTGAATCTTGGTCAAGGTTTTGTTCTTTAATAAGAGCTAGTCCAGGAAATCCATTACCTAAAAATGAGTTCTTAGATATATTTTATAATGGACTAACTCTTGAATCTAGGACATACCTGGATAGTCGTATTGGTTGTGTTTTCCGGAAAAGAACTCGAGAAGAAGCTGAGGAATTACTTGTTATTATAAGAAAGAACCATGATGATTGGACTATACCTGAGCCTACACCAACACCTATACGAACACCCAAGAAGAGGGAATGATTGAATTAAATGATGAAGTGATGAAAGAAGCCAAGAAATCTCTTAAAGAGAGGGGTATTAAATCTGAAGATGTGAAGAATTTACCTCCTGTAGGAGAATTATGAAGCCAATTCCTCTCCCATCCACGGTAGAGCTGCACTCCCTCCGGTATTTTGATAATAGAGATATTCCCTATTCTAAACCACCTGATCAATGCTCAGATGAATTTGATAATTATGTTGTTAAGCAAGATAATTTTAATATGAGGATGCAGGATCATCTAATGGAAAATTCTTGAGCCATTCATAATTTGCATGGTATCATTGAGAGAACCTATAATAATGTTAAAATGCTTGTTAAACATTTTCATATGGTTCAAACTGAAACTGATCAACTTACTAAACTGTAAAAAGATTTGCTAGCTAATGCTTCTAGATAAAAACATGTTTATGAAATAATTACTAGAAGTGGTATTTCTACTCAGGTTCCCTTGTATCCTGATGGTCATCCTAAAATAATTGAACAAGATTATCAACAACCTAAAAACAATAGTACTTCTTCTAAGAAAAAGAAGAACAAGCATAAAACTGTTGTAGAATCTCCTGAACCTGCTAAAGATCCTAGCAGTATATATATTTCTGATGTTGAAACTAAAAGTTGTAATGATAAAAGTGATGCTTCTGATAAAGAAGAACCTGAAGTTGAACCTGATAACCAAACTAAAACTGCAAAGTACACTAAGGAGGATTTCATTGCTAATAAACATGTAAAAGAAAGAGAACCTTGGGTACAAAAACCAATTCCTTTTCCTAATAATAAACTTAAATCAAAGGAAGAAGATCATTATAATAAATTTTTTGAATTGATGAAACCTTTGTTTTTGCAAATTCCTTTTACTGATGCTATTAAACTGCCTCCTTATTCAAAATATATGAAAGATATTGTCTCTAACAAGAGGAAAATTCCTAATGAGGAAATTTCCACTGTGCTTGCTAATTACTCTTTTAATGGTAAGGTTCCAAAGAAGCTTGAAGATCCTGGTATACCAACTATTCCATGCTCCATTAAAAGTAATTATATTAGAACTGCTCTATGTGACTTGGGAGCAGGAGTTAGTGTTATGCCTTTCTCTCTTTATAAGAGACTCTCTTTGGAAAAATTCATACACACAGATATATAGATTTGCAAATGGAGGATAAATCCACTGCTGCTCCTATTGGTATATGTGAGAATGTTCCTGTTCAGGTGGCTAATAATTGCTTGATATTTTAACTGACTTTGTTGTGTTGGAAATGCCTGAAGATGATAATATGTCTATTATTCTTGGGAGACCTTTTCTGAACACTACAGGGGCTGTTATTGATTGAAACCAAGGAAAAGTAACTTTTAATGTTAATGATAAAGAACATACTGTCGTGGGATAATCACGGCAGATGTTACCAGGGGTAACTGATCTTGGGGCAAGTCGACACAGGCGTTCGGGAGAGGGTTTAGCTCAAAGGAAGACATGACACAACTTGATATGACAGCCGGCAATCGAAGTCGCCGGATCTCTATTCTCGATACAATAACACGATTAGGGTTTACACTGGATACTCGATACCACTCGATATTGCTAAGGTTCTCAAATCTCTAGATCTCTCAAACTATACCCGGGGGTCGGTTTATATAACACCTGTACCCCCTAGCTTTTTCTACAAGGCACACCCGGGTCCTACCCAGACACGGCGTGCTAACTCTAACTTTCCTTTACATCATCCCTAATTCGGATCACTAGGCCCACGAACTTGGGCCTCCACAAATATCTTTATCATTAATCGGATCCTGCACACCATCCTTTGGGCCGGGTTACTTCCCGGAGCCTGGCATACCGGGTTAGTATCCCCCCATCAGTAGTCCCCAGAATAGCTCGGGCTTCACGGATCTCCTTGAAGCGCTTGCTATTCCCTGCGAAGATACCAATCATACGGGCGTACGAAAACTGAGTTAAGATATCATGATATTCAGCTAGGCCTCACTCCATGGTGGCCATACGATAACCCGGACCTTTCCTCCATATACTTGGGTCCAAATCCCTAAATCCAAACCACAATAAGAAATAGCAAGATCTCATGCTTGATAACCAGTCCTGTCATTACGGACGAATCCCTTCCTTCCTCTGTCACGATGCCTTGCCCAACACTTGACGCACATCTTGCGAAATTTTCGCGGATAACCATCACTCCACGATTCCCCGCTCCTAGCCGTTAAGATAAGCTCTCCCTTGCCTTATAAATAGCGCCTAGAGGGTAACCCTAAGCCCATCACCACGCCACAACTTCTCCTCTCTCTCATTGCTCCAAACACCTTCGTAGCGCCATCGTGCAGAACCCGCGCCCGTTACTGACGCAAGATTAACAGTGGCCGCGCCTGCCCTTGAATCGCCTCGCGCCGCCGTCAAGCGCCACCTTGGTACCTCCATTCCTCCCATCCGAGCCGCACCGCTCGTCGCCACCACATTAAGCCCCAATCTTCTCGGTAAGCTCTTCGCAATCAATCAATTCAGCCCCGCAGATTTTAATCCATCCAAGGTCAGATCTAGGTCATCCCGCGAATTACTTGTCCGATTGTACCAGATTAGATTGATTCAATGCTCGCCAACCCCTTTAATTGCCTGCCTGATAGTCGCAAATGATCTTCCACCCATCACTGATCTCCAATTTTACTTAAAAGCCATCCGCGAACCTCTCCATCTAGATCCATTCCTTCGCTGTTTTCCGCTTATTGCATTAACACCCGGAAAAACCCTTCTTTTCCAGCTATTTCATTTGCGGTATAAATATGGGCAACCATCCGTCATCCCCAAATAACTTTTCCTACGTAAGTGACCAACAATTTCCACAAGTGTGCTCAATACCCGGACAGTTCTCAACTTTGCACCTTCTTGATACCTTATACTCGGATATTTCAACTTTCCCGGGTCTTATTTCATACATCTTTTTCCTTTTGTGTCTCGCAGGCTGACCCCATGGCTCCCAAGCGACAAGGAAAACATCCTGCTCAAGCAAGGACCACCCAAGCCATATCCGCCAATTGGGGGCGCTCCACAACCACTAAGGCCAAGTTGGACGAACTAACCGAGTTAGGCACCCTCCCCTCTCAGAAAGACATCCACTGGAGGGTGCCAGGTAACGAAACTCATCCCACCCCCGCAGAAGACGAGGTAATCTGCTTTGTAGAACACGTGACCCGAGGATTTCGCCCTCCGGGTCACCCTTTCTTTAGGGAGGTCTTAGATCACTACGGACTCCGGGTGTTCGACATAGGGCCTAACTCTATGTTGAACATCACCCACTTCATAGTTCTATCTGAATCGTATTTGTGCATGCCACCAAACCTGACTCTTTTCACTGAGTTATTCCAATGCAAACCGTGCCGCGAAAGCGGCGACGGGGCGCTTCTTACCTGCGGCGGGGTATCCATCCAACGCCGTAGGAATTCTTTAATGCCAACCCTCAACCTGCAATCCTGCGCCAAACATTGGCAGTTATCCTTTTTTTACTGTCGCGATACCTCCCCCGACAGCGAGAAGAAGCTGCCGGGTTACTCAGAGACCCCCCTTAAACCCTCCGAGTCTTTCAGTGCCTTCGCACCAGACTCGGACAGGGAAGCAATCCTTCCTGCACTAGCCAAAATAGCCATTCTCTCGGCCCAAGGCCTCCTAGGGCTCAATCTGATAAAGACATGGGTCGACTTCCGAATCCAACCTAATTCCATCCGCACCAAATTGATGTGCGAGTATTCGGGTCACACTACAGATGCACTTCGCTATTCCTCCAAAAGCTTTGCGACTGGTGACACTATCAAGACCATCAAGAGCCTCTTGGCAGAGAAGCTGGATGTGATAAAGGGCATCTCCGGGTTACCTCCATTTACTCGGGAAAATCCAGCTCCAACGGTAATACCCGGCACTCATAACTTGTCTCCACATTTCAACTCGATACTGCTTCTAAACATTAACTTTATCTTTTTACCTTAGGCTGATGACCCCTTCTGGAAAGTGGACCCACTCCCCCCCTCCAGAGACCCGGAAGAGGAGGACGAGACGACCGACGACAGCGAAGGTACTTACCCAGGATCTACATACTTTTGCTTGTATTACTTTCCTTTTGTCTGTCTTTTTCCCAATGAATACACATCTGGCTCACAGGGCTGGAGGACGAAGGTGGAAACAACGAGGATGACCCGGAGAGAACCGAGTCTGACCCAGAGGCAACAGCCGGAGCCAAGAGGAAAAGCAGGGGGACAGTATCCAAGGTTCCTTTTTCCTCACTGTCTTCCGAATCTTACTCCTTTGACGCCATGCGAAGACTTAACCATCAATTATCAAATTCGCCATGCTTGAAGGAACCTTTCCCCGCCAAGCGCAGGGTAACTCGGAGCTCCCCGGGTGAAGATCCCCTTAACCCGGGCATCTCCACCCCTTTAGTCCCTCGCGGCAGTGCTCCTCCACCTCGTTCTTCCAATTCTCCTCAGCGCCACCCTTCTCCTAACCACCCACGTGCCGGGCAATTCCGGGTTCCATTAGTGGTTCCTGCGAACACCTCGTCTACTTCAAGTGGCGAGCTCCCATCGGACTATACCGTAAATGCCGGGTAAGTTTTTGCCTTACTATTTCTTTTTGCCTCTAACGAACTTTCATTCGAGCCACCGTCATCATCAATAACTGCCTTTTTTCATCTTTCTTTCAGTGCTAAGGTCACCGTCAGTGACCCGGAAAACACAGAAACGGTTAACATTCAGGTGGAGAAGCCGACTGACGACGCAGACGCCACAACCGGAGGTGATGCAGCCACTAACCGGGAACAAGGCCCTCTGAACAATCCACTTTCTCAAACCGTCGGATCTCCTTCCTTATCGGAACCAGTAGACGAAGAGATAGAAATTCTGGATACGAAGATGAGCCCCTCCAACCCGGACACTCAGACTGTCCGGGTCTCCACTCCAAATGCAAGGAAAACCCCTCTGCCTGATGACCAAGCTGCCGGCTCTTCCCGGACTCATTCCGATGAGTTAACGTTTGCCCAGATGCTGGAAACCCTGCGCACCTTACGAGCTAACGAGGAAAACATCCTGGGAGCCTTAATAACCAAACATGAGGTAAGTTGAACTAACGTTGCTTGTACCTTTGTCCAGTCCCCAAGTTCCGAGTGAGTTCATTCATGATTTGCTCGGGACTTTATGATACCATTGACTGATAACCGTGCTCTTCTACCCAACTAACACTTTTTAACATCCATGCAGTCTTTCGTGACTCAATATGAGGAGAAACTTGCAAACGCCACCAAGCTCATTGAAAAAGAAATATCTTTACGCGAAGCGGCCGAGACTGAAGCCAGAAGGAATAGGCAATTAATGAAGAAGTACCGAAGAAGGGCTCACCGAGCCGAAGACGACCTGACAAGCCTTTCTGTCGAAATTTCTGATACCTATCGCTCTTTGCTTGGTATGCTTCCTTCTCCGAATTTTATCCTTTTGACCAACAGCAAAAAATGCTTAGCTGATATATTCATTTTACTCCAGGCCCGGATGAAATCATGCCGGATGAGGATGATATTGCCAAGCTGAAGACCATGAAGAACGTTATCCGGCAGCTGTGTGCCGGAACCAGATGGATTTTGGAAGAGTTACGGTGGCCAGGTAGAGGACATGTTGACCTGAAGAGGATGCTGGACGCCTTTTCCACGATTCCTGAGTGGATTTGGCACTGGAAGCGCTCGTCCTGCCGGGTTGGAATGACCCGGGGGCTATCACTCGCGAAGGCTTACCTCCCCAAGCTCGATCTGGCAAAGCTCATGGGCGGCTTCCCCGAATTCAAGCTTGATGGTTCAAAATTCTCGCGGGAGGATTTTCAGGCTGTGCAGAAGGAGGTCCGTTACCCGGCTAGCGTGATCGCTGATGAACTGGATGTCAATATTCTTGTCCCTGCTTATGATGCTGCTGGTGTGGCAATTAAGTCAGATCTTCCCGAACCATATGACATGATGGCTCGGTGGAAGGAGGAAGCTGCTGCGATAAGGGCGGAGGCTGCCAAGAAACAAGCTGAAGCCGGCTCTGCTCCTGCTGCCTCAACATCAGTCGTTCCGCCTCCCGCGGGAGCTGGCGCCGCCGATCCGGGTGTTGCTGCTGCCACCAATAATGGCAAGGGTAAGGCCAAGATGAGCGCCGAGTGATATATGGTTTCCGATGCCTCTTCTTAAGCGTCAGTCGGTCGACATACTCTTTTGAAACAGTCATTCTTTAGGCGGTGTGCCTGTGCACCTTTGATATTTTTTCACCAGTATTTTGTAATGCACACTAAGTCCTTGATATACTCGATGCCTGCTCCGACCTTTATAAGTTTAAGCTCATATGTTCTCGATATCTAGTTTTATTTATTGCTTCTTTTGTGAAAAACTCGATTTCCGGGTCTCATGGGTATTGACGAGCGGATTTTGCTTCAAAGTCCCCAAGTCCCCAAGGCTGGGATTTTTGGACTGTTGTAACTATAGAGGTGAGCCAGTTCTTTTCAAGATTTCAAGCTACCGGGCCCGGATTGCCGAGCCTAGGATACTTGATCTCGAAAAGGCAACAAAATGCTTATTGCTATTTCCACAAAGATCCATGAGTTGTTTTACATTGATTTTGAAGTTATGCTTAATAGTCATTGAGTTTCCAGCTATTCAGCCTTGTACTCTGCATAACTTGTGGTTTAGATGACCCTTTTGACTGTCTTGTACTGTAAGCCGGCTTTCGCGTGGATACCATGTTGTTACATCAATACGAAGACGTAGCCAGCCAATTCCCGTCGGGTTTCATGACTAACTGCCATCGTAAGCGAACGAATCATGCCACTTTAATGCGAGTCACATCAAGCTTAAGTAAGAGTAGCCAAGAAATTTGGACTTCTTTGTCCGGTTATAAGATTGTAGCCGTACTCGTTTGCGAGTAATCGGCCCTTATAACTCATAGGCATCATGGCCGGGTCTTTGAGTTTGTAACTGTGCTATTTAAGCGATCAGCCCCCAAGACCTAGATATACACATCATACTGAGAATACATAAGCTGATAACAACCATCTCTTTTCTTGATAACCATCTCTTTACTTGATATGAAAAACTGATAACAACCATCTCTTTTCTTGATAACCATCTCTTTACTTGATATGAAAAATGTAGGTCAGCAAGCCGCCTCATTAAAAACCCATCCAGTCCCCAAAGGTGCCCTGGATAGGAAAAGAGTACGTCAGAAACCTGCTGCTTATTACATCGTGCAATTCCACTTGTCAATATAGTCTTTACTAAGTATAATACGGACGCAGCTGAGCCACGTTCCATGGTCTATCTCTTTCTTGCATAGATGAAGTGGTGTGTGCGGTGTCATTGACTGTAGCCGACTCTTCCCTTGCATCTATCAAGTAATATGATCCATTGTGCAGATTCCGGCTTATGATAAACGGTCCTTCCCATGGTGGTGATAGTTTGTGCTTTCCCTCATTTGACTGAACCAGGCGTGGATAACAAGTCTCCTTCCTGGAATACCCGGGTTTTCACGCGCCGGCTATGATACCTCCGTAGATCTTGCTGATATATAGCTGACCTCTCCAAGGCTTGTTCTCTTTGCTCTTCTAGCATATCAACGGCGTCCTGCCGGGTTTTTTCGTTCTCCACTTCGACGTAAGCTGATACTCGTGGTGAATCGTGGATAATGTCGCTCGGTAACACTGCCTCCGCACCATATACCATGAAAAAGGGCGTCATCTGGGTAGACCTGTTAGGTGTAGTATTGATACCCCAAACCACAGAAGGTAGTTCTTCGACCCATGCACCAGCAGCCCTAACACAGGGGACCCGCAACCGTGGTTTTAACCCACGAAGCAATTCTTGGTCTGCTCTCTCCACTTGTCCATTGGCCTGCGGGTGAGCCACCGATGCAACATCAAGCCGGATGCCATTGTTGCCACAGAATTTCTCCATCTCGCCAAGAGACATGTTAGTTCCGTTGTCGGTGATTATGCTGTGGGGATACCCAAACCGGTAGATAATCCTTTTCAGGAACTTGACTGCTGTAGCCGATTCGCAATTAGTAACTGGCATAACCTCAACCCACTTGGTAAACTTGTCAATAGCCACCAACAGATGTGTCTTCTTGCATGGTGACATATGGAAGGGACCAACCATGTCCATGCCCCAGACGGCGAACGGCCAAGTTAATGGGATGGTCCGTAATTCCATAGCCGGTACGTGCGTTTGGCGAGCGTACCTTTGACATCCATCACATCTTGCTACCAAACGTTCTGCATCTGCTAGAGCCGTAAGCCAGAAAAATCCGTGTCGATAAGCTTTAGCCACCAGAGACCTTGTAGATGCATGATGCCCACAGTCGCCTTCGTGTATTTCCTTGAGAATCTGTCGGCCTTCTTCTGGCGCTACGCAGCGCAAGAAGACTCCTGTTGCGCTTCTCTTGTATAATTCTCCATTGATGATTGAATACCCCTTTGCTCGCCTCAGAATTTGTCTTGCTAGTACCTCCTGTTCTGGTAACTCGCCCCGTGATAGATAGGCCAGGTATGGCTCTGTCCACTCGGGGATGGCATGTACTGTGGCCACGTACTCCAAATCCGGGTCTTGGTTTGCCAGCTCTTCCTCAGACTCGGCTTTAACTGATGGTCGCCACAATTCATCCAGGAACACATTAGGTGGAACCGGCTCTCTACGCGAGCCGAGTCTAGCGAGTGCGTCTGCTGCCTCGTTTTTTCTTCTGTCTATGTGCTCCACCTCATACCCGGAAAAGCACCCGGCAACCCTGTCGACCTCCCTGCGATATGCTGCCATAGTTGCATCCTTTCTGTCCCAAGTTCCCGATACCTGTTGTACCACAAGATCCGAATCTCCGAAGCATCGTATCCTTCTAATGTTCATTTCCTTAGCTACCTTTAAACCATGCAACAGGGCCTCATACTCGGCCACATTGTTTGAGCAATCGAAGTGAATTTGCAGTACGTAACTCAATTTGTCTCCCCTGGGCGATGTCAGCACTACTCCAGCTCCTGATCCCTCATATTGCTTTGATCCATCGAAGTGCATGGTCCATGACTCGGATTTTGGAACTGTGGTAACCATACCTGTATGTGTCCAATCGTTAACGAAATCAACTAAAGCTTGAGACTTGATTGCTGACCTGGGTTCGTAGTTGATATGATAATCTCCCATCTCTATTGCCCACTTGGCTATTCTTCCCGTTGCGTCCGAGTTTCTGATAATATCCGACATTGGTATTGAGCTGACCACCGTTATAGGATGTTCTTGGAAATACGGCTTCAATTTCCTGCTGGCCATGAAGACTCCGAACACCAACTTTTGCCAGTGTGGATAGCGCTGCTTCGCTTCTGATAATACTTCACTGACGTAGTAAACCGGCCTCTGAACCGGGTAACCTTTCCCGTCCTCTTTGCGTTCCACGACAACCACTGCGCTGACGGCTCGGGGGCCAGCTGCCACGTATAGCAACATAGGCTCTTTAGGACCCGGCGCCGCTAGTACTGGTGCTTCAGATAATTGCTTCTTTAGTGCTTCAAACGCTTCATCTGCCTCTTCGTCCCATACGAATTTATCCGACTTTCGCAAGAGCCGATACAAGGGTATTGCTTTTTCTCCGAGTCTAGATATGAACCGACTCAAGGCTGCTACACAGCCCGTGAGCTTTTGAACATGCTTCAAGTTCTCCGGCTTTTTCAAACTCTGGATTGCCTTGATTTTATCTGGATTTGCCTCAATTCCTCTCTCGGACACTATGAAGCCGAGTAATTTCCCAGCCGGAACTCCGAACACGCACTTCGTTGGATTAAGTTTCATCTGGTACCTCCTCAGGTTTTTGAATGTCTCCTTTAGATCATCGATAAATGTCTCCGCCTTCCTGGTCTTCATGACCACGTCATCCACATAAGCATGGACGTTACGTCCGATTTGGTCCTCAAAGCACTTTTGAATACACCGTTGGTAAGTTGCGCCAGCGTTCTTCAACCCAAATGTCATAGTTTTATAACAAAAGGCCCCAAACGGGGTTATGAATGATGTTTTTTCCCAATCCTCCCTTTTGAGCTTAATCTGATGATACCCGGAATATGCATCCAAGAAACATAACAGATCGCTTCCAGCTACTGCGTCTATAATCTGATCTATCCTTGGGAGCGCGAACGGATCCTTTGGGCAATGCTTGTTAAGACTAGTGAAGTCAATGCACATCCTCCACTCGTTGGTCTTTTTCATCACCAGAACCGGGTTAGCCAACCAATCCGGGTGAAATACTTCCATGATAAAGCCGGCTGCCAGTAGCCGAGCGATTTCTTCGCCTATAGCTTTCCTTCTTTCCTCATTCATTTTTCTCAAACCTTGTTTCACGGGCCTAGACTTGGGATCCACATGCAAACTGTGCTCAGCCAATTCTGTAGGGATACCCGGCATGTCGCTGGGTGTCCAGGCAAACACATCTGCATTTGAGCGAATGAACTCCACGAGCGCTCCCTCCTGCTCTTTTCCCAGGTTAGACCCTATGGTAAACTGCTTAGTGGAATCCCCTTCGACAAAATCTACCTTCTTGGTGTCTTGCGCTGCCTTGAATTTTGCTCTCTCATCCTCAGTATTTGGCTTTTTCAAGGCTGTTCTATCGTCCGGGTTTACTTGAGACCGGTAATATTCGAGCTCTTCCTTCCTGCATGCCTGCTCTGCCATAACTGAGTCTCCTTCGTCGCACTCGGCCGCTATATCCCGGCTCCCATATATAGTGATGGTCCGTTTAGGACCCGGGATCTTCAGCTGCAAATACACGTAGCATGGCCTAGCCAGGAATTTGGCGTAAGCCGGCCTCCCCAACAGCGCGTGGTAAGGACTGCGCAACTTGACCACCTCGAACGTGAGCCACTCCACTCGATAATTGTCCGTCGATTCTCCAAAAGCAACTTCCAAGGTGATCCTTCCCTCGGGGCTTGCCGAGTGACCCGGTACGATCCCGTGAAAGATTGTTGAACTTTTCTGCAGCTGGGACTCTTTGAGACTCATCCGTAAGAAGGTCTCCCAATAAAGGATGTTGATGCTACTTCCACCGTCCATCAGGACCTTCTTCAGCTCGTAACCATTAACCTGTGGAGCAACCACCAACGCCAAGACTCCTGGACGCTCCACCTTTTCCGGATGATCTCTTCTACTCCACGTTATCTCTTGTTCTGCCCATCTAAGATATCCCGACGTGGCTGATGAAACTGAATTTGCCGCTTGCTTTGATGTCCCTTTGTTCCTGCTAGAAGTTCCTGTAGTATGCACATGATATTGTCCCTTTAAGTTAGTTGTTCGTACCGTGTCGACGAAGATATTGATCCGGCCGATCTTTAATATAAATCCGGACTCGAGGTAATCCGATCCTGGCCCCCAGCCGGGACCGTTCGCCAACTTTTCTTCTTCGTAGTCGATGTAGGTTTTGCCAATGACAAGATCCTCCATGCCCTTCCGAGCTTCTCCCGTGATGTAAACACCTTTGGACGCAGGCCCCACGGTGGGCGCCAACTGTCGTGGGATAATCACGGCAGATGTTACCAGGGGTAACTGATCTTGGGGCAAGTCGACACAGGCGTTCGGGAGAGGGTTTAGCTCAAAGGAAGACATGACACAACTTGATATGACAGCCGGCAATCGAAGTCGCCGGATCTCTATTCTCGATACAATAACACGATTAGGGTTTACACTGGATACTCGATACCACTCGATATTGCTAAGGTTCTCAAATCTCTAGATCTCTCAAACTATACCCGGGGGTCGGTTTATATAACACCTGTACCCCCTAGCTTTTTCTACAAGGCACACCCGGGTCCTACCCAGACACGGCGTGCTAACTCTAACTTTCCTTTACATCATCCCTAATTCGGATCACTAGGCCCACGAACTTGGGCCTCCACAAATATCTTTATCATTAATCGGATCCTGCACACCATCCTTTGGGCCGGGTTACTTCCCGGAGCCTGGCATACCGGGTTAGTATCCCCCCATCACATACAGTTTACTTTCCCAAGAAGATTGATAGAAGATATGGTTTAAATTCAATTGAAAATATTGAGACCACCAAGATTGGAGAATTTTATTGTCCTATTCTAATGCCACCAAAAGAATATGAAATTATTATGATTGGGACTATGTCTATCAAAGTTGAGGTAACATAATCATTTAAGTGACATACAAAGTTTTGCTTCATAAAAATTGTTTTGATAACAAGACTTGATCAACCTTGTTAACAACGTGATTTGAAATGAAGGAAACAATGTTTTCACTTTGTTTTCACCATGCCCACCTTTGTTTTCACCATGTCCATCTTTGTTTTCACCATGCTTCACATGTTTTCGTAATACATACCTTTGCACCATCCATACTTTTGTTTTCACATTGATTACTATTGTTTTCACCTTGTTATGTTTGTTTTCAGCACCCATAATATTGTTTTCACCACTTCTACCTTTGTTTTCACAGGGTATTTGCACATTATAATGTCTTAGAACCTATTTAGAATTGGTTTTCGTTATGTTTTCCAACATTCCATAATTTTTTCCAGGTTTATAATTAATTGTTAAATTATGAAAATACCTCGAAAATAAATTTTCTCGAAAAATTCCAGAAAAATTATAATAATTTTTACGTTAAAAATGAGGCAGAAAGGCACCTCGGACACCCCAAGGGGGCCCACCATGCAGGCACACCATAGGGTGGCACCAGCACATGGTGTGGCCCCCCTGGCCCTCCACTAGTTCTTTCCCCTGCCAAAGATTCCCTTCTGTCACCCCAAACTCAAAACATTTCCTAGAACCCGAGTTCTTGCTGTTCTTCCTCGAGAGTTTTCGATCTCTTTGCTCAGCCCACATTTGTTGCTGAAATTTGGTGCATTTGCTCTCGGGTATGTGACTCCTCCGATTATCCAAGTAGAATTTTGTTTAGTGGAGTATTTCTTGAGTATTTTGATACAGTAGGTGACAACTTATCTGAGTTTGCATGCTTGATTTAAGTTGAAATAATATAGTTTTGATGCATGTTTAGCTCTCCTACAAGTCTATATAGTAGTTTCCACCATATAGTTGCTTGAAACCAATTTTTGTGATGCTTGTTAAAAATTTCATAAATGGACAACTACAACTTTGGATAAATTTTCAAGAGTGATGCACCTAGGAGGACAAGGCCCTCACGCTCATCTACTCTATTGAGACCATCCTACAGTGAGGACCTCATTGCACCAAGTATCGATAATGCAGGAGACGATGGAATTGCTAATCCACCTAGTTTTCCTTGCTATACATTTTTGAGTGATGCAGGTATACTTGATGACTTCTTGATGCTGATTGATAGGGTTAGATTAACCAACTACATGTATGATGAAGGTCCCCAATATGCTATTCTGACAAAAACTTTTGTTGAGAGTTTTAAATTCCATAACTCACAATATGACCCATTTGTTGCATTTAAGATCTATGGTTGCCCTTTTTCCATGTCGATGACCCACAAGTATATGGGTGTATCGTAGTACTTTCGATAAATAAGAGTGTCGAACCCAACGACGAGCAGAAGGTGTTGACAAGCAGGTTGGATAGAGGATTCACCGTAAACACTAGTAAATGGGTTTTTGGTTGTTTTGGATATAGCAGATAAATAAAGTGCGAGTAAATAAAGTACAGTAAATAATATTACAGCGAGTGGCCCAATATTTTTTAGAGCAAAGGACAAGCCGATTGTGTTACTTATGACTACCAAACGTTCTCGAGGACACATGGGAATTTCGTCAAGTGCTTTCGCTTCGTTACAGTTGATTAATATCCATTAGTTCGTGAAGTGTTGTGGGGGTGAACCTATGCTAATGCACCACACAACTAGGACTAATACATACTTGTGATTATACCCCTCGTAAGCATCCGCAAATACAAGAAAGAAATTAAGATAAACTAACCACAGCCTTAAAACTGCGGGATTCTACGCTCCCTCGTGCATTGGTTTCCTAACGGGGGTTTAGGTTTCTGTCACTCCGGCAACCCCACAATTAGTAGCCAAATACACAATGCATACTCCTAGGCCAAAGGTGAAGTATCTTGTAGTCGACGTTCACATGAAACCACTAGAAGAATAGCACCACAACTTAAATACCGAACAACTAGATATTACTTCAACATAACTTCACTACTAACATCATGAATTCTCCCATGTCCTCAAGAACTAAACGAACTACTCATAAGACATCATATGGATCATAATCAGAGGTGATATAATGGATAAAATAACAATCTGGTCATAAAGTGCTAACACCGATAAATCTCACAAGCATCAACTACTAACAAGTAATCCACATCAGGAGAGAGATCTAATGTAAAAGAACGATACAAACACCTAATTGTTACAGAGGGTGATGGTGCAGATCTTGCACTTGTTGGGATACCCCAAGAGGAGGGTGTGTTGAGCACAGAGGTAGGAGTTTTCCCCTTAGTTAAGAACCAAGGTTATCAATCCAGTAGGAGAAAGAGGACCTTCGGAAGGTTGATGCCACTGACGGTGGTGATGGCTCACCGGTGTCAGCAACAACGTGGAACCTGCACACAACACAACCAAAATACTTTGTCCCAACGGTAGAGTGAGGTTGTCAATATCACCTGTCTTGCTGAAAACAAAGATTAGACGCATAGTGTGGAAAATAATGTATGCTTGCAGTAAGTAAAGAAAGCAGGAAATTGTGGTGGTTTGTTTTAACAGTGTGGGAAAATGGACCGGGGTTCATAGGTTCACTAGTGGTGTCTCTCCATAAAAAATAGCATGATGGGTGAAAAAATTACAGCTAGGAAATTGACAAATAGAGGATGCGCCGTAGTGCACATTCATGACATGATGACTACTGTGATATTTAGTGCGGGTATTACAACAATATACATAGACCGTAATCCAACTGCATCTATGACTAATAATCCACCCTCGGGTTATTATCCGAACCCCCTTAGGTATTAAGTTGCAAGCAACAGATAACTGCATTAAACAAAGTGTGTAATGTAAGCAATGATTGTACACGCGAGCACTCTCACTGCTGTTTTCTCCCTAGTGGCAACAACACATCCTCCCCCTTCACGTTTCTGTCACTCGAGCAAGGCGAAAAGGAGGCATGAACCCACTATCGAGTATAAATACTCCCTCTTGGAGTCACTAGCAACTACTTGGCCAGAGCAACCACTAGCAACGAAAAGCATGCAAGATCACAAATAACATATACAATAAAGACTATAATCAACTTGGCATAAGTTCAATATTCATCGGATCCCAGCAAACACAGCACAGAGAATTACATAAGATCAATCTCGATCATGTTAGGAAGCTCACGAGATCTAAACATGGAGGAATATGAGGAGAAGACAACCATCTAGCTACTGCTATGGACCCATAGTCCAAGGATGAACTACTCACGCATCACTCCGGAGGCAGGCATGGTGATAGAGAGGCCTCCGGTGACGATTTCTTCTCCGGCAGGGTGCCGGTGAAAGCTTCAGAACCCCCCTGATAACCCCCCTGATCTAGGGTTGATGGTGACGGCGGCTGCAGAACTTTTCGGGGATATTTTATCAGGTGTTTAGGGTTTTCCATCCGGGGGAATAAATAGGCGAAAGGGCAGAGGCGATGGAGCCCTGGGGGCCCCACACCACCCCCTGGTGCGGCCAAGGGGGCACGCAACCCCATGGTGTGGGTCCCCTGATGCCCCTCTTTGTCTCCTCTTCGGTCTTCTCGATGCTTCCGGGGAAAATAGGCACTTCAGGCTTTGTGGGGTCCAATTCCGAGAATATTTCCAGAACAACTTTTCTAAAACCAAACACAGCAGAAAACAGGGAACTGGCACTTGGCATCTTGTTAATAGGTTAGTCCCGGAAAACATGTAAAAATGACCTAAAGAAGGGAGAAAACATGTAGCAATTGGCATAATATTATCATGGAGCATCAGAAATTATAGATACGTTGGAGACGTATCAAGCATCCCCAAGCTTAGTTCCTACTCGTCCTCGAGTAGGTAAACGATAAAATAATAATTTTTGAGGTGACATGCTACTAACATAATCTTGGTCATAAAAATGTAAAGGCATATGCAAGCTGAGATCATAGAACTTCAAACACAAACATGATAATAGAACTTTAATAATAAAGAAAAGCAATCACTTTTCATCATGAAGAGTATCTCAAATAAAGGATCATGAGAAACAATGCAAAGAAAGATAAAGTCTGTTTCAGGTATAGAGAAAGCATGGCAAAGTGATATTTCGCTAGTCCTTAAGAGTGGGGCAAAACATAAATTCCACGACACCTTCAAAGTTCATGAGGAAGACTAGAGCAAATAATTTAAGAACAAATTATATCACATCATGAAGTAATTATTGATGTTCATGGGACAATGCATGTAGAACTAAGAATGGAAAAATGCTCTCTCAATTGTGCATAAAGTTAGAAGATGGAGACTCAACATAAAAGTAAAAGAAAGGCCCTTCGCGGAGGGAAGCATGGATCACTCATGTGCTAGAGCTTTTTATTTTATTAAACAGAGGTATTAAAAGTTTTTCACTCCTCCCATCCATCTTTGAACAACCATGGCTAACCGAATCCTCGGGTGCCTGCCAACAATCACATACCGTGGAGGAGTGTCTATATTTTGGGAGATGTATGCTAATGTCAACGAATGGTAAACAGAAAATATAGTACGTCACAAGCCAACTGGATTCACAAGAGAGGCTCCCATATGAGGGGCACATCTGGGTAGAAGGTCATCATCTTTCTATTTTGTTTACACAATTATGCTTTGACTGATAAATCAGGGGTAAAAATAGTGAAGAGATTTTGTGTGTATTAATTTGGGGCTGGGCACCCCGCTGCCAGCTTTTCTATCATTTGGATAAGCGTATGAAGCCACTTGTCTAGGGTGTGAAATCCAATCAACAAGTGAGATAAAAATTCTCTATTGACGTCCTCATGAGCAAAAACAGGAACATAAAGCAGGAGTAATTTTGAAGGTTTTAAAGGTAACACATGAGCGATTTAGTTGGAGTGACAGTTAAAACCACATGTAGGTAGGTATGGTGGACACAATGGGAAAACTTTGGTTTAAGGGAGTTGGATGCACGAGTAGAGCTCATACTCAGTACAGGTGGAGGCTAGCAAAAGACTTGGAGCGACAAATCAATAGAGCATAAGGTCCATAATCATGCATAGCGACATAAACATCATTAATTAAAGCATAAGCAGTATCATAGTTCAAAAACTAAGTGGTCATGGAGGCTATTTGTGACTGGTTTGTAGTCATAAACATGGTGTGAGCATGCGCCAAGTCAACCAAATAAAACATTCGAAAGAGAATACCAAAAATTTGTGCTTCCTTATGACAAGAACAACACATGAATCTTTCAATGACATATTAAACACTCTAAGCTATTTGAGTCTATTCATTCTACTCAACATCACAAGGCTTTAGAACTAAAATAACATTTAGCATGGCATCAAAAAGTTCTAGCAACAGTCTATACAAGCTTCCACTTGCACCGTTATAAATTCTACTTTAAACAACAGTTTCTTTCTCCCAACAAGCACCATACAAGATATGTTTTAACAAAAACTCTACAAATGCTACATCAAGAAAACATGAGAGTACTCACATAATACAACTAAAACTAACATCTCTAATAAGAGATGCAAGCAAAACATGAGCTAAATAAATGCAGCAGCCAGGCAAAGATTAAGAATACAAAGTATTCCCATGAAAAAGCGGAGCGTGTCACTCTCCAATAAAAGAATGCTGGGGTCCAACCAAGATTATTGCAAAAAGTAAAAACAAAATGAAATCAAAAACAAAAACAAACGGAAAAAAGACGCTCCAAGTAAAGCACATAAGATGTGACTGAATAAAAATATAGTTTCACTAGAAGTGACCTGAAAATTTGTTGATGAAGAAGGGGATGCCTTGGGCATCCCCAAGCTTAGACGCTTGAGTATTCTTGGAATTTGCTGGGATGTACCACCGAGGCATCCCCAATCTTAGGCTCTTCACTCTTCTTGATCACGTCATATCATCCTCTTCTCTTGACCCTTGAAAACTTCCTTCACACCAAACTTCTCACAATCTTCATTAGCAACGTTAGTGCAATCGAAATAATAAATTCACATGGTTCAGTTTCAACACAATTCTAACACTAAAAAACACATTAGATACTGCCACAACTTCTTTTAAAACTCCTTTTCTCAAAAGAACACCAAAAGAAAGTGATTAATATGCAAATTCCATTATTGGCAGAAATCTGTCAAAACAGGACAGTAGGTAAAGATGATTTTTTTCGAAAATCTTCTGTTGCTCAAATCAAAAAGTGGTCAACTAAGAAAAGTTGCGTATACAGTCCAGGATTACGCAAAAAAAAACTCAGGTCATTTTGAATTTTCTGTGATTTTATACGGAATAAACACTGGACAGCAGAAATCTGAGATATAGCCTCAACTTTCCACTAGAGGCTTTACTTGGCTCAACAAAAACTCAAAAGAAAAGATACAGAGGGTTTGCTAAGGAAATAGACAACACCTAGGTGCAAAGCACACAAAATAAAACAAAGGAAAATGGGTTGAAAACAGCGAACTAAAACGGGTTGTCTCCACGTAGCGCTTTTCTTTAACGCCTTTCAGCTAGGCATAGAAAGGCAACTCAAGTATTTTCAAGTGAAGAAGCATCAACATCATAACTTTCTCTAATAATAGAGTCAAAAGGTAACTTCATCCTCTTTCTAGGAAAGTGTTCCATACCTTTATTGAGTGGGAATTGATATTTAACACTCCCCTCTTTCATATCAGTAATAGCACCAACAGTTCTAAGAAAAGGTCTTCCCAAAACAATAGGACAAGAAGCATTGCATTCGATGTTCATAACAACAAAATCAACAGGGACAAGGTTATTATTAACCATAATAAGAACATCATAAATTCTACCAAGAGGTTTCTTCTTAGCATTATCAGCAAGATGAACATCCAAATAAAAGTGTTCCAACGGTGGTAGATCAAGCATATCATAAAGCTTTTGAGGCATAACAGAGATACTAGCACCAAGATCGCACAAAGAATTACAATAAAAATCATTTAATTTTATCTTAATGATAGGCTCCCAACCATCATCTAATTTTCTAGGGATAGATGTCTCAAGTTTTAGCTTTTCTTCCCTAACTTTCATGAGAGCATTGGTAATATGTTTAGTAAAGGCCATATTCATGACACTAGCATTGGGAATTCTAGCAAGCTTTTGTAGGAACTTAATAACTTCAGAGATATTGCAATCATTAAAATCAATATTATTATCATCAAAAGTAATGGGACCATTATCTCCCACATCTCTAAAAAATTCAGCACTTTTATCAGAAGCAATTTCAGCAATTTGAGGCAATTTAGAACATTTCACCAAAGGGGTGGAGACTTTGTTAACACCAAGTACTTTAACATTAATAGTAGGAGGTATACTAGCACTTGGAGCTTCAGTTTTACTAGTGGTGGTGATAGTGCAAATTCTAGCAATATTATTCTTTCTAGCCAATTCATCTTCTCTTTCCCACCTAGCACGTAATTCAGCCATCAACCTAACATTATTATCAATTCGAACTTGGATGGTATTCAAAGTTTTACTTTCTTTAACATCATGTGGCAAAACCTTCAGTTTTAGAAAATCAACATCAATAGCTAGGCTATCTACTTTAGAGGCAAGAACATCTATTTTACCAAGCTTTTCCTCAACAGATTTACTAAAAGCAGTTTGTGTGCTAATAAATTCTCTAAGCATGTTTTCAAGATCAGAGGTAGAGCTTTTATTATTATTGTAGGAATTTCCATAAGAATTACCATAACCATTATTAGGAGGATAGGGCTTAGAATTGTTTCCACCAAAATTATATCTATAAGAATTATTGTTAAAATTACTATTTCTAATAAAGTTCACATCAACATGCTCTTCTTGAGAAACCAAAGAGGCTAAAGAAACATTATTTGGATCAACTTGAGCTTTACCATTAACAAGCATAGACATAATAGCATCAAGCCTTTCACTCAAAGAGAAGGTTTCCTCAGCAGAATTTACCTTCTTACCTTGTGGAGCTCTCTTAGTGTGCCACTTTGAATAATTTATCATCGTATCATTAAGAAGGTTTGTTGCATTGCCCAAAGTGATGGATATAAAGGTACCTCCAGCAGCTGAATCCAATAGGTTCCTTGAGGAGAAATTCAGTCCTGCATAAAAGGTTTGTATAATCATCCAAGTAGTGAGTCCATGAGTGGGACAATTCTTCACCATAGTTTTCATTCTTTCCCAAGCTGTAGAAACATGTTCATTATCAAAAAATTTAAAATTCATTATGTCACATCTCAGGGATATAATCTTAGCAGGAGGATAATATTTTCCAATGAAAGCATATTTACACTTAGTCCATGAATCAATACTATTTCTAGGCAAAGATAACAACCATTCTTTAGCTCTTCCTCTCAAAGAGAAAGGGAAAAATTTCAGTTTAATAATATCTCCATACACATCTTTATATTTTTGCATCTCACATGGTTCAACAAAATTATTAAGGTGGGCAGCAGCATCATCGGTACTAACACCAGAAAATTGCTCTTTCATAACAAGATTTAATAAAACAAGTTTAATTTCATAGGAAGCAGTAGTAGGAGCAGGTGGAGCAATAGGTGTGCAAATAAAATCATTGTTGTTTGTGCTAGTGAAGTCACACAACTTAGTATTCTCAGAGGAACTCATTTTAGCAAAATAAAAGCAAGCGAATAAATAACATCTATAAAGTAAACTAATTTTTTTGTGTTTTTGATAAAGAGAAGCAAAACAAGACAAAAATAAAAACAAGACAATAAATAAATAAAATAAAGAGGTTGAGAGTAAGAGACTCCCCTTGCCAGAAGACTTCCTTCTCCCCAGCAACGGCGCCAGAAAAAGTCCTTGATGGTGCAGATCTTTCACTCGTTGGGATACCCCAAGAGGAGGGTGTGATGAGCATAGCGGTAGGAGTTTTCCCCTTAGTTAAGAACCAAGGTTATCAATCCATTAGGAGAAAGAGGACCTTCGGAAGGTTGATGCCACTGATGGTGGTGATGGCTCATCGGTGTCAGCAACAACGTGGAACCTGCACACAACACAACCAAAATACTTTGTCCCAACGGTACTGTGAGGTTGTCAATCTCATCGGTCTTTCTGAAAACAAAGATTGTACGAATAGTGTGGATCATAATGTATGCTTGCAGTAAGTAAAGAAAGTAGGAAATTGTGGTGGTTTATTTTAACAGTCTAGGAAAATGGACCGGGGTTCATAAGTTCACTAGTGGTGTCTCTCCATAAAAGATAGCATGCTGGGTGAACAAATTACAACTGGGCAATTGACAAATAGAGGTTGCACCATAGTGCGGCTCACCGGTGTCAGCAACAACATGGAACCTGCACACAACACAACCAAAATACTTTGTTCCAACGGTACTGTGAGGTTGTCAATCTCATCGGTCTTGCTGAAAACAAAGATTGGACGTATAGTGTGGATCATAATGTATGCTTGCAGTAAGTAAAGAAAGCAGGAAATTGTGGTGGTTTATTTTAACAGTCTAGGAAAATGGACCGGGGTTCATAAGTTCACTAGTGGTGTCTCTCCATAAAAGATAGCATGATGGGTGAACAAATTACAACTGGGCAATTGACAAATAGAGGTTGCACCGTAGTGCACATTCATGACATGATGACTACTATGATATTTAGTGCGGGCATTACAACAATATACATAGACCGTAATCCAACTACATCTATGACTAATAATCCACCCTCAGGTTATCATCCGAACCCCCTTAGGTATTAATTTGCAAGCAACAGATAACTACATTAAACAAAGTATGTAATGTAAGCAATGATTGTACACGCGGGCACTCTCACCGCTGTTTTCTCCCTAGTGGCAACAACACATCCTCCCCCTTCACGTTTCTGTCACTCGAGCAAGGCGAAAAGGAGGCATGAACCCACTATCGAGTATAAATACTCCCTCTTGGAGTCACTAGCAACTACTTGGCCAGAGCAACCACTAGCAACGAAAAGCATGCAAGATCACAAATAACATATGCAATAAAGACTATAATCAACTTGGCATAAGTTCAATATTCATCGGATCCCAGCAAACACAGCACAGATAATTACATAAGATCAATCTCGATCATGTTAGGCAGCTCACGAGATCTAAACATGGAGGCATATGAGGAGAAGACAACCATCTAGCTACTGCTATGGACCCGTAGTCCACGGATGAACTACTCACGCATCACTCTGGAGGCAGGCATGGTGATGGAGAGGCCTCCGGTGACGAGTTCTTCTCTGGCAGGGTGCCGGAGACAGCTTCAGTTACCCCCTGATCTAGGGTTGATGGTGACGGCGGCTGCAGAACTTTTCGGGGATATTTTATTAGGTGTTTAGGGTTTCCATCCGGGGGAATAAATAGGCGAAAGGGCAGAGGCGATGGAGCCCTGGGGGCCCCACACAACCTCCTGGCGCGGCCAAGGGGGGCGCCCCACCCCATGGTGTGGCCCCCCTGATGCCCCTCTTCGTCTCCTCTTCGGTCTTCTGGATGCTTCCGGGGAAAATAGGCACTTCAGGCTTTGTGGGGTCCAATTCCGAGAATATTTCCAGAACAACTTTTCTGAAACCAAAAATAGCGGAAAACAGGGGCACTTGGCATCTTGTTAAATGTTAGTCCCGGAAAACATGTAAAAATGACATAAAGAAGGGAGGAAGCATGTAGCAATTGGCATAATATTATCATGGAGCATCAAAAATTATAGATACGTTGGAGACGTATTAGCGGGATGACGATGGATGATGAGGGTGATGGTGTTGGTGATGAGGATGATGATGACGATGATCCCAATGAATCCCGGAGTGATGACGATGACGATGGCGATGATTTCCCCTCTCCGGAGAGGAATTTCACCAACAGATTTCTCCCTGCCAGAAAGCTTTTCTCTCTCGGGTGTTTTTCGCCCCGAGGCGGTGGCGGAATAATTCTTCGATGATGGTATGGGGCTTAGGGTTCCCTAGGGGTGAAGTACGCGAAAGTTGTCAGCCAGAGGTGGGCCAGGGTGGCCACACCACCTGGCGGCGCGGCCAGGGGGGCGCGCCACCGCATGGTGTGGGCCTGTGGTGGACCCCCTTTGGCTCCCCTTCTGGCTAGAGTCCTCCTATGAACTTCTAACTTCTAAGACACCTCCAGTGTCCCCCCTCTTCTTCTGATCTTGTGAAATATGGTATCTCGACGGTGATTTTTCCATCAGATTTCTGGTCCCGGTGTTTATTCTCGAAAAATTATGAAACATGCAAAATAAGATAAAATAACATAAGTAATGCATCATAACATGAAATACATCGATGAATAACAGAAAATAACAATATAAAACGGTGATGCAAAATGGACGTATCAACTCCCCCCAAGCTTAGACCTCGCTTGTCCCCAAGAGAAACTAAACTCGGTAAACATGACCACAACTTTATGGAGTGAGGTGTCGATAAATAAAATACGGACAAGAGGCACCACATCTAACAAAGAACAAGTCATTTTAGAGAACAACTTCCTCTCATATAATTAAACTTGAAACAAGCAGAGGAACAATAATGGTGCAGAAAGTAAATCAAAATTGGTAAAGGCAAACTTCGTTCTTGGTCAGAGAACAATTAACAATGTACTTATCTTTCGATCGGAGTCTTTATACTAGAGCTATATTTCCGATTTTATCATGCTCAATTATAACATCTCTTTGCATACATTGGTAACTTTCAAAGTGGTATTCAAACAGATAAAAGCATTTACAGAAACAAAGAAGAATAAAGAACATGATTGAGTAAATCAACATGTAGTTGGATGAATCACAACAACTCAAATGCTTGCTTAAGACAGAAGGAAATAGGTTTACTGACTCAACATAAATGTAAAAGATAGGCCCTTCGCAGAGGAAAGCATGGATCACTAATGTGCTAGAGCTTTTTATCTAATAAAACAGAGTTATAAAATGGTTGAAACTTCTCCCAACCTTTCTTACACAAACCATGGCTAACCGAATCCTCGGGTGCCTGCCAACAATCACATACCATGGAGGGGTGTCTATATTTCGAGAGGTGTGTATGTCTATGTCAACGAATGGCAAACAGAAAATACAGTACGTCACAAGCCAACTAGACTCACAACAGCGGATCCCATTGAAGGACGCAACTGGTGTAGAAGGTCATCCCTATTTCTCTTTTGTTTACACAATTATGCTATGACTGATAAATCAGGGGCAAAAATAGTGAAGAGAATTTGTATTATTATTTGGGGCCGGGCACCCCGTTGCCAGATTTCTAGCATTTGGATAAGCGGATGAAGCCAATAGTCCAGGTGTGTGGAGTCCAATCAACAAGTGAGATAAATATTCTCTATTCGCGTCCTCATGAGCTAAAACAGGAACACAAAACGAGGATAATTTTGAAGGTTTTAAAGGTAGCACATGAGCAATTTACTTGGAGTGGCGGTGAAATACCACATATAGGTAGGTATGGTGGACACAACTGGCAAGGTTTTGGGGCTCAAGGTTTGGATGCACGATAAGCATTCCCTCTCAGTACAGGTTTTTGGCTAGCAAGGTTGGGTAGCAAGCATAAGAATTGAAGTAAAACAAACAGAAACATATATGATAAAGCCAATCATGCAATCTTCCTTGAAGGCGCAAAAAAATTTATTTGAGAATACTAAGCTTATGAGCTAACAATAAAGAAAGATCATGGAATAATATATCTACATGCAACTCCCTCTTCTCTACTTAAGTCTCAAAGTATTGTTCCTATGGACCAATGCTAAGTTTGCCAAAACCAACTAGATTATCTTGAAACTCCAAAATCGGTACCAATACTAATAACAAGATCAATCACATAACAAAAATTGCAAACTAAAATAAAGTAGAAGAAGTAGATGATGAAACTTCTCATTATTATTTCATTACGGCAACTCAAACCAAGGGATACAACGATAACCAACTAAGGAGTGACACTTCCATACTGCAAACCATAATATATGATATTTCCTCTACTCATGATATGACTCTACTAAAAGGCAAAAAGGGTGAAAGATAGAGATGTGATACCACCGCACTCCCCCAAGCTTGGAACAAGCCAAGGGGATGCCTATACCAATGACGAAGTAATTCTTCGGTGGTGACGGTGATACACTCTTATCAAGCAAGGCGTGGAAACGTTGCAGCATCTCACGAAGCCTGTCGTTTTCCTCTTGAAGAATCTCTACCTCCGTCCTTAAGGCTCGATAACGTTCAAAAAACTCATCTGCAACCCGAAGAGCTTCCTCTACTCCAGGGACGGGACTGAGGCCCGAAACTGATGGTCTTGGTCCCTGCACGCTACACGGATAAACACTTCTTGATGGCGTCCTTTTTGCTTCTCTCTTGTCGCCCTGATCCATGTTCTTACGCTCTGGACTTTTGCGATCATCTTCCATTGGCTCCTTCCCCTTGTTATTGTTGGCGGAGGCCATGGTTCTTCTAAAACTGAAAACTGATCCTGGCAGAAACAACACGAAATAGAAACACAACAAGAAAACGATATACGGACCTCGGGGGATCCGGGGGATTATATAGAAAAAATATACGTAATGAAAGGAAAGTCCAGGTCGAAAACGAGTTGGAGAGGGGCTCCGGGGCTCCCACACCATAGGCTGGCTCGGCCAAGAGTGGGCCCGTGCCCTAGGTGGTGTGGGGCCTCCGGGCACCTTCTCCACCTCTTCTTCGGCTCGGTATTTTTCATATTTTCGAAATTTCAATAAATTATAACTGAAAAGGTAATCCACGAACTTTTCCTTAACAGAACTGTTACCTATTCCAAAACAGACTCTGCATATTCTAGAATCTTCCCTGCGATGAATTTCTCCGGAGTCATTACTTGAATAACATCCACATCTTCATCATAGGAATCCCTAGAAATATAATGTTTGTGTCTTTGCCCAGTTACCACTTGTGGTTATCTTTGAGGGAAGCAATTTTGATTGCACCCGAACGATACACTTCTTCAATAATATAAGGTCCTTTCTATCAGGACAGTAATTTTCCTGCAAAAAATTTGAGACGAGACCGATACAATAGAACTTTCTCACCAACATGAAACTCTCTTTTAAGGATTCTTTTATCATTCCATTGTTTAACTTTCTCTTTAAAGAGCTTGGCATTTTCATAAGCTTCACATCTCCATTCATCTAAATGATTCAGATCAAGCATTCTTTTCTTACCAGCAAGTTTAAAATCTTTATTTAATTCTTTCACTGCCCAATAAGCTTTGTGTTCTAATTCTAAAGGCAAGTGACAAACTTTTCCATAAACCATTTTATAGGGAGACATACCCATAGGATTTTTATAAGCAGTTCTATAAGCCCATAAAGCATCATTCAACTTATCACACCAATTCTTCCTAGACTTATTGACATTCTTTTGCAAGATAGATTTAATTTCTCTATTTGATAATTCTACTTGCCCACTGGTTTGAGGATGATAAGCTGAGGCAATTCTATGATTAACATCATATTTAGCAAGGATTTTTCTAAAGCCACCATGAATAAATGAGAACCCCCATCAGTCATAAGATATCTAGGCACATTAACCCTCGGAAAAATAACATCTTTAAGCATTTTTAAAGAGGTCTCTCCATCAGCACTTTTCGTAGGTATAACTTCTACCCACTTAGTAACATAATCAACAACAACAAGTATCTGTGTATAACCATTTGAAGGAGGAAAAAGACCCACAAAGTCAAATCCCCAACAATCAAAAGGTTCACTAACAAGAGAATAAGTCATACGGCATTTCATCACGTCTAGAAATATTTCCTACTCTTTGACATTCATCACAAGATAAAATAAATTTACGTTCATCTTTAAAGAGAGTAGGCCAATAGAAACCTGATTGTAGAGCCTTTTGTGCGGTTCTATCTCCAGTGTGATGTCCTCCATAAGCACTACTATGGCACTTCTTCAATATTTCACGTTGTTCATGATCTGGAACACATCTTATCATAATACCATCTACTCCTTCTTTATATAAATGTGGGTCATCCCAAAAATAATGCCTCAAATAATAGAAGAATTTTCTTCTTTGTTGAGCTGTAAATTTTGGAGGCAAATAGTTTGAAACAATTAATTTAGCATAATCAGCATACCATGGACTATCTTGGGGTTTTACCTTTATTGCAGCCAACTGTTCATTTGGAAAACTATCATTAACAGGAATAGGGTCAAAAGTAATGTTTTCCAATCTAGACAAGTTATCAGCAACATGATTTTCAGCACCCTTCCTATCCACAATATGTAAATCAAACTCTTGTAAAAGAAACACCCATCTAATAATCCTAGGCTTAGCATCTTTCTTTTCCATAAGGTATCTAATAGCAGCATGATCAGTATGAATAGTAACCTTTGAGTCAACAATATAAGGTCTAAACTTATCACATGCAAAAACCACAGCTAAGAACTCTTTTTAGTAGTAGCATAATTCTTTTCAGCAGCATCAAGAGTCTTACTAGCATAATGAATAACATTCAACTTATCTATGCGTTGTCCAAGTACAACACCTACAGCAAAGTCACTAGCATCACACATAATTTCAAACGGTAAATTCCAATCAGGTGGTTGAACAATAGGAGCATCAGTTAAATCCTTCTTTAAATTTTCAAAAGCTTCCTTACAATCATCATCAAAAACAAATGGTACATCTTTTTGAAGAAGATTAGTAAGAGGCTTTGATATTTTAGAGAAATCTTTAATAAACCTCCTATAAAAACCAGCATGACCACGAACACTACGAATACCTTTAACATCCCTAGGACAGGGCATTTTCTCTATGGCTTCCACTTTAGCTCTGTCAACTTCAATACCTCTTTCAGAAATTTTATGCCCAAGAACAATTCCTTCATTAACCATAAAGTGCCATTTCTCCCAATCAAGAACAAGATTAGTTTCCTCACATCTCTGCAAAACTTTATCAAGGTTGTGTGATGAAGGGATGAACCCTTGACCCGGCGAATAAGGATACCTAGTCCTAGGCCCAAGACTGAGGCCCAATACGAGAAGCTTTGGACTACTCTAGAAGGCCCAGTTGAAGCCCACCCGCAATGCCTTGCGGGATAAGATAGGAAACTTGTAACCGACTTAGGTTTAGAGTTCGAGTCCTCCCCTGGTACGGTTTGGGACCTGGCCATCTATATAAGGCCAGGAGAGCCACCGGGAGAGGGCCAAGCAATACTGCACCATCAAGACTTGAGCTCGAGATTGTACTCTCGACTTGAGCAATCCCCCATTGTGACCGGTCTATTCGATAATACAGATCGACAGAGGCAGGAGTAAGGGTTTTACCTCTACGAGGGCCCCGAACCTGGGTAAATTGTGTCTCCTGTCTAGCCGACGATCGCCGCCAGTGTCCACAGGTTCTCCTATTCGAAACCCTATGGGTTCACCCGAGGGACTTGTTGAGATGCAGATTCGACAATTGGCGCCGTCTGTGGGAACGGCGGGCGCTGGATCTCCGGCGTCTTTGGCTTCATCGACAACCAACTCGCGTTGGAAACCTTCGACTTCGACCCCAACCAACCCGATTCGGATCGGATCTGTCGTAGTCACCCCTCACTCGCCGGAATCACGCCCGGAATTCAACAATCTGGAGAAAAGTGTCACCTTGACGTTCGGGAGCTTCAAGTTCTACACCAACAAAGACGGGATCCTCCACTTCCCTGAAGAATCGGGATCTGAGTCAATCTCCAGCCCAGGAGCTGTCGACTCACGACCCTATCTCGCAAAAAGTGGCGAGTCAATCCGCCTCAACACCAGCAATTTCCACACCCTCTCTATGGAGGAACCCTCTCGGGTCAGGAAGGCCTTTCGAGTTACGCCTAGGACTCACAAGCCACGTCTGGCTCAAGTCTGCATGTCAGGATCGGAACAGCCACCCGCAGAGACTGAACAAAGCGCGAAAGAACGCGTCGAGATCAATGTTTCACGAGACGCCTGGCTCCGAGCAAAGGAGGCCATCCGCACAAGCAAACCACCTGCAGGAGGGGTCCCACACGAAGATATGGTCGCCTACCACTACCATCTAGTGAGAGCGGCCACTGCTATCATGGAATCTTGAGAAGATCTGGTCGTGCGAAAAAGAATGGCGGACGAGTCAAGCCAACACCGAGCGCAGCTATCCCTATCACCTTCCGTCGGGAACCGCCCCCAGAAGAAGGGACACGCCTCGAGAACCGCGACTATGGACGGCGAGTCCTTAAGCAGAATCAGCAAATCACTTATGCGTGTGGACGAAGATGGAAACATCCATCTACAAACCCCCGCAGCCGCGGTGCTAGCCGCAGCTACCTACGTGCAGATAAATCAACCAGGGGAAAACGATCCCCGCGCGGAACAATACAAGCAAGTACAAAAAGGACTAGGCATGGCAGCCGTAAAACTTGCCTCCTATGATCGCAGGAAGGCGGCCGAACCGAAGGACAAAGAAGCGCCCCGCGGACGCAGAGACACTTCACCCGACAAGGAAAGGTCGCCCCGCCGAGCACGGGGAAAAGAGGCCCGACGACGAGGAGATAGACCGAGTGGCAGCAATAGCAGCCCAAGAGGTCGAGACCGTAGCCGAAGCCCAAGAAGAGGTCGAGATCGCATCCCACGGAAGAATCGTGATCGCAGCCTGCGAGGAAATCGTGATCGCAGCCCACGAGGAAATCGTGATCACAGCCCGCGAAAAGATCGAGATCGCAGTCGCTCACGGCATCGAAGTAAAGAGCCGAGAGGAGACGCCAATCGAGATGAGCCCGGATACAATGCACGATCGGACATCGCCCAGCGCAAGGTCGATAAAGGTCGGGCGGCCAGAAATCTCCCGCGCTCCCCATCAACATCCTCCGATGATGAAGTCTGTGGAGCCCTATGCTTTACCCGCAGCATCCACGAAGCACCGCTACCCAAAAGGTTTAAGCTATCCATGGAAGTACAGAAATACGACGGTTCGCAAGAGCCTTCTGCCTGGTTGTCGGATTAGCTCACGACAGTAAAATGCCAACGTGGGAACAAAAACACAGCTATGCAGTACCTCAACCTACACCTGGTCGGTGCAGCTCGCAGCTGGCTCGAAGGAAGGCCGAAAGCATGCTACGGGTCCTGGGACGACCTAAACATGGATTTCTTCAAAAATTTCCAAGCAACATACAAACGGCCTGCGACCATCGAGAAGCTACGAGCCTGCAAGCAGAAAAGTGGCGAGTGTCGGGGGGTTACCCCCGAGTAGGGTAAAGGCAAGTGCTAAGGGCAAGATTAGAAGAGACATTTAGCAGAGTAGCGACTACCCTGTACTCGCTACCCGGTCATCTGCTATTCGGCCGTACATACTGATGGCCAGGAGGAAGAATCAAGGAAGTTACTCTCCTCCGAGTAGAGGAAGTGGACCGAGTAGAGAGGGCGGACTCCTACTCGGGCCAGAAGTCAAAGGAGCCGTTCTGACACAGGATCCCGCGTATCCTGGGTCCGTACTGTGGCACTGTTCATCTGCAGAGCGCGTGCTTATCCGTGCCAGGGTGTCAGCAGGGCGTCGCAGGTTAAGGGGGGCCTACCCCGTGACAGTGTCCGTGATAACAGATCAGCTCCTCGGTTCTGCGGAACGACTTTACACATGAAGACAAGCTAGGAAGCCAAAGTGGTCAGCGAGAAGCTGGAAGTGTACAGTGTGCATACTATGTCGACATCTTGGCTGTATCCGGCTGGGCACCAGTATATAAGGTGCCCTGCCTCCTCCTGCGCGAGGGACACACACACACACACACACACACGCACAAGAACGCACACAGATCCCAGAATCGGTTCACATTCTTGACCTAGTTCATCACAAAGAGAGAAGGGTGGCTACTCGGTAGTACGAAACACTTGTACTGTGGCTACTCGGTGAGACACGAATATAAAGAGAGAAAGGCAGGAGTAGGGGTTTTACCTCCACACGAGGGCCCTGAACCTGGGTAGATCTTGTTGTTTGCAGTGCTAGCTTCATACTCACGCGGCTACTCGCTGCGTGATCCCTCCCCGAGCGCCTCCAGCGTCCATCGTCCCCACAACTTTAGCCATCCTATGGCATCCGCCGTGACACCACCACGACAGTTGGCGCCCATCGTGGGGCAACCAGTGGCGCTGGCTGGAGTTTCCTTTCGGACGGGATCGATTTCTGCCACTGGAGAGCGCGTGGTCTGTGGCCTCGTCCACAGATTCGGCTCCTTCGACTTCGTCACCGACAACGCCGGCGATTTCGGCGGCAGGGCCATGCCGGAGGGCGGCTTGGTGCTTTCTTTCGGCGCGCACCTCGTCTATGTCGCCACCGTCATCGACCGCGAGTACCCCGAGCTGGTGCATGTCGCGGAAGATCCTCTTGCTATCATCGCTGCACGCGGGAGGCCGATGGGCCGCTCGGCGGACATTCTGGAGGTGATGATGACCGGCCCTGCTGCTGATGCCGGGAAGGGCGCGGTTGCTGCTGCTGCCGGCGTCATCGAGGATCTCGCTGGCTCGAGTGCTGGCGGGAAGACCCACAAGCCCTACGAGAAGGACTGCAACCTTCCCCCCTCCACTACTCCGACGATACATGTGTCCGCGACACGGCTGGGTATGTTTCCTCCCACTGAGCTCGAGCTCTTGACCATGAGGTTGCAGCTCGATCGTCAGCGCCAGGAGCTGCTCGCCGAGCAGGCAGAGTTGGAGAAGATCAGGCTAGAGCTCAGTCTAGATCAGAACGAGTATAACAAGGCTCACGGTTTTACGCCAGTTGCTAGGAGGGCTAACAAAGTAGGCGCTACGCGCCGCAACTTAGGCGCCGAGATGGCGACAGTCATAGAGGCTCCTAGTCAGTCTGCCACCGCAAACACCTCCACCAGGCCCAGATACAGTACCCCCGCCAAAACCCTTAGAGCTGCTGAGGCTGTAGCCACAGAGTTGCCGCATCTTGCTGGCGACGCGCGCGCTAGGCAGCAGGAGAGGCTCAATGAGCTAGTGCTAGAGGATGCTAGGCAGAACGAGGAGTTCCGGAAAGCCAACCCGGGTGCTGGAGCTTCTCAGGTGGTGCATTCGCATGCGGCTAGATCTAACGATCAGGCCTCATCACCGCATCCCAGTCACGAGAAAGAGCGGAGTGGGCATTCCGGCAGAGATAGGCAGATACAGGTGTACGACCCGGCTGTCGCTGCAAAACAGCACGCTGTAGTGCGACAGTCCGATCAAAAACACAACGCTGCAGGAGCAGGCTATCAAGCCCATAAAGCTCAAAGCCAGGCCCGAGATGGAGAGCGCCCAGGCCCTTCTCAGCATCCAGTTGCTCAGCCTACTCGGCAGAGGCAGCAGCCGCGTGCGGTGGCGCCAGCCGCCAACCCGGTGGAGCAGCCGGCAGTCGTGCAGGTGGACAGATATGATGATGGCTACTCGGCCATGGGGTTGGCTGGTTATGACATCCTGGATCGCGTGGGTGAGCGCGTGCTGGAGCCCAGTGACGCCAGGCACAAGCTGGACCAGATTTCTCTATCGGCGCAACTCGAGAGCAAGGGGCCGCCTGGCCCTGAGTGCTTTGGTCCCCGCATCATGACGGAGCCATCCGTGAAGCAGTTCCAGCTCGCTAGGGGGACCAAGTGCTATGACGGCAGCACCAAGCCGGAAGATTGGCTCAATGACTATGTCACAGCCGTGCACATCGCAGGCGGCAACCGGAGATGGGCCATGCGGTACATCCCGCAGATGCTCGAGGGACCGGCAAGAACTTGGCTCAACAACTTGCCCAAGCACAGCATCAACTGTTGGCTTAACTTCGCGGAGGCATTTGTCAGTAACTTCACCAGCACCTACCGGAGGCCGAATAGGCCGCAGCAGCTATCCGCTTGCAGGCAGCGGGAAGAGGAGACGGACCGCGAGTATCTTACTCGGTGGAGCACTCTGAGGAACACTTGTGAGGGTGTGAATGAGGCCCAGGCCATCACTTGGTTTGCGCAGGGTTGCAGGCATGGCAGCATGCTGTGGCAAAGGCTCCAGAGGGAGATTCCGAGTACTCCTGCTGAGACCATTCGGATTGCGGATCAGTACGCACTCGGCGACCCGACTCAGCCTCTCCTAGATGCCGCTGAGCCGAGAAGGAACTACAACATCAACACCAGCAAGCGCAATGAGTTCCGCAACAAGCGCAGAGGTGACCGAATTGATACCCGGTACGACCCTGAGGAGGTGAATGTTGTGGCAACCGGAGCTGGGAGTAGCCAGAGGCCAAAAACTGCTGGAGCCCAGTACGGGCAGAACCAGAATCAGGGCCAAGGCAACAAGAAGCCATACAGCGCTTCCCAGCAGGGTAGCGGCAACTCGGGTCCGGCGCCAAACTTTGTGTTCAAGGACATGAAGGATGGCCCATGCAGCTTCCATACTCGGCATCCCGTAAGACCTGCCAACCACACTACTCGGCAGTGCAGTTGGTGGGAAGAAATCAAGAACGAGGGCCTGCCTCCTCCTCCTCCTCTGCCCGCCGCAAATGCCGCCGTACAGCCTGCTCGCGTACCCGCTGCTCGGCCTCCAGCTTTCCCAAGGAGAGAAAATGTGAACCAGGTGGCTTTAGGAGCCAACCGCTACTTCAACAATGATGGCTACCGCAACAACAACAACAACAACAACTACTACACCCGCAACAACAATAGAGGCAACAACAACAACAACAACAGCAACAACCAAGGTAATAACAACAACGGCAACAATGGTGGCGGAGATCGCAACCGGTACCAAGAGCATCACGAGAGCTACATGATCTTTACCTCTGAGCCCGTGGACAAGCAGTCTCAGCACAGGCGGGCCATGGAGGTCAATGTTGTGATCCCTGCAGTTCCACACTACATGCATTGGTGCAACCAAGAGATCACGTGGTCCAGAGCAGATCATCCCAAGGTGATGCCCAATCCAGGTAGCTATGCCCTGGTGCTGGATCCTACCTTCTTGGGTCCCGAGAAGAACGTGAGGTTCAGCAAGGTACTGATCGACAACGGCAGCAACATCAACATCGTGTACAGAGACACACTCGAGAAGCTCGGTCTGGCCGAGAACATGCTGCTACCCAGCAAGACCACGTTTCATGGCATCGTGCCGGGGGTCTCTTGCAACCCAATTGGCAGAGTATGGATATATGTGCTATTCGGCACCAGGGAGAACTGCCGCACAGAGAGCCTGCAGTTTGA
This sequence comes from Alopecurus myosuroides, assembly GCA_028641055.1. Classification (NCBI taxonomy): domain Eukaryota; kingdom Viridiplantae; phylum Streptophyta; class Magnoliopsida; order Poales; family Poaceae; genus Alopecurus; species Alopecurus myosuroides. The sequence continues at coordinate 266,487,336 of CM054062.1, forward strand.
GGTGGTTGACCACCAGAGCCCCTATCACGCCCTACTCGGCAGGCCGTCTCTGAGCAAGTTCATGGCCTCTACCCACACTGCATATCTGAAAATGAAGATCCCTGGTCCCAATGGCGTGATTACCATCTCTGGTGATTACAAGAAGTCCATGGAGTGTGCCTCTGCTGGTTCTCAGTTGGCGGAGTCCATGGTGATCGCTGCTGAGAAGAGGAAGATACATGAGGTGGTGGCTATGGCGCAAGAAGCACAAGGTGGTGCGCCTGGGATGCCGAGTTCCCAGCACGGAACGGCGTTCCAAGCATCCCAGGAGACGAAAAAGGTCCAGGTTGATCCTGAGTTCCCCGACCGTGTTGCCATCATTGGCTCAGGTTTGGCGGAGAAATAGGAAAGCGCGCTCATCCACTTCCTCCGTGAGAATCGGGACGTTTTCGCCTGGTCCAATGAAGATTTACCGGGTGTCCCGAGGGAGTTGGTTGAGCACTCGCTACATGTGCGTCCTGACACCAAACCAGTGAAGCAGGCTATGCGCCGTTTCGAAAATGAGAGAAGGAAGGCCATTGGTGATCAGATCACCAAACTGCTGATAAGCAATTTCATCATGGAGGTGCTGCATCCGAATTGGCCAGCCAACCCGGTCATGGTCGAGAAGAAGAAGGAGGATCCCAAGGCCGCTACCGCATGGCGCACGTGCGTCGACTACACCGACTTGAACAAGGCCTGCCCCAAGGATCCTTTCCCGCTACCTCACATCGATCAGGTGATCGATTCCACTGCTGGTTGTGAACTGTTGTCTTTCATAGATGCCTACTCTGGTTTTCACCAGATAGCTCTCAATCCTGCTGATCAAATAAAGACTGCCTTCATTACCCCGTACGGGGCTTATTGCTATCGTGTCATGTGTTTCGGGTTGAGGAATGCGGGTGCTACTTATCAGAGATGCATGCAGAAATGCTTGCATGATCAACTCGGCAGAAATGTGCAGGTGTACGTAGATGACATTGTCATCAAAACGAATAAAACACATACTCTGCTTAGTGACCTTGAGGAGACTTTCGCTAACCTGCGCAAGTATAAGATGAAGCTGAACCTGAGTAAATGCACATTTGGCGTCCCGGCTGGCAAGCTACTCGGCTTCTTGGTATCCAGTCGGGGCATTGAGGCCAATCCTTCAAAGATAAAAGCTATTGAGAGCATGTCTTTGCCGAGATCCCTGAAGGATGTGCAAAAATTCACTGGTTGCTTGGCATCTCTGAGCCGTTTCTTGGGCAGAATGGGCGAGAAGGCCCTGCCTTTGTATCAGTTGATGAAGAAAAGCGACAAGTTCGTCTGGACACCGCAAGCGGATGTGGCATTCAATGAACTGAAGGTAATGCTGGGTAGCGCTCCCATCCTGGCTAGTCCGCTACCCAAGGAGCCAATGCTGCTATACATTGCTGCTACTAACCGGGTAGTCAGCGTGGTGATTGTGGAGGAACGAGAAGAGGAAGGCAAGAGTGTGCAGCGGCCTGTATATTATCTCAGTGAGGTGCTGTCCAGCTCCAAGCAGAACTACCCGCACTACCAGAAGATGACTTACGATGTGTACGTGGGCGCCAAGAAGCTGAAGCACTACTTCCAAGAACACCCCATCACAGTGGTGAGCTCAGCTCCCATCTCGGATATCATGGGCAACAAGGAAGCGAGTGGCAGAGTAGCCAAGTGGGAAATCGAGCTGGCCGCGTACGCTCCCGCGTATGCGAGAAGAGAAGCCATCAAATCTCAGATACTGGCAGAATTTCTGGTGGATTGGGCCGAGGTGCAATATGAGCCTCCCACTCCGGTATCCAACTACTGGAAAATGCATTTTGATGGCTCCAAGGTAAAGGAAGGCCTTGGTGCTGGCATAGTGCTTACGTCACCCAAGCGAGATCAACTCAAGTACGTGCTGCAAATCCACTTCAAGGCATCCAACAATGTTGCAGAGTACGAGGCCGTGGTACACGGCTTGAAGGTGGAAAAGGAAGTTGGTGTGCAACGCATCATATGCTATGGCGACTCGGATCTGGTTGTGCAGCAAGTTTCTGGCACTTGGGATGCTCTAGATGCCAACATGGCATCATACCGCTTCTTGGTCCAAACCATGACAGGATTCTTTGAAGGCTGCGAGTTCCAACACATACACCGAACAGAGAATGAAGCAGCTGATGAGCTGTCCAAGTTGGGATCTTCTCGGCAATACATCCCGGCTGGGATTGCCTTGGAGCATTTAAGGAGGCCATCCATCAAGCCATCCCCCAACTCGGAGTCCATTTTCGTTCCTTCCTTGCCTAATGAAGAAGCAGTTCCAATGGAGATTGACTGGGAAGGTGCAAAAGGAGACCCGGGGACTGTCATCTCCATCCCGGGGACTGGCGCCTGCAACCCGGGGACTGCCCCTCTCTAGTCGGGGACTGCTCCTCCTTACTCGGGGACTGCTACCCTCAGCTCGGGGACTGTCGCATTCCTTGAAGTAGTCCTTGCAAACCGTTCGGGGCTGCAAAGAGTTAACCCCAACCAAGAAAAAGAGCAGTCAGTGGTGCCTGTTCCGATGGAAGTGGACGAACCAGTGTTTCCCGCACGGGAGACACCGAGTTGGGCCATGCCCATATTATCCTTTCTAAGGGACGGTACCCTGCCAGATGATGAGGTTACCGCAAGGCAGATTCAGAGAAGATCCAAGGGCTACACCATCTTCAGAGAAGTGCTGCACAAAAGAAGTGCCACTGGAATGCTGCGGCGTTGTGTGGAACCAGAAGAAGGAGAAGAGATTCTGGTGGAGATACACCAAGGGGAATGCGGGCATCATGCCTCTTCTCGGGCTTTAGTCAAGAAGGCTTTTCGGCATGGCTTCTACTGGCTCACTACTTTGAAGCAAGCGGAAGATATCGTGAGAAAGTGCAACGGCTGCCAGAGATTCGCAAGTAAAATCCACATGTCTGCTTCCGAGCTGAAAACAATTCCCATCACTTGGCCATTTGCTGTTTGGTGTCTGGATATGGTGGGTCCTTTCAAACCGGCTAGAGGCAACATGCCACACATTTTGGTCATGGTTGATAAATTCACCAAGTGGATTGAAGTGAAGCCTATTCGGAAGTGTGATGGAGCTACTGCTGTGAGTTTCCTGAAGGATGTGATCCTGAGATACGGCTACCCGCACAGCATCATCACAGATAACGACACTAACTTTGCTGAGGGAGCCATGGTGAGATTCTGCAGAGATAAGCACATCCGACTAGATGTCGCATCTGTCGCGCATCCCGCATCCAATGGGCAGGTGGAAAGAGAAAACGGCATGCTGCTTGCAGGCATAAAGCCAAGGCTGATTGAGTCGCTGCTGAATACACCAGGGTGTTGGCTAGACGAGTTGCCAGCGGTGTTGTGGAGTCTAAGGACTACCCCTAACCGGTCAACCGGCTACACACAATTGTTCTTGGTTTACGGGGCTGAAGCCGTGTTGCCAATCGACTTAGAGCATGACTCCCCCCGAGTAACCCTCTACACTGAGACGGAGGCGAGAGAAGCTCGAGAAGATGGCGTTGACCTGCTAGAATAAGCAAGAGAGCTTACTCTGTCACGTTCAGCTGTTTACCAGCAAAACCTGAGGCGTTATCACAGCCGAAAAGTAAACCCAAGGGTTTTCCGAGAAGGAGACATGGTCCTTAGGCTCGTGCAGCGCACAGCCGGGATGCACAAGCTATCCCCTCCGTGGGAAGGGTCGTTCATTGTGAGCAAGGCTCTACACAATGATGCGTACTACCTTGTAGATGCGCAGCCATCACAGAAGAACAGGCCGGATAAAGCTGGGGAGGAATCCAAACGCCCCTGGAACGTAGCTCTACTTCGTCGCTTTCATTCATGAGCAAAAGTGTGTATGTATTCTCCTATCCGAGTTAAACTCCTACTCTGCAATCTGAAATTGAACTCGGGGACTACCCTCGTCCAAAATTGCTCTAAGTGTTTCTATTCTGTTATCTCTTTGTCTACTCGGTTGCTACGCTTAGAATTCCAAAAGCATACAAAGTAGTGTGTTTATACTCGCCGGACACTCTGCGACTCTGCTGTTGTCCGCAAACCGGCTTCATGGCAAGCCAGAGAACAAGCCAAAGAGTCAATGAACACATGAAACATTGCAAAGGGAAGGACGCGTGTGGCAACCGAATAGAGCGTTTTTTACCGTCTGTTGTTAACTTTCTCGGCTATGTGGTGGGTAGCGTTACTATGACTGTTTCCTAGTGGCTAAGTATTTGAAACTCCAACTTTGAACTCTTGTGACTCGAATACCAAAAAAGCAACAAGTTGCAGGTAAGAGCTGAGATAAAAAGGAAGAGTGGATGAAAAATGCAACTCGGGGACTCGCATGATAACGCAACCCGGCATCAAGCCAGAGCTGCTCAAATTACTAAGTATAAAAACTTCAAGTGAAATAAAACTGAGTAGCAACGGGAAGATAAATCGTTCAGTACATCTGCACCCGGCATTCCGGGGATTTGATAAAAATCTCGAGCATAAGTGTTGTAGGACATAATCAGGTAGAAGTAGCAGCATTTTCGGAGTTGGCCTAGGCAGCGTCAGCTTCCGGGTTGGCGGCGTCGGTCTTCGTGGCATCCGCTTCTGGGTTGGTGGCAGCCTGATCAGAGGTGGCTGTTGCCACCGAGATGGGGTTCGTCGCCGAAGTGGAGGCAGCAGATTGAGCGCGGAGTAGCGTCGTGTCGTCAAGGGCTGCGCCTGATGAAGTGCCGAACTCAAGGGCCGCGGTGTCGATGGTCATCTTCTCGCTTTCGGCTTCCTCGTCGCTATCCGCGACGACCGCGCCTTTCCCCTTCCCGGCCTTGTCATCAGCGCCAGGGCTATCAAAGAAGCTCAGCCCGTCTGACTCAGTGGCTTCCTCGTCATCATCTTCATCCTCGTCGTCGCCCTCGCCTTCCACATCCGTGTCGGGCTCGGTGAGGCCTTCGATGTAGTGCGCGGTATCCGCGTAGGAGGCGATCTCCCACGCGACTGCCTGGCGGCGAGCCACGCACTCGGGATCCTTCTCCCACTTTGAATCCCGGCGCATCTCGAGGATGGTATTGAGATTGAGGTTCTCATACCAACTACAGATGAAGAGGAGCAGCATGTCAGCGCCTGCCCGAGCTCCGGATGCTCGCCACTTCTTCACCTCGGCCTTGACGCTAGTCAGCTTCTCGGCAAGCGCGCGGATAGTTGAGGGCAAGGGCTCTTTGGGCCAGAACAGTGCATGGAGTTTGAAGGCAACAGACGTTAAGTCCGTGCCCAAGCCCTTAAGGCGCTGAAGCTGACCCTGCATGTTCGTGAAGCTGTCTTGGATTGAGGCCTTGGTATCCATGGGCATCCCTTTCTCTACTCGAGCATCTTGGGCCTTTGACAAGGCAGGTTTGCAGGCTGAGCAGAGATCGGGGAAGATTTCTGAAAATGCTATCAAAAAAGATTAGAAAGGAAAGCAGCAAAGAGATGCAAGCCGAACAGCAGAAAAGAAGAAGGAAGCAGGGAGTTGCGAAGATGCGAGAACTTACTGTTTAGGTCGCAGAGTAGCGATTCCAGCTTTCTCTTCCATGATTCCTCATCCGCAACGTGCCTTTCTTCCACCCTCCGGAACTGGGCCAGCTGGAGCATGAGATCCGAGTTGCTCTTCCTCAGCGTCTCGCACTCCATCTCAAGGGCCCTTTTCTCAGCCTTGGCGGCTGCCTCTATTTTGTTCTTCTCGGCAGCTATGTCTATGGCGTCCTGAAGGGCAGCCCTTAACTGAACCTGTAGCGGCTCCAGCTCGGTGGTGTGTTGGCTCTTGAGCTCTACTGCCTGGCTCTCCAGTTGCTGCTGCACCTCGGCGGGTTTGAGGCAGTCAAGATGCTCCTCAACAAATTTCTTGTAATCTTCTGCGGAGAGAGGAGCAAGGTCAGCAGGGAAGCGAAAAAGCAAAGGAAGGAAGACAAGCCGAGAAGACGGCAACTCACCTTCCAGTTTCTTGATGGTGGTCTCAGCGTTCTCAACAAACACATGGCAGTGCTTGTGCTCATCTTCCAGCGCCTTAAACTTGCCTGCAAGGTAAAATCAGTTAAAGCAGAAAGCATAAGCGGGCGTAAACACAAAACGCATGAACCGCGTAGCTAAAAGCTTACTTTCGATTTTGGAAATCTTGAGTGTACGAGCCACGGCCTCCTTCTCCGTCTCGGCATCACTTTTGCGTTCTGCTTCGAGGGCCTCAAGGCGCCTTCTAGCAATGCTATGATTCCAGAGTAGCCGCCGGTAAAGGATTGTTCTCTTCAAGAGGCTATTCTGAGAAGCAGAAAGAAAAGGAGTTGGACAATGTTTTGAAGATTCGACCCGAGAAGACGGCAACTCGGTTGAGTACCCGTCTACTCGGCTCGAATCTCGGGGACTGGGTGATGGATAAGAAGAAGAAAAATAAAAGAGAAGAAAACTGCAACTCAGAGCAGACAAGCAAAACTCACCGCATAGGTTTGCTCGAGGTCCTCTGCAGCTTTGCGGTGGACGAACAGCTTTGCGGCAAGCGTGCTGGTGCTGGACGAGATGGTCATGGGATTGTAGCCCATGTCCGCCTTGTTCCAGTCAATGCGCCAATGATCCAGATCGCCCAAAGCCAAGCCGTGCCAGGTCTTGTTGCCAAGGACATCGCTGTTCCACTCGGCGTCAATGAAGCCTACCCGGTCAATCATCTGTTCGAGCCCCTTGGAAACCACTTCGGTCTCCTGGACCTCGCGCGAGAAAATTGAAAGGGCCCTGTCCTTGTCCTTGGTTGGCGGCTTGGAATCCACAGCTTTGGCTTGTTTGCCCCTGGTAATGGCGAGTTTCTTCTCGGTCGTGCTTAGCGGGATGCTATACTGTTTGCTCAGCTGCGTCATGTAAGGCGGGTAGCAAGGCGGGTCTTGAAGGCTTGATCCCGCAGCGGCGCCGGCAGAGCTGCCGGGAGCACCAATGGTGAGCTGCCCACTCTTCGCGGCAGGTTTCGCAGTTGGTTTGGGTGGCGGCATCACGACAGAGTCTTGTGCAGCGCCACGCGGGGGATTCCTGCGGACAGTGGCGTCAGGTTGCACAGCCTGCTTCTCAGCAGCTTGCTTATCAGCGGTTTTCTTCTCGGCGGCCTTCTTCTCGGCAGCAGTCTTCTTTATGTTCTGCTTGGCTGAAGGGCTTGCCGCAGCCTTGGTCTTCGCTGCGGGGGAGCTCGGCGCAGTAGGTGGAGCAGCCTGCTGGGTAGGCGGCACCAAGGGCTCGCTACCCGGCGCAGCGTCCGGCGGCGCGTGGCTCTGGGAGTCATGCTCCATCTCAACTGTCTCAACCCGTTGCTCGGCAGCGGGATCTGGCTGTGATTCTTCTTGATTATCTACCCGCGGCTGGGCCGCGGGGTCGTCTTGGGCGGCAGCGTCAGTGTCCTGCTGCTCCTGGTTTTCTTCCTGCCGCTCAAGGGCGGCACGATCTTGTTGCTCGGGGCCTTGTTCTGCGTTCTCCCCGGCTGTGGCAGCTGGGGGAGAAAGTGGTCTATCGTCGTGAGCAGCATCCTGCGCTTCCTGTTCTGCGCGGGCCTGCTGCTCCTGGTTGGCGTCATGGGAACCAACATCCATGTCCTGGGCGCTGTCCTCGTCCTCACCCTTCACGGGAGAGGGCGCACGCGCCTCATCCCGTGCCGCGGCCTCGTCCTCATCAGAGAGGTCGACGAGCTTGTCGACGTCAATGGCGGATCTCTCCTTGGACTTGGAGGGAGCGGCAGCAGCATCAGCGTCCAAGGGGCGCTGAAGAGAAAAAAGGGATTCCGGAAAAGAAGAGAGAAAGAAGGGTAAGGACCCCAGACCGGCGGTCTGAAACCCTCCGTATGCATACATTCACAATCCCAGAAGGATCAGTCGTGAACAACATACAAAGTTGGCACACAGAAATACATCATCCATTACACGAATACATAAAGGTATTACATAAATGATCACATGATCAAATTTAACACAACTGCCACATAGGGCAGGCAACTTATCAAACACAACGGAAGACAATTAAAACACAACGTAGATGAGCTCAAGTCACGCCTTAACCTACAGGCTGCTGACCCGGAGACGATCCTAGTTCGCAAAGCCGTCAGCTCCGTACTTCTCTTCATAGATCTCCTTCGGAGGCTCCTTCTCAAAGTCTGGCAAGTAGATACCAGGGGCGAAACCATAATGAGTACATTTGAATGTACTCAGCAAGACATCCATCATGTCACTTACCAAACATGCAAATATGCTTATATGGTGGAATAGGTAGGCTATAAATAGGGTTCACTATCAATGGTGTTCATATATGATGACAGTACAGTTGCAGTCAAGTTTATATGTATCTTTGTTGAAGAAGATACTTCAGAAGAAAATAATATAGTTTTATTTCTCTTGTAGATATCACATGTACAAGAGGTTTGGTAAAGTTTTGTTAAAGAATATTTTCTCTTTGCAAAACTTCCTGGAATCCGTTTCCAGAATTCTTGCGTAGAGTAAAAAAGGTTTTCTTTGCAAAACATTTTGTTTTGTATAAAGACATCTGACTTTTCATCATCGACGATACCTCCACGGTATAAATTTTCCTTCCTTTCCGAACTTCACAAGTTCAACACTTCCGTTCCAAAAATTCCTTTTCAAAAACTTCCTCTTTTGAAAACATTGACACAATGCTAGCTACATGGCCATTCAACTGTCCATATCCGAGGACGCGGCTTCTTCGAAAAAGTTGTACTCCGCAGAGGTGTACTCATCCACCACATCCAGTACACCTACCGTGAACAACCACGGACTGTAACAACAGTATGTAAACATCAGGTATCTGATCATAACCATTCACTATGTTCAAGCTAGTATATGCCTATCTCTCAGTCGAGTGTCCGCATCCCCGGCACCGAGCTAATCTCCGCCAAGCCAGGAGCCCCAACTGCTGCATCCGGAGGTAAAATTAATCCCACACTTTATATGTCTCCACGACATTCGGTTCGAGGGTACGACGTCCCTTATAGCGATTGAGATAGAACACACACTAACAAGAACAAACTTCAAGTTAATCCCCGTGCCCATGTTGGGGTAGGGTGGCAGTACGGTAAAGGTTGTCCGGCGAAGACTAGGTTATGTGTCATTTTTGAAAACACCACTTTCTCAAAAATGACCACTTCCACATTCCTCCGGAGAATAAGGATCCACCTTTTCTCCGGGTTTTTCCGTAAAGCCTTTGTTTTGTAGAATCACAATTTTAGGGTGTCCACTTAGGGACTAGTATATTTGATGGTAATAAATACCATATGGTGGCTTATGGGCTTGGTATTACCAAGTTTTAACTACTGGCATAATAGTAACCTATGTACTAGTATAGTAGTAATAGCCACATCAAAAATAGTTTTGATAATCAAGTTTTGGTAAAACTTCAGAGGTAAAACATGCATGATAGATAATGATAAGTATTGTATCAGCAAGCATCAGGATGGCTTGCCTGGTAACTCCTTGTGTCCCTGGTTTTGGAGTGACTGGAACTTGAAACAGAGCTTCACAACACTTCCTTCCTCTTCGTTTTCTAACGTCGTAAAGAGAATAAAGGACACACATTCAGAACCAATCAAGGCAAGCAACCATACATAACAATACATACAGCAAGGAAACTAATAATAACAACTCACACAATTATTAATGGAGGCAAACAATCACACAAACACACTTGGCAGAAATGCCATTTTAATAAGACAGCTTAAGGTTGGAGGAACATATCGCACAACCTCAATATCATGGATTCAGTGGGTGTGCCACTCTCATACCAAGATATTTAGAAACCCAAAATACACTTAGTTTCACATGAGTGAGGCTACTAAGAGTATACAAAACATGCACAATATTAATCATGGCAATGGGTCTATCAACCAAACCACAAAAAGGACAAGGTAGCTAATCTACTAAGCCTAAATTCACACCAAGAATAAATAAAACACATGATTTGAAAAAGTGACTTTTACAAATCAGTGAGTCTACATAAGTGCAACGAGTCAATAGACTCATCACAAAACACACAATTCTCATAGTGAGAACAATAGAAACAATGACTAAAAAAAGGAGGAATCCTATAGACATGCTTCTACTAAGGGTTTGCTATGCAAGCAAGCATAATAAGTAAAGTACTAAAATGCAAACAAGGAACCATGTTATCATAATGGGAAATGAAAACATGTCCTCATGCAAGGATACACACATATCTACCAAACACAAGTTGGCAGGAAAAATAATTCAATACAAAAACTGCTAAGGAAACTAGTACTACTCAAACATGAAGAATCAATGGATGCATTTCAATCAAGTAATTGAAATACAACAAGAGGGTCCATGTCATAAAAACAGGAGCAAAAAACATCTATACTTGCTATAACAAAAATATCCCATTTAATGAAACAATGCATCAATTTGCAGGGCAACTCCTACATACTAGTGGTAATAAAAAGGGCATTACTAGAGGAATCAAACACCACTCCAAGAATGGATTTTTCCTAGCAAGCCACACATGATTACAACCACTTACAAACAGAAGCATACACATTTTCATTTAGCACTAAAAATCCCTAGGCAAAAATACTAGGCACTCATTAGTTAGAGAACTATATAAAAGAAAACACATCTATTGTGGGGGAAATAATGTTTCCACCAAAAATGCAATGACACCAGTGGGTGTTCCACTAGCATAACAAAGCATTAAGAGGTCACAAAGCCTCTGGTCACACTTGCTAAAAATTAACAAAATGCTAAACTAGCACCTAGTGCATTAACCATACTAGTAGAAAATAATAGGATGCTAACATAAGCAAGGTAATGCTACTCATGCTATTATTTTCACACAAGTGAAAAATCTAAGGGTCAAGTACTCATAAGAAAATCATCAAAATGCTACTGGTCCTATGAATACAACACGAAATTATGTGGCTACACAACCACAAATTATTATGTCAAAAATTCCACACATGAGGGAATTTTTCCATAACATTCTCATAGCCATGAGAAAACTACTCATGCTTTTCTACGAACTCAAATGCAAGCTAGCAGAGGTGATAAAACACAATATAAGTACCAACATGGTACTGGATCCAATCAAAAATCCAAGTGCTTGCACATAAATTTAACACTCAAAAAGTCTATGCAAGTACTAACTAGAGATAAAACATATGCTATTAACAAAAATCCTATTTCTTCTCAACTCAAGTCCACACAATCTAACATGCTAAAATAGCCAAGTAAAACTTATAAAACAAGTTCACCCAACTTGTACATGCTAGAGAACATCATTGCAACACAAAAATATATTCACACAATTTAATTACCTAAAATGCCAAAATGGCAGAAACAAGCAATTTAAAGATCTGTTCACCAAATTTTCTATGACGCTCTAAAAATTAAACCCAGCTATTTTTGGATAGCACTAAACATATACAAGACCATCCAATTTAGTTTGCATCAAAATTCATCTTTAATTAATTTATAAAAATCACCAAAGTGCTCTCTGGTGTTTTACCAAATTGCATGCCATTTCAAAATTACTAGGAATTTGGAAGCAATGTTAATTGATCCTGTTAGGAAATTTCAAGGGATTTCCAATGCAATTGGATACACCTCATTCTGAGTTGTGAAATTAAAATGGTGCTCATTTTTCTGTTTCTGGTACCTGTTGCCAAAACATTTTTCATTTCTAAACTCTTCGTCCAAATGTAGATCTACAAATTGGAGGTGGTTTAGATTTTGTTTATTTACCACTGTTAATTTTGGCTTGGTCAAATTCATCTTTTAGGTTGCCTTTTAGAGAAAAAAGTAACCATGCACCTTTTCTGGAAAATAAAATGGAAAAACAAACTTGACTGGGCTAGATCTATAGTTGGGCCGGCCAGATCTAAACTCACCGCGGGCAGAGCCAGCCTTAGATGCTGACCCGCGGGCCAGACGGCCATGCGGCAGCCACGCGTGCAGATCGCGGCCCCACGTGCAGGTTTGACTCTCCCACGCGCGGGCAAGGCCACGCTGACGCGAGCGTGACGCCACTCGCCGGCGGGAGGGCTCTGGCGAGGACAAATTACGGCGCATCCGTCCACCTTTTCTCGAATCAAAGCTACCTACGTGTTGCCTACGACACGGGGAACCGTCCAAGTGGGGGCTCGTTTCCAGGGAAACGCCGAAGAGCGGCGGCGACGGTGGCGCACGGTGGCCGGACAGCGAGGACGGCTCGGTGGCGATTCAGAGGGAGAGGGAGAGGGGAAAAGTGACCGTGAGGGTCGCGTGCTCACCATGAACGCAATGGAGTACTCGGAGAGGGCAGAGGAGAAGCGAGGCGGTGGGGATCTCTCGCCGGAGTTCGCCGAGCCCGAAAAGGAAATCGGACGGCGCGGCCTCCTCGCGGCGTTTCTCCATGATTCCACTTGCACACATGATCAACAAGTCGAGGCGGAGAGGATGAGCCACCCGGCGGCGATCTCGGAGACGGCCTAATCAACGGCGAGGTCTACGCTAGGGTTTCGGATTGAGCATTTGCACAGAGAGAGAGAGAGAGCTCGAGTGGGGGGGGGAGAGAGAGAGCAACTAGGCAGACAAGAGCACATGGGGGGTCTTATCCACCTCGAATGCCTCCACTCGAAGGCAATGGCTAGGGCACTGCATCTACAGAGGAGCTAGGAGGAAGAAGGTGACTCGGATTACAACTAGGTCCTTAGATAATTACAAAGAGGTCCTTTTCTTCTCTGAAAAATGCTGTTTTCACTAGGCAAACAAAATCATAAATTGAAATTCTTTTTCCCAAAATTCTTATTAGTTGAGATGCACAACATATGTGAAAATTGGCTCAATTAGATAAACTTGATAGTTCAAAGTTGTTCAAATTTCAGTTCTGACATAAATGGACATTGAATTTATTAGACTACTTAGGAGGTTCCAAAAATGATAATTTCTGGCACAAATTCCTTATTTGGTGTGTTCCTTATGTGGTAAAAAAACTCAAGTCATTTAGAGTTACTTCATAGAACAAACTTGTTCCAATTTCAAAAAGGTGTTGTCTTGAAAACAGGGGTTTTTGGCAACTTCAACAATTCAAAAACTTGTGCCCTTTTGGTTTTCATCCTTATTTATGATATAGAGCATGTGGTATTTATTTCATGGCATTTGGAAAAAGTTTGTAGAACAAACTTGTTCAAAATTCCAAATGTTGTTGTGGATAAAACTCATGTTTTCAGGACTTCAATGGATTCAATTTTTGGTCTCCTCTTGTGTGTGTTCCTTATTTGATATAAGGAAGCACTGGTATTAATTTCAGATCATTTGAAGAAAGTTTCCAATAGTAACTTGTTTGAGTTTCTGGTTTCTGGAAATATTGGAAATTCAATTTAATAAGGCACTTGGCTTTTCTTTAACAATGCTTTGCCAAAATATTTATGTGACTAGAGATAGCAAGTCAATGCTCTCCAATACTTTTGTTTTTAAGCTTGCAAGGTTGGAAAAACATTTGATAAGATTTTTGGTCAAGCATCTAAGAATGCCTCTTTTTCTGATAATCTTTTAGGGAAATTTATTTAGTGTTTCCTCTTTCTTAACTTAGGCCTTGGAATAATATTCAACAAGTATGGGATTCATAAGATAGCTTTGGAAAAACTCTTGATCAATATTTACTTTAGAAAATATTGTCAAGGTCATTGGAACAATATGTTGAATATTTTTAGTTTACTGCTTTGCTATCTTTTTAAGTTTGCTTTCCATTTCTTAGCCATGTAAGTTTTTATAATTAGTTTGTTTAGTTGCACTTAAACAAACACAACCAAAGTTTATTGGTCAAGCAATTAGCAAAACAACTGTGTTAACAGGTATTCCAAAATTGGGATGTGACAGGTATTCCCCCCTTAAAAAGAATCTCGTCCCCGAGATTCGCAAGCGAGGACTAAGGGAGGGCCAACAAACACAATGTTAGTGTTGGAGTGCAGGTGCTTCCCCCTTTGACTTTTCTTGGGAGGCGGGGTACTCCCCTAAATTAGTAAATTCACTTTAAAAAGTACACCAGTACTGTTTTAGGTCCAAAACTTTTGTTTCCTAGTTTGACGAGACTTGACCAGAGTCTCCTCACCTTGGGTCTTGGACGATTTAGAAACAAACAAAATTAAGGTTAGTGCAGAACTACCCCGTCAATTTTTTACATGAGTTCCTAGCTATATCCCACATCATACATACCACATATGGAGTGGTGTACCACTCTCATAACAAGGTATATAAGAAGCTAAAAATATAACTTGTGGGTGCAAAGGTTAGGTTGCTAAGGTAAAATAAACAGACAGAGTAATACCCATGGCAGTGGATGTTACTCCCTACAAGCAACTATCACTTAATATGTTCATGATTTTAGTTGGATGTTTTAGTTTCATAAGATACTCTTAAGCACAATCATAACACAGTATAAACTCATGATAAGGTAAAACATTTAAACAAAATCCAATAAGCAAGCAAACAACACCACAGATGAATAGACTATTTATTCACTAGGTTATTGTTTATTCGAGGTTTTGGAATCCATCAATCATGAACAATTAGCAAACAACCAGTAGCTAAAAACCAATGAATCCAATCATAAAGATATTATAAAACACCATCTTCACACAAGATAAAAACTCCTATTACACAGGCATAAAAAAAATCAGGACTGCACAAATAACACACTAGTATGAAAAATCTACACCAGCATGCTATAAGAGATAATCATATCCTATAACCATAGAACATGCAACTAAATAATTCATGGCATGATAACATAAGTAAGAACTTCCTAAACGTGCTATATCAACACACACACTCATAAAATAAAAAGAGGGTAATACTAGAGCAAAAATCACAATTTTCTAGTGGTGAAACTAGTTTCACTCTAGAGAAGCAAACAATGCTATCATGATGTTTAAACTTAAACAAGCAAGTCATGAATATAAGTGTACCTAATAACAGTACACCAATCCTACTCATGTTAGTAAGCACAAGTACCAGAGTAATTTTATGAATCAATCATTAAGCATGCAGAAATTTCTTCTAGCAATTTCTGTTTTCTTTTACCAATTACTAGCAAACAAGCAAGATATAATTCACACAACCAGTAGCTATGAAATTAATGAAAAGTTATCTAAACCTTTTCAAAAATCCATACACTCAATTTAGAATTATTCACAAACAATCTACCAATCAAGAGGAATTTATTTTATTTGCGAACAATTTAATTTTAGCACACGATAGTGAAACATTTCTTAACATGATACCCCTAAGGAATATTATGCTAACAAAAGGATCACACCTAAACATACTAGTCTTTACTAATAAGAGATAAACTTCTCACTTGCATAAGTGAAAAGAAACAATTATATTTTCCATGGTGGAAAATAGAAATCAATCATATGGTGAAACATGCTATTTTCACACATGTGTATGGTTGGGGATTTTCATCCTCAAGCCAAAATGCAATGGGAACAGTGGGCTATGGCCTACTAATACCAAGGAAAAATAGGTACTAAGCCTCTGGTTACTCATGAAAAACTTTGCATACAAGATAAAAATATAAGGCTATTTAATCTAGTGAGCAATACTAGTGCATATTGATAGCAATGCTTACACATGCTTTACTATTAAGAGACATGCAAGATAACATAGGTACAAGCATCAAATAACAGTACCTAAATGGTACTGGACTCAAAGAAAACATAGCAGAAAATCTACTAAGAAAGTATACACAGATCTAGCTCTCACAATACTTCCAGATAATAAACTAGAAGGTAACAAATGCTATTTCATTTTTATTCGAGCTTCCAATCATGCACACACTTTCTAGGGTAGATTTATTGTAATAAAACAACATAATAACAAGTCCTAACAACTCCATATAAGTTAGTAAGCAAGATTGAACAAAACACAAATTTATTTCAATCAAGAGCACACAAAGAAACAAAGACAGGAAAACTGTTGTTCTCTAGATCTATCATAATCATTCCATCGTTCACTTAATTTCTAAACCTCGAATTTCATAGTACCTACAACGTCTACTAAGATTAGGTTTCCAAAGTAGATACACCCGATATCCTATTGACTAGTAAACGAATAGGTCATCATCTTATTTTCTCGTGACCTCTCCTTTTTACCAACTAGATTAAAAGGTGTCGTAAGTCACTTAATTCCTTGGTTTAGAAAGAGTTGTCAGTAGTTCGCATGCTTTGGTTAGGTTTCAACCTAAGATTAGACCAAGCATGTTAGTCTTGTTAGCTTTCTATTAAATAATGTTGGTCCAACAAGATACGACTAGCGTCATCGTACGTCGAATATTGAATTGTGCTCTTTTGATTGGCTTATGAGGGGGTTGCGCATCATGGCATGTGAAGACTTCTTTTGTACCTTTCTCCAGAGGAGGGAGGTATATAACTTTTTAAAAGGGGATCTCTCTAGTTTGGTCTTTTAAAAGGGACCTAAAAAGGTGCATCATTTAGCCGACAGGGTAAAAAGAGTCTTTTGCAAATAGACAAAAACAGAGGTTTTGGTCAGTATTGGTTGGTTCTCTTCACACATTTTCTTCTTTGAAGGCTGTCATTGTTGGAGCTTTAACTGCTGGAGTGCATCACTGGTAGCAACGCTATCAGCTCGTGTGGTTTGATGGTCCTCTATTTTTAGGCCCAACAGTGCTTTCATTGATTGTGGGGGAGATGGTGGTGGTTCACGACGGGTGGCATTATGAAGCGAAAACAAGTATAAGTCTAAGCAACAAATTCTTGTTTTTGAATACTATACAAACATTTTTGCTTGGCAAAAACCTAACAAGAGGCGATTCAAAAACAAGAGCGGGGCAAGCACAAATCTGCAAATTTTGAGCACCCCACAAACATATAGAAGCCTAGATGAACCAAATTCTACACCACACAATAGCACAAAGTCCTACGGACACACATAAGCAAGCCATAACACTCAAGAAAGGCTCCATTGGAGCTACGTCGGGGGAGGTTACTCATGGGGTCATCGCTAAATTACTCCAAACTAGACTGATCCAAAAATCCTAGAAGTGGCTGAAGAACTATATCTACTTCTGACCATCATCACTGTAGAGGTAGGCACTTATTTTGGTCTTCTCGGGACATCGGCAAGTATACATGTTTTTGTATGGAAACAAGAGAATAGAAGTAAAGTTTTGATAAAACTCTTAACTGAGAGAGGTAAGACTATGCAACAATTTGTTTTTGAAACCCCAACTATTTTCTGAACAGAAAACTTCAAAGACGAGAGATGTTTCAAAAACAGAGCGGAGCAGTTGCAAACAAGTAAGAAATAAACTCTTAACCGAGAGAGATATGCCTTTAGAATCTTTTGATAAGATAATAAGGAGGAAAAATATACTAAAATTCCCTTAGATAAAAATAATTTAGATAGTAAATAGGTTTTTACTCAAAAATACTTTTCTTTCCTATCTGACGTCCATGCTAACTAAGGTCTCCTAAGGTCAGGATGGCTCTGATACCAACTCTGTAAGGACCCCAGACCAGCGGTCTGAAACCCTCTGTATGCATACATTCACGATCCCAGAAGGATCAGTCGTGAACAACATACAAAGTTGGCACACAGAAATACATCATCCATTACACGAATACATAAAGGTATTACATAAATGATCACATGATCAAGTTTAACACAACTGCCACATAGGGCAGGCAACTTATCAAACACAGCGGAAGACAATTAAAACACAACGTAGATGAGCTCAAGTCACGCCTTAACCTACAGGCTGCTGACCCGGAGACGATCCTAGTTCGCAAAGCCGTCAGCTCCGTACTTCTCTTCATAGATCTCCTTCGGAGGCTCCTTCTCAAAGTCTGGCAAGTAGATACCAGGGGCGAAACCATAATGAGTACATTTGAATGTACTCAGCAAGACATCCATCATGTCACTTACCAAACATGCAAATATGCTTATATGGTGGAATAGGTAGTCTATAAATAGGGTTCACTATCAATGGTGTTCATATATGATGACACCACAGTTGCAGTCAAGTTTATCTGTATCTTCGTTGAAGAAGATACTTCAGAAGAAAATAATATAGTTTTATTTCTCTTGTAGATATCACATGTACAAGAGGTTTGGTGAAGTTTTGTTAAAGAATATTTTCTCTTTGCAAAACTTCTTGGAATCCGTTTCCAGAATTCTTGCGTAGAGTAGAAAAGGTTTTCTTTGCAAAACATTTTGTTTTGTATAAAGACATCTGGCTTTTCATCATCGACGATACCTCCACGGTATAAATTTTCCTTCCTTTCCGAACTTCACAAGTTCAACACTTCCGTTCCAAAAATTCCTTTTCAAAAACTTCCTCTTTTGAAAACATTGACACAATGCTAGCTACATGGCCATTCAACTGTCCATATCCGAGGACGCGGCTTCTTCGAAAAAGTTGTACTCTGCAGAGGTGTACTCATCCACCAGATCCAGTACACCTACCGTGAACAACCACGGACTGTAACAACGGTATGTAAACATCAGGTATCTGATCATAACCATTCACTATGTTCAAGCTAGTATATGCCTATCTCTTAGTCGAGTGTCCGCATCCCCGGCACCGAGCTAATCCCCGCCAAGCCAGGAGCCCCAACTGCTGCATCCGGAGGGAAAATTAATCCCACACTTTATATGTCTCCACGACATTCGGTTCGAGGGTACGACGTCCCTTATAGCGATTGAGATAGAACACACACTAACAAGAACAAACTTCAAGTTAAGCCCCGTGCCCATGTTGGGGTAGGGTGGCAGTACGGTAAAGGTTGTCCGGCGAAGACTAGGTTATGTGTCATTTTTGAAAACACCACTTTCTCAAAAATGACCACTTCCACATTCCTCTGGAAAATAAGGATCCGCCTTTTCTCCGGGTTTTTCCGTAAAGCCTTTGTTTTGTAGAATCACAATTTTAGGGTGTCCACTTAGGGACTAGTATATTTGGTGGTAATAAATACCATATGGTGGCTTATGGGCTTGGTATTACCAAGTTTTAACTACTGGCATAATAGTAACCTATGTACTAGTATAGTAGTAATAGCCACATCAAAAATAGTTTTGATAATCAAGTTTTGGTAAAACTTCAGAGGTAAAACATGCATGATAGATAATGATAAGTATTGTATCAGCAAGCATCAGGATGGCTTGCCTGGTAACTCCTTGTGTCCCTGGTTTTGGAGTGACTGGAACTTGAAACAGAGCTTCACGACACTTCCTTCCTCTTCGTTTTCTAACGTCGTAAAGAGAATAAAGGACACACATTCAGAACCAATCAAGGCAAGCAACCATACATAACAATACATACAGCAAGGAAACTAATAATAACAACTCACACAATTATTAATGGAGGCAAACAATCAGACAAACACACTTGGCAGAAATGCCATTTTAATAAGACAGCTTAAGGTTGGAGGAACATATCTCACAACCTCAACATCATGGATTCAGTGGGTGTGCCACTCTCATACCAAGATATTTAGAAACCCAAAATACACTTAGTTTCACATGAGTGAGGCTACTAAGAGTATACAAAACATGCACAATATTAATCATGGAATGGGTCTATCAACCAAACCACAAAAAGGACAAGGTAGCTAATCTACTAAACCTAAATTCACACCAAGAATAAATAAAACACATGATTTGAAAAAGTGACTTTTACAAATCAGTGAGTCTACATAAGTGCAACAATTCAATAGACTCATCACAAAACACACAATTCTCATAGTGAGAACAATAGAAACAGTGACTAAAAAAAAGGAGGAATCCTATAGACATGCTTCTACTAAGGGTTTGCTATGCAAGCAAGCATAATAAGTAAAGTACTAAAAGGCAAACAAGTAACCATGTTATCATAATGGGAAATTAAAACATGTCCTCATGCAAGGATACACACATATCTACCAAACACAAGTTGGCAGGAAAAATAATTCAATACAAAAACTGCTAAGGAAACTAGTACTACTCAAACATGAAGAATCAATGGATGCATTTCAATCAAGTAATTGAAATACAACCAGAGGGTCCATGTCATAAAAACAGGAGTGAAAAACATCTATACTTGCTATAACAAAAATATCCCATTTAATGAAACAATGCATCAATTTGCAGGGCAACTCCTACATACTAGTGGTAATAAAAAGGGCATTACTAGAGGAATCAAACACCACTCCAAGAATGGATTTTTCCTAGAAAGCCACACATGATTACAACCACTTACAAACAGAAGCATACACATTTTCATTTAGCACTAAAAATCCCTAGGCAAAAATACTAGGCACTCATTAGTTAGAGAACTATATAAAAGAAAACACATCTATTGTGGGGGAAATAATGTTTCCACCAAAAATGCAATGACACCAGTGGGTGTTCCACTAGCATAACAAAGCATTAAGAGGTCACAAAGCCTCTGGTCACACTTGCTAAAAATTAACAAAATGCTAAACTAGCACCTAGTGCATTAACCATACTAGTAGAAAATAATAGGATGCTAACATAAGCAAGGTAATGCTACTCATGCTATTATTTTCACACAAGTGAAAAATCTAGGGGTCAAGTACTCATAAGAAAATCATCAAAATGCTACTGGTCCTATGAATACAACACGAAATTATGTGGCTACACAACCACAAATTATTATGTCAAAAATTCCACACATGAGGGAATTTTTCCATAACATTCTCATAGCCATGACAAAACTACTCATGCTTTTCTACCAACTCAAATGCAAGCTAGCAGAGGTGATAACAACACAATATAAGTACCAACATGGTACTGGATCCAATAAAAAATCCAAGTGCTTGCACATAAATTTAACACTCAAAAAGTCTATGCAAGTAATAACTAGAGATAAAACATATGCTATTAACAAAAATTCTATTTCTTCTCAACTCAAGTCCACACAATCTAACATGCTATAATAGCTAAGTAACACTTATAAAACAAGTTCAACCAACTTGTACATGCTAGAGAACATCATTGCAACACAAAAATATATTCACACAATTTAATTACCTAAAATGCCAAAATGGCAGAAACAAGCAATTTAAAGATCTGTTCACAAAATTTTCTATCATGCTCTAAAAATTAAACCCAGCTAGGTTTGGATATCCCTAAACATATACAAGACCATCCAATTTAGTTTGCATAAAAATTCATCTTTAATTAATTTATAAAAATCACCAAAGTGCTCTCTGGTGTTTTACCAAATTGCATGCCATTTCAAAATTACTAGGAATTTCGAAGCAAGGTTAATTGATCCTGTTAGGAAATTTTAAGGGATTTCCAATGCAATTGGATACACCTCATTCTGAGTTGTGAAATTAAAATGGTGCTCATTTTTCTGTTTCTGGTACCTGTTGCAAAAACATTTTTCATTTCTAAACTGTTCATCCAAATTTAGATCTACAAATTGGAGGTGGTTTAGATTTTGTTTATTTACAACTGTGAATTTTGGCTTGGTCAAATTCATCTTTTAGGTTGCCTTTTAGAGCCAAAAGTAACCATGCACCTTTTCTGGAAAATAAAATGGAAAAACAAACTTGACTGGGCTAGATCTATAGTTGGGCCGACCAGATCTAAACTCACCGCGGGTAGAGCCAGCCTCAGACGCTGACCCGCGGGCCAGACGGCCACGCGGCAGCCACGCGCGCAGATCGCGGCCCCACGTGCAGGTTTGACTCTCCCACGCGCGGGCAAGGCCACGCTGACGCGAGCGTGACGCCACTCGCCGGCGGGAGGGCTCCGGCGAGGCCAAATTACGGCGCATCCGTCCACCTTTTCTCGAATCAAAGCTACCTACGCGATGCCTACGACACGGGGAACCGTCCAAGCGGGGGCTCGTTTCCAGGGAAACGCCGGAGAGCGGCGGCGACGGTGGCGCACGGTGGCCGGACAGCGAGGATGGCTCGGTAGCGATTCAGAGGGAGAGGGCGAGGGGAAAAGTGACCGCGAGGGTCGCGTGCTCACCATGAACGCAATGGAGTACTCGGAGAGGGCAGAGGAGAAGCGAGGCGGCAGGGATCTCTCGCCGGAGTTTGCCGAGCCCGAAAAGGAAATCGGACGGCGCGGCCTCCTCGCGGCGTTTCTCCACGATTCCACTTGCACACGTGATCAACAAGTCGAGGCGGAGAGGATGAGCCACCCGGCGGC
Source organism: Alopecurus myosuroides (assembly GCA_028641055.1). NCBI lineage: Eukaryota > Viridiplantae > Streptophyta > Magnoliopsida > Poales > Poaceae > Alopecurus > Alopecurus myosuroides. The sequence goes on from CM054062.1 coordinate 266,509,541, forward strand.
CGGCGGCGAGCTCGGAGACGGCCTAATCGACGGCGAGGTCTAGGCTAGGGTTTCGGATTGAGCATTTGTAACACCCGGGGGATTTCCCCCAATTAAAATTGGTTGTTTTCCTTTTTGGCATTGCATCATATGCACATTGTTTGCAAACCAATTCAAAAACAAAACAAAAATTCAAATCCATTTAAATTTTTTCAAACAATGCAACTGTGTTTTTCAAACTCAAATTGTTTTTCAATATAAGTTGATTGGAATTAATTTTGCTTGGTTATTTCAAAAACCATCCTTTATGAAACCCTATTTGAAATTAGAATGACAAATTCAAATCTTTTGGCAAGTTGAAAATTTTGAAAATAAAGTTCACAAACTTTGACCTTGCTGTTTTGTAAGTCAATGAAAATTATTTCATAAAAGCTAAAACCCTAACACCTACTTCTATTTCTCTCCTTTTCTTTCCTACAAAAAAAAGAAAAAGAAAGAAAACCAGCAAGGGGGAGGCAGCCAGGCCCAACACCCAGCCCAGCAACGCCCCCCCTTCTTCCTCGTACGGACAGACAGGAGGGGGGAGGTCGCTGTCACCATCGAGGTCCCCTCCACCTGCTCCCCTCCTCCCTTAAAGCCCCTCTCCCCCTCCTTCCCAAACCCTAATCCTCCTCCTCCCTCTTCCTCCTTGCACCGCCGCCTTCCTCTTCCTCCTCTGTTCCCAACCTTTTTCTGAATTTTTCTTCTAAACCCGAGCTTCTCCATGGCCGGGAGTTGGAGGCTGGGGAGGTGGCTGTGTTCGTCGACGGGGGTTCTTCCTCGCGGGAATGGAACCACCGCGGTACCATCTCCGCTTTTGCTGGAGACGACGCGGCCGGAGGCGAACCGCAGCGAGCACGCCGGCGACGAGTTCCTCCCTGTTTCCGGCCGGCCACAGCGAGCTCGCCGCCTTCCTCCTCTGTTTCTGCGACGAAGAGCCCTCGGTGAGCGCCCCTGCCTCTCCCCTCTCCCCTTCCCTCCGCACGCACGGCCACCACACGCGCCCGCGCCCAACGCCCCCCCCCCCCCGCACACCCCAGCGCACGCCGACGGCACCTCGCCGTCCGTCGTTGCCAGCGATCGCTTCCTCGACGTTCAGTTACCTGAACATGTTTCAGTTTCGTCAGAGTTAAGACGGGAGCTTTACCTCAAAAATCATTCGCAACAGTACCTATCTAAAGCAGTTCAGCAGCCCAGTGGTTTGTGCCCCGTGCGCGCGCGTTGGACATCCTGGGTTCGATCCCCCCCCCCCCCAAGGCGCAAAGCCACCCCCTTTTTACTCCTCTTTCTTTTATTTCTCGAATTCCAGAAAAACAGATCTGAACCCTTATTTGTAAAATCAATAACAAATTGAATTTTGATCCAATTTCAATGATTCAAGTTTCTGTGGATTCAGAATCTTGTGCCCTTTCTGTTAATGTCAAGTTTGCAACATGTTTCTGTAATAATTTTTGCACTAAATAATTAAATACCTAAATGGCTATTAAAAGTTGAAACTTTGGAATTTCATAACTTGAGTTCTGTTCATCCAATTTGAGCAAACTTGGGCTCTAAAATTTTTTCTTAACAAACTCTACACATTGGTATTTTATTTGGTCACAATTAAATTAAATTTGAACATGTTTCCCTCTGTTTACTAAAAAGGGCAGAATAAACTACTTATGAAGAATTGCATATTAAATTCAATAATGATCCAAAAATTATGTTTAATAGCTCAAAATGTTCAGTGAAACATTTGCTACATGTTTTCAACCTTTTCAATACAATTTGTTTACTGTTTTTCCTAATTAAAAGTGGTGCAATAATTCAATGCTTTAATTAAACCTTTTAAATTGCAAAATTCATAACTTGGGCAATTCAAATCCAATTCCAACATGTAAAATATGTTTTCCATCCCATTTTTCATGAACTTTGCAAATATCAACTTTGTTTTCTGTTTTGAATAATTTAAATTGCTGAAAACAACTGTTTCTTAATTAATGCATTTAAAATTGTCAAATTAATAACTTGCTCATCTAAAATCCAAATTCAACAAATGAAATATGTATTCCATCTAAAATTTTGTGTTCTTTCCAAATATAAATTTTGTTATCTGTTTTGAATATTTAAAATTGGTGAAAACAACAAATGTTTGTTTGAATCATTTAAAATGCCAAAGTTCATAACTTAATAAATAAAATTCCAAACTTGGTAAACAATATTTCAAATTGAAGCTATTGTTGTTTTCTTATTGTTTTCATCATCCATGCATCATTCTAATCAACTTTCACATGATGGTTATTTGTAGATCATTTAATTCAACATTAATTCATGGGCTTTTCCATATGCAATCCAAATTGCATATGGGCCCATTTAAATATGTTTACCATGTCAACTAGTTTATCTTTGATGCATCCTTAAACTTGTCATGCATCCATACCTTGATCATGCTGGATCTTTTGCCGTAGAAGTAATTATTGCATCCGGTGTTTGTTCTAGTTCGTTGCTTCTTCCCGGATAGGACGTTGAGATGATGTGAGCAACGACAAGTTCTTCGGATGTACCTCTACTTGCTGGATTCCAGGAAAGTATACTCACTTGCTGCCTATGGCTGCCTTCCATCACTTGTTACCGATTCTTTCTGTTGTCCTTATGCTAGCCTTATGATTCGATGCTTGTGTCTCGATCCTATCATATGTTTACCTTGCAACCATGATATAGCCTTACTTCCACTTCCTATTACCTGTTGTTTGTTTACCCCGTTGGCATCGTGTCGTAGTTGCATGCTTAGTGTTGTTTGCGCTCAAGTCTTGTTGTCCGTCTTATCACCTGTTTAGTTTGATAGTTGGGTTTCAACTTAATCAACAACATGTTAATGCTTTGGGTAATAATAATTTGATGATAAGGCACCGGCAGGAGGCCCGGCGTGGTTTTGAGGCCTGCTAGTGTCGACCCTAATTAGGAAAAGGGTCTTGTCCATTGATCCATGATGAGCGCACTAACCGCATGTGGGAAGCGAGTATGGGCGCCCCCCGCAATTCTGATTCGATTCGCATCTAGTCCAAATCGCCTCATTTAGTTCGGGTTTTCCATTTGCCGCATGCATATGCAGGTGCGAACCCTTGGCGCCAGGGTGGAACTTTTGTAGTCGGCATTTAGGGAGACACGTTCTTAGAGTGCTATGAGGGTCCCCTTTTCTTCGTGGGGCTTGATTAGCCGTGCGCTCAATTGCACGGGGTTCTTTGGGCTTGATGCGAATAAGAGTTGGGTTGTGTTGAGTACCTCGCTTGGTGGGTTGATCCCCCGTCTGGCGGGTTATTCTTACGTGTACGGCCAAATTGGTGCATCCCTGCAGGGTTAAATCTTCTCGAGAAGCCGTGTTGTCCGCGGTTATGGATGACTTGGTGAAAGTGCTGGCTAACAAGTACTCAGACAACTTACACTTAACGATGATAACTTGACTAGTAATAGAGATTACCTCCACCATAAAAATGAATGTCACCTTAATCAACAGTGTAAGTTTCCTTGGGTTGCTTCCTTAGTAGGGGGTAACATTGGATGGGTATTGTTTGGTGAGTAGTTGTAGTTGGTTCTGATACGCTATCTTATCCCTTTCTATTAGCCGGAAGTTGTAGCGCATCTCTTTAGTTGTTAGTGCTGCCCGCTGCCGCCTCTTTGCAATAATCCCTTCCTTTCCGTTGTACCCAAAGTATTTGTATCTTGTGATGATTGGTTACGCTGGTATCTTGTGAGTATGGGTTATCCACTTGCCAGTACTTAACCGTACTGACCCACGAATCCATTTCGTGGCTGCATATTCCACATTGCAGTCAACAGGTTTGAAGTCTGACGACGTTAGCTTGGGAATCCCTCCGGCTTGGCCTGGGCAGGGATTGGACGCCATCGGTTATCTTCAGGACTCTTAGTCCAACTTGTATCTTGTCCGTAGTCGGACGCTATGTTGTTTCTTCCGCTGTTATTTGGATCTTTGTATTGTATCAGTTGTATCCTTGACTCGTTTGAATCGTCTTGTATATATCTTTTCTGTTGTTGTTGCGGAATATTCGTGAACTATTGTAATGTTATCACAAGTGGCAACCTGGAATCGGTTATTATGTGGATTTTGGCGGAAATGCTGAAATTTGCATAGTGCCCGATCTCGGGGCGTCACAAATGGTATCAGAGCATGGTTTCCGTTTCCCGATATTGTTTCGATACGAATGGTTATCGAAGCAACGGGTCCGCGAAGCCTGTAGGATAACCTCGCTAACGGTCGTTGTTTCTAGAGTGTCAAAAACTATTTCTGCTAAACTATTTTGGAAACATCTCAATAGGATTCTTGTTTTCTCCTTATCTCTATTCTATTTCTCCTCTCATCTTATTTGTTTTGGAGTCTCTCTCTCTCTCAATCTTTCAAAGTTTTAGGATCCTACGTGGGCGGACGTTTTCTGAGCCTTTAACCTAATAGGTTCGATCATCGGAAGATTCCTGGTGGAAGAACATCGTCATCAGCCCGAGCAAGATTCCCTTGTTAGTGGTATCGAGAAGCCCTTGTTAGTGGTGTCGAGGAGATCAACTGGAAGCATGAAGAATCGATAGTCGAACCTCTTTACCCTCCCGGGTTAGGGGGTGGATTGCGAGGGCGCAATCCCTTGTTAGTGGTGTCGTCTGTAACACCCGGGGGATTTCCCCCAATTAAAATTGGTTGTTTTCCTTTTTGGCATTGCATCACATGCATCATCTGCACATTGTTTGCAAACCAATTCAAAAACAAAACAAAAATTCAAATCCATTTAAAAATTTTCAAACAATGCACCTGTGTTTTTCAAACTCAAATTGTTTTTCAATATAAGTTGATTGGAATTAATTTTGCTTGGTTATTTCAAAAACCATACTTTATGAAACCCTATTTGAAATTAGAATGACAAATTCAAATCTTTTGGCAAGTTGAAAATTTTGAAAATAAAGTTCACAAACTTTGACCTTGCTGTTTTGTAAGTCAATGAAAATTATTTCATAAAAGCTAAAACCCTAACACCTACTTCTATTTCTCTCCTTTTCTTTCCTACAAAAAAAAACCAGCAAGGGGGAGGCAGCCAGGCCCAACACCCACCCCAGCAACGCCCCCCCCCTTCTTCCTCGTACGGACAGACAGGAGGGGGGAGGTCGCTGTCACCATCGAGGTCCCCTCCACCTGCTCCCCTCCTCCCTTAAAGCCCCTCTCCCCCTCCTTCCCAAACCCTAATCCTCCTCCTCCCTCTTCCTCCTTGCGCCGCTGCCTTCCTCTTCCTCCTCTTTTCCCAACCTTTTTCTGAATTTTTCTTCTGAACCCGAGCTTCTCCATGGCCGGGAGTTGGAGGCTGGGGAGGTGGCTGTGTTCGTCGACGGGGGTTCTTCCTCACGGGAATGGAACCACCGCGGTACCATCTCCGCTTTTGCTGGAGACGGCGCGGCCGGAGGCGAACCGCAGCGAGCACGCCGGCGACGAGTTCCTCCCCGTTTCCGGCCGGCCACAGCGAGCTCGCCGCCTTCCTCCTCTGTTTCTGCGACGACGAGCCGTCGGTGAGCGCCCCTGCCTCTCCCCTCTCCCCTTCCCTCCGCACGCACGGCCACCACACGCGCCCGCGCCCAACGCCCCCCCCCCCCGCACACCCCAGCGCACGCCGGCGGCACCTCGCCGTCCGTCATTGCCAGCGATCGCTTCCTCGACGTTCAGTTACCCGAACATGTTTCAGTTTCGTCAGAGTTAAGACGGGAGCTTTACCTCAAAAATCATTCGCAGCAGTACCTATCAAAAGCAGTTCAGCAGCCCAGTGGTTTGTGCCCCGTGCGCGCGCGCTGGACATCCTGGGTTCGATCCCCCCCCCCCCCAAGGCGCAAAGCCACCCCCTTTTTACTCCTCTTTCTTTTATTTCTCGAATTCCAGAAAAACAGATCTGAACGCTGGTATCTTGTGAGTATGGGTTATCCACTTGCCAGTACTTAACCGTACTGACCCACGAATCCATTTCGTGGCTGCATATTCCACATTGCAGTCAACAGGTTTGAAGTCTGACGACGTTAGCTTGGGAATCCCTCCGGCTTGGCCTGGGCAGGGATTGGACGCCATCGGTTATCTTCAGGACTCTTAGTCCAACTTGTATCTTGTCCGTAGTCGGACGCTATGTTGTTTCTTCCGCTGTTATTTGGATCTTTGTATTGTATCAGTTGTATCCTTGACTCGTTTGAGTCGTCTTGTATATATCTTTTCTGTTGTTGTTGCGGAATATTCGTGAACTATTGTAATGTTATCACAAGTGGCAACCTGGAATCGGTTATTATGTGAATTTTGGCGGAAATGCTGAAATTTGCATAGCGCCCGATCTCGGGGCGTCACAGCATTTGCACAGAGAGAGAGAGAGAGCTCGAGTGGGGGGGGGAGAGAGCAACTAGGCAGACAAGAGCACATGGGGGGCTCTTATCCACCTTGAATGTTTCCACTTGAAGGCAATGGCTAGGGCACTGCATCTACAGAGGAGCTAGGAGGAAGAAGGTGACTCGGATTACAACTAGGTCCTTAGATAATTACAAAGAGGTCCTTTTCTTCTCTAAAAAATGCTGTTTTCACTAGGCAAACAAAATCATAAATTGAAATCCTTTTTCCCAAAATTCTTATTAGTTGAGATGCACAACATATGTGAAAATTGGCTCAATTAGATAAACTTGATAGTTCAAAGTTGTTCAAATTTCAATTCTGACATAAATGGATATTGAATTTATTAGACTACTTAGGAGCTTCCAAAAATGATAATTTTTGACACAACTTCCTTATTTGGTGTGTTCCTTATGTGGTAAAAAATTCAAGTCATTTAGAGTTACTTCATAGAACAAACTTGTTCCAATTTCAAAAAGGTGCTGTCTTGAAAACAGGGGTTTTTGGCAACTTCAACAATTCAAAAACTTGTGCCCTTTTGGTTTTCATCCTTATTTATGATATAGAGCATGTGGTATTTATTTCATGTAATTTTTAAAAAGTTTGTAGAACAAACTTGTTCAAAATTTCAAATGTTGCTGTGGAGAAAACTCATGTTTTCAGGACTTTAATTGATTCAATTTTTGGTCTCCTCTTGTGTGTGTTCCTTATTTGATTTAAGGAAGCACTGGTATTAATTTCAGATCATTTGAAGAAAGTTTCCAATAGTAACTTGTTTGAGTTTCTGGTTTCTGGAAATATTGGAAATTCAATTTAATAAGGCACTTGGCTTTTCTTTAACAATGCTTTGCCAAAATATTTATGTGACTAGAGATAGCAAGTCAATGCTCTCCAATACTTTTGCTTTTAAGCTTGCAAGGTTGGAAGAACATTTGATAAGATTTTGGTGAAGCATCTAAGAATGCCTCTTTTTCTGATAATCTTTTAGGGAAATTTATTTAGTGTTTCCTCTTTCTTAACTTAGGCCTTGGAATAATATTCAAAAAGTATGGGATTCATAATATAGCTTTGGAAAAACTCTTGATAAATATTTACTTTAGAAAAGATTGTCAAGGTCATTGGAACAATATGTTGAATATTTTTAGTTTACTGCTTTGCTATCTTTTTAAGTTTGCTTTCCATTTCTTAGCCATGTAAGTTTTTATAATTAGTTTGTTTAGTTGCACTTAAACAAACACAACCAAAGTTTATTGGTCAAGCAATTAGCAAAACAACTGTGTTAACAGGTATTCCAAAATTGGGATGTGACAAGAAGAAACCGAGAAGCAGCGGTGGAACAAAGAATTCAGGAAAAGCAGTGACAGCGGAATGCAGCTTGGAAGAAAATCACTTACCCTGCACGGGAAGGGGGTAGTCGTCTCCCCTGCTTGACCTTCTTCACGGCCTTCTTGGCCTTCTTGGCGATGGGCTCCTGGGCACGACTGCCCGCCCTCTTCCGAGTGGCGGGGGCAGCAACCGCAAGCGGATCGACTTCGAGGGCGTCCTCATCCTCTTCCTCGTCAGCATTAGCATCATCTGCAGAGTAGGAGAGAAGAAAACAAGTGAGAAGCAGAAAGAAACTAAGTTGCGCTACTCGCGACCAAAACGGTGAACTCGGTCACCTTCGTCGTCGTCTTCGGACCAGTCCCGAATGGACGCATCGACATGATGCTTACCCGGTTGGACGGCATGGGGGATGCAGAGGGTGTCCGCGGTGTCGTAGGAGACCTCGTCGTCCTCCTTTCGATCTTCGTGCCAGTTGGCCTCGAAGCGCTCCTCGCTCTCAGCGAGCTGGCGAGCAAGGCGCTGGAGATATAGGCAAGCAACACAAATCAGTTGAGCAGCGTGAGGGATTCTACCCGGGACGGGATGCAAGCACAAAGCATAATAGAGTAAGCGTCCTACTCAACGAGGCGTGCAAACACAAAGCACAGGAAGCCTAACAGATGGTAGCAAGTGTTCTACTCGGCATGTGGTGCAAACATAAAGCACATGAAGCCTAAAGAGATACGGCTAAGTGTCCTACTCGGCACAGAGCGCGGATACTAAGCATACCAAGCTAAGGAGGCTATCTACTCGGAATCAATAGGCAGAAAAAAGGATGAGAAGCACTAACCCGCTTGATTGGCTTCGTACGGCTGTACGGCACAAAGCCGTACTGCGAGTGGTCGGTGAGGCCGGTGCTCATGATGGAGCGCGCCCAGACGACCACGTCCGCGTTGCTGAGCTCGAACGTGGTCGTCCGAGTGCAATCTCTATTGCCGCCCATGTAGCACATGAGGTGTGCGCGGCGCTGCAACGGGAGCACTCGCCTGGAGATCCAGCAAGCGATGGGGTCGTCGTCCTTGAGCCCCTTCTCCTTCAGCTGGGCGAGGCGCGCGTTGATCTGCTTGATGTCGCCGTCTAGCGGGGGCTTGAATCCCCAATTCTGCCCGGTAGGAGGCGAATTGGTCCACCGGGGGAGATTGATCCGATCCACCAGGGGCTCGCCTTCCTCGACAGGGATGTTCTTCACGTAGAAGAAGGCCCGCTGCCATTTGTGAACGGAGTCGAGGCCCTTAATGCGCGGATGGCTGGTTCCGCTGCGCTGCACCATCATGGCGCTGCCGGTCTCGGTCATTCCACGGCTGCTGTCTGCGCTACCCGGCTTGTCCTTGCTCTGCTTCCTGAAGAAGAAGTAGCGCGCCCAGGTCATCGGCGTGGGGCGCACGCCCAGGAACGCCTCGCACACCACAGCGTGGTATGCGAGCATCACCATCGCATTCGGCGGCAGGTGGTGCGGCTGGATCCCGAAGTGGTCGAGGAAGCGGCGGAAGAAATCTGACACGGGTAGCCTGAATCCCCGCGCGAAGTGCGCGAGGAACACCACGTGCTCGTCCGCCTCCAGAGTGAGGACGAGCTCACCATCAGGATGCCGGCAGCGGACGCCGGGAGGAACTCGCCGGGTGTTCACCAGCCACCGGCACTCGTCTGCCGTGACATTAGATCCAACCCACCCCGCGCGGGCGTCGTCGTCGCGAGCCATCGAGCAGGAGAGGAAATCTGATGGTGATTTGGTGGAATTTGGCGGAAAGAACTGGCCTTTCGGCGCTGTGAGATGCACGGCGGCGAATAGCTCGGTGGCGGCGGAGAAACAAAGAGGCAAAGGGAGAATGAAGGCAGGAAGAAGAAGAAGGAGTTACCGAGGGGGTATTTATACCTCCCTCGGGTTGCCGTTACGATTGGAGGTAGTGGGATCAGTTACGCACAGAGATCGTGCGGCGTGGGGTGTGCGGGCCGGTTAGAAACGCACACAGCGCAGTTGGCGCGCGTAACGGCCGCATTCGATCCCACGACGCGATCGTGGGTAATTACTGCGCTTGATAAGACCTAACGGGCTAGTGGGCCCAGGCCGTGAAAACTGGGCGCGTGGCCTGTCAGATCCCGGGCACCGAGGCGTCGGGGGTGTGGTAGCGTGACATGTGCCCAGTTGCAGTACAAAAAGGCGGATTTTGCTCTTCCACGCAGAGATTCTGATTGGAAATCTCGCTAAGTCTTTTTACTCGGCGACAGAGAAGAGAAGTGGTTCTATTCGGAAAAGAGGAAGCTCAAGACAGGATCAAGGGCTACTCGGAGGTTCTACTCAGCATCCTAAAGATTCAAAGACAAGGTTAGTTTTTAAGCTGGCAGAGCCCAGTGAACAAGTGCACAGGACTCTACCAGCTTCGGGGACTAATGTCGGGGGGTTACCCCCGAGTAGGGTAAAGGCAAGTGCTAAGGGCAAGATCAGAAGAGACATTTAGCAGAGTAGCGACTACCCGGTACTCGCTACCCGGTCGTCTGCTATTCGGCCGTACATACTGATGGCCAGGAGAAAGAATCAAGGAAGTTACTCTCCTCCGAGTAGAGGAAGTGGACCGAGTAGAGTGGGTGGTCTCCTACTCAGGCCAGAAGTCAAAGGAGCCGTTCTGACACAGGATCCCACGTATCCTGGGTCCGTACTGTGGCACTTTTCATCTGCAGAGCGCGTGCTTATCCGTGCCAGGGTGTCAGCAGGGCGTCGCAGGTTAGGGGGGGCCTACCCCGTGACAGTGTCAGTGATAACAGATCAGCTCCTCGGTTCTGCGGAACGACTTTACACATGAAGACAAGCTAGGAAGCCAAAGTGGTCAGCGAGAAGCTGGAAGTGTACAGTGTGCACACTATGTCGACATCTTGGCTGTATCCGGCTGTGCACCAGTATATAAGGTGCCCTGCCTCCTCCTGCGCGAGGGACGCACACACACACACACAAGAACGCGCACAGAACCCAGAATCGGTTCACATTCTTGACCTAGTTCATCACAAAGAGAGAAGGGTGGCTACTCGGTAGTAGGAAACACTTGTACTGTGGCTACTCGGTGAGACACGAATATAAAGAGAGAAAGTTAGGAGTAGGGGTTTTACCTCCACACGAGGGCCCTGAACCTGGGTAGATCTTGTTGTTTGCAGTGCTAGCTTCATACTCACGCGGCTACTCGCTGCGTGATCCCTCCCCGAGCGCCTCCAGCGTCCATCATCCCCACAACTTTAGCCATCCTATGGCATCTTCCGTGACACCACCATGACAGCGAGTCTGCTCGCTAATATATTCAGCATTGGACCACGTTGAGGAATACGGCGGGAAATATATCAGAAGAAGTCGCGGTTGAAGCATTCGCCAAAGGAGCACGACGAACCTCTTTCGGGGAAGAACTGGGGCGACTAGCACCCAAAACCATGGGAGAATTAATGGCCATAGCCGATAGATGGGAAAACGGTGAAGACGCAGTGCGCAACGAGAAAGATTCATCCCTAGCACGTGATGACGACCGCCATGGCCGAAAGAAAAGAAGAAAGAACTACGACCATGATGATCGAGAAGAATTCGTGGCAGCAGAGTTCACCAAAAACCGCGACAACGGATATCGTGGGAAGCGCGAGTGGAAACCTAAGCAAGAAGAAAAAAACCCGAGGAGGACCTCGACGGTTACTGCACGCTACATCTATTCACAAATAAGCGCACAGGCAAAACTAAGGCAACACACCTTCTCAAGGATTGCCGAAAGTTCATCGAAATCCACGAGGCCCTCCTGAAGAAAAACAGAGCAGCCACTAGTCAGGGTTACCCACAGTTCCCCGGAGGAGGAGCTCAAGGATTTCAACAACCGCAAGCCCTGCCCCCAGCAGGAAACCAAAACGCAATGCTAGCCGCGCTGCCAGCGCCACCCGCCCCAAATCAAGGATCCAACGGGTACCCGAACCCAGCAGGCCTCTTAGGCATGATACAAAAGGTCTGTCCATCATGCAGAGCTCAGAAGACAAACACGCGACAGCTGTGCATGGCTGTGCAAACTCCAGCTACAAAAACTGAGTATCTGAAGATGGCGGAGCACCCGATAACTTTCTCCAAGGAAGACCACCCTCCGCGAGTCTATCGACCAGGACACGCCGCACTCGTCATACAAGCACAAATTGGCAATTACGAGCTGGCTTGCGTGTTCATGGACGGAGGCAGCAGCATCAACATCATCTACGCAGACACGCTCCGGGGCATGAACAAGAATTTGGACGGACTCGCAGAATCAGAGACATCCTTCCACGGGATAGTTCCAGGAAAGGCAATCCATCCACTCGGAACAATCAACCTAGAGGTGGTGCTAGGCAACCAAAGCAATTACAGACGAGAGTTCCTCGACTTCGAAGTTGTCGACTGGCCCTCACAGTATCTTGGTCGAACGGCGTTCGCCAGATTCATGGCAGTACCCCATTACGCATATTTGAAGCTCAAGCAACCCGGAGAATATGGCACAATCACCATCGACGGCGATTTTCAGAAGTCCAACAAGTGCGACATCGAATTCAACGAGATCGCGCAATCTTTTGGAATGCAGGAAGAACTAGAGGAAATAGAAAAAACCACGGATCACACCGTGATGCCCCTCACCAAGACGAACGCTCCAGAGCTCGAGTTCAACACAAATAGCGGTACCCGCAAGCATCAAATACACCCGACGGATTCTGCGAAGACGGTGATGGTGTCCACCACCCTTTCACAAGCATAGGAAAGCGCGCTCGTCGAACTCCTCCGTGAGTACTGGGAAATCTTCGCCCGGCAGCCCTCAGATATGCCAGGAATACCCAGGGAGTTCGCCGAGCACTCACTCGAAGTCTACAAGGACGCAAAGCCCATCAAGCAGACCACCCGACGGTTTTCAGAACCTAAGCAGAAAGCGCTCGGAGAAGAGATAAACACACTGCTCGCAGCAAAATTCATCAGAGAAATAAAGATATCCACTTGGTTAGCAAACCCAGTGCTGGTCCCAAAGAAGAACTCCAACATCCTTCGAGTGTGCATCGACTACACGTCGCTGAATAAACACTGCCCCAAGGATAACTTTCCCCTACCGCGAATCGACCAAATCATGGACTCCACTGCAGGCTTCCAACGCCTCTCCTTCCTGGACGCCTACTCGGGATACAACCAAATCCGGATGAAACAGGAAGATGAGGAAAAGACATCATTCATCACACCTCGCGGTGTATACTGCTACACGACAATGCCCTTCGGGATCAAGAACGCAGGCGCAACATATCAGCGATGCATGCAAAAATGCCTCGCCAAGCTCATTGACAAGAACGTACAAGTGTATGTTGACGACATCGTCATCAAGACTCGAGTGGAGGATACGCTCCTCGACGATATCAGAGAAACATTCGATGCGTTGAACGCATACCGAATAAAACTCAACCCGACCAAGTGCGTCTTTGGCGTCCCCGCAGGATAACTTCTCGGGTACCTGGTCTCCGCTTGAGGAATTGAAGCCAACCCGGAGAAGATACAAGCAATCTTGACCACGAAGGAGCCCACCAATCTACACGGAGTCCAACAGCTCGCCGGGCGACTAGCCGCCTTGAGCAGATTCATCGCACGATTGGGAGAACAGGCGTTACCCTTCTATAAACTGTTGAAGAAGACGGATAAATTCGAATGGACACCTGAAGCAAAGCAAGCATTTGCAGATTTGAAGCAAACACTACAGAGCAGGCGTATCCTGGCTACACCACACGAAAGGGAACCGCTATACCTATACCTAGCCGCAACAAACCAGGTGATCAGCACAACCATAGTAGTAGAAAGACCAGAAGAAGGCAAGGCATATGGAGTGCAAAGGCCAATTTACTACATCAGTGAGGTCCTTTCGCCGTGCAAACAGCGATATCCTCACTACCAGAAGCTTGCATACGGAGTTGTCCTTACAGCTCGAAAGCTTAAACACTACTTCCAGGAGCATACCGTAACGGTGCTAAACGACGCATCACTCGGTACAATAATGAACAATACAATGGCATCAGGAAGAATAGCGAAGTGGAGCATCGAGCTAGGCGCCTGGGACATCATCTATGCAGGACGCAATTCCGTGAAGTCACAGGTACTCGTGGAATTTCTGAGCGAATGGACAGAACTACAAACACCCGGACCACCAGAATATACGAGTAACTGGATCATGTACTTTGACGGGTCAAAAAGAAATGAAGGAGCTGGGATCGTCCTAATATCACCGAGAGGAGATAAGTTGCAGTACGTCCTGCGATTGGACTCCCCCCCCCCCGATGATCCAGCATCAAACAATGACGCGGAATATGAGGCCTTGTTACATGGGATGAAGATGGCAATCGCATGTGGAGCCACCCGGTTGATGATCTATGGCGATTCTAATCTCATCGTGCAACAGACAATGAAGGAGTGCGACGCTATCGCAGAAAACATGGTCGCCTACCGGGACATGTATAATCTACTCGAAGGAAGTTTTAAAGGATGCGAGCTAAAGCACATTGCGAGATCTAGTAACGAAGAAGCAGACAGGTTAGCAAACATGGGGTCCACAAACACACCCATACCGCTTGGTATATATTTTGAAAGGATGACCAAGCGTTCAGTCCAGGTCAAGAAAACTGCTGAAGCACCCACAATGTTGGAGACAGAGGTCAACCCGCAAATTGCTATCATCGAGCTCAGCCATGGCATCTCACGACAAATTTTTCTGGTCGAGCCAGTCTGGACGCAGAAATATCTCGACTACTTGTCCGCCAAACAGCTCCCAGCAGATCCTCGCGAGGCTCGGCAAATAGTGAGACGCAGCAAATCTTTTCGGGTACTCAACGGCGAGTTATACAAGCAGAGCATCTCAGGCATACTGCAAAGATGCATAGCACCCGAAGATGGCAAGGAATTGCTACGAGACATACACCAAGGAGATTGCGGACATCACGCCAGTTGGAAAGCAATCGTGGGCAAAGCTTTTCGAGCAGGATTTTACTCGCTTACAGCAGCCCGAGACGCAAAGGAATTGGTCAAGAGGTGCAACGCTTGCCAGCGATTCGCACCCACACCTCACGTTCCCGCTACAGAGTTGCATATGATACCTATTGCCTGGCCCTTTGCACAATGGGGGCTGGACATGGTAGGGCCATTACGCAAGTCTACACCCGGCGGTTACACACACTTGCTAGTGGCAGTTGACAAATTTACGAAGTGGATCGAAGCAATGCCAGTGACCTCGGCTAGCGCCCAATGCGCTGTCAAATTCCTCGATTCCATCGTCTGTAGATTTGGTGTACCTCACAACATCATCACCGACAATGGCAGCAACTTCACGACAAAGGAAACACTGCAATTTTGCGAAGAAAAAGGAATCATCCTCAAGTTCGCTTCAGTGGCTCATCCGCAAACAAATGGCCAAGTCGAACGATCCAGCGGATTAGTTTCGGCTGGTATCAAGAAACGACTACTCGGTCGCCTACATCCAGCAGCGGGACACTGGGAAGAAGAGCTATCCTCCGTTCTATGGAGCCTCCGCACAACTCCGAATCGATCCACAAACTACACACCATTCTTCATGGTATACGGGGCTGAAGCCGTCCTTCCCGAGGACGTTCGATTCAGCGCCCCACGGGTCGTTGCTTACAGAGAAGAAACCTCTAACAGGGCACTCGCAGATGATATGGACGCACTCGACGAAATACACGACATTGCACTCGCAAGATCAGCAGTATACTAGCAGTCGTTGCAAAACTATTACAGTCGCCGAATACGCCACAGAGCCTTCACGGTGGGATATTTGGTGCTACAACTCAAGCAGAAAGAAGGACACAAGCTCGAACCACCCTGGGAAGGACACTTCATAATACACGAAGTTATCCCAAGTGGCGCCTATCGACTGAAGAACCCGACGATTGGAGGCGTCTACTCCAACCCATGGAATGTTGCACACCTCCGCAAATTATATCCCTAGATTTACCTTTACTCATACAAATAAGGCTATATTAGCCATCTTGTAGCCCGAAACACATGGCTTCTCAGTCATTTCAATAAAAATACATGGTTTCTCAACCATAGCTACTCGCAATCTCCATCCTTAAGTGCTCAAGAACAGGTACACACCCCAAAAATATACACGGGGGCTACGCCTAAAAATAGCACAACAGGAGTAATTTCATATACACAATGTTACACACAAGGTTGACGCCTTACAAAGTTTTGAGCAACTATACAGGATACATACATCCTATGATTACATATGGCGACGAGTGTTTTCCTCGGCTAGCACCCGATCCACTTCTTCCGAGGTCAATCGAATTATCTCCTCTGCGGCAGGCTGAACAACACTATAATGAGGGGTCATATCGACTTGACCATCAGGAAGCCTAGCCACAGAGTTGAAATTCACCTCTGGATGCCACAATCGAACGAAGCAGAGCGCCACTACTGCACCACAGATCATCTGATTATAGACACACTCGCGGACTTCTCCTTCTCGCCCGAAAGTTCTAAGGAGATCGATCCAATCTTCTGGACCCCTCTCCAATGGATAAAAAGCGGAGTTCACAGCAATCAAAATCTCATGGAACGAACTCACGAGAAACTTGGCCTGGATTACTCGATACATCAAGGTAGAGAGCACAAAGCCTCGACTACGATCGGACCAAAAATTATTTGCATGGGGCTTTGAACTACCGGCTTCGTGAAGAATATGGTTCTCCACCCACTGTTTCTCACTCCTATAATCTGGCTGAACAACTGCAAAGAAAGACACAGGATCAAAGGGTGGTAGCAAATACAGAAAGCCATGGGGCTGAGATACTTACAGAGCAAATCCCTAGCAACAACCGCCAACTCATCCATCACAAACTTCTCACGTTCAATCGCAAGTTTTTGTTTGGACTTAGCCACATCCACCACCCCGTGCAAAATCTTTAGTTTGCGCTCACCATCCGCAACGCGGTCATGAAGTCCGGCAAAGGTGCCAACAGCAACAACAAGAGGATCCACTCGGGCAGCGGACCCACTTGAGGACTCCGCAAGAACTCTAGTTACCTGGAAAGATAAAGGACAGTTAAGGAATAAGACGCTCCATTCGAGAAATAATACCACCTATTCGACAGGTGCTCGGGGGCTACTCCCATCGGGAGAACTCACGACAACTCAATCACAGGAAGATAGCAAAACAACATTTCATTTAAAAGCAGAATACGGGAATACATCCCAAGGTTCATTACATCAAAGGCACAAACTACGGAGAAACAATCCTAAGGAGTTGCAGATGTGCTGCCACTCGCAGCAGTGTGCCCCCTACGACTAGCACGGGCAAGAAAATCGGACAACTTCCGGGCAAGCACTCCAGCTGGATCGCCGAAAGGACGAAGTGCTACCTTTTTGCCTATAGCAGCGTCGACAGGAAGGTTCGAGTACGCCTCCTCCAAGCCTGCGACTCCGTGCGCCAGTGCAAATTGGATAGCAGTCTTCGCCCCGGACTCTGACTGAGCAACCGCGTATGCATCGAGGAGATTGCCCTCCATAAAGACCTTCATAAGACCGCTCAGCAGGGGAGGAACCGCAGCGTCGACCAGAAAACGCCCATAAAGCTGCGTCAACACTCGAGTAGCATTGCTAATAAGGGTGCAAACCCCGTTAGAATGATGTCGAAGTTGAGCGCAGAAATCTGTCAAGGCGTCCACTCGTTGAACTCCGGGAAGATTAACAGCGACACCAAGAAGACATGTAGAAAGATAAGTCAAAATCCGAAGAACTTACTAATCGGTCGAAAGATAAAGGATAAGAGCAACTCACCTGCAAAACGTTGGGCCAAAGGACGAAGGAAGTCGACAAGATCATTATCTTGCTTCGTGCCAGTCTCTTCCAGTTTCTTCAGGGCACCCTGGGCATCCGCAAGCTTTCCTTCGAAGTCATTCGACTTCTTACGAGAAGATTCGAGCTCCTCTCGAGCAGTTTCCAACTGAGCCTCCAGGGCGCCTACTCGAGTGACAGCGGCCACCTTTTCAGCCTTCAACGCGTCGATTTGAGATGCACAACAACAAGTTTGAAACCCAACAGAATTTATACAAATGAAAAGATGAGATAGAAAGAGTTGACAACTTTACCTCGGAGAAGATCGTTGTCCGATACAAGTCGATCGCGATCCGCCCGAAGGGTCACGCATTCTGTCTCGGCCGAGATAACGCGACGGCCAACGGCCACAAGGGAGTCGAGAAGAGACTGCAAAAATATAAAGATGAAAAATTCAAAGAGGAGAAGACTGAGCCTATACCCGATTGCAAACATTCGAGTATAGCCTCGGGGGCTACTCCCATCGGGAGCACTGCCATGCACCCGATAAAATAAAGAAAAGAGAGAATTGGTTTTTGAGCCTGTAGCTAATCATACATGATTAACTACAGCCTCGGGGGTTACTCCCATCGGGAGCACTGTCGTGCACCTGATAAAAAATCCAAACAGACAAAGTGCAATATGAAGAAGAAAAAAACAATATTTACCTGGCCTTGAGCTATGGAGAGAGGATCCGCCGAGCTACCCGACACCTCTTTCGGAGTTGAAGCTCCAACAGCAAAGCTAGGGATCCTATATTCTGTAGCCACCGTTGTGGGAGCTGCACTCGGAGAATTCTGCACGGTGCCAGTAGTCGCGGTCTCACCCGCAGCAGCAGCTCTCTTCCTCTTTTCGAGAGGAAGGGAAGAGACGAACCTCCTGGGGCTGATGGATTGGAGACTGTTATGAGGAACAACAACTTGTCAAAAGAAGCAAAAGGAAGCATTCGACTAGAACAAAAAAGCAAAAACTTACTCGTCGTCGTCATCATCCAACATATCCGCGTTCCAGGTGGTATGGATCTTTGGCAAGGACGAAGAAGGGGCGCGCGCACTTAGCGGAGTCACGATGAGGGGCTCCTTTTCAGGCGACTCCTTACCCAAGGAGTTATCCTTGGAGGTGGCTTCATCATTCTCCGATCGGCGGCATTTGCGGATGCGGAGGTCGCTACCCGATTCCTCCGCGTCATCCGAGGAATCGTGCTTGGAGCTCGAAACGGCTTCGGTAACGCTGGTGTCGGCTGGGGCGTCCAGGTTGCTCGCCAAAAAGTCCGAGACCTCCTCTCCGGAGACCGGCGGGTAGCAATTGGCCACCGCTAAACTCTACAAAAGAAGAAATGAAAGAAGGATTTCAGTCAACAAAAAACTTTCGAGCTAGAAGGAGACGGAAGACAAAGAAAAATCCGAACTTACTTCAGGTCGTGGAGGCCTTGATGCCTCGAAAGCCGCGACTGGGCAGTCGGGGAAGGCCTCGCCCTCTTTCAGGCTGGTGATAGCCGCCATTTTCTTCTCGAATTCAGCATTCGAGAGTTCTTCTCGGCTTATGCGGCTGGGATCTTCGGCGCCCTGGTACTCCCACATCGTGGAGGGCCTCTCCTGCAGGGGCTGGATCCTGCGCTTAAGGAATATGCTCGCCAGGTGCAGGCCATTCAGCGTCACTCCTGTGGTTTGATCACGGAGGGCGGCCACCTTGGCGAGTAGCGGGGTAACAGTCCGGTTTTCTTCAACCGAGAGTTTGTGCGCCCAAGATTTTTGCCTCTTCAAGACAGCGAATGGGTGGAACTCGTGGACTCCACCCGCGTTGTTGTCGATGACGTAGAACCATTTCTTCCTCCATCCTTGGGCGGAGTCGATGAAGTGCATCATGAAGTAGCCGTTGTCCGACTTCGCCTGGATTCCGAAGCCACCGGTGCGCAACGGCTCCCCGAGCTCAGTCTCTACCCGTGATCTCTCGCGGAAGACGCGCACCTTGAAAAGGGCTTTCCAAAGGCCCCAATGAGGGCGAATGCCCAGGAAGCACTCGCAAAGGACAATGAAGCACGAGATGTGTTGCACTGCGTTTGGAGGAAAATCGTGGAGCTGTATGCCATAGACATACAGCAGAGCCACGAGGAAAGGATGGAGGGGGAAGGAGAGCCCGCGCGAAACGTGATCCGCAAAGATCACGCGTTCGTTCGCGCGGGGATTGGGTACCTCCTCTTTTTTGTCGAGGCGCACCCGCTTCTCAGCTTCGGGAGGCAGCAGCCCGTCTTGCTGCATCCCCTTGATGCTCTTGTTCGTGGTGTTGGGCGCACGCCAGTCACCTGAACGCGGAGCAGGCGGCACGGGAACTTCCTCCATCGCCCTTGACGAAGAAACGGCGGTGCCGCGCTTCGTGCCTCCTGCCATGGATGCTGGTGCGAGCTCACGGAGAAGAAGGGCAGAGAACGAGGAAGACGAAGACTGAGGAAGATGAAGGCTGGGGAAATTTTCACCGTTTCACCTAAGACCCATATTTATACACGGAGCCACCCGATCCTGACCGTTTGTTGAGCCACGTGGCATCCATCACAACCGCCACGTGCGAAGGCAAAACGAAAGGGCGACGGATGTTGTTTCGTTCCACGATCCTAACAGTGGATCGTGCACATTTACTGCGCGCAGTTCGCGTAAAAACCGGGAACGACGTCTCGTTTCCGGTCAAAAAGCTGACAAGGTGGGCCAACTCCTCTGCTATCGCTCCGTCACGTCCCATCGGGAGGATAAAGTGCGTCGTGATGTCATGGCGTGCATCATCAAACTAAAAATTCATTCGAATAAAAGACCCAACACGCGAAATAAACTTCGTATGGACAGATCAAGACGCGAAAACTCATTCGGAAAAGCTCCAAACGCGAAATAACTTCGTATGGATAAATTATGGTGTGAAAATCCTTTCACGTAAAACAAGACCCTAGACACGAAAAACTCTTTCGTATGGGCATGAAGATTCCAGACACGAAAATCCTTTCGTATGGACAAAATAGCTTGGTTTTCTCACTCGAGAAATCACAGACCTAAAACATCGCGGGTGCGCAGATCCAACCACTCCATCACACGATGTCTACACATCACAAACCTGCATTGTTCAGCCGACTAGGTACATCCGGATGCCATATTTTCTCGAATATGAAGGTAAGACCCAAAAGATCTTTCTTGAGGGCCTGGAATCGCACTCAAGCTGCGTCCTGCGGTAAAAATCCGTGTCAACAACACGAAGAAAAATCCTAGCGGACGCGCCGGGTACCCATATAGGTTAAGTTCGACTCGGTAAGACCTCTACGGCCCAGTCGCAATGATCACCTCATCGGGTTCGATTCGGAGGTCTCGAATCTGTGTAGGCCAGAACTGTTTTTGCCCTAGTTGCAATTAATTGGCCCTGATCTTTCGGGAGACCCAAGCTGTTGCGCCATATCCTTCTGTAAAAATATCCTCAAACACGGGCACTTTCACCACTCGATACTCGAGTATTAAACTCATCACACAGGGTATAGACCCTCCGAATGGAAAACAACTATAATAGTCATCCGAAGGAAAGTAAGATCTAAGCGTCTACCCGACTGGAAAAGTCCCAATCGAGAAAACGCTCGGGGGCTACTGACGAAGGGATGAACCTTGGACCCGGTGAATAAGGATACCTGGTCCTAGGCCCAATACTGAGGCCCAATACGAGAAGCTTTGGACTACTCTAGAAGGCCCAGTTGAAGCCCATCCGCAATGCCTTGCGGGATAAGATAGGAAACTTGTAACCGACTTAGGTTTAGAGTTCGAGTCCTCCCCGGGTACGGTTTGGGACCTGGCCATCTATATAAGGCCAGGAGAACCACCGGGAGAGGGCCAAGCAATACCGCACCATCAAGCCTTGAGCTCGAGATCGTACTCTCTACTTGAGAAATCCCCCATTGTAACCGATCTATTCGATAATACAGATCGACAGAGGCAGGAATAAGGGTTTTACCTCTACGAGGGCCCCGAACCTGGGTAAATCGTGTCTCCTGTCTAGCCGACGATCGCCGCCAGCGTCCACAGGTTCTCCTATTCGAAACCCTATGGGTTCACCCGAGGGACTTGTTGAGATGCAGATTCGACATTGTGCAAACAATTATCTAAAGAAGTTCCATAGACGGGGAAATCATCCATGAATACTTCCACAATTTCTTCACAAAAACCATGAAAAAGAAGACATGCATCTTTGAAAAGTAGCAGGAGCATTACACAAACCAAAAGGCATATGTCTATAAGCATAAGTACCATAAGGACAAGTAAAGGTTATTTTCTCTTGATCTTGCTTCCTAACAGCAATTTGAGAAAACCTAGAATAACCATCAAGAAAGAAAAAAAATGAGTTTTCTTAGACAACTTCTCTAGCATTTGATCAATAAAGGGTAAAGGATAATGATCCTTCTTAGTAACTTTATTAACCTTTCTAAAATAAATGCACATTCTATAACCAACTACTACTCTTTGTGGAATGAGCTCATTGTTTTCATTAGGCACAACAGTCATTCCTCCTTTCTTAGGGAAGGGCTCACCCATCTACTATCAGCAATAGGAAAAATATACCAGCATCAAGAAGTTTTAATACCTCATTTCTTACCACTTCCTTCATCTTCGGAATTAAACGGCGTTGATGTTCAACCACTGGTTTTGCATCAGGTTCAATATTAGCAGCATGCTGACATATAGTAGGGGAAATTCCCTTCAAATCATCAAGAGTGTAACCAACAGCTCCACGGTGTTTCTTTAGAATTCCCAATTATCTTTCCTCTTCTTCACCTGAAAGTTTAGCACTAATAATAACAGGATATATTTTCTTGTCATCAATATAAGCATATTTAAGATCATCAGGCAAAGGTTTTAAATCAAAGACAGGATCCTCCTTGGGTGGCAATGTGGTACCCAAGTCTTCCACAGGTAAATTATGTTTCAGTATCACTGGTTGACAAAGAAGAATATTGTCAATCTCATTTACCTCTTCCATAAATACCCCACTCTCGTGGTCCTCCATATATTGCTGCAAAGCATTGTTAGGAGCAAGATCAATAGAAGCAAGTTGTTCAACTTTAAAATTCTCATCAGGCAATTTAGATTCATAAGGTGCTCTAGCAAATTTGGGGAATTTGAACTCATAAGATTTTCCATCAAATTTAATAAAAATCTTCTCTCTTTTACAATCTATAATAGCACCACAAGTGTTCAAGAAAGGTCTACCAAAAATAATAGGACAAGCCTTACTAGCAGCCTTACCAAGTACTAGAAAATCAGTGGGATATTTAGTTTTACCACACAAAACTTCCACATCTCTAACAATACCAATAGGAAAAACAATTTCTCTATTAGCAAGCTAAACCACATCAATATATTCAAGCTCACAAGAACCAATTTCATGCATAATTTCTCTATAAAGATCATAAGGTATGGCACCAGAACTAGCACCAATATCACACAAACCATAATAGAAATGATCACCAATCTTAACAGAAAGCACATGAACACTAGTTTTCTTAGGTCTATGAGGATGGGAAACAATGTTAGAAGCAACCTCACACAACACAATGAGTTCATCCTCCACATTTCCACAAACAAGATCTTTCCCTATTGCTACAGCAGGTTCAACAGTTATTTGTTCATCAGGTTCAATAACTTCCTTATTACTCTTATTAACCACACTAGCCACCATATAGTGTTCTTTCACTTTAGCAGGGAAAGACATTTTTCCTATATAAGGCTCAGGAATAGCAGGATTAATAGCATGCACTTCTATATTACTAGCAGGACCAATATCTTTATAAGGTGCATGATACTTATGATAATCCCTTTTAGGAATATCAAGATAGGAGGAAAAAGCTTTAATACAGTTTGCAAAGATTTGAGAATCAAGACCACAAACAACACTAACACCATAGAAATCATTGGTTCCCATAAAAGATTTAATGCATTCATAATCATATTTTATACCTGACTTTCTACATTTGTCGTTCTCCCATCCTTTAGTGTTTTCTTGAATACGGTCAAGAATATCCCATTTAGCTTCTTCCTTCATACGTGTGAATGATCCAGAACAAGAAGCGTCCAATAAATCCTTATCATGAAGAGAAATACTTGCATAAAAATTATTGATAACAATATTTCTCGGGAGTTCATGAACGGGACATTTGAGCATTAATAGCTTCATTCTACCCCATGCTTGGGCAATACTCTCTCCTTCATGAGGCCAGAAATTATACATTTGATTCCAGTCTTATGAATCTCACTAGGAGGATAAAATATAGAATCAAAGAGAGGAACAATTTCCTCCCGTCCAATAGATTCACCATTCTTCATTAATTTGAACCATTCAGCGTTTCTTCCTTTCAGCGATAAGGAAAATAATTTCCTTTTAACTTGATCCATAGTAATACCTGCACACCTGAATAACTCGCATAATTCATGTATAAAGAGAAAATGACCACCGGGATGGACAGTTCCATCATCGTAATAGCAGTTATCCACAACACGTCCAACAATTTTCATAGGTATTTTATAAAGATCTAATTCAGCATATGACAGGTTACCAACTACCCTAGCAGTGATAGTAGTGTTACCTATAAACATAGAATCAAAAGTATTATCCATAATGAAATAAAACAGCAGACAAAAATAAAAACAACACTTACTGTAAAATTTTCTCTTACCAATTCCACTTACCAATAGCGCTTCACTCCCCGACAACGTCGCCAGAAAATAGTCTTGATGACTCACAGTATGACCCATTTGTTGCATTTAAGATCTATGGTAGCCCTTTGTCCATGTTGATGACCCACAAGTATAGGGGGTGTATCGTAGTACTTTCGATAAATAAGAGTGTCGAACCCAACGAGGAGCAGAAGGTGTTGGCAAGCAGGTTGGATAGAGGATTCACCGTAAACACTAGTAAACGGGTTTTTGGTTGTTTTGGATATAGCAGATAAATAAAGTGCGAGTAAATAAATTACAATAAATAATATTGCAGTGAGTGGCCCAATCCTTTTGAGAGCAAAGGACATGCTGGTTGTGTTACTTATGAGTACCAAACGTTCTCGAGGACACATGGCAATTTCATCAAGTGCTTTCGCTTCGTTACGGTTGATTAATATCCATTAGTTCGTGAAGTGTTGTGTGGGTGAACATATGCTAATGCACCGCCAAACTAGGACTAATACATACTTGTGATTATACCCCTCGTAAGCATCCGCAAATACAAAAAAGTAATTAAGATAAACTAACCACAACCTTAACACTCCGGGATTCTACGCTCCCTCGTGCATTGGTTTCCTAATGGGGGTTTAGGTTTCTGTCACTCCAGAAACCGCACAATTAGTAGAAAAATACACAATGCATCCTCCTAGGCCCATAAAGGTGAAGAATCATGTAGTCGACGTTCACATGACACCACTAGAAGAATAGCACCACAACTTAAATACCGAACAACTAGATATTACTTCAACATAACTTCACTACTAACATCATGACTTCTCCCATGTCCTCAAGAACTAAACAAACTACTCACAAGACATCATATGGATCATAATCAGAGGTGATATAATGGATAATAACAATCTGGTCATAAAGTGCTAACACCGATAAATCTCACAGGCATCAACTACTAACAAGTAATCCACACCGGGAGAGAGATCTAATGTAAAACAATGATAGAGGCCCCTAATTGTTACAGTGGGATGACGGTGGATGATGAGGGTGATGGTGCTAGTGATGAGGATGATGATGACGATGATCCTGATGAAGCCCGGTGTGATGACGGTGATGATAACGATTATTTCCCCTCTCCGGAGAGGAATTTCCCCGACAGATTTCTCCCTGCCAGAGAGCTTTTCTCTCTCGGATGTTTTCCGCCCTGAGGCAGCGGCGAAATAATTCTTCGATGATGGTATGGGGCTTAGGGTTCCCTGGGGGTCAAGTACGTGAATGATGTCAGCCAGAGGTGGGCCAGGGTGGCCACACCACCTAATGGCGCGGCCAGGGGCACGCCACCTCATGGTGTGGGCCCCTGGTGGCCCCCTCTAGCTCCCCTTCTGGCTGGAGTCCTCCTCTAAACTTCTAACACACCTCCGGTGTCCCCCCCCCCCCTCTTCTTCTGATCTTATGAAATATGGTATCTCGATGGTGCTTTTTCCATCAGATTTCTGGTCCCGGTGTTTATTCTCCAAAAATTATGAAACATGCAAACTAAGATAAAATAACATAAGTAATGCATCATAACATGAAATATATCGATGAATAACAGAAAATAACAATATAAAACGGTGATGCAAAGACGTATCACATGTATTTGGATATTTTTTGTAGCATTATAGGTATCAACGCCTCTGGGACAACGAGGAGGATCCATGAGAGACCCGCTGATTTGATGGAGCTCAATCGAGGAGGTACCAATTATGATGACCGCACATCTCAGCGCGGCAAGAAAAGGAATATTCAACTTCCTCCTATCAGATATTTCACTTACTATCTTGATACTAGTGTCCTTGGTAGGGAGAACACTAGAAATATTCCAAACTATCATCTTGCTTTTCTTGCTGCTGCACTTAACTGTAGCATTAAGTATATCCTTGGTTCTCTCATTGCTCGCCGCCTAGCTGCTAAAGGAACCATTTATGGGGCCATTATTGCTACGCGTATAGTATCTTCTCTAGGATTTTCTATTGCTCCCAATGATGAGTTGATAGCTCCTTATAGACTTGATCTTGTTGCCATGAAGGCTCGTCATTTTATTACTACCAACTCTACTGCTGAACATCTAGTATATAGAGTTTTATTTATTGACGGGGATGAAAGGAAGGTTACTTTGCCGCAGCCTGTTTTGTTCAAAGTTGACAGGATGCCATGGTCGCGCTCGAAGAGGGAGCTAGAAAAGCAGCTACGCTTGATTGAGTTCCATAAGCAGCAAATGAGGCAGAATGCGCCTTCCGAGGACTACACCGTGCAGTACACTGGGGCGTACTCGAGCTCATATCTAGAGGATGGCCCATCCTCGTCTCACTATGGGGGCGCCACTTCATGGCCCACTTGGGATTGATCTCCACTTAGGCCAAAAGCCTAAGCTTGGGGGAGGTATACCGACATCACACTCAACTATATATCATATGTTGTCGGGTCTTTGTATATCCATGTTTTTGTTTCTTTCGCTTCTTTTTGTTCTTTCTTTTCGCTTCTTTCATTTATTTTTGTTTTTATTGTTCTGTTATTGCTTTCCAAAACACAAAAGACCAAAAATATTTCTATTGTTTCTCTTTATTTGTTTCTTTAGTTTCTTTCATTGGTTTGCTTTGTTTTATATTTCATTTAAATATTCAAAAATCCAAAAAAAATTCTTTGTTTGCTTGTTTTCCTCCTATTCTTGTTTTAAATTCGAAAACCAAAAATATTTGTTGTTCTTCTTTGGTTTTGTAAAGTTTGTTGCAGAGTTCATCGGTCTTACGTTTCTCCATTGGAGTTTGGTTATAAATTTATATCATTCGATCCACACAAGTGAAGATCAATAATGATGATTTACGACAATTCAAGTTGTGGTAAGAGGCTGGTATGAACTCTATTTGTTTTTATTTTTGTACATATACTCATCCATGTGGACATGCTTAGTTTGTTCGTGTAAGGTGTATGTTATATAATGGATGCTTAATAGTTCGTGCTCTCGCATGTTTAGTTCCAACTTACTAATATTAGATATCATGTCGTATAAATGTTTGCTTCATTACTTTATCATAGAATGGTATGAAATTGTGGCTTTTCTCTCTGAATGTATCACTTGAATTGACTTGGCACATGTTCACGCATGCTATGACTGAAAAAAAGTCAATTAAACCTCGAGGATTTATTTTGCCTCACAGTAATTGTATCACTTTTGTGCCCCCGTTCATTTTATTTTGTCGCAAGCATAATTATGACAGTTATTGCTCTCTTGATTGTCGCTCCCAGTCTATTGCTAGCCTTCACCTCTACTAAGTATGATCTCTACTCGTGCATACAACTCCCAAAACCAAAGTTTGCCAAATGTGTCCATCATACCTACCTACATGTGGTACTTCACCGTGCTCATGTGTTACCTTTAAAACTTTCAAAATTATTCCTGTTTTGTGCCCCTGTTTAGCTCATGAGGACGTAAATAGAGAATCTTTATCTCACTTGTTGATTGGACTTCACACACCTAGACTAGTGGCTTCATCCTCTTATTCAATTACTAGAAGAGCTAGCAGCAGGGTGCCCAACCCTAAACTTAATTACAACAAATTCTCTTCACTATTTTTGCCTCTGATTTATCAGTCAAAGCATAATTGTGTAAAGAAAAGAGAAAGAGGTATGACCTTCTACCTAGTTGCGTCCTTCTATGGGAGCCGCTCTTGAGGAGTCTATTTGGCTTGCGACGTATTGTATTTTCTATTTACCATTCGTTGACATAAGCATACACCTATCTAAATAAATGTTCGCATACCTCTGTTTAACAAAATAAAAAGCTCTAGCACATGAGTGATCCCTGCTTCCCCCTGCGAAGGGCCTTTCTTTTACTTTTATGTTGAGTCTTCACCTTCTCACTTTATGCACTTTTTTGAGAGCATAGCTGTCATTCTTAGTGTAATGTGC
Source organism: Alopecurus myosuroides (assembly GCA_028641055.1). NCBI lineage: Eukaryota > Viridiplantae > Streptophyta > Magnoliopsida > Poales > Poaceae > Alopecurus > Alopecurus myosuroides. The sequence continues at coordinate 266,537,787 of CM054062.1, forward strand.
TTGTCCCAGCATACGGCTAATTGCGGTATAATCTTGATGCTTTTATTTTTGATATCTTTACTTCTAGTCTTCACTTGAAATTCAGAGGTGCCCTGGCATTTATGTTTTTCTCCATTATTAAGGGCAAGCGATATAACACTTTATCATACCCTATTATGAACACTGCAATCCTGCGAATTGATATATTTCATGTTGTGTTTTATTAGTGTGTTGAAATCTCTTCATGGTTTGCATATCTATTAGGTGACTTTATTTTGCATACTTCTTATTATGAATTGGCTCAGCACTCGATCATATAGTGAGAATATTTACATCATATGAAACAAATGTGTTCGTAAAAGTTCTTTTATTGCACTCAGTTGTTACTGAATTGCTTGAGGACAAGAAATAAGTTAAGCTTGGGGGGAGTTGATACGTCCAAAACGTATCTCCTTTTCCGAACACTTTTGCTATTGTTTTCTTCTAAACTGTGAGTTTTGGATGCAACTAACACGGATTAACGATGTTTTCAGCAGAATTACCCCGGTGTCTTGTTTTTGTGCAGAACACTCAACTTTCGGGAAATTTCCCAAAAAAGATCCCAATGACCTTATTTCACCCAAGGACCCCCAGAGCGAGAAGGAGACCCGGAGGGGGCAAGGAGGGGCCCACATCACCCCTGGGCGCGCCCCTAGGCCGCGCCGCCAGGTGGTGTGGCTGCCCAGGCACCCCCTTGGGCTCCCTTTCAACTACATAACCCCCATGATCCTAAAATGATAGGGGGTTCGTCATATTCCAAAGAAACACACCCTAGCGCCGTCGCCGCCTCGAAACCCAATTCGGGGATCAGAAGTTCTTGTTCTGGTACCCTGCCGGGACGGGGATTCGAAGGAGATCACCGCCACCACTTCTCCATCAACCATCCATGATTCCGCCGTTCATGTGTGAGTAATCCCCGTTGTAGGCTAAGAGGGGTGGAAGGGATTGGATGATATCATTCATGTAATAATGCCAGATTGTTAGGGCATAGTGCCTAGTATCCGTTGTTAGTGCTATATTCCATTGTTGCAACTTGTTATTCTTAATGCTTTTCACTAGGGCCCGAGTGCCATGATCTCAGATTTGAACATGTTATTGTTTCATGAGTATAATTATGTTTCTTGATCATATCTGCAAGTTGTTTACACATGTCATTGTCCGGAACCCGAGGCCCCAAAGTGACAACAATTGGGACAACCGGAGGGGATGGCTACGATGTGAGGATCACATGTGTTCACGGAGTGTTAATACTTTGCTCTGGTGCTTTATTAAAAGGAGCACCTTAATTACCAGTAATTTCCCTTGAGGCCCCACTGCAAATGGATTGGTAGGACAAAATATGTTGTGCAAGTTTCTCATTGCGAGCACGTATGACTATATTGGAACACATGCCTATGGTTTGCCTAGAACTTGGATGCTTTATTATTATTTATCTGCAATGCCCACGTTATTATTCTTATATGAACTATCTTATCCATGAAACACCCGTTCATCCATTCCCTATGCCTACGGTACTTTCATCATGTTGATTTCACGATTACTAATGTTGTTACTATTTTACTCATGTTGTTATTTCACTACCGCTGCTTCTATAAAACTATTACCACTGATAAATTGTTGCGAGCAAGTCTATTTCAGGTGCAGCTAAATTGACAACTCATCTATTAAGGCTTATAAATATTCTTTGGCTCCCCTTGTGTCGAATCAATAAATTTGGGTTTTACTTCCCTCGAAGACTGTTGCGATCCCCTATACTTGTGGGTCATCAGTGCTCTTCACACGTTCCTCTTGGGGCCTCCCGACGAGTGCACTCTTGCACCATCAATTTATATGGCGCCATTGCCGATGATTTCGAAGTCATCAAGAAGCAACCACTCCCTCGTCAACGTCAGCCATCATGCCCAAAAATATATCACATATTGGAGCTAGATGTTTTCCGTGCCCTTGAAAACCTTTGTTTTGGTGATGTAAATTTTAGATCAACATGTTTTTTGCGTCCTATTTGGCATCACCTATTAGAGATGCTCTTCGTTGGTGGTTCTCATCACCCAATAAGTCAGCATCTGCAGTGACCGATTCTGGAAATGACAGTTTGGATCCTTGTGAGATCAAGAAGATCGAATTCTCAAACTTAAATATGGCTAAGAAGACAGTTTGGATCCTTGTGAGAATCATATAGGAATTATTAGGAATTTCACAAGGCAATATATAATTTATATTAGAGGTAGTCCCATTGTCCACATGAGGCTCACAATATGTAATCTTAGTAGGAATAACATCATGAGCTAACTTTAGCCTATCATGGAAGACTATAAGATCATCATGAGAATTAGAGAGCTTTTCATGTGTTTCTTTCAAATTCCCATAATTGCTAGTTAGCAACTCAAGTTGAGCCCGTAGCTCAAAATTCTCCTTTAATATGGATACTTCACAAGAAATAGAGTTAGTAGCACAAGCATCTTCATTTTTATCTTTGAGGTCATTAGCATGAGCACGAGCAAGATCTTTTCATAGTTTATAAACAATTAAACTATAAATTTCCTCATGTCTCAAATGAGTTTCCTTAAGAGTCCTTCTAAGTTTTTGCTCTTCTTCAAGAGCATGAGAAATATCCACAATCTCATTGGCATAATCAACTGCACGATCTAACATTTTCCCAATGGTGATCTCATGTCCATCAATAATGTCCGTGCTCTCAGTAGAAATAGTTATGATTTCTACAAAGTTAGAGCAAGCATTTTTTATTTTTTCGAAGAGCATGATAGAAAATTTAACCTTTCTTATGAATGGAAGCAACACTATAATTATCTTCATTAACATCATCATCACTACTATCATCATGAGATATATTGGAGTTAAAAGTAGAAGTTACCTTTGAACCCTTGGCCATAAGGCAAAATATATTAGATGATGATGAACCATTACTTGAGGAACTACTCAAGTCCACCTCTTGTTCCATAGAGAGTTGGGGTTCCTCTACAATTTTAGTAGCACACGGACTAGAGGAAAACAAAAATATTTTTTTATCATGTGAACACAATAAAGTAAGCATATCATCATGAGGTTTAGACAAGCAATGTTGCCATGATATGCAACGACTATCAACACAAGCATGTAAACCATTTTTTTGTGCAAGTTGTGTTTAAGTCCATCGATGAGGAATTGCAATAAGATAGAGACAAAGGATCATCAATAAAAAGCTTACCATCATCATGAAAAACCTACCACTACTCACCATCTCAATAGTTTGTGTCTTACCATGTTGGTGTAGTAGATGAAGTTGAGAACTCATCAGGACCGGAGGTGGAGGGAGAAAAATCATTCTCAATAATTTTGGACACACCATATTTATCTTAAACCTTTGTCCATAAATCATGAGCATTCTGAAAAGGCATGGTTGACTTGATAACTACACGACTCACACATTTGAAAAACACATTAGTAGCATGAGGAGAGATAAGTTTTTCTATTCCTCTAAAGATGGATTTTGGGGATCCTTTGGAGGAGAAACCTGATCTCTACAATTCTCTCCATATGTGGATCCATGACCCTAAAAATATTAACCATGTGAATTTTCAAAATATCATAATTTGTGCCATCGAATATAAAACTGGTATGGGCACTAATTCATTAAGCACATATTTACTCTCAAGGCGGTGAAGTCTAACAAGGAGAGACCATGCTCTGATACCAATTGCAATTACAAGGATACCGTATAGAAGGGGTGAATAGGTGTGATGACGTGTAGACGCCCTCGTTGGTAAACCCCAAGCGCAAGGTGTGAAGAGTGCAGCAACAAGTTTTCCCTCAGAAAAGAAACCAAGGTTGAATCGACCTGTAGGAAGAAAAGCAATCTCTGAAGGTTGATGCAGCTTAGGTGGCAGGGCGCACTACCGGTTCAGCAGCAACGTGGAACCTATACAACACAATCAGATCACTTTGTCCCAACAAGGCAGTGAGGTTGTCAATCTCACCGGTTTTGCTGAACACAAAGAGGTTAAACGTATGGTGTGGAAAACAGTAGGAACAGTATGAAAGCAGTAGGTGTTTATCAGTATGAGGAAAAAGGACCGGGGTCCACAGTGCTAGTGGTGTCTCTCCGTGAAACATAAATAACATGTGTGGTGAACAAATTACAGCTGGGCAATTGACAGAAATGAAGGCTGCACCGTAGTGCATATACAAGACATAAATATTACTATGTGATTCATGTGGGCATTACAACAAGATACATAGATCGACATCCAACTGCATCTATGACTAATAATCCACCCTCCGAATATCATCCGAACAAACATTGGGTATTAAGTTGCAAGCAATAGATAATCGCAGTAAGAAAAATGTGTAATGTAAAAAATAAAATCATCCTTAGACAAAGCATTGTTGTTTTCTTCCTAATGGCAACATCACATCCTCCATCCGTCACGTTTCTGTCACTCGAGCACAGATGCGAAGGAGGCATGAACCCACTATCGAGCATAAATGCTCCCTCTCGGAGTTACTAGCATATACTTGGACAGAGCATCTACTAACAACGGAGAGCATGCAAGATCATAAATAACATAAGCATGAAGATAACATGATAGATTGATAATCAGAAGAAATAGCATTCAACATTCATCAGATCCCAGCAAACACAACATGTAGCATTACATAAAGATGATCTTGATCATGTTAGGCAGCTCACAAGATCTAAACATGAGGCACAAAGTGGAGAGAACAACCATCTAGCTACTGATATGGACCCGTAGTCCAGGCATGAACTAGTCACACATCACTTCGGAGGAGGGCATGGTGGTGTGGACCCCTCCGGTGATGAATTCCCCCCCCCCCCGGCAGGGTGACAGGGAGAGCTCCAGAATCCTCCCGATCTCGGGATGGCGATGACGGCGGCCTCGGGTGTTTTTCGGGGAGAAGTGGAATATATCTAGGGTTTATGCCTCGGGGGATTAAATAGGCGAAAGGGCAAAGGCGGTGGAGGCCTGGGGGCCCCACACCACCCCCTGGCGCGGCCAAGGGGGATGCCGCCTTATGGTGTGGCCCCCCTGAGGTTTCCCTCCGGGTCTCTTCGGGACTCCCTGGAACCTTCGGGAATTCTAAGACTTCCGGGGTTCAAATTTTCCAATTCCGAGAATATTTCCAGAACAACTTTTCTGAAACTAAAAACAGTAGAAAACAGGGAACTGGCTCTGTGGCATCTTGTCAATAGGTTAGTCTAGAAAATTGATAAAAAAGGCATAAAGTGTATAGCAAACATGCGGGAAATAACATGAAAACAACATGGAACATCAAAAATTAAGGATACGTTTATGACGTATCAACATCCCCAAGCTTAGTTCCTACTCGTCCTCGAGTATGTAAACGATAAAAACAAATAATTTCTGAGGTGACATGCTACCAACATAAACTTGATCATCAAAGTAATGTGAAAGCATATGTAAGCTGAGATCATAGAATTTAAACATAAGCATGATAAATAAAACTTTAATAATAAATCATAGCAATTATCTTGCATCATGAGAAGTAACACAAATAAAAGATCATGGATAACAATGCACCAAAAGATATACTTTTGTTTCAAGTATACAGAAAGCATTGCAAAGTGGTATTTCGCTAGTCCTTAAGAGTGGGACAAAACATAAATGCCAGGACACCTTTAAAGTTCATGAGTTAGACTAGAACAAATAATTAGAGAACTAGCAATAACACATCATGAATCAATTAATAATATTTCTGGGACAAATGCACATAAAACTCAGAATGTCAACTATGCTCTCTCAACTGTGCATAAAGTTAGAAGATGGAGACTCAACATAAAAGTAAAAGAAAGTCCCTTCGCAGAGAGAAGCATGGATCACTCATGTGGTAGAGCTTTTATTTTATTAAATAGAGGTATTAAAAACATTTCTTATTAGAAAGGTGTATGCTAGTGTCAACGAATGGTAAACAGAAAATACATTACATCACAAGCCAACTAGACTTCACAAGAGCGGGTCCCATATGAAGGATGCATCTGGGTAGAAGGTCATCCCTCTTTCTCTTTTGTTTACACAATTATGCTTTGACTGATAAATCAGGGGCAAAAATAGTGAAGAGAATTTGTTTGTATTAATTTGGGGCTGGGCACCCTGCTGCCAGCTCTTCTATCAATTGGATAAGCGGATGAAGCACTAGTCCGGAGTGTGAAAGTGCAATCAAAAAGTGAGATAAAGATTCTCTATTTACGTCCTCATGAGCAAAAACAAGAACACAACACATGAGTAATTTTGAAAGTTTTAAAGGTAGCACATGAGCAATTTACTTGGAGTGGCAGTTAAATACCACATGTAGGCAGGTATGGTGGACACAATGGCAAAACTTTGGTTTTTGGGAGTTGGATGCACGAGTAGAGCTCATACTCATTACAGGTGGAGGCTAGCAAAAGACTCAGAGCGAGAAATCAAGAGAGCAATAATGGCCATAATCATGCATAGCGACATAAACATCATTAATCAAAGCATAAGTGGTACCACAAGTTCAAAAACTAAATGATCATGGAGGCTATAAGTGACTTGTTTGTAGTCATAAACATGGTGTGAGCATGCGCCAAGTCATCCAAATAAACATTCAAAGGAGAATACCACAAATTTATGCTTCAATATGACAAGAACAACTCATGATTCTTTCAATGGCACTTTAAGCACTATCAGCTATTTGAGACTAATCATGATACTCAACAAACACAAGGATTTAGAACTAAAATAACATCTAGCATGACATGAATTTTTTTAGCCACAGTCTATACAAGTTTCTACTTGCACCGTTAAAAATTCTACTTCAAGCAGCAGTTTCTTTTCCCAACAAGCACCATACAAAACATGCTTTAACAAAAAATCATCTACATGATACAGCAAGCAAACATGAGATTACTCACATAACACTACTAAAACTAACGGCTCTGAATAAGAGATGCAGTGAAAACAAGAGGTAAACAAGAATTTTGCAGTAACTAGAAGAAAAACTAAGAATACTAGCATAGAAAGTATTCCAATGAAAAAACGGAGTGTCTCTCTCTCCCAAACAAGGATGCTAGGTCCAATGATATTATTGCAGCAAGGAAAAAAAAGAAAAACAAAAGAAAACACAAGAAAAACAAACAGACGCTCCAAGAAAACTTCATATGATGTGACCGAATAAAAATATAGCCTCACGAGAAGTGACCTGATATATAGTTGATGAAGAAGGGGATGCCTTGGGCATCCCCAATATTAGATGCTTGAGTCTTCTAAAAATATGTTGGGATGAACCACGGGGGCATCCCCAAGCTTTGACTTTGCACTCTTCTTGATCACATATATCACCTCTTCTCTTGAACCTTGAAAACTTCCTTCACACCATACTCAAACAGTAATTCGCATTAGAGGGTTAGTGCAACAATAGAAAATCCATGGGTTCTGTATGGCACAAGTTCTATTGACACTTTAAACATTAGCTACAGACACTCATATTTCGTGAAGCAAAGAAATCCACTTGATATCGTAAAAGAGCAAATGCAAGAAAAATGGCAGAATCTGTCAAACCTAGAACAGTCTATAAAGATGATTTTTCTTAGGCACTTACGTTGCTCAAATAAAAAAAACTAAAGAACAAAAAATTGCGTAATTAGCTGAGGAATAAGCACAAAAAATATCAGGTCATTCTGATCTTCTTGGATTTTTCACGATTTTTTACGGTGGACAGCAAAATTCTGTTTTCTGCGCGGAAATCTGAAAAACAACTCCAACTTTCGTCAGAAACTTTACTTGGCACAACTAAAACATGAAAATAAATATACAAAGGAGTTTCTAAAGAAATATACAACCCCTTGGCTCAAAGAAAACAGGCAAAAACAAAACCATGGGTTATCTCCCAAGAAGTGCTTTTCTTTAACGCCTTTTAGCTAGGCCCAGAAAAATGAAATCAAGTATTTTCGAGTGAAGAAGCATCCAATTAAGATTTGGCAATTCCTTAATAATGCATTGTATTTTATCTAAGTGATTTTCAGAGGCTCCTCTCTTAGAACTTTTAGGCTTACAATTCTCATCAAATAAATTCTCAGGAACAATCCAATTAAAATTCTTTTTTTGGGCTTCATGCAATGCTATCAATTTAAAGGGTATTGGTATTTTCTCCTCATTTTTGTTATTAGGTTCGGCTTTTTCGAGAGCACCAACAATATCTATGCATGATCTTAGCATATTGAAACGATCGAACACTTTTATAGCTTCTATAGCAACATCTCCAAATTCTTTAAGCATGGGTTCTAAAATAAAATTTATTTTCTCAGCATCTTCAATGTTATTTAAGTTGAGGAACATATGTTGTAATATGGGATGGAGGTTAACAAACCTAGTTTCCAACATGTGAACTAAAGAAGTTGCAGCAGTATCATAGTTTTGAGCAAGTTCTACTATGGATTTTTCCTCTAAATTTTCATGCTTACTAACATGGTTGAAAAAATCTTTAATGGTATCCTTTCCAAGTATAGAACCATTTCCTATCGGCAGATCTTTTAGGGTAAACTTAGGGAACATGATGAAGAATAACAACGAAATAACAAAAGTAACAACTAGAATAAGAACTATTTTTTTTGTGTTTTTGATAAAGAGAAGCAAATAAGACAAAATAAAATAAACTAAGCAAAACAAAAATAAAGTAAAGAGATTGCCAAGTCTCTCATCTCCTCCCACTATATAAAGAACAACAAGGTTCAAGACAAAAGACACAAATTGACTCTCTCTCTCTCTCTCTCTCTCTCTCTCTCTCTCTCTCATAGAATTAGAGGGTCTAATTAGAACATCAATTAGAGCCCATGTAATTGAATTAGAACTGCTTTTAATTGGGGGTTTTGAGGTGTCATCTCTCAATTAGATATAGCTTCTAATTAGTATCTCTCTCATGTGTTGAGAACTACACCTTCATATACACATGCAGCGTTTAGTCCTAAACGGTGAAGCGTTGCAGAATTTGCCGCGACGTATGTGTGCATACTCTTAGAGGGGTAACACGTAGACCCTCACTCTTCTGAATTAAGGTGCTGGATACGGGGAGTCGGCAACATCCTCACCCACAGGTTTTTGCGTGAGGATCTTCAACAGACTTCAGCGATATCGTCACCAACACCACTTCCGCATCTATGGTGATTGGTACATGATCTCGAAACCTAGACCTGGGAATTATTATTCACTTGTATCTGTATAGTTAGATCTTGGTGGTTGCTTAGTATGCATGGCGAAAATTTTAAATTCACGTTACACAACCCATCACTCTTTACCCCTCTTGTGAGGCTACTTCTAGTGCATCTAAAACGGTATCAAGACTACTCCAAATATACTATATCTTGGGTCGTATCAAGGCTACTTCGGGATGCCATCATTTCCCCTTGGGATTCTGTTGGTGTCTCTCCAATCTTTTTCAACTAATCCTTGAGATTCCATTGGTACGGTGGACCAACCATAGGTGTTGAATTGGTTTCAATCAAGGTGAGTTCGAGTTGGCTGAGTTCCAGAGGCGGTCGTTGGCTTTAGTTGTCGGGAGATCGAACCTTCTAGTTCCCACTAGTTATAGCTTACTTTGCTCTCGATCTTCCTCTTGCATTCTTTGTGTTCGTCGTCTCTCAACGGGTCAATTAGTGAGACCAGGCCAAAGCCTAGTGGTTAACCCACATCATATTTTAGATAAAAGGTTCGATGAGCCCGACTTTGAATTAACAAAACCCTCAACCAGTAAGGAGTACAAAGCATTACAACTGAAGATCATCGTTGGGGATACCAACTTAGAATGCACGCTCATTAGAGAAAATAACACCCAAACACCTGCAGAGAAATTTTACACCAAACAATAAAACTAAAGAAAAGGATTCCAGGGCTTGACGTCAGCATCCTCCAAAAACTGAAGAAAAAGGGCATCGCCGGATACCACAACCCTTACCGGATTCCAGGTAGAGACATCTTCAAAGGAAACCGTCGACTAGACGATGATCACGAACAACATCAGCTGACCCGGCGCAGATCAGATAATCAAGAGCAACACCTCCAATAAGGGGAAGACGCAAATGATGCGTCGTCGCCCGATCAAAAGGATCTGGGTTTTCACCGGGAGAGGAAAGACCAAGATAAGGAAAATATGTGGGCTTCATGTCAACGCCTCCAGTGAGGTGAGTGGCACCCGCGGGCGTCATCATCGTGTCTCCACGTATTTGGGGATGGAGACCTTGGAATACTGAATCCAATCAATGCCGAGAATTGCAAGTTACTGCAGCATGATGTGTCTCTTGTTGCGATATCTACAATGAGTCTGATGTCACGTGTCTCAACCACAGGCTCCTCTCCACGCCGCAGTCAGTCTCTGAGTCGTATGAGACCACCGTCGTGGTTTCCTCCGGTGAAACCTAGAGGGAGAGATACAGGGTGTTACGATAGCGAGGCTGATTCTTCCGAGGCGCTGCCAGCTAGGGATGAGGTTGTCCAGCCTGCAGTGATCAGCGTCAGCCTCAACATGGGGATTCAGTTGTCCAGCGGGACTATAGTTGACATGTAGGAGTACATGAAGAGAATGCAGCAGTTCACCGACTCCTTCGCCAAAATGAAGCTCCCGTTGGATGTCGTCGAGAACAGTAGTAGCCTGTCGGCTGATAGCACTGACTCGAGTAAGGAAGGGCTCGAGGGTCTTCTATGGAAGCAGAGCCTTCTTCTAAGCCGCTCTAGTGCTAGATAGGCTCATACATACTCTGTTTGCCGCAGCATAGTCTTACTGTACACTTTGGTATTGTTAATGATGTTATGCTTTGCTAAGGGGCTGAGATTTCATAATAACTTCATCAGAGCTGTAGATTCAGCTTGTGTAACAGGGGGCTACTGTTGCGATGAAGTAACTTCATGATACAATACTGTGTAACACGGCGCCACTATTGCACTGAAATAACTTCATGATACTACTTGTACATTTGAGTTGTCAAGAGATTTTAGTGTGCAAGTGTGAAATGCAAGCATATTGAGAATAATTTACTTCCGTCAATGCATCAGGAAACCCAATATAACAATACAAGAGAAAGGATGTAATTCTATCAATGCATAATCGCAACTAAACAAGACATGGGAAAAACAAGAACAAATATACCAATCATGAAGCAAAGACATAACAAAAGTCATGAATGGACAAGGCACATTTCACATGGTGCAGAGATCCACGAAACCGGTTTTTGATGAGGAAGAGAAAAGAAAGATTAACTCTAGACACATTTTGGGTCCAAAGTGCTGATCAACATAGAATTACAGAAGACATAAAAAGTTTTACAAGGTTCAATTCAAAAAAGTGATTCCCTTAAAAATCATCGTCATCCTCCTCAGCCATGTGTTTTGCCAGCTCTTCCTCCTGCTGGAGCCTTTCCCGGCGCTTCTCAGCACTCTCCTTTTCCTTGTGAGAGTTCGGAGGAAACCTCATCGCCTTGACCGCTTCATTATGCATGTTGAGGCAGAAAGCAATCCTGGAGTTGAATGCAGCCTGGGGTTCATTCGTCGAGTAGATATCACCAGTTTCTTTCGACACCATCCAGCCATTGGAATGGTCTATGGTTGCATCAATGGCACCATCTCTTATGGCCTTGGATACAATGCACTCCGCATCAGCAACAGGATTTGGAGAATCTAGCCTTAGCTTCTTGGCAATATCAGCAAGGGAGATACGTGAGTATGAAATGCTGATGTTCCTTAGTCCAGTTCGAATGACATTGTGGCGCAGCCTCACAATCAGATTGCGAGTCCTGTCTGCACTGAAAGTGTTTGCAAATTTGTCTGCAACAGCTTTAAACAACTCCAAATCCCCAATCCTGACCGCCTAGAGACCAATAATTCAAATGTTATGATTAGATCTTTCCAGCACAGTAACATATAATATTTGAAGGAGGAAGACAGAAACTTACATTTGTAAGCTCAAAATATGGTGTCAACGCTTTCTTCATTCCTTTCTGCATGAAAACAGTCCTCTCTGGGATCTCCCCAAGAAGCAACCTTACTATGATAGCCCATTTATTGCACTGAATCCGGAAGCCACGAGCTGCTGTCGGTGCCTTCCGAGCAGCTTGCAGGAGGCTTTCTTTAGCATCAGTGTACTCCAACTGAATTGTTCTGATTTTTCCCAAGTAGAAGAGGTACCTGCAGAACTGCAACAGAGAATGTTAACATTTGCTCGAGCATGTCGATGAAAATAGGGCAAGACATTTTAACAAAGCAACCATTGACCGCAAGGCATTTCAACAAGAATAGCTAAAGGAACTAGTTTCAAAACTATTACATGGACTGGCATAATGCATCTGAACCAGCATGCATTAAACTGTAGATAATGATCAGAAGAAGTAGATTAATTACTTGCTGGTTGGAATGCGCTTCAAAACGTGGTGCCTTTGACCGAAGCTTTTCTGCCTGGTCATACAAGTTGTAGTGGAGGTAATTGCGAAGAAGCAGGTTGAGCAGAGTTTCCTGTAATTATGAAAAACACCAATGCATTTCCATACATTAATATAATTGTACAGCATAATACCTCATCAGCGAGAACCAGCACAACAGAACTACCTGACCAAGCTCGTCACGATGTAAAGTTGCCATTCTATGTAATCCAAGGAGAATCCTGTTCAAAGAAACAAATATAGGAGATTGATTAAAAACAGGGTAAATGAAAACTAAGCAAATAAGAGAGGGGGGATAAGTTAGCTTAGCAATGAAAAGTGAGCATGATGTATCAGTTGACATACCCACGAATTTCAGCCAGGCTGTTGGTAAGTTCATGCACATAAGAATAATAGAAGTACAGCCTAGAAGCTAAAACATCAACGGTTCTCCTGTTCAAGGTCTTCAGACGAGCAATACTTGCAGTTGCACATGATTTAGCCTATAGACAAGTGCAAAATTTCAAATTAATAGTAGGGAAGAGACAATGTACATGCAAGGGTGGGGGTGCTTGAGTTTATGGTTTAGCCAACTATGCACCCTCAAAATTTTCAACAAATTCATAGGTCATGTTATATAATGAGCACATGAAAAGATATGATCAAAAGTTTCAGGGTTGTTGTTACATCATTCAAAAAACATTTGTACTTTGTTGTGCAGGCTGCAGGGTATATTTTATCATACCTTTGGATGTTTTTGTAGGTACTTATGTTATAATATGATGTACATCCATGACTTTTTTGAGAATCTTTTAATATGCAGAATAAGTATACCATAAACTCAAGCACCCATCTTTGCATGTACAAATTCTAGTTTCTTAATAGTATGCTTCAGATGCTATACAAAATACATCACTGTATTAGATATACCTCATCGTATTTCTTCTCATCAATGAGGAAAATCAGGACAAGCAGAGAGCAATATATCTCAATCTCGGGAAGGCCTTGCTTGATAGATATCTGAGTTGCTGGAGCCGTCGCATCAACATCCATCTCAGTATCATCTTCCTATAAAGCAATAATATATCAACAGCAGGATAAAGAGGTTCAGAATAACAGAATAATACTAGAGAAAAGCAAATCTAACGTCAAATGTTTAGTTTTCTAAATTATGAAGCAGACAGTAGAGGTCTACATTTGGTCAGAATTCAAGAGCATCTTTGGTGCTTCACATAGAGAGCTGATTAGCTAAGGCTGGTCACAGTGGGAGTAACATAGGTAGTAACATAAGTGCCACATAGGCAAAAAAACATGACGTGGCACATATTTAATGAGAGAGATGGGTGTGGTAACTAGCTATGTTACCATAACATCACACATTCTAATACACAAAGTCTATAGCCTAATAAATATGACACTACCCAGATGTTACTTCCCACTATGGAGGTAGTAACATAGTCTAGTCTAGGACTATGTGTATGTTACTCCCCAATGTGACTAGCCTAAACCATCCTAAAGTTTTGAAGTTACCTCATAAAAGGTATCGTCAATATCACCATAATAGTCACACATAGATTTTGCAAAATGCATCCTGCTGCTGCAGCTCCAGGAACAAATTCCGAATATATCTAAACATACTGCAAGCACCCACATGCACACGGAGAAGAAATAAAGTCGCAGACACATGATGCAAGGAAACATGATGCTTTTGAAAATTTAAGCACCAACACAAAAAGTCAAAAACTAACTGAAGGTAAAATAAAAAAAAAATTAAATCGTATGATCATTTAGAATAAAAATACCAGCACTAAATCATGCATGCCATCAAAAGCTGTAGAACACTCAATTATGCAGTGAGCCAATGATATGAAATATTGGTAGGAAAAGCTGTAAAATCATCGGTACAAGAGTCCAGTTTCACCAAAAAAAATCCAGACCAGTAAGGACGCTCGATTTAAAATCAAAATTCAGATTTTAACAAATGTTTCCAGCACAGGATTTGTACACACAAATCATTTACAGAAGGTTTTGGGGCCTTAGATAGCTGATCATTACACACATGGACACACCACGCAAGTACATGTCCGTTGCAAATTGCAAAAAAACGAAAGTAGAAAGAGCTCCATTTTCCTAGGGAAACGACCAGGTTTGGGCGTCTTTGGTTCGTAGGATTCAAAAAACATAGGAATAGGAATACCACATGAATAGAATGTCATGGCACATGGAATCCTAAAGGAATTGAAAACGCGGGAATCGGTACGAGGTGTTGTTTGGTTGCACTGTAGGAAAACGTAGGAGAATTCTATAGGGATTAAGTACATGTCGTAGTTGCCATAAGACGCATAGGAATTTTTCCGAGAGGTCTCACCTCTTGCTAGAAATCCTACACGATTGTAGGGTACGAAAGCAATCCAGAGGAATTTTGGAGGATTCATTCCTTTGAACCAAATCAACTCTATAGGAAACATTCCTGTTGATTGAAATATAAAATTCCTGTGAACTCGAAACAGGCTTTCGCCCTGCTTATAAATTAAAGAGGCCTTTACAGGAATTGTAAATTTTGCATCGCAACTATACGGAGTCAGTAATAGTAACACCATGGAAGCAACAGCAGTTGAAAACTAGTCATGACGAAACCCATGTTGCCCAGAACTTTAAGGGCACCCTGGAATGGATCTCTGATCAGTACATGCAGTATGCAAGTATGTGTCCATTGTAAATACCCAAAAATGAAATTAAGATAGAGCTCCGAGTTCCATAGGAAAACCACCAGAATTAACATGGAATTGTAAATTTCGCATGGGCAACAGTTATATGCTATATGCAGGTAGTAAGAGTAGCATCATGGAAGCAACGGCTGCTGCTCAGAGTCAGAGCTTTACCTTGGGGAGGAGGGAGGTGAGGCGGACGTATGCGTCGCTGGAGGCGGGGAGGGCGAAGGCGAGGAAGGCTGAGACGTCGCCAGCGGCGAGGCGGCGGCGTAGGGCGACGGTGAGGCGGACGGCGCGGGAGATCCGGCGGACCTCCTTGGAGAGCGACCCCGCCTCGATCACGGAGGCGATCTCCTTCAGATCTGGGGCACGAGCAAATCAAGACAAATCTGAGAGATTTTGCGGCGCGGGGAGGAAAGAGCTAGGGGTTTGCCAAGGGAGGGAGGTGCTTACGGTGGAGGGTGGAAGGGGCCGGCGCCGCCGCAGCGGCGGCGGGAGGAGCGGCCGGCTGCGGCTCGCTCATCTGCACGTCTTCTGGCATCCCGGCGGCAGGGGAGAGTACGGAGTATCGTTAGTGTGCGGAGCTATTTTTCGCTTTGTTCCTTACTTGTGGCTTAAGAAGGTCACCTCACACTTGAGTTGCCTTTACAGACTCGTATCGTGAACAAGACAGACTGACAGAGTATTTCGAAAAAATAGAAGGAGATTTGTCAAAAGTTGTCGATGTGCCATCAAAAAACGACACAGAGTACTTCGAAAAATTAGAAGGAGATTTAAAAATTGTCGATGTGCCATAAAAAGACTACAGAAAGTACTACTTTGAAAAATTAGAAGGAGATTTGTCAAAAAAGTATCGATCGTGCCATTGACGTTAGCAAAGTACCAACAAACCATTACAAGAGAAATACGTTACAAAAAACATTTCAGGAAATTTACCATATCGACCATGCACTACAAATTTTACCTTTTTGTGTGGTTCACAAACGGTCATATTGTTTGTGTTTTGCGGATGATTGTACTCGGCAATATTATGCATCTATGATGTTTTTACCTTCTTAAAGAGCACACAAAATGGTTGTTGCATACCGGGTTTTTTCGGTGCTAGTTGTGGACTCTCTTTCTCAAACGAAGGCGGATAAATCTCTGCGAATTGGATAATTCCCTTAAAATTCTTTTGCAAGTTTTGGCGGATAGATTCTTTTGCAAGCTCGGTGTTCGCAGATTCACAAGTGTGGTTACAAAGAACATAAAAAAAGTGGCGGAAAAAAGAGAGGCCAAAACAAAAGGAAATTTGAATGCAGAATAAAGGATAACTAATGAAGTTTGCGAGGGTTCAAATTCTACATCCATTGATGTAGTCGTTAATCTCAAATTGAATACAAGTTAATTAACTCTAATTGAAACCTTTAAGTGGTCAGTCCACCCCTTGGGAAGAAAAAAATTGGCTAGTTAGGTTGTTGAACGTCTAGACTCTCAACATGGGAAAGGCGGCTTGGATTCCTCAAGGGGGGCATCTTGAATCCCACAAAGGGGAAGGGAGCAAAGCTCAATCCTTTAGTTTCAACTTCTTGTCTAATCATAGATCTGAATGTGTAAAATCTTTATATGGCACGGGGCAAAAGGGTAGGTGAGAGGATAAGGACAAGAGTCGCAACCCCTTTTACGGTAGGAAGGCAAAGTATCAAACGGCTAGCTTCAGGCGGTCGATTCTTCAGGGGGCTCGCTCTAGGTGTCGGATAGTTAAGAGCCCCAATTTATGGGTTCTGTCAGGGGCCTTATGTTACTCATGATTCTTTTTGCCAGACAATATGACGACCTATATCTTGCAACTTCTTACATCTCAGAAGCTGCATAGTCCGGTGTCCAAAGGGCTAAAGAATGTATCCTTTAAAATGTCGCCTTCTCCTTCTATTCCATGATTCTCTCTTGTAGGGTTTGAGTTATCGTATGCCTGTGGCCTCCTCCCATGATTATGCGCTTCCTTCGTAAAAGCTAGAGATGATGTGGGTGGTGTCGAGGGGATTACCCACCGATTAAGTTAAGTCAAAGATCAAGGCAACAGTAAGAGGGATTAGGCCGGCTCGCTAGACTTCTCCCGGGTGGCACAGTTGGGCCGCCTGCTAATCGCCGCCTGCCATTGTCCGGGTGGTGACGTCAACCGGCCGCGACTGATGAGAAGGACAGACATGGGCAAAAAGAAAGCATGGGCTAAAGGTTGATGTGAAGGCACACATAGGTCAACCGAGTTTCTGCTGGAGGAGTAGGCGGTCGTACCCTTAAACTTTGGCCGTCTGCGTCATGATCAGTAGTCTCCTTGCTAAGTCCCATCATGTACCATGTAGCCATACCCGGGATAGTTTTCCACTGTATATGACATCGTGTGTGTCGGGGGGTTACCCCCGAGTAGGGTAAAGGCAAGTGCTAAGGGCAAGATCAGAAGAGACGTTTGGCAGAGTAGCTGGCTACCCGGTACTCGCTACCCGGTCGACTGCTATCCGGCCGTACACACTAATGGCCAGGAGAAAGAATCAAGGAAGTTATTCTCCTCCGGGTAGAGGAAGTGGTCCGAGTAGAAATGGCGGTTTCCTACTCGGGCCAGAAGTCAAAGGAGCCGTTCTGACACAGGATCCCGCGTATCCTGGGTCCGTACTGGAGCACTGTTCATCTGCAGCGCGCGTGCTTATCCGCGCCAGGGTGTTAGCAGGGCGTCGCAGGTTAGGGGGGGCTACCCTGTGATGGTGACAGTGATAACAGATCAGCTTCTTGGTTTTGCACAACGACTTTCCACACCAGACAAACCAGGAAGCCAAAGGTGTCAGCGGGAAGCTGGAAGTGTGCAGTGTGCACACTATGTCGACATCTGTTTGTACTTTTCCCCCTTTGGCTGTATCCGGCTGGGCACCAGTATATAAGGTGCCCTGCCTCCTCCTGTGTGAGGGTCGCGTCCTTAGAGAGAACACCTAGCTTACTCGTTGCTTAGAGAGAAGGGTGGCTACCCGGCTGTAGGCCAAACTGTACTGTGGCTACTCGGTGAGGCACAAATATAAAGAGAGAAAGACAGGAGTAGGGGTTTTACCTCCACACGAGGGCCCTGAACCTGGGTAGATCTTGTTGTTTGCAGTGCTAGATTCATCCCTCACGCGGCTACTCGTTGCGTGATCCCTCCCCGAGCACCTCCAGCGTCCATCGTTCCCACATCTTTAGCCATCCTATGGCATCTGCCGTGACACCACCACGACAGTTGGCGCCCACCGTGGGGCAACCAGCGGCGCTGGCTGGAGTTCACGTTCGGACGGGATCCATTTCTGCTACTGGGGAGCGCGTGGTCTGTGGCCTTGTCCATAGATTCGGCTCCTTCGACTTCGTCATCGACAACGTCGGCGATTTCGGCGGCAGGGCCATGCCAGAGGGCGGCTCGATGCTCTCCTTCGGCTCGCACCTCGTCTACGTCGCCACCGTCATCAACCGCGAGTACCCCGAGCAGGTGCACGTCGCGGAAGATCCCCCTGCTGTCATCGCTGCCCGCGGAAAGCCAACTGGCTGTTCTGCGGACCGCGTGGAGGTGATGATGACCGGTCCTGCCGCTGATGCCGGGAAGGGCGTGGCTGCTGCCGCGGGAGTCATCGAGGATCTTGATGGCGCGAGTGCTGGCGGGAGGACACACAAGCCCTACGACGTGCCTCACAACATCCCGGGCTACATCCATCCTTCCACGACATCGACGATACCGGCATCCGCCGTGCGGGTGGGCATGCCGCCTCCTACCGAGCTCGAGCTCATGACCATGCGGGCGCAGCTCGACCGGCAGCGCCAGGAGCTGCTTGCCGAGCAGGCGGAGCTGGAAAAGGTTAGGCTAGAGCTGAACCTGGACCAGAACGAGTACAACAGAGCTCACGGCTTTACGCCTGTGGTTAGGAGGCCTTCCAAGGCAGGCGCTACGCGCCGCAACCTAGGCACCGAGATGGCAGCAGTTGGAGAAACTGCTGGCCAAGCTGCTAGCCAAAACACCGCCACCACCAGACCCAAATACAGCACCCCCGCCAAAACCCTTAGAGCTGCTGAGGCTGTAGCTGCTGAGTTGCCGCATCTCGCTGGCGACGCGCGCGTGAGGCAGCAGGAGAGGCTCAATGAGCTAGTGCTAGAGGCTGCTAGGCAGAACGAGGAGTTCCAGAAAGCCAATCCGGGTGCTGGAGCTTCTCAGGTGGTGCATTCACATGCGGCTAGATCTAACGATCAGGCCTCATCACCGCATCCCAGCCGTGAGAGAGACCGGAGTGGGCACTCTGGCAGAGACAGGCAGATGCAGGTGTACGACCCGGCTGTCGCCGCGAAACAGCACGCTGTGCCGCGACAGTCCGGTCAAAAACACAACACTGCAGAAGCAGGCTATCAAGCCCATAAAGCTCAAAGCCAGGCGCGAGATGGAGATCGCCCAGGCCCTTCTCGGCATCAGGTTGCTCAGCCTACTCGGCAGAGGCAGCAGTCGCGTGCAGTCGCACCAGCCGCCAACCCGGTGGAGCAACCTGCAGTCGTGCAGGTGGACATATATGATGATGGCTACTCGGCTATGGGGCTGGCTGGCTATGATATCCTGGATCGCGTGGGTGAGCGTGTGCTGGAGCCCAGTGATGCCAGGAACAAGCTGGACCGGATCAGCCTATCCGCGCAGCTCGAGAGCAAGGGGCCGCCTGGCCCAGAATGTTTTGGCCCACGCATCATGACAGAGCCATCTGTGAAGCAGTTCCAGCTCGCTAGGGGTACCAAGTGCTATGACGGCAGCACCAAGCCGGAAGACTGGCTCAATGACTATGTCACAGCCGTGCACATTGCAGGCGGCAACCGGAGATGGGCCGTGCGGTACATCCCGCAGATGCTAGAAGGACCAGCAAGAACTTGGCTCAACAACCTGCCCAAGCACAGCATCAACTGCTGGCTTGACTTCGCGGAGGCCTTTGTCAGCAACTTCACCAGCACCTACCGGAGGACGAATAGGCCGCAGCAGCTATCCGCTTGCAGGCAGCGGGAAGAGGAGACGGACCTTGAGTATCTTACTCGGTGGAGTACTCTGAGTAACACATGTGAAGGTGTGAACGAGGCCCAGGCCATCACTTGGTTTGCGCAGGGTTGCAGGCATGGCAGCATGTTGTGGCAAAGGATGCAGAGAGAGATGCCGAGTACTCTCGCTGAGACCATCCGAATTGCGGATCGGTACGCACTCGGCGACCCAACTCAGCCTCTTCTTGATGCTGCTGAGCCGAGAAGGAACTACAACAACAACAACAACAAGCGCAATGAGTTCCGCAACAAGCGCAGAGGTGACCGGATTGATACCCGGTACGATCCCGAGGAGGTGAATGTTGTGGCTACCGGAGCTGGGAGTAGCCAGAGGCCAAAAACCGCTGGAGCCCAGTACGGGCAGAATCAGAATCAGGGCCAAGGCAACAAGAAGCCATACAGCGCTTCCCAGCAGGGTAGCGGCAACTCGGGTCCGGCACCAAACTTTGTCTTCAAGGACATGAAGGATGGCCCATGCAGCTTCCACACTCGGCATCCCGCTAGACCCGCCAACCACACTACTCGGCAGTGCAGTTGGTGGGAAGAGATCAAGAATGAGGGCCTGCCTCCTCCTCCTCCTCCTCTGCCAGCTGCGAATGCCGTTGTGCAGCCTGCTCGCGCACCCGCTGCTCGGCCTCCAGCTTTCCCGAGAAGAGAGAATGTGAACCAGGTGGCTTTAGGAGCTAACCGCTACTTCAACAATGATGGCTACCGCAACAACAACAACTACTACTACTACTACACCCGCAACAACAACAACAACAACAACCAAGGTAACAACAACAACGGCAACAATGGTGGTGGAGACCGCAACCGGTACCAAGAGCATCACGAGAGCTACATGATCTTCACCTCTGAGCCCGTCGACAAGCAGTCTCAGCACAGGCGTGCCATGGAGGTCAATGTTGTGATCCCCGCTGTTCCTCACTACATGCACTGGTGCAACCAAGAGATCATGTGGTCCAGAGCGGATCATCCTAAGGTGATGCCCAACCCGGGTAGCTACGCCTTGGTGCTGGATCCCACCTTCTTGGGTCCTCAGAAGAACGTGAAGTTCAGCAAGGTACTGATCGACAACGGCAGCAGCATCAACATTGTGTACAAAGAAACACTTGAGAAGCTCGGAATGGCCGAGAACATGCTGCTACCCAGCAAGACCACTTTCCACGGCATTGTGCCGGGAGTTTCTTGCAATCCGATTGGCCGAGTATGGATAGACGTGCTATTCGGTACCAGGGAGAATTGCCGCACAGAGAGCCTGCAGTTCGAGGTAGTTGATCACCAGAGCCCCTATCACGCCCTACTCGGCAGGCCTGCTCTGAGCAAGTTCATGGCCTCTACTCATACTGCATATCTGAAGATGAAGATCCCTGGTCCCAATGGCGTGATCACCATATCTGGTGATTACAAGAAGTCTATGGAGTGTGCCTCTGCTGGTTCTCAGTTGGCGGAGTCTATGGTGATTGATGCCGAGAAGAAGAAGATGTACGAGGTGGTGGCTATGGCGCAGTCCGCGCAAGCTGGTGCGCCCGGCATGCCGAGTTCCCAGCACGGGACGGCGTTCCCGGCATCTCAGGAGGCGAAGAAGATCCAGGTTGACCCTGAGTTCCCCGACCGCGTTGCCATCATTGGCTCAGGGTTGGGGGAGAAATAGGAAAGCGAGCTCATCCACTTCCTCCGTGAGAATCGGGACGTGTTCGCCTGGTCCAATGAGGATCTACCAGGTGTCCCGAGGGAGTTGGTTGAGCACTCGCTACATGTGCGTCCTGACGCCAAACCAGTGAAGCAGGCTATGCGCCGCTTCGGAGATGAGAGAAGGAAGGCCATCGGTGATCAGATCACCAAGCTGCTGATAAGCAATTTCATCATGGAGGTGTTGCATCCGGATTGGCTAGCCAACGCGGTCATGGTTGAGAAGAAGAAGGAGGACCCCAAGGCAGCTACCGCATGGCGCATGTGCGTCGACTACACTGACCTGAACAAGGCCTACCCCAAGGATCCTTTTCCGCTACCCCGCATCGATTAGGTGATCGATTCCACTACTGGTTGTGAGCTGTTGTCTTTCATAGTTGCCTACTCTGGTTTTCACCAGATAGCTCTCAACCCTCCTGATCAAATAAAGATTGCCTTCATTACCCCGTACGGGGCTTATTGCTATCGTGTCATGTGTTTTGGGTTGCGGAATGCGGGTGCTACTTATCAGAGATGCATGCAGAAATGCTTGCATGATCAACTCGGCAAAAATGTGCAGGTGTACGTAGATGACATTGTCATCAAAACGAATAAAACACATACTCTTCTTAGTGACCTTGAGGAAACTTTTGCTAACTTGCGCAAGTATAAGATGAAGCTGAACCCGAGTAAATGCACCTTTGGCGTCCCGGCTGGCAAGCTACTCGGCTTCTTGGTATCCAGTCGGGGCATTGAGGCCAATCCTTCAAAGATAAAAGCTATTGAGAGCATGTCTTTGCCGAGATCCCTGAAGGATGTGCAAAAATTCACGGGTTGCTTGGCATCTCTGAGTCGTTTCCTGGGCAAAATGGGCGAGAAGGCCCTGCCCTTATATCAGTTGATGAAGAAAAGCGACAAGTTCGTCTGGACACCGCAAGCTGATGTGGCGTTCAAAGAGCTAAAGGCAATGCTGGGTAGCGCTCCCATCTTGGCTAGTCCGCTACCCAAGGAGCCAATGCTGCTATACATTGCTGCTACCAATCGAGTGGTAAGCGTGGTGATTGTGGTAGAGCGAGAAGAGGAAGGCAAAGGTGTGCAGCGGCCAGTGTATTATCTCAGTGAGGTGCTGTCCAGCTCCAAACAGAACTAGCCGCACTACCAGAAGATGACTTACGGCGTGTACCTGGGCGCCAAGAAGCTAAAGCACTATTTCCAAGAACATCCCATCACCGTGGTGAGTTCAGCTCCCATCTCGGATATCATGGGCAACAAGGAAGCAAGTGGCAGAGTAGCCAAGTGGGAAATCGAGCTAGCCGCCTACGCACCCGCGTATGCGAGAAGAGAAGCCATCAAGTCTCAGATTCTGGCGGAATTTCTTGTGGATTGGGCTGAGGTGCAGTATGAGCCTCCTACTCCGGTATCCAACTACCGGAAGATGCACTTTGATGGCTCCAAAATGAAAGAAGGCCTTGGCGCTGGCGTAGTGCTTACGTCACCCAAGCGAGATCAACTCAAATATGTGCTGCAAATCCACTTCAAGGCATCCAACAACGTAGCAAAGTACGAGGCCGTGGTGCATGGCTTGAGGGTAGCAAAGGAAGTTGGTGTACATCGCATCATATGCTATGGCGACTCGGATCTGGTTGTGCAGCAAGTTTCTGGCACTTGGGATGCTCTGGATGCCAACATGGCGTCATACCGCTTCCTGGTCCAAACCATGACGGGATTCTTTGAAGGCTGCGAGTTCCAACACATCCACCGAGCAGAGAATGAGGCAGCTGATGAGCTGTCCAAGTTGGGGTCTTCTCGGCAGTACATCCCGGCTGGGATTGCCTTGAAGCATTTGAGAAAGCCATCCATCAAGCCATCCCCCAACTCGGAGTCCTTTTTCGTTCCTTCTCTGCCTAATGAAGAAGCAGTTCCAATGGAGATTGACTGGGAAGGTGCAAAAGAGGACCCGGGGACTGCAGTCTCCATCCCGGGGTCTGGCGCCTGCAACCCGGGGACTGCCCCTTCTTACTCGGGGACTGCCCCTTCTTACTCGGGGACTGCCGCTCCTTACTCGAGGACTGCCCCTCTCAGCTCGGGGGCTGTCGCATTCCTTGAAGAAGTCCTTGCAAACCGTTCAGGGTTGCAGAGAGTCAACCCCAATTCAGAAAAAGATGCAGTGGTGGCCGTTCCGATGGAAGTGGACGAACCAGTGTTTCCCGCACGGGAGACACCGAGTTGGGCTATGCCCATATTATCTTTTCTAAAGGACGGCACCCTGCCAGATGACAAGGTTACCGCAAGGCAAATTCAGAGAAGATCCAATGGCTACACTATCTTCAGAGAAGTGCTGCATAAAAGAAGTCCCACTGGCGTGTTGCAACACTGTGTGGAGCCGGAAGAAGGAGAAGAAATTCTGGTGGAAATACATCAAGGAGAATGCGGGCATCACGCCTCTTCTCGGGCTCTAGTCAAGAAGGCTTTTCGGCATGGATTCTTCTGGCTCACTGCTTTGCAGCAAGCTGAAGATATCGTGAGGAAGTGCAACGGCTGTCAGAGATTCGCAAGTAAGATCCACATGCCTGCTTCCGAGTTGAAAATCATTCCCATTACTTGGCCATTTGCTGTTTAGTGTCTGGATATGGTTGGTCTCTTCAAGCCGGCTAGAGGAAACATGACTCACATCTTGGTCATGGTTGATAAGTTCACCAAGTGGATTGAAGTGAAGCCTATTCGGAAATGTGATGGAGCCACTGTTGTGAGCTTCCTGAAGGATGTGATCCTGAGATATGGCTACCCGCACAGCATCATCACGGATAACGGCACGAATTTTGCTGAGGGTGCCATGGTGAGATTCTGCAGAGATAAGCACATCCGACTAGATGTCGCGTCTGTCGCGCATCCCGCATCCAATGGGCAGGTGGAAAGAGCAAATGGCATGGTGCTTGCAGGCATAAAGCCAAGGCTGATTGAGCCGCCGCTGAAAACACCAGGGTGTTGGTTAGACGAGTTGCCAGCGGTGTTGTGGAGTCTAAGGACTACCCCTAACCGGTCAACCGGCTACACACCATTCTTCCTGGTTTACGGGGCTGAGGCCGTGTTGCCAATTGACCTAGAGCATGACTCCCCCCGAGTAACCCTCTACACTGAGGCGGAGGCGAGAGAAGCTCGAGAAGATGACGTTGACCTGCTAGAAGAAGCAAGAGAGCTTACTCTGTCACGTTCAGTTGTTTACTAGCAAAACTTGAGGCGTTATCATAGCCGGAAAGTGAACCCAAGGGTTTTCCGAGAAGGAGACATGGTCCTTAGGCTCGTGCAGCGCACAGCCGGGATGCACAAGCTATCCCCTCCGTGGGAAGGGCCTTTCATTGTGAGCAAGGCTCTACACAATGACGCGTACTACCTTGTAGATGCGCAACCATCGCAGAAGAACATGACGGATAAAGCTGGGGAGGAATCCAAGCGCCCCTGGAATGTAGCTCTACTCCGTCGCTTTCATTCATGAGCAAAAGTGTGTATGTACTCTCTTATCCGAGTTAAACTCCTACTCTGCAGTCTGAAGTTCAACTCGGGGACTGCCCTCGTCCAAAGTTGTTCTAAGTGTTTTTATCCTGCTTTACCTTTGTCTATTCAGTTGAACCACTTAGAATTTCAAAAGCATACGAAGTAGTGTGTTTAAACTCACCGGACACTCTGCGACTCTGCTGCTGTCCGCAACCCGGCTTCATGGGAAGCCAGAGAACAAGCCAACGAGTCAATGAACACATGAAAAATTGCAAAGGAAAGGAAAAATGTGGCAACCGAGTAGAGTGCTTTTTTGCTGTTTTTTTTTGTTAACTTTTTTCGGCCAAATGGTGGGTAGCGTTACTATGACTGTTTCTAAGTGGCTAAATATTTGAAACTCCAACTTTGAACTCTTGTGACTCGAATACCAAAAAAGCAACAAGTTGCAGGTAAGAGCTGAGATAAAAAGGAAGAGTGGATGAAAAATGCAACTCGGGGACTCGCATGATAACGCAACCCGTCATCGAGCCAAAGCTGCTCAAATTACTAAGTATAAAACATCAAGTGGAATAAAAACTGAGTAGCAACGGGAAGAATAAATGTTTGATACATATGCACCCGGCATCCCGGGGATCTGATAAAAGCTTTAAAGCATGAGTGTTTCAGGAGGCAACTAGTTCGAGGTAGCGGTGTTCTCCAAGTTGGCATTGGTGGCATCCGCTTCGGGGTTGGCAGCAGCTTGATCTGAGGTGGCGGTGGCCACCGAGATGGGGTCCGTATCGGATGTAGAGGCATTGGACTGAGTGCGGGGTAGCGCCGCATCGCCGAGTGCCACACCAGAAGATGAGCCCAGCTCGGGAGCCGCACCCTGGGTGGCGTTCTGGCTCTCGGTTTCCTCGTCGCTACCCGCGGCAGCCTTGCCCTTCCCTTTCTCGGCACCGGTGTCTTCAAAGAAGGCCAAGTCTTCTGACTCGGTGTCCTCGTCGTCATCTTCATCCTCACACTCGCTTTCCGCCTCGGTGTCAGGCTCGGTGAGGCCGTCGATGAAAACCGCGGTATCCGCGTAAGAGGCGATCTCGTACACGACTGCCTGGCGGCGGGTCACGCACTCGGGATCTTTCTCCCACTTCGAGTCCCGGCGCATCTCGAGGATGGTATTAAGATTTACATTTTCATACCAACTGCAAATGAAGAGGAGCAGCATGTCGGTGCCTGCCCGAGCTCCGGATGCTCGCCATTTCTTCAACTCGGCTTTGACACCGTTGAGCTTCTCGGCGAGTGCGCGGATGGTCTTCGGCACAGGATCTTGGGGCCAGAACAACGCATGAAGCTTGAAGGCGGTGGACGCCAAATCGGTGCCCAAGCCCCTAAGACGCTGGATCTGTCCCTGCATGTTCGTGAAACTATCCTCGATCGAAGCCTTGGTGTCCATGGGCAGTCCCTTCTCAGTTCGAATTTCTTGTGCCTTAGACAGGGCAGGTTTGCAAGACGAGCAGAGGTCGGGGAAGATTTCTGAAAATGCTATCAGAAAGGATTAGATACGGAGGCAGAGAAGAGATACAAATCAGGCCAAAGAGAAAAAGAAGGAAACAGGAAGGCGCAGAGAAGCGAGAACTTACTGTTCAGGTCGCAGAGTAGCGATTGCAGCTTCCTCTTCCATGCCTCCTCATCAGCAACGTGCTTCTCTTCAACCTTGCGGAACTCGGACAGCTGGTTCATGAGATCCACATTGCTCTTTTTCAGCACCTCGTTTTCCAGCTCGAGGGCCCTCTCCTTGGCATTGGCTGCCGCCTTAATTTTGTCCTTCTGGGCGGCCTGGTCTATGGCATCCTGGAGGGCAGCCCTCAATTGGACCTGCAGCGGTTCCAACTCGGTGACATGTTTGTCCTTGAGCTTGGTTGCTTGGCTCTCCAGCTGCTGCTTCACCTCTGCGGGCTTTAGGCAGTCGAGATGCTCTTCACGGAACTTCTTGTACTCTTCTGCGGACAGAAACAACACGATAAGCAGAGTAGCCAAGAGAAAGGAGAGAAAATGAGAAGACGGCAACTCACCTTCAAGCTCCTTGATCTTGCTTTCTGCAGAAGCAACAAAGACATGGCAATGTTTGTGCTCCTCTGCCATCGCCTGAAATTTGCCTGCAGAGTAGAAGGAGTTAGAGCAAAAAGCAAATACGGGCGTAAACACAAAACGCGTTAACCGAATAGCTAGAAGCTTACTCTCGAGATCCGACAGTTGGAGGGCGCGGTCGAGGGCAGCTTGCTCCGTCTCAGCATCAGTTTTGCGTTCTTCTTCCAGGGCCTCAAGGCGCCTCTTGGCGAGGTAGTGATTCCAGAGCAGCCGCCGGTAAAGGGTTGTCCGCTTCAAGAGGCTATTCTGTGAAGAAGAAAGAAAAGGAGTTAGACAGTGTTTTGAAGATTTGACCCGAGAAGACGGCAACTCGGCTGAGTACCCGTCTACTCGGCCCAAATCTCGGGGACTGGGTAGCGGATAAGGAGAAAATGAAAGACAGAAGGGAAGAAAAGTACAGAAGAGAATACAGGTTGCAACTCAGAACAAGCAAACGACACTTACAGCGTAGGTCTGTTCGAGGTCCTCGGCGGCTTTGCGGTGGACATACATCTTCGCGGCCAGCGTGCTGGTGGTAGACGAGATGGTCATGGGATTGTAGCCCATGTCCGCCTTGTTCCAATCAGTGCGCCAGTGGTCCAGCGGGCCCAAGGCTAGGCCATTCCAGGTCTTGTTGCCAAGGACCTCGCTATTCCACTCAGCTTTGATGAAGCCTACCCGGTCGATCATCTGCTCGAGCCCCTCGGACACCACCTCAGTCTCTTGGACCTCGCGCGAGTAGATCGAAATGGGCTTATTCTTACTCGGCAACTTGGAGTCCACCGCCGTGGCCTGCTTGCCCTTCGTAATGGCGAGCCGCTGCTCGGTTTTGCTCAGATTGATGCCATACTGCTTGCCCATCTGCACCATGTAGGGCAGGTAGCTAGGTGAATCTTGAGCGCTTGATCCCGCGGCTGCGCCTGCAGAGTTGCCAGAAGCGCCAATGGTGAGCTGCCCAGTCTTCGCGGCAGGCTTCACGGGTAGTTTCGGTGGCGGCATCTTGGCAGCATCCAGCGCAGCATTGCGTGATGGGTTCTTGCGGACTGGAGCATCAGATTGGACGGCCTTCTTGCCATCGGCATCTGCCTTCTTGGTGATCTGCTTGGCTGGAGGGCTCGGTGCAGTCCTGGTCTTCTTCGCGGGCTGCGGAGAGCTTGGTGCAGTGGGTGGAGCAGCCCGCTGGGTAGGCAGCACAGGAGGCTGGCTACCCGGCGCAGCGTCCGGCTGCGCTTGGCTCTGCGGATTCTGCTCCACCGCGGTCATCTCAACCCGATGCTCGGCAGTGGGGTCTTGCAGTACATCTTCTGTTACTTCTACTCGCGGCTGGGCCGCGGGGTCATCTTGGACAGCAGCCTCAGCTTCCGGCTGCTCCTGGTTCTCTTCCTGCCACTCAAGGGCGGCACGTCTTGGTACTCGGCGTCTTGTTCAGTGTTCTCCCCAGATGTGGCAGCTGGAGGAGAAGAGGGGGTCTCATCTTGAGCAGCACCCTGCGCACTTGGTTCTGCGCGGGCCTGCTGCTCCTGGTCCATGTCTTGGACACCAGCACCCGTGTCCTTGGCGTTGGTGCCTTCTTCGTCTTCCTTCACGGGAGAGGGCGCACGCGTCCTATCCTGTGCTGCTGGCTCATCCTCGTCCTCATCAAGATCAATGAGCGAATCGAGGTCAATAGCTGATCTTTTCTTGGAGGCGGCGGGAGCCGCAGCAGCATCAGCGTTCAAAGGATCGCTGAAGAGAAAAAGAAGTTCAGAAAAGAAGTAGGGGAAGAAGAACACCAAGAAGCAATAACAAAATGTAAATTAGAGGAAATCTACTTACCCTTTGCGGGAAGGGAGTGGCCGTCGGGTGGAAACCTTCTTCACCTTCTCAGGCTTCTTGGCTTTCTTGGCAGCTGGTTCTTGGGCACCGCTACCCGCCCTCTTACGAGTGCTAGGAGCAGCCACCGCAACCGGATCGACGTCGAGGACGTCCTCATCCTCCTCATCCGCATCGGCGTCGTCTGCAGAATAGAAGAGAAGAGACGGTTGAGAAGCGTAAAGAAAAGTTAGATTGCGCTACCCGCAACTACAGAAGCGAGCTCAGTCACCTTCTTCATCGTCCTCGGACCAATCCCGAATGGACGCATCAACGTGATGCTTACCCAGCTGTTCGGCGTGAGGGATACAGAGGGTATCCTGGGTATCATGAGCAGTCTCGTCGTCTTCCTTTCGGTCTTCGCTCCAATTGGCCTCAAAGCGCTCCTCGCTTTCATCAAGCTGGCGGTCGATGTGCTGGATAGGAAGGCAGACAATACAAGTTAGTTAAGCAAAAGGCTAAGGGATCCTACTCGGCATGGCGTGCAAACACAAAGCACATAAAGCCTAGCGGATACTAGTAAGTGTTCTACTCGGCATGGCGTGCAAACACAAAGCACATAAAGCCTAGCGGATACTAGTAAGTGTTCTACTCGGCATGGCGTGCAAACACAAAGCACATAAAGCCTAGTGGATACTAGTAAGTGTTCTACTCGGCATGGCGTGCAAAGACAAAGCACATAAAGCCTAGCGGATACTAGTAAGTGTTCTACTCGACATGGCGTGCAAACACGAAGCACATCAAGCCTAGGAGATACTAGCAAGTGTTTCTACTCGGTGCAGCGTGCAAGGACTAAGCACACTAAGCTGGAAAGCCACCTACTCGGTATCATGATGCAAAGATAAAGCATGAAGAACTAACCTGTTCGATTGGCTTCATACGGCTATACGGCACAAAGCCGTATTGCCAGTTGTCGCCGAGGCCGGTGCTCATGATGGAGCGCGCCCAGACGGCCACCTCCGCGTTGCTCAACTCGAATGTGGTGGTCCTGGTGCAGTCTGTGTTGCCTTCCATGTAGCACATGAGATGCGTACGGCGCTGCAGCGGGAGCATTCGCCGAGAAATCCAGCAAGCGATAGGATCGTCGCTCTTGAGCCCCAGCTCCATCAACTCGGCGAGGCGCTTGTTGATCTGGGAGATGTCGCCTTGCAGCGGTGGCTTGTACCCCCAATTCTGCTGAGTGGACGCCGTGTTCGTCCACTTGGGGAGATTGATGCGGTCCACGATTGGCGCTCCTTCTTCATCAGGAACATTGTTCACGTAGAAGAAAGACCGCTGCCACTTGCGCACCGAATCAAGCCCCTTGATGCGCGGGTGGTTGGTGGAGCTGCGCTGCAGCATCATCGCGCTCCCGGTCTTCGTCATGGCGCGGGAGCTCTCCGTGCTTCCCGGCTTGGGCACGCTCTGCTTCCGGAAGTAGAAGTAGCGCGCCCAGGTGTGCACCGTGGGGCGCACACCCAAGAACGCCTCGCACACCACGGCGTGGTATGCGAGCATCACCATCACGTTGGGCGGCAGGTGGTGCGGTTGGAGCCCGAAGTGGTTGAGGAAGGACCGGAAGAAGTCGGAGACGGGCAGGCCGAATCCTCGCTTGAAGTGAGCGAGGAAGACGACGAACTCGTCCGCTTCCGGTGTGGGAACGAGCTCGCCGTCCGGTTGCCGGCAGCGCACGCCGGGAGGAACGCGCCGGGTATTCACTAACCACTGGCAATCCTCCAGCATGACCTCGGATCCAGCCCATCCGGCGCGGGCGTCGTCATCGCGAGCCATGGATACGAGGGGATTTGGTGATTTCGTGGAGATTTGGTGGGATTTGCTAGCTCTCCGGCGTCGCAGGGAGCAGCGGCGCGGCGAGATGCGTGGTGGCGGAGCGCTCTGTGGCGGAGATGCGAAGAGGCAGGAAGTGAATAAGACCAGGAAGGGGAAAGAGGAGTTACCGAGGGGGTATTTATCCCTCCCCTCGGAGTGCCGTTACAGGCGGAGTTAGTGGGATCAGTTATGCACGGAGATCGTGCGACGTGGGGTGTGGGCCGGTTAGAAACGCACACAGCGCAGGTGGCGCGCGTAACGGCCGCAATTGATCCCACATCGAGATCGTGGGTAATAACTGCACTTGATGGGACCTAACGGGCCGGTGGGCCCAGGTCTCGATGGTGGGCGCGTGGCCTGTCATATCCCGGGCACCGAGGCGTCGGGGGTGCGAGAACGTGACACGTGCCCAGTTGCAGTACGGAGAGGTGGATTTGCTCTGCCACGCAGAGATTCTGTTCAAAATTCCACAAAGTCATTTTACTCGGCGACAGAGAAGAGAATTGGTCCTATTCGGAAGAGGAGAGACTCGAGCCAGAATTGAGGGCTACTCGGAGGTTTTACTCAGCATCACAAGGTTCGAAGACAAGATTGGTTTTTTAAGCTGGCAGGGCCCAGTGAACAAGTTCGCAGGACTCTACCAGCTTCGGAGACTAATGTCGGGGGGTTACCCCCGAGTAGGGTAAAGGCAAGTGCTAAGGGCAAGATCAGAAGAGACGTTTGGCAGAGTAGCTGGCTACCCGGTACTCGCTACCCGGTCGACTGCTATCCGGCCGTACACACTAATGGCCAGGAGAAAGAATCAAGGAAGTTATTCTCCTCCGGGTAGAGGAAGTGGTCCGAGTAGAAATGGCGGTTTCCTACTCGGTCCAGAAGTCAAAGGAGCCGTTCTGACACAGGATCCCGCGTATCCTGGGTCCGTACTGGAGCACTGTTCATCTGCAGCGCGCGTGCTTATCCGCGCCAGGGTGTCAGCAGGGAGTCACAGGTTAGGGGGGCCTACCCTGTGATGGTGACAGTGATAACAGATCAGCTTCTTGGTTTTGCACAACGACTTTCCACACCAGACAAACCAGGAAGCCAAAGGTGTCAGCGGGAAGCTGGAAGTGTGCAGTGTGCACACTATGTCGACATCTGTTTGTACTTTTTCCCCTTTGGCTGTATCCGGTTGGGCACCAGTATATAAGGTGTCCTGCCTCCTCCTGTGTGAGGGTCGCGTCCTTAGAGAGAACACCTAGCTTACCCGTTGCTTAGAGAGAAGGGTGGCTACCCGGCTGTAGGCCAAACTGTACTGTGGCTACTCTGTGAGGCACAAATATAAAGAGAGAAAGGCAGGAGTAGGGGTTTTACCTCCACACGAGGGCCCTGAACCTAGGTAGATCTTGTTGTTTGCAGTGCTAGATTCATCCCTCACGCGGCTACTCGCTGCGTGATCCCTCCCCGAGCACCTCCAGCGTCCATCGTTCCCACATCTTTAGCCATCCTATGGCATCTGCCGTGACACCACCACGACAGTGTGGGACCCAGCCGACTGGTCGTACAGTCGGCCCCACATGTCAGCCGGAGTGCCAACACCTATATAAGGCAGTCTGAGGCACCCTTAGAAGGGGCGAATCCTCTAGTGATACAGCTCCAGGAGCAACTTGTAACACCTCATATCAATACCTAGTTCATCCTTGCAGGAGTAAGGACCTCACCCGTCTAAGGTCCCGAATCTGGGTACATCGTGTCTCTTTGCATGTTTGTGACTCACCACGTGCGGACACCGACGTTTGCGTCCTATGTCGCTAAGTAAACTCCATTGCTAATCACAATGGTGTTGCCGTGCATAATACCACGACAGGTAGGAGGGTGATGAAAGGAGCAATGGCGTGACAGGGATAGCAGGTCCTGGCCCCTCCTAACACCATCTTTTTTTGAACAATGCAGATTTTGAAAAGTTTGCTCTACCCGGCCCTCTTAGCATCCAAATTAAGGGATCGTGACTCCGCCCCTAGAAAAGGGACGATTCAACTTTAAATTATACGTTGGCGTGTCAAGCTATTCACATGGTGATGCCCGAGAGCCTCACCGTATGAAGGACCAATTGGTTTTTGTGATTCATGAGTTGTAATTTTTTAAATTTTGTTAGGAAATTGGAGACAAGTGTTACTCCCCATAAGTACATTTGGGTACACAATTACCAAAAATAAGAAAAAGTATGCGTAGTCAGTAAAATTTGAGGTGGACGAGTTCCATAACCGTTTTTAGATAAAAGGCAATACTGCCCGAGTTTGAATTAACAAAGCCAGCAAGGTCACACAAGCCTAATACATAGGCTGGCAACTACATCTTAGCCACACAACTTAACCAGCAACATGTTGTTGGGAAAATAAACTGCAAGAGTCCAAACAAAGAACGATACATGACACAGACCAGAGGCCAAGGAGGACCTCACAACACTGACAACGAGAGAACCTAAGGAAGAGTCGGGCCAGACGCGGCTTGCAAGCAAGAGCGGTGTATCGTTCTTAGCTCGTTGGAGATCCGTCTAGTGACCTCCCTGTCCTCCAAGCTCAACGAAGGCATCCACAGCTGCTGAAACATCATAGTTTTGAAAATAATGTCAGCAGGGTGTCTGATAATTTTATCCTCAATCGAGTGCTTATTCCAAACGTGCCGAAGGGCCCAAGCTTGGGCCAGGAACAACACCCATGCTGTTCTAGCACTAGAGGCCGACATCTGGCTCGAAAGGTCGAGCCAGTGCGTTCTACTGGAGGGGGGCCAGGGCCACACAAGGGACCGGCAGGCCACACTCCACATAAACCGGCGAGAGAGCAAGAAAAGAAAATGTGGTCGGGGTCCTCCGGGGAACCGCAGACCTTGCACCGACCATCCGACGGGCCGTGTCGAATGGCGAGTTGAGCTCCAGAAGGTAACTTGTCCAGAAAGAGTTGCCAAGCAAACACCTTGATTTTGAGAGGGAGCTTGGCCTCCCAGATATCCTTAGAAAAGGCTATGGGAGGACCGCGTGAAAGGGACGCGTACATGGACTTAACCGAAAAAATCCCAGAGCCCTCCAGGGTCCACGAAACTTTGTCCTGGGCACACGAGTGTGGGATCTCCCTCAGAATGCCCATCAGCTCGTTCCAATGCCCGGTCCCGGCCAGGTCAAGGGTTCGGCGAAGTCGAATACCCTATGAAATGGCTTGCGCGACCGAGATGGCTTTATTGTCGCAAATGTTGAAAATATTAGGAAATTTGTGGCATAGAGGACCCTCCCCTACCCACCAGTCAGTCCAGAACTGGGTGTGTCTTCCATTGCCCACCCTATGCTTGGCCCCAGCCTTGAATAGGTGTTTGATTTTGTGTAGGCTACGCCAGAACTGTGATCCTCGCCGCGGGGAGCTGGCAAAGATGTCTCCCTCTGGCACGTACTTATTACGGATGATAACCGCCCAAATCGCATCATCCGATTGGTAGAGGCGTCGGATCCATTTGAGCATAAGAGCTTTGTCCGCATGGAATCAATCAGACGAAGCCCACCTTGGTCCTTAGGTTGGCAAACCACCTGCCAATTAAGCATGTGGTATTTTCGATTGGGGCCAGAGCCCTCCCAAAAGAATCTGGGCCGAATGGAATCGAATTTCTCATGGACCCCTTTCTGTAGGAGAAAAAGCCCCATGGCATACGAGAGAAGGTTGTCGAGGCACGAGTTAGTCAACACAAGGCGTCCACCCGAGGACAGGAAACAACCGATCCATGGTTTGACCCTAGCTGCCAGTTTTTGGACCAGGAACGCCCATTGTTCCTTCGAAAGTTTCTTGTCGGCAGCAGGGAGGCCCAGGTAAGAGATGAGAAGCTTGCCAAGCTTACAGTTAAGTTGCCGCGCAACGCGCTGCTGGGTCTCGATCGGTTGGTTCAAAACAATCACCTCGCTTTTGTGATAGTTGATCTTAAGACTGGACATGTCTTTAAACCACATTAGGAGGAACTTCAGGTTTGCTAACTCTAGCTCGTCAAACTAGATAAGAATAATCGTATCATCGACATATTGGAGGTGTGTGATGCCCCTGGAGCTAAGTGGGGGACCACCCCGTAGATGTGGCCGGCGGAGTTGGCTTTTGTAAGGATTGCCGAGAGCCCCTCGGCAACAAAGGTGAAAAGAAAAGGAGAAAGAGGGTCGCCTTGGCGCACCCCTCTTTTATTTCAAGAAAGGGCCCATCTCTCAGTGATGGAAATCACAGTTTGGCCGCCAGCCACAAGCTGCAAGATCCTGTGAACATACCCCACCGCAAACCCCTTTCTACGCAGGACCTCTGCCAGGAAGTCCCAGTTAACCCTGTCATAGGCTTTTTCGAAATCTAGCTTTAGCAAAATGCCCCCTGGCTTTTTGCTGTTAAGCTCGTGAAGGATCTCATGAAGGGCAAGGGCTCCATCTAAAATGAAACAACCTTTGATAAAGGCCATCTGGTTGGGGCCGATTACTTTGTTGGCTACTGGATCCAACTTTGAAGCGAAAGCCATGGCGATGATCTTGACTACCACGTTAATAAGAGCAATCGGTCTAAATTGGGAAATCGAGTCGGCCCCCGGCGATTTTGGGATGAGGGTCAAAACCCCGAAATTGAGCCTCGAGATGTCTATTTTGCCGAGCATGAAGTCATTAAGAATGTGGAGCACCCCGTGCTTCACGAGATTCCAAAACCTCTTAAAGAAGGGAACCGGGAAGCCGTCCGGTCCAGGGGCTGTGTCCGATTTCATGTCTTTAGCAATGGACTCTAGCTCAGACTCTGAGAAAGTGCGGCAAAACGAGTCATTGTCTGAGTCTGAGACATTCTGGGCTCCTGACCAGATGTTGGTGGCCAGACCACAGTGTCTTGGCGCTGAGGAGCCGAGCAGCCCGCGGTAGAACGAGTAAATATGTTGCTGAAGTGCCAACTTCTCTGTGATGATCCCGTCAGACGAAGTGAGGGAGGAAATGATGCATCTGCGCCGCTTCCCATTGGCCACCGCGTGGAAGTAGGCAGTGTTGGCGTTCCCCTGAAGCGCCCAACGGATTCTTCCACGTTGCCTCCAATACTCTTCATCCGCTCTAAATATTTGGAGCAATTGTTCCTCTTTGAACTGACGAAGCGCCCATTCATCGTCCTCTAGGCCTACCGAGTCCGCCTTTCGATCAAGCTCTTGAATAGCGAGGAGGATGGACTCCTTCTTGAGTCTTGCCTCTCTGCCTAAGTTGCGGCTCCACCCCCGGAGCCACTGGCGCAGACCCCCACTCATGAACTGCCACCAGTCAATAATGTCTCTACCCCCGACTTTTCCCGCAAGAGTCCCAAGTGGCAGCCAAGTGATCGTCAAAGCCTTGCAGTTCCATAAGCGTTTGATTTGCATCCACAATAGTTACTGATACTTTTTCAGACACGGTGTCATTTTTTTTCGCCGTAGACTCGAATTGACAATGAAAGTTTTTCTAGCATGATGCCCTAACGTAGACCCAATTTGTCCGCTTAGGAATTCCCGCCTTATTGGCAATCGGGTCTAAAATAATTATTATGCATGTGCTAAAGTTTATTTCGCACAAGACGCATGAAAACAGACATAATTTACCATGGGATTTTATTCTATTTAATAGAACACGAGCATCCCAACAATACATCAGGTAACCATGCTGAACAACTTATTTAACAAGAACATATGCCACGGTGACAGACATATGACGCTCTCGAGAGAAGCTACACTTGCTTACTACTTTACGGACATGTGTTTTGGAATCGCTTGCGCTAAAACCTCTAGTCATACTTGCCCGGAACGTTGTATTTGCACATCTTCTTCTGAGCACAGTTGATCAGAATATTTGCAGAGTCAATACCTGGCAAAAAGATTCAAGCAATGCACGTACGTAAGCACAAATAGAAGATTTGCTAGTTTTCTTAGGCTTCATTTTGTAATTGTTATAGTCAACTCATGCATGTATCTGAGTATCTCCACCGTGTATTATCTGTCATCTTAAATATATCGCGGTATTGATTGTCAAAAAAAAATCGCCATCAAAATATCTAAATCCAAGTAAATCATTTCAAACTTGAGTGGTCAGACAAAGTGGCCATGCATATTCGAATACGTACCTGAAAAATAAGCTCCATGGACATAGCCATTGTAGTGCTCGCTGGTGTGCTCTCCGGTGAAGTAAACCCTCCCAACCGGTGCCTACATAGCAGATTTGGTTACTATACGACGCAAGCGCACAGAATCACATGAGCGATTTGGAAGCACGATTAATTAGTACCCTGAGCTGGTCGTATTCGTAGCGGTTGACGCCGATGGGCCAGTTGGAGAAGGTGCCCCTGTAGAACCTGTCGGACCACCACCGCGGCACGAGGATGTCCGTCGCGTCGGGGACGTCCTCGCCGGGGAACATGCTCCTCAGCACCTCCATGATCTCCGCCTTGGTCTGGTTGTCCGGCTGCTGCTCGATCCGCCTCGACTCCTCGTCGGTGACGGTGACCAGGAGAACATTGGCGTCTGGGTACTGCTTCTCGAACGCCTAGAATAAACACGCAAGGCCGGCCATCGTTAAACTTTCGAGTTATATGGTACAGATTTAAAATAATTGTTGCAGACTATTACCTGCCAAACTCCGTAGTAGCCTCTCCTACTGCTTGCGTGCAGGAAGAACTCCCTGCCTTTTCCTTCCGGCCAGAACCTCTTGGGGAATTTGACGAAGATCTTGGTGTACACGGCCATGTCAAATTCGTAGATCGACATAATCTTCCATGTCTGAAATATATATTCAGTACGACAATCAAGTTCAGAAAACAAAAAATCATGCAGCTAGCTAACTAACTGGTCCAAACCAACAGACCAGTCAATCGAAAAAAGAAAAAAACAGAAGAGAAGAAACTGACAGGTAGCTTTGGCTTGAACTGTATGAGATCAGACTGCAGGACACCCAAGCTGGTAGAGACCATGACGTAGTCCGCCCTGTACACCTTGTCGTCCTCCGTCTTCACGGTGACGCCGCTCCGGGAGTAGGCGATCTCCCGCACCACCTTGTTGAGCTGCAGGCGGGGGTCGACGATGTTGCCGGACTTGTCGTCGGCCTTGAGGTACTGCCCGGCGAGGTGGTAGACGACGGCCTCGTAGCCGCGCTGGTCCGCGACGAAGTAGAGGTCGTGTCCGAAGTCGCTGAAGGTGGCGAGCGGGATGGTGTTCTGCAGGCTGGTCACCCGCGGCGGCTCCGCGAACTCGTAGTCGTACTTGAAGTAGTCCAGGATCATGTCCACCGCCGACGCCGGCCCGTTGGGCACGCTGAACAAACAGATAGTCAGGCCAGATTTCGTACGTACTGATTGGCCAAGTTAAAGAGTGCTGGCAGTACGTACTGGTCATGGAGGCGTTGCATGGCGACGATGGACATGTCGTCCTGGCCGCTGGGGTTCAGTCCGGCGGACAGTTTCTCGCCACCCTTTTCGACTTCGTCCGACCGGTCGATTCTCTTCTGCACGTACGCTTTGTCGTACACGCCGCCCCTGCGAACAAGTTTTGTTATGCACAGCAACATCATCGCAACATGCCAGCAGCATTGCACAGTGCACCGATTGGGCCAGCTCGAGTGCTCGACTGTTGCCGATTAATTGAGGCTACTCTTTTCATACAAAGTGGTGGCCCAGTTCTTGTTCAGTCCAACTTACTTTTTCTCAAGTTGTTTTTGCCAAAAGTTTAGGCTGGTCACAATGGGGAGGAACTTAGGAGTAACATCACACACTCCAATACAACTTTGCTTATGTGGCACGTATTTAATGAAGATAGAGGTGCTTGTGGTAACTAGCTAAGTTACCGGAACATCACACACTCCAAGAAACAATGAGTCTATAGCCTAATAAATGCATTGTTGCATGACACTACATACATGTTACTCCCCATTGTGGAGGTAAGAACATAGTCTAGAAAAATGTGTAGGTTCCTACCTTATGTTACTCCCCATTGTGACCAGCCTTATGCCCGGTTGTAAACGTATGATTCGAATGAGATCCAAACAATAAAACTGATATCTTTTCAAAACTGCAGCACAAAATTGTCTTATTTCGAAACTAACATGTTTTCATGATGCACTTCATGATCCATAGCATGAAGCAAGGTTTTGGTTCCCGTAACCGAGTTTCCCGAGCACCCCCATCAATATGCTTACCTTTTGATTTTGAACTACCAGACATATATAGCTTAATAACATGTATTCTCCAAATATTTACTAGTCCGAAGCCATAGCTTAGTGGTAGCGACGTGCTTTTCTTGGCCCGAGGTCTTCGGTTCAAGCTTGTGTCTTGTGTCTTACGGGACTTTAAAATCCAAATCACCCTTCCGGAGAAAATTTTAATTTATAAATTGTTGGAAAACCATTCGTGAATCCCGAGCCCCTCGGTTTTTCCCCCGGGAACCAAAACCTTTGCATGAAGCCCTTGGTTCACGGCTTCTACTAGAGGCCATGACACTATGGACCATGTCGTCGTGTTATGGAGCGTAACTTCATTGACCAGGATGCCATGCCATGAAGCATGAAACTTTCACGAATGGGAAAAAAAAGGATTATTTCCTGCTGAAGTTTTTTAAAAAGGTTATTTTTGTCCAAATCGTTTTCAAATGATAGGAACACAGAAAACATATGAACTAAAATGCTATATCTCAGAGACCAAAATTTGTTGGTCGATTTGAAATGGAAAGTCAAATGATAAGAGCAGAGAAAAGAAATGAATTGGGACTTTATATATCTTGGACACGTGGAGTTAAGAAAACGACATGTTAACTTTGAAGGTGCCATTTGGATGTCACGCAAAAAAAAAAAAAACTCCAAATTTCAGCATACCTCTGAAACTAACCTGTTTTTCATTTGTAGTTGTAGAAGTTGTAGTCCCGAAGATGAAGAAAATATGAGAAAAACTTCATATTCGGCATACCTCCGAATTTTCTACCAAATAACTCGCCGTTCAAAACATATATATGATAATCATTTGTTTGTTCCAAACAATTCAAAGGAAACTCCCTAGAGTAATCATATCTTCTAAAAATTGTTTTCATTTGTTCCAAACGGAGCCTGAATCTGCACTTCAGACTTTTTTTTTTTGCCGTTAGAATAATATAAAAGGGCTTTTCATAATTCCCAGTAATTAATTAGTACCGCTACGTTTTGTTTTTCTTCTGAAACGTTATTAAGCTAGCATTGGTCGTCAAGCACATGCTCATACGTTATTTCCCACGCGTGTGTTTAATTTCGTGGTATTTCATTCTGAGCTGGCATACTTTTCCTTGTAGACGTTGCCGGCGAGCTCGCCGAAGTCGGAGCGGAAGTTCCTGAGCTTGAGCGTGGAGTTGACGATGGGCCAGATGGGGTTCATCTTGCCGCCGTTGACGCCCTCCACCCAGTTGGCCCCGATCTCCACGTTGATGCCGCTGAAGTTCTGCTTGCGCATCCTCCCGCCGATGTGGTCCGTCGCCTCCAGGATCACCAGCTCCGTTATCCCGGCCTCCGACAGCCGCTTCCCCGCCGAGATCCCTGTACAGCATGCGCGCATAACGTGCAATTAAATTAATCATCGTGCAAACGTACTTGCACTACATAGTTATGTGAAGAGTTGGATATGCGATCAAATCAATGGTGCGGTGTGCACTGTGCAGGTACCAGACATGCCGGCGCCGACGATGATGACCCTGGGGCCGGTGGCGGCAGCGGTGGCGAGGCAAGCATAGTGTACTAGGGTTAGTGCTAACACTAGAGCAGTGGCTGTGGTGGATATCATTATGTCTCGCGGTGGATAGCCTAGCCGGACACACCATCTGCTCTCTGCTTTACACTGCCCCGGGTATATATAGACTATGGAGTTCTTGTATACGTAGCTAACTCATTTTCAGTGCCACCAATATATCTAGCTTTACACCGCTAAGTATGCATGACATGTGCTGTAGAATTAATTGGTTATATTTTTTCTTTTCAGGAACGCGAGAATTGCACGCCTTTTTTTTATATAGAAGAATAGAAGGTTAGAGATTACAACACCAGTCCACCCCGCCCCTAGAGGCGATCCACACCCACCCTCAAAACTAGAAAAGGTGTACTACTCACAAACACCCTACTAGTTTCCACCTATCCGCCTCCTCCATCAAGAAGTCGAGGAGCAGAGGAACCGTCCTAGAGGAGCCCTTGAACACTCTGTTGTTGCGCTCCACCCAAATGGACCTGAGAACCAACAGCACAAGAGCCCTCATCTTAGCCGCCTGACACCTCGGCCATCCCTCCAGTACCTGAATCCACCAAGCCTCTAAGGAAGAGGAGTGACTAGGGGTCAGCTCAGGGCGCCCCACACTCCGCAGCACCTGGAACCAAATCTGTCTCGAGTAGGAACAAGTAAGAAGAAGGTGGTTAATCGATTCAGGTTCCTGGAGACAGACGGGGCAAGTATCCACCAACGAGAGGCCATGTTTCTTGCGCCTCACCCCCGTTCAACACCTATCCCACGCAACCTTCCAACCAAAGATTTTATATTTCAACGGGGCTTTGCAATCCCAAATAGATGAGTGAAGCGGCCAGGTAGTGGAGCCCACAAAAAAAGACAAGTAGGCCGACTTGGCCGTGAAAAGAGAAGAAGAAGTCTTGGTCCACTGAATGCAATCTAGCACCCCCACGCTCAAGGACACCGCACTCACCACGTGCCAAAGCGACAAAAATTGTGCCATGGCCGGAACAGAAAGTCCAAGTGCAATGTCGGTAATCCACTGGTTATCCCTGAGAGCATCCACAACAAGACGTCGCCTTTGCACCCTAACCTCCACGAACGGTAACACTAGCGGAGCAATCATGTCAATACTACGACCATCCAACCAATGGTCAGACCAAAAGAGACAGGAAGCGCCGTCCCCAACCACCATCCTAGTGGACGCACGAAACAACGCCAACGTCGAAGGAGCACACGGCACAGACACACTGAGCCAAGGTTTGTCGACCTCCCTCCTACTAAACCACAGCCACTTTAGACGAAAAGTCTCGTTTAGGAGGCTAAGGTTTCTAAGCCCCAACCCCCCCATCCACTTGGGCGTACACACTCTCTCCCAAGAGATGGGACACGCCCCTCCATTGGCCTTAGCCTTCCCACTCCACAAGAACCCACGACACAGCGCATCAAAAGCCTCGATCATCCACTTAGGCAAATCCAAAGCCATGGACATAGCAGAAAGGACAGAACCAACACGGCGCGACCCTGGATTTGAAGAAGGGAGCCCTTCCACGTAGGAAGTTTTCTGGCCAACCGGTCAATATAAGGCTGGAGGTCCTGTCTCGACAGCCTCGAAGTAGAGAGTGGAAGGCCCAAGTAGGTGCAGGGGAACACCTTAGCCACACAAGGCAAACTGTCAAGGATGGTCACCTGATCCAACTCCTCACACCTAATCAGGTAGAAGTAGAATTAGTTTACAGGTTACCCATTCAATGTAATACGTACACACTTTTTTCGTGAAAAAACTTTGGACAAGCTCAAGCCGTGTAGATGCCGCCAAAGTTCAACACGACAGGCCTGAGCTACGATAGTTTTGGCCGGATTTTGTTTTTCAACATGTACAGCACCCACAGGAACGCTGGAGACAGGCTGCGGGCGAGGATCGTGGATCCTTGTTGCGACGCCCTTGGATCCTGCGTGCGGTGGATTTCGGTGGTCCTACCTGCATCACCTGGGGACATAGCGGCAGTGGCCTCCTCCTGCCGGAGGGTGTCGGCCGGTTTGGCCTGGTGTGGGGGATCTTGGGATCCCGCTCCAAGGTCTGGCGGTGGTCCAGCTGATTACGAAATCGAAGTGGCAGCGCAGCCGGTGAAAACCGAGCCTCGACTCCGGTCTTGGCGGATGATGACGACGTCGCTCGTCGTCGTTACCTTGTTGAAGACATCATCTTCGTTGTTGCCATCACTTTATTCGGGCTGCTCCGGGGGAACCCCAGATCTAGGCCTCCCGGATTGGACGATGGCGGCGCCCGACGTCGTTACCCCTCTTGAGGGCATCGTTTTTCGAGCAGACTTCGGCTGGAGTGGGTTGGAGGTGGATCGGCGGAGCGGCGTGCTTCTTCTGCGTTGACGACGAGTCTCGACGGTGTGGTTCAGTGGGGACTCGGCTGCGGACGTGTGTTGTTCGACACGTCAGGGTGGAAGCGCAGACTGGTGCCATGGTGGCATCGATGGCAGGCCTGGCAAGGTCTTTGCATGGATCTCTCTTGAAAATGGTTTGGCGGAAGACGACGGCGGAAGCTTCCGAGTGT
This sequence comes from Alopecurus myosuroides, assembly GCA_028641055.1. Lineage (NCBI taxonomy): Eukaryota > Viridiplantae > Streptophyta > Magnoliopsida > Poales > Poaceae > Alopecurus > Alopecurus myosuroides. The sequence goes on from CM054062.1 coordinate 266,581,173, forward strand.
GTGCATCGGTGCTCACTGCGGACTTGCTGAATCGGCTTGCGCTCTCGGCTCGCCGTTTGGCGGCTTGGTAGAGGCAGCCTGATTAGATGACGCGCGAGGTCAGGGCATATGGCTCCGATCAGGAACACCCCGTTCATCAAATTTGGTGGTTCGATGACTTCTGTTGTCGGGAAGGTGGCTTCCGATTGATCTTTGTAATTTCGTTGTAAGGTCGCGGACTCGTCTTTAATTTTAATAAAAATACGGCAGTGTGCACCATTTTGGTGCAGAGGCAGGGGTAGGACCTCCATTTTTTTAAAAAAAATAGCACCCACACGACATCAGCTTTTTCATCGCATTGCTCTGCTCAGATAATCGAGCCGAGTGCCGCGAGCTTTATCCCGTGTTTTTATATCGGCCAATGTAAAGGACTATCTAAACCGAGTGTTATAGGTAGCAGACTTCTCGACATATGTATTGTGTTTGGTAAAAGCGAGGCTCTCATGTTCTCGGAATGTTATGTCGTTTTCTATACGGCTTTGACCCATCGCAGTATAAAATGCTACAGCGGTGCTTAACGATGTTGCAGTAGTACAAATTTTCTACACGAATGCCATGTGCTACACGGTTCAGATGAAACAAATTTCACATTTTATGATGCGGAGAGGGCTGATTTCTCTCCCACGTCCCCAGAACAAAGCCCAGCGCTCCCTTAAGGAAAAAGAAAAACCAAAAACTCCTAAGGCAGATGATATATAACCAATTTGCAGCCATCTTCACACCAGTGTCAAGAGTGGTTGGTTTTACAAACAGTTAGAGCATCCACAACTCGGCGCTAATAAGGCGTAGACGCAAGGATTCTTATCCTGGTGTATCGGTAATTGGAGGCTTCAATCCTGGACGTCCGACGAAAATCCTGGGCTTGGCGCTTGTTGTTACTTTGCCTAGCGCCTGGAAATTAGAAAGAGTGGAAGCTAAATTAGTGTGTGGATGCTCTTAAAATGGGCATCCGCGAATTAAGCACGTGCTCGCGTGTGGGTCCTTTTTAACGACGGTCCATGGAAACAAAAGTGAGGTACCACCCTCGCTAGACTAAGTTTTTGTTTGCTGGATGACTCGCACATGATGAAAAGACAGTACACGCTACCATTTAGACGTTTACTACTCATCTAATTCCTATCTAATGCAAAAATACAAGACGTGATTTTTTGCACATGAAAGACGAGTCCAAATCGGCCAGTTAGACACGACGTACTGAATCTACTGATCGATCAAGTCTTCTTACACCGAATTGTTTCCACGTCAGGGATGCAGTAATTGCCCAGGAGGGCTAGAAATGGAGGCAAAAACTCATGCAGATGCTTAGCATTGATCTCCGAGTTAATAGCATAAAACCACCACATTTCTGCCTAAATTTCGAAAAACCACCACTTTACGTTTATTTCTCCAAAATCCACCACAATTCTGCCAGATTTTTGCAATTCGCACTAAACTCGAATTGAGAGAGGATTGACACGATTTCTGACAAGTGGGACCCATTTGTCAGCGCTGACGTGGCAAAAAAAAATCTGAGCTGGACTGGGTCACACGTGGGGCCCACATGTCATACACACAATAACTACAACTAAAATAAAAATAAAAAAAAATTCAAAAAAAATCCGAATTTTTTTGAAACCGAAGTGTGTAACCTGTGCAAATTTTCGGAAAAAATAAAAAAATAGAAAACAAATTCAAAAAATTCCGAAAAAAATCACAGGCATAGATGACTATGATTCGCACACCCGTGCAAATTTTCGTACCAAAATGACTTTTCTACTGGCCTGTGCAAAAAAGACAAATTTCCAGATCTGAGATTTGAATCTCAGATCTGGAAATTTGTCTTTTTTGCACAGGCCAGTAAAAAAGTCATTTTCGTATGAAAATTTGCACGGGTGTGCGGACCATATGCATATATGTTCGTGATTTTTTTCGGAATTTTTTGAATTTGTTTTCTATTTTTTTATTTTTCCGAAAATTTTCACACGTTACACACACTTCGGTTTAAAAAATTCGGTTTTTTTTTTTTGTAGTTGTAGTTATTGTGTGTATGACATGTGGGCTCCACGTCTGACCCAGCCAGCTCAAAAAAAAAATTGCCACGTCGGCGCTGACATATGGGTCCCACTTGTCAGAAATCGTGTCAATCCTCTCTCAATTCGAGTTTAGTCCGAATTGCAAAAATCTGACAGAATAGTGGTGGATTTTGGGGAAATAAACGTAAAGTGGTGGTTTTTCGGAATTTAGGCAGAAATGTGGTGGTTTTATGCTATTAACTCTTGATCTCCATGTGAGCCGTCAGGCGACTAGTCATTTTCCCCGCGTACGCTATCGCTAGTGAGTGCCTAGCTGGGTCGTGGAGCACGGGCTGCTCCGGCTCCTGTGACAGAGTACATGTACATACGCAGCAATAAGCCAGTACGCACGCATACTGTCTCCACGCCGTCCTCTGTCCATTGTGCTACATGAGGCTGAGATCCGGTACCGAGTTCACTGTTCATGGAACACTTTTATCATGCCGTGTCCAATGGACGTTCGACAAAATCAAGTACCGTCGCCCCTGGATGAATAGCTGGCACTGGTGAAGAACAGGGCATTAGCACCGGTTTGTAAGGGCCTTTGGACCCGGATACACATCCGGTGCTACGTATCCGGGACTAAAGCCCCCCCCCCCCCCTTTAGAACCGGTCTGTCACAAATCGGTGCTAAAGGCCTCCACGTGGGCGCCGAAGAGTGCGCGCAGGCGGAGGACCTTTAGAACCGGTTGGTAACACCAACCGGTCCTAATATTTTTTTTTTCTTTTTTTTTCCCTTTTTCTCTTAAGGGTTTCCGATTCCGTATTTAGGGTTTAGGGTTTAGGGCGTGTTCCGTATTTTCAGGGTTTCCGTTTACGTGTTTCCGTTTACGTCTTTCCGATTCCGTGTGTCGGTGTTTCGTTTTTTACGAACACGGAATCGAAAACACGTAATCGGAAATACGTATCCGGAAACACCGATTCCGTGTTTGCGGTTAAGTGTTTTCGATTCCGTGTTTGCGGTTAAATGTTGATGCACCAAATAAAAGTACATATATATATAGATACATGTAACACGAAGTACTCGACCGAGCATTACATAATCTGAAGTCCGTTTCCAATAGCTGTATACTTGCATAGAGAAGGGAGCTGGCTATTGGTTCATAGGATGGAAAAATTCTCCGCCTTCATCTATGATTTGCGTGAGGAGAAATCCTGCCAATTCCTCTGCAACTGCCTTGCAACGTTGGATTGGTTTGAGCATCGCCCGGTTTCGTTGCATCTTTAAAAGAAGTAGATGAAAACAATTAAGTTATGAACAAAACTAAACATAATTGATGGCAACATAAATAAAGTTGTGAAAATCCGGCTACGCACCTCTAGATTTCTGGAAGTACGAGATTTCTCATTGATAATCCTTTGAATGAACTAACGTAGTATCCACAATAATCAGTTCCCTGTGGTTATTGCGGGACGCTCTATATACGAGAACATAATTCAGTCAAATTAATAATAATCAAGAGAATGATAATGGTATTGAAACCAGGGTAAGTAGTACTACTTACTTTGTTAATCTGAAAGTGGAGCTTGTCTGCCCATGTACCGGGTTCTTCCTTGATGAACATTTGCCAAACCCTGGCTGACAAAAGAAAAATGAATACAAGAGTTAATTATTACTTACTTGATATCAGGAAATGAACAAAAAAGAGGCCGATGAACGAAAGAGGCCGATATATATATACCTTTGAAGCATCTGACGCGCGCTCTTCCATGTGTCAGCGCCCTAGGTTAACGAGTCCCAGACTTCAACTTGTCCTTGATCGATTCTAATGATGAACAATATGAAGTGGGACCTGCGCACATGTACACACGCAGTCATGCATACTCATCAATTACACTTAACATCAGGTAAGCAAAATGGAATGTCTACAAGACAGTAACACTCACTTGAATCCGTAGGGGCAAAGTATTTCTTTTTTGGTACTTTGTCGCTTCAAAAACCTTAGCAAATCATCCGGTGTATCCTTGTTGAACTTTTCTATTGTATCTTGATGAAACGAATACGGGTCAATGAACCCAAAGTCCCAGATTCCTGCCAGGCTGCATTCAGGAATCTTCATTCTGCATAGTAGCGTACAAAAAGAATGTCGTGAGTGATAATTATACGGGCAATGAACGCGAGCTTAACTAAATAATTAAATTACACAAATAAATCACTTACAAACAGTAGCAACTGAGGATAGATTTGTCGAGGGCACGTTGATTGTACATCTGGAAAAATTCATCGAACCCAAGCTCCACACCGTACTCTCTGAAGTAGTGTTGATCCTGAACTGCCGCCATGATACAGTCTCTTTTGCCTTGCGGCCTCCAAGTACCAAACATGTAAATTCCATAGTTGGGTTGTTAGAGCAGTAGGATTTTCGACCAGAGGGTGCTCGGGCTTGTATTTATATACCACATCAGCAATAGCGTAACCTACGTCGCCCATGCGTGGACCGGACACTGAAGCCTGGTCAGATAACACCTTGAGCGGGGCAATTGACCGTGCTTCTTGTTGTCCGAGCTGGGGAACTTGTTTCCCGTATTTCGTCTGCTCCGCCTGCTTCATCTGTGCGGTGTGCATCTTTTCAATGTACCGTTCATAGTCTGAAAGAGGCGGCGGTGGCGGCGGTGCAACATAATAAAAGTTGTCGATGGTGCGCTCAATTTTCCACTTTGGGATGTTGTTCAGAGTTTCCTTCCAGACGTCTGGAGGGGGCTTCAGGGGAAACCGTGCGAACCATGCTTTGTTTTTGGCTTTCACGGCCTCGGCTAGTTCCTCCGGAGTCATCAGGCCTGGTAACGTCGGGGGAGTCTTGACTTTCTTGGGTTTCTTTTCTCTCTTCTTGGGAGGAGTCCCGTTTCTTCTGAGCTGCAACTTCCGCTTTGTTGTACCCGTAGTGGGCGCATCCGTCGGCTCACGGGAGTGCACGGGCGATGGACCCTCGGTCTCGGGCTCCCAATCTTCGTTGTGGGGTGGACTTGGAGGTGCGTTGGGGGGTGGACTTGGAGGTCGTGCATTCTCTGTACGAAAGTGAAAAAACTATTAAAAATAGGCTTACATGTGGTGCAACATTCAGTAATTGTTGGAGGTGGTGCATTTGTACCTGGAGGAGTCGGTGGCCTTGGTGTCGCGTTAGGAAACACGATGTGTTTCTTATTCCACAAGATGATACCAAGCTCCATTTCTCCCAGTGTCTTCTCGCCTTCACCTCCAGGAATATGGAGCTCAATGGAATGGCATCCCGGCGTAATTGTTGACAACCCGACACGAGCATGGGATGCTGGAATCTGACCACCATGGTAGGTTGCTCCAGGTTGATTCGGTAAAGCATAGCCTAACGCCACCTTGAAGGATATTGTTCCCCATTGGCATATGTATCTCACAGTTTGTCTTCTCCGTGATATCATCCACGGGGTAGTGAGGCGCCGACGGTTCGACTGCACGACCGTCTTCTAGCTGCAGCTGCGCAGAAAACCTTTAGAACCGGTTTGTGATACAAACCGGTTCTAAAGGGTCTGTCCGCTGGGCCCCCTCCCTGCAGCAAATGGCCGCAAGGCCTTTAGGACAGGTTACCTGTCCTAAAGGCCTTGCGGCCATTTGCTGCAGGGAGGGGGCCCAGCGGACAGATCCTTTAGAACCGGTTTATATCCAATCCGGTTCCAATGTGCTTGACTCAATGCCCTGTTTTCTACTAGTGTGGCTAGGGCTAGCTGCTCCGTGAGTAGATACTCCATGCTCAAGCCAGGAGTACTATGGAAACTTCAAATCTAGTGATTTCTACTCAGAGAAAGAAGACGTATTTAGTTTGCTATGATCAATGTTTTGACAAATAATTAATTTATTTCATATACTTTTTTTTACATATAATTGATATCATTGTATACCTATTCAAAAGTACTACTTCACTATGATTATGTTCTATCACATGTGTCGTATATTAAATGTTTAATCCTTGGTCAAGGCCTCGGCCAAACGAAGCGAAATACACCTTCTTTTATGGAATGGAGGTAGTATGAAATAATTGATATAACATTCTGCCTTTTAGAAAACATCGAAAAAAGTTTGAACATAGTCATATACCACAATTATGAAAAATCTCAATGCTATAATTTGAACCCAGGCTACATAAAATACTGATCCGACTATAATGAGTAATGCACATTTCCAAAGCACCAATTTTTGTTGGATCTTGTCATTTTTATGTAACCCGGAACAAAAATAGATTTCAATTGAGATTTTGCACGATAGTAGAATACAACATTGACAACGTCCATATTTGTTTTTTTTTTCAGTTCTCTTGAAATTCGTAAATGCAATTTTTAATCATTAAAAAGTCAAGATGTAGTCATGGATGTATACAACAATCATTAAAAATCTCAATGAAAAATATTTTGTATTCTAGTCTATGCAAAAATGACTAAAGTGTGGATACGACTAAAGTGAACAATGCACATTTTCAAAAATCCAATTGCTTTTCAGATGTTATCATTCTCGTGCAGCCTCGAACAATAAGAGGACCTAGCATCCTTACAGCCCGGCAGCCGTCCAGGCTTGCCGACGCGACACTTGCATTTTATGATTTAGCATATTGTGCTTGTTCACCTAGGCTCCCGAAAGTCTCTGGGTCCGCCACTGCCTTGAATACAAGGAGTTCTGCATTGAGATTTTGCGGGATAGCAGGATACGTCATTTGACGTCCGCTCTCGTGGTACTTTTACTATATAGGAGTTATTTTTCAACTACATGACCCTCAAAAGGTACTTATATATGGGTTTACGTAAAATCAAATTGAGCTCACATTTAGATGACCGAGTATAATCTGCAGATTTCAAGTTCCGCCACAAAAAAAAAACTTCAAACATATAAAAAATAATTTAGCTCGCATTTTGTAGGAAGCTATGCACTATGCATAGTTCATTGTACCAGTATCTTCACACAACTCTTTATGAAATTTACAAATTCATTCATTCGTTTATTTTGCTTTAGTCATAAGGGTCCAATTTTTAATAAGCTCCACTCGCCTTCCAGTGCTGCTGCGGCTGGGCTTGGCGGCGTCCAACTACTAGCCGCCCAGGCGACGGCGAGCGGCGGGCGTGCACCTTCTGCTGCTGGGCCGCTGGAGCAGGCCAGCCCGCCGTCTGGGCAGGCCACCGCTGGGGTGGGCGGGGCGTCGCTACCCGCCGCCCAGGCGTCATCCTGCAGCGGCGGTGTGCCAGCTGCTCCCGGGCCGCGGTCTTCACCGCCAGGGACAGTGTTCGCTGTCGGCGCGGGGCAGGAGTCGCCTGCGCGGTGCGACTCGCAGCTAGACGCCGCGCAGGGGATCGTGACGGCGCTGATGACGACGCCACCACGCACAGATTGCGACACGGTGGCTAAGAACATGGTGGTCGGGGGATATCTTCTTCGCCATTGCCCCCCCTCCGCCGTGGCGCCTCCCTCTGCGGATCATGGGCAGCCAAAGAAGGGGCTGAGACGTAGTGCTCGCCATTTCGTCGCAGCGGACGGGGCTACACCGACTGATGAGAATGCTATGTCCAAGGCCATGCGGCGGAAAGCGGCTTTGCTTTCGTCTTCGACTTTGGGTACGTCTTCTGCTCAGAAATCATTTCTTTCATTTTCCAATACAAAGATATCATCTAGTTTAGGTGCTGTCGGTGTTTCATTAGGGAAGAATGATTCGGAAGTCACGATATCCACTAATGCGTTGAAGCACATGGAATTTGACCGTTTAACGGTCAAACCGAGCTCTTCCGTTAGGATGGATATACCTCATATGGATGATGATTCAGCGTATGCCTCTTCGGATGGACAACTTTTATCACATCTTTGTGGGGGGAAGTGACTGAGGTGGGGATGGATGATGAGGACGGGCTAGGATCTTTATTTGATCTCTATGCTTCCGGACGGAAATCCAAAACCGCCAAACAAAAGCGGAAACACTCACCGCGATATTCCGAGAGACCGCCTAAAAACCCAATTGTTTCCCGATGAATGGCTTATTCAGTAATAGCAGAGGTCTTGGTGACTTGGATAAACATTTGAATATTGCACAATACGTCAAAGATCACAATTTGGAGTTTGTGGCGATCTCCGAATCCGGAAGGAGAGATTTTCAAGCGAGTGTTCTGAACCGCCTCTCAGGGGGTTTAGACTTCACTTGGCACTCTATTCCTCCACGCGGTAGATCGGGTGGCATTCTACTAGGCGTTAAAACTGACTCCTTCGATGTGTTAGCAAGGTCGGATGGTGATTTTCATATTAAATTACACCTCCGTAACCGTGCCGACAACTTCGTATGGAGTTTAGTCGCTGTGTATGGTGCTGCCCAGGAGGAGTTTAAGGAGGCTTTTCTACGTGAACTGGTTAACTTGGCGAATAATAATCCACATCCAATTTTAATTGGTGGAGATTTTAATTTGCTAAGGTTCCCACACGAGAAAAGTCGGGGACGGTTTGACGGTCATTGACCTTTCTTATTTAACGCTGTCATTGATAGCTTGGATTTGAGAGAGGTGTACATGACCGGAACACAGTTCACCTGTGCAAATAGTCTGCCGGAGCCGACATACGAGAAACTAGATCGCGTATTAATGAGTACCGATTGGGAATATAAGTTCCCTTTGGCTACGGTACGCGCTCTAGAACGTATTGAGGCTCTGTCGGATCATGCTCCCCTTCTACTTTCAACTGGCACATCAAAACCAAAAGGCCAGGCACAGTTCAAGTTTGAACTAGGTTGGTTTTTACGTGATGGTTTTGATGAACTAGTTAAGAAAGTATGGTCAAAACCGCTCTTAGGTGATAACCCAATATGGAGATGGAATAATAAAATGCGCAATTTGCGTAAATATCTCCGTGGATGGGCGAGACATACGACCGGTTTGCTCAAGAAGGAAAAAAGAGCGTCTTTGTTCCATCATTGATGAGTTAGATTGGATCGCAGAGACTAGGCTGCTATCTTTGCAAGAGGTTGAACTTAAAAGTCAATCCAATGCGAAAGTAGTACAAATGTTGCGAGAAGAGGAACTCAAATGGTATCAGAGATCTAAGGCTCAATTCATTCTTGAAGGAGATTCGAATACACGTTATTTTCATAATGTTGCTAATGGCAGACATAGGAAAAAAACGAATTCATTCTCTCCATCAAGATGACGATCTCATTGAGGGACAAGAGTATCTCAAAACCTATATCACAAAGTTCTATAAAGATTTGGTTGGGCCTCCTGAGGTAGCTAATATAACTATGGACGAGAGCCGCACAGATGATATTCCTCAAGTATCCATAGAGAAAAATGCTTTTCTTAATGCTCCCATCTCCGAAGAGGAGATAAAGAAGGCGATTTTTCAAATGGAACATAACAAGGGACCTGGTCCAGATGGTTGTCCGGCCGAGTTCTATCAGCATTTATGGGAGATCATTAAACATGATCTCATCGAAATGTTTGATTGCTTGCAGAGTGGACAACTGGAGCTGTATCGCCTTAACTTTGGGGAAATCGTTTTGTTACCTAAGGTTCTGAACGCAGAAAAGATACAATAGTATCGACCAATCTGCCTTCTCAATGTTAGTTTCAAAATCTTTACGAAAGTTGCAACTATTAGGTTGAATTCTGTGACAGATCATGTGGTAAAACCTACACACACTGCATTTATGCAGGGTAGGAACATCCTTGATGGGGTCGTGACCTTACACGAAACCGTACATGAGCTGCACTCGAAAAAACTTAATGGGGTAATTTTCAAAATAGACTTTGAAAAGGCCTATGATAAAGTGAATTGGGAGTTTCTCCAACAGACTCTGAGAATGAAAGGATTCTCAGAAGAGTGGTGCTCTCTAATTCACAGCTTTGTAGTTGGAGGTAGCGTGGCCATCAAAGTCAATGATGATGTTGGCCGATACTTCCAAACAAAAAAAGGCTTGAGACAAGGTGATCCGCTATCGCCCATATTGTTTAATATTGTGGCTGATATGTTAGCGATCATGATTGATCGAGCCAAGAAAAATGGCCAAATTGAGGGAGTAATTCCACATCTGGTTGATGGGGGATTGTCTATCCTTCAATATGCAGATGATACAATTCTCTTTATGGAACATGATTTGGAGAAAGCGGCGAACCTAAAGTTAATTCTTTCGGTGTTCGAGCAACTATCCGGATTAAAAATTAATTTCCACAAAAGTGAATTGTTTTGCTTTGGCGAGGCCCAAGAAGCAGCACAGTACACCGAACTATTCGGATGTGAGCAAGGTCAATTTCCTATCAAGTATTTGGGAATACCAATACATTATAGGAGATTGACTAATGTAGAATGGGGCCACGTTGAAGAACGTCTGCAGAAAAGGCTAGCTAGTTGGAAAGGAAAATTGTTGTCGCTTGGTGGTCGACTGGTACTCATTAACTCAGTCCTAACTAATATGGTACTGTATATGATATCATTCTTCCAGTTACCTAAAGGAGTCTTGAAAAATTGGATTATTTCTGATCAAGATTTTTTTGGCAAGGCGACAACGAGAAAAAAGAAATATCGATTGGCCAGATGGGATGGAGTTTGTCGTCCACGGGATTGGGGGGGGGGTTAGGTATTCATGACTTACAAGTCAAGAATTCAGCCCTACTTGGTAAATGGATATTCAAACTATTAACCGAAGAAGGGGTATGGCAAACCATCCTTAAACGTAAGTACATAGGCTCGAAAGCAAGATCACAGGTTATGTGGAAACCAGGTGATTCACATTTTTGGGCTAGACTTATGGCGAACAAAAATAAGTTTCTTCGCTATGGGGTATTTAAAATTAAGGATGGATCGCAGATACGGTTCTGGGAGGACAAATGGTTAGGTAATACCACACTCCGAGAACAGTATCCGGCTTTGTACACGATAACGCGACGTAAGGATGATACGCTGGCTACGGTCATGCAGACATCACCTCCTAATGTCACGTTTAGACGAGATTTAATCGGCCCTCGACTTACGTCTTGGCAGACCTTGGTTGATAGATTAACTATGGTTACTCTTACACCAGGCGCTGATGAGTTTCGTTGAAAGATCACTAAGAACGGTTTGTTCTCGGTGGAATCCATGTACAGGGCTATGATCCAATCAGGCTTGCCAGTCGATATTTTCAAAAATGTATGGCGTATGAAGGTACCGCTGAAGATTAAAATCTTTGTGTGGTATCTTCGTAAGGGAGTCATACTTACAAAAGATAATCTTGTCAAACGTAATTGGCATGGGAGCTCTAGGTGTGTTTCTTGTACTCATGATGAGACTATTAAACACTTATTCTTTGATTGCACATTTGCGCGTTCTATATGGTCCGCTATCCAAATGGTTTCGAATCTTTATCAACCAACTTCCGTTGCAAACATATTCGGCAACTGGCTAAATGAGGTAGATAAACGTTTTAAGACTATTATTAGGGTAGCAGCGCTTGCCGTTATTTGGTCGCTCTGGCTATATAGAAATGACAAGATTTTCAATGATAAAAACTTTACTCGTATGCAGGTTCTATTCAGGAGCACAGGTATTCTCCGTTCGTGGTCCACGTTACAGCGAGGGGAGTTACGAGGCCTTTTTACGGAGGCATGTGCACGACTGGAGCAGGTGGCGAGGGATATTTTTATCCCACATGGATGGCCACTTGATCTACGGATAGCGGCTCCATAGCATCGACAGTTGTGACGCCCCGAGATCGGGCACTATGCAGATTTCAGCATTCCCGCCAAAATCCACATAATAACCGATTCCAGGTTGCCACTTGTGATAACATTACAACAGTTCACGAATAATCCACAACAACAGAAAAGATATATACAAGAGGACTCAAACGAGTCAAGGATACAACTGATACAATACAAAGATCCAAATAACAGCGGAAGAAACAACATCACGTCCGGCTACGGACAAGATACAAATTGGACTAAGAGTCCTGAAGATAACCGAGAGCGTCCAATCCCTGCCCAGGCCAAGCCGGAGGAATTCCCAAGCTAACGTCGTCAGACTTCAAACCTGTTGACTGCAATGTTGAATATGCAGCCACGAAAGAGATTCGTGGGTCAGTACGGTTAAGTACTGGCAAGTGGATAAACCATACTCACAAGATACCGGCATAGCCAGTCATCACAAGATACAAATAATTTGGGTTCAACGGAAAGGAAGGGATTATTGCAAATAAGCGGCAGCGGGCTGCACTAACCAAATACAGAAACACACTACAACATCCGGCTAAAAGAGGGGGATAAGATAGCGTATCGTAACCAACTACAACTACTCACCAAACAAACCCATCCAATGTTACCCCCTACTAAGGAAGCAACCCAAGGATAACTCACACTGTTGGATTAAGGATGGGTCAAGTTATTATGTCAATAAGACTATTACTAGCCAAATTTAGCATTAGTTAGGTGTAAGTTGTTCTGAGTACTTGTTAGCCAGTACTTTCACCAAGTCAACCATAACCGCGGAAAACACGGCTTCTCGAGAAGATTTAACCCTGCAGGGGTGCACCAATTTGGCCGTACACGTAAGAATAACCCGCCAGACGGGGATCAAACCCACCAAGCGAGGTACTCAACACAACCCAACTCTTTTTCGCATCAAGCCCAAAGCACCACGTGCTATGCGTGCGCGGCTAATCGAGCCCCCACGAAGAAAAGGGGGACCCTCATAGCACTGGAAGACCACGCCGCCCTAAATGCCGACTACAAAAGTTCCACCCTGGCGCCAAGGGTTCGTACCTGCATATGCGTGCATCAAATGGAAAGCCCAAACTAAGTATGGTGATTTGGACGAGATGCGAATCGAATCAAGTTGAGGGGGGTGCCCATACTCGCTTCCCACATGCGGTTAGTGCGCTCATCATGGATCAGTAGACAAGACCCTTTTCCTAATTAGGGTCGACACTAGCAGGCTTCAAAACCACGCCGGGCCTCCTGCCGGTGCCTTATCATCAAATTATTATTACCCAAAACATTAACAAGTTGTTGATTGAATTGAAACCCAGCTATCAAACTAAACAGGTGATAAGACGGACAACAAGACTTGAGCGCAAACAACACTAAGCATGCAACTACGACACGAGGGCCAACAGGATAAACAAACAATAGTTAATAGGAAGTGGAAGGAAAAGGCTATATCATGGCTGCAAGGTAAACATATGATAGGATCGAGACACAAGCATCGTATCAACAGGCTAGAATAAGAACAGCGGAAAGAATCGGTAACAAGTGATGGAAGGCAGCCATTTGGCAGCAAGTGAGTATACTTGCCTGAGATCCCGCAAGGTAGCAGAACTTGTCGTTGCTCACATCATCTCAACGTCCTATCCGGGAAGAAGCAATGAACCTCAAACAAACACCGGATGCAACAATTACTACTACGGCAAAAAGATCCAGCATGATCAAGATATGGATGCATGACAAGTTTAAGGATGCATCAAATATAAACTAGTTGACAAGATAACATAACATAATTAAATGGACCCATATGCAATTTGGATTACATATGGAAGGCCCATGAATTAAGGGTGGAATAATTGTTTTACAACTAACCAATGGGTGAAAGTGGATTAGCATGATGCATGGATGAGGAAAACAACAAAATAACAACAATAGAACCAATTGGAAATAAGGTTTACCAATTTTAGAAATTCACTTATTAAGTTTTGGAATTTTGGTTACTTAAAGGTGTCACACAAGTATTTATTATTTTCATCAAGTTAAATTGTTTAAAACAGATAACAAAGTTCATATTTGATTAGAACACAAAATTTTAGGTGGGTTACATGTTTCAATTATTGAAAAAGGAATTACAAGGATTTAATTATGAATTGAACAAGATTAAACAAGTTTTAATTGAATTTAATTCAAGTTTGAATATTATTTGAATTTATTTGTGCAAAACATAAATTCCAATTCTTAATTGAAAAGGTTATACTTTTCTAGTTTGAAAACATATTTTTCATGTTCAGAAATAATTTAATTTGAGCAAGCTATGGATTTAGCAAATTTAAATGTTTTAAACAAGGTTTAAATTATTCAAGCAATTTTAATTATTCAAATCATGAAACAAAATTTATATTTTAAAAGGTGGTTCAAAATGGCATGGAAAACATATTTTATTTGTTGGAAAACAATTTCAAATGATTTAATTAAGCATGTTACCAATTTAATTGTATTAAATAAGAGATGGAACAATTATTCAAATTAATTGTTGCAAACCAGAAAACAAAGTTGATATTCAAGTGTGGCATGTGATTTTGGATGAAATTCATGTTTTGAGTATTTAATTTGGAGCAACCATTTGCAAGTTAGTAATTATGCCATTTAATTTGTCATTTTTAAGAATTATTGATTAACATTAATTTTAATTGCCCAAAATGCAAAACAAAGTTGATAAACAGAAAGTACATTGAATTTGGACTAGAAAAACATATTTTATTTGTGTTATTTGAATTAATTAGGAATTAATTATGGAATTAACCAAATTTGAGATGAATTGTTTAAATTTGAAATTTGAAACAATTTGAATTGTGCAAAACAGAAAACAAAGGCTTTGAATAGGTAGATAATTAAATTTGGGTCAAGATACATATTTTATTTGTATTAATTGGAGTTGGAATTAAAGAGTTATGTGTGATTTGAAAACAGGGACTTATTTGTGATTTACAGGGACCCTTGTGTGGAAGAAAAAGATTTCGGATGGTCCTTGGACTTTTTCTACTCGCCGCGGGTACACACCATGACGCTGACCGTGGGGGCCCAGCGCCAACGTGGCGGTGTAGAGGCAGCACTGGCCACCACGGCAGATGACCAGTGGGGCCAGGACGAGCGCGTGGAGAAGAGCAAAAAAGTGGGGGGCTTTCGTCTTCCCCAGGGTTCGAACCCGTAACCTGAAGCGAGCGCGCAAGGAACGGCACCAGTGCGATGCGCTGAATTCGTTGTCAGGTAAGGGGGACTAACGAAGGAAGTACTATACTTGGCAATTTTAACTGAACTTCGACAGCGTTAACTGAAACTGACGGGAACAGGAGCGACGCGGCGGTGATCACCGCGGTGCGGCCCGATGGCTCGCACCCAGAGCAAGGCAGGGGAGGAAGGAGCGGTACGGTGGGGGTGAGGCTCACCTCGAGGGGGGCCTGAGAGGTGGAAGAGGACGGAGGACGACGTGCCGCTGCCGGAGACGTTGGAGGCGCGCTCGGTGGCCGGCGGACATCGAGGAAGCCCTTGACGCATCCACAGCCTCCACGGATCCGGCTCCAGCTCCTTGGGCTCCACGTAGGCGTAGACGAGCTCCTGGCGAAGGGGACAGACTCGATGCCTTGTGCACCACCGTGGCACCGAGCTCGACTCCTTGCTGCCATGGCGTGGCAGAGCGTGCTCGGGCAGATGTGCTTCCAGGGGACAGGGAGAGCAGCACGTTGCGGCGAGGTAGGGAATCGGAGGAGTAGGCCTCCGGCCACATCCTAGACATGGAGGAAGGTGCCTAGGTGGTCCACAGCGGCGGCGCCATGGGAGGGCAACGGTGGTGGTGCATCGGTTGGTCACCGAGGACAGAACCCGAGAGGCAAAACTTGGCGGCGGAGGGTAACGGAAGAGGGGTAGGGGATAGGGCGAGCAGGGCTAGGGGGTAGGTTATATGGGGGGGGCGAGCTCATACGGCTAGCATCGGGTGGAGGTGGAGGTTGATTTGAGGGAGGAGATGGAGTCGTACGGGGGGAGGAAGACGACAACAGAAGGGTATGGGCCAGAAGAAAAAGAAATGGGCTTGGGGGGAAAGAGGATGGGGTGGGCTGCTTCCCTCTCCTTTGGATTTCTTTTCCCTTTTTTTTTGTAAAGGTTAAAAGAGGAATAGAGGGTTAGAAAAGGAATAGGGTTTTTCTTTTTATGGATTATTTGTGTTAATTTTCAAAACAGAAACTTAAAACAATGTTAACATTATTTCACAAGTTTGTAATTTTAATTTGAATTAAAGTTTTTAGTTGAATTTTCCCAATAGAGTTTGGGGTTTTGATTTTGATAATTAAATTTTATTAAGTTGCAAAACAATGAGTGAAAGCAAGGTTGTTTTTTATTTCCAAAATTGGGAATATTAGTTTGATTTTAAATGGTTAGTTGAATTTCAAATAAGGTTTGATTTTGGGAATTGTGGAAATAAACAAATTTCATTTAATAAGCTCAAGAAATTTTGCAAGCATTATTTAATTTAATTTGTTTGCAAAATTTTAATTTTTAAACCCATATTGAAATATGATAAGTAGGATTGATTTGCTTTTGAATTTTTGAATTTGCCATTAGGGTTTTAACAAAAGGGAAAATTTTATTTAGCAGGAAATTTGATTAAAACAACTTCAAACTATTGAAAAACAAATGAGTGGTTTAGTTTGCAATTTTGAAATTGGAAATTTTGAGCAAGGTGTGAAAGTTTAAATTGTTTTGAATTTTGATTTGCTTTGAAAACAGAATGCAATGCCCATGTGATGCATGTGATGCAAGCAAAAGAAAACAAACAACTTCCTATTTAGGGTAACACCCCAGGTGTTACAGACGACACCACTAACAAGGGATTGCGCCCTCGCAATCCACCTGCTAACCCGGGAGGGGAAAGAAGTTCGAATATCGATGCTTCACGCTTCCAGTTGATTCTCCTCGACACCACTAACAAGGGATTCTTGCTCGGAGTGATGACGATGTTTTTCCACCAGGAATCTTCCGATGATCGAACCTATTAGGTTAAAGGCTCAGAAAACGTCCACCCACGTAGGATCCTAACACTTTGAAAGATAGACAAGGGAGGGGAGACTCCAAAACAAATAAGATGGGAGGAGAAATAGAATAGGGATAAGGATAAAACAAGAATCCTATTGAGATGTTTTTCCAAAATAGTTTAGCAGAAATAGTTTTTGACACTCTAGAAACAACGACCGTTAGCGAGGTTATCCTACAGGCTTTGCGGACCCGTTGCTTCGATAACCATTCGTATCGAAACAATCTCGGGAATCGGAACCAAGGCTCTGATACCATTTGTGACGCCCCGAGATCAGGCACTATGCAGATTTCAGCATTCCCGCCAAAATCCACATAATAACCGATTCCAGGTTGCCACTTGTGATATCATTACAACAGTTCACGAATAATCCACAACAACAGAAAAGATATATACAAGAGGACTCAAACGAGTCAAGGATACAACTGATACAATACAAAGATCCAAATAACAGCGGAAGAAACAACATCACGTCCGGCTACGGACAAGATACAAATTGGACTAAGAGTCCTGAAGATAACCGAGAGCGTCCAATCCCTGCCCAGGCCAAGCCGGAGGAATTCCCAAGCTAACGTCGTCAGACTTCAAACCTGTTGACTGCAATGTTGAATATGCAGCCACGAAAGAGATTCGTGGGTCAGTACGGTTAAGTACTGGCAAGTGGATAAACCATACTCACAAGATACCGGTATAGCCAGTCATTACAAGATACAAATACTTTGGGTTCAACGGAAAGGAAGGGATTATTGCAAATAAGCGGCAGCGGGCTGCACTAACCAAATATAGAAACACACTACAACATCCGGCTAAAAGAGGGGGATAAGATAGCGTATCGTAACCAACTACAACTACTCACCAAACAAACCCATCCAATGTTACCCCCTACTAAGGAAGCAACCCAAGGATAACTCACACTGTTGGATTAAGGATGGGTCAAGTTATTATGTCAATAAGACTATTACTAGCCAAATTTAGCATTAGTTAGGTGTAAGTTGTTCTGAGTACTTGTTAGCCAGTACTTTCACCAAGTCAACCATAACCGCGGAAAACACGGCTTCTCGAGAAGATTTAACCCTGCAGGGGTGCACCAATTTGGCCGTACACGTAAGAATAACCCGCCAGACGGGGATCAAACCCACCAAGCGAGGTACTCAACACAACCCAACTCTTTTTCGCATCAAGCCCAAAGCACCACGTGCTGTGCGTGCGCGGCTAATCGAGCCCCCACGAAGAAAAGGGGGACCCTCATAGCACTGGAAGACCACGCCGCCCTAAATGCCGACTACAAAAGTTCCACCCTGGCGCCAAGGGTTCGTACCTGCATATGCGTGCATCAAATGGAAAGCCCGAACTAAGTGTGGTGATTTGGACGAGATGCGAATCGAATCAAGTTGAGGGGGGCGCCCATACTCGCTTCCCACATGCGGTTAGTGCGCTCATCATGGATCAGTAGACAAGACCCTTTTCCTAATTAGGGTCGACACTAGCAGGCTTCAAAACCACGCCGGGCCTCCTGCCGGTGCCTTATCATCAAATTATTATTACCCAAAACATTAACAAGTTGTTGATTGAATTGAAACCCAGCTATCAAACTAAACAGGTGATAAGACGGACAACAAGACTTGAGCGCAAACAACACTAAGCATGCAACTACGACACGAGGGCCAACAGGATAAACAAACAACAGTTAATAGGAAGTGGAAGGAAAAGGCTATATCATGGCTGCAAGGTAAACATATGATAGGATCGAGACACAAGCATCGTATCAACAGGCTAGAATAAGAACAACGGAAAGAATCGGTAACAAGTGATGGAAGGCAGCCATTTGGCAGCAAGTGAGTATACTTGCCTGAGATCCCGCAAGGTAGCAGAACTTGTCGTTGCTCACATCATCTCAACGTCCTATCCGGGAAGAAGCAATGAACCTCAAACAAACACCGGATGCAACAATTACTACTACGGCAAAAATATCCAGCATGATCAAGATATGGATGCATGACAAGTTTAAGGATGCATCAAATATAAACTAGTTGACAAGATAACATAACATAATTAAATGGACCCATATGCAATTTGGATTACATATGGAAGGCCCATCAATTAAGGGTGGAATAATTGTTTTACAACTAACCAATGGGTGAAAGTGGATTAGCATGATGCATGGATGAGGAAAACAACAAAATAACAACAATAGAACCAATTGGAAATAAGGTTTACCAATTTTAGAAATTCACTTATTAAGTTTTGGAATTTTGGTTACTTAAAGGTGTCACACAAGTATTTGTTATTTTCATCAAGTTAAATTGTTTAAAACAGATAACAAAGTTCATATTTGATTAGAACACAAAATTTTAGGTGGGTTACATGTTTCAATTATTGAAAAAGGAATTACAAGGATTTAATTATGAATTAAACAAGTTTTAATTGAATTTAATTCAAGTTTGAATATTATTTGAATTTTATTTGTGCAAAACATAAATTCCAATTCATAATTGAAAAGGTTATACTTCTCTAGTTTGAAAACATATTTTTCATGTTCAGAAATAATTTAATTTGAGCAAGATATGGATTTAGCAAATTTAAATGTTTTAAACAAGGTTTAAATTATTCAAGCAATTTTAATTATTCAAATCATGAAACAAAATTTATATTTGAAAAGGTGGTTCAAAATGGCATGGAAAACATATTTTATTTGTTGGAAAGCAATTTCAAATGATTTAATTAAGCATGTTACCAATTTAATTGTATTAAATAAGAGATGGAACAATTATTCAAATTAATTGTTGCAAACCAGAAAACAAAGTTGATATTCAAGTGTGGCATGTGATTTTGGATGAAATTCATGTTTTGAGTATTTAATTTGGAGCAACCATTTGCAAGTTAGTAATTATGCCATTTAATTTGTCATTTTTAAGAATTATTGATTAGCATTAATTTTAATTGCCCAAAATGCAAAACAAAGTTGATAAACAGAAAGTACATTGAATTTGGACTAAAAAAACATATTTTATTTGTGTTATTTGAATTAATTAGGAATTAATTATGGAATTAACCAAATTTGAGATGAATTGTTTAAATTTGAAATTTGAAACAATTTGAATTGTGCAAAACAGAAAACAAAGGCTTTGAATAGGTAGATAATTAAATTTGGGTCAAGATACATATTTTATTTGTATTAATTGGAGTTGGAATTAAAGAGTTATGTGTGATTTGAAAACAGGGACTTATTTGTGATTTACAGGGACCCTTGTGTGGAAGAAAAAGATTTCGGATGGTCCTTGGACTTTTTCTACTCGCCGCGGGTACACACCATGACGCTGACCGTGGGGGCCCAGCGCCAACGTGGCGGTGTAGAGGCAGCACTGGCCACCACGGCAGATGACCAGTGGGGCCAGGACGAGCGCGTGGAGAAGAGCAAAAAAGTGGGGGGCTTTCGTCTTCCCCAGGGTTCGAACCCGTAACCTGAAGCGAGCGCGCAAGGAATGGCACTAGTGCGATGCGCTGAATTCGTTGTCAGGTAAGGGGGACTAACGAAGGAAGTACTATACTTGGCAATTTTAACTGAACTTCGACAGCTTTAACTGAAACTGACGGGAACAGCAGTGACGCGGCGGTGATCACCGCGGTGCGGCCCGATGGCTCGCACCCAGAGCAAGACAGGGGAGGAAGGAGCGGTACGGTGGGGGTGAGGCTCACCTCGAGGGGGGCCTGAGAGGTGGAAGAGGACGGAGGACGACGTGCCGCTGCCGGAGACGTTGGAGGCGCGCTCGGTGGCCGGCGGACGTCGAGGAAGCCCTTGACGCATCCACAGCCTCCACGGATCCGGCTCCAGCTCCTTGGGCTCCACGTAGGCGTAGACGAGCTCCTGGCGAAGGGGACAGACTCGATGCCTTGTGCACCACCGTGGCACCGAGCTCGACTCCTTGCTGCCATGGCGTGGCAAAGCGTGCTCGGGCAGATGTGCTTCCAGGGGACAGGGAGAGCAGCACGTTACGGCGAGGTAGGGAATCGGAGGAGTAGGCCTCCGGCCACATCCTAGACATGGAGGAAGGTGCCTAGGTGGTCCACAGTGGCGGTGCTATGGGAGGGCAACGGTGGTGGTGCATCGGTTGGTCACCGAGGACAGAACCCGAGAGGGAAAACTTGGCGGCGGAGGGTAACGGAAGAGGGGTAGGGGATAGGGCGAGCAGGGCTAGGGGGTAGGTTATATGGGGGGGCGAGCTCGTACGGCTAGCATCGGGTGGAGGTGGAGGTTGATCAGAGGGAGGAGATGGAGTCGTACAGGGGGGAGGAAGACGACAACAGAAGGGTATGGGCCAGAAGAAAAAAAAGAAATGGGCTTGGGGGGAAAGAGGATGGGGTGGGCTGCTTCCCTCTCCTTTGGATTTCTTTTCCCTTTTTTTTGTAAAGGTTAAAAGAGGAATAGAGGGTTAGAAAAGGAATAGGGTTTTTCTTTTTATGGATTATTTGTGTTAATTTTCAAAACAGAAACTTAAAACAATGTTAACATTATTTCACAAGTTTGTAATTTTAATTTGAATTAAAGTTTTTAGTTGAATTTTCCCAATAGAGTTTGGGGTTTTGATTTTGATAATTAAATTTTATTAAGTTGCAAAACAATGAGTGAAAGCAAGGTTGTTTTTGATTTCCAAAATTGGGAATATTAGTTTGATTTTAAATGGTTAGTTGAATTTCAAATAAGGTTTGATTTTGGGAATTGTGGAAATAAACAAATTTTATTTAATAAGCTCAAGAAATTTTGCAAGCATTATTTAATTTAATTTGTTTGCAAAATTTTAATTTTTAAACCCATATTGAAATATGATAAGTAGGATTGATTTGCTTTTGAATTTTTGAATTTTCCATTAGGGTTTTAACAAAAGGGAAAATTTTATTTAGCAGGCAATTTGATTAAAACAACTTCAAACTATTGAAAAACAAATGAGTGGTTTAGTTTGCAATTTTGAAATTGGAAATTTTGAGCAAGGTGTGAAAGTTTAAATTGTTTTGAATTTTGATTTGCTTTGAAAACAGAATGCAATGCCCATGTGATGCATGTGATGCAAGCAAAAGAAAACAAACAACTTCCTATTTAGGGTAACACCCCAGGTGTTACAACAGTCTACAGCGATTGTTCTGTAGTATTGTCGCTCTGTTTATTTTCAGTTTCGGATTTCGGCTGTGTGCATTTTATGATGCAGAGTCCGGGTGTAATGCTTGAACTTATCGAGTAATAAAGTCCTTTATAAAAAAATGGGGCATGGATTTTACATGGGGAGGATTTTACATGCAAGTTCTCTTTTACGAGGGACGGAGGGTGGATATCACAGACTATATGTAGAGGTGGATCTAAGTGCAACCACGGGGTCAGTTTTCTTTGTAAAACTGCAATTTTTACTCTATATGACAACCCCTACAAAAATGATTTTTGGCAGCTGCGAGTGTGCACTCTGATCACTAATCCTCTAGCTCTGTCACTGGCTACATGGATGAAATAACACAAAACCACTACAATTGAGACTCAAATGTCGCGGATGAAAGGACAAACGATGTCACATAGAGGAGGGGTGGGTGAATAGACGATTAAAACTTTTCCGGTTAAGCCTCGCTAAATGTGGAAATAAACTAGGTGTTTAAAATAACAAGCATGCAAATTAGATAAACTCGGCTCAACTAAGTGCACTAACAACTTATGCTAAGCAAGACAAGTAACGAGGTGATAGCAAAATATATGACTTCAAGTACGAAGCCTATCATAATGTAAAGTTCATAAGTCAATAACTCGGATATTGAAATAACCGAGGCACACGCGGAGACGATGGTGTACTCAACGCTACAAAAGTCTCATCCTATTTTCCGACGAACCTCACCACAAAGTTCTAATTCACCTTCCACTATTAGTAATCTTCAATCTCGAGGCATGTATCCACGACTTATTTGGAGGCTCTCGATGTCACCACAATCTTGGGGCACACATCCACAACTGAACTGGAGACTCTCAAGAACACCACAAATTCGTCTAGGATCCAAGAGACAAGAGTAAAATGTCCATAATTTTTTTGCTTCCACAAATCCTCGTGGAGAGAGCAAACCGATGCAACCACACCACAGAGTTCTAGTTCACCTTCCACTATTCGTAACCTTCAATCTCGATGCACGCATCCACAACTTATTTGGAAACTTTCAATGTCACCACAATCTTGGGGCACGCATCCACAACTGAATTAGAGCATCCAAAGAACACTACAAAGTCGTCTAGGATCCAAGACACAAGAGTAACAAGTCCATAAACTTTTACTTCCACGAATCATCGTGGAGAAAGCAAACCGATACAACCAATGCAAATAGCAAGAGCACAAGTGTTTAAATGCTTCACTCTCAAATTCCAACAAAGCAACAAATATTTATGGGGGAATAAGAGAGGAAAAAAATGGAGGAGAAATACCAATAACTCTAAGATCAAGATCTACTAGGTTCCTTTCACTCAGGGGCGGACCTAAAGCCAAAGTCATCCGGTGTCCTTTAATGGATCATACATAGTTTTTCATTTGAAGTTGGGGTGTCACTCACTATGAACATATGTAACGTAACAAAGAAAATGGATTGGGATCCGGTGTCCTGTGACACCTGTAGCATGAACCTAGGTTCGCCCCTGCTTTCACTTAGAGGAGGGGTGGATTGGTCAAAATGTATAATCTAGATCTCCTTTCACTTTTCACTCAAAGATATTCAAGAATCATGGGAGGAATTGAGAGAGAGTCAAGGTTTCCAAGTTCAATAATGGTGGAAGAGAGAAGTGAAAAACGTGCTTGGAAAAGCTGGGGGTTTTGGGGAAGAAGAGGCTTGTTTATAGGTCCCCACGAAATATAGTCGTTTGGAGTCGTTGGGGACTTGACACACAAGAGACTCCGGTCTAAATTACGAAGACCCCGGCCTTCAAGATTGCGGACAGTATCCGCTGGGATGGAAACTTTGCGAAAATTCCGGAGACTCCGGCAACTTTCTGGACCAATGTCAGTACGTGACACAGCTTGGACTTGGCACTGGGAAGAACCTGAGGCCGGAGACTCCGGCCCTGGCAGATCGGATATTCCCGCCATGCCGTAAACTCCGCCAAGTCTCCGCAGGGACTCTAGTTCAAGATACGACTTGGCCTTCTTTGAATGAAATCTTGAGTCCGGAGACTCCGTGCTAGGAACACCGGAGACTCCGGGCTGCTTCCACAGCCAGTCAGCAAATACTGAAGCCCCATAACTTTTGCATACGAAGTATGAATTAGGTGAAACCAATTTTCTTGGAAAGATAACAACAAATACTATCCAAGAAAATTCTTTTTGAAAATCTTGATACCTCAAAGTACAGATAAATTACCACACATGAAAAGGTGTGAAAACTTTCTCAAAGACAAACCGGTTTACCGAAAGCGCAACAAGTTTTTCTTACGAAGTACGTTTTCGATAAACCTTGACTTGTCATGAAGATCATGACAAGCACCAGAACCCATAGAGATAAAAACCAAATAAGAACCAAGAAAATGATATGCCAAATATGCAAAGGTTTAATCTCTCCACAAAGATGCGATCAAGTTACTCACTTGAGAGACCCTCTTGATAATACGACCATCAATCCTATAACCGGACCTCAAACAATATGAGACCGATAAAATAGAAAGCCTACGTTAGTCCTACGTGGCAAAATTAGAGGGAGAGATTATTTTCCTTCATTTTTTGCTTCTTCTCCCAGATCTAGTTTCTCTCTCCTCCTTATTTGCCCGGGTGCTCCGCCGCCGGTCTCCACCTCATCCTCGACGCACCGGCCCGCCAGCCTCGTCCACCACACACCCCGGCGGCCTCGACCGCGTTGTTGGCCGCACGGCCGCCCTTACCCCACGCCGATTCTTCGATTTTGGGCCGCCGTCCTACCTCGCCCGCATAACAGACCGCCCCCGAAGCTCAACATCACCGCCGCGCCCGTGCTCCGACAGCCGACCACCGATACCTCCTCGAGCCGCAGCGCAGGAGCTCCTCGCTGCTAGGTCGCTGCTCCGGCCTGGGATTCTGCTCCGCGCTCCCGACCTCGTCTTGCACCCGGCCGATGAGCCTCCCTATAGCTTGACAGCCAAGTCTCCGCGCAATTCGGTTAGTAGCATCGCTACTCGAGATGAGCTAGTTAACCCGATGGCAGAGCATGCAGGCGAACGTCTCCATCGGCTGCTCTGCTTCGGGGACAACCGAGAAAGACGAGGACAACCTACGCATGTGGACTATCACGGTGAACTACGTGCCGGTTGTGTCATGTGAGCGGCGAACCGGACAGAGGGATTTGTGGGATCTTGAGCAGGTGATCCAGAGGAGGAAGATTGACCTGACGTGTGGCTCCCATGTCCTCTAGTGGGTCCTACAACTATTTAAACAGCTCAGTCTAGCTCCTCCTAATTTTGTCACGTTTACCTGACAAGTGGGGCCGATCGGGTAGAAAATTGTTTAACACGAGCAATTTACAGAATTAGTGTTTCGTGTCACCTTTGTGCCCCAACATGCGGTGGGTTGTGTCAATTTCCGTGGCTCCTTGACATCTCGAACTTAATTGCGGTGGTCTTGTGCCATTTCCTCTGCTACATGTAGATCAGTAGATGTCATCGACTTCTTCTTCTTTTGTCCCCTACCCCTCCCCCCTTAAACAAATAAGGAAAAAGTCCAAAACAAAAAAATAAGGTTTATTTTGAACTTTTTCCAAAAAATAAAAATTGACCGTATAATTTTATTTTGAGAATCTTTGTCCGTATATGTCTTGGGCTGTACGCCTGTTCTCGTTCTAAAAACAACTTGGGCTGTTACTCAACCTGGGCCTCTTCCCGTCTCCTCTCTTCCACCTTCCCCACCGGCCACCGTAGACCGTACCAGAGACGAGGGTTTCCGCCTCTGCAGCCATGGGAGCCGAGCGAGAGCCGAACCCCTCCGTCCTCGCCGCCGTAGACTCCCTCCAGACCTACTCCGCCGCGCTCTCCGCCTTCACCTCCGCATGGCGCTCCCTCTACTCGGAGGCCACCAGCGTCGACTCCGCCCTCGCCTCCCGCCTCGAAGGCTACTCCCAGCTCGAGCTGCTCTGCTCCGGGATGGACGGCCCCGGACTCCGCGCGTACCTCATCGAGCACAGAGACGAGCTCCGGGACCCCGCCCGCGCCCTCGATGCCGCCCTCCTGGTGGCCCCCGACCCAGGTCTCCTGGTGCTCGCCGCGGCCGCGGGGTTCTGCCGCGCGCCGCCGGGGGAGGGAGAGACGAACGGGGACGCCAAGGTGTCCTGCCGCCTGCTCATCGACCTCCTTGACCGCATTCGCGCGCTCGGCGTGAAGCCGTCGCGGGAGGCGCGCGAGGAGGCCAGGGCTGTCGCGGCGGACTGGAAGAGGAGCAAGCGGATCGAGGCGCAGACGCTGTTTAAGAATGAGACGATCGCCTTTCTGCTTCTCGTCGGGGTGTTTGGGTTAGTGCCGGATGTTGGTGGCACCGACCAGGTGCTCGATTTGGTCGTTTCGATCTCGAGCCGGGAGCGCGCTGTAGAGATCTTCCTCGGCCTCGGTCTTGACCTCGACAAGCAAATGCCAGGTAAGATACAATTTTCTGGTCTAGGAAAATTACATTTGTAAAACCAAGTTGATAAGTAACTGACCTGGCCTGAAGCGCTACAATGATCATCGATTCATCATTGTATATTTTTGTGAGGGAATTATCATCATTGTGCTTGTGTTGGTTGTTTCCTGTTGCTGGAGAAGATAGGGAAATAGACCATTGGTGTTAGTCCCTTGTTTAGGGTGTAATCTATCACTATTAAGCAATGTGAAAGACGAGATGAATGAAGGATTTATGAATTCCATTGGGTTCATTTGAACCCAACAGTTTTAGCCCCATGTCACGATGTGTTATTGACATTAGTAGGTATATGTTCTGCGTAGTGCCTAGGATAACTCTTCATTTGCAATATCATGATTCCATTGGGCACCATTTCTCTTATGCCCTTTCTCCTTAAATTCGTGTATGTGATTATTAGCATATATATTTTATTCTCACACCGTAGCTTTATCTCTATATTGGTGTACCCGTTTAGGCCTTGTTCGGTTAATCCTCTTCACAAGTGGATCGGACGGGATTAGGGGGATTTTGACTTGCATAGGATTCAATACACCTCTATCCCTCTCAATCCCCTCCAAAATTCAGCTAACCGACCAAGCCCTTATGGTAATCCATGTGTTTAATCATTTTTCGGGAATTGTTGGGTTTATTGCAACGTCGATACTCTTCAGATGCCTATTTGTTACATTCTTCTGTTTCGAACACGGATTTTGCGCGGTTAGCGCGCGCAGCGCCGATCGTGGACCGTCCGTTTCACGGGGCGGACGGCCAGGATAAGCCGTTGAATCAGCCGTCAGTCAACGGTTATTCTTGATCGTCTGTTGCGGATGGTCCACGATTGGCACTGCGCGTGCTAACCGCTGCACAATGGATTTCTCGTTCTGCTTCTCTTTGTGCCAGTTGTTTCCTCTTCCTGTATCGTGTTTCATCGGCATGCTATTTACTTTCTGCAAGGCCACTCCTGATTTAGGCTGCTCTACTTTATGTGTAGGAAAAAGTTATTTGATGCTGCCATTCTTCAGTTCTGAAATATGTGAATCCATGCTATATATCCCAAGTTTGTATGTTGATGACTGCTTGCATCAACCTTGTTTGTTAAAGACTTCCTGCATTAATCTTGTATGTTAAAGACTGCCTGCATCAACCTTGTATGTTAAAGACTGCCTACATTCTGTGACGTGCAGGGCTGTGATAATACATTTGTGAAAAAAACCCTAATGTTCAGGACTGATTTTTGATTGGCATATAGGCAACTTGATTGATTGCGCAGTTTATATCAGCTTTGCTAGCTGCTTGTAGTTTTTTGATTTAGCAATCTTATGACGTTTGGTTTACTTGTTGTATGGTTAAGTAATATATTTCTTCATCTGTTATGTGACTTCTGTTGCCCGTATAATTTTGTTAACTCTTACTGTCGGATATATACCGAATAGGGGTATAGAAGATGGTAGACAAAAGAGCTGGACTACCAGGGTGGCCTGCAAGGTAATGGGCTTAGGTCCATTGGACGGCCCAGTAGTCCAACGCGTAGAAGCCGGATTCTAGAAGAACCCGGATCACGGCCCGCGTGATCTGGCTTGGAGGAGAAGACGGATTCCTTACTTTCCAAGTTACAAGTTAAACGTAGTCTTCTAGGTTTCTGGTTCTGTAAGCCCTAATCCGGCTATTATATAAAGCCGGACGGGAGATAGATTTCATAAGTTCAATAAGTTCCTTTAGTTCCAAGGTTCTAGGTTCAAGCTCAAGCCTTACACAACTCGCCGGGAAGTTCATCCTCGACGAGTAGCTAGATCTATTCTCTTACATTGTAACCTTATTATACGGGCTTTAGTCCCACATAGTGAGAAGTGCAGGAGTAGATACGCCGTACTGTCGCGACGTACCGAACCTGGGTAAATCCCGTGTTCTGTGTTACTACGCTATCCCGTTACCCCACGTCTCTACCGTAGTCTCATGGCACCCCAGTCTATGAAAACTACTACGATGTCTCGACAGTTGGCGCCCACCGTGGGGCAAACGACGTCAGGCGTGAAGTTCCGATCTGGGATATTAGGCGGAATCGGAAGATCGATCACTGTCGGAAGCTTGGAATTTGACGACGACGTCGGGCGCTTCCTCGACAACGGATCCTACATCCCGGCGCAAAACCATCTGGTAAGTGCCTGCGTTTTACCGATTGGATCTGCTAATATCTTTATCGGATTAACCGCGGAAGCAATGGGGTTTTGCGGTGAAAGCAATTATCTCCCACCCGCCCTATACCCAGTCGAAGACGACTATGATGCCGGATTTTGCTCAGATCGCCGACAAAACAGTGATACGCACTTTATCGGCATGGTGCAATCCGAGATCGCCGAAAACACGGATGACGGAAATCCCGTGCAAGAGGCAGACAACGATACACCCGTCACAGAAACGGAAGAACCAATACCCGTCACAGAGACGGAAGATCCGACATCCGTCAACCAGACGATGAGCTCGGAAACAGAGTCCGTGCTTGCCGCCATTGAGGCGAGATTGGAGTCGGAAACCGGATCGGATAACTTCTCCGAAGACGAAGATGATGATGCCTTCGTAAGAAAAGTTAAATCCTTTCAAGAGGGGTTCCATGAAGTGCTAATGGCAAAACCAGCTGATACAACGGGTGCCGATAGCCAGGAAAGCCCTAAAACCCCTCCGCCAGCAGAGGAGAGGGAAGACGGAGAAACTTCTCCGATATTTCCTAATGTCAAGGAGATGACAGAGGATGAACCTGTCAAAAAACCTCCCTCTTCCAAGAAAAAGCACCGTGCTTCCAAAAAACTCCAGTACAAACTCCGGAAGAAAAAGTCAGCTGATCTCGCTGATGAAAACCTGGAAGTTGGAGATATTAGTGGCACAAAGCCTACGGAAAAGAAATCTAAGGAAATCACTGCTCCGCCAATGACAGAACTGGAAGAGCAAGAACTATTACAAACTCCAGTGGGACCCAATGAACCCCCTGAGATGCTGGAAGCCAGGAGACAAGCTTTCCAACGGCAACAGCAACAACTGCTTAGATCTCGGCAACACCTCCAACAAACCCATAATGACATCAAAATTATGAAGGAAGAAATTGAGGAGTACGAGAGAAAGCACAGATCTGCCTTAAAACCTACAAGGTTACCCGGAATTGCAAAACCGGAAGAACTGCCGCCGAAAGAAAGGTTCTATAACCCATCTTGGCAAAAGCAGTTAAACGGCAAAGATGCCAAGGGCGAACCAATATACAAAACCGCAGCTGAAAACGCGGAAGCAGCGTTCGCCATCTTGAACAACGATCTGTATTCCAACGGGGAAAAACTCAAAGGGGTGTATGCTTTCCTAGGAAAAGCATTACAGCAGCAACAGCGAGGACAAGAGCGATCAGGGAGGCTGCATGATAATTCCGCCCTCTGCAAAACTGTTACTTGCGCTGCTGGAGCACCTGGACCGGAAGAACCCGGAGATTCGGACAAAAAAGAGGATCCGAGAAAAGACAAGAAAAACCCCGACAACCGGGACGCAGCGTCTAGAACCGGACCTCATCTCCCGAAAGATGGATATAAACCACACGATCGGGAAGACAAACACCGGAATGACGGCAAAATAATGCCACCTCCGAGAAACCCAGCTGAAAAAGCTGGAAGATACGATACACCTCACAGGCGTGAAAGATCTCGGACACCGCCCAAAGATAAGGAAAGGTACAGGAGCAGGACTCCACCTAATCCCAGAGGGCGTGACAACGGAAGAGATAGAGATAACCTCGGAAAAACGCGTCCGCGTAACAATGGAAAAGAAAGGAGTAGATCCCCTTCTGTCCATTCAGCCGGGAGATATTCTGCGCATATTGACAGAGCAGAAAAGGATGATCTATACTTTGGTCCTAAGTGTTTCACTGACAGGATCCGAAGGATAACCCTGCATTCTGGCTTTGCCAAAGTTGGTCCAACCTACCAAAAATATACCGGCAGTACAAACCCGGATACCTGGCTTTCAGATTATTACATAGCCGTCCAGATCAACAACGGGACAGACCTGGAAGCTGTTAAGTTTCTTCCCCTAATGTTGCTAGACGGAGCCAGAGATTGGATTAATGGTTTACCATCAAGAACTGTCGACAGTTGGGATGATATGGCGAGAGTATTTACTCAGCATTTTCGAGGAACATACAAACGCCCAAATAGCATCAACCAGCTGAACCGTTGCACCCAATTTGAAGACGAACCATACGTGGATTTCATCTCCAGATGGACTGCAATGAAGAATAGTTGCTCTGGGGTAACTGACGTACAAGCAATGCATGCTTTCGTCAATGGGCTAAAACCCGGACTTGTACCGTTCATGGTTGGCTCTAAAAAGCACAAAGACCTCGGATCTATGCTTACAACCGCTAATGAGCATGCTGCAGCCGAAGACGATATCAGAGCAAGAGGAGGCAATATTGAGTCACTGATACTGGCCAAGAAAACACCTCGTTCTGATAAAAAAGGAACTCCGGAGTCAACAACAAAGCCCAAGGAGGTTAACTTAGCCTTTGGAGGAGAAAAAGGGAACAAGTGGAAAGGCCGCAGTCCGGATCCCATCAATTACACTCCTGAAGAATGGGAGAGAATTAAGTCGGAACCCTGCGTCCACCACTCTCAGTTTGGGAAACCAACCCACACGAACGCGCAATGCCGGCTAAACAAGCATATGAAAGGCAATGCAGGATCCGGAAGTAAAGGGAAGGGTTCCAAGAGGAAACCTACCAAACAAAAGCCAGAAGCTGAAAAAGAAGACAGTGAATCGGACACTGATGACAAAATCCAGGAACAACAGCGAAAAGGCGAACCTAAATTTCCGAGAGTTGACGGAGAAGCAATGCTAACTTTCCTAGCAACCCCGTCAGCAAAGGTGGCCAAAAGGACACTTCGAGAAATAAACGCGGTTGTTCCTGCAACCCCAAAATTCTTGAAGTATTCCAACACACCGATAATCTGGGATCAGTCTGATCATCCCGGAAATATCCCTGAACCCGGCACACAAGCTCTTGTTGTAAGCCCTATTGTTCAAAACACTAGGCTAAGAAGAGTGCTGATGGACGGAGGATCCAGCATCAATATAATGTACCTGGATACACTGAAGCACTTGAAGATATCCGAGTCCCAGCTCAATTACAGCAATATACGCTTCCATGGCATCGTTCCTGGCAGGCAAGCACGATCCCTAGGAGAAATTTCCCTAGATGTCACCTTCGGAGATAAAGATCACTTCCGGCAGGAAAAAGTATCCTTCGAAGTTGTGCCGTTCGAGAGCGTGTATCACGCAATACTCGGACGTCCGGCTTTCGCCAAGTTTATGGCAAGATCTTGCTACATCTACAACAAGCTGAAGATGCCAGGACCCAAAGGAGGAGTAATCACCATTGCCGGTGATTTCAAGCTGGCAAACGAGTTGGAGAAGCAAAACGCCCTTTGCGCTCAAAGAGTTATAGCTCAGGAAGAACTGAAGGAGTTAGCCAAGGAGGTATCGCCGAAAGAAATGCCGGCAGGAAAAGAAACTCGGAAGCCAACAGATAGCTTTAAGGCATCCGAGAATACAAGACAGGTAATCCTAGATCCCAAAGATCCGACAAAATTCGTCGTTGTAGGGACTGGGATGACCGACAAATAGGAAGGCGAGCTCATCAAGTTCCTCCGTGAGAACTGGGACATTTTTGCTTGGTGTCCAGCTGACATGCCAGGCGTACCCAGGGAACTTGCTGAG
Organism: Alopecurus myosuroides; assembly: GCA_028641055.1. NCBI lineage: Eukaryota > Viridiplantae > Streptophyta > Magnoliopsida > Poales > Poaceae > Alopecurus > Alopecurus myosuroides. The sequence continues at coordinate 266,613,386 of CM054062.1, forward strand.
CACCAACTCAAGGATATTCCCGGATCAAAACCCGTCAAACAAGGTCTCCGTCGATTTGACGGAAGAAGACGGAAGGCTATTGGCAAGGAAATTATCCGGCTTTTAGCAGCGGATTTCATCAAGGAGGTAATCCATACTGATTGGTCCGCAAATCCGGTATTAGTACCGAAGAAAGACACAACTGCCCTCAGAATGTGTATAGATTACACAGGATTGAACAAGTTATGTCCGAAAGATAGGTTTGCGCTGCCGCGAATCGATCAAATAATAGACGCCACTGCAGGCTCTGAGCTTTTATGCTTTTTGGATGCATACTCCGGGTACCACCAAATACGCATGAAAAAGGAAGATCAAATCAAGACTTCTTTTATAACCCCATACGGGACGTATTACTATGTAACCATGCCTTTTGGCCTGAAGAACGCAGGAGCAACCTACCAGCGTTGCATGCAACGTTGTTTGCATAGTCAGATTGGAAAAAACGTCCATGTTTACGTGGACGATATTGCTGTCGTAACCAAGGAAAAAGATACACTCCTTGAGGATTTGCGAGAAACTTTCGAAAACTTGCGCACTTACAAGATGAAGTTGAATCCATCTAAGTGCGTATTCGGGGTTCCCTCAGGAAAACTTCGGGGTTTCATCGTTTCTCGCAGAGGAATAGAAGTTAACCCGGAAGAGATCAAGGCAGTCTCGAACATCTCGGAACTTACGTGTGAAAAAGATGTCCCAGAATTGCCGAGTTCCGCCACAGCCATAAAAAGATTTCTTAGTTGGCTGGGGGCTAAGAACCTACCATGCTTCAAGCTGCTGAAAAGTTTCGACAAGGTCAAGTGGATCGCGGAAGCCTGGGAACACCTAGCAAGTTATGTCCCCTTCTGTACTTAGTTCAAATCTATGTAAACATCTTTTGAGATCATGAAATAAAGTTGTCGGAATGCTGTCATCTATTTTTCTTATAAGTGCAAAGTGTTTCCGCCTCATCTATTTCCCAATGATCTTACAAATTTCTCAATGTTAACCCGAATTGTGCTTGCGTACTCGGCGTTACTTAACTGAATGATTTTTCAGCCTTTTAACGGCTAAAGGAAACTTGAATTGCCTGCGTGCCCAAGTTTCACTTAAAACTTTCCTTGTTTCTCTAAGTCTTATCTGATCGTGCGTATGCTGGGTTACTGGAACTAGTTAGTAAAAATGCCTTTAGCATGATTCATGTTTTCGAGTTTCAAAACTGCTTGGTTCGTCCCCAGTTACTCGGCATAACGATTCATAATGCTATTTGAGCCATTTCAAACACTAAGGACAGTTAAAGCATACACACCAGAGAACTTAGAAGATAAAGGAGTGGTAAAATTCAAACAACTTGCAAAGTAATTTCATAGTTTAAACTGCAAAAGGCGGAATTTTCATTAATACATAAGAAGCATTACATTTTGGATTACAAATGAAAGAACAGTAATGCTCCTATTGTCTAAATTTTCTATCCAGGTTCCAGGCAACCCTTCAAGAATCCGACTCCTCCTCGCTGCTTTCTTCATCGGGAATCGGAGGAGCTTCTTCTTCTGGATAGTGGACGCCGACATTTACCATGGCGGCAATCTGGGTGGCGTGGCCCTTAACTTCACCAAAGATGGTGGATCGTTGCGCATCCGTGTATCCCTGAGGGACACCGGTGGCCACACGCCAGGATTTGGCACTAGGGTAGTGCATGCGCATAAGGCCTAAGGCCATACGCGCACCACCCCGTGCAGCGGAGCGGAGAACAGACTCCTTGGACTCCGCCACCTCCATGATGATACCCGGAAGTTTTTCAACCTCCGAGCATTCCCCAGATTTTTCGGGAAGAAACTTGCCTACCAGCTGCGTTGCAGCAGCCTTCATCAAGTTCCATGTCTCCCCGAAAGCTCGGATGCCTGCAGCCCGAGTGCCATCTGGGGTGTCTCCTGTTTGATCCGATAAAGCATACAAAAGGGTTAAGGAGACAAACAGAGAAAGCAAAACATGGAAAGATGAAGACAAGGGTAAAAATTTACCGATGAGTTTATCGATTTCCGAAACTTCCTCCAGGCGAAGGTTCAGAGCTTCAGTCAAATCCTGGATGGTGGATTTGTCTTTCTCCGCCTGCTCGGAAGCCTTGGAGTTAGCCACTCCAAGGGCCAGATTGCTGGCTTCCAAGTCTTTTTGAGCCTTCACAAGATTCTTGTGAAGCTCAATGTTCTCATTGCGGAGAATCTCGGCGTTGCCGGAATCTTCCGCTGATTGTTTAGCTTCAGCTAAAGCAGCTGAAAAAGCAAAGGGAAAATCCGAGTTGATCAATTTCCTCGGGAAAAAACCTCAACAAAGTCTTAAATCGGAAATTTCAAAACGAAAAAGCCTACCTTTCGTTTCCGTCAAAGCAAGCTGAGACGATTCCAGCTCCGCCTCTCTCTCCTCAAGAATAGAAAGAAGACTTCGAACTTCTTTATTCTTGATAGTGAGCTTCCTGAAAACTTCAAGGTTTATGGCCTCGGAGGTTTGCTGAAACACAGCAAGGAAAAGTATGGTTAATAAAAACATCAAAGCAAAAAAGCATGCATTTTGTTTAATGCTTGGGGGCTAGAGTTACATACCTGGCTCATGCGTTGCAAACCTGCTAAGTTTTCCCGGAATTCCTTCGCGTATTCCGCGAAGTGATTTTCGGCCGCGTTCAAGCCGTCATTTATAGCCTTAAAATCCTTGTCAAAGGTGGGGATTTCCTCGTCGAATGTCCGAGAAGATTTCCCCACCTCTGGAGCCGCCCTTTCCCTCGTGTCCGACTCGGACACAACGGGCTGGCTGGGCTCTGGGGGCTTGGTGGTGGTGGCGGCAGTAGGTTCTTCCGCCATTGTCTGCGGCGTATCCGGGGCGACGGCGGGAGATGGTTGGCTGCCTCGGTTGGAAGAAGCTCTGAGCTTCTTCAACTTTCTCGGCTTCAAGGTGGAGGGGGGCAAGCTAAAAACCAAAAACCCGGAAAAGGTTAAAACACCGAAGATGGACGAAAAAGTTCCCATAAAAGAAAAAACCCAGAAGAAAATAACCTGGACGTGGCGACGGGGATTCCGTCAAGGTCGATAATTTCATCCGAAGAAATTATCTTCTTGCGTTTGCGCCCACCAGTAGCGGCAGTACGCAGCGCATCCAGCTCGGCCTCGGAGGCTAACTCCGAGTCTGGAAGATCCACAAGCTGTTGGAAAAAGCCAATCAGATTCGAAAGGTAGATTATCCAGGAAGTAAAAATTATTCCCAAATAACGGGAAAATTACCTTAGGAGCGGGGTTGTCGGCCGTGTACATTGGCGGACTCTCCGTGTATTGATCGCGCGAAGCGACCAACTGATTGATGCGCCGCCGGAGCTCCTTTGCGGGCCAATCCTTGTCGGTTGTCCGCATTGGATCCTTGGCTCCTGTGTATTCACACAGGAGACGGCCTCCGTGGTTTGCTAATGGCTGAATCCGCCTATTCAGCCAGCAAAAGACCGTGTCCATTCCGGTCAAAGGAGGTTTGGAGGAAGTGAGTTTGGCGATGCGCCTCTTGATCCTTAGTAGATCTGGAGGCAGAACCTGGACGGCCTCTGTAACCCAGTTATCCTGGGGAACAGCGGCGGAGTTCACAAAAGGTGGAACCCCGACGGCTTTTTTAGGAAAAGGCACGTCGGGGTGATAAAAGAAGGAACCCGTCCAGAATTTGACGGATTCCGAGGTTTTTATTTTGGGGAACCAATCCTCTCGGAATCTCCGAAGAGTAAAGGAAATGGTTCCGCAATTTGGGAGTGCGCCCTCCGAAGAGTTACGCTTAACCCCAAAGCAGTACAACCAAAAATCTAACCTAGGCTCTATTCCTAGGTAACCCTCGAATAAGGCCTGGAAGCTGGCCATATACAGAATGGAATTGGGAGGGAGATTATGAGGTTGGATGTTGTAGTGAGCTAGAACTTGGAGGAAGAAAGAAGAAGGGGGAAGCCCCATACCTCGCAGAAGGTGGGAGGCGAGAAGCACCCTTTCGCCCTCTTGCGGCGCGGGTTCGGTCTCCTCTTCCGGGAGCCGCCATTTCTTCTTCAAAACCAGGCCTTCCTTCTCCAAGTTGGGAAGAAGAGCCGGGGGAATACTGCAGGCAATCCAGTTGCCTGCAGTTTCCTCTTCTTCATCTCCTCCGGCGGCGGCGGTGGTGGCGGCCTTCGCGGCGGCAAGCTGCTCGTCGAGGAGCTCCACCTTTTCCTCCGCCGTTTCGGGAGCGAACGGCGGGGTTGATGCGGTGCTTGGTCCCGCAGCATCTGTGGTGGCGGAGACGTTTCCTCCGCCCGCTGTGGACGCCGTAGTTTTTTCCAGCTCGCCGCCGGCGTGCTTGGGCGACCCAAGTTGGGGATCTAGATCGCTCAGGAGCTCGTCGACGGAGGCGCGAACTGGCGATGATTGCGGAGACGCCATCTTTCTCGGTGGTGTTGGTGCGCTCCGGCGTGGGAAGGGCTCGTCGGGGCAGGGAATCGTTCTCGCTCTCGAGCTCGTGTTCGCACCAGTGAGGGAGTGAAGAAGGTTGATGAGGAGGACGAAGACGGCTATTTATAGCCTAAAAACCCTCTAGATACGCGCCAACGGCTCTTTTGACCGTTGGATGTTCGACGCGTGTCGCTCGCCGGAAAATCCGGGAAACGGAACGACAGAGGAATGATGGCTATCTCCTCGTTTCTCGTGAGAATCTGTCAGAGATACGTTGCAGGGTTTCCCGCGTGAAACCAAGCGGCGCTTACGTCAGTATGATTAAAGCGCTGATGTCACATGTTCCTTTTCCGCGAAGGATCGCGAGAAGAAAAGCCGGATTTTCATAGTTCCGAGTTTTATGTTACCATCTCCTTCAAAAGGAAAGAAGAAAGAATCAAGACTGCTGAATCAAGTTTCCCGGACAAAATGTATTTGACGAAAGGCGGAGTTTCAGAGTTTTGATCCTTCCTGGGGGCTACTGTCGGATATATACCGAATAGGGGTATAGAAGATGGTAGACAAAAGAGCTGGACTACCAGGGTGGCCTGCAAGGTAATGGGCTTAGGTCCATTGGGCGGCCCAGTAGTCCAACGCGTAGAAGCCGGATTCTAGAAGAACCCGGATCACGGCCCGCGTGATCTGGCTTGGAGGAGAAGACGGATTCCTTACTTTCCAAGTTACAAGTTAAACGTAGTCTTCTAGGTTTCTGGTTCTGTAAGCCCTAATCCGGCTATTATATAAAGCCGGACTGGAGATAGATTTCATAAGTTCAATAAGTTCCTTTAGTTCCAAGGTTCTAGGTTCAAGCTCAAGCCTTACGCAACTCGCCGGGAAGTTCATCCTCGACGAGTAGCTAGATCTATTCTCTTACATTGTAACCTTATTATACGGGCTTTAGTCCCACATAGTGAGAAGTGCAGGAGTAGGTACGCCGTACTGTCGCGACGTACCGAACCTGGGTAAATCCCGTGTTCTGTGTTACTACGCTATCCCGTTACCCCACGTCTCTACCGTAGTCTCATGGCACCCCAGTCTATGAAAACTACTACGATGTCTCGACACTTACCGCTTGGCACGGCAGTGTCGTAATTCTTGGTGCTTAGTTGTGGATTGTAGTTTGCATAATTGTTTCTTTCCTTTCTTTCCTCTTTTGCTCCCTAGGCACTTGGCAGTGTCATAATTCTATGTGCTATGTTCAGAATTGTAGTTCACTTCATTGTTTCTTTCAATGTTTCCCCTTTTCTCCCTAGAATGCAGCTTTTGTACTTTATAGTTTTGACATATCCTTTTGGGAGGAAATGTATATCTTTAACAACTCTGCTCAGCATCATGTGACATCCTTACTCTTCCTTTTATCATTGTACCCGAGAAGGTTTAATTATATATGGTGGTTTGTTTGGCATGTGTCCGCTGTCTGTAATTCGTTCACTTCATTCTATTGTGTAGCCTTCTGGTATGAGCTTTGCATTTTAATAGCCCATCTGTCATTGTCTATTCCATCTTTGATGTTTGTTAGTTCTATGAGTTCAGATACTGAGAAAATCAAAACATGACATTTTTCCATTGCACCAGTTATCACTCAGACAATGATAAACAAAGGCAAGCAGCTTGATGCGGTCAAATTTATCCAAGCTCTTAATTTAGTGCACAAATATCCTCTGTTGCCTGTTCTGAGGTCATACATGAATGATGCTAAAAATGCTGGGAGCTTGATCCGCATCAGGGGAGATAGTTCCGCTTCTCAGGTACAGCTCTGCTGCAGTATCATCTGTTATGAACATTATGTATTCAAGGTCGTATGAACAGCTGTTTCTTAAAATGCTTGGGCAGGATGCAGGTGATGCAAAAGAGCGTACGCTGCTCGGAGCATTGCAGAAGTTCATTAAAGAGCAGAAGCTAGAACAACTGCCTATTCTGGAAGAAGCTAACAACCGAATGGCACAGTTGGATCAGCAAAGTGCAGAGAGAAAGCGAGCAGCCAGCATTGCTGCCGCAGCTGCAGCTGCTCAAGAAGTTAGCAAGAAGCGAGCAGCCAGCGCTGCAGCTGCAGTTGCTCATGAAGTTACTAAGAACATTCTAGACTCCAGCAAGAGACTAAAGCTTTCAGGGAATGCTGTACAAAGTTCCTTGGGCCATAACATCCGTTCGGTGGATAAATTGAGTCAACAGGTCATGTCAAGGCAGAGCATACCTACAGTTGGAGTTCCGAATCAGTACCAAGTTGCTTCGAACCATAGTATACTTCCAGGTGGCGCTCATAATCCATTGCTTCCTGCTGGGAACCAGCATCCTGTTGATATCCAGAACCAGTCGCTGGTTGCGCCATCTGTTCAGACTCAATATAGTGGCGTGGCAGACTTCTATAATTTGGCTTCGATCATACCAAATGCGAGCACATCGTCAAGGTCAAAGCTCTATTCTGAAGACCCCCTCGCGTCGGTCTCTGGAGCATCAGATAAGAAGGGTTCATCTTACAGTTATTCTTTGTCTAGTATGTCGAAGTATAATCCATAGGCGATGCTAGCCGACACGGGTGGACTAACTTCAAATGTGGGTTTCTACTTGAGACCGGTTCAGATGCTAAATATAGTTGTAGATATCTATAGATTCTTGGCCGCCATCGTGTCTTTACATGTCAATCATCTGTTCTTAAACATCGTGTCAGTTTTGGAGTGCACCCTTGGGTATTTAAATATTATCGATAAGTTATTTAAGATAATTTATATTTTTTTGGTAATACTAACAAAATTCTATGCCATAAGGCACAATTTGTAAATCTAAAACATTATATAGAGCCAAGCAACCCAAAGTATTTGAAATTACGCTTTGTTTTTGAGAAACTGTGGTATCTAAACAGCTCTATTTTTTTTCAACTGGGCATTTAGACCAGTTCTACCATACTCCCTTACACCCTCACCAAAAAACAGGTCAGTTTAGAGGATCAAGTGTTAAAAACCCACTACCAAACTCCCTATAAATATTACGAGCTGGACGGTAGAGCGCAGTTGGAGTATTAGAGAAACTACTAGCTCTAACGTATTGTGATTGTTTTTTTTAAACTAGGCAAAAAGATTTGCCATTTTCATTAAATGTATTGTGATATTGTGACCCTGTGGAAAAAGGGGAAGATTAATTTTCCTGTATAGGTGTTGCAGTATCTTAGACTCCAAGTAACTCTCAGGCCTTAGCTTATAACAGCAGCAGACGAGAATAGGCTCACTTTAGTTTGTTACTCCCTCCAGTCCGATAAAATTGTCGGGGAGAGTGAACTGGACTAGTACAAAATTGTTTACAGGCTGTGACAGATTTTCCAGACTGGAGGGAGTAGCATTTAGTACTGTGTTCTATAAGTACAAAGAGGAGGCAGTTGCAAATCTTCTTGAAGGTACATGGGGACATGCTCTTATCCATCTCCGTTACAGATTTGATCCACATCCACAACAATTGCATGTGCAGACAACAATACATCATGCAACGTTGTTTCTTCTCTGAACCCCTCATGTGCTGCAATTTATTGAAGCCTGGATCTCCTCCAAGGTCTTGCCTTTTGTCTCTGGCACGATCTTCACAATGAACAGAATGGCCATGGCACAAACGAAGGCGAAGAAGAACAGTGTACCTGCAAGATTTACACATTAGGCAAACACATAACTGCTATAATGTCCTTTCATGAAGATTTGGCGCACCTGAAGAACTCCAGCTCATCAAGAAGTTGAAGGCGAAAGAAACTGCCCATGAACCGGACCAGTTCACCAGAGTCACCAAGCTTCCGCCGATTCCTTTCATATTTATGGGGAATATCTGCATTCAATCCCATTGTCCATGTCAACATTACATCCAATTTCCCAGTTCATATGGCGATTATCAGCGATGAAAGCTAACTCTACCTCTGACATTATGACCCAAGGAACTGAACCCATCCCTAGTGCAAAGCTTGTAACATAGACCTGTATCAGTGACAAAAGGGTTTTAGCATGAACAGAATTTCAGATAAGCATCAATCTAGTTGAACAAAATGAAGCTTCCTAAGGTGTACCATTATTCCGGTTAGTGCGATGATTGGGACCTGCTCCGAGAATATCCCATGTGTCTTCATTCATTGAATAATTTGCCTCGATTAGTATTTCCTACTTAAGAGATAAGAACACGAAGAGTTCTCAGCATGCAATGTAATGAAAGTTACCTTAAGATAGAATGATATTCCTGACATAAGAGATCCCACTAGGAGTCCAGATGCTGAAATCTGAAAAACATAACCCAAATTCTGAGCTGTTAATTGTTGGTAATTTTATATCAATGAACACTCTTAACACTGCAGTACACGGCTTACCAACAGTAGTGGCTTTCTCCCACTCCTGTCCATCAGTAGAGCTCCAAGTGCTGTGATTGGTGCCTATTGTGGACATTACATTAAGTAAAAAACAAAACAAAAATACCAGGAAATTTGGTAAATTTCATTATAATTGGAACATGTCATCGATTTTTGTCACCTGGATACAACCAATTAAGATTGTTCCTAGGTTTCCTGAAGCGTATCCTGCAGTTATTTAAGCACAAATTAAGTTCATAGTTTCAAAACCGACAAATAGAAATGCACCGAATTTTTCAGTTTACCAGCTAATACAAAAGTTTCACTGGCATAGAACAGGATCCCATTAATCCCTACAAACTGCTGGAAAACCATTAGACCGACGCCGATAATGACAGGACGGATGTAGGACCTGCTGAAAAGATCCTGAATTCCAGGCTTTGGAAGACTTTCAATAGATTCAATGAACTCCTGCATGTAGAGCAATTCCATGACATCATCTTAGTTTTCTGTACCCAAAATGTATCGGGAAACTATACAGCCGCGGTGCCAAACCTTGATTTCTTCAGCTTCAGCGGACACATCTGCGTGTTTCCCACGGAGGCATTGGAGTGCTATTTCAAACTCCTTTTGCCGGCCAACCTTCGCCTGTGAGAATTTGTTGTTGAGTTTTTATGAATGACAAATCATGCTATTATTTTATAAATGGCATTCACCAAATTACCAGCCATCGTGGGGATTCAGGAATGAAGAAGAGACCAACTATGAGAATTATGCATGGGATAAGTCCTGTATACATCAAAGGAGGAAATCGTGAGTATATATATATATATTTTTTTTTTGATAAAAAGATTCATATTTTAATATGAGATTTTCCATGTGTATGTACCAGCTGTGGCCAGCATGCGCCAGGACACGATGGTGCCGACGATATATGTCACGGATAGTCCGGTGCTTATCAGCAACTGCAGTTCAAGCACCAGTTTCAGGGTTGCTCCTAAAAGGTCCAGCAAGGCTTCAGTGTGTTCATATTTTTTGTTTAAAAGGGAAAACATTTACTTGATTTAGAGCTGTTAGCATCCCGCGAAGAGCCTTGGGAGCTATTTCTGCTATGAAAACCGGTACCTATTCAGTTCAGTCACAAGAGGTCCTGTGAGTAAAGTTGAGGAATCATCTGAAAGGTTAGTCTTTCCCAGGGTTTGCCCGTAAATGGATGATCATACCACATACGAAAATACTCCGACGCCGAATCCGGTGCAGAATCTCCCAAAATCAAGCGAAGCAGCACTCTGAAAAATATTTATAGATCATGAGACCCATCGGCAGCTGTATAATCAGACAGGGGTATATATGATGGCACAAGAAGGGGGAAAAAGAACTGAAAATGTAGTACTTGCGCAGAGAAGATTGCCAACCATCCGACAGTGCAAAAAAGAGCAGAAAACCTCATCGCCTGCTCTCAACACACAGAGATATATACAGAAGAAAAATGGTTATGAGCTTCTATGTCGATTCTTCTAGCTAGCAGGGTGCGTAGATAGTTAATTATACCCCTTTTCGCCCAGCAACATCGGCAATGTACCCGCTCGCGACCGCTCCGATCATCGCCCCGATCGTTAGTATCGACCCGAAAACCGAGTACTGCCGGATATTAAAGGGTGATGAGAAACCAAAAACGGGTATAGCACAGCTTCAATGCATATGCAGTGGCACGTAAGGAATTGCTCTGGGGTAATTTTGCTGAAGAGCCAGTGTGCATACGCAGTTGGGCACGCACCTCGGAGAGTGTGAGGTGGAGATCCTTTGTGATCTCGGCCTGAGTCGGTGCCGAGTAACCAATCTGCGCCACACATAACGTACACGCACAAAATTGTCAACTCTGGTTCCCAAAGAAGAAGGAAAACAACGAGAGCTAGCATGGAGACAGGCTCACCGAGACGCCGAAGCCGAAGGAGCCCATCACGGCGACGCCGGTGCTGGCCAGGACCATGCCCATCGACGAACCCTCGCCATCCCGGCCAAGGAGGTGCTCGCTCGCCGCCATTGCCTGCCTCGTCGGTTCTCGCCTCAACTGCAATGGAAAAACTACCACCGCTAACTAGCTGCCTCGCTACTTACTAAATTTAGCGCCCCACGGTAGAAGATGGGAGGAGAGCACACGCTGGACGATGTGGCTGCATATAAATCTCTGCATACAACATCACTAGTGGAAACAACCCCTCTCGTCCAGGGGTCCAGGGGGCAGCTGTCCCGGTTACAACCAAATCCGGGACAAATGCTATGCATTGGTCCCGGTTTGTGTGCCCGGGGCAACATAAATCGTCTTGGGGCATTGGTCCCGGTTCGTGGGGAGATATCGGTCCCGCCTCGTGCCACGGACCGGGACCAATGCCTAGCCACAGGCCACGCGGCACGCGCACGAGAATTTGTCCCGGTTCAGGCCACGAACCGGGACCAATGTCCTCCTTCCCCTATATATACTGTCCCAGCCCCCCCTCCATCTTTTTTTTTGCTTGGAGGTGTGAGAGAGGTGGGTGTTATTGTGTTTTATTTTACTATGCACGCGAGGTGTTTGACGAAATTCCCGAGCCACATATAAACTCACTAAAAATGGTATCTTCGACCGAGGTTAACAAACTTATCTTTTTCATCTGTAACTGATACATAAAAAATTAGTATTTGTCGATGTACTGTGGTCATTTCTGTATTAATATGTTACCGTAATGTATTTTGATAAACTTAATTATACGATGCAGATGGATGCACGGCAGCGATGGATGTACGGTGACCGACGCACTTCCGAGTATATGGCAGGCCTGAATGCATTTCTTGCTGTAGCTCAGGCGAACAAAGATAATGGCTTCATGTGTTGCCCATGTGTTGATTGTCGGAACGTCAGAGAGCACTCTTCCGAAAGAATCCTTCACGGCCATCTACTTTGGAGAGGTTTCATGCCCAGCTATAATTACTGGACCAAGCATGGAGAAAAAGGGGTTGTGATGGAAGACGATGAAGAAGAAGAAGAATATCCTTTGTTCCCTGAATACGACGATACTGCAATGAAAGAGAATGCAGAAGAAGGAGGTGATCAAGAACAGGCATCAGAAGAGCCCGATGATGATCTTGGCCGAGTTATTGCTGATGCAAGGGAAGACAGTGAAAATAAATTGGAGAGGTTGAAGCTGGACAACATGTTACAGGATCACAAAAAATTGTTGTACCCAAATTGCGAAGACGGTAGCACAAAGCTCGGTACCACACTGGAGTTGCTGAAATGGAAGGCACAGAACGGTGTGACTGACAAGGCATTTGAGAGTTTATTTCAACTAATGAAGCCAAAACTTTCAAAGGATAACGAAGGAGAACTATGGTTTTTCTGTTGTAGACGAAGATCCCAAATTCTCCGTGTTAAAAACGTACAACTCGATTTGTCGAACTTTATATAAAGTTGCAGCAAAGGCTGGAGTAAATGTTGAAGCTCATGCATTCATGGAGAGCCAATATGATCAGCTCCTAGAGCCAATATAATTTGGCTTAGTGGGTTCATCTATCCATGCATCCGTCGCGGCGATCGCAGTGATTATGAGGAGAAACGCCTTCGATCGGGTCATCATCATTTGGAGACGCAGAATGCCTTGTATGCTCTGGACTCACTCGGAAAATCACAAGAGAAAACAAAAATTGTAAGATATTTTTATTCAAATTGTATGCAAATAGTAAAATAATTAATACTTTCAATAGTTAGAATAATTATTTAGTTAAACGAAAAATGGATTTGAATTAGTTATGCAAATTCTAGCACTTTTCATGTTGAAATTTTTGTCAAATTCGAAAGTATATAGAAGTTATTAATGTGCAAACTTAAACAATTTTTAAATTTTGGCGCTAAAAAATTTGGGCGCGCAGGGTGCCACCAAATTTCGAAATAAGTTTTCGTCTCGGCCCGTGGTACCAACCGGGACCAAAGGGGGTGCCTCTAATCCCGGTTGGTGGCACAGGCCGGGACTAGAGGCCCAGTTGTATAAATATCTCGGCCCTCTCTCCAGGTCGAGCCACCACCCAGGACAGCGGACATGTCTTGGCGAAGCCCTGCCGACGGCGGGAACGGATAGAAAGATCCTGCCGGTGCTGGTTCCGCCGGCGGGGTTGAACTAGGGGACGCGTTTTTTGACACAAAATATATATATTTAAAAGGCCCGGGGGCCGTACTTACATAGGGGGCGGCGGCGCGGCCACAGACGGCCGGCTGTACTTACATCGGGGGCGGCGGCGCGGCCAGAGGCGATCGGCTGTTTCTTGGGGGGTAGCCTAGGCGCTTATATCTATTTGGGGGGGGGGGCGCACCGGCGCCGGCCTACTCCTCATCGGAGGAGATGCAGTGGTAGGCAGGTGCCTGCCACAGGTGGGTAGGCAGCTGGGGCGGGGCCGCCGGTGGCTGCGGAGGCATCGGGGACGCGTGCGGCGGCGGCGGTGGCAGCTCCTCTGGCGGCGGCGGCAGCTCCTCCTGAGCCCATTCGCCACCGGTCCACGCCCAGACCATCCCGTACTCCAGGCCGGGGGGCAGTGGCTGTGGCGGCGGCTGGTCCTCCGACGCCTCCATCTCGGCGTTCATGGCCTGCCACCAAGGCGCAGGCGCTGGAGGGGGCGGCATGGCGTCGTCGTCGGCGGCGGCGGCGGCCAGGACCTGCTCCCACCGCTTGATCTCGTCCTCGACGAGGGAGCGGCGGGAGGCCTCCAGCCCGGCCTGGAGCTCGGGGGGTCCGACTCGTCCTCGGCGATGTCCTCCAAGAGCCATAGCTCTGGCTCCCTGCCGGGCGGTGGCGTGGGGTAGTCGGCGGCGTTCTCCTCCGGGGCCGTGGGGATGTAGGAGCGACAGCGCTGGTCGTGCTCCTGCTGGAACCAGATGGCCCAGTAGGGGGAGCTGCGCGCGTACGCGCGGTCCCTGAGGAGGTGGGCCGGCAGGAGACGGCGCCGGCGTTCAATCTCCTCGCGTGCGGCCTTGTTGGTCGGGGTCGGCGGCACGGGGATGCGCTGCGGGTTCAGGTGCCAGCCGTCCGAAAGGTGAACTTCCGGCCAGAACACCGGCGTGGCGTGGTCCCAGTGCCACTCGGCCTCCTCCTTCCGCAGGTAGCGGCGGAAGCGCTTGCCCGGCGCGGCGCGGGGCGGCGGGCGCGCTGCCGGAGGTGGAGCGGGGACGCGTGGCTGGCCCCCAATGCGGACGCCTCCTGGACCGAAGCCGAAGGCCTCCGCCGGCGCGCGGGGGACGCCGCCGCCTCTCTGGCTGGCGCCGCTCGAGGACCCGGCCTCGTGCTCGTTCTTCGGACGCTTGAACCAGCGGCGGGGCGACATGGCGGCTAGGGTTGGGTGAGCTGGGACACGGCCGGGGTGAATGGGGAGTACGGGCGGCGGGGGGCCTTTAAAAAGGACCCGGGCGGGGCTGGCATGCCAACCGGCGGCCGGAACGTGGCGGCGGTTGCAGGCGGCCATGGATGCGGGGGGGAAAACGAGGCGTGCCGTTCGTGGCCACGCGCGCGCGGGGAAGTGGAGGCGCGGGAAGACGAGGCGGCCAGTGGGCCCTTTGACCGCGCGTGGCTGTGGACTTACTTTAAGGGACCGGGCGAGCCAACCACTAGGTCGCCGGCCAGTGGCCCCTTTGACCCCGTGGCCAGTGGCCACTTTGACCGAATGTAGCCAGTGGGCTTAATAAAAGACGCGAGCCAGACGACCCTTTGACAAAAATGTGGCCACTGGGCTTAATTAAATACGTGGGCCAGTGGACGCGGTTGGGAATGAGAGGCCGGTTGGGGATTGCGAGACAGGAGCGAAAGAATTAAAAAAAAACCCGAAAAAAACCCTACCGCGGCAGAAAAAGTGGTTGCAATATAGCTTTTTCAGAGAAGGTATCCATCCCGGTTCCTAACACGAACCGGGACGAACTCCCTGGCCAGCTTCGCCACGTGGGCCATCCCTACCATCCTGGGTCCTGGAACAACCGGGACCAATGGGGGAGGGCCATTTGTCCCGGTTGGCCCATCCCGGTTGCACAACCGGGACAAATGGGCCTTACCAACCGGGACTAATGCCTTTGTTTCCACTAGTGCATGTTCGTTCTCCCATTCTCGTAGGTATGCACGCATGGGAATGGGATAAGTTCTCGCACGCTCTCTCCAACTTGGCCCGGTTTTTTAGCTTAAAAAATAAGCTGCTGTCCTTAGCTTCCTTCATAAGCCATCCGGCTTATTACATGAGACCTCTAAATTAGTTAGGATATAACTAGTTTAGAAGTCTCGAATAATAAGCTAGCGGGCTTATGAGAGAAACCGAGGAGGGGGCGGCTTATTTTATAAGCAGACAAAAGAACTAGGTTGGCCAAGCTCAACGGCTTGGCGGAGAGGATATAGAAACACAACAACCAGGCTCAATTTCTCGCGAACAGGGCTTTAGGCTTCTATTTATACTTGAAGATCGGGCTAGTCATACAATGTATTGTGAGGACCAGACTTAGTTAGTAATCAAGATAAAATCGTCATACGCAATCTTAAAAGGTTGTATACATACCTAATTGGTGCAAAGGGGTATTGCAGATCAATGGAAGAGCCCACATTCTAGTGGCAGATTACGTCCTAGCTCATTTTATAAACACCATTTTTCTGATGTCCCTGATGACCCAATTTCTTTTGCAATTTGGAGGAGCAAGTGTCAATCTAAGCATAGATTTTTTGCTTGGCTTATCCTGCATGATAGAATTAATACCAGGGACATGTTAATTCGACGACATTGGACCATTAATTCATCATCTGATTGTGTCCTGTGCCTTGACCATGTTCTTGAGGATTGGAGACACTTATTTTTCAATTGTACATTCAGTACAAGGATTTGGAATTACTTGCAGATTCCTTGGATACCTGGCGCACCATCTTACGCTATCATGTATGCCAGAAAGCATTTTGCTGGTTCTTGTTTTGTGGAGATTGTGATCCTGGCTTGCTGGTGCATCTGGAAGCAAAGGAATGGATGGATCTTCAAGAACATCAAGCCAACTTTCAGAGGTTGGAAGGCCCTGTTTACACAGGAAGTCACTCTGTTTAAGTACAGGGTGAAGAGTGCAGACTCTGTTTTTTTGACATCATGGATTAATTCACTCCCATAATCTTCTTGTACATATTGTACATTTGTAAATAACTTTTTTTATTTATTTAATAAATGGGGGGCTGTGGGGGTTTCCCCCACAGTAATGGTGTCAAAAAAAAATTGGTGCAAAGGCCGGCAAGTGAAAGTCTCCTCCCAAAATTGATGGAAGCGAGGCTAGATCAATTGGTGGGGGAGTGGATGTATAAATCCAACACCAAGGTTTAACTCCTCGTGGACGCGAACTTAGTTCCTATTTATACTTGAGGACCATGCCACCCTGATACTCGTGCAATTTATTCGGAGGACCAACCTTACCAAGATAAAAGATCATAATACTCATGCTTAAAAGGTTGTGTGCGGCCCTAATTGGTGCAGAACCGGGAAGTGAAATTGTCCCCTCAAAATTTTAAAAACACATCTAGGGTTTCCACGCTGCCCCCGCGAGCGCCTGGGAGCCATCCTTCCGTTGCCACCACCTAGGCCCTCCCCTCTCACTCTCCTCGCCACCAGGGCGTGTCGCCGGGCTTCGCCTGGTCGGTGGCGGCGGGCCCCAACCCCTCCTCGCTCGGCGGTTGGCGGCACGAGACGCGGTGGCTGGCAGCGATGTGCCGCTCCGATGGCTTGGTCTGTGGAGATGTGCGGTTGTGCGTCTTCTCCATCGATTGTGTGGTGATGGTCTTACCATCCGTGTGCTCGTGGTGTTTGCGGACCCTTGGCGCAGACTGCGGGTGACGTGGGTCGTCTTCTCCTCTGTTGATCGCGACCTCCTAGGCTTCCAGGGGGAGGGTTGGCCGGTCTTCATCGGGAGGAGGATGGTGAATTCGAATAAGGGAGGAGGCCCTATTGGTATTCCTCCATCCAAATCGGCGTCCCGTTTGCGGCCGGTCATTCTTAATGTGACCGTCGACGAGTTCTGGATTTCACCAAAGACGGATTTCATGGATTGTCACATGGTGCTCCTCGACCTCTGGATTGGATGTGATATGGTCATGCCAATGGAAATATGCCCTAGAGACAAGAATAAATGATTAATTATTAATATTTATGTTTCGTGATTAAGTTTATGATTGTGTGCTAAATTTTTATTAGCCCAAATAGTGTGTATTGGGAAGAAAACCCAAATACATGTGGTTGAATATAAACACCTTTGATATCCCCAGTTATGTCTCTATGACTGGTTCATATGTTATGATTATGTGGCAATAAGACAAAGAGTTGTAATATTACCGGTAATATATGAGGTCGGAGTTGTTTGGATAAGCAATGATGATGGATAAGACCCAATATTGTAGAAACGTGTCGTCAATATAAACGGTACTTCACGGTATTACTATTTTTATGATCGGTTGACCGTAAAACACATATTGAACTGGATACGATATTGACGTAATGAATATCTCCAAACGTTACACCGTAACAGGGTAATTCTAAAGTTGGTCTTTCGTTTTTACTGGTTTCTATATGGTGTAGCTGCGGGAATTGCTACTCCTAATGGTGCAGAGATACACTACGTCCTCCCAGGTATGAATGGGTTCATTATCGTCTAGCCAAATAGATCATGACGATGATCAAGGAAACCGGAATACGGAATGAAAAAAGAGTACATGACGGGTAAACAAGACATACTTTCTGTTTTTTGGGGAGAAGAAATCATCAACTTCAAAAATCATATCTCATACTTTCTATTTTCCCCACCAAGGTTTCTAGAGGAAGTACAAAGGACATATTTATTGTTATCTAAACTCGCATATGAGTTTTTCCCTTTTAAGGTTTTCTCATATGAGTTATCAAAGAGACAATAATGATCATACGCAGCATCATTTTTTCCTCATTTTCCACCGGATTCAAAAGAGTTTTAGCAACATTTAATGCATACTACTCCTCATTTTTCATTTTTAGAGGGTTTTTGGAGGAGCCGTTCAAGATGATCAATTATATACTCCCTCCGTCTCAAAATAATTGTCTCAAACATGGACAAAAGTGGATGTATCTAGACATGTTTTAGTGTTAGATACACCCACTTTTGTCCAACTTTGAGACAATTAATATGAGACCAAGGGAGTACAACGAGATTTTTGAAGATCGGTAATTATTTATACAAGACGGTATTGTACATGGGGAGTGTTAGAAATAGGAAAACTAATGTCTAAACGCCGTACAGATGCATGTCCATGCGGTCACATCCCTTTGCCCGGACGCCTGTGTCTGTATGGGGCCGTGTCTGTATAGGCGCCCAAATCTCTTATATAAATACTCTTTTTTTTAACTTGATATGAATACCCAATTGATGGATATAAAGAACACAAGTTTCAGATCATTACAATTGGTTCTACACAAGCATACGTGACTAGGAGCAGTAGAGCTAACTAGAGAGTTCTCCACAAAGGAAAAGACAATATAGCTAGAAAGTTGTGTGGTTTACGATTGGCGGTGCCACGCGTCAATCTTTAACAATGGTCCACTGTGATCGCCTCGTGGACCAGGTCTCAACAACTTTTCTCCGATTTGGAAAGCACGGGTATACGACCACGTGAGGTAGGACCCTTCATGGACCACATCCAGCACCTTCCACGTGGCAAAGAAAACCTCTCTCTATAAGAAAAAAAAACTCGCACGCATGCTTTGAGATGATTTTCAGGGACGTGTGCAGATGAGGTCCACCTCTTGGGTCGTTGCTAATGTGGTCGTATAGGATTATTTTCCTTTTCTGTTGCGATTGCCCCCGTCTCGTTTCGATTCGTACAGGCTACGGACGGAGAGTCCGGCGGCTCGCCGATTCCCGCACGGGGTCGTCTATATAAGACGCAGATCGCGTGCGCCGCACACTAATCCCCACAATACCCGGCGCCGTTAGCGATTTGTTGGAAGAGGCCATGGATCCGAGCGCCGCCACCACAAGCAACTCGGCCATCGACGCCGACCTCGCCTCCTGCTACCTGCAAGCGATGCGCCTCGGCCCGCAGGACGCGGGGGTGTTGCTTCAGCAGCAGAGGCGCGCGGCGCTGGCGCTGGCGCCGCCACCGTCGCGAGAGCAGCGGGACCAGCACCACGGGTCCACGTTGCGGCAGGAGGCGCCGCCATCACCGCGTGCGGCGTTCCAGATCACGATGAACCAGCTGATGCAAGGGCTCCAGACCGCACGGCAGTTCTGGCCGCAGACGCCGCCATCGTCGCAGAGCGGGAGCCAGCACCAATCCTGCCCCTGGTCGCCGGCGCAGCAGCAGCCGCGCACTCTGAGCGCCAGCGCCAGCCAGTACCAACCACAAGGAGTCGTCACGGCGAGCCCGTACCAGTACCAGCCTCAACAATCAGTCGTCACGGCGAGCCCGTACCAGTACCAGCCACAACAGGCAGTCCTCACGGCGAGCCAGTACCAGTACCAGACACAACAGGCAGTCCTCACGGCGAGCCAGTACCAGTACCAGACACAACAGGCAGTCCTCACGGCGAGCCAGTACCAGCAGCCGGGCGACGCGCCGGATTACGGCATCAGCTTCCACCAGAGAATGAGAGCGATCCAAGCCGCTCAGTCCCAAGGGATGCCGCTGCTGAGGGAACGGCAGCTCCCGACGCTGGAGGAGACCCGGTCGGCGCTGCTGAGCGGCGGCGCGATGCGGCTGAACCTGGTGGCGTTCCCCGAGTCGGCGGCGAACGTCGTCCACCTCCTCGAGAACCACGCGGAGGGCGCGGAGGACTACGAGCGGATCCTGAAGAGCGTGCTCGCCGGGGTGACGCGCCGCGTGCACGACATCATTGACCACAGGGAGGCGCACGAGGTGCTGGTGGCGCTGCTGCGCGCCTGCGCCGGGCGGCACGCCGAGGTCGCCGCCATCGTCAAGGCCGCGGTGGCGCGGGCCCCCAACGGGAGGGCCTCGCCCTCGCTGCTGCGATTAACCAAGCAGGATTACTGGTAACGCCACGCATTGCTTGCTCATTAATTACTCCATGCTTTTGCGATTACAAACGGCCGAACGATCGATTAATTGCGAGCTGTTGATAGTAATCGGTCGACAATGCAATGCTGCGATGCGCGGTGCAGGGAGAATTGTGTGAAGGAGCTGATGACGGCGGCGTCGCCATACCCCGACCTGCGCGCGATGCTGGTGGACCGCCTCATGTGTGAAGGCATGCTGCTTCACGACAGAGCGGATGAACTGCTTGACCACTGCTTTGCCACGACGCAACAAGAGGATACCGTGGTAAAGTAGCAACTGCATAACAAAAATTGCCGACGATCTGTAGGTCGAGTGCGTGTGTTGATGTTGTGAGGTTTTGGTCTTGATTGATTGTTGCCTGCAGATTGTGGTGCAGTGCGCCCTGGACAAGTTCGACCACATGATCGACAAGTCGTGCGGGTGCAAGTGCCTGGTGGAGTGTTATGCCAGGGGGACAGGCCCCCAGCTCGCCGCCTTCCACGACATCCTCATTGCCCGCGCCCCCCAGGTCGCCACGGGCAAATTCAGGTAACCCATCCATCCACCGACTCTTGGCTAAGTTAGTACTACTGAACTGAAACAATAGACTGAAGCTCACGGTGTATTCTCGTATGGTAGCAACTACTTCATGCAGCACGTCCTGGAGCACGCCGACGGCGAGACGAAGCGGCTCCTGGTGGAGCGGCTCATGGCGGACGTGGTGCTGCTGTCCCTGGACCCCGTCGGGAGCTACGTGGTGGAGGCCTGCTACCACAAGGCGGGGCAGCTCCACACCGTGCTCGCGGCGTTCCTGCGCCTGGACAAGGCCTGCCTCTTCAAGCTCGTGCAGGGGATGTATTCCAACTATGTCGTCCACAAGCTACTCGACACTGCCATACACGTAAGTGCCCGGCCTGGATCCTAGTGTCTCGTCTCGATCATGCATTCATCCATGTCTGACGGACGTACGGTGTTGCAGAGGTTCGGTAGCGAGACGATGGTGCTGGCGCGGCGGATCGACGCCCTGCCCATGCCGCAGAACCTGGACAAGCAGCGGTACGCCAAGAAGGTGATGAAGGTCGTCCACAAGCTCTTCGCCCGTTACGGCCGGATGTATTGACAAGTGTAGGATTTTGTACCGGTGACTGCTTGTGTGTGTCTTGTCATGTGGTGACTCCCTAGGTATCTGGTGCCGTATGTCTGTCTGTTCCTCTATTGTGTGTTCGATTTGTTAGCTGTTCCTCTATTGTGTGTTCGATTTGTTAGCTGTATGTGTAGCGCTTTGTAAACCCTACTGTTATGTTGCTAGTACTTGTCTACCGCCTGTCCTACATGATATATCTGATGCGTCCATTTTATACACGATTTTACCTACTCCCTCTGATCCGGAATAATTGTCGTTGGTTACACCTAACAGATCGGAGGGAGTATTATTTTTTCATATATTTTCACTGTAATTTTGGCACTGCTATGTATTGGCTTCTCCCTTTTTGTATTGATTCCAACACAAACTCATATTTTTAATGAGCTTTCTACAACTACTCCCTCTGTTCCATAATATAAGATGTTGTCGGAATTTCACATGTTGTCTGGATTCGGACTACTAAAATATGTCTAGATGCATGTGTATGTATGTGAGTATGGAAAATGTCTGAAACATGTTATATTGTGGAACGGAGGGAGTATGTGATTTATTAGGATTTTACTTGTTTTTCCTTTTCTTTCTGTGAAAATCACGAATAAATCAAGATGAAAGGAGACGAAGGGAGAAGAATCTGAAGAAGCTACAAGCACGAGATGGCAAGTTAAGAGGCTCGGAAAATGGTCATTTTTTCACCGAGCCAATATAAGATTGAAAACCATAGGTGTGTAGCTCTCGCCCATACGATCTTAGTGAGCCCAAGAACACCCAAAACGGAGTTTGTATGAAGTAAAGGCGTTCATTACAAGTCTCCGGAAACTTTAACGAGCAACTGGTATGGTGGCAATGGCCGTACCAGCCACCGTACCAAGTATTTTCGAGACCGTGGCATGAAACTAAGCATCTTTCGTGAAGGGTTGAACCACTAATTCGGTACGGTAGGTCATGAAAACACCGAACCGACCTCGAAATCCATATAAGGAGGGGGGGGGACCCCGAGAGAGGGGAACACTTCATTTGCTATGGCCCCCAGAGGGCTGCCAGCGCCTCACCGTCATCACCACCTCACGATCCATAAGAGATCAATGCAAGGCTCGGGAGAAGGAGGCCAAGGCACCTACGTCATCATCTACGCCACAGTCATCGATTCATCCATCCATCTCATTGTAATCTTATACTTTATTGTAGATTTCTTCATGAACTTGTGCTACCATTCATTCATGATTAATATATTGATACCTATGATGTATTGTGCCTTAATTCTTGAGTAGTTTATTGGGGATATGAATGGACCCTAGTTTCTCTATTACTTGAAAGAAGGAATTGCTAGTCTTGAACTATATGTTGTGTAGTAATGATCTTCATACTATTGTGAGATGTGCACAGTCATAATATTTTGCCTACGAGTAATGAAAAGTTGTTAGTGTTGGTGCCATGCACGGAGTTTAGTGGATAAACAGCAGAAAGTACTCCCTCCTTTCTACTGACCAATACCGCATCCATGAGGAGATGTTTAATTATTAGTGCTAGTAGGTGCATCGCCTATAATCTGATATTGTAGTGGTTGTGAGTGGTGTGTTGTCTAGAAGAACTCAGTGCACACTTATATACGGAGCTCGGCCTTTACACAAAATATATTACATAATAACAAACCTCCCAATCATTAGTATGAGTAGCGTCCCTTGTTAAGTTCTCGCCGTTTTACTTTCAGTTTCGTTTTACGTTATTTAATTTAGTTTGTTCTTTTTTACTAGTTACTTAAACCACACATTTATTATTGTTATTTTAGCAACTTATAGAGTAGACTATTTCCAGCATTGTTTAGGTGTGAACCGTAGCAGTGAGTATAATTGGGTATGTGACAAGCTACACGAATATTTGTGTACATGACAACGTAGTTGTGGGGGTCGGTGGAAACCAATCTAACGCTCTCTGTGGGAAACAATATAAAACTGGGATAAAATATTTGCTACTGCAAGTACTACAATTAACCCGAATTTGATGCAGGAAAAGCACCACGAATAGCACTCATCAACTTGGCGTCGTTGGCGTGGAGCAAAAGCGCTTGGTCAATATTTCCTGCTCACACATTGTTTACTCTGATTGTTGTTATTTATCTTACTATTTGCTTTGTACAAAAACAACAAAAAAATTATAAAACTTAAAATTATAAAAACTGCTAATCATGTCTTTGAGAAAACTTTGTTCGATATGATGCTTGAAACAGAGGAAGAAAGATACATAAGTACAAGGAATCTGGCTACCAAACATGAGATATTGAAAACCCTCTTGGACTATACGAGGAGATACTCCCTAACGTTACGAGACACGGTTGAATTATATTGTGAAGACTATGAAGACACTAAGCATCTTGGTTATCAATGTAAGCATTAACGTGGTCCTTTTCTAGCTCATTATTGTAACATCCCAAGTATGAAAAACCATCCCTAGAATGTTTGTTTCTTGTTTTATTAAAGTTTTGCATCATGTCATCATACTCATTCCTTGTTTGCATTTGTTTTCCTTTTGTTTGCATATGTTTTTATTTGTTTTCACAATGGAAATTCAAACAATATTTCAAATGCTTTGTTCATACTTGTTATGTTAAAACTTTCCAAATAAAGGGTTCAAATTAAACTTCCATTTGTTTCCATGAAAAATAAAAAGCTCAACTATTTATTTGTTCTTTAATAATCCACTTAATACAAATTGCATTCAAAAATTCAAATCCAATTGCAATTTACAAACAGCAACCTTTTGGAATTAATGATAATTACACAACAATTCTAATCATTTGTTTCTAATTAAACAATAAGGTTCAAACTATTTAAATTCTTGTTTTCAATAAATCAATCAATAATCAAAATTCATTCAAATTCAACCAAAATTCAAACAGCAATATATTTGAAATTTATGGAAAATAAAAGTTGTCAAATGTGTGCTGACACAATAAATAATCAACACAATTTTTCCTAGAATTTTTCTAACCACAAAAATCTTTCTTTTTCTTCCTATTTCTATTCAGCAAAAAAAAAAAAAACAGAAGGAAAAAAAATAATAAAAGAAACGGAGGGGGTGGCCAGGCCAGTGGGCACGCCCAGCCCAGCTTCCACGGCCCGGTACCCCTTCGCCCCGCGCTCACCTTTCTTCTCCTCGTACGGCAGCACATCTGGCGACGCCACGAAGACGACAGTAACGCGCAGACGGCCACCGTGCGCCCCCTAGCCCTATATAGCCTACCCTAGGGTTCCTCCTCGAGCCCTAGCCACCTACCACACCTCCTCCCTCGAGCTGCGCCGTCACCTCCCTCTCTCCGCCCGGCGATCCCTCTCTGAATCTCGCAGCCACCGAGCGCCACCACCACCTTCCGCCGATGATCGCCGTCGTTCCCGTGCCCCACCTTCCACGCTGACCACGGGAACCAACTCGCCTCTGTACCCTCTTCATCCTCGTCCACGACACGGCGCCAGTAGGTTGCTACATCGCCGCCGCCATCCCTGCTGTCGCCGTTGTCGACAGTCGCCACCGAGCCGCTGCCTCACCTGCAAACGGAGGTGATCGCCGTGCTCTCTCTCCCTCCTGCTCCCTCTCTGCAGCGCGTGCACACACAGCAGCACCTGCACGCGTCCACGCACCACAACGCGCACGACAACGAGCACAGTAGCCGCGGCAGCTCGCCGCCGGCGTTGGTTTCCGTCAGGTTCAGAAAGGTGCAGGTTTTTCGTCAATTTCAGTTAGCGAGCACGAACTGAACCTTAACCTTGTTGCGCATGCTATACTGACAAGAACACTTCGCTCACCGCACTGGTTGCAGCACTTGCACGCGAGCGCGAGGGCGCAGGTTCGAGCCCTGCCCCGCGCGATTAAAACCAATCTTTTGCGCGAGCAGCTGACAGGCAGGGTCCACCCGTCAGCGGCCTGTGCTGCCACGCGTGCATCCACGCGGGCCACAGTGCCCTGGGCCCCCTCGTCAGTGGCTAGGGCTAGCCACTGCGAGGTAGAAAACCTTTTCAGCCTTTTCTTTTTCAAATTAAATCCTATTTCCTTTACAGATTGGTCCCTCATTTTAAATTGCTAATAACTTTTATTTTATAAATCCAAATAATAAAAGTAAAATATGTTTGTTGAACCAAATTTAATTCTCTACCTGTTTATAACATTTGTATTCTGTTTTGAATATTTCAAATGCAATCAAATTTCAAATTCAAACAATTCATTTGAAATTTGATTAATTGCATAACTAGTTCATACTTAATCCAAATAACATAAATAAAATATGTTTTCCATGCTATTTTGAAACACCTTTCCAAATATAAAATTTGTTTCATGATTTGAATAATTAAAATTGCTTAAATATTTTAAACCTTGTTTAAATCATTTAAATTTGCTAAATTCATAACTTGCTCAAATTAAATTATTTTTGAACATATAAAATATGTTTTCAAACTAGAAAAGTATAACCTTTTCAACTATGAATTTGAAGTAATGTTTTGAACAAATAAAAAAATTCAAATAAATTCAAACTTGTTTTAAATTCATTTAAAACTTGTTTAATCTTGTTTAATTCATAATTAAATCATTGTAATTCCTTTTTCAATAATTGAAACATGTAATCCAACTAAAATTTTGTGTTCTTTTCAAATATGAACTTTGTTATCTGTTTTGAACACTTTAAATTGATGAAAACAACAAATGCTTGTGTAACACCTTTAAGGAACCAAAGTTCTTAACTTAATAACTAAAATTCCAAAATTGGTAAACCTTATTTCCAATTGGTTCTATTGTTGTTATTTTGTTGTTTTCTTCATCCATGCATCATGCTAATTCACTTACACATGTTGGTTAGTTGTAAAACAATTGTTTCAACCATAATTCATGGGCTTTCCATATGCAATCCAAATTGCATATAGGTCCATTTAAACATGTTACCATGTCAACTAGTTTATTTCTATGCACCTATTAAATGGTCATGCATCATCCCATGATTGTGCACTATGCCATGTTATTGATTGTTTGTTCTCTGTGTTGTTTGTTTGCTTCTTCTCGAATAGACGACGACGTTGAGACAGACGATACTTACGACACCCCTTCTGAGGATCTAGCTCAGTACCAGGCTGCTGAGTTTGTAGGCAAGTATTCACTCACATGAACCACTGTGTTCCTTTCAACATTGGATACCGATAATTTCCGTTGTCTATTTCTGCTAGCCCTATGAATCGTTGCTTCTGTTCGAACCTATCACATGTTATCCTTTAACCCTGATATAGCCTCACCTCCACACCTATAACCACTTTGCTTGTTGCCCGTGTCTTACTAGCATGCTTAGGGTTGTTTCTGCTCGAGTCTGTTTCCCGTTACTTTCTGTTACTATATTTCTATTATGTTCTGGGCCTCGAAGTTAAACAACAAACTGTTAATTTTTGAGGTAATAATAATTTGATGATAAGGCACCGGCAGGAGGCCCGGCGTGGTTTTGAGGCCTGCTAGTGTCGACCCTAATTAGGAAAAGGGTCTTGTCTACTGATCCATGATGAGCGCACTATCCGCATGTGGGAAGCGTGTATGGCCCCCCCTCAATTTGATTCGATTCGCATCTCGTCCAAATCGCCACACTTAGTTCGGGCTTTCCATTTGATGCACGCATATGCAGGTACGAACCCGAGGCCAGGGTGGAACTTTTGTAGTCGGCATTTAGGGCGGCGTGGTCTTAGAGTGCTATGAGGGTCCCCTTTTCTTCGTGGGGCTCGATTGGCCGCGCACGCACAGCACGTGGTGCTTTGGGCTTGATGCGAAGAAGAGTTGAGCTGTGTAGAGTGCCTCGCTTGGTGGGTTTGATTCCCGTCTCGCGGGATATTCTTACGTGTACGACCAAATTGGTGCACCCCTGCAGGGATAAATCTTCTCGAGAAGCCGTGTTTTCCGCGGTTATGGTTAACTTGGTGAAAGTACTGGCTAACAAGTACTCCGAACAACTTACACCTAACTAATGATAAATTGACTAGTAATAGGTTTATTGACACAACAATCTGATCCATCTTAATCCAACTGTGTGAGTTATCCTCGGATTGCTTCTTTGGATAAGGGGCGAGATCCAGGATGGGTTTGTTTGGAGTTAGTTATAGTTGGTTACGATACGCTATCTTATCTCCTTTTCTGTTAGCCGGAAGTTGTAGTATGAATCTGTAGTTGGTTAGTGCAGCCAGCTGCCGCATCTTTTGTATCACCCCTTTCTTCCGTTGAACCCAAAGCATCTGTGCTTGGTGTTGACGGGTTACACTTTGGTGAACTGTGAGTCTTGCTTGACAGTACGTTTATGTACTGACCCCTTTTGGGGCTGTGGTTTCCGTAGACTACGCTTACGAGGATCCCCGTGATGGCTACTACGTGGAGTTTGACGAGGCTGCTGACGAGTAGATAGCGGACCCGGGCAGGATCCGAGACTACGTGGATGGGCTCCGTTTTCTTTTCATTCCCGGCTTCTTAAGCCTATTTGGATTTGTCTGTACTCAGACCTTTTAATGCTTCCGCTGTGTTGTAATGATGTTATGTTGGGACATGTGTCCTCTGGATGATTGTATTTGCTATCTCTGCTCTAGTGAGAGCCATTTGCAACTTATTTCCATCTTTTGTGTCTTAGAGATATGTTGTGCTATCATTCTGTTACAAGCCGTTGACGTACCATGTGTGTATGGTATGAAGTACGTCAATGGTAGTATCTTGATTTCTATGGGATAGTTTACATCGACGGAGGGTAGTAGAGTTTGGTTGTCACACATAAGTGTTGGCCTACTCGTAAGAGGACGCGGGTGCCGGTAAGCCCCGTAATCCAATCATCTACTATCCATTTCGGCCCGGTGAGTATCCTCTAGAAGTCAGGGTGCGACAAATGGTATCAGATTCTGTCTGCCTGTAGGATCCCTTTTACTGGTCGCAGTTGAGTCTAGAAACTATTTTGTAGCTATATAGGAAAAATGAAACGTGAGAGTAGGAATTCTGTTCTTTTTCGTCTTTCCCCACCCACCCTCCCTTTTTCTGGTAAGGAAGTGCAACGTTGTTTTCTCTTCTCACCTAAACTTTCAAGTTAGGTTTTCACGTATCCTGGTTTCTCTAGGATAGTTATATCTACTAGACCATAGGAATGGAGGTGGTTGTGACATGATTTATCATGTTGCCTACTCACGATTGAGAACGGAGGCGTGTAAGCCCCGGAAGCAGATCCTCTATTCCTTAAGCAGTAGATATTGATCCTTTAGAAGCCCGGATGGGTTCTTCCGTAGTACCTCAGGAGTTTTGGTCTCGTGTTTCCCGAGTGTTGCTTCGATATCCTGTTCTTCTCAACATCTTTATCGTCCGTTGAAACCTTGTTGTTGCTTTCCACTTCAGTTTTTCTACCGGCGTCTAATCAAAACTTCCCCAATCATCTGCAGATGGATCTCAGGTTCTACCCGCAGGTGGTTCGGATGACTCGTTGTGAGAGCACCGCCGGTTATCCAAAGATGCTGAGAGACATGGTCACTTATCTGGGGTTCCGTTGGGCACCAGAGTACCAGGTCTACGAGCAGCAGCGAGAGTTTGACCAGACCTACTACCGGGCCATCGTCTACATTCTGTCAGATGATGGCATGAGCGTTGTCCACCGCTGCGAGGCAGTAGGTTCCACAGTGGATATGGCTGTGCAGCAGGCAGCTTATGTGAGTCTCACCGTCCTTCGTGCTGACTACTGGGGGTTTGACGATTCCATCTATCGCCACATCCCCCGTGGTTACATCACTTCAGAGGGAGCTCACTTCACTCTCTACGACAACTTGGATGTCTACGAGCATGATAACACCAGGCTGCACACCACCGCTCAGTTTGTGAGGCACAGTGACGCAGTTGCCAGCACACTATCTCAGGAGTTGGCTTCAGTCAGGGAGCAGCTCTACCTCGCTTTGACTCGTCTGGCGACTTACACCACAGACTTTGTTGGAGACGAGCGCTTTGCATGTTTCGAGCAGCCAGTTGGTCGTCCTCTACCAGATGCTGGAGGTTACGAGCCGATCAGAGGTCCACTCCTCAACCTTGGTGCTGGTTACACAGGGATTCCCCGCTTTGGAGCACAGGGAGTCGATGCTACGTACTTCACCACACCTAGAGTCGGGCTCAGACCACGTCAGATCTATGTGGATCGTCGATCTACCTACTTTCGTGGGCGTCCTCCTCACTGTACCTCTCGCCGTACTACTCACCGCCGTCCTGCGTGATGAGCATGGGAGTACCGTTGTATCCATTCTTAGCTATGTTTAGTTATCCTTTGGCATTCGAACCATTTATGGTCTGTGGGATATTCTGATGTATTTGAACATGTGATGATGTACCTGTTGGTTATCTATTCATACGTCGGAATAATCTCTCTTTCGGTTACCAAGTCTATCCTTTTCTGTTGTTGTGCTAAAATGCATTTCCATTCAGGATGCCGCCAACAAGGAACACCCCGCCTGAACCACCGCCAATCGCGGAGCTGTTGACTCAGATGACCCAAGTCATGACGCAGATGGCCCAGTTGCAGACTACTCAGCACAACAACCAGACCGCTCCACGAGTCAGTATCAACGAGTTTCTCAGTCTGGGGCCGAGAGCTTTCGTGGCAACACGCGAGCCTCTGGATGCTGATGACTGGATCCGTGAGATAGCCAGGGCTCTGGACATTGCTCACGTTGCTGAGGAAGACAAGGTCAAGTATGCCTCCTATCTGCTGAAGGGTCAGGCAGCTACTTGGTGGGAAAACTACCAGACCATGAGAGCTGGCTATCCAATCACCTGGGGTTGTTTCAAGGAAGCCTTCCTGAAGCACCACATTCCAGATGGTCTCATGGAAAGGATGCGTGAGGAGTTTTGCTCTCTTAAGCAAGGCAAGCTGGACGTCATCGGCTATCAGAATGAGTTCAATCGTCTCGCTCGATACGCTGGAGACGAGGTGTCCACTGAGGCCAAGAAGATGGCAAGGTTCCGCAGAGGTTTTAACCCGGAGCTCAAGTATGCCCTCACGAATGTCAAGACCAAAGACTTCAAGGAGCTCGTTAACACCGCGCTCAATGAGGAAAATGGGCGCAAGGCGTTCGAGGAGTCTCGCAAGCACTCACGTGAGGGTGGTTCCTCCTCCAACATGACCACCCCTCCACAGAAGCGCCGCATCTGGGTGCCAAATGGTGCTGTCACTCGGGCTCCATACGCCCAAGCTTCTCCAGGCTTTGCTCCCCGCCCACCCAACCCAGCTCAGATGCATGGTCAGAGGTTTTCAATGGGGCAGCCAAGGCCAGATCCTCCTCGTGTCGTCAGTTGCTACAAGTGCAAGCAGACGGGGCACTACGCTGACAAGTGCACGCAGAGGCAGCTACCTCCACCACCACCTCTCCCCAACACAAACCAGGCAATGGTGCGTGCTCCCCCGGCTAAAGCCTTCAACTCCAACAACAGGCCTGTCGGGAGGACCGCAAGGGTGAACCACATCAAGATTGACAAAGCCGAGGAAGCTCCTGACGTCGTTCTCGGTACTTTTCCCGTAAACTCTAATCTAGCTAAAGTGTTGTTTGATACCGGGGCATCGCATTCTTTCGTGTCAAAGATCTTTGCGACAGCAGTTAAACTCCCCTTTGTTGGTTTGGGTTCCCCGCTAGTGGTAAACTCCCCTGGAGCAACCATGCAAACGTCCAAGATCAGTCACGGAAATCAAATCCTAATTGGAGGCCACATATTCCTTGCTTCTCTCATATTGCTTGGCAATTCTGACATTGATGTCATTCTTGGCATGGATTGGTTGAAGGCCAATAAAGCTACGATTGACTGTGCTCAGAAGTCGATAACTCTGTTCCACCCTTCTGGCCAGATAGTCTATTCTCCAAATGAATCAAGTTCTGTTCACCTATACAACCTCGATGCAAAACCTCTACCTCTACTCGAAAATGTTCCGGTGGTTTGTGAATTCCCTGACGTCTTTCCAGAAGAGTTGCCAGGGATGCCTCCGGACAGAGCAGTTGAGTTCGTGATCGAGCTTGAACCAGGTACTGCTCCAATCTCTAAGAATCCATACAAGATAGCTCCTCCTGAAATGAAATTGTTGAAGGAGCAAATCGATATGTACATGGAGAAAGGTTACATTCAACCTAGTTCCTCCGCTTGGGGTTGCCCAACTCTGTTCGTTGCGAAGAAGGATCAAACAAAGAGACTCGTTGTTGACTATCGTCCTCTAAACGAGAAAACCATCAAAAACAAGTATCCCATTCCTCGTATCGATGATCTTTTTGATCAACTTGCTGGAGCCTCAATATTCTCCAAGTTGGACTTGAGAATGGGTTACCATCAAATAAAGATCAGAAAAGAGGATATTCCAAAGACAGCTTTCACCACTCGCTACGGTCTATATGAATTCACCGTCATGTCCTTTGGTCTCACCAATGCACCGGCGACATTCTCTCGACTCATGAATTCTGTCTTCCATGAATACCTCGACAAGTTCGTTGTGGTATATCTCGATGACATTCTTGTCTACTCCAAATCTGAGGAAGAGCATGGAGAACATCTTCGTCTCACTCTCATGAAACTTCGCGAGCATCGTCTATATGCCAAGTTCTCCAAATGTGAGTTCTGGATTCCAGAAGTTGCTTACCTTGGTCATGTCATCTCCGCCAAGGGCATAGCCATTGATCCAGAAAAGGTTAAAGAAATTGTTGATTGGAAACCTCCTAAGACGGTAAAGCAAGTAAGAAGTTTTCTTGGCTTGGCTAGCTATTGCCGTCGTTTCGTCCAAAACTTCTCCAAGATTGCCAAACCTCTCACTGACCTCACAAAGAAGGACAAGAAGTTCGTTTGGTCTCCACAATGTGATGAAAGTTTCAATCTCCTGAAGACTAAACTCACTTCTACTCCAGTTCTGGTTGGCCCAGATCCTACCAAACCTTTCCAGATATTCTGTGATGCATCTCTCCAAGGTCTAGGAGCAGTTCTTACGCAAGAACGTCAAGTTGTGGCTTATGCTTCACGTCAGTTGAACACCCATGAGCAAAATTATCCCACTCATGATCTTGAACTTGCAGCAGTTGTGTTTGCCCTCAAGAAATGGAGGCAATACTTGTTGGGTAATCGCACTGAAATCTTTTCCGATCATAAGAGTCTGAAATACATCTACACTCAACCAGATCTAAACCTCAGGCAAAGGAGATGGATTGAAAAGATTAAAGACTTTGATCTCACCATTTCTTACACTCCAGGCAAGGCTAATGTTATGGCCGATGCTCTCAGTCGCAAGTCGTATTGCAATAATCTCATGATCATGGAAAGCCAACCTCCTCTTCATGAAGAATTCCAGAAGCTGAACCTTGGTCTTGTTCCTCAAGGCTATCTTGCGAGCTTGACAGCCAGCCCAACTCTCGAGGACAAGATTCGTTCTGAACAACTTCGTGATGCTGAAATCAAGAAGATGGTAGAACACATCAAAGAAGGAAAGGAGAAATTTAAGTCCTTCTCAATTGATGACAAAGGAACTGTGTTCTTCGAAGGACGCATTGCAGTTCCTCAAGTTCAAAGTCTCAAAGATGTTATTCTCAAGGAGGCTCATGAAACTCCTCTCTCCATCCACCCTGGAAGTACAAAGATGTACCAGGATCTCAAGACGCTGTATTGGTGGCCTGGCATGAAACGTGAAATTGCTCAATACGTTTCTGAATGTGACGTTTGTCAACGTGTTAAGGCAGTCCATCAGAAAACATCCGGTCTTCTCCAACCTCTGAAAATTCCTGAGTGGAAGTGGGACATGATTGAAATGGACTTCGTCACTGGTTTTCCAAAGTCCAAGAGGGGCAACGATGCAATCTTCGTTGTCATTGATCGTCTCACTAAAGTAGCTCACTTCTTTGCTGTCAAAGAAACAATCTCAGCTAGCCAGTTAGCAGAGCTCTACACAGCAAAGATTGTTCCCCTTCATGGTGTCCCATTGGAAATAAGCTCAGACCGTGGAAGTATTTTCACTTCTCATTTCTGGAAAAGCTTTCAAGAAGCATTGGGCACCAAACTTCTGTTCAGCACATCTTATCACCCTCAGTCTCAAGGGCAAGTCGAAAGAGTCAATCAGATTCTCGAGGATATGCTCAGAGCATGTGGTCTCTCCTTTGGCATGAAATGGGAGGATTGTCTTCCATATGCTGAATTCTCCTACAACAACAGCTTCCAGGCAAGCCTAGGCATGGCACCATTTGAAGCACTCTATGGCCGCAGATGCAGGAGTCCAATCAATTGGTCTGGAGCTGGTGAACGTTCACTCTTAGGCCCTGACATTGTTAAGGAAGCCGAAGAGAAAGTTCGCATCATTCGTGATAATCTCAAGATTGCTCAGTCTCGTCAGAAAAGCTACTATGACAGCAAGCACAGGGATATGATCTATGCACCTGGTGACAAAGGATATCTCCGTGTAACTCCCCTCAGAGGCACTCATCGTTTCGGTGTGAAAGTAAAGCTTGCACCAAGATACATTGGTCCTTTCAACATTCTCTCAAGGCGTGCGGAAAATGCCTATCCTCTTGAACTTCCAGAAAAACTATCCAAGGTGGACGATGTGTTTCACGTGTCACAGCTCAAGAAGTGTTTCAAAGATCCAGATCGTGCAGTTGATCATGATTCCATTGAACTGCAAGATGATCTCTCTTATGAGGAGCACCCTGTTCGTATTCTCGATGAGACCGAGCGTAAGACTCGCAACAAGAGCACCAAGTTCTTGAAAGTGCAGTGGTCCCATCATTCCGATAAAGAGGCAACGTGGGAGACCGAAGAGGATCTTCGCAAGAAGTATCCGGACCTTTTCTCTTCTCAGTAGGAATCTCGGGGCGCGATTCCTTCAAGGGGGGGCGTTTTGTAACATCCCAAATATGAAAAACCATCCCTAGAATGTTTGTTTCTTGTTTTATTAAAGTTTTGCATCATGTCATCATACTCATTCCTTGTTTGCATTTGTTTTCCTTTTGTTTGCATCTGTTTTTATTTGTTTTCACAATGGAAATTCAAACAATATTTCAAATGCTTTGTTCATACTTGTTATGTTACAACTTTCCAAATAAAAGGTTCAAATTAAACTTCCATTTGTTTCCATGAAAAATAAAAAGCTCAACTATTTATTTGTTCTTTAATAATCCACTTAATACAAATTGCATTCAAAAATTCAAATCCAATTGCAATTTACAAACAGCAACCTTTTGGAATTAATGATAATTACACAACAATTCTAATCATTTGTTTCTAATTAAACAATAAGGTTCAAACTATTTAAATTCTTGTTTTCAATAAATCAATCAATAATCAAAATTCATTCAAATTCAACCAAATTTCAAACAGCAATATATTTGAAATTTATGGAAAACAAAAGTTGTCAAATGTGTGCTGACACAATAAATAATCAACACAATTTTTCCTAGAATTTTTCTAACCACAAAAATCTTTCTTTTTCTTCCTATTTCTATTCAGCAAAAAAAAACAGAAGGAAAAATAAAATAAAAGAAACGGAGGGGGTGGCCAGGCCAGTGGGCATGGCCCAGCCCAGCTTCCACGGCCCGGTACCCCTTCGCCCCGCGCTCACCTTTCTTCTCCTCGTACGACAGCACATCCGGCGACGCCACGTCGACGGCAGTAACGCGCAGACGGCCACCGTGCGCCCCCTAGCCCTATATAGCCTACCCTAGGGTTCCTCCTCGAGCCCTAGCCACCTACCACACCTCCTCCCTCGAGCTGCGCCGTCACCTCCCTCTCTCTGCCCGGCGATCCCTCTCTGAATCTCGCAGCCACCGAGCGCCACCACCACCTTCCGCCGATGATCGCCGTCGTTCCCGTACCCCACCTTCCACGCTGACCACGGGAACCAACTCGCCTCTGTACCCTCTTCATCCTCGTCCACGACACGGCGCCAGTAGGTTGCTACATCGCCGCCGCCATCCCTGCTGTCGCCGTCGTCGACAGTCGCCACCGAGCTGCTGCCTCACCTGCAAACGGAGGTGATCGCCGTGCTCTCTCTCCCTCCTGCTCCCTCTCTGCAGCGCGTGCACACACAGCAGCACCCGCACGCGTCCACGCACCGCAACGCGCACGGCAACGAGCACAGCAGCCGCGGCAGCTCGCCGCCGGCGTTGGTTTCCGTCAGGTTCAGAAAGGTGCAGGTTTTTCGTCAATTTCAGTTAGCGAGCACGAACTGAACCTTAACCTCGTTGCGCATGCTATACTGACAAGAACACTTCGCTCACCGCACTGGTTGCAGCACTTGCACGCGAGCGCGAGGGCGCAGGTTCGAGCCCTGCCCCGCGCGATTAAAACCAATCTTTTGCGCGAGCAGCTGACAGGCAGGGTCCACCCGTCAGCGGCCTGTGCTGCCACGCGTGCATCCACGCGGGCCACACTGCCCTGGGCCCCCTCGTCAGTGGCTAGGGCTAGCCACTGCGAGGTAGAAAACCTTTTCAGCCTTTTCTTTTTCAAATTAAATCCTATTTCCTTTACAGATTGGTCCCTCATTTTAAATTGCTAATAACTTTTATTTTATAAATCCAAATAATAAAAGTAAAATATGTTTGTTGAACCAAATTTAATTCTCTACCTGTTTATAACATTTGTATTCTGTTTTGAATATTTCAAATGCAATCAAATTTCAAATTCAAACAATTCATTTGAAATTTGATTAATTGCATAACTAGTTCATACTTAATCCAAATAACATAAATAAAATATGTTTTCCATGCTATTTTGAAACACCTTTCCAAATATAAAATTTATTTCATGATTTGAATAATTAAAATTGCTTAAATAATTTAAACCTTGTTTAAATCATTTAAATTTGCTAAATTCATAACTTGCTCAAATTAAATTATTTTTGAACATATAAAATATGTTTTCAAACTAGAAAAGTATAACCTTTTCAACTATGAATTTGAAGTAATGTTTTGAACAAATAAAAAAAATTCAAATAAATTCAAACTTGTTTTAAATTCATTTAAAACTTGTTTAATCTTGTTTAATTCATAATTAAATCATTGTAATTCCTTTTTCAATAATTGAAACATGTAATCCAACTAAAATTTTGTGTTCTTTTCAAATATGAACTTTGTTATCTGTTTTGAACACTTTAAATTGATGAAAACAACAAATGCTTGTGTAACACCTTTAAGGAACCAAAATTCTTAACTTAATAACTAAAATTCCAAAATTGGTAAACCTTATTTCCAATTGGTTCTATTGTTGTTATTTTGTTGTTTTCTTCATCCATGCATCATGCTAATTCACTTACACATGTTGGTTAGTTGTAAAACAATTGTTTCAACCATAATTCATGGGCTTTCCATATGCAATCCAAATTGCATATAGGTCCATTTAAACATGTTACCATGTCAACTAGTTTATTTCTATGCACCTATTAAATGGTCATGCATCATCCCGTGATTGTGCACTATGCCATGTTATTGATTGTTTGTTCTCTGCGTTGTTTGTTTGCTTCTTGTCGAATAGACGACGACGTTGAGACATACGATACTTACGACACCCCTTCTGAGGATCTAGCTCAGTACCAGGCTGCTGAGTTTGCAGGCAAGTATTCACTCACATGAACCACTGTGTTCCTTTCAACATTGGGTACCGATACTTTCCGTTGTCTATTTCTGCTAGCCCTATGAATCGTTGCTTCTGTTCGAACCTATCACATGTTATCCTTTAACCCTGATATAGCCTCACCTCCACACCTATAACCACTTTGCTTGTTGCCCGTGTCTTACTAGCATGCTTAGGGTTGTTTCTGCTCGAGTCTGTTTCCTGTTACTTTCTGTTACTATATTTCTATTATGTTCTGGGGCTCGAAGTTAAACAACAAACTGTTAATTTTTGAGGTAATAATAATTTGATGATAAGGCACCGGCAGGAGGCCCGGCGTGGTTTTGAGGCCTGCTAGTGTCGACCCTAATCAGGAAAAGGGTCTTGTCTACTGATCCATGATGAGCGCACTATCCGCATGTGGGAAGCGTGTATGGGCGCCCCCCTCAATTTGATTCGATTCACATCTCGTCCAAATCGCCACACTTAGTTCGGGCTTTCCATTTGATGCACGCATATGCAGGTACGAACCCGAGGCCAGGGTGGAACTTTTGTAGTCGGCATTTAGGGCGGCGTGGTCTTAGAGTGCTATGAGGGTCCCCTTTTCTTCGTGGGGCTCGATTAGCCGCGCACGCACAACACGTGGTGCTTTGGGCTTGATGCGAAGAAGAGTTGAGTTGTGTAGAGTGCCTCGCTTGGTGGGTTTGATTCCCGTCTGGCGGGATATTCTTACGTGTACGGCTAAATTGGTGCACCCATGCAGGGATAAATCTTCTCGAGAAGCCGTGTTTTCCGCGGTTATGGTTAACTTGGTGAAAGTACTGGCTAACAAGTACTCCGAACAACTTACACCTAACTAATGATAAATTGACTAGTAATAGGTTTATTGACACAACAATCTGATCCATCTTAATCCAACTGTGTGAGTTATCCTCGGATTGCTTCTTTGGATAAGGGGCGAGATCTAGGATGGGTTTGTTTGGAGTTAGTTATAGTTGGTTACGATACGCTATCTTATCTCCTTTTCTGTTAGCCGGAAGTTGTAGTATGAATCTGTAGTTGGTTAGTGCAGCCAGCTGCCGCATCTTTTGTATCACCCCTTTCTTCCGTTGAACCCAAAGCATCTGTGCTTGGTGTTGACGGGTTACACTTTGGTGAACTGTGAGTCTTGCTTACCAGTACGTTTATGTACTGACCCCTTTTGGGGTTGTGGTTTCCGCAGACTACGCTTACGAGGATCCCCGTGATGGCTACTACGTGGAGTTTGACGAGGCTGCTGACAAGTAGATAGCGGACCCGGGCAGGATCCGAGACTACGTGGATGGGCTCCGTTTTCTTTTCATTCCCGGCTTCTTAAGCCTATTTGGATTTGTCTGTACTCAGACCTTTTAATGCTTCCGCTGTGTTGTAATGATGTTATGTTGGGACATGTGTCCTCTGGATGATTGTATTTGCTATCTCTGCTCTAGTGAGAGCCATTTGCAACTTATTTCCATCTTTTGTGTCTTAGAGATATGTTGTGCTATCATTCTGTTACAAGCCGTTGACGTACCATGTGTGTATGGTATGAAGTACGTCAATGGTAGTATCTTGATTTCTATGGGATAGTTTACATCGACGGAGGGTAGTAGAGTTTGGTTGTCACACATAAGTGTTGGCCTACTCGTAAGAGGACGCGGGTGCCGGTAAGCCCCGTAATCCAATCATCTACTATCTAGTTCGGCCCGGTGAGTATCCTCTAGAAGTCAGGGTGCGACAATTATAACAATGGTAAAGTGAAGATATTATTATTTGTGCAATATGTGCTTTTAACGGGTGCTGGTGAGATGCTAAATAGATTGGGAGATAAAGAAGTAAGAAATCTTGCACTTGATAGGATGTACAAATCAATGATCCTATTATATATTTTCTGTTCAATAATTTTGGGATAACGCGTTTGTGAAAGAGTATATTTAGCGGGTCGCTACCGCTTGAGAAGAAGATAACCTTTTGAAGGACTCATTAAAAAAATCAAGAAGAGGAGGAGCATATCGAAGAGGAGAAAGAATGAATTGATCACTCGCTCACCAATTTCATTTCAAACAGTAAACTTATAACTGATGTCTCTAATTTCGGTAATGATTCGTATGATGCACTTTTATTGGAAAATTATTCCGAGGAGGACTCGTGCCTAGATTTTGAGAGTGTAGATATTGATGAACTAAATATGACCTATTAATTACCACACGCGTGTTCACTCTACCTAATTGTATTGACAAAACTTAAATTTCTAAACCACTTATTGAGAACCTCGTTAATGGTTTAAAGAAAGATATTGATATAGGCTTTATCCCTAAAGTGCCAATAATGATTTCCTTTGAAGAAACGCCGCTTGCATGGTATTCACCTTGGGTTTGAGTTGGCACTAAAATGAGATGCTAAAAATTGATACATTCATACATGTTGATTTGTCAATACTAGACAAACCTCCAATTACTTATTCTACTATTGATCTTTATGATATATTTGCTGACTTTTCCAAGATCTTTACAACGCACCATTGGAGAGTAAACTGCAATGCCGTATATACGATAATAGCCTTAATATAGAATTTGCAAATTTAAGTACTAATGTGTGCAGGTACAAGAGTGGTATTGACATATCTAGATATGAACTAGAGGAAGAACACACATCGAATGTATTCTGTGCAGCTAAAGAAGAATTCTATACATGAATCTCTTAAACTCTTATTGCAGCATTACGAGGAGGCATGCTGATACTTTATAAACGTATCCATAATTTCTGATGTTCTATGTTGTTTTCATGCTATATGCTACATGTTTGCTATACACTTTATGCCATTTTTATCGATTTTCTGAGACTAACCTATTCACAAGATGCCACAGAGCTAGTTCCTGTTTTCTAATATTTTTTCTTTCAGAAAAATTGTTCTGGAAATATTCACGGAATTGGACGATTCAAAAACAAGGAGTCTTAGAAATCTGTCGCACACACGGAGTTCGGAGGGGACCCGGAGGGAGGCCACAGGGGCCCCACACCATAGGGCGGCGCGGCCCCTGGCCGCGCCCAGGGGTGGTGTGGGCCCCCTGGCCGCCACTGACGTTGCCCTCACGCCTATATATTCTCCTCCTCGGGTTAACCCTAAACACCCGAGCCTTTAATTTCCACCAAATATTTCCGCAGCCGCCATGATCGTTAACCCTAGTTTGGGAGGGTTCTGGAGCTCTCCCCGGCACCCTGCCAGGAGGGGAACTCATCACCGGAGGGCTCTACATCACCATGCCCACCACCGGAATGATGTGTGAGTAGTTCATCCTTGGACTATGGGTCCATAGCAGTAGCTAGATGGTTGTTCTCTCCTCTTTATGCCTCATGTTTAGATCTTGTGAGCTGCCATACATGATCAAGATCATCTAATTGTAATGATACATGTTGTGTTTGCTGGGATCCGATGAATATTGAATGCTATGTCCAATGATTATCAATCTATCATGTTTTATTCATGTGTATGTTATTTATGATCTTGCATGCTCTCAGTTATTAGTAGATGCTCTGGCCAATTAGATGCTAGTAACTCCAAGAGGGAGTATTTATGCTCGATAGTGGGTTTATGCCTTCTTTGCATCTGTGCTCGAGTGACAGAAACGTGACGGGTGGAGGGATGGGGGTGTTGTTGCCATTAAAGAGAAAACAACGATATTTACATTGTTTACATTACACACTTTGCTTAATGCGATTATCTGTTGCTTGCAACTTAATACCCAAGGTTTTCTCGGATGACATTCTGAGGGTGGATTATTAGTCATAGATGCAGTTGGATAACGGTCAATGAATCTTGTTGTAATGCCCGCATGAATCACATAGTAATCATCATGTCATGCATGTGCACTACAGTGTAGCCTTATTATCTGTCAATTGCTCAGCTGTAATTTGTTTACCCAACATGCTATCTATCTGTTTTGGAGAGACACCACTAATGAATTGTGGACCCTGGTCCATTTTCCTCATATTGATAATACAACCACTGCAATCACTGTTTTCATACTGTTACTACTGTTTTCCTACTGTTCTCCTATTGTTTTCCACACCATACGTTTAACCTCTTTGTTTTCAGCAAAACCGGTGAGATTGACAATCTCACTGCTTCATTGGGGCAAAGTGATTTGATTGTGTTGTGTAGGTTCCACGATGCTGCTGAGCCGGTAGTGCGCCCTGCCAACATCAGCTGCATCAACCTTCAGAAGTGATTTCTTTCTCCTACGGGTCGATTCAACCTTGGTTTCTTTCAGAATGAAAACTTGTCGATGCACTCTTCATACCTTAAACTGATTGCAGTAGTGGCAGTGTGAAAACGGTAATTGCAGTGGCTGTATTATCAGTATGAGGAAAATGGAACGGGGTCCATAGTTTACTAGTGGTGTCTCTCCATAAAAGATAGATAGCATGTGTGGTAAAAAAATATTGTTCGTCAGTTGAAAGATATTAAGACATGCATGCCATGACTATTACTATGTGGTTCATGCAGGCATTACAACAAGATTCATAGACCGTTATCCAACTGCATCTATTACTAATAATCCACCCTCAGAATGTCATCCGAGAAACCTTGGGTATTATGTTGCAAGCAACAGATAATCGCAGTAAGCAAAGTGTGTAATGTAAACAATGTAAACATCGTTGTTTTCTTCCTAATCGCAACAACACATCCCCCATCTGTCACGTTTCTTTCACTCGAGCACAGATGGAAGGGAGGCATAAACCCACTATCGAGCATAAATACTCCCTCTTGGAGTTACTATCATCTACTTGGACATAGATCTACTAATAACGGAGATCATGCAAGATCATAAATAACATACACATGAATAAAACATGATAGATCGACAATCACGAGACATAGCATTCAATACTCATCAAACACAACATGTAGCATTACAATAAGATGATCTCGATCATGTAGGGTAGCTCACAAGATCTAAACATGAGGCATAAAGAGGAGATAAAAAACATCTAGCTACTTCTATGAACCCATAGTCCAAGGATGAACTACTAACGCATCATTTTAGAGGTGGGCATGGTGGCGTAGAGACCTCCGATGATGAATTCCCCTCTCGGCAGGGTGCCGGGGAGAGCTCCAGAACCCTCCCGAACTAGGGTTGATGATGACGGTGGTTGCTGATGTTTTTTGGTGGAAAAGGCTCAGGTCTTTAGGGTTAACCTCCCGAGAGGTATAAATAGGCGAGAGGGCAACGTCGGTGGGCGGCCAGGGGGCCCACACCACCCCTGGCCGCGCTCAAAGGGGGCGCACCTCCCTATGGCGTGGGGCTCCTGTGGCCCCCTCTAGGTCCCCTCCGGACTCCGTGCGCACGGCAGATTTCTAAGACCTCCGGGCTTCGAGTCGTCCAATTCCGAGAACAACTTTTCTGAAACTAAAAACAACAGAAAATAGGAACTGGCTCTATGGCATGTTGTCGTCGTATTGTCACGGCAAGTGTCCTCGAGCGAGAACTAGATTGCGAGGCTATTGCTTCTAAGAGAAACTTCAAAAGGGTTAAGGAGGAAACGAGAGACGCGAGTTTAACCAGGTTTGGCCCCTCAATTGAGGGTAAACCTACTCTTTCCTTCTTACTATCGGGGGAACAAGGTCTCGATTACAAAGGGCGATTCCGGCTCTTGATGTCTCGAGCTCCTTTGCTATTGACTTAGAACTTCTATTTCTATGTCCCAAGGTCTCACCTTATATAGTGGATGAGACCTCGAGGTTACAGAGGTATCCGGGTTACTCCCGTGGTTGGAAACCTAGATCAATCCGACTCCTAGAAGCTTTGTCTGGTTTACCCCAATGCCCTTGCGCTCCATCCGGCCTTTGGGCTGCTTCCTAGGTCTTGGGCCTCCGAGTCTCCCAACCCGGCTCATAGGCCGGCTCCTTGGCAATCCGGATCACGCACAAGTTGATCTGGGTCTTCTCATCCCAGCTGACTGCCTCGTAGCCAGCTCCCTTCAACTGTAAACCGGATAGTAGCATTCGGAAGGACCGGAGCACTTTCCGGTTTATGTGGGCGGTAGGTCAGGCTCCCTCTTACCTGTTCCCCCAACATTAGCCCCCACGTGAACATGAACACTTAAGTTTAGACTTAGGATGTTCACATTAAGCTTTCCAAGGAGAACTTGAATGCGGATCTCTTAGTCCAAGAAATAACCTTCCACGATATCTGATTCAGATTATTCGGGGATCATTATAATCGTGAGGGTCATATCTTTCCATTTCCCTTAGAATGAAAACTCCGCACCTTATCACCAAGATCTTAGAAACCAAAAAAGATTTTGGGTTATCCCGGATTTTTCTCCGCGTATTTTCCTCAGAAAAAATCTTCATTCGCAGATCCAATCTCGTTGTATTTTTTCCTGTAAAAAGGTTAATCTTGAGGGGCCCTTGTGTAAAATCACCACTTAACCCTAGGGTTTAGGCCCCGCCTATAAATAGTCAATGGTACGGCCCCCAGGGCTCATTCGCATCCTGCGCCCTCTACTTCATCTTCTTCCTCTAGACAAAGCTCAAGAGCTCCACCTTTTTCCCTTGCCTCGCCGTGGCCGGAGCATCACCGGTGTTCATCCCAAGATGGTGAAGGAGAAAATCCTGGCGTCCAAGAATGGTGGAACCGGAAAAAGAAGAAAACCGGATATGCTTCCGGCTCTGGAAGAGGGAAAATGCAGGTTAACTAGTGTAAGTCGGAGATGACCCAAGGCCGGCTCATAGAGATGGAGGACTCCGGGTTACTGCCCAAGAACCTATCTTGGCGTGCCCCTGGGAACGAGATCCGGCCTGAACCTGGGCCGGGCGAGGTATAGTCTTCGAGGCCCACATTCTCTGTGGGTTTCGTCCACCCGGATCTCGCTTTTTCCGCTGGCTCCTAAGTTATTATGGTCTCCACCCTTAGTATCTTCCGCCAAATTTCCATCCTTAATGTTAGTAACTTCGTAGTTCTCTATGAAGATTACCTCCAAGCAGAGCCCAATTTAGATCTCTTTCTTGAGTATTTTTACTGCAACAAACACCCGGAAGTAGTCGGACGTGAGCTCATTCACCGTGGGGCAGTCTCGTTTCAGAGGCGGAAAGACATCGCCAATCCGGGCATTCCCCTTGCTAGTCACCCTAAGCTGTGGTAAAAATCCTTCTTTTATATAAAAAACACTTCTCCTAAAGGTGAATCGGCCCTTCCGAGTTATCGCCCTGAACGTTTAGTCTATACTAGTACCATGAATTCTTACGCCAAATCCTCTGATCGAGTCAAAATCCGGCCTCTCTTGAAGCGCGTAACTTCCTAGATAGTCCACGAGCTAACTGGTTTAGATTTAACCAAAACTTGGATGGACTGGCACATCCAACCCCTCAACATCAGGAACCGGATGTTTCATGAATACACCGGTTTGTCAGACGCCATGCGATATTCCGAGTCTCTAGTGTCTAAGTCTGATATGGTGACCTCCCTAAAACTCCTGGTTGGAATAAAGCAAGACAAGTTCTTTGACGTTGGCATGTAAACCTTTTGTTTCTCTAACTCGGCTCCTCCTGTAAGTTTCTTTTTATTATAAGTAATTTTCCCCCTCAAGACTGCGCACGATCTAACCTTGATTTTGTACGGTTTACAGCTCACGGACCCCTTCCAGGTTACCACGGAAGATCCAACCTCTCCTCCTGAGGATGATGAATCGGAGGAGACAAGTGATGAAGAGGATGAGGTTTCTAAATGTGACTCCCTCAGTCACTTG
The DNA here is from genome assembly GCA_028641055.1 of Alopecurus myosuroides. Classification (NCBI taxonomy): domain Eukaryota; kingdom Viridiplantae; phylum Streptophyta; class Magnoliopsida; order Poales; family Poaceae; genus Alopecurus; species Alopecurus myosuroides. The sequence goes on from CM054062.1 coordinate 266,657,732, forward strand.
CACAATCAATTAGCTGATGCTGTTACTCGGAGGATGAATAGGCAGAGCAAGAGGGCGCCGGGTTAGGCCAAGGACGAGCCAGTGAGGATGCGCCGGACCTGAATGCTCCGGATCACAACGCTCCGGATCTCAATCCTTCCACTCCCATCACTGGTTCAAATGTGGTGGCTGAGAAAGATTCGCCTACATGCAACAAGAAGACCCGACAAGCTGTTGCAATGGTGCCTATCTCTAGACTGTCCAAACACCCCTTTAACCCATCCTCACATATAGAGAAAACGCAGGATGATGAAGAGGGCAGCAAGAGAAGGAGGACCCGGAGCTCCGGCTCAAGTGAGTTAGAAACAGTTTTTCCTGAGAAAACTCCTCTTCGCCGGGTCTCCAAGGCTCAAGTTTCACCCACTGCTTCACATCCCTTGGCCGAAAAAATAAGGCCTGAGCTGAGTCGTCCTTTTCATTCAGATTCTCCAAACTCCGACTCATCTCATTTTAGCGGGGCTAGTGAGTTCTCCATTAACTCTGGGTAAGCTAGATTTTCCACCTTTTGTTTATTACTACTAATATTTAGTCATGCAATCCAGCTTATGTTTCTCTTTTCATTGCAGAGCCCAAGCTGTACTGAAAGTAAACGCTATCTCATATGTTGCTCCTGCTTCAAACTTTGAGGAGAAAGTTCTTAGAGAAGAAGATGAACGGGCTGCTCAATCGCCAGGTCATGTTGATGATGCTATGGTTGAAGAGACTAAAGAACAGGTGAATCCGGTTGATAACACACCGGGTAATGATCCTCCGGTTGAAGATGTGACTGTTCAAGACCCAGATGTAGTTATAACCGGATCTCAAGCTACCCAGGTTATTGGAACCTCCACTGTGCTCTCCAAAGTTACAGTGGATTTGAAGGTAAAACCGGAGGAAAAGAGGGCTCCTTCTACCCTGAATATCGAGGGACAGGATTTTGATACACTGGCTCAGAAACTTTCTGAGAACTGGCCTCGTGCTGATGGAATTATAGAAGTTCTAAAGAAGAAACATGAGGTAACCTTGATATCCATAACCTGTAGCCCTCAATCTTCCGACTTATATTTGTAATATGAACTTGAAGATGTATCATTGAATATTTTGAACTGAATAGCTGTATCCCCCAACTGCCGGTTTACAATATTAATGTAAACTGGGACTTGCTCTGCTTTTATATTTAACCATTGGAATTTAGGTTGAAATAGTGTAGCCCCGAAGTGCCAGGTTGCAAGCTTGCAGCTGCCCAGGACATAATCATAACTTATAACCCAATGTTTGAATCTGAAATAGTGTAGCCCCCAAGGGCCGGGTTTTCCAGCGTGTGGCTACTCGGGACTTAACCAAATCTTGGAATATGCTATAGGTGCTTGTGAGCTTGCAATTGTCCGGGTTATGATATTATAAGCCGAAATTTCCTCAAGTTATAATTGGAACCTGATGATAATTTGTTCTGATGCAACCAATAAGTATGCAGAGATTCTTGAATCTTCCTCGCAAAAGGAGGTTTCAAATTTGAAGAGCCTGCTAGCACAAGAGGCTAAGAAGACTGCGGAGGCCAGGACCCGGCATAAAGAGGTGGAGGATCAAATCACTGAAGCAGCCAAGACTTGGTCTATGCTCCAACAGGATTTTGAGAATCGGGAAAAGGCTCTTATTACAAGAGAAGAAAAAGATGAAAAGGAATTAGAGGAGTGACGAAGATATGGATCCTGGACCCTGCGGGTAAGGACACCCCGTCTCAGGCCCAAGGTTATGGCCCAAGAAGAGGATCCCTTGGAGTATTCCAGAAGGCCCACGTGAAGCCCACCCGCACTGTCTTGCGGTCTAAGTTAGGAAATATGTAACCGACCTAAGGTTAGAGTTCGAGTCCTCTCCGGGTAGGGTTTGAGACCTGGCCACCTATATAAGGCCAGGAGAGACACCGGAAGAGGACCAAGCAATACCGCACCACCAAAGCCTTGAACTCGAGATCTTACTCTCGATTCGAGCACCATCATTGTAACCGATCTACTCATCAATACAAATCGACAGAGGCAGGAGTAAGGGTTTTACCTCTACGAGGGCCCCGAACCTGGGTAAATCTCGCCCCCTGTCTAGTCGACGATTCCACCAGCGCTCATGGGTTCCCCTATTCGAAACCCGATAGGTTCATCTAAGGGATTTGTAGAGTCAGAGATTCGACAATTGGCGCCGTCTGTGGGAACGGCGGGCGCTGGATCTCCGGCATCTTCGGCTTCATCATCCAACTCACGTTGGAAACCATCGACTACGGCTCCAAACAATCCTATACGGATCGGATCTGTCGTGGTCACACCTCACTCGCCGGAATCACGCCCGGTGTTCGAGGATCTAGAGAGGAGCGTCACCTTGACGTTCGGGAGCCTGAAGTTCGTGACCAACAGGGACGGAATCCTCCACTTCTCGGAAGAATCAGAATCTGAGTCTGAAGCCGTCGACTCACGCCGTCATCTGGAGAAAAGCGGCAAGTCCGTCCGCTTCAACGCCAACGACTACCACACCCTCTCGACAGAGGAACCTTCAAGATTTCAAAGAGCTTTCCGATCTACGCCTAGGACACACGAGCCTCGACTGGCTCAAGTCTGCATGGCAGGATCGGAACAAACCCCGGAAACAGAACATAGCGCAGCAGAGCGCAACATAATCGGCGTCTCGCGGGATTCTTGGGATCGAGCCAAGGAGGCTATGCGAACGAGCAAACCACCCGCAGCCGGAGCATCACACGAAGACATGGTTGCCTACCACTATCACCTAGTGATAGCAGCCTCGACCATCAAGGACGCTCGGATAGATTTGGCCCGCCGAAGAAGAGCGGCGGATGAGTCAAGTCAAAGACGAGCTGGGCTGTCCCTAACACCCTCGGTCGGAACCCGACCCACGAGGAAGGGGCATGCATCTACATCCAGGAACATCGAATCCCTAGCCGGGACCAGCAGGTCGATCACTCCTTCTCTCACGCGAGTCGATGACGACGACAATGTCTACCCGCAAACTCCTGCTGCCGCGGTTCTAGCCGCAGCAACTTACATGCAGATGAATCAACCGACGGAAAGTGACCCTCGGGCAGAGCAGTACAAACAAGTGCGCAAGGGACTAGGACTGGCAACCGCAAGGCTCGCCGCCTATGACCGCAAGAAAGCCGCAGAGGAGCTGGAGAAGCAGCAACAAGAAAAAGAGAAGGAGAAAGAAAGAGAAATGCCCCGCAGGCATAGGAGCTCTTCACCAAGGAAAGACAAGTTGCCGCGTCGTGGTCGAGGGAAAGAAGCCCGACGCCGCGATGACAGTCGAAGCAGTAGCGAAGGCAGCCCGAGAGACAAAAGCTCGCGACATCACAGTAGCCGCTCGCGAAAACGAAGCAAGGAGCCAAGGAAGGACGCCGACCGCGACCGGTCAGGACATGATGCGCGATCTGACATCGCACAAAACAAGGTGGATAAGGCAAGGGCTTCGCGATATCGCGAGCGCTCTTCGTCCGGCTCCTCGGATGACGAAACCTGCGGTGCGCTCTGTTTTGCCCGCACCATCCGCGAGGCGCCTCTACCCAGAAGATTCAAGCTCAGCACGGAAGTGACAAAGTACGACGGCTCACTCGAGCCCTCTCAATGGCTAAGCGATTACCTCACGGCAGTAAAATGCCAACGTGGGAACAAGAACACGGCTATGCAATATCTCAATTTGCATCTCATCGGCGCGGCTCGCAGTTGGCTGGAAAGAAGACCAAGATCTTGTTACGCGTCGTGGGACGACTTGCACTGCGATTTTTGCAAAAATTTCCAGTCGACCTACAAGAGGCCGACCACCATTGAAGAACTGCGAGCATGCAAGCAGAAAAGCGGCGAATCCACCCGCGGGTATATCCAGCGATGGAACACGCTCAGGAACACCGCGGGAACCATCTCGAAAGAAGTAGCGATTGATGCCTTCGCAAAAGGCGCCCGAAGAACCGCTTTCAGAGAAGAGCTAGGCAGAGTTGCACCCAAAACTATTGGGGAGCTAATGATTATAGTCGACAAGTGGGCTAACGGAGAGGACGCGGTGCGCAATGAGAGAGCGTCATCGCCTGCGCACTAAGAAGACCGTCATGATCGAAGGAAGAGGAGGAAATATTACGATCACGAAGATCGAGAGGAGATGGTAGCAGCGGAATTCACACGAAGCCGCGAGTCCGGTCGCCGTGGAGAGTGGAAACCAAAGGCTGAAGAAAAGTCTCCCGAGGAGGACCTCGATGCATACTGCTCGCTACATCTATTTACAGATAAGCGCACGGGCAAAACTAAGGCAACGCACCTTCTTAAGGATTGCCGAAAGTTTCTCGACATCTCGGACGCCCTCGCAAGGAAAAGATCCGCAGCCAGTCAAAATTACCCACCACTTCCAGGAGCAGGACACCAAGGATTCCAGCCGCCACAACCCCTGCCTCCACGACCAAATCCACACATGGCGTTAGCTGCACTGCCTGCACCACCTGCGCAAAACGCCGAAGCAAACGCGTACCCGAACCCGGCAGGACAACTAGCAATGATCCAGAAGGTATGTCCCTCTCGCAGAGCTCAAAAGACTAACACGAGGCAATTGTGCATGGTTGTACAGACACCGCCAACAAAAACCGAGTACTTGAAGATGGCAGACCAGCCGATAACATTCTCAATGAAAGACCACCCGCCACGAGTCTATCGACCAGGACACGCCGCCCTTGTCATCCAAGCACAAATTGGCAACTACGACTTGGCCCGCGTATTCATGGATGGTGGTAGTGGCATCAACATTATCTACGCGGATACACTCTGTCGGATGAACAGGAACCTGGACGGCCTTCCGGAATCAGAAACATCCTTCCACGGGATAGTTCCAGGAAAGGCAATCCGTCCACTCGGAACAATCAACTTAGAAGTTGTGCTGGGCACTAAAAGCAACTACAGAAGAGAATTCCTCGACTGGCCTTCACAGTACCACGCCATCCTTGGTCGAACAGCGTTCGCCAGATTCATGGCAGTACCACACTACGCATACCTGAAGCTCAAATTACCTGGAGAATATGGTGTGATCACCATCGACGGAGACTTTCAGAAATCCAACAAGTGCGACATTGAATTCAATGAGATCGCAAAATCTTTCGGGATGCAAGAAGAACTTCAAGAGCTGGCAAAAACCACGGATCACTCCGTGATGCCCCTCACGAAGAAAAACGCGCCTGAGCTGGATTTCAGCGCCAACAGTGACACCCGAAAGCATCAAGTGCACCCGACAGATCCTGCGAAGACAGCAATGGTCTCAACCACTCTTCCGCAAGCATAGGAAAGCGCGCTCGTCGAACTCCTCCATGAGTACTGGTAAATTTTCGCCTGGCAGCCGTCAGATATGCCAGGAATACCCAGGGAGTTTGCCGAGCATTCACTCGAAATCTTTCCAGATGCCAAACCCATCAAACAGACTACTCGACGATTTTCAGAGCCCAAGCAGAAGGCGCTTGGAGAAGAAGTAAATAGATTGCTAGCAGCAAAATTCATTAGGGAGATCAAGATATCCACTTGGTTAGCAAACCCGGTGCTGGTCCCCAAAAAGAACACGGACATCCTTCGGGTATGCATCGACTACACGTCGTTAAACAAGCACTGCCCCAAGGATAACTTTCCCCTTCCGTGAATCGTCCAGATCGTGGACTCTACGGCAGGCTGTCAACGCCTCTCCTTCCTGGACGCCTATTCGGGACATAATCAGATCCGGATGAAACAGGAGGACGAAGAAAAGACAGCATTCATCACACCACACGGTGTATATTGCTACACGACAATGCCCTTCGGGCTCAAGAACGCAGGCGCAACATACCAGCGCTGCATGCAAAAATGCCTCGCCAAGCTCATTGGCAAGAACGTACAAGTGTACATTGACGACATTGTCATCAAGACTCGAGTTGAGAACACACTCCTCGAGGATATTAGAGAAACATTCGACGCCCTCAACGCATACAGGATCAAGCTCAATCCGACAAAATGCGTCTTTGGCGTTCCAGCAGGAAAACTTCTCGGGTACCTGGTATCCGCTAGAGGCATCGAAGCCAACCCAGAAAAAATACAAGCAATCTTGACTATGAAGGAGCCAACCAATCTACGCGGAGTCCAATAGCTCGCAGGGCGCCTAGCCGCCCTGAGCAGGTTCATCGCACGATTGGGAGAGCAAGTGTTACCCTTCTACAAGCTGCTGAAGAAGACAGACAAATTCGAGTGGACACCAGAAGCCAAGCAAGCATTCGCAGACTTGAAGCGATCGTTGCAAAGCAGACGCGTCCTTGCAACACCGCAAGAAAGGGAGCTACTCTACTTGTACTTAGCCGCCACAAACCAGGTCATCAGCACAGCAATCATAGTCGAACGACCTGAGGAGGGCAAAGCGTACGGAGTCCAGCGACCGATCTATTACATCAGCGAAGTGCTCTCGCCATGCAAGCAACGATATCCTCATTACCAGAAGCTCGCATATGGAGTTGTTCTTACAGCCCGAAAGCTCAAGCACTACTTCCAGGAACACGCCATTACAGTGGTTAATGATGCGTCACTCGGGACAATCATGAACAACCCTATGGCATCCGGAAGAATAGCCAAATAGAGCATCGAGTTGGGCGCTTGGGACATCACTTATGCAGGACGCAATGCAGTCAAATCCCAGGTACTTGTGGAATTCCTAAGCGAGTGGACAGAGCTACAAACGCCAGGACCGCCTGAGTACACGAGCAACTGGATAATGTACTATGACGGGTCCAAAAGAAACGAAGGAGCAGGAGCTGGAATCGTCCTCATATCGCCTAGGGGAGATAAGCTGCAATACATCCTACGATTGGACTTTCCACCCGATGATCCAACATCGAACAACGACGCAGAATATGAAGCCCTGTTGCACGGGATGAAGATGGCAGTCGCCTGTGGAGCCACCCGATTAATGATCTACGGCGACTCCAATCTCATCGTGCAGCAGACAATGAAAGAATGCGACGCAATCGCTGAAAACATGGTCGCATATCGCGACATGTACAACCTACTCGAAGGGAGCTTCAAAGGATGTGAGTTGAAGCACATTGCGAGATCCAGCAACGAAGAAGCAGATAGACTGGCAAACATGGGTTCCACAAACACACCCATACCGCCAGGTATATATTTCGAACGGATGACCAAGCGCTCAGTCAAAGTGAAAAAAGCTGCAGGAGTACCCACAGCACCAGAAACAGAGGTCAGCCCGCAGGTTGCCATCATCGAGCTTATTCATAACATTTCTCGACAGGTTTTTCTGGTCGAGTCAGTTTGGACGCAGAAATACCTCGACTACCTGTCCACCAGACAGCTCCCGGCCGATCCTCGCGAGGCTCGACAGATAATCAGACGCAGTAAATCCTTTCGGATAGTCAACGGAGAATTATACAAGCAAAGCATCTCGGGTATACTTCAGCGCTGCATCGCACCCGAAGATGGCAAAGAATTACTCCAAGACATCCACCAAGGAGACTGTGGACATCACGCTAGCTGGAAAACAATCATGGGAAAAGCCTTCCGAGCAGGATTTTACTGGCTCACGGTAGCCACCGATGCAAAGAAGCTGGTCGAAAGATGCGATGCTTGCCAACGTTTCGCACCAAGACCACATGCACCTGCTACGGAATTGCACATGATACCCATCGTCTGGCCCTTTGTACAATGGGGGCTGGACATGGTAGGACCACTACGCAAGTCCATGCTAGGTGGATATACACACTTGCTGGTCGCAGTCGACAAATTTACCAAATGGATCGAGGCCATGCCAGTAACTTCGGCTAGTGCCCAATGCGCAGTCAAGTTCCTTGATTCCATTGTATGCAGATTCGGGGTACCACACGACATCATTACAGACAATGGTACAAACTTCACAGCAAAGGAAACACAACAGTTCTGCGAGGAAACGGGCATCAACTTCAAGTTTGCTTCAGTTGCCCACCCGCAAACGAACGGACAAGTCGAAAGATCCAACGGCTTAGTTTCAGCTGGCATCAAGAAACATCTACTCGATCGTCTACACCCCGCAGCAAGACATTGGGCCGAAGAGCTACCCTCCGTACTATGGAGCCTCCGCACAACTCCAAACCGATCCACAAACTACACACCATTTTTCATGGTATACGGGGCAGAAGCGGTCCTTCCCGAGGATGTTAGATTCAACGCCCCACGAGTTGTGGCTTACAGCGAAGAAACCTCCAATAAGGCACTCGCGGAAGATATGGATGCACTCGATGAGATGCGTGATATTGCGCTCGCAAGATCCGCAGTATACCAACAATCACTGTGAAACTATCATAGTCGCCGCATACGCCAGAGAGCATTCGCGGTAGGAGATCTAGTGCTGCGGCTCAAGTAGAAGGAAGGACACAAGCTCGAGCCACCATGGGAAGGACCCTTCATCATACACGAAGTCATCCCAGGTGGAGCCTATAGGCTGAAGAATCCATCGACTGGAAGAATCTATTCCAATCCTTGGAATATTGCACACCTCCGCAAATTTTATCCCTAGATTTACTTGTTCTCACAACAAATAAGGCTATACTAGCCACTCTTGTAGCTCGAATACATGACTTCTCAGTCATCGCAATAAAATAAATGGTTTCTCAACCATATTTACGCGAAGATTATTCATTCTTACATGCTAAATAGTTACAGGTACACACCCCATAAACACACGGGGGCTACGCCTACAACTAAGCATCGCAAGAAAATTTATACATACAGGGTTACACACCTTACAACAGTTTTTACAAACTATACAGCATTACAGGATGTACACATCCAACAATCAATCATGGCGCTGAGCATTCTCAGTCGCTAACACTCTATCTACTTCCTCAGAGGTTAGTCGAATGATTTTCTCCGCTGCAGGACGAACAACATCATAGTACGGAGAAATATCATCGATTGGACCATCTGGCAGCCTAGCTACGGAGTTAAAATTTATCTCAGGGTGCCATATCCGGACAAAGGAGAGAGCCACCACCGCGCCGCAAGTCATCTGGTTGCGCACACACTCGCGAATCTCTCCCTCTCGCCCGAACAGCTTGAGGAGATAGCTCCAGTCTTCAGGACCCCTTTCCAGCGGATAAAATGCAGCGTTCATCGCAACCAAGACCTCGTGAAACAAACTCACAAGAATTTTTGCCTGGATGACTCGAAACTTCAAAGTAGCCAGCACAAAGCCTCGACCGCGATCAGACCAAAAATTATTCGCATGAGGCTTTGAGCTGCTAGCTTCTTGAAGAATGTGATTTTCTACCCACTGTTTTTCCTCCCTATCATCCGGTTTAACAACTGAAGAGAAAACATGCATGATCAGAGAAGGAAACAAGACAAAGAAGACACGAGGGCTGTATTACTTACACAGCAAGTCCCTAGTGACAGAAGCTAACTCATCCATCAGAAACTGTTCGCGTTCAGTCGCCAGTTTCTGCTTGAACTTCGCCACATCGGCTACCCCGCGCAAAGCTTTCAGCTTGCGCTCACCCTCCTGGACCCTATCACGAAGACCCGCATAGGTTCCAACAGCGGCAACAAGAGGATTTGCTGGAGTAGCACGTCCACCTGAAGGTTCTGCGGCAACCCCAGCAGCCTGGAAGAATACAAGGAAAGGAGTAAGAAGCCCTATTCAAGATATATCTAGTCACATATTCGACGAGTGCCTCGGGGGCTACTCCCATCGGGAGAAAATATACAACTGCAAGAAGCATTTTTCAGAAGAACATCTCGATTAAAGACAGTGAAAATACGAGAGTACATCCCAAGGTTCATTACAATCAAACTGGTAAAGTAAAAGAAAAACAAGACTAAGAAGCTACAGTGGTGCTCCCACTCGCGGCAGTCGTCCCTCCCTTAAGTCGAGCAAACAGCTCAGACAACTTCCGAGCAAGGACGGCGGCTGGCTCGCCAAAACGAGTGAGCCGTACCTTTTTGCCCGTGGAAGGATCGACTGGGAGATCCGAGTAGGCCTCCTCCAAGCCGCTGACTCCATGCGCCAGAGCGAACTGGATGGCCGTCTTTGCCCCAGACTCCGACTGAGCGACTGCGTAGGCATCCAGGAGATTGCTCTCCGAGAAGATCTTCAGCAGGTCACCTAGCGCGGGTGGAGATGCAGCATTGACGAGGAGGCGACCGTGCAGCTGCGTCAACACTTGAGTGGCATTGCCTACCAAGGAGCAAACTCCTACGGCATGCCTCTTGAGTTGAGCAAGGGTATCAGTCAGCACGTCTATCCGCTGGACTCCGGGAACTTCCAGAGGAACACCCAGAATACCTACAAAGAAAAGAACGTCAAGACTCACAAAATCCACCAGGACGGAAGACGAAACTGCAAGAGCCAAAATAACCTACCCGCAAAACGCTCGGCGAGAGGACGAAGGAAAGTGACAAGGTCAGCATCCGCCTTATTGCCAGCATCCTCCAAACTCTTCAAAGCGTTCTGGGCATCCGTAAGCTTTCCTTCAAGATCCTCCGATCGCATGCGGGAAGCTTGAAGTTCTCGTCGAATGGCCGCCAGATCAGCCTCCTGAGCTGTTGCCCGATCAGAAATACTATCCTTCTCGGCCTTCGAAAACTCAAGTTGAGCTGCATAGCGACATTTGTCAGAAGCCAAGAATTGAAGAGAGCATGAAAACAAGAAAAGATGATAAAACTTACTTCGAAGGAGCTCGTTTTCGGAGGTGAGTCGACTACGGTCTGCCGGAAGCGTCCCGCACTCGACTCGGCAAAAACAACGCGGCGGCCAATCGCCGCAAGGGAGTCAACGAGCGACTGCAAAGAATACAGAGATAGAAGAATTAGAAGAGAAAAATTGGAGCCTATACCCGATTGCAATCAATCGAGTAAAGCCTCGGGGGCTACTCCCATCGGGAGCACTGCCGTGCACCCGATAAAACCAAGAAGAAGGAAAAGACAGTCTTTGAGCCTGTAGCCGATCACATGCGATCGACTACAGCCTCGGGGGCTACTCTCATCGGGAGCACTGTCGTGCACACGATAACAAATTAAAGGCAAGAAACATAATTTACCTGGCCCTTGGCACGGGAGAGGAGATCTGCGGAGCTACCCGTCACCTCTTTTGAAGCTGAAGCTCCGGCAGCAGAACTAGGAACTCCATGTTCCGTAGTCGCCACATTGGGGGCTACGCTGGGTGAATTCTGGACAGTGCCAGCGGTAGGAGTCTCACCCGCAGCTCCTGCTTTATTCCTCCTTTCGGGAGGAAGGGAAGAGGCGTACCTGCGAGGACTAATGGTTTGCAGGCTACAACAAAAGACAAAGCGTCAACATAGATGCAAAGGAAAACATTCGACTAGGAATGAGGAGAAAAACTTACTCATCATCTTCATCCTCATCCAGCATATCCACATTCCAGGCGGTTTGGATTACTGGGAACGAGGGAGAAGGGGCGAGTGAACACAGCGGAGTCGCAGAGATGGGATCCTTCCCGAGCGAGTCCTCCAAGGAGTTGTCTTCGGAGGTAACCTCGTCATCCTCCACTCGACGGCGCTTGCGGGGAAGAAGACCGCCATTCGAGCCCTCTGCACCATTCGAAGAATCGTGCTCGGAGCTCGAAGAAGCATTGGCAACGCTAGTATCGGCCGAGTCGTCCAGGTTACTCGCCAATAAATCCGAGGCTTCCCCTCCAGAAACTGGGGGTAGCAGGTAGCCACGGATAGGCTCTACAAAGAAGACAGAAGAAAGCAAGAGAAAATTCAATCGACTGAAACTCAGAACAAGCAAGGAAATAAAAGAGGAGAAGAAGAATAACTCACCTCGGCTGGCGGAGGCCTCGACGCGTCAAGGCTGCGACTGTGCAGTCGGGGAATTTCTCTCCCACCTTCAGGATAGTGATAGCCGCGATCTTCTTCTGGAACTCGACGTTCGAGAGCTCCTCGCGACTCACTCGGCTAGGATCCTCGGTGCCTTGGTACTCCCACATCGTGGAAGGTCTGAGTTGCAGAGGCTGGATCCTGCGCTTGAGGAAGACGCCCGCCAGGTGCAGCCCGTTTAACACGACTCCAGCACTCTGGTCACGAAGGGCGGCCACCCTAGCGAGTAGCGGCGTGACGACCTCGATTTCTTCGGTCGACAACTTGTGCGTCCAGGACTTCCTCTTCTTCAAGACAGCGAACGGATGGAATTACTGAATCCCATCCGAGCTGTTGTCAATGACGTAGAACCATTTTTTCCTCCATCCCTGGGCGGAGTCGATGAAGTGCATGCTGAAGTAGCTGGACTCCAATTTCGCTTGGATCCCAAAGCCACCCGTGCGTAGCGGCTCGCCGGGCTCGGAGTCTACCCGCGATTTCTCGCGGAAGATCCGAACTTTGAAAAGGGCCTTCCAGAGCCCCCAGTGTGGGCGAATGCCTAGGAAGCATTCCCAGAACACAATGAAGCACGATATGTGCTGCACCGCGTTCGGAGGGAGATCATGGAGCTGTATGCCATAGACATACAGCAACCCGAGGAGAAATGGATGGAGGGGGAAAGAGAGACCGCGCGACACGTGGTCCGCGAAGACCACGCGTTCGTTCGCTTGCGGGTTGGGTACCTCCTCCTTCTTGCCGAGGCGCACCCGCTTCTCGGACTCCGCAGGCAGCAAACCCTCACGATGCATCTCCTTGACGCTCTTCGCCGTGGTGTTAGGCGACCTCCAGTCGCCCAAGCGCGGCGCAGGTTGCGCCGAGGCTTCCCCGGATGCGGAAGCGGCAGGACCACGTCTCTTTCCGCCGGCCATGACTGTCAGCACGAGCTTGAGGGAAGGAATAAGATGAGCGCGAGGAAGAAGATGGACTGGAAGGCGAAGGCTGGGAAAGTTTTACCGCACCGCAAAGACCCGTACTTATACACGAACGAATCGATACTGGCCATTCGATGCACCACGTGGCGCTCATCGCCGCTACCACGTGTGAAGATGAAACGAGGAGGCGGTGAACGCTGTTTCCTGCCACGATCTTAACAGAAGATCGTGCGCATTTACTGCACGGTTTGCGTGAAAATCGGGAACGACGTCTCGTTTCCCGGTCAAAAAGCTGACCATGTGGGCCAACCCATCTGCTCGCACTCCGTCACGTCCCATCGGGAGGAGAAAAGTGTGCCATGACGTCATAGCGTACATCATCAAGATAAAGAAAGTTCCGAATGGAAAGTTCAAACGCGAAAATAAGTTCGTATGAACAAAACTCCTTCGGATAGAAGCAACTCTTTTATGAACAAGTCATGAAGAAAGACCTCTTTTAACAGAGAAAAACACCCTACACAAAAAAACTCTTTCGCATGGGTGCAACATCCCAAACATGAAAACTCTTTCATATGGGCACAAAAAATTCCTAACACGAAAACTCTTTCGTATGGATGAAAGAACTACTAATCCAAAAAGTACACGAGCAGGCAGAACCTACCTTTTTTCACTCACATGATATTCTTACATCATAAAAACCTGGATTGTTCGGCCGACTAGGCACATCCGGATGCCATATTCTTCGAATATGAAGGTAAGACCCGAAAGATCTCTCTTGAGGGCCTGGAATCGCACTCAAGCTGCGTCCTCCAGTATGATTCCGTGTCAACAACACGAAGAAAAATCCTAGCGGACGCGTCGGGTACCCCCTTAGGTTAAGTTCGACTCGATAAGACCACAACGGCCCAGTCGCAACAATCACCTTATCGGGTTCGAGTCGGAGGTCTCGAATCTGTGTAGGCCAGAACTGTTTTTGCCCTAGTCGCAATTAATTGGCCCTGATCTTTCGGGAGAGCCAAGCTACTGCGCCACATCCTTCTGCGATAAAAGCCATAAAAACAGGCACTTGTATTGCTCGATACTCGAGTATGAAAACTCAATGCACAGGGTACGCGCCCTCTAAACAGGGAAACAACCAAGTTGGTTATCCACAAGAAAGAAAGACAAAGAAAGGTTCGACCGTCTACTCGACTGGAAAAATCCCACTCGAGCAAACGCTCGGGGGCTACTGACGAAGATATGGATCCTGGACCCTGCGGGTAAGGACACCCCGTCTCAGGCCCAAGGTTATGGCCCAAGAAGAGGAGCCCTTGGAGTATTCCAGAAGGCCCACGTGAAGCCCACCCGCACTGTCTTGCGGGCTAAGTTAGGAAATATGTAACCGACCTAAGGTTAGAGTTCGAGCCCTCTCCGGGTAGGGTTTGAGACCTGGCCACCTATATAAGGCCAGGAGAGCCATCGGAAGAGGACCAAGCAATACCGCACCACCAAAGCCTTGAAATCGAGATCTTACTCTCGATTCGAGCACCATCATTGTAACCGATCTACTCATCAATACAAATCGACAGAGGCAGGAGTAAGGGTTTTACCTCTACGAGGGCCCCGAACCTGGGTAAATCTCGCCCCCTGTCTAGCCGACGATTCCACCAGCGCTCATGGGTTCCCCTATTCGAAACCCAATAGGTTCATCTAAGGGATTTGTAGAGTCAGAGATTCGACAAGGAGACACAAACTAGCTTTACCCAGGTGAAGGACCTTCTAAGAGATATCACCTGCAGTGTGTTTGGTAAGTTTGCTCCACATGCTTAACTTTTATGTTATCCTTCTCCGGTTCATGATCTCCTTTGCCGGGTTATAACTGTCTTGTTTCTGTCCAAAACGTTCTTGTAACTTGCAGGCAGGATGCATAGAAATAACCTCCAACTTCCTGACCTGAAACTAAAGGCCCTTTTTACCTTGATCCGGCAGATGTACGTTGGAGGAGGAGAATGCATTAAGGTTGTTAGGAACTGGGACAATCCTCCCAAGAAACTGCATGAGATGCTCGTGGAACTCACTCAGGTTCCAGAATGGATAGAAGAAAACAAAATCTCATCCCGCCATCGTGGAGCTGTCAAGGTTATGTCCCTGGCCAAAGCTTATCACCCGGAGTTGAATCCGGATCTCCTTGTGAAAGGTTTCCCAGAATATCGTGCAGAGAGGACCAAGCATGATAGGAAGGACTTTGCCAAGATTGAGAAAGAGTTTTGGTTCCAAGCGTGCACCATTGCAGAAAAGTGAAGCTGAAGGAACTATATCCGGGTTATACTTCCTCGGGTGAGCACAAAATGCCCTTATGTCCTCACGTTGTAACTGTTGTCTGCCAGGCTCCGCAGAAGAGCCAAAGCTCTATAGCCTCTTCATCTGGTGCGCCTCAATCCATTACTCCTTCAGTTTCTGCTCCACACCGTCCCTTATATGAACCGGAGAATACCAATGATGCTCTGGCTCAGCTGGAGTGGAAGTACGTTTCAGCTGATGAAGTTGGAGGAACAGATAATGTCCAAGTGGATGCTGAGGATAACCCAATGGTTCAAGACCCGGTGACTGAAAACCCGGCGACTCAAGACGCTGCCCAGCAGAAAGAAAAATCTGCTGCGGAATAAACATTTGGTTTGTGCAAAAAATAATAATTCAACCCGGATGGGTTTGTAATAGGCTAGATAAACTGCTTTATTTCTAGGTCTATTTTTCAAAGTGCGTGTGTGCACTTATGCTACAATTTGGTCTGTAATAACCCGGTTTTCCTACAATGTTATGCTAAATATTTCTGTGTTACATATTTTTGCAACACCTTTGATTTATATCTGAAGTTTTCCTTGACTTGGTTTTTCTTTGCTTTCTAGCTCAGCCGGTTTTTGCATGACGTATTCTAGTGTTATAACTCTGGTGAGTTCAGGGTCATAGTAACCCGGTTTTGCTGGGTTATAACATGACTGACTCATCCAGGTTTAAACATCTAGGTCATAAATTTGCGTGTAACCACTGACTGTCAGAAAAGTATAACCAATATACTTTGGCATATGCCAGATTCTTGAGATATAGACTGTGCTCTAGCATCAACCCCCAAGTAATCATATACGGAAAAGTTCAAATTTTCTTGCATAACGTAACGATTCTCAACAACTCGAATTTTGTCAAGTCTACTTTTTATTTCCAATATAACATAGTGATTACAATGATCCTATGTATAATATGGCCTCAGCTGGGCTATGTTCCATGGTCTTCCAGTTTCTTCCTCAGATGTTCGTGATTTCTGAGCATCACGCATATCAATGAGGTAATATGATCCATTATGTAGTTTTTTACTGACAACAAATGGTCCTTCCCATGGTGGGATTAACTTATGCATCCCATCTTTTTTGTGAATCAGACGTAACACTAAGCCCCCTTCCTGAAAACTCCGAGTTTTAACTCTGCGACTATGATAGAGACGCAAGTCCTGCTGATATATGGCTGTTCTGGATGCTGCGAGGTCACGTGCTTCTTCTAATGCATCAAGCGAGTCTTGACGAGCTATCTCATTCGGGGTTCCCACATGATCTGTTCGGGGTATTTCTTATGCTCCATAGGACAGCAGGTAACTTTTTGACCCAACACCCAACAGTTTTTTCCAATAGAACCTTGAGCCTAGGTTTGATACCTTTGAGTAACTCCTGATTAGCTCGCTCTCCTTTTCCGTTGGACTGTGGATGTGCTACTGAAGCAAGGTCAAGCCGTATATGGTTCTGTTCACAAAACTTATGCATTTCTCCTTCTGACAAATTCGTCCCTTATCTGTTATAATGCTATGTGGGTAACCAAATCTGAAAATCAGCTTTCTAAAGAACTTGACTGCTATAACTGCGTCACATTTACTGATTGGTTCTGCTTCTACCCACTTTGTAAACTTGTCAACTGCCACCAATAGATGAGTCTTTTTATCATACGACCTTTTGAAAGGTCCTACCATGTCAAGCCCCTAGACTACAAAAGGCCAAGTTATGGGGATCATACGTAGATCCTGAGCTGGCATGTGATCCTGCCTTGCATATCTCTGACATCCTTCGTAAGTTCTCACTATTTGTTCTGCATCAGCATTTGAAGTAAGACAGAAAAATCCATGTCTGAAAGCCTTATTGACCAAAGATCTGGAACTTGCGTGGTGGACGCAGTCTCCTGAGTGAATTTCCCTTAAAATCTAACATCCTTCTTCTAGAGAAACACATCTCTGAAAGAGTCCAATCGCACTTATCTTATATAACTCAGCATTGATAATTGTATATGACTTTGACCTTCGGATAACCTGTCGAGCAATAACCTCATTCGGCGGGAGCTCGCCCCTCGTGAGGTACACCAAGTATGGTTCAGTCCACTCGGGGATTGTATGCAGCACTGTTACCAACTTTGACTCCGGATCTGGGTTTGCTAGGTCTTCCTCTGTTGGAATTTTAACTGACAGGCTATGGATTTCGTCTAGAAAAACGTTGGGTGGAACCTGTTCCTTCTGGGAACCCAGACAAGCCAGTGCATCAGCTGCTTTGTTGAGACGTCGATCAATATGATCAACTTGATATCCTTTAAAATGTCCAGCCAGCTGGGTAACCGCTCGCCTATAGGCTGCCATGACTGGGTCTTTAGAATCCCAGGTTCCTGTAACTTGTTGAGAAACAAGGTCTGAGGCACCCAAACATCGAATCCGGGTTATGCTCATCTCTTTTGCAATTCGAAGCCCATGAAGCAAAGCTTCATACTCTGCTGCATTATTAGTGCATTTGAACAAAATTTGTAAGACGTAGCGAAACTTATCACCTCTTGGGGATGTTAATACCACACCAGCTCCTGAACCTTCCAGTTGCCGAGACCCATCGAAATGCATAGTCCAGTATTTAGTATCTGGTTTATCCGGTGGAACATGTAATTGTGTCCAATCATTTATAAACTCGATCAAGGATTGGGACTTTATTGCAGTCCTTGGCTCATATTTGATATGATATGGCCCCATCTGAATAGCCCACTTTGCAACTCTCCATGTTTCTTCTCTGTTCTCAATAATATCAGACAAAGGTGCCGAACTGACCACAGTAATAGGATGTTCTTGAAAATAGTGTTTCAGCTTACGGCTAGCCACAAACACCCCAAAAACCAGCTTCTGCCAATGTGGGTAACGCTGCTTAGACTTTGTCAGATCCTCACTTACGTAGTAAACCGGCCTCTGGACGAGACCTTCTTTTCCTTCCAGTTTATGTTCCACAACCACAACCGCACTAACCTCCCTGTTATTTGTCGCGATATATAGTAACATATGCTCCTTCTTCTCAGGCGCAGCCAATATAGGTGCGTTGGACATTTGTTTTTTCAAGGCCTCCAATGCCTCATTAGCTTCTTGATTCTAGACAAAGGTGTCAGTTTTCTTCAAGAGTTGATATAAAGGTATGGTCTTCTTGCTCAGTCTGCTTATAAACCGGCTCAAGGCAGCAACACAACCTTTTAGCTTTTGAACGTCCTTCAGGCAAACCGTTTTTTTTTTAGGTTATGTATGGCCTGAATTTTTTCCGGGTTTTCTTCAATTCCTCTCTCTGAAATAATAAAACCCAGCTGTTTTCCGGCTGGTACTCCAAAGACACATTTTGTTGGATTGAGCTTCATTTGATATCTACGTAAACTGGCGAACGTTTCTTCCAGGTCTGAGATCAAAGTGTTACCTTTTTGCGATTTGACCACAATGTCATCCACATAAGCGTGCACGTTTCGTCTGATCTGACTTCCCAAACGGTTCTGAATACACCTTTGATAAGTTGCTTCTGTATTTTTCAGTCCAAAAGGCATTGACGTATAACAGAAAGATCCAATGGGTGTAATGAATGAGGTCTTCTCCTGATCCTCCTCCTTCATTTTAATTTTGTGATAACCTGAATAAGCATCCAGGAAACATAATAATTTGCAACCAGTCGTAGAGTCTATGGTTTGATCAATACGGGGTAAAGCGAATGGATCTTTGGGACATGCTTTGTTCAAATTTGTGTAATCAATACACATTCTCCAAGTTCCATTCTTCTTTAGGACGAGAATTGGGTTGGCTAACCACTTTGGGTGTAACACCTCTACTATGAACCCTGCTGCGAGTAGTCTAGCTATCTCTTCTCCAATTGCTTTCCTTCTCTCATCATTGAAACGACGTAGGAACTGGCGAATGGGTTTCAGGTTAGGATCCACACTTAAACTGTGCTCAGCAAGTTCCCTTGGGACACCTGGCATGTCTGAAGGTTTCCATGCGAAGATGTACCAATTCTCACGGAAGAACTTGATGAGCGCGCTTTCCTATTTTTCTTTCATGTGAGCCCCCACGCTGAACTGCTTAGATGAGTCACCGGGGATAAAGTCCACCAGCTTGGTGTCTTGAGCAGATTTAAACTTTAACTTGGAATCAGGTGATGGTTTCTTGAGCGAGGTCATGTCCTCTGGATCAACTTGCAGTTTATACAATTTCAGCTCCTCTTCCGCACAAGCGGTCTCTGTGTATGTTGCATCACCTTCCTCGCACTCTAAAGCTATGTCTCTGTCACCATTGACGGTGATGTTTCCATTGGGACCTGGCATCTTTAGCTTGAGGTAAACATAGCAGGGTATTGCCATAAACTTGGCATAAGAGGGTCGTCCGAATAGAGCATGGTATGGACTTTTGAATTTGACCACTTCGAATGCTAACATCTCTGTCCTGTAATTTTCAAATACTCAAAAAGCAACTTCAAGATATATTTTCCCGATAGGTTGTGCGGACTTACCAGGCACGACCCCATGAAAAACAGTTGATAATGGCTGAAGTTGTTTCTCCTGCAGGTTCATCCTCTTGAACGTATCATAATAAAGTATGTTTATGCTCCTTCCTCCATCAATCAATACCTTGTCTAACTTATATCCTCCAACTTGTGGATCCACAACCAGAGCCACGCTTCCTGGATTATCAACTCGTGGAGGATGATCTTCCCGACTCCAGGTTATGGGCTGTTCTGACCAATTGAGCCACCTAGGGACAGCGGGTGTTACCATATTGACTGCACGCTTCTGCACCTTTCGTTCTCTCCTACATGAACTGGTAGTAACCACATGATGTTGGCCTGAGCTTAACTGCTTCGGATTCGTTTGAAAACCAGAATTTCCTCCTTGGTGACCACCACCATGGTTATTTCCCTGGTTACCCTGACCAGGGTGACCTGGATTATGATTTCCAGGTCCAGAATTGCCAGGTCCTGGATGGCCACCTCCCATGTTACCTGGGTTGCCTCCTCCACTGTTTCCCGATCCATAGTTATTATTTCCACTAGGCCTGAAACCCTACATAATGAAACAATTTTCCCAAGAATGATTTGCTAACTTTCCGTTTTTTCTATGTCGGGGACATGGTCCGTTCAGAGCCTGCTGAGCCTGCGCAAAGCTGTTTGGTCGAAATTTTTGATTTCCTCTGAAATGGTTGCCCTAACGTTGGTTTCTGTAACCCGTATTTGTATTTTCTACTAGGTCTGAGGTCCCTTCCTGATTTTTGCGCTTGTTATTATTCTGGTTCTCGGGGTTGCTATTGCTCTGATTCGGGTTCTGGCTAACCTTGGTCCCAGTTTTCTTTCCCTTTGCAGACTTCTCATCATCCGAATATGCGTCATTTTTTTTGTCAGACTCCACATACTTGGTCATGGCATCCATCAGCTCGCTCATATCACTGACATATCGTTTGATGCGTCCCAGCTTATGCTTCAGCGGTCAAATATGCAATTCCTTTCTAATGATATGACTGCCTGCTGAGCGGTGAGTCCAACAGATGAATGTATAATTTCCAGGACGTGCCGAAACCAGTGCTGGGAAGACTCCCATTCCTTCTGAACACAGTTTTCCAGGTCTGTAATAGTCGTTGGCCGCTTACATGTTTCTTGAATTTTTTTGATGAACTAGTCCTTCAACTCCTGCCAGCTATTAATTGAATTTGCATGCAGGTTTTTTAACCAAGACTTCGCATGCCCTTCTAGCATCACGCTTAAGTACCATGCGCATACTGCGTCACTTACCTCCAATATCTCCATGGCCATCTCATATCCTTCTATCCAATCTGCAGGCTCCATATCCGGCATATAGTTCACAACTCTGCGAGGTCCTTTAAAATCAGTCGGTATTCTCTTGTTCCTGGTTGCAGGATCAAGGCATTGAATTCCAATTCTACGAGACCCGGTCGGGACTGGGTTTGAAACTACATTTTGAACTGGGGCTTGAACGTGACCTGGATTTCTATTTTCTGGTTCCGCGATTCTATGTCCTGTATTTACAACTCCAGGTGCATAGGACACGGTTTGCCTGGGTGGAATAGGTTGATGCCGGTTTGCGTTGCTAGAACCTGCTGGAGCCGGTGAATTTCCATGGTGACTTCTTGGCAAAGCGCTCCTGCTATTGTAGGGAGTTGAGTGTATCCTGTCCTGGTTACTATAATTCATCTGCTATACCGCTGCTGTTTGTAACATCTCGATGGCCCTTTGAGCTTTGATTCCAATGGGATCATTGGGGTTGACTGGAATCCGTGACAGACTATTCGTTGTTGCCCAAATGTTATCCATTGGATTGTTGAAGTGACCTGGCGGCGTATGGAACCTTTCTTGTAAGGGCTATTCCGGGACTGGAGCGGAATCCGGGTTACCACGTAGCTGGATAGGCGGCTGGAAACGTGCCGTGTGAACAGGAACATGAGCGATCGGCGGTTTTATAGTGTGAACCGGGCCATCCGGGTTAGGTACCCCGGGGGTCCCAACCGGGGATGCAAATAAATTCAGAAGGTTGGTTGGTCCTAGTCCTGCTCCGAACTCGTTATTCAACCGGGTGTGATAACGTCTGTTCTATATTGAAGTTAACTCCCTCTATCTGAAACTCAGATGAATCCCTTGTCTTTCAAGACGTGTAGCTTCCTCCAAAACCTTTGACCGAGCTTTGTTTATGCATGTTATCTCCTTTTGGATTTCCCGACGGGCACGAATTATTTCCTGTCGAAGCCTCTCTATCTCTGCATTACGCTGCACCAGGTTTTCTGGGGTGATCGGGGTTGCCAAGACCTCATTCAATCAATCCATTGCGGCCATCAGTTCAGGCCTCGGGTTATATGATGCAGGTCCTGTCAAGTCGATTACTGCTTCCGTTGGCCCAGAGATCGTCGGCCCAGGTCCTGTTGGAGGTACTGCCGTTGGCCCGGTTGGTGCTCCAAGAACTGGATTTGAAGTTGAAACGTCACTTGTAACTAAATTTCCACTAGCGTCATACCTGGGCTCCGTAGGTCGTGTT
Organism: Alopecurus myosuroides; assembly: GCA_028641055.1. Classification (NCBI taxonomy): domain Eukaryota; kingdom Viridiplantae; phylum Streptophyta; class Magnoliopsida; order Poales; family Poaceae; genus Alopecurus; species Alopecurus myosuroides. The sequence goes on from CM054062.1 coordinate 266,679,860, forward strand.
GACCTAGCCATGTAAACAGTTGCATGATAAGTTGCTTCTGTGAAACTCTGCGGATCCAATTCAAGGTCTCCTCCTAACCGGTCTCCAAAGATCTTGTGGATAGAGCCTATTTCATCACGATCGTCCTTGTTTCCAACTGAGAACTCTCCATCAGAATGCATCACCATAGTTTCCTCACATACCGATTCTGACAGTTGGTCCGGTTCTGGTATCGTTGTTCCTACGTACCCAATGAAGTTGTGGATCTTTCCAAAGGGGACGTGAAATCCTGACTCCACGAAGGCAAACTCGGGGCCCCACGTGTCATGGTTTTAATAGTTCCCACGCTGACTCGTCCTGAGCCGGCCTATCGCTAGCTTCTCGATCCCAGGTAAGGCTCCTTCCGAAAAGACGACGCTTCCGCGAGCAGGCCCCATGGTGGGCGCCAACTGCCATGGTATTGTCACGGCAAGTGTCTTCGAGCAAGAACTAGATTGCGAGGGCATTTCTTTTTAGGGAAACTTCAAAAGAGTTAAGGCGGAAACGAGAGACGGGAGTTTACCGAGGTTTGGCCCCTCGATTGAGGGTAAACCTACTCCTGCCTTCTTACTATCGAGGGAACAAGGTCTCGATTACAAAGGGAGATTCCGGCTCTCGATGTCTCGAGCTTCTTTGCTATTGACTTAGAACTTGTCTTTCTACGTCCCAGAGTCTCGCCTTATATAGTGGATGAGACCTCCAGGTTACAGAGGTATCCGGGTTACTCCCGTGGTCGGAAATCTAGATCAATCCGGCTCCTAGAAGCTTTGTCCGGTTTACCCCCAATGCCCTTGCGCTCCATCCGGCCTTGGGCTGATTCCTAGGTCTTGGGCCTCCGAGTCTCCCAACCCGGCTCATAGGCCGGCTTCTTGGCAATCCGGATCACACTCAAGGTGATCTGGGTCTTCTCATCCTAGCTGACTGCCTCGTAGCCAGCTCCCTTCAACTGTAAACCGGATAGTAGCATTCAAAAGGACCGGAGCACTTTTCGGTTTATGTGGGCGGTAGGTGAGGCTCCCCCTTACCTATTACCTCAATAGAAGTCTTTGAGGGGGAAATCATACCTGGTCCTAGGGCGGCGTCGGTGGAAGCCACAAGAATCGCTTCAGGAGGGGAGGAAGATGTTGGGTGAGATTCTTCGACGCCTTCCATTGGTGTGGCTGTCGGGGTTGGCGATGCTTGTCCATCAAGGGATGATGTTTTTGGTGCCGACTTCAGCTATTCGCCATCTTATCGTGGAGTTTTTGAGGGAAGAGGTCGTGCAACCGTCTTGCTCCTCGGTTCAGCAACCGTTGGTGGTGCCTTGCGTGGCTTGGGAGTCAGCCGATTGAGGAGGTAACTGTACCGCTCATGCCGCTCCAGGTTCGGAGAGATACCGAATCCTGTCCTATCATTTTCTTGGACAACCCCGCCGTCAGGTCGCACTCGAACCTGGGTATGCCGGAGTACCAAGTCTTCGAGCTCTTTGTATGGAACCTGCCGATTCCTTCGGCGCCTTTCACGCTTCCACTGGTTCTCCGTGGCAACCCTTGAGGCCTTTGAGAGTACCTGCGGAGTGGGAAGAAGTGGTGGTGCAGCACGTGTTGTCGAAGTGGTTTCTTCCCTTGGAAGGTTTACTTGAAGTTGGCCACCTCTCCTAGGAGGCGAGGCCGGTCTAGCGGGAAGCACGGCTCGTGGAGGATCCCTTGGTCACAACTGTAGAGTGTGACGAGTGTTCCTCTCATCGCCTTGGTGGCGCGACCAACGGTTCCATCTTGGGGGCATATTAGGATGCCTCCCTTGGATGGGCCGAGTTGATGAAGGTGGACGTCGTGGCGCCAGGGTCTGGCGCTCATATTGCGGACGGTGGCTCGGGGCATGGTGTCTTGTACCGCCCCCAGCCCTTGTTGGTGATGTATGTGGCGCTCCTTGATCATGGAGCCGCCTATGGATATGCTCCGTTTTCTCTTGGAGTTGGCGAAATTCACGCTGCAGGTCCTCGTCACGTGGCGTTGGTGCCTCGTTTCGAAGAATGGCGAACTTGTTTTCATTTGGGAGAGGCCTCCTGTCCATCGCCAAAGTATGGAGGCACGGTTCCCCCATTCCATGCTGATTGTCGCCAAGCTCGAAGGAGGTGTTAGGACCCGGAAGAATGGGCTCCTTGCGTGAGTGGTGTTTCCAGAATTCCTTCATGATGGTGCGCCTCACCACCTGCTTGACCTTCGAAGGCTCGTTCACCCATTCATCGGGGAACCAGTCGTACGGAGGGTTTTTAGTGCTCACATAGGTGAACACCTTGTCGGGGAGGTCTCTAGCGTCGAGAGACCAGTCCTCCTTTGGCACCGCGCTCTGGGCGCGAGAGCTTATCTGTTGTTGGAGATGTTGTACCTTGCGGTACTTCCTCCTGTAGTGGATGCGGGCTATCTGTCGAACGAGCGCTCTCCATTAGCCTCTGCAGATTGTAGGAGGCTGCCTCTAAGCCTTCAAGGAGCTCGACCTCTGTGCGCCTAGTTGTTTGTGTAGGCGTCACAACAGGTGAAGTTGGAGTAGCAGCGTGAAGGGACGCCGCACCCGTTCGTCGGTTCGCAGCCTTGGGGCGAAGGCTTTGGGCTACCTCCACGCCTCCCTGCATCTCGGCCCTTATAGACTCCTTCAGCAGGGTGCGAGCTTCAAGCATAAGCTCACGTCGGTCCTTCTTCTCCTTGGCGGTCGTTCGCTTGTGCGCCTTCTTGGACTGCACAACTTGGAATTGTGCAGGGTCCTGTGTTTGGTGCGCGTACATCTTCGAGCCAATTTCGAAAACTACCATAGGTGGCATTGACCCGAACTGGATTATCACAGGCTCAGTGTTGTTGTAGAGTCCCCCTGCATGAAGAGGATTCTCGATCAGAGGAGCTCGATACCTGTGGCTTCTCATGCAGCATGTTGTGCGGATGGATGAACGGGCGAAGACGATTTCGACGACCACAGCGAAGCAAAGATGAGAGGAGAACCAAGTCCCACCGGGCGTGCCAATTTGTTTGACGCGAGAAAAACACCGTCTCTCTACGGACCGCTACTCCGCCTCATGTAGGACGGAGGGCATGGTTTCTCTCTCTTTCGCACCGGGGAAAAGGTAAAAGGAAAGAATGTGGGTGTGCCAGTGTATAACAATAACAAAGAAAATAAACAAAAGATGTGGAAAAAGTATTTCATTAATCATATTGATAACAAATACAATTCCCGGTTGCGCTCTGTGGCCTACTAGCGTGGCCAGCATGACTAATGGCGATTGCGGTCTCCTGATTCCCGGGGCCTCGAAAGGCTCCTGGTTAATTACTCCCGCGGATTACGCCGCGAGACACCTCTGAGTAAGCCGTGTGGTCGTCTTCGCTTCACGTCCTGCATGCATAAAGGTACGGTGTGTGTGGGCAGCGGCAGAGCCCTTATCACGTCGGTACACACGCCGCTAAAAGCGTGGCCTTAGCTCTGGCCTCGCTCGCCCTCGCCGTCGCGCCTCGTCGGTCTTGAACGGCGATGATGGTTGTTGGTTAAGAGTGATGATGCAGTCCGTTTCGCAAGAACTTCTAGACGACTAGTAGCGTTGTCGGGGTGTGCAAGGGGCAATGCCTCGCGAGAGTATCTTGTTGGGAGACCGACGTTGGTGTAAAAACAACTGTCGCTCAAGTCGGCATAGCCAGTATGGTCGGCGACCTCGTCTCGCCTAACGCCGAGTTTACGGCAGCCGACGCAGTCAAGACACCGTCTCATGGACCTGCGGAGAAATGGTATCGAGGGAGAGAGAGGCACTGTTGGACTACAGATCCTGGTGATGGTGCGCCACCGTGAGCGAGTTCCTGCCCATCGTGGTATACACATACGTTGGGGTGAACCTGTACACCAAGACACCGGTTGGTATCTGTACGCCCAGCCTGGCACCTATGGCCAACCTAGCGCTGCACCTGCATGCCAAGGATGATATAATTGATCTGTTTAGTTTCTGGTGACGAGGCCACGTGCCGAGGTTTGGCTGTCCATCCGACCACAAGTTGCACCGGTACGCCGTTGTCGACAGCGCCGCACCGGAGTACACCTGCAGCTGTACTGTAGGTCATCGCGGAGAGCTCCCAAGTGCAGCCGTCGTTGGCCTGGTAGCTGCCCCTGTTCATCAACAACTAGTATCACATGCATGGGGAATGCATGCTCTTGGGTGTGCTCCGTGCACTAGGTGTTTCGTGCACCAGATTGTACGTGCACGTTTAACACATGAATGGTTGCTCTCCATGCCGCTGTGTTGGCCGACTACCCGGCTGCCCGCCGGATGCTGGAGTCCCGCCGCCGCCGCAGCGGGAACGCTGGCGGTGTCATCGCCACACTTGATTTGCCAGCACCGGCTTGTATCAGTCTGGTGTCTCCGACGGCTTCGACCTGAACGCTTGCGTGCCAACCTGCATCTAGAGCCCCTCTGGCAGGCCGTAGTTTCCACACCTACTCTTGTTCTTGTGCACCGCTTGTTTGTACGCCGGCTTTGAGCTGAAGCTATATGCCACACATCGTGCCACCACGCTGGGACGCCAAGTGCCGAGCCGTGCCGGACTACTCCGTGGAGGGAAGCTTGTCGTCAACAGTACCCGCACGCCGGCACCTCTAGCTGGCTGCACCTATACACCATTGTCAAGCTGCTCCGTACCGCGCGCTCTCGTGGGGGTGCACCTGTGTACGCCGTGGGTGTCGAGGCTACATGGCGAGCAACCGGACTGCACCTGTAAAGCGTCAAACGAAAACCGCCTAACTTGAAGCCGGGCACATGCTGACATCCCCAACGCACCATCTTCGGCATCTCCGGTGTTCGACGAGCATGACATGGGCTGGACCTGCACAAGAACGGAGAGGCGGCGCGTATATGCGCCCAACACCAGCTGGTACGCGTTGGCGTATTCGACGACCAGGTGACTCATAGAGCGGGCTACCCGCCGGACCGCTGGCAAAGACGAGCTTTGACGGCGTGACGATCATCCCGGACGGCGGGCTGTGCGTTGGCGAGCTCTGACGGCGCCGGCATCGTCCAGGTCTCCATCCACCATGCTAGCTGTGAGGGAGAGGGAAGAAGAGAGATCAAAAATGGTTCTCACCATTGGAGCTGACGTTCATGCTCTTCATGCTCGCGTCCATCTTCTCCCCTGGATGGCCACCAGCTGCTATTGTATTTCTTCTTTCTTGGATGGTTGAGGTGTGGGTCTTGCTGCTAGAGTCCTGGCTAGATGCGATCGCCTCCAGCCGTACTCTCCTCTCTCTATCTCTCTGTGCCTAGTGTGTTTTTTTTCTCCCTTGTTGTGTGCGTTTCCGCCTCTTTTTATAGGCAGCAACTCATCCCACGGGATAAAAATAAGAACGTACACCTGAAAAATCGGACCTGCTCCAAGATATCCGCTCTGTTTCTTTCTCTGGAAGCAATCAACGTTCAAAATCTGATCTCCTCATGGCTTCGAGAAACATGCAATTAATTGGTGCATAGGCACCGATGTGAACTATTTGCAAAAAGAACTAAACATACCGGGCATGTTACGCATGTATGGACTTGTCATGACTTTCCGGCCGCCGGCCGCTTAGAAGTATATGGTACAAATACGTATAATATACGTGACAGACGGTCAGGTGTGCATGCATGTACTCAGTTGGGCATAATTTCTCCGGCTGATCAATCACAAACCTATGCATACGCGTTGATCACAAAATTAGAGTCCCTGGGTAGCTGGTCACAATTGCATGCGACAAGGATTAACAAGCCAAAGAGATATATGCACCGCACATATTCTGTACATATTTTCATCCAACAAAATGCCCCCTCGCCAAGTAAAGTCCTAGCGCGAAGCAGATAGAACTTTAACTTGGTGATTTTAAAACGATGCATAGATTGTATGCCGATTGGATACCTGAGCCTATGCCATCTTGGCCAAGTAGCGGGGCCATAAAGCTAGACTCCCGTAACTTTCCGTATGCAACCGAAGCTTGACAATCCTCTAAACTCAAGACTTTTTTTTCGAGTTAGGAGAACAGGTAGACAATCGTATGTTCATATGCCCTGCATTGCTCATGTATCAGCCATGCTAGCTTTGACTCAGCGTGGCCGTGCTAGTTTCTGTCATGATCGTGACCGTCATGGCCCTTTTTTTCTTTTGATTATACGCCTACCTCCAAGTATGTTTACCCATGTAACTTTCCTTCCTTTATTGCTTCTTGCTTGAATATGCCCAGGTTGCCATGGGTCGTGAACGCACACGGAGGATCGGCTGGGATGATGACAATAAGAACAGTCGGAGTCGAAGCAGCAATACCGGTGTCGGCGCGTCATCTAGTCGCCCAACTAGACCAGGCGAGGTGGCGTACAACATGTCGTTGTCGCCGTCGCCTGCGCGCCATGGCTCCGCGAAGCATGCGGCCGTACTACGGCGGCAAAACAACCGTTCCGTCGAACGCTATCATTGCACTAGCTTCGGCCTCTCCACTAGATGTTCTGCAGGTAACCTGAAAATACTATAGTATGTTACCTTCTCCTTGTCGGTTTTATTTACCCTTACAAATCCACTTGCTCGTATGCAGGACAAGCTCGATGACGTGTTGCCGCACGTGCCGATGAGTGCCAGCGCGGAACGCCTAAGCTTTCGCCGGCGAAGACCGATTTTGGTGTGCAGCATGTGTCATATGATGCGACAGTGAAGGCCGACCTGATCATGCAGCCCGCACCGTTCAACCCGGCTGTGAAAGCCATCCTCTCTGCGGTGCTTGATCTCGTGCCGTCTTCCCTTGTCCTGCAAGGAAGTGAGTCTGCAGCTATGCCCGCGCCGCCAACGCCGCAGCCCGCATCTCCATCGGTGGTGGCTTCCGTGGCGAAGCTTGCCTGTGCTGGAACCTCCGCCGTTGTAGCTGAAGAAGACAGAAAGCGTCCGTTGGAGTCATCCAACCACGGAACGTCCCTTGGCGTGGTTGTTCAGAAAAAACCAAAATCTTCTTCTCCTGGTACGTACTAATCTCGCCACTTTGTGCATCTTATGCAGTATAACGCCTCCTAGCTACTTTTCTTACTTTTATTTATAGGTGATATGAGTGCTGCAGCTACCTTGGAGGCTTTCTATTATAGTAAGGACAAATACCTCATGAGCTTAGTTCAAAAGCATCAAGAGATCTTCGCAAAAGAGGGCGCCCTGCTTCACCTTCCCGCTGAACATGGGGATGTGCAACCCATCCTGGTACTCCCTTCACCTGGGACCAGCCTGAAGGATCGTCGCGCGCCAAGGTATATTTATATGGAGCTAAAGGACATCCAAGAGGCGTTGAGGGAGCAACCCTTCAATAGAGATCAGAACATCGAGATGAAGGTGGCTTCCATCAGTTCCTGGAAGAGTCGGTACCCAGATGGAGCCCCACCCGACCTGGAGATCCTGGTCGGCTGCCTTCAAGTAGTGGTCACCCGCCTAGTAAATGGCCACTGAAAGCACCTGCTCCAGTGTGAGAGCGACATCCGGCGAAGACCGATTTTGGTGTGCAGCATGTGTCATCTGATGCGACAGTGAAGGCCTACCTGGTCATGCAGCCCGCACCGTTCAACCCGGCGGTGAAAGCCATCCTCTCTGCGGTGCTTGATCTGGTGCCGTCTTCCCTTGTCCTGCAAGGAAGTGAGTCTGCAGCTATGCCCGCGCCGCCAACGCCACAGCCCGCATCTCCATCGGTGGTGGCTTTCGTGGCGAAGCTTGCCTGTGCTGGAACCTCCGCCGTTGTAGTTGAATAAGACAGAAAGCGTCAGTTGGAGTCATCCAACCACGGAACGTCCCTTGGCGTGGTTGTTCAGAAAAAACCAAAGTCTTCTTCTCCTGGTACGTACTAATCTCGCCACTTTGTGCATCTTATACGGTATAAAGCCTCCTGGCTACTTTTCTTACTTTTATTTATAAGTGATATGAGTGGTGCAGCTAACTTGGAGGCTTTCTATTCTAGTAAGGCCAAATACCTCATGAGCTTAGTTCAAAAGCATCAAGAGATCTTCGCAAAAGAGGGCGCCCTGCTTCACCTTCCCGGTGAACATGGGGATGTGCAACCCACCCTGGTACTCCCTCCGCCTGGGACCAGTCTGAAGGATCGTCGCGCACCAAGGTATATTTGTATGGAGCTAAAGGACATCCAAGAGGCGTTGAGGGAGCAACCCTTCAATAGAGATCAGAACATCGAGATGAAGGTGACTGCCATCAGTTCCTGGAAGAGTCGGTACCCAGATGGAGCCCCACCCGACCTGGAGATCCTGGTCGGCTGCCTTCAAGTAGTGGTCACCCGCCTAGTAAATGGCCACTGAAAGCACCTGCTCCAGTGTGAGAGCGACATCATCTGAAGAGGCCGATCCGCTCTGTCCTCCTAGGCGGGTCACCGCTGCTTGAAGGTGGCCGACCAGGATCTCCAGGTCGAGTGGGGTTCCATCTGGGTACCGACTCTTCCAGGAACTGATGGCAGCCACCATCATCTCGATGGCCTGATCTCTGGTGAAGGGCTGCTCCCTCAGCGCCTCTTGGATGTCCTTTAGCTCCATACAAATATACCTTGGCGCGCGACGATCCTTCAGGCTGCTCCCAGGCGGAGGGAGCACCAGGGTGGGTTGCACATCCACATGTTCAGCGGGAAGGTGAAGCAGGGCACCCTCTTTTGCGAAGATCTCTTGATGCTTTTGAACTAAGCTTATGAGGTCTTTGGCCTCAGGAGAATAGAGAGCCTCCAAGGTAGCTGCAGCACTCATATCACCTATAAATAAAAGTAAGAAAATTAGTCAGGAGGCGTTATGTTGTATAAGATGCACAAAGTGGCGAGATTAGTACGTACCAGGAGAAGAAGACTTTGGTTTTTTCTGAACAACCACGCCAAGGGACGTTCCTTGGTTGGACGAATCCAACTGACGCTTTCTGTCTGCTTCAACTACAGCGGCGGAGGTTCCAGCACAGGCAAGCTTCGCCATGGAAGCCACCACCGATGGAGATGCGGGTTGCTGCGTTGGCGGCGCGGGCATCGCTGCAGAGTCGCTTCCTTGCAGGACAAGGGAAGATAGCACCAGATCAAGCACCGCAGAGGGGATGGCTTTCACCGCCGGGTTGGACGGTGCGGGGTGCATGACCAAGTCGGCCTTCACTATCGCATCAGATGACACAGATTGCACACCAAAATCGGTATTCGCCGGTGAAAGCTTGATCGCCTCAGCCAAGAGGTGTTCCGCACCGGCACTTACCGGCATGTGCGGCAACACGTCCTCGAGCTTGTCCTGCATACGAGCAAGTGGATTTGTAAGGGTAAAAAAAATGACAAGGAGAAGGTAACATACTATAGTATTTTCAGGTTACCTGCGGAACATCTAGTGGAGAGCTAGTGCGATGATAGCCTTGGACGGAGCAGTTGTTTTGCCGCCGGAGTACGGCCGCATGCTTCACGGAGCCGTGGCGGGCAGCAGTGACGGCGATGGCGACAACCTATTGTACGCCACCTCTCCTGGTCTAGTTGGGCGACTAGATGACGCGTCGGCACTGGTCTTGCTGCTTCGACTCCGACTGTTCTTCTTGTCATCATCCCAACCGATCCTCCATGTGCGCTCACGACCCATGGCAACCTGGGCATATTCAAGCAAGAAGCAATGATGGAAGGAAAGTTACATGGGTAAACATACGTGGAGCTAGGCATATAATCAAAAGAAAAAAAGGGCCATGACGGCCACGATCATGACAGATGCTAGCACGGCCACGCTGAGTCGAAGCTAGCATGGCTGATATATGAGCAATGCGGGGCATATGAACATACGATTGGTTACTAGTTCTCCTAACTCGAAAAAAAAGACTTGAGTTTAGAGGATTGTCAAGCTTCGGTTGCGTAGGGAAAGTTACGGCAGTCTAGCTTTATATAGGCCCCCCTAGTTGGTCAAGTCGCCATAAGCTCAGGTATCCAATCGGCATACAATCCGTGCACCGTTTTAAAATCACCAAGTTAAAGTTCTATCTGCTTCGCGCTAGGACTTTACTTGGTGAGGGGACATTTTGTTTGATGAAAATATGTACAGAATATGTGCGGTGCATATATCTCTTTGGCTTGTTAATCCTTGTCGCATGCAAGTGTGGCCAGCTACCCACGGACTCTAATTTTATGATCAAGGTTTGTGATTGATCAGCCGGAGAAATTAAGCCCAACTGAGTACATGCATGCACACGTGACTGCTCTGTCACGTATATTATACTATTTGTTCCGTATACTTCCGAGCGGCCGGCGGCCGGAAAGTCGTGACTGGTGCATACATGCCCGGTATGTTTAATTCTTTTTTCAAAAAGTTCACGTCGATAAGGGCATCTCCAATAGCTGTAAGATAGGCGTTGGTAAAATTTGCCAACTAGGACTTGTGATGATGTGGCATGCAATAAATAAGGAGAGAGAGAGGAAGGTTGTATGTAACTTAACCAATACCTCATGCACAAGCTCCAAGGTGAAATAGAGAGCGGTCACATTTATTTCTTCACATTCTATTGGACAAGTTAGATACAATCCATTGCAGAGGTTGTAAGATAACTTGTTGGTTGATGACATTCTATTTGTACCAACAAGTTAACCAACAAAACATGTTTCTAGAAGCCACGAGGAGATCAAATTTTAAACGTTGATTGCTTCAAGAGAAAGAAACAAGCCGGATATCTTGGAGCAGGTCCGATTTTTCAGGTGTACGTTCTTATCTTTTTATCCCGTGCGATGGAATGATGCCTATAAAAAGAGGTAGAACGCACACAACAAGGGAGAAAAAAAAACACACGAGGCACAAAGAGATAGAGAGAGGAGAGTACGGCTGGAGGCGATCGCATCTAGCCAGGACTCTGGCAGCAAGACCCACACCTCAACCATCCAAGAAAGAAGAAACACAATAGCAGCTGGTGGCCATCCAGGGGAGAAGATGGTTGCGAGCATGAAGAGCATGAACGTCAGCTCCAATGGTGAGAACCATTTTTGATCTCTCTTCTTCCCTCTCCCTCACAGCTAGCATGGTGGATGGAGACACGTACGCTCGACGATGTACGTGCGGCGAGGAAGAGTAAGGTGCGGCCATGGTGCTGCACCAACATCGCCAACGCACAGCCCACCGTCCGGGATGATCGTCACACCGTCAAAGCTCGTCTTTGCCGGCGGTCCGGCGGGTAGCCCGCTCTATGAGTCACCTGGTCGTCGAATACGCCAACGCGTACCAGCTGGTGTCGGACGCACATACGCGCCGCCTCTCCGTTCTTGTGCAGGTCCAGCCCATGTCATGCTCGCCCAAGACCGGAGATGCCGAAGATGGTGCGTTGGGGATGTCAGCATGTGCCCGGCTTCAAGTTAGGCGTTTTTCGTTTGACGCTTTCCAGGTGCAGTCCGGGTGCTCGCCATGCATGCAGCCCCGACACCCACGGTGTATAGGTGCAGCCCCCGACGAGAGCGCGCAGAACGGAGCAGCTTTACAACGGTGTACAGGTGCCGCCAGCTAGAGGCGCCGGCGTGCCGGGTACTGTTAACTACAAGCTTCGCTCCACGGAGTAGTCCGGCACGGCTCGGCACTTGGCGTCCCGGCGTGGTGGCACAATGCGTGGCATATAGCTTCAGCTCGAAGTCGGCGGACAAAAAAGCGGTGCAAATGTACAAAGTATGTGTGGAAACTACGTCCCGCCACAGCGGCTCTAGGTGCAGGTTGTCGCGCAGGCGTTCAACTCGGAGCCGTCGGAGACACTAGACGGATACATGCCGATGCTGGCAAATCAAGTGTGGCGATGACACCGCCAACGTTCCCGCTGCGGAGGCGGCGGGACTCCAGCATCCGGCGGGCAGCCGGGTAGTCGGCTAACATAGCGGCATGGAGAGCAACCATTCATGTGTTAAACGTGCACGTACAATCAGGTGCACAAAACACCTAGTGCACGGAGCACACCCAAGAGCATGCATGCCCCATGCATGTGATACTAGTTGTTGATGAACGGGGGCAGATACCAGGCCGACGACGGCTGCACTTGGGTGCTCTCCGCGATGACGTACATGCACAGCTGCAGGTGTACTCCGGTGCGGCGCTCTCGACAACGGCGTACCGGTGCAGCTTGTGTCCGGACGGACAGCCAAAGCTCGTCACGTGGTCTCCTCACCAGGAACTAAACAGATCAATTATATCACCCTCGGCATGCAGGTGCAGCGCTAGGTTTGCCATAGGTGCCAGGCTAGGTGCATAGATACCGTCCGGTGTCTTGGTGTACATGTTCACCCCCAACGTATGCGTATACCCCGACGTGCAGGAACTCGCTCACGGTGGCGCACCATCACCAGGATCTGTAGTCCAACAGTGCCTCTCTCCCTCGATACCATTTCTTCGCAGGTCCATGAGATGGCGTCTTGACTGCGTCGGCTGCCGTAAACTCGGCGTTAGGCGAGATGAGGTCGCCGACCATACCGGCTATGCCGACTTGAGCGACAGTTATTTTTACACCGACGTCGGTCTCCCGACAAGATACTCCCGCGAGGCATTACCCCTTGCACACCCCGACGAAGTTACTAGTCGTCTAGGAGTCCTTGCGAAAGTCTAGAAGTCCTTGAGAAACGGACTGCATCATCACTCTTAACCAACAACCATCATTGCCGTTCAAGACCGACGAGGCGCGACGGCGAGGGCGAGCAAGGTCGGAGCTAAGGCCACGCTTTTAGCGGCGCGTGTACCGACGAGGACACGGGCTCTGCCGCTGCCCACACACACCATAACTTTATGCATGCAGGACGTGAAGCGAAGACGACCACACGGCTTAATCGGAGGTGTCTCGCGGCGTAACCCACGGGAGTAGTTAACCAGGAGCCTTTCGAGGCCCCGGGAATCAGGAGACTGCAATCTGCATTAGTCAGGCTGGCTGCGCTAGTAGGCCACGGAGCTCAACAGGGAATTGTATTTTTTATCGATATGATTAATGAAATACTTTTCCCACATCTTTTGTTTATTTTCTTTTTGTATTGTTATACACTGGCACGCCCGCATCTTATTTATTTTTACCTTTTCCCCGGTGCGAACGAGAGAGAAACCACGCCCTCCGTCCTACATGAGGCTCAAACGTATCAATTTCTTAATCAAGAACATCTTATTGGTACCTTCTTTGCGAGCGTATAAATCCTCCAATTTCTTCCATAAGGTGTGTGCATGTGTCTCATCAATGATATGGTTCAAAACATTGCCATCGACCAATTGTCCGAATGAACCCACAAGCTTGTAAATGAAGTACTTCCCACTGATCTTACTTCATGTCCTCAGACATCTCAGTGGATAACGTCGGCTTCCAGTATCCTTTCACGAACAACAAGTCCTTAATCTTACTCTTCAAAATCTTGATAATTTTGTACCATTCAATGATATCATTCTGTTGGTATTCACTTCCATCTTTGAACACAAGAAACCTGCACTCAGCTCAAACAAACCTTGCTCTGAAACTTGAGTATAAGCTGAACCTCAGCTCTGATACCACTTTGTTGGGAGGAAAGGGGAGAACATACACAACCTGCAACTATTATGTTACTACTTGTTTACCACATGTCCTACATGGTATCTGATGCATCCATTTATACACGATTTTACCTATTATTTTTTCATATATTTACACTATAATTTTGGCATTGCTAGGTATTGGCTTCCACCTTTTTGTATTGATTTCAACACCAACTCATATTTCCAATGAGATTTTCACAACTACTCCCTCTGTTCCATAATATAAGATGTTGTCGGAATTTCACATGTTGTCTAGATTCGGACTAAAATAAGTGGACATATAAAATATGTATAGATACATGTGTATGTATGTGAATGTGGAAAATGTCTAAAACATGTTATATTGTGGAATGGAGGGAGTATGTGATTTATTAGGATTTTACTTGTTTTTCCTTGTCTTTTGGTGAAGATCACGAATTAATCAAGACGAAGGAATCAAGCTCGTATGAAGAAAAGGCGTCCAGTACAAGTTTTCAGAAACTTTAACAAGCAACTGGTACAGTGTCAACGCCACACTTATATACGGAGCTCCGCCTTTACAAAAAATATATTGAAGAATAACAAACCTGAATAGAATATGCCCGAGAGGCAATAATAAAGTGGTTATTATCTTATTCCTTATTTATGATAAATGTTTATTTCTCATGCTAGAATTGTATTAACCGGAAACGTTGATACATGTGTGTTTAATAAACAAACAATGATTCCTAGTAAAGCCTCTCTTTTAACTAGCTCGTTGATTAATAGATGATCAAGGTTTCCTCATCATGAACATTGGATGTTGTTAATAACGGGGTCATGTCATTGGTAGAATGATGTGATGAACATAGACCCAATATCAAGATAACAATACGATCAAGTCATTTAGTTTATATTGTTATATCTTGCATACGAAGTAACGTATTCCTTGGACCATGAGATCATGCCAATCACTCGTACCGGAAGGGTGCTTTGATGTCATCAAACGTCACACCGTAACAGGGTGACTATAAAGGTGTCGTTAGGTATCGGAAAGTATTACTCCCTCCGTATCAAAATATAAGATGTTTTAGCATTTTGTAGATATAATGTATCTAGACATGTTTAAGTGTGTAGATTCATATGCATCTTACACTAAAACATGTCTAGGTACATATTGTATAGGAAATGCTAAAACATCTTATATTTTGATACGGAGGGAGTAGTTGAGGATCATGGATCAAGAGTGGGATTTTCCATCCAAAATGACGGAGAGATATACTCTGGGCCCTCTCGGTGATATCACATCGACACCGCTTGCAAGCACGTGATATGATCACAAGGATGTCATATCACGGAAACGAGAAAAGAGTACTTGTCGGTAACGAGATTGAACAAGGTATGGTTGATACCAATGATCGGATCTCGGACAAGTAAAATATCGCGAGACAAAGGGAATTAGTTACGACGTTGAAGGTTCACACGATCACGAGAGTCATCGTTGAATATATAGGAGTCATCACGGATCTCAAGATTCCGCTGTTGATTATTGATCGGAGAGGAGTCTCGATCATGTCTATCTTATTCGCGAACCGTAGGGTGACACACTTATGGTTCGATGATGCGATTGAGTGGATACGGAATATCGGAGAAAAGTTTGGACAACACCGGAATTGTTTTGGGGAATATTGAAATAGTCATCGGAATTGTTTCGGCGAATATTGAAATAGTTCAAGGTGGTATATGTTAATGTTTGATTAACAAATAGTTCAAGAGAGTAAGTGTTAATGTTTGTTAATAGGATTAACAAATATTAAATAAAGAAATAAAATTGTTTTATTTATTTATTAAAGGGAACCCTTGGAATTTTGAGTGGGAATTGATGGGAGAATGAGTGGAGACTCCACCCACATGATGAGGGGAGAGGTGGAGGCACCAAATTTCGTGGCTGCCTCCCCCTCCTATATAAAGAGGGGTTGGACCTCTCTCTCCACACACAACTTGGTGTCATCTCCATCTTCCCGCTGATCCACCTCATGTTCATGCGCTTGGCGAAGCCCTGAACAAAGTTTTCTCCACCACAACACGTCGTCGTGCTGCTGGTTTCCGAGGGATCCTCTACTTCTGTGGCCCCGCTGGATCGAGGGAACGGTGGTCGTTATCAACCGTACGTGTGACCGATCACGGAGGCACCGCCGGATTGCGGTGCACATCTTCTCGCTCTCGGGATCGGTGTGAGTACGAATACGCCAACAACAGATTTGATCCCGTAACGCGTTGTGTCTTCGACGGTATGTTATTCTTAAAAATCTCTCTATGCCCGTTGCTTTCATCTCCTAGATTAGATCTTGGCCTTTCGGGTGTCTCTCGCGTAGTAAATTTTTTGCTTTCTATGCAACGACCCTTTCAGTGGTATCAGAGCCAGGTTCTATGCGTAGATGTTTTGTAAGGGTAGAACACATAGGTGTATGTGGGCGTTGATGATCATGTTATTGCCTACTTGAGTATTTTATGATCTTAGTGGCATAGTTGGATGAAGCTGCCCTAGACTAAGTTTACGTGTACTATGTACACGAGAATTATCTCACTTGTGGCTGAGGGGGTGTACGTTTCTCCAACTATAGTTAAGATCTAATCTACGAAGGGTTGGTAAAAATATGTTTATCAACGTTGTGGTTGATGTTCGTAGGTATGAACGGTTCTATCCTCGAAAGCCTTAAGCCACGTAAAATATGAAGAAAAAAAATTAGAGTCGTCTAACTAGTTTTTGTTGTGCATGTGATGTGATATGGTCAATGTTAAAAATTTGATTATGAGATGATCTCTTTTGTATATTATTGATATACCGGAAGGTATCCATATGGTTGTCTTATTATTGATGGACAATCAAGATTTGGGTGACATGGAACTTGGTACCACGCCTGTGGAATGATGGAGATCATACCATAATGCACATGATGGAGATCAAGTGCAAGGAGGACAATATCATATCACGTTATCCTTACATGTGATGTTAATCCTTTTTATGCATCTTATTTTGCTTAGATAGCGACGGTAGCATTATAAGATTATCCCTCTCACTTAATATCAAGATAATAATGTGTTCTTCCTTAAGTATGCACCGTTAAGAAAGTTCATCATTTCAAGACACCACGTGACGATCGGGTGTGATAGACTCAACGTTCGCATACAACAGGTGTTTTGAAGCCTAGTATATACACACATGGACTTGAAACACACGCAATACTACGGTTCTACTTGGCGATCCTAGCATGTACAGACATGGCCTCGGAACACATAACCGAAAGGTAAAGCATGAGTCATATGGATGATATGATGAACATGTCGATGTTCTCCTTTGAAGCTACATCATCTCATGTGATGATCGGTTTTGGTGTAGTGAATTTGGTTCATGTAATCACTAAAGACGACTAAGAGGGATGTTGTTTTTGAGTGGGAGTTCGTGGAATAATTTTGAATTAACTTGAACTTATTTATCACGAACAACCAATCAAAGTGAATTTGCACAAATTTTAGTATTGATTGGCATCCACAAAACTACCTTACACTTAGATTGTTAATTGAGATATAACTGTTATGATCTGGTAAAAATCATTTAAGATTGGTACTGTATTAGTGAAATTGAAAATTGAGTCATATTGTATATTTTATGTATTTCCTACCTAGCTCCATATGGTTAACGATTGATTGATCTAGAGAGCAAATAATTCCTACTTAGAATCCAGATTCATGGTTGCTTCCATATTACTTTATCTTCAAAAGAATGTTTTGTTGATCAAGGTGATTTAGGAACTGAAAAGAATTGTTTTCAGAAACAATCAAGTGAAAGATATATTGATATCTAGAAACTTATTTGTGGCAACATGACTGAGTATAATTTAGCGTGACAATGTATGCTTATATTATTTGAATATATGCTATGATTGAAAACGCTAGGTGTTTGAATATACCAAAAAGTTGGGCGCTGAAAATTATCCTCTAAATTTCTTCCTTCGAGATACAGTAGATTAATAATAAAATTGTTATGATGGGATGGATTAAAAGTATGAGTAAAGTCGTTTACCTTGCCTGGATATTACTAAGAGTGGAATCCGGAAGAATTCTATTAATATGGTGATATCAGTAGAACAATCAAACTAGAGTATGACTCGATGGGTGATAGTATATGACTAACACGCCAAGGAAAATGTGCTAGTACGACTAGAATTGTTTGATGTTTAATGATTCTTCTGTAAAGGAAAGGGAATATTGAAAATAGAATTACAAAAATATATATGGCAGAAAAAGAAGATAACTGAAAAAGTCCAGCTCAGGAGTATATGCTTGATATACAAGTTATAGATGTATTACTAGTTAACAACGTATTTTTGGGTATTTTGATACCACATTGGTTGATATGACTTGTCATACAAAGCAACGCAATGCAAGAAATACAAGGGCCTAAAAGAAACTAGTAATAGATGTGGAATCAATTATGACAAGAACAGAAATAAAGTGTTATTGTGTTCATTGTCGTATCGAACCAAACATTCAAGATTTATTTGAAGAACTTAATAAGATGTTATTTTGTTCTGGTCTTTTTGTGAGAACAAATGAGATTGTTCAAACTATGACCATATTCCATAATTGATGGATATGTTGATATAAATCATGTTGGTAAAGTAAACATATATAAAACTAAATGCTAAACATTGCAAGACGTAAAAGAGTTTCACTTAAATTGTGACACCACCATTTTAGTTCATATCAGAAAGGATAACATGAAGGAACTCCATATTGATGGACTTCCGGAGTTATTTTATTTTGAATAAATTGACACTTGTAAGACCTCTTCCAAAAGATGACTAGAACTCCGTTCATAGGCTAAAGTAGAATGGATGACTAATTTAATGGATCTTGTACATGTTGATGTATATAGTCCATTATGTATAGTCATGTGTGGTGTATTGATTTTTCCTTCATAAAATTCCGTCAATGATTTGAGTAGATATATGAGTATATCTATTTAACGAGAATGGAGTTTGACAATTTTGAATTGGTTCAAACTATTGTTAGTATGAAGTAAAAATCATCGTAACAAGATAATCAAGTATTTATGATTGGATCATAAAGGATAAAGTTTGAGTTACAAGTTTAGCAAAACATCTGAGGAGTTGCATAATTGTTCTACAACTTAAACTACTCAAATTACCCCATATTAGTTTGGAGTGTTCAAGAGAAAAAATCAAACCTTGTTGGACATGGTAAGATTAATAAAATTGTCATTATAATTTTGTAGTTTATACATTAAGGACAACCGATTTTTCACTGAAAAGAGCACCATCATGATCCGTTGAAATTGACAACATATAAGATATGGTTTGGGTAGTGACCCGAATTGTCATTTTCTTAATTTTTGGTATGCGTAGCATGTGTAAAATGTTTACAACCATAATGGGATAAATATATGTTTATAAGGTTATCCCAAATAAAACATTGGGTATTTCTACTATCACCGAACCAAAAGACAAATGTTGTTTGTCAGAAAGGGTTGATTTCTCGAGAAAGCAGTTCGCGCGAAACAAGTGAGTGGGAGGACAGTACAAACTCAACGAGATTAGAGAATCTTCGCTATCATGTCAAGAGTAGCGCAGCACTGGAAGTTGCTCCGGGGTTTCCTATTTTGACTAAGTAGAAGACACTACATGTGTTGTAGATACTTCGAATGAGTTTGCGAACCGAACCACAAAAGTCCTAAAACTTTGTACTTAGACCAACTTATGGTTTAAGATTAAAGTGTTGTTTTGACAACAAAGGACCTGGACCTTATAAAGGAAGAAAATGATGAGCCCTGACTTCGTAAAATTGGCTATGAGTCAGTATATCCGCGATAGTATCCCTATATGAATATCAAGTATGTGACTTGGTAGTCATTTCGATAGGAATGGTGCCTAGCGATAGCAAATGGGTCTATATAGCGACAAAGACATGGATTTTTACATCCTTTGAAAGTTGTACTTATCGAAAATTTGTTTTCGACGAAGTTCAAAGAGTTGACTACTACAAGATTTTGATCTTCCGTAGTGATGCTTTAGTCTTTGCGGATAGTTCTAGCAAAAGTTACATATTATGATATGACAGTTGAATAACAAAACCAACTCTCCTCCCGAGGAAGTTTGATCAAGGATGTCTACTTGACACAGTCTGAGAGTTTTGTAGAATTCAAAAGGTTGTTGGAAAGGTATGCAAACTTCAATGGTTGAAGTTAGCATAACGAAGTAGGAATCTTTACCTTAATGAAGTTATCGAAAGAGTTTGATTCCATCATGAACAATAAAAATGCTTGTAAATTTACAAGAAATTAAGTGGGAGTGCTATGACATATTTCCAATACTTTATGTAGATGACATATGGTTGATTGGAAAATATGTATTTCAAATTAACACGGTTAAGATTTTTATATTGATGAAAGGCTTAGAAGATATTGGGTATCGATATCCATAAGAGATGGATTAAACCGCCTAATATGGTTGAGCAAAATTACATAGATGAAATATTGAAGTAAGTCAATATCGAAATGACAAGAAGGATTTCTTGTCACATGGAAACTAATTGAGCAAGATTCAAGTGTTTTGACACATGATGAGCATCATTGAAATTGAGATTTCTAAGTCA
This sequence comes from Alopecurus myosuroides, assembly GCA_028641055.1. Classification (NCBI taxonomy): domain Eukaryota; kingdom Viridiplantae; phylum Streptophyta; class Magnoliopsida; order Poales; family Poaceae; genus Alopecurus; species Alopecurus myosuroides. The sequence continues at coordinate 266,700,015 of CM054062.1, forward strand.
TGTTTCCATGCTATGTACACAACCAGATGAGTCCTATGCTATAAAATGTTATAGCAGGATAATTCATATGATGATTAGACAACAGTGGGAGAGATCCTTGTGCCTTTTTAGAAATGCTAAGGATGTGTTTTCCTATGTAGTAATGACAAACTATTTGTTGTAATATGTTACACTAATAGTCTTGTCATGTATTCAAATAATTTTATCTCAATTAAAATATGTGATGAAGGGTAGCACAATAGGCTGGAAGAAGGTTCCATGATGGATTTGAAAGTGTTTCAAAATTAAAGTATTGTGATGGATACTACAACAAAGGCTAAAGTATATCGTTGTATTGACAACAAATAATAAGAGTATTTTGTGTAAAGGAGTTCTTTATTGAACTTGGTGAATTTCCAATAATGTTGACACTATGAAACTACATTTTCACAATGTTAGTAACATTGGTTTAAGCCGAGGAATTAAGGTTTCACCGGTTGAAAATATATATACAAAGCCATCTTGTTACAGAATGAGTGATGCGTGTAGACGCAAAGAACATGAAAATACAATAGGACCTGAATAGTTCAGATCTTTTTGATGATGTTTACCACATGAGAAGCATGGTAATAACACCTGAAAACCATATGTGTTAAGTGCTCACAGACTAGATTATTGACTCTAGTGCAAGTGGGAGACTGAAGGGGATATGCCCGAGAGGCAATAATAAAGTGGTTATTATCTTATTCCTTGTTTATGATAAATGTTTGTTTCTCATGCTACAATTGTATTAACCGGAAACGTTGATACATGTGTTTTTTATAAACAAACAATGGTTCCTAGTAAAGCCTCTCTTTTAACTAGCTCGTTGATTAATAGATGATCAAGGTTTCCTGATCATGAATATTGGATGTTGTTAATAACGGGGTCATGTCATTGGTAGAATGATGTGTTGAACATAGACCCAATATCAAGATAACAATATGATCAAGTCATTTAGTTTATATTGTTATATCTTGCATACGAAGTAACTTATTCCTTGGACCATGAGATCATGCCAATCACTGGTACCGGAAGGGTGCTTTGATGTCATCAAACGTCACACCGTAACAGGGTGACTATAAAGGTGTCGTTAGGTATTTGCAAAGTATTAGATGAGGATCATGGATCAAGAGTGGAATTTGTCCATCCAAAATGACGGAGAGATATACTCTCGGCCCTCTCGGTGATATCACATCGACACCGCTTGCAAGCACGTGATATGATCACAAGGATGTCATATTGATACGTCATAAATGTATCCCTAATTTCTGATGCTCCATGATCATATTATGCCAATTGCTACATGTTTTCTCCCTTATTTATAGCATTTTCCTATGTCTTCCGGGACTAACCTATTAACAAGATGCCCAGAGCGAGTTCCCTATTTTCTGCTGTTTTTTAGTTTCAGAAAAGTTGTTCTGGAAATATTCTCGGAATTGCAAAATTCGAAGCCCGGAAGTCCTATTTTCCCCGGAAGCATCCAGAAGACCGAAGAGGAGTCGAAGAGGGGCAGTAGGGGGCCCACACTATGGGCTGGCGCGGGTCCCCCCCGGCCGCGCCAGCTATGGGTGTGGGGCCCCTGGAGCTCCACCGCCTTTGCTGTTTCGCCTATTTAAGCCCCCCGGATGGAAAAACCTAAACACCTGATCAAAATCCCCGAAAAATTTCCGCAGCCGCCATCACCATCAACCCTAGATCAAGAGGGTTCTGGAGCTGTTTTCCGGCACCCTACCGGAGAAGAAATCATCACTGGACGCTTCTACATCACCATGCCTGCTTCCGGGTGATGCGTGAGTAGTTCATCCTGGGACTACGGTTCCATAATAGTAGCTAGATGGTTGTCTCCTCCTCATATGCCTCCATGTTTAGATCTTGTGAGCTGCCTATCATGATCGAGATTGATCTTATGTAATTCTATATGCTGTGTTTGCTGGGATCCGATGAATATTGAACTTATGCCAAGTCGATTATAGTATTTATTGCATATGTTATTTGTGATCTTGCATGCTATCCGTTGCTAGTGGTTAATCTGGCCAAGTAGTTGCTAGTGACTCCAAGAGGGAGTATTTATGCTTGATAGTGGGTTCATGCCTCCTTGTTGCCTTGCTCGAGTGACAGAAACGTGAAGGGGGAGGATGTGTTGTTTCCATTAGGGAGAAAACAATGGTGAGAGTACCCGCGTGTATAATCATTGCTTGCATTACACACTTTTTTTAATGCAATTATCTGTTGCTTGCAACTTAATACCTAAGGGGGTTCGGATGATAACCTGAGGGTGGATTATTAGCCATAGATGCAGATGGATGTCGGTCTATGTATCTTTTTGTAATGCCCGCACTAAATATCATAGTAATCATCATGTTATAATGTGCACTACGGTGCAACCTTTATTTGTCAATTGTCGAGCTGTAATTTGTTCACCCAGCATGTTATCTTTTATGGAGAGACACCACTAGTGAACCTATGAACCCCGGTCCATTTTACACACTGTTAAACAAACCACAACAATTTCCTGCTCTCTCTACTTTCTGCAAGCATTCAACTGTTTTCCACACTATACGTCCAATCTTTGTTTTCGGCAAGACCGGTGAGATTGACAACCTCACTCTACCGTTGGGGCAAAGTATTTTGGTTGTGTTGTGTGCAGGTTCCACGTTGTTGCTGACACCGGTGAAGCGCCAGCACCACCATCGGTGGCATCAACCTTCCGAAGATTCTCCTTCTCCTACTGGATTGATAACCCTGGTTCTTGACTAAGGGGAAATCTCCTACCGCTGTGCTCATCACACCGTCTTCTTGGGGTATCCCAACGCAAGCATCAAGGATTTTTCTGGCGCCGTTGCCAGGGAGAAGGAAGTCTTCTGGCAAGGGGAGTCTCTCACTCTCAACCTCTTTATTTGCTTTATTGTCTTGTTTTTATTTTTTTCTTGTTTTTCTTCTCTATATTTAAAACTCAAAAAAAATAGTTTACTTTATAGCATAGAAAGCAACTCAAGTATTTTTCAAGTGAAGTTAGTTGTTATTTTTGCTTTATCATGCTTGCTATCAATGTTTGATGTCTTTGAAACTAGATCTTATAGGCAAGGTGGGTTCACAGATGAACAACAAAAACATTATAAGGAACACCGCTTGTCACAAAAAGGGATACACTTATGGGAGCAAATTAATAAATTGCATGACTATGCTAAAAACTTGTGTTCTACTTATAATGTTACTTATTGCTTTGATAAATCTTGTTGCTGTAGGAGGTATAAACACCTCCCTTTACAATGTGAGTATAATGATAATGTTACCGTATCTTCTTGTGTTAAGGGAAATTATGAATTATATGATGTGGAACAAATTGAAGAATTTATTGCTTGGAAGGGTGCATTCGAAATTGCTTATTTACTTGAAAGTATTGATGATGCAACTTATAAACATGATATTTATGCTATACTTGAATATTTGTTTGATAATTACAAGGATTGTAATTACTACATAATGGAATATCTTAATAAATTCTCTCAACCTAAGGAAGAGACTAATGCCTTGCAGGAGCCTATGGAAGAAGAAATTGCTGAATCTGGAAGCTCTTTGGATGAAAAAGAGGAGGAGAGTGATGATCAAGAGGAGGATGAATGTCTACCTCCCAATGATAGTAACTCTTTAACTCATAATTGTGATGATCCTATTGATTCTTTTGAAATATCTCTTTTTCATGAAGTTGATACTTGCTATACTTGTGACCTTGATAATACTATGAATGAACTTGTGAGAATAATATTGCTACTGTTATTTATGATAATCCATGCTACTTTGATAAATCCTACGAGAATCCTCTATTTATTCCAACTATTGATATGCATGATAACGAGGAAGTTTGTTTAGAAAATTTATATGATAATGCTCTCGATGATGGTCCTATATTACTTGATGTTATAAATCATAATGCTACTTAAAATAGGATTGCTGTAATGTGTCTTATAACTTTAATGAGTGATCAATCATCTTTTTTTCTATTGCTAAAAGTGGGGAAAAAGAGGAGCTGATTTTAAATTTTGATCCCACTATTTTTGAGCTTGATATGAATTGTGTGCTTTCATACCATGACAAACATGCTTTATGTGATAATTATGTTGTTGAGTTTGTTCATGATTCTACTGGAAATTATTACGAGAGAGGAAAATATGGTTGTAGGAATTTTCATGTTACTAAAACACCTCTCTTTTTGTTGAAAGTTTTGAAGTTGCTCTTGTTCTACCTTCCCATGATTTCTAGTTTGAGTTTCTTTAATTTATTTCTTTACAAGATTCCTATGCATTGGAAGTGGGTTAGACTTAAATTTGTTTTATACTCCCTCCGTCTCAAATTAATTGTCTCAAACTTGCACAAAAGTGGATGTATCTAACACTAAAATATGTCTAGATACATTCACTTTTGTCCAACTTTGAGACAATTAATATGAGACGGAGGGAGTACTTGTTTCTTGATGCTCTCTTTTTCTTCCATTCATACTTCTTATGTGAGCATCTACTTGATTCCATCTTTCTATGCCTAGCTGAAAGGCGTTATAGAAAAGCGCTACCGGGAGACAACCCGTTTTATTTCTCTGTTTTCATTCTGTTTTTCTTTGTTTTCTTTGGTGTGCTTTGCACCTGGGTGTTGTATATTTACTTCGCAAGCCCTCTGTATCTTTTCTTTTGTGTTTTTGTTGAGGCAAGTAAAGCCTCTAGTGGAAACTTGACATTATATTTCGGATTTCTGCGCAGAAAACAAATTTCTGATGTCCACTATTAATTCCGTTAGAAATAACAGAATATTAAAAATCATCTGAGATTTTTTGTTCTTAATACTGCGTTATATACGCAACTTTTCTTAGTTTACAACTCTTTGATTTGAGGAACATAAGATTTTTGAAAAAAATTGATCTCTGCCTGCTGTTCTATTTTGACAGATTTCTGCCATTTATCGCATTTGCATCTTAATCTCTTTCTTTTGGTGTTCTTTTGAGAAAAAGAGTTTGAAAAGAAGTTGTGAGAGTAGCTAATGTGTTTTTTATTGCTAGCCTTGTGTTTAAACTTAACCATGCGAGTTTATTATTTCGATTGGACTAACGTTGCTAATGAAGATTGTGAAATTTTTGATGTGAAGGAAGTTTTCAAGGGTCAAGAGAAGAGGATGATATGATGTGATCAAGAAGAGTGAAAATTCTAAGCTTGGGGATGCCCCGGTGGTACATCCCAGAAAATTCCAATAAGACTCAAGCTTCTAAGCTTGGGGATGCCCAAGGCATCCCCTTCTTCATCAACAAATTATCGGATCACTTCTAGTGAAACTATATTTTTATTCATTCGCATCTTATGTGCTTTACTTGGAGCGTATTTTATTTTTGTTTTCAGTTTGATTTTTTCTTTTTCTTTCAGTTTGTTTTTACATTAATAATAATATTGGTTGGACCCCAGCATTCTTTTATTGGAGAGTGACACGCTCCGCTTTTTCATGAGAATACGTTGTATTCTTAGTCTCTGTCTAGCTGCTGCATTTATTTAGCTCCTGTTTTGCATGCATCTCTTATCAGAGCTGTCAGTTTTAGTAGTATTATTTTAGTACTCTCATGTTTGCTTCCTGTATCATAAAGAGTATTTTTGTTAAAGCATGTTTTATATGGTACTTGTTGGGAGAAATAAAACTGCTGCTTGAAGTAGAATCTATAACAGTACTAGTAGAAGCTTGTATAGACTGTGGCTAGAACTTTTTCATGCCATGCTGAATGTTATTTTAGTTTTAAAGCCTTGTGGTTATTTAGTAGCATGATTAGCCTCAAATAGCTGAGAGTGTTTAATATGTATTGAAAGATTCACGAGTTGTTCTTGTCATAGTAAAGCATCAATATATGATATTCTCTTTCAAATGTTTTATTTGGTTGACTTGGCACATGCTCACACCATGTTTATGACTACAAACCATTCACGAATAGCCTCCGTGACCACTTAGTTTTTGAACTTGTGATACTGCTTATGTTTTAAATAATGATGCTTATGTCGCTATTGAAAGTGCAATATGGTCAACTAGAGGGGGGGGGTGAATAGGTGACCTACAAATTTTAAATCTTTTTCACTTTTAGTGGGGGCTTTGGGAAAGTAAAAGCTTGGTTATCTAGATGTGCTACTAAGTGAACACCCTAGGTGACAAGAAACAAGTAGCAACGGAAGTAAAGGAATAGCACAGGATAACAACAAGCAAAAAACACGGAGACAAGGATATGTTTCCCGTAGTTCCTTCTTGAAAGAAGTACATCTACGTTGGAGAGGTGGGGAGCCACCTAGGCGCTCCTCAATAGCACGGATGTGCACACCTTGTTCTCCTTGAGCTTCTCCGGTGAGGGAGATTCTCGTTTCCACTATGAGGTCGACTTGAAGGCGTTGACCAAACCTTTACAAAGGGTTGAGGCTACTCCACAAGTGAGATGGAGGCTCTCAACAATCGAAGCTTCTTGCTACAAGGTGGAAGCTACAAGCACTAGGGTTTCCCTTGGATGACAAAGCAACCAAGAGATTACAATATCCCAAGAGTTGTGGTGTGGGTACACACGTTTTTGCTTGGTGGAAAGATAGATCTAGTCCTCCTCCATGAGATCCTTGAAGGGCATCGAGTTTGGTTGGAGGAGGAGGGAGATCGGGGCGTTTTGAGCTCTACAACAATGGAGGAGAGAGAGGAATGGACGAGCTGCCTATCTAGAGGAAGAAGACATCTATTTATAGGCTCCTCCAATTTCTGACCGTTGCAGTCCGCTAGGGCCGGAATATTCCGGTGTTAGCACCGGAAATTTCTGGTCTGCTGTGGCCGGAAATTTGAATAGTCCGGGGGGCAGATTTTTGAAATATCCGGGGGCGAAAATTTCCGCCTCAAAGTTCGGCCCCCATCTCTGTGCGCGGGCAGTAGCCCATGATGAAAACTGCTAAGGACCAGAGGCCGGAATATTAAAATATCCGGGGGGGGGGATAATTGAAATATCCGGGCCTGGAAATTTCCGGACAGAATTTCCGCCCCCATCTCTGTGCGCGGGCAGCTGAGAAGGTTCCAATTTCTGCTAAGTCCCAGAAGGCCGGATTTTTGAACCGGAAATTTCCGGGGCAAATTTCCGCCCTAGCTTCTGTGCGCGAGCAGGGAAAATACTGAGCCGTTTTGAAGAGGCCAGGAAGGGGCCGGAATATTCCGGTGCTAGGGCCGGATATTCCGCCCTATAAGCACCGAAATTTCCGGACTGAATACTGAAAAATCCGGTGGCAATAATTCCAGAGTGTAGACCTTCTCTTTGATCTTTTGACAGGAGTATAACAATACTTATCTGAGAGAATAGCTGCACAGTCTAAAACAACATTGTTAGATAGGTGATACCCGTGTTGTTATCATCACCAAAATCATTAGAGGGATCATGAGCTTTCAATCTCCCCCTTTTTGGTGAGTGATGACAACACGGGTATTTGCAAGGAAATAAACTAACAATGCATGATATGAGAACATCACAGATAGCATATATAGGAGACATGCCTCCTAATAATAATAGTTCACCAACGAATAACAAGTACGATAAGACGAAGTTCGAAAAGACGCATGAAACGATAAAAAGGGGCAACAAAGAACGAAACCCACCCAAGCAAATCCCCGCGATCATCTAGATCTTCTCCCCCTTTGGCATCAGGATACCAAAAAGAGAAAAGAGAGGGCTACGTCCCATGGAGCAAACTCTAGGCCTGGGTGTTCTCTTCTGCCTCTTCCTCTTCATCCTCGGTAACATCCTCCATGTCCTCATCATCATCCACGCCGATATCCCAGTCAACGTCGCGGTTGTTCCAATTCTTGTATGCAATCCTAGCAGGAGGAAGAGGTGGCACATTGGGAACCTGGAGAGCTGTCATGATGTGGTGCTGGTTCTCTAGGATGCTGCGGCGCTCCACATAGGCACTGTAGTTCTCCTTATGGAGGCACACATTCATGCACATCACCTTCTCAATTGCACGAACAAGCCATGAGCGCTTCTTCTTGCCAGGGGGAGGAGGACGCATGCGAGGATCACGGTGCCCCTGACCGGTGGCACCCACATCATGTGCAGCCTGTTGGGTGTGAGCGGCCTTCTTGTACAGCGTGACATCCTTGTGGTCTTCACAGTCTAGCTCCAGGTCCTCACGGAGTGCCTCAAGGTAGCTAGCCTTGATTAGCTTCATGATGTAGGGGGCATACGGGGGCACTTTGCGGTGGAAGAGAGCAAAGTGGATCTCATTGAAGATGAAATCCATCACATCAACCTTGTGGGCCTCCATGTCAGTCATGTCACCCTCAGTGAAGGTCAGGTAGGCGTGGTACATGAGGTTGACCAAGCCACCACGAATAGCATCATTATTGCCACCACTTGGGGCAATAGACTCCCGGAACATACGCAACAGGATGTCATATATGGGAAATAGGCCTTTGGCCGAGCCAATCACACCTGTGGAACCATACAACTCAGCCAGTCTGTTCTTCTCATACTCAACCCCGTGAACATGCATGCGATGACCCTGAGCAGTGTTAAGGCCAGCAAAGGGATACCCGAGCGCAGTAGCAAAGTCATGGAAGTTGGCGGTGAGCAAGTGAGGGCCAGACATCCAAGACATCCCAATCTCCTCAGAATCATCAATGACAAGTGTGGCGTAGAACTGCTGGATGAATGTGGTATTGTAGGAGCATCTAGTCTCCATAAGAGGGCGCAGACCAAGGAGTTCAGCCAACTGGACGGAGTTGTTGAAGTAGGCAGGATTGGCAGCCAAATGAGCGAAGTTGATAACCTTCATTGGGCACACTGGTTTGCTCATGACAGTATACACTTGCTTGAAAAGAGTCTCCTGCTCAACGTGCCAGAAGCAGGAATCAATAGTGGGGTCTTGAGGACCCTCGGTGTACCAGGCCTTGCCCCTCCATGCCTTGAACTCAGGGATGGACATGGTAGCCAAGTTCAGAGCAGACTTCCCCTGCGTCCTCCCAGCTTTGCGAGCAGCCCTGTCAGCATCACGTTGACGCTCATAATCTCTCTCAGCATCCCTCGCACGCCGGCGAGTCTCATTTTCATCAACAAAAGTCCCCTCATCATCTTCCCTCAGGTGACGGAATCGTTTGTGTGAGCTAAGCAACTTGCCGGGCCTAGAGCTTGAGCCATCTGCGAGGAAAGCAGAAAAGATGCAAAGAAAACCAAACAAGAATAAAAAACGGGGGCTCACGACTCGTGAAAATGGAGGAAGTAGATCTCTGTTCGAGATTCAGTACAGGCCGGAAATTCCGGTCTTGGGTGCGGAAATTCCGGAGGGCGGAAATTCCGGCCTCAGGGAAATTTCCTGGGGGCGGAAATTTCCGGCCTTCGGAATTTTCGAATCCAGATCTAAATCTGGGCCTGTAACGAATCTAGAACGATGAATTTGAGTACAGAGATGAATCCTAGAGTATAGATGATACTTGTATGAGGATATATGACCGTACAATACCATGAATAACACTAGATATGAGATCACTCATCTAATCAACCCTAGATTGCGGAGAACACGAAACATATACCGGGATCCATGAGATAGGAACGGATGTGCGGTCTCTTGATCCGCAAAAGGCGATTAGAGGACGAGGAGGGGAGGCAAAGGGGCCTCCCGGAGGTCTCGGAGGCGGCGGCGGCGTCTGGAGGCGGAGTGGAGGCAAAGGGAGGGAGAGCAATCTGGAACTGCTCCCTCCCGTCGCCCTTATATAGCCCCAGACAAACCCACCGGAATTTCCGGTATTAAGGCCGGAATATTCCGGTGTCCGGAAATTTGGACCGGAATATTCCGCCGAAATATCCGGTGTGCCTTCTGCGAGCGGGCACGCTGTATATTTGGGGGATTATTCGAGTCAATCTCGAACCCCGGAAATTTTCGGGGCTTAAGGCACGGAATATTCCGGGCCCCCGGATATTTGCCCCGGAAATTTCCGCTGAAATTTTCGGTGTGCCATCTGTGAGCGGGCACATTGGAAATGGGCGAAATTTCTGGGACAAATGTCTGAGGGCCGGAATATTCCGGGCCCTAGACCGGAATTTCCGGTGTTCCCACGCCATCCGAGTTTTTGTGGAAGATGGAACAAGTCGTGAGCCTCCAAAACCGAGAAAAAAAAAACAAAAACAAACACAATAACACGAGCGAAACATCAAACAAAACAGATACAAACAACAGGAAAAAGTTGGTCGCCGAAGCCACCGTGTTTGAGTGATACCAAGGAGTCGCGAAGATGTATCTTGGACTCAAAAGTATAACTCACGTTTTAAGCACAATAAGTCACAATTGACTGAATATGCATGACGCTTTGGTTGTTTTGCGCATGATAGGTGGAGTGTTTGTTCATGAGTTGAACTACGCTCCCCCTATGTCCATGCCTACATCTAAAGTAGATAACACATAGAGTGGAGGTACTTATGGAAGGGTTCAAGAGAAGTTGGACGCATCGATCACATTTAGTTCATTCCTCAAACCCCAAAATCTTGGTTCATCAAGGGCCTTCGTGAAGATATCCGCGAGTTGATCCTTGGTTGCCACATAGGAGAGATCAATATCACCCTTCTCAACATGATCCCGAATAAAGTGATGTCGTATCTCAATGTGCTTCGTCTTGGAGTGAAGAACGGGATTGTAGGCCATCTTGATGGCCGCGGAGATGTATTCGGCCTTGGTGGTGGAGAGAGCAATGCAGTTTTGCCTCTTGGAAGACCAACATACCAATGAGCGGCCAAGAAATTGACAACCTCCGGATGTAGATTTCCTATCCGTCTTCTCTCCCGCATAGTCCGCATCCGAATGCCCAATGAGCTGAAAGCTTGAACCCTTGGGATACCAAAGACCGAAGTTTGGGGTATGAACTAAATATCGAAAGATGCACTTAACCGCTTCAAAGTGACTTTGTCTCGGGGAGGCTTGAAACCTTGCACATTTACCAACGCTATACATAATATCGGGTCTAGATGCACAAAGGTAGAGCAAAGAGCCAATCATGGAGCGGTATACCTTTTGATCTACCTCTTTACCATTCGGGTCGGGTTTCAAGTCAATAGTCGTGGACATGGGGGTCTTCATAGGTTTGGCATCATGCATGTTGAATCGCTTGAGCATGTCTTGAGTATACTTGGCTTGCTTGATGAATGTGCCTTCGGGATATTGCTTGATCTCAAAGCCAAGAAAATACTCTAATTCTCCCATCATAGACATCTCGAACTTGTCCGTCATAAGCTTGCAAAACTCATCATTAAATGCGGTGTTAGTGGAACCAAAGATGATATCATCCACATAGAGTTGGCATATGAACAAGTCACCTCCAACCTTTTTGGTGAAAAGGGTGGGATCGATTAAACCAACATTGAACCCATGATCAACCAAAAACTCTTTAAGGTGCTCGTACCACGCACGTGGAGCTTGTTTAAGTCCGTAGAGTGCCTTATCGAGTTTGTAGACATGATCGGGGTGGTTGGGATCCTCGAAGCCCGGAGGTTGCTTGACATAAACCAACTCGTGGATGGGACCATTCAAAAAAGCACTTTTGACATCCATTTGTTGCAATTTAAAGTTATGATGACAAGCATATGCAAGCAAGATGCGAATAGATTCAAGACGAGCTACGGGAGCGAATGTTTCACCGAAGTCGACACCTTCGACTTGAGAGAAGCCTTGGGCTACCAATCTAGCTTTGTTGCGGATGATGATGTCGTCCTTGTCTTGTTTGTTCTTGAAGATCCACTTAGTGCCGATGACGTTCTTGCAATCTTTGGGTCTTGGTACCAACTTCCACACCTTGTTGCGCTCGAAGTTGTTGAGTTCATCGTGCATTTCTTCAAGCCAATCTTGATCTTCAAGAGCTTCATAGACCTTCTTTGGCTCGATGTGAGAGACGAATGCATGAGCTTTGCTAAAGTCCGCTAGTTGCCTCCTTGTGACGACCCTTCCACGAACTTGTCCAAGAATCATGTCCTCCGTGTGACCGGCACGAGCAAGATTATCTAGCCTTCTCTTTGCCCTACGAGCTAGCATCTCCTCCAAAGTTTACTTGGATAGTACTTGATCATCACCTTCATCATCGGAGACATGTCCACCTTGATCTTGATCATTGACGGGAGGTGGATCCCTTATGTGATGATTTGTATCATCACCATGTGTATCTTGTTCTTCATTGTGAGCTTGGCCTTCATCATGAGCTTGGCCTTGGTTGTTAGCTTGGCCTTGATTGATTGAGTGATCTTGATCATTAGCTTGGCCTTGAGGTGAAGCATGAGGGTTTGGTGCATCTTGTTGGGTAGCATGGTTATCAATGGATGTAGTCAATGGCTCCACTTGAGTGGAGCATAGTCCTTCTCCCTCCGTCATCCGGTGTCCCTCAATGGGGATTATTTCACCAATCCCCATTCTTCGTATGACGATGGGAGGAATTGCATCTCCTACAAAACCATGATCTATACGCCCCCCTTGGGACCCATTATCCTCATCAAACACCATGTCTATAGCTTCTTCAACTTGTCCGGTGGACTTGTTGTAGACTCTATAGGCGTGAGCTTTTGTGGCATAACCAACAAAGATACCCTCATAAGATTTAGTCTCGAACTTTGACAAGCGTTTACCTCTCTTCCGAATGAAGCACTTGCATCCAAAGACCTTGAAGTATGAAACATCCGGCTTCTTGCCCGTGAGAATCTCATAAGGGGTCTTGTTCAAGATCTTGCGGAGATACAACCGGTTGCTAGCGTGGCAAGCGGTGGAGACGGCTTCGGCCCAAAAATTATAAGGATAAGAGAACTCCGCAATCATGGTTCGAGCCGCATCCATAAGAGTCCGATTCTTTCTCTCCGCCACACCATTTTGTTGGGGGGTGTAGGGAGTGGAGTATTGATGAGCAATTCCTTCCTCGCTAAGAAAACCCTCCACAGTGTAGTTCTTGAACTCGGAGCCGTTGTCACTTAGGATGGCCATGATACTCGTATTATGTTGGCGTTCCACAAAAGTGATGAACTCGATGACCCGCTTTTGAGTCTCACTCTTCCTCTTGAAGAAGTACACCCAACAATATCGTGAATAGTCATCCACAATCACCAAGCAATACTTTTTGCCCCCAAGACTATCATATGATAGGGGACCAAAGAGGTCCAAGTGAATGAGCTCGAGGATCCTTGAGGTGGTGATGTTCGTCTTGGTGGGGTGTGCTTCTCCATGTTGCTTTCCTAGAACGCAAGAGCTACACACACGATCTTTGGCAAACTTAGCATTTGTTATTCCTAGAACGTGATTGCCACTTTGAAGGTCATACAACGTCCTCATATTGGTGTCGGCTAACCGGCGATGCCATAGCCAACCCACATCAACTTTAGCCATTAGGCATGTCGCGACACACGTGTCTCCTTTAGAGAAGTCCACTACATACATGTCGTTCTCGACATGCCCAACAAAGGCTACCTTAAGAGTCGTCTCCCACGTGACAATCACATTCTCCTTATTAAAGAAAGATGTAAAACCACTCTTAGCAAGTTGAAGAACCAAGATGAGATTATAGCCTAGAGACTCAACAAGGAGAACATTCTCAATTGACAAGTCATTTGAGATTGCTACCTTGCCTCGTCCCAATACTTTAATTCGGAGTTATCACCAATAGTAACGCAATTGAGATGAGGTAATGGAGGTTGAAGGTCACTCATTGCGTCATTGCTTCCGGTCATATGTTGGGATGCACCACTATCCACCGTCCATTTGCTTGAACCGGAAGCACTTCCCTACAAGAGATTAGTTTCTTGATTTAGGGACCCATCTTTGAATGAGTCCTCTCATGTTAGCGACAAGGGTCTTAGGAACCCAAATACTCCAATGATAATCATCACCATAAGAGGTACCAACATATTTAGCATATACATGACCATCTCTAGATTTCATAAGAACATAAGATGGATTGTATTTCCCGGCAAAGTCATTGTGAGTGGTGCTCCCCCTAGAGGTCTCACCACCCACAATGGTGTTGGTCTCCTTCCTTTTGGTCACCTCTCCCTCTTTCACAAATCTTACTTCTTGTGAGGGGGAGGTGGCGTTCTTCTTGTTCTTCTTCTTGTACTTCTTCTTTGACTTGGCTACATAGCCAAGTCCCTCCTTTCCATTGTTGGCTCGTTGAGAAGCAATCTCATGGGAATTCTTCTCACTTCCTACAAGATTAGTCGCACTACAAGCATTGCTAGGCAAGATATTCAAGCTAGAGGATGAAGTGGACACAACTTGCTTGTTTGATAGTTGAGCTAGAAGATTGTCACGAGATTTGGTTAACTTGTCATGAATTTCCTTAAGAGACATGAACTCCTTTTCGAGTTTTTCATGACGAGTGCCAAGTTCCTCGTGAGCAATTCCTAGCTTCAATTCTTCATGTTCAAGAGTTTTAATGATAGCAAGAGATTGAGCATTTTCCTTCCTAGGCTTAGAGACACTTATGGAAAAGTTTTCTTCAAGACAAGATAATTTCTCCTCAAGTGAGGCACGAATGGAACACTCATTTTCAAGTGCTTTTTCAAGCTCTTGCTCATAGCAAGTGTGACCTCCATGGATTTCCAAAGTCATGATGATCTCCTCCTTTTCATCTACAAGAGAGTTAGGCTCATCAAGTTGCCTCAAAAGGGCATTCACCTTTTCCTTAGTCTCACCTTTAAGGCTAGATAGCCACATACCTAACTCATTAGACTCACTATCCTCTTCGCAAACATTTTCAACACAATCCAATAACGAAGGAGGGTTAGTGATAATGGTCTTGGAGTTAGGAGAGCATACCGAAGTGGCTTTTTCCATAAGACACGTAGGTCGGGTAGCCACATTCTCATTGGGGGATTCGAATAGAGAGATCGAATGAGATGATGCGGTGACCATGGCGATGTGGGCAACTCCAACTACCTCATCCTCTCCTTCATCTCCGGAGATGCAAGTCTCAAGAACCGCCCCTTCTTGAACATAGAGAGCCCTTGACACCCTCTTAGCGAAGTTCTTGTTTTGAGGAGGCTTGGCCTTGTTTTTGCGAATAAGCTTGACTTCGTTTTCTTCTCTTGGTTCAAAGGGGCACTCCTTCATGAAATGGTTTGCGCTACCACAATTGTAGCATGTCCATGGTCGCTCCCCCTTCTTCTTGTAGTTCTTGTTTCGTGGAGGCCTTGGAGATCCGGCCTTGTGAGCTTCCCATCTCTTCCAATATTCATGCATAGCAAGGGCAATGCACTTGTGAGCTCCCGTGTAAGTGTCCTCATAGTCTTCCTCATCATCATCTTCTTCACTTTCATCGATTCGAGCCATAGCCTTTGACTTCAAAGCGAGATTGGGCGACCTTCCTATTCCTCGAGAGCGGGCTAGAGCATCGTCCGCGCTCTTGTGTGAGAGAGAGATAGCAATGAACTCACTTAGAACACCAATCGAGTTGAGGGTATTGTAGTCCGCTCTTGTTCGGATGCTAGTGGAGATATTTTTCTCAAAGGGTGTAATGGCTTTGACAAATTTCCTCTTGATCCACTCATCGGAGATTTCTCCTTTTCCAAAGTCTCTCAATGGGTTGGAAAGGGTGACAACTCTTCTATATAGTTCTTCGGGGGTCTCATCCTCATGCATGACGAAGTTCTCGGAGTTGTCAATGGCCACGTCATACTTGGAAGATTGGATGCTAGCATTTCCTTGAAACAAGGTGTCAAGTTTGTCCCAAGCTTCTTTGGCGGTCTTGCAACTCCGAATATGAGTGAAGTACTCCCTTGGGAGAGCCTTTTGAATGATGACAAGTGCAGTCTTGTTGAGTTGAGATTCCACGTCATCCCTTGGCGTCAAGTTGCTTGGGTCATGAGGATGAAATCCATGAATCACGCTTCTCCACAATGCGGTACACGATCTTGAAATGTGTGATTCCATCTCAAACTTCCAAGAGGAGAATTCGTTAGTGTTAAGGATGGGTGGAATTACAACATTAAGGATGTGTGGCATGGAAACAATTGGGTGGATAGAATCATAGTTTTGCGGTGGTGGAACTTTTGAATTGGACCCCGAACCATTAGCCGCTTGAGACTTGGAACCACCGTCACTCTCCTTTGCTTTGGCTTTAGCCTTTTGTGCGGCTTTAGCCTTAGCTTTGGCAATGTTCTCTTCGAGTTTGGAATTGTCCGGAGTCGTTTCCTCATCCGAACTATCCTCATCGGAGATGTGGGGAGAGTGTGACGGTTCCTTAGGTTTACCCATCATGATCTCCAACATCTTCTTCATGGAGGAAACCTCTGAGCCTACACTAGAACTAACCTTGGACAATTGGGTTTGTATGGTAAAAACCGTTGTCTCTAGGTTGGCTATACTGTTGGCCATTTTGGAGAGCTCCTTCTTAGTAGATTCGGGATCATCTCCGTTGACCATGATACTCTTAGGCGGTTAAGCCCGATAAAAGAGCCGAGGCTCTGATACCAATTGAAAGTGCAATATGGTCAACTAGAGGGGGGGTGAATAGGTGACCTACAAATTTTAAATCTTTTTCACTTTTAGTGGGGGCTTTGGGAAAGTAAAAGCTTGGTTATCTAGATGTGCTACTAAGTGAACACCCTAGGTGACAAGAAACAAGTAGCAACGGAAGTAAAGGAATAGCACAAGATAACAACAAGTGAAAAACACGGAGACAAGGATATGTTTCCCGTAGTTTCTTCTTGAAAGAAGTATGTCTACGTTGGAGAGGAGGGATCCACCTAGGCGCTCCTCAATAGCACGGATGTGCACAACTTGTTCTCCTTGAGCTTCTCCGGTGAGGGAGATTCTCGTTTCCACTATGAGGTCGACTTGAAGGCGTTGACCAAACCTTTACAAGGGGTTGAGGCTACTCCACAAGTGAGATGGAGGCTCTCAACAATCGAAGCTTCTTGCTACAAGGTGGAAGCTACAAGCACTAGGGTTTTCCTTGGATGACAAAGCAACCAAGAGATTACAAGATCCCAAGAGTTGTGGTGTGGGTACACACGTTTTGGCTTGGTGGAAAGATAGATCTAGTCCTCCTCCATGAGATCCTTGAAGGGCATCGAGTTTGGTTGGAGGAGGAGGGAGATCGGGGCGTTTTGAGCTCTACAACAATGGAGGAGAGAGAGGAATGGACGAGCTGCCTATCTAGAGGAAGAAGACAGCTATTTATAGGCTCCTCCAATTTCTGACCGTTGCAGTCCGCCAGGGCCGGAATATTCCGGTGTTAGCACCGGACATTTCCGGTCTGCTGTGGCCGGAAATTTGAATAGTCCGGGGGGCGGATTTTTGAAATATCCGGGGGCGGAAATTTCCGCCGCAAAGTTCCGCCCCCATCTCTGTGCGCGGGCAGTAGCCCATGATCAAAACGGCTAAGGACCAGAGGCCGGAATATTGAAATATCCGGGGGGCGGATAATTGAAATATCCGGGCCCGAAAATTTCCGGACAGAATTTCCGCCCCCATCTCTGTGCGCGGGCAGCTGAGAAGGTTCCAATTTCTGCTAAGTCCCAGAGGGCCGGATTTTTGCACCGGAAATTTCCGGGGAAATTTTCCGCCCTAGCTTCTGTGCGTGGGCAGGGAAAATACTTAGCCGTTTTGAAGAGGCCAGGAAGGGGCCGGAATATTCCGGTGCTAGGGCCGGATATTCCGCCCTATAAGCACCGGAATTTCCGGACTGAATACTGAAAAATCCGGTGGCAATAATTCCAGAGTGTAGACCTTCTCTTTGATCTTTTGACAGGAGTATAACAATACTTATCTGAGAGAATAGCTGCACAGTCTAAAACAACATTGTTAGATAGGTGATACCCGTGTTGTTATCATCACCAAAATCATTAGAGGGATCATGAGCTTTCAGCTATGCATGATTATGGCTCTTATTCTCTTTTGATTTGTCGCTCCAAGTATTTTGCTAGCCTCCACATGTACTGAGTATAAGCTCTACTCGTGCATCCAAACTCCCTTAAACCAATGTTTTTTCATTGTGTCCACCATACCTACCTACATGTGGTATTTAACTGTCATTCCAAAGTAAATTGCTCATATGTTACCTTTAAAACCTTCAAAATTATTCCTGCTTTGTGTTCTTGTTTTTGCTCATGAGGACGTCAATAGAGAATCTTGATATCACTTGTTGATTGGATTTCACACCATGGACTAGTGGCTTCATCCGCTTATCCAAATGATAGAAGAGATGGCAGCGGGGTGCCCAGCCCCAAATTAATATAAAAAAAATCTCTTCACTATTTTTGCACCTGATCATATCAGTCAAAGCATAATTGTGTAAACAAAAGAGAAACAGGGATGACCTTCTACACCAGTTGCGTCCTTCACCATGGGAGCCGCTCTTGTGAATTCAGTTGGCTTGTGAAGTACTGTATTGTATGTTTACCATTCGTTGACACTAGCATACACCTCTCCTAAAATATAGACATTCCTCCACAAATGTCAAACTTTTAATACCTCTGTTTAATAAAATAAAAATCTCTAGCACATGAGTGATCCCTGCTTCCCTCTACGAAGGGCTTTTCTTTTTTACTCTTATGTTGAGTCTCCATCTTCTAACTCATGCACAGTTGAGAGAGCATTTTTGCCATTCTGAGTTTTATGTGCATTTGTCCCATGAACATCAATAATTACTCCATGATGTGCTATCATTTGTTCTTAAATTATTTGTTCTAGTCTTCCTCTTGAATTCTGAAAGTGTCCTGGCATTTATGTTTTGTCCCACTCTTAAGGACTAGCGAAAACCACTTTGCCATGCTTCTTCTATACCTGAAACAAACGTTTACCTTTCTTTGCATTATTATTCATGATCCTTTACTTGAGTTACTCTTCGTGATGCAAAGTAATTCCTATGCTTTATTATTAAAGCTTTATTTTTCATGCATGTGCTAAAAGTTTTATGATCTCAGCATGCATATGCTTTTACATAAGATTGATCAAGTTTATGTTAGTAGCATGTGACCTCAAAAATTATTGTTTTATCGTTTACCTACTCGAGGATGAGTAGGAACTAAGCTTGGGGATGCTTGATACGTCATAAACGTATCCCTAATTTCTTATGCTCCATGATCATATTATGCCAATTGCTACATGTTTTCTCCCTTATTTATAGCATTTTCATACGTTTTTCGGGACTAACCTATTAACAAGATGCCCAAAGCCAATTCCATATTTTCTGCTGTTTTTTAGTTTCAGAAAAGTTGTTCTGGAAATATTCTCGGAATTGGAAAATTCGAAGCCCGGAAGTCCTATTTTCCCCGGAAGCATCCAGAAGACCGAAGAGGGGCAGCAGGGGGCCCACACCCTGGGCTGGCGTGGGTCCCCTGTCCGCGCCAGCTATGGGTGTGGGGCCCCTGGAGCTCCACCGCCTTTGCCCTTTCGCCTATTTAAGCCCCCCGGATGGAAAACCCTAAACACTTGATCAAAAATCCCCGAAAAAGTTCCGCAGCCGCCATCACCGTCAACCCTACACCAGGAGGGTTCGGGAGTGTTTTCCGGCACCCTGCCGGAGAAGAAATCATCACGGAGGCTTCTACATCACCATGCCTGCCTCCGGAGTGATGCGTGAGTAGTCCATAGCAGTAGCTAGATGGTTGTCTCATCCTCATATGCCTCCATGCTTAGATCTCGTGAGCTGCCTATCATGATCGAGATTGATCTTATGTAATTCTATATGCTGTGTTTGCTGGGATCCGATGAAAATTGAACTTATGCAAAGTTTATTATAGTCTTTATTGCATATGTTATTTGTGATCTTGCATGCTTTCCGTTGCTAGTGGTTGCTCTGGCCAAGTAGTTGCTAGTGACTCCAAGAGGGAGCATTTATGCTTGATAGTGGGTTCATGCCTCCTTGTTTCCTTGCTCGAGTGACAGAAACATGAAGGGGCAAGATGTGTTGTTGCCATTAGGGAGAAAACAGAGGTGAGAGTACACGCGTGTATAATCATTGCTTACATTACACACTTTGTTTAATTTAATTATCTATTGCTTGAAACTTAACACCTAAGGGGGTTTGGATGATAATCTGAGGGTGGATTATTAGTCATAGATGCAGATGGATGTCGGTCTATGTATCTTGTTGTAATGCCCGAACTAAATACCATAGTAATCATCATGTTATAATGTGCACTACGGTGCAACCTTTATTTGTCAATTGCACAGCTGTAATTTGTTCACCCAACATGTTATCTTTTATGGATAGACACCACTAGTGAACCTATGAACCCCGGTCCATTTTCCACATTGTTAAACAAACCACAACAATTTTCCGCTCTCTCTACTTTCTGCAAGCATCCAACTGTTTTCCACACTATACGTCTAATCTTTGTATTCAGCAAGACCGGTGAGATTGACAACCTCACTGTACCGTTGGGGCAAAGTATTTTGGTTGTGTTATGTGTAGGTTCCATGTTGATGCTGACAACGATGAAGTGCCAGCACCACCGCCAGTGGCATCAACCTTCCAAAGATTCTCCTTCTCCTACTGGATTGATAACACTGGTTCTTAACTAAGGGGAAAACTCCTACCGATGTGCTCATCACACCCTCCTCTTGGGGTATCCCAACGCAAGCATCACATATCACGGAAACGAGAAAAGAGTACTTGTAGGTAACAAGATTGAACAAGGTATGGTTGATACCAATGATCGATCTCGGACAAGTAAAATATCACGAGACAAAGGGAATTAGTTACGACGTTGAAGGTTCACACGATCACGAGAGTCATCATTTAATATATAGGAGTCATCACGGATCTCCAGATCCCGCTGTTGATTATTGATCGGGAGGAGTATCGATCATGTCTATCTTATTCACGAACCATAGGGTGACACACTTAAGGTTCGATGACGCGATTGAGTGGATACGGAATATCGGAGAAAAGTTTGGACAACACCGGATTTGTTTCGGAGAATATTGAAATAGTCATCGGAATTGTTTCGGCGAATATTGAAATAGTTCAAGGTGGTATATATTAATGTTTGATTAACAAATAGTTCAGGGGGGCAAGTGTTAATGTTTGTTTAAAGGATTAAAAATATTAAAATAAAGAAATAAATTGTTTTATTTATTTATTAAAGGAAACCCTCGTAAGTTTGAGTGTGAATTGATGGGAGAATGAGTAGGTTGAGTGGAAACTCCACTCACATGATGAGGGGAGAGGTTTAGGCACCAAAATTTTGTGCCTGCCTCCCCCTCCTATATATAGAGGGGTTGGACCTCTCTCTCCACACACAACTTGCTCTCATATCCATCCTCCCGCTGATCCACCTCATGTTGATGCGCTTGGCGAAGCCCTGAACAAAGTTTTCTCCACCACACCACGCCGTCGTGCTGCTGTTTTCCGAGGGATCCTCTACTTCCGCTGCCCCGCTGGATCGAGGGAACGGAGGTCGTCATCAACCGTACGTGTGACCGATCACGGAGGCACCGCCGGATTGCGGTGCACATCTTCTCGCTCTCGGGTCAGTGTGAGTACGACTATGCCAACAAGGAGATTTGATCTCGTAAAGCTTTGTGTTTTCGAGGGTATGTTCTTCTTAATACTCTCTCTATGCTTGTTGCTTTCATCTCCTAGATTAGATCTTGGCCTTTCGAGTGTCTCTCGCGTAGGAATTTTTTTTTCTATGCAACGACCCTTTCAAAACCTTCCAATCATTAGTATGAGTACTAGTGCCGATTTCAAACTCCCCTATAGCGTCCCTTGTTAAGTTTTCGTCGTTTTACTTTCAGTTTTGTTTTACTTTATTTAGTTTAGTTTTGTTCTTTTTTTACTAGTTACTTAAACTACACCTTTATTATTGTCATTTTAGCAACTTATAGAGTAGACTATTTCCAGCATTGTTTGGGTGTGACATGTAACTGCGGGTATAATTGTGTATGTAATAGGTTGCACGTATATCTGTGTACGTGACAACGTAGTTGCGGGGTCAGTGTAACCAATCTAATGCTCTCTATAGTAAATGATATAAAACTGGGATAAAATATTTGCTACTGCAAGCACTACAATTACCCTGAATTTAATGCAGGAAAAGCACCGCGAATAGCACTCATCAACTTGGCGTCGTTGACGGGGATCAAAAGTGCTTTGTCAATATTTCCCGCTCACACCCAGTTTACTCTGTTTGTTGTTATTTATCATACTATTTTCTTTGTACAAAAACAACAACAAAAATTATAAAACTTAAAATTATAAAAACTGCTAATCATGTCTTTGAGAAAACTTTATTCGATATGATGCTTGAAACAGAGGCAGAAAGATACAGAAGTACAAGGAATCTGGCTACCAACATGAGATAGTGAAAACCCTCTTGGACTATACGAGGAGATACACCCTACCGTTACAAGCCGCGGTTGAATTATATTCTAAAGACTGTGAAGACACTAAGCACCTCAGTTAGCAATGTAAGCATTCACGTGATCCTTTTCTAGCTCATTATAACAATGGTAAAGTGAAGATATTATTATTTATGAAATATGTGCTTTTAATGGGTTTTGTCGAGATGCTAAATAGATTGGGAGATATAGAAGTAAGAAATCTTGCACTTGATAGGATGTACAAATCAATGATCCTATTATATTTTATTTTTTTCAATAATTTGGGTGATAATGAATTTGTCAAAGAGTATATTCAGCGGGGCGCTACCGCTTGAGAAGAAGATAACCTTTTGAAGGACTCATCAGAAAATGAAAAGAAGAGGAGCATAACGAAGAGGAGAAAGAGCGGATTCATCACTCACTCACCAATTTCACTTCAAACAGTAAACCTATAACTGATGTCTCTAATCTCGGTAATGATTCGTATGATGCGCTTTCATTGGAAAATTATTCCGAGGAGGACTCGTGTTTAGCTTTTGAGAGTGTCGATATTGATGAACTAATATGACCTATTAATTACCACCCGAGTGTTCACTCTACCTAATTGTATTGATAAAACTTAAATTTCTAAACTACTTATTGAGAACCTCGGTAATGGTTTAAAGAAAGATATCGATATAGGCTTTATCCCTAAAGTGCCAATAATGATTTCCTTTGAAGAAACGCCACTTGGTATTCATCTTGGGTTTGAGTTGGCATTAAAGGAGGTTGAGTTGTGTATATTGCAGGAGAATAAGAACAATGAGATGAAAATTGATACATCCATACATGTTGATTTGTCAATACTAGACAAACCTCCAATTACTTATTCTACTATTGATCTTTATGATATATTTTCTGACTTTTTGCAAGATCTTTACAACGAATTGGTTCCAACTGACCACTCCATTTGGTGCTGAATTGCAAACGGTGACCTTAAAGGTCTCCTAAGTGTCCGGTAGTGAGACAAGTAGCATCAAGACTCTCACTTCATCTTGAAATGGTATTCCCATTGAATACAGCTAATTTATAATGCCCTAAAATTCATTCACATGCTCTGCAATTGGAGTGCCCTCTTTGTATCTCAAAGATATCAATTTCTTGATCAAGAACATCTTATTGGTACCTTCTTTACGAGCATATAACTCCTCCAATTTATTCCATAAGGTGTGTGCATGTGTCTCAGCAATGATATGGTTCAAAATATTGTCATCGACCAATTGTCGAATGAACCCACAAGCTTGTAAATGAAGTACTTCCCACTGATCTTACTTCATGTCCTCAAACATTATTCTTTCACATACAGCAAGTCCTTCATCTTACTCTTCCAAGCTTGATAATTTTGTACCATTCAATGATATCATTCTGTTGGTATTCACTTCCATCTTTGAACACAAGAAACCTGCACTCAGCTCAAACAAACCTTGCTCTGAAACTTGAGTATAAACTGAACCTCAGCTCTGATACCACTTTGTTGGGAGGAAAGGGGAGAAGATACAAAACTCCAACTGCCTCCAGCCTACAATGAAGTTCGAGGATAGGTTCAACCACTAACAATATACAGAGGAAAACGACCGGGGTCCGAGTAGTTGCCGGCCCCGAGTCTTGGTGCACCGGATTCTGGTAGTGCCACGCCCACGGCCGCCGCCACCACGAGATAAACAATCACATGCACAAGTGATACAAGGATTTACGTGGAAAACCTCCCCAATGTGAGGAGGAAAAACCACGGCTGTGGACCAACCGGTCCACATGAGCTTCACTATAATCAAGAGTCTTCTCTAAAACATCTAGAGATTACAACACATACATTAGCTCGTTGCCCAACGGCAACAACACCAACAACCATAAAAGGCAAGATTTCAGCAAAGTAGAGTATCATAGATTATATCCTCTTTGGTAATCAGAAACTGCTCTTAAACCACAGATCCAAACAAAACAAAACTTGCTAGACAAGCAAACATATGAGTTTCCAACATACGCACCAAAAATAAGCTTAATCGGACACTGTTTGTCTACCCAAATTGTTCCTCTACCAAAACTACGCTGAAACTGCAGTTGTACGAATTGACGAAACCTCTCTCAAATCTGATGCTCCTCTGTCCCAGACCTCAAACTAGCTATCCAGATCAAAGTACTCAAAGTAAGGAACGAGCTCACCAAGTTTGGAGTCGATTCGAGCATATTTGACCTTCGAGCATATTTGACCCTCCGAACATAGGCTTGAAGACAGACCGGTTAGATGCACCAAATCGTGACAGAAATCACTTCTACTTCTTCTTCCTCTCTTCTCATTAGGCTGTGGTGTTCTTGTGTGTTCTCTCACTCTCACAGCAGCAGGCACGTACAACCACTCTTGCTTGCTCACTCACACAACCACCAAGGGGGTTAGGGTTTTCTTCTTCTACCTCTCAAGGAGGCAGCTCAGTTGATGGATCGAAACTCGATCGACGGTTGAAACATGTTAAACTTCTTAGACACCTTGATATGGAGGAACATGAGGCAACACTTTTGGCGGCGCTGGTTTACCCGTTTTGAGCATCGATCCACGAGATAGAGTCAGACGGCATCGCCGCATTGGAGAGTCGCCGGACTGTGTGCCTCTACGGATCCGGCCGTCGAACGAACCAATAACGACGAAGACCATCGCGGTGGGGACAGATGACGGGTCCTTTCCAAATACTACACCTACGTGCAGCTTGTTGACCCCTGCTGCAAGATTCTTAATATAGCACAACTTATGGAGCTGCAATCCTCAAAATAAAAATGCAAAATGCAAAGGCTTTGATGTACATGTACTACGGTCATTATCCAGATTGAGCACAAACAATGGCAGATGTAAACTGAACCAGCCTATCCGTGTCATTATCCAGATTGAGCTCAAAGAAGAGCAGATAACCAAACCAGACTATCTCCTCCAAAACGAACTCAACAGAGTGTGTCTATCTTCAGTGAGGATAAAGTATCCGCCTGATGGAGGTGGCGACCACCCCCGCCTCAGCACGGCTCAAGATGTCCCCGGGCAGCATCGTAAGCCTCTGTGCGAGCCTCTGTGCGAACTCAGGCAAGTGCTGGGATGGACACGACAGTTATTAGCAAACAAAAGTAACTAACATCTTATAAAGTATACTCTAGCAAGCAGATGGGATCGGCAGTGTATAAAGCTACTTACCATGTATGCTGTGTCGAGCAGCATCTGGAGCACATTCTTGGATGGCCATCCCCTGACCATATCAACCAACTGGCTGTCGGTCAGCCCACAGAATGCGGCCAGCACCGTGCGCAGCAACTCGGCATCGTGTGTCTTCAAGCATTCCTCGACGACATGGCGTCCATGCTTGTGGCTGGACAATGCCACCACATCTTGCGTCATCAGCCGCTCCACAATCCCCTTCTTGAGCTCCCTACCTCCAAGCGCGATGGCGTGCTGAAGAAAGTAGTTGCTGCATGGATGTGGTAATCCCCGGTCACTTCAGCGTTTCCACACAACACCACATCGATGAAGATCACCAATCAAATTTGCAAACAGTCCATCAAGTACCTAAATGTGCCGGTAGCCATGTCGGTGCAACGGCTGATCAGCAGCTCCTCAAACAGGGACATTTCTTCGCCTCTCGCGTTGTCAAAGCACACCGCCAGGGACTTGCTCGACAGGATCGTATCTTCAGCTCCGGCCAATGCGTGCAGTATAAGTGGCTGCATGCATGCCAGGAATTTCTGCTATCAGCAAAATCGGAGAGACATCAAACTGATGCTACTGCTCTCAAATTTATTTAGTAATTGACCTGCATCTGCTCATAGGAAAGCTTGTCGAAACAGTACTTAAGGAGCTCGTCGCCATCTCTGCGCTTGAACACACTCAAGTCATCACGGCAGAAACACTCGACAAGGACATCACACATTTCAGGGTACGGCAACACGGCGCCGACGGTGATCTTCATCGAGGCAACCCTGCAATGCAAATATGCAATGCAAACAAGATGTGATTCTTGTAGTGCTGCAGACACGCATACGGCATACAGTAGTGATCTACGCCCCTCAATTTGCCTGCACGATCGAGACATGCATACAGAGACAGACATACCAGTTTTTGTCGTCCCCGTACGTGCATCGCCATGAAGGGTCGCTACGGCGGTGATTTCGCCCGGCAATTGCCAGCACGAGCTTGCGCAGCTCCTCACGCCGCCCAGTGCAGCCTCGAACCAAAGCCTGGAAGACCTCGCACCCGTGAGGGTGCACCATGATCTTGTGAACATCCGTGATGACGGTGGCGAGGACCTTCTGCCGGAACTCCAGTATCCCCTCATTCAGCAAACCGAGGATATGGTGCTTGCTCGTATCCAAAAACTGATGCAACTGAAGCGGCAGGGAAAGTAGTTGAGACCGCTGGTGGTCCGCCACCCTGTCGATGCGGGGAAGGCCAGGGCCGGGGAGCGCGGGGCGGGAGAAGGTGCTGTGGGCGGCGCGCGGATATGCTGTGGGCCGCGTCGTCCTGGCGTCGAGGTCGGTCACGGGGCGGGCTGAAGCGTTGTACGCGGTGGCGTGCGGGCGCGTCATCCACGAGCTCGGCGACGCGGCGTAGGAGGACGGGTAATCGGTGGAGTTGGGTACCCAGGAGGTCGTCGCCGCAGCGTAGGAGGACGGGTAGTCGGTGGAGTTGGACGCCCAGGAGGGCGCCGTAGCAGCGTAGGGGGACGGGTGGGTGTAGCCTGTGCGGTTCACCGGCGCCACAGCGTAGGGCGGAGCGTGGTAGTTCGCCGCGGTTGGCGCCACCTGCATGTACTGGCTTCGGGAGGCCCTCGACATCATGTCGAAGTCAGAGGCGGCGGGGTGGAGGTAGCCCGCAGCGGCGCCCAACGTCGGCGCGTTCGGCGCTGCCCGGTACATCTGCTCGCTCCCGGGCTGGCGGCTTGGCATCGTCCTGTAGAACAGCATCTCAGGGTCGGAGGCGGCGCGGTGGAGGTAGCCCGCAGCGGCGCCTGACATCGGAGCGTGCGGCGCCGCCCCGTACATCTGCTCGCTCCCGGGCTGACGGCTTGGCGTCGTCCTGTCGAACAGCATCTCGGGGTCGGAGGCGGCGCGGTGGAGGTAGGCCGCAGCGGCGCCCGACATCGGCGCGTTCGGCGCCGCCCCGTACATCTGCTCGCTCCCGGGCTGACTGCTTGGCGTCGTCCTGTCGAACAGCATCTCGGGGTCGAAGGCGGCGCGGTGGAGGTAGGCCGCAGCGGCGCCCGACATCGGCGCCTGGCTACCGCGGTCGGCGGCGGAGGCGTAGGGGAACCTGGGGTACGCCGTGGCGGCGTTCGGCGCCTGGCTACCACGGTCCGAGGCGGAGGCGGAGGGGAGCGTGGCGCGGGATGAGAAGTAAGCCGGCGCGGTGCTCGACAGAGGAGCCGACGAGCTTGGCTGCGCGGCGTAGGAGGAGGGCGTTTCCGAGCCGTCCGCTCCGTCGAGCCGCTTGGCACGGTCCATAGTGTGGGGTTTGTGCTTGGTGGGTGGATTCGGGTTGTGACGGCGGAAGCAAATTGGAATGCAGCGGCCTTTTAAAGAAGAGGGGCGGGCAGAAGAAGAGAGGGGAGGGTGGTTTTGTTTCTCTTCTGGCCGAAGCACGGCGACGGATTACGACTTCGGTTTTTCAAAAAAAAAAAAAAAAAAAAAAAAAAAAAACGTATGAGCACTTACGGCGGCGCAACAGATTTCGGTACTTTACTAGGCTTCCCAGGGGCCGTGCTGAGCCCGGGGGACAATTTACCCCGATCCCCCGGTGGAGAGGCTGACACGTGCCCCAAATAGTTAACGAGTTATTCTCGCGCATCTCATTCTCAGACATCTCGCGCACGTTGTACCAAAAAAAAAGCACTTGCCCACACAGCGCACTCCGCCGAAAATCCTCATCGGAGATACATTGTCGGAGAGCTAAGTCTCCGGAGAAAAAATACGCCACCGCAATTTCGCGTCGTGAGAATACCCGCTTGCCGTGGGGAGCAGCTCCGGCGGCCGTGGGGAGCAAAGCCGCCGGACGTGGGGAGCATCCCCGTTCGCCGTGAGGAGCAACGCCGGCGGCCGTGTGGAGCAACGCCGCCGGACGTGGGGAGCATCCCCGTTCGCCGTGGGGAGCATTGCCGGCGGCCGTGGGAAGCATCCATGTTCGTCGTGGGGAGCATCGCCTGCGGCCGTGGGGAGCATCCATGTTCGCCATGGGGAGCATCGTGTTTCGCCGTGGGGAGCATCCCCGTTCGCCGACGGCGTGCTCCTCTTCCGCATGCTCCTCTCCCCGTTCGCCGACGGTGTGCTCCTCTCCGCAGCGCCGCCCGCTCCTCGCCACGGCTGAGCTCGGCGCCGGCGCCGACGGGGCAGCGGAAACGGCAAATGGCAACGGCGGGGATTCGTGTGAGAGGAGCTCTGGAGAGGCATGGTTGCCCGAGCACGGAGGGCGTTCTGATGGTGAGGACACGAGGAAGAGAGGAGGTTGCGGGACGAGGCCATGGCTCGCCGGCTACGGCCAGGCGGCAGAGAGCCGTATAGAGCCACATAGGCTTGTCGTGCCATGGACACATGGAGAAAAAATGGGTGGAGATACGAGCGGATGGAGCTTTCCGTGGCTGAGAGAGAGAGAAGAAGAGGGAGTAGATGAGTGGAGAAGAAGGAAGGCAAGAGAATAAGGAAGTGGTCGTGGCCTGTGCGGTTGTTTTCCAGCCGCATGTGCGGGACGCGTGTCGCGCGTTGGAGGCGGGGGAACGCAGCGCGTGATCCCCCGGGGGCTTCACAGCATTTTCCTTCCCCGAACGGGTACCTAGGGTTTGAGTGGAGAGGCGGCGTGAGGGAGTTTGCAAGATCTCTCCAACCATCATCGCCGTTCTGATGGAGGGGATGGGACGGGGAGGGAAGAAGGATGATCTTCCACGGGAGGAAACGGAACTGAGTGGAGGATCGGGACTGGTTGAGAAACCGCAATCCCTGAATCTCACGGAGGAGGAAAAAGAAGTGATTGTCATGGATGGTCTTGCTGATGCTGAGGGACCAACGGAGTATGTGGTCGCAGGGAAGGTGCTGGCCTTCAATGAATTTCAAATCCTTTTAGATAGGCATGATAATTTGAGAATATGCTCACATGAGAAATATGAATTGAAGCAAAAGAGAACATCAAGAAGCAAATGTAAAACAAATTTAAGTCTAACCCACTTCCTATGAAAAAGAATCATGTAGAAAAACAAGTCATGAAAACACTAAGCAACATGCATAGGAAAGCAAAACAAGTGCAACTTCAAAAATTTAAACAAAAAGAGAGAAAACTTAATATTGTTGAGATGCATAAAACCATGTTTCCCTCTCTCATAATAACTTTCAGTAGCATCTGTTGGGAATATGCCCTAGAGGCAATCATCTATGATGTAATTCCCACTGTATTCATAAAGTTGTTAAGTTGTCCTTGTTTTGAACATATGATATATATCATTGAATATGTGATTCGATTGTGGAACTATATATTCATGTTGTTCATACTAAATTGTCCTTAGTCATTAAGGTTGTGCTGGACACACACCCTAGACTAATGTGAGAGTTGGCTGATGACTCGGTTCCACTTGTCATGGGCATGGTGATGCCATTCCAACGCTCACGGACTTGGCTAAAGAGTTTAGCAAGTCGAACTGACCCACATTGAGATGCAACGAGCAAGTCGTCATTTGCATGTCTCAATCAATGTAATCCTTAGACCTGAGCTTGTCGCACAATCCGAGTTGTGGATCACCGACTTAGCTTCTGTCAAACGTTGTTAAGTGACAAGGCAACTATAAAGGCAGAGTTCGGGTCGAATGAGAAGCAAGTTGCGTGATGTGGATAATCAAGATGGGATTTTGCCCTCCAAATAGAGAGATATTCTCTGGGCCCTCTCGAGTGATATGATTCAGGAAGCATGGCCATGCGCGACTCAGTTAAGTGTTAACTGTGTCTGTTGACTAAGAGTTAGTCATATGAATCGTATATCACAGATCGAGAAGAGAGTCAAACTATTTAAGGGATGACGATAAAATCGCCTATAGTTTGACAAGGTATATCGTGAGGCAAAAGGGACTAAGATGAATATCACATTGAAAGGTATGTCGTCGTGACTCAATGGGACTTGGGAGTCGACACGTTCTGCTATGAGCCACTACCGATTGATCGATTGAGAGTCGGACTCCAATCGTGTCCAAGTCGCCATAAGACTGCAGGGTCGCACACTTAAGAGCGGGAGCAATGTATTGTTCGGGTTGGACCCGAACCTGAAATGGACTGAGTTTGTGAGTCGGACTCACAGAGGGAATGAGCCACAAGTGTTGTGAAGCACACTACGATTCGCTATATAAAGAGGGGCACAGGTTGCCCAGCGGGCACGTTAGTCCACTCCCATGCGTTGGGAACCCTAGCCCCACTCAGTCCAGCCGTCGCACCGGACCTAGCAGTCCACCGTCGGAGCTCCTCCTCGTACGTGTGGATACCGGCAGAGGTGTTGTACGTTCAGCACTTCGACGTTCGTGGGATCGGATCGGCTAGATCGGATCGTGGGACTGCACTGCCCCGCCACGCTTCATCGATAATCCGCAACCGCGCGTCTAGTGGTAATACTCGTGACCTTCTACCTCGGCTAGATCTTGGAAGTACCGCGTAGGAAAAAAGTTTTGTTTATCTCTACGCGTTCCAACAGTGATATCAGAGCGGTAGCTTCTGGTATTAGGCCCGAGATCCGTACATATGTGATATGTAGTTAGCGTTAGATGTGATCTAATTGTTGTTTTGGTGGTCGGTCTATGAGATAGATCGGTTTTGTACAAGGTTGATTGGATCAATCGTACTCGAGGTTAATAGATGATCTGGTTTCCGTGATCATACTGCTAAGGTCGTGGAACAACTTACCCCTACCGGTCGGTTTCCGCCATCGGGGTATACCGTGACACATAAATCCAGTTGCGGTGATCGAAGATCAAAGAGTTTGATCGAATCGGAACACGGATCAGATTTGGGTAAAATTGTTTTATCCGGTGAAGAAATCCATGTTCGGAATGTAGATGAGATATGCGTTTTAGAAATCCAGGTTCGGAATAGCTGTCGTAGCGCCTTAGATGTCGTTGCGAGTTTCACAATGCCGGTAGATATCGTATCTATGCATAACTTGTTTTTGCAGGAAGTTGTGAATGGTATGGCTTATGTGCATGTGATGTGTGTAATCCATACATGATCTGCGTATCATGTTTATTGTCAGCCGGCTGGAGCCTAGGTGCTGTCATCTTATTGTATACCGGACTGCGTGTCGGATTCTCTTTGTAATTTTACATTTACTAGCTAGTGTAGCTTGTTGGAGAATTCGGAAGACATGCAAGTCGATGTACAAGTCGACTACATGGAGTAAGATGGCACGTGACAAGAGTTGGCACGAGTCGACTTACAAGCTTTGTGGAGATAGAGATCACCATGAAGAGAGCTATACCATTTCACATTATAATTGCTTTATTTGTGTTATTGTTATGTCTCTATTTACCTCTATTTAGATAGTTGGTAGATTTTAATCACTCAAAGAAGGTCTAGTCGGTCGCCCCGCCAGTGCTGCACCATCACAAGTCGGACATTCTTGGTAGTGGGCTCATGAAATTGAGGTGCTACCAGTTGTTTCCGATTAGGTGGGTTTGAGTCGGACTCTTACAAGCAGAAGCACTTGGTAATCTAGACGATTCCATCACAATGGTTGTGGGGCTCGAGGCGAGGTAGGTTGGGAGCCGGGGCATGTGATGTCACCCAACTAACAGGAGTCGTATTGGATACGATTGGCAAAGTGTTGCCTACCTAGATCACTTGACGGCTAGCAGTGATGCTAAACCTCACTAGTCGGCTTGCTTATTTAGGGTCTTGAATCACTTAGCAACCATCGGAGGGGTGTTGGTTCTAGTGGGATCATAAGTATTAAAGCGTTTAATATGCCTGCTCTTTTATGAATACATGTCTTAACTGTTTTGCATATTTTCTGTTGTAGATCAATGGCACCTAGCAACCTTCATCAGTTATCCGCGTTTGCGTTGAGGTCAATCCTAGAGAAAGATAAGCTTAATGGAACTAATTTCACCAACTGGTATCGTAATCTGAGGATAGTCCTCAAGCATGACAAGAAAGAACATGTTCTAGAAACTCCACTTCCATAAGAGCCAGATGACGATGCGACTGTCGCTGTCATGAATGCCTACCGTAAGACTAGAGATGAGTCTACGGAGATTAACTGTCTTATGCTTGCACACATGGAACTGGACTTACAGCAGCAGTTCGAGAATGTTGAGGCCTACGATATGATCGAAAGCCTCAAAAGTATGTTCCAGGCTCAGTCAAAGACCGAAAGGTATCAAGTCTCTTAAGCTTTGCTGGGCTGTAAGCTGAAAGACGGCGATCCACTGAGTCCACATGTAATCAAGATGATTGGTTACATACAGTCTCTGGATCGGCTGGGCTTCCCAATTAATGAAGAGTTCGCTACTGATATAATTCTGAACTCTCTTCCTAGTGCGTATGGTCCGTTCATCTCGAACTACCATATGCATGGTATGGATAAGAGTATCACTGAATTACATGGGATGCTCAAAACGGCAGAGGTTGATATCAAGAAAGGCGCCAGTCAAGTGTTGATTGTGCAGAATAAGGCTAAGTTCAAGAAAGGTTCTTGGACTAAGAAGAAGAAGGATAAGTCAGGAGGTAGCGCCCATGGCCCTGTCCAGAGTGCTCCCTCAAAGACTAAGCCTTCTCCTACAGCCGGAGCCAATTCCTTCTATTGCAAGGAAGACGGCCACTGTAAGAGGAACTGCACCAAGTATTTGGTTGACAGAGCCAAGAGTGGATGTGTGACTTCCAACTCAGGTACGCTTGTGTGCAATGTTATAGACATTTATCTTGCTGATGCGCCTAATAGTTCTTGGGTATATGATACCGGATCAGTTATTCACATATGCAACTCGTTGCAGGGACTGGTAAGAACTAGGAGCGTGGCAAGAGGAGAAGTTGATATTCGGGTCGCCAACAAGGCGAGAGTCGCTGCGTTGGAAGTTGGCACGATGCAACTTCATTTACCTTCAGGATTTTTATTGGAACTGAATAATTGTTATTATGTTCCCGCGCTTAGTCGAAACATTATTTCCGCCTCATGTTTGATGAGACAAGGTTATGAGTCGAATATTAAGAATAATGGTTGTTCTTTATATTTGAAAGATATGTTTCATGGCTTTGCACCCGTTCAGAACGGGTTATTTATTTTAAATCTTGATAGTGAATCGGTCTATAACATAAATGTTAAAAGGTTGAAACCAAATGATCTGAATATGACTTACTTTTGGCACTATCGGCTTGGTCATATAAGTTGGAAGCGCATGAAGAAGCTCCATGATGATGGACTTCTAACTTCGTTCGACTTAGAGTCATTCGAGACATGCGAATCATGCCTACTAGGCAAAATGACCAAGACACCTTTTGCAAGGAGTTGTGAAAGGGCGTCCGATTTGTTGGAACTAATACATAGTGATGTATGTGGACCAATGAGCACGACAACCAGAGGTGGTTATGAGTACTTCATTACCTTCACTGATGATTTGAGTAGATATGGATATATCTATTTAATGAAACACAAGTCGGAAACTTTTAAAAGTTCAAGGAATTCCAGAGTGAGGTACAAAATCAACTCGGCAAGAAAATAAAGTTTCTACGGTCGGACCGTGGAGGCGAGTACATGAGCCATGAGTTTGATGACCATCTAAAGAGTTCTGGAATAGTTCCCCAACTCACTCTGCCGGGTACACCGCAGAGAAACGGTGTATCGGAACAGAGAAATCGGACCTTGTTGGACATGGTACGATCAATGATGAGTCGGACAGATCTACCTTTATCATTTTGGGGTTATTGTCTAGAAACTGCAGCTTTCACACTAAACAGAGTATCATCAAAGTCAGTAGAGAAGACACCACATGAGATGTGGACCGGTAAAAAGCCAACTTTGTCTTTTCTTAAGATTTCGGGTTGTGAAGCATTTGTCAAGCGACTTCAGTCAGACAAGCTCACGCCCAAGTCGGATAAGTGTATTTTCGTGGGGTATCCGAGGGAAACGTTGGGGTACTACTTCTACAACCAGGAAGAGGGCAAAGTGTTTGTCGCTCGGAATGGTATCTTTCTTGAGAAAGAGTTTCTCGGTCGGGAAGTCAGTGGGAGCACAGTGCAACTCGAAGAAATTCGAGAGGAACCGGCTAGGGGCGAGTCGGCGAGCGCCTTGGAGGCTGAGCCGGTCATGGTACCTACACCGGTAACAGCACCTGAACCACGGAGATCTGCCAGATTACAAAATGCTCATGATTTTTATTGTTAGACAGTAATGAGCCGGTAACTTATTCGGAAGCGATGGTAGGATCTGATTCCGAGTCATGGCTTGGAGCCATGAGATCCGAATTAAAGTCCATGGATGAAAACCAAGTTTGGAATTTGGTTGATCTGCCTGACGGTGCAAGACCCGTCGAGTGCAAATGGGTCTTTAAGAAGAAAACTGATATGGATGGAAATATTTCCATCTATAAAGCACGGCTTGTCGCGAAGGGGTTCCGACAGGTTCAAGGAGTTGACTATGACGAGACCTTCTCGCCAGTAGCGATGCTTAAATCAGTTCGGATCATGTTAGCCATAGCAGCCTATTTCGACTATGAAATATGGCAGATGGATGTCAAGACGGCTTTCCTTAATGGAAATTTAACTGAGGACGTGTATATGATACAGCCCGAAGGTTTTGTCGATCCAGCTAATGCTTACAAGGTATGCAAACTTCAGAAATCCATTTAGGGGTTGAAACAAGCATCTCGGAGTTGGAATATTCGTTTTGATGAGGTAGTCAAATCGTTTGGCTTCATCAAGAGAGATCATGATTCTTGTTTGTGCAAGAAGTTTAGTGGGAGCAAAGTAAATTTTCTAATCTTATATGTGGATGGCATATTACTGATTGGAAATGATGGCATGATGTTGCAAGAAACCAAAGAGTCATTGGAAAGGAGTTTCTCAATGAAGGATTTGGGTGAGGCGACTTACATATTAGGAATCAGGATCTATAGAGATAGATCCAGGCGGCTCATTGGATTGAGTCAGAGTACATATCTGGACAAAGTTTTGAAGAAATTCAAAATGGAAGAGTCCAAGAAGGGATTCTTACCGATGTCCCATGGTATAAAACTTAGTAAGACTCAGTGTCCTTCGACGACTGATGAGCGAAGTCGGATGAGTGTGATCCCGTATGCTTTGGCAATCGGATCCATCATGTATGCCATGATTTGTACTAGGCCAGATGTTTCCTATGCTCTAAGTGTTACGAGCAGATACCAGGCTGACCCTGGCGAAACCCACTGGGCAGCGGTTAAAAACATCCTTAAGTACTTGAGAAGGACTAAGGAAATGTTTCTAGTTTATGGAGGTGATGAGGAATTAAGTGTAAAGGGTTACACTGATGCAAGTTATCTCAGCGACTCAGATGATTCTCGTTCGCAATCTGGATACGTGTTCGTAATGAACGGAGGGGCTGTGAGCTGGAAGAGTTCCAAGCAAGATACGGTGTCTGCATCTACAATAGAGGCTGGGTATATTGCTGCCTCAGAGGCGGCAAAGGAAGCTGTTTGGATCAGGAACCTCCTGATGGATCTTGGTGTGGTTCAGGGCGCGTCCAATCCATTGGACGTATATTGTGACAACAATGGTGCTATCGCACAAGCCAAGTAACCTAGACAACACCAGAAGAAAAAACATATACTCATGCAGGTACCACCTCATTCGCCAGTTTGTCGAACAAGGTGATATCAAGTTATGCAAAGTACATACGGATGCAAACATTGCAGATCCGTTGACAAAGGCGCTACCACAGCCTAAGCATGAGGCGCACACGAGAGGCATGGGCATTCGATGCCTAGGCATATGATGCCAAGATGATTGACTCTAGTGCAAGTGGGAGACTGTTGGGAATATGCCCTAGAGGCAATCATGTATGATGTAATTCCCACTGTATTCATAAAGTTAGTAAGTTTTCCTTATTTTGAACATCTGATATATATCATTGAATATGTGATTCTATTGTGGAACTATGTATTCATGTTGTTCATACTAAATTGTCCTTAGTCATTAAGGTTGTGCTGGACACACACCCTAGACTAATGTGAGAGTTGGCTGATGACTCGGTTCCACTTGTCATGGGCATGGTGATGCCATTCCAATGCTCACGGACTTGGCTAAAGAGTTTAGCAAGTCGGACTGACCCACATTGAGATGCAACGAGCAAGTCGTCATTTGCATGTCTCAATCAATGTAATCCTTAGACCTGAGGTTGTCGCACAATCCGAGTTGTGGATCACCGACTTAGGTTCTGTCAAACGTTGTTCTGTGACAAGGCAACTATAAAGGCAGAGTTCGGATCAAATGAGAAGCAAGCTGCGTGATGTGGATAATCAAGATGGGATTTTGCCCTTCCAAATGGAGAGATATTCTATGGGCCCTCTCGAGTGATATGATTCAGGAAGCATGGCCATGCGCGACTCAGTTAAGTGTTAACTGTGTCTGTTGACTAAGAGTTAGTCAGATCAATCGTATATCACGGATCGAGAAGAGAGTCAAACTATTTAAGGGATGACGATAAAATCGCCAACAGTTTGACAAGGTATATCGTGAGGCAAAAGGGAATAAGATGAATATCACATTGAAAGGTATGTCGTCATGACTCAATGGGACTTGGGAGTCGGCACGTTCTGCTAGGAGCCGCTATCGATTGATCGATTGAGAGTCGGACTCCAATCGTGTCCAAGTCGCCATGAGCCTGCAGGGTCGCACACTTAAGAGCGGGAGCAATGTATTGTTCAGGTTGGACCCGAACCGGAAATGGACTGAGTTTGTGAGTCGGACTCACAGAGGGAATGGGCCACAAGTGTTGTGAAGCCCACTACCATTCGCTATATAAAGAGGGGCGCAGGTTGCCCAGCGGGCACATTAGTCCACTCCCATGCGTTGGGAACCCTAGCCCCACTCAGTCCAGCCGCCGCACCGGACCTAGCAGTCCACCGTCGGAGCTCCTCCTCGTACGTGTGGATACCAGCAGAGGTGATGTATGTTCAGCACTTCCACGTTCATGGGATCGGATCGGCTGGATCGGATAGTGGGACTGCACTGCCCCGACGCGCTTCATCGATAATCCGCAACCGCGCGTCTAGTGGTAATACTCGTGGCCTTCTACCTCGGCTAGATCTTGGAAGTACCGCGTAGGAAAAAGTTTTGTTTATCTCTACGCGTTCCAACAACATCATGAATAAAATTAACAATATAACTATCACATGAAACATTCTTATCATGAGCCACATGCATAAAAGAATTATTACTCTCTACATAAGCATAGTCATTCTTAATAATAACAACGGGAGTAGGATTATCATAAAGAACTCGAACATGATAGACAAGTTGCATATTAAAGAGATGATTTTGGGTAATCCCACCATAATCATGGCAAGTTTCATGAGAATGATTGTAATTATAGCATATGCTATAACTTTCTTTATAATAATTATCAAAGACTGTAGGCATATTGAAATCATAATTAATTTTCTCCTCAATAGTAGGTGGACTAAAAATGTCATATTCGTCATTGCAATCATCATATATTGAAGGCATAGTATCATCACAAGCAATAAAACAGTTGTCTTCCAAAATGCGTTTATTTGTAAACATATCATCATTTTTACTAGGAGGATATGTATCAAGCATATAATCATTAATAGCAAAGGGATTTTCAAACACATCATCCACAAGTTTAGAGCTTTCTATATCATCATTGGAAGGAACATGGATGGTGCTAATAGTACAACAATTATTATCATCATTTTCAGAATTGGTACCAAACAAATTTTCAATATCAAAAGTACTGTGTTTCTCCTAATCATGATCACTTTTATAAATAACAGCCATAGGTAAATCATCGAGGTCAAACTCATCAGCAAAAGCTGAAATATGAGCAACATGCTTAGGGGGGAGATACTGTTACCCCCTCTCTTTTTACTCCTTCTGTTCTTCTTCTTCCTCTTCTTCCCCTCTTTAGGAGGGAGAGGCTTAAAAGGGAGCTTCTCCACATACCCTGGTTTATTACCAGGAACAATAGAAAGAACTTTGGAGGATTTCTCCTCTTCATTAATAAGAACAAAACACATATTAGTCCTCTCATGTTTTGGTAAAGTCTCCTCTTTTATAATATTTTGTATGTAAGTATTTGCATGGAAATTATCAACACAATGAAGATGGCATCCATGCAAGACACTATTCATATCAAAAGCACTCATATCTACCAAAGAAGTTTTTCTTAATAACTCTTCACACCCCAAAAATAATGTAAGTTCATCATGCTCATTAGGGGTGATCATGTCATCACAATATAAAGTTGCAGTACTCATAGGATTCGAAAGGCTACTATTATGGCCTGAGCATTGGAAATTAAAATGACCCACTTTATAGCAAAGTTCGCAAATAAAAGGATAGAGGGCACAAACGTTTTCACCAAGATCATCTAGAGCCCTACTCCACATTCTATTTTTTTCATTCCTATGATGGATACAATATTCTTCTTCAATTTGATTCTTTTCACAAGGTCTCAGTGCTCCACAAAAATTAACATGCTTATAAGAAATAGTGCTTTTAGAAGTTTGAGCATGTTTATTGCAATCATCGATAACAATTTCATTTTCCATGCAAGTGTCTTTAAAAGGTTCATTAAGATAAGAAGCAAAGGATCTATACCAACCAACAGCTATTTGAGGATCAATACCATATTTAGCATTAAGTTCATGAAAATTAGCAGTTTCAACAAAAGTCTTAATGCAATCATACTCATAGTTTATACCTGATTCTTTACCTTTGTTGTTATTCCAATCTTCGCTATTGATTCTAATCCCCTCAAGAAGATCCCACTTAGCTTCAAACTTCTTATTACAAAAAGAACCCTCTGAACAGACATCTAGATAATCCTTCCAATGTCCTGAAAGCCTTGCAAACAAATTAGTAACAATTATTTCCTCAGGAAGCTCATGGTTAGGACATTTGAGTATTAATGTTTTCAGTCTTCCCCAAGCTTGGGAAACGCTTTCTTCATCATGAGGCCAAAAATTATAAATGTAATTCCTATCTAAATATAGTTCATGAGGA
The DNA here is from genome assembly GCA_028641055.1 of Alopecurus myosuroides. NCBI lineage: Eukaryota > Viridiplantae > Streptophyta > Magnoliopsida > Poales > Poaceae > Alopecurus > Alopecurus myosuroides. The sequence continues at coordinate 266,739,608 of CM054062.1, forward strand.
GGATAAAATTTAGAGTAAAAGAGAGATTCAAGTTCCTTCCACTCCAAATGATGAGGATCATCTAGTAGTTTATACCACTCCCTTGCTTTGTCCTCAAGTGACAAAGGGAATAGCCTCCTCTTAACTTGGTCCGTTGAGATACATGCACACTTGAATAACTCGCATAACTCATGTATAAAGTGTAAATGATCACTAGGATGGACAGTTCCATCTCCAAAATAACGGTTATCCATGACAAGTTCAACAATTTTCTTGGGTATTTTAAAAGGAATGCTTTCAGTAGGAGGATTTAAAATATCACAAGCATCATTAGGTTTATCACATATGGGAGATAAAGTATCCCATCAGAGCAAATTTTCTCCTCTAAAGCTGGAAAACTAAAAAAAAATTATAAAACTAGCTTCCCCAAGCTTAGAATTTTCCATAGTACTAGAAATAATGGTATCCAAATAATTAATGCTAATAACATTACTATCACTATTATGCAAACAAACTTTCATATGTTTTTTAATTTTCTCTTCAATAGCATCATGTCCTAACTCAAGATAAATATTATAAAGTTCTATCATATTTTTGTTGTTTTCCATTAAGACTACTAGTAAAAACAAGAAGTGAGTAAAAATAAGCCTAACTAGTGAGAATATAAAGGAAATAACTTTGAGCACTCACACCTGAGGATGTGAGTAGCTTTACCTTACATCCCCGGCAACGGCGCCAGAAAAGAGCTTGATGTCTACGCACGCTTCTATTCTTGTAGACAGTGTTGGGCCTCCAAGTGCAGAGGTTTGTAGAACAGCAGCAAGTTTCCCTTAAGTGGATCACCCAAGGTTTATCGAACTCAGGGAGGTAGAGATCAAAGATATCCCTCTCAAGCAACCCTGCAATTAAGATACGAGAAGTCTCTTGTGTCCCCAACACACCCAATATGCTTGTCAGCTATATAGGTGCACTAGTTCGGCGAAGAGAGAGTAAAATACAAGCAGTATGGATGATTATAAGTGATAATAACAATCTGAAATAAATATGGCAGCAATCAAACATGTAGCAGAACAGGAGGAAAACGTTGTTTCGATGCTTGGAAATAAGGCCTAGGGCTCCTACTTTCACTAGAGGACACTCTCAACAATGAAAACATAATTGAATGCATAAATATCATTTCTTCACTATGCTACTCCGAACCACTCTCCGGTTGAATAACGAACACTAATCATTGCGTAGGGCTTTAACAACACTCCTCAAGTCTATATTCCCTCTCTAGGGCACCCCAATGTCACTACGAGCGCCATAAATCAGTACTAAACAAACACCACAATTTCATAGGTTCATCTTCCAACACAAGATATAAATATCACGCTAAACCACAGGAAGCACACACTATCACCTTTACCCCGTGATAAAAGTATTTACGGAGTTAACAAAACCACTTGAGTAGCATAACAGATGAAGATCAATCTACATATTCAACTAGATTACAAAGCTCATGATCACATAAAGATCACACCATGGGAGATAGAGATGAACCACTAGCTACCGGTAGAGCCCTCAACCCCGGGGGAGAACTACTCCCTCCTCATCATAGGATACAACAACGGCAATGGATATGGCGGTGGAGTCGATGGAGATGGCTTCCGGGGGGCACTTCCCCGTACCGGCAGGGTGCCAGAACAGAGATCTGTCCCCCAAAACTTGTCGGTGGCGACGGCGGAGCTACGGATGTATTTTGCGGAAAAGGTCGATGTTTTTTAGGGTTTTCCCTTGGGGGAGTATAAATAGGCGAAAGGGCAAGAGCGATGGACGCCCGAGGGGCCCACACCACCCGCGGCGCGGCCAGGGGGATCCCTCGCGAGCTTATGATATGGGGCCCCTGGTGCCTGTCTTCGACTCCTCTACAGTCTTCTGGATGCTTCCGGGGAAAATAGGAACTTCGGGATTTGTGGGGTCCAATTCCGAGAAAATTTCGAGAACAACTTTGCTGAAATAAAAAACAGGAGAAAACAGGGAACTTGCACTTGGCATCTTGTTAATAGGTTAGTCCCAGAAAACGTGTAAAAATGCTATAAAGAAGGGATAAAACATGTAGAAATTGGCATAATATCATCATGGAACATTAGAAATTAGGGATACGTTTATGACGTATCATATGCCTCAGGCCGTAAATCTAAATCTCTCAAGGACAAAAGAAATAAGAAAACTCGTAAAAATGAGAAGTTAACAAAAAAATCCATATGTTTCCCAATGAACGGAATTTTCGCTAATAACAGAGGTCTTGGTGACTTGGCTAAACATTTGAATTTCGCTCAGTATGTGGGGGATCATAGGTTGGAGTTTTTGGCTATTTCGGAAACCGGTATAAGGGATTTTACACCGATTGTTTTGGACCGTCTTTCTGGCGGTGTCCATTTCACTTGGCATTCTATCCCTCGTCGTGGAAGATCTGGCGGCATTCTACTAGGCGTTAAATCAGATTCTATGGATGTATTGGCAGTCTCGAATGGTGACTTTCATATTAAGGCACATATCCGGAACATAGCTGATAATTTCATATGGAGTGTGGTTGTCGTCTATGATGCTGCCCAAGAAGAGCATACAGCAGCATTCCTTCGCGAGTTGGTGAATCTGGCAAATGAGAACCCGTATCCTATGATTATAGGTGGGGATTTTAATATGCTAAGATTCCAACATGAAAAAAGAAAAGGAAGGTTCGATAGACATTGGCCTTTCTTGTTCAATACAGTCATTGACAGCTTGGATTTGAGAGATGTTCGTATGACCGGGAGACAGCTCAGTTGGGCTAATAGTCTCCCGGAGCCGACATACAAAAAACTTGATCGAGTACTTATGACTACTGATTGGGAAGATAAATACCCATTGGTCACATTACAAGCTCTGGAACGTATTGAGTCTCTATCGGATCATGCTCCCATTCTACTTTCTACTGGTACATTAAGACCAACTACTCAAATACAGTTCAAATTTGAATTGAGATGGTTGTTGCGTGATGGTTTTGATGAACTGGTTAAAAATGAATGGGCTAAACCAGTGGCTGGCAATACTCCGATTGGAAGATGGAACATTAAGATGCACATTGTTCGCAGATATCTTCGTGGTTGGGCTAGACATACTGCTGGTAATCTAAAAAAAGAGAAAGAGTGTGTGTGCTCCATTATTAATGAACTTGACCTTATAGCAGAAAGTAGGATACTAAATCAGCAGGAAATTAAGCTAAAAAAAGCTAATCTAGTGCGAAAGTAGCCTCCTTGTTGCGTGAGGAAGAGATCAAATGGTACCAGATATCAAAGGCTAAATTCATCTTAGAAGGAGACTCGAATACACGCTATTTTCATAATGTAGCCAATGGGCGACATAGAAAGAAGCAGATTCATTCTCTGGTACAGGATGAAGGTCTGATCGAAGGACAGGAACATCTCAAGGCCTATATCACAAAGTTCTATAAAGATCTGTTTGGGGCTCCGATGGATACTAATGTATCGATGGATGAGTCACGAACAGATGATATTCCTCAAGTATCTGTCGAGGAGAAAACCTTCCTTAACGCTCCCTTCACTGAAGAGGAGATTAAGAAGGTTGTCTTTTTGATGGAACACAATAAGAAGTCAGGACTAGATGGCTTTCCGGCAGAGTTTTACCAGCATTTCTGGGACATCATCAAGGATGATTTACTGGAATTATTTGGTTGCTTGCATGCAGGCCAACTGGATCTGTTTCTTCTTAACTTTGGGGAAATCATTTTGTTGCCTAAGGTTATGGAAGCAGAAAGGATTCAACAATATCGACCAATCTTCCTACTAAATGTTAGCTTCAAAATCTATACGAAAGTTGCTACCATGCGGCTAAACGCGGTGGCTGATCATGTGGTGAAACCTACACAAACCGCTTTTTTGCAGGGTAGGAATATCCTTGAAGGGGTCGTGGTTTTACACCAGACTGTCCATGAGATGCACACCAAAAAGCTAAATGGAGTGATTTTCAAAATTGAGTTTGAAAAGGCCTATGATAGAGTTAATTGGTTGTTCCTCCATCAAACTCTAAGGATGAAAGGTTTCTCCGAAGAGTGGTGTGCCAAGATCCATAATTTCGTGTCTGGGGGCAGTGTTGCTGTTAAAATCAATGATGATATAGGCAAATACTTACAGAAAAAAAGGATTGAGGCAAGGTGATCCATTATCGCCCATACTTTTTAATATTGTGGCGGATATGTTAGCGATCATGATTGAACGAGCAAAAGAAAATGGCCTCATTGAAGGGGTGGTACCTCACCTTGTGGATGGGGGACTATCTATTCTTCAATATGCAGACGACACAATTATTTTTATGGAACATGATCTACAGAAAGCAGCGAATCTAAAGTTAATTCTTTCAGGATGCGAGCAATTATCTAGATTAAACATCAATTTTCATATGAGTGAATTGTTTTGCTTTGGCGAACCCCAGGAGGCAATTTCTCAATATTCCGAGCTTTTTGAATGTGAGCAATGTCAGTTTTCTATTCAGTATTTGGGTATCCCAATACATTATAGGAGACTGACTAATGCCGAACGGAAACACGTTGAACATCGTTTGCAAAAAGGCTGGCGAGTTGGAAAGGAAAATTATTATCCCTAGGTGGAAGATTGGTACTCATAAACTTAGTCCTCACAAATATGGTACTGTATATGATATAATTCTTACAATTACCCAAAGGAGTCTCGAAAAAGTTGGATTACTTCAGATCGAGATTCTTTTGGCAAGGGGATAATGAAAAGAAAAAATATCTACTGGCAAGATGGGACGTGGTTTCAGACCCAAAGATTAGGGAGGACTGGGGATTCATGACCTTAAGATCAAAAACTTAGCACTTCTAGGTAAATGGCTATTTAAGCTGCTTACAGAAAATGGTGTATGGCAAATCCTCCTAAAGAGAAAATTTATCGGCACAAAAGCGTTATCACAGGTTGTTTGGAAACCAGGTGATTCTCACTTTTGGGTTGGCCTAATGGCGACAAAGAAGCATTTCTTTCGCTATGGGGTATTTACCATCAAGGATGGATCTCAGATACGGTTTTGGGAGGATCAATGGTTAGGAAATGCCACCCTCCGAGAACAGTATCCGTCCCTGTACAATACTGTTCGATACAAAGGAGATTTAGCTACAGTAATACAAACGTTTCCACCAAATGTGTCGCTCAGGCGAGATGTTATCGGACCAACACTGCAATCTTAGAATGCTCTGATTGATAGAATCTCTATGATCCAACTATGGCAAGGCACCGATGAATTTCGATGGAGTTTAATAAAGAATGGACAGCTCTCAGTTGACTCCTTGTATAGGGTGTTGGTACATTCAGGTGTGTCAGTCGATAATAATAAGAAAATATGGCGCATGAATCTTCGAAGGTACCTTCCTAAAGAGTCATATTAACTAAAGATAATCTTGTCAAGCGTAATTGGTATGGAAGTACAAAGTGTGTCTGGTGTCCTATGGATGAGACGATAAAACACTTATTCTTCGAGTGCGTCTTTGCGCGGTCTATATGGTCAGCTGTCCAAATGGCTTCGAACTTATATCCTCCAACATTCATTGCGAATATTTTTGGCAACTGGTTGAATGAATTGATAATAGGTTTAAAACTATGTTTAGGGTAGGAGCGCTAGCCGTCATATGGTCGCTCTGCTTGTGTAGAAACGACAAGATTTTTAATGATAAAAATTTCTCTCGTTTGCAGGTTCTATTCCGCTGTACAGGTATTCTCCGTTCGTGGTGCACATTATAACGAGCGGAGTATCGAGGCCTTTTTACGGAGACGTGTGCACGGCTGGAAAGAGTGGCGAGAGATATTTTTATCCCACATGGATGGCCGCTTGATTTACGGATTACGGCTCCATAGGCGAGAGTTGATTCTTCATCTTGATTGTAATCGGCATGTTGCTTCTGTTACGTTTTTATTTAATATTTGTCGGTTGTGTGCATCATGTTATGCAGAAGCCGGGTGTGTTCGACGAAATTTTGTACAAATTTAATATATGAGGGAATTTGCTCAGGTGCACTTAGAATATTTGTGAAGGAAGCAAAAGAAAAAAATGATGCATGCATGCACCGGCTAGCAACACATGAGTTGAATATGTGTACATGAAAATTGGGTGCATGCATCGATGGCCTCCATTTGCTCAAGGATAAACTAATATGTACGTGCAGTACATATACTATTTCAAGTATATGAGGTCTGGTGTGCACGGGCCTGCGCGTACTACTGCCGGATAAGAGCATCGGGATCATCAACATAACAGAAAACAAACACCTACTTATCTAATCCAGGCAGATCGGGAGCAGTTGAACGACTTCTGCCCTATCCATCTGCCTATAAATACAGGACAGACACACGAAGCCAAAGGGGGAAGAGAATGGGGGGGAGAAAAGAAGAGAAGGCCCGGATCCTCGGCTAGCCGCCGTCATACCGGCAGGCTCAAGCGGAGAAGCGACCAGCCCAACTGTCGTGGCGGCCGCGCCATGTCATTGTCGCGCTGTTGCCCGCCGCGGTAGGGACGCGAAGGCCGGCGTGGAGCAGAGAACGCACGTACAATCACCATGCATTCATGGCGTGATGCAATCAAGAGAATATAGCTCCTCTCTAACGATCAGATCACCTCTATGTCTATCTATCTCTTTTGCTAGGTACCACGGCATGGATGTTGGGTGCAGCTCATGCGCTGAAAACCAAACGGGGACGGAGATTGGAGTCCGGAGAGAAAGGGCCAAAGCCTCGCACCGGCCTTGGGCCGCACGGGCGTACCAGTGGCCGGTAGAACTGGGGCTCCGGCGGGAGCTGTGCCGGCCAGCGAACGCCCGTACCGGCGGTGTACACGACGGCGGCCACCACAAGCGAGCGCCATGGCGACAAGGATCCTCTGCCCAGTCCGCACCATGCATGCAGGGTGATACGTGTGCATGTTTAATACATAGATTCTTTCTTTCATGTTCTCTTATATATAGATTGGAGCCTGGAGGAACGAGAGAAGAGGGAGCAGAGCCTCGAAGCGGCCTGGAGCCACACGGCCGTACCGGTCGCCGGGGCTCCGGTGAAGCAACGCCGCCCAGGAACGGCATACGGAAGCGACAACAAGCGCGCGCCTACACGACGGCAGCGACAACAAGCGCGCGCCATGGCGATGACGTTATTTCCTCCTTCTATCAGTATTCTCTCTCTCATCTAGCAGGAACCTGGGACACACACAGAGGAGGTCACACACACCATGACCCGGAACAGACCACGTTGAGCACTGGGGAAGCAGCAGATGACATGTCCAGCAAGGGCGTGGATGCTCGCATCTTATGGTAGCCATCGATGGCATATCTGAGCCAGCGGCCGCGGCGTTCCGGACGTACCACGACGACGACGGACGCGAGCCGGAGAACAGGCCGGCGAGCCACGAAAAAGGACCGACGTGACAGCAGCCCCATGTGCTGAGGCCGAGCCGGCGGCGTGCATCTAGCAATCGCACACGCGCCGCATGGCTGCGAGTAGGCCATGATCTTCTGTCCATGAGGAAGCCGGGAGCTCCACGCATGGTACATGCACGTCCATTTCTTCTCTTACTCACACGTCTACTATCGGCGGCGATGATGAGAAGCCCGGTGATGCATCATGGAGAGCCTAGAGGAGAAGCCTCCGCACGTCACTCACACGCCGGCGGCGACGGCAGCGGCGAAGGAGATACATGCCCAAACCAAGGAGTTGATGGTTCTAGCTCATGGAAAGTACCAGGCAGCCGAGCGACCGTGCCGAGACGATCTCCACGTCAGCGCCAACCTCGGCAAGGAAGCCCGGCGTCATCATCACCTTCGCGCCATCCGCGACAACGTCAGCAAGGGAGCTGACCAGCGGATCGACGTCATCTCCATCTCGGCGACGACGTCGGCGAGGCAGCCGGCGTGCAGATCGGCGTCATCTACATCTTGGCGACAACATCGGCGAGACAGCCGGCGTGCAGACCGGCGACATATCCATCTCGGTGACAATGTCGGCGAGGCTGTCGGCATTCAGCCCGACATCATCTCCATCTCCGCGGCGGTGTCGGCACGGCTGCCGGCGTCCAGCCCGGCGCCATCTTCATCTCCGGGACAACGTAAGCGGGGCGGGCGGTATGCAGAACGGCTTCATCGCCATCTCCACACGAACCTCGGCAAGATTACCGCGATGCAGCCCGACGTCATCTCCGTGTCCACGCTAACCTCGGCAAGGCAGCCGGCGTGCAGCCCGGCGCCCTCTACATCTTGGCGACAACATCGTTGAGGCACCCGACATCATCTCCATGACCCATGCCAACCTCGGCAAGGCAGCCAGCGCGCAGCATGGCGCCACCTCCATCTTCCCGACAACATCCACGGGGTGGTCGGCGTGCAGTCCGGAGTCTTATCCATCTCCACGACAACATCAGCAAGGCAGCCAACATGCACCATGGCGTCTTCTCCGTCTCCGCGACAACATCGGCGAGACGGCCAACGTGCAGTCCGGCGTCTTCTCCAACTCTACGAAACGTCGGCGCGGCTGCCGGCGTACCGTCCGGCGCCACCGTCTAATCATAATGGGCGTTTGTCTTATTCGCAGGTACCAATGGATTAAAGAAGCCTCACCTCACCGTGGATGCCCCGAAGTCAGCTCCGTTGCACACCAACTTATCAGACGCCTCCAACCCGGAGTTTCTACCGCCTCTACATCAACTCCTTGACGAGGACATCAGCTACATCGCCACCATTGCGGACCTCTCGCCTTCCGAGGTGGACGACGACATCGTCACCTTCACGGCCTCTAGGAGTTCACACACGCCTCGACAAGTTCCACATCGCCAAGTTCATTTGGGCGTTATCCAAGTCATATTGCTACGTGGCGACGTTCAACCTACGTCGTCTTCTACACCAACATTCTTTCCCAACATCGTCTTAGCACTGACGACGTGAAGCCACTTCACCGACATGTCGTTTTTCCGATGAAGCAAACCATTTCTTGCCGGGCACCGACGAGGCGAAGGCAAGCCATCCTGTCCGACGCCGACGAGGCGGACATCACAAGGCCGGGCACCGACGAGGCGAAGGCCACCCACCTGTCTGAGCTGACGAAGCCAGACATCTTCATCATCGGACACCGACAAGCCAGAGACATGCGGCTAAGCATCGCCGGAGCGACGGACGTACCGCTCCGCCTTCCACTTCATCACCACATCATCATCACCGTCTACACCGTGCACTTGGAGAATACGAGACTTGAAGACGACGACCATTGCAGCAGCTTAATCGGAGGTGGTCCGTGACATTGACTCGCGGACGTAATTAATCGGGAGCCTTCCGAGGCCCCGTGAACCAGAGCTTCACAATCGCCCAAGTCATACTGGCCGCGCTAGCAGGCCACGGAGCGCATAGTTATTGTAAAGGGATCATGTAATTTTGTTTCTCCGTTGAGAGATTAATAAAATGCAAGTTTCCCTATATTTTATTTTGTGTACTTAGTACACTGGCACGCCCGCATATTTTATTTTCCCCTGGCGCGTAGAGAGATAGTAAATCGGTAATCATTGTTACGATTTTTATTATTTCTCGTGTCAAACAAATTGGCACGCCCGGTGGGACATGGTTCTCCTCCCATCTTTGCTGCGCAACAATGGTCGTCAAATTCGTCTTATGGCTCTTCTCCAAATTACAAGATGGTGTGGATATTTTCTATTGAAGCCCTATCCTCTATGGTGGCTTCCATTAATTATTGGTGCCCTTTTGTGATCCAACTTTGATCACTTATCCTAATGGATATCCGTGGGTGCAATTTTAGTATGCCCCAATCATTGGGTTTTAGTTCTGTGTAGCGGACATGGCAAGGAGGTGCTGCAATTCATCTCAAGGACACATGATGTTATTGCTGTCCATGAGGCTTTTTGTGTGGAAAACACGTCACCCACACATTCTCGGAGGAATTGGCAACCTCAGCGGCCCTCCCCAATGTGCCGGGGGCACTTCTTGAATCAAGGAAGTGTCCACTACAAGCGAAGGCGAGTTTGTCTACCTTGACTGTAAGTTCAAACCGATGACGCTGCAGATATCCGACGATTGTCATCCTCAACATACGCTCCTGATGGGCCCATCTCCTCCAACCTATGGAGCCTTGACGGATGAAGAAATGGTGAGAGGAGATCCTCATCAAGCGCAGGTTCTACTTGAAGAGCTATGATGGATATAGCCTTCGCACGTTGCATTTAGTTTTACACCACACGCATCACATTACCACACCTCTTTGCATAATTTGAGGCAAATTCTAAGAATAAATAATGGTTTTTAATAATCTCCGCTAATGTTTGAAGAATTGGCTATCTTGGGACTTGTCGGAAGGGTGGCACAATGTATCGTGATACAGATGGAGTTGATCCCACACCCGTAATGCACGACTCGTGCCAATTGTATGCTTCTGGAGGCTGCGGGAAAGACTACTTGGGTTACTTCAGTGTAATGAGACCCCACACCCCCAAACTTCCGGATGTGTCTTGGGTTCACAGAGGCACCACACCCTGGGGAAGATGTTAGGAAAAGACCATGAAAGGGCTGCCCGGCCCAACGAAAGTTGGACTCGGTGCGTAGCCGCTTGGCAACCCTGGGGTGTGCCACCATAAGCTCCAGATAAAGTGCCGGAGGGTTCTTCGTAGTCCACCAAGGTGAATGGCTGCCTTCCAAGTTCTGAAGGTGGTTCCCCGAGCAAAATCCAAGCATCTCCAAGAAAGTTCAATCAATCGTCAAAAGAAGAGCAAGCATAAAGAAAAAAAAATCCAAGCAAGTACAAGCAATTTTATAAACATGAGAAATCTCATGAAGTCAAGGGACGTCCAAGTTGTCCATGGAAGTAGCAAGTCGAGCAGTTCTGAGCTTCAAGGGAACCACTGGAAAGAAGGCGGTTGGTAGTCGTTCACCACCCCTCCACAATGGCATGGAAAAAATGTATAAGCTGTTGTCCCAAAACCACCTACCCTGATTCCATCCCACCCATGTCTCTAGGTTCTTGAGGCATGGAAGGGAGCATGGCGGAGCTGTGGGGTTACTCATTGCCCTGATGGGCTAGAGTATGATTTTCTGTTGCCTCTCAGAAGCATACATGAAGCATGGAGTCTCAACACACGTACACAAAGGAGAATTATTGAGTTGCAACCGTCATAGCCCTTCGACGGTTCCCGATGACAAGTCCTTTGGTAGCCTTTTCTGATTTCACAATTATAACTAATAATTTATAGTAGGGATAATATTTGCATACAATATTCTGAAACCTTGTCATTTTAAAAAAAAATGTTATACAACATACATATGCATGTTTTTCACACTTTAGTGAAGCCATCCTCACTATAATGGCGCACCTTTGGAACCTGCGCTAACGAGAAGGCAACTCGTACATCGAGATCACCTCGCCGGTGATATTGCGTACATCCTTTTGGTGTCCAAGGGTTTATGCCGGGGAAAATAACTTCGGCGTTGGGGGCAGCTACATCATTGCGCCCAAGATAGCCCGATGGCTCCCGGCACCTACCCCGCCTCTACACCGACAAAACATTATGTGCACTAGGGCAGCAAAACCCGTGCGCCATGACATCGCCGACTTCTCGGCGCTTGATCGTCTACTCCAACTACATCATGGACACTGGGGGCATCAGAACCCGTGTACCATGACATCGAAGAGGACCTCCCTCCGTCATGATGTCACCGTCAACTGTTCAACGCTCAATCCTTTACTCCAACCTACATTATGTGAACTGGGGCAGCAAAACCCGTGCGCCATGACATCGCCGACTTCTCGGCGCTTGATAATTTTCTCCAACCTACATCATGGGCACTGGGGCAGCAACACCCGTGTTTCCATGACGACGCCGATGGTACTCCGGCGCCTCGTCCCCGACGACAACAATGACAGGGGCAGCACATCCCCTCGTTCATCTACATAGCCGATGGTTAATCCGGCGCTCTCTCTAATGAGCTCGCCGAAGGCGTTCCGGCATATTATTGTCCGTTGAGATGTGGACGGTTGATGGCTTTCCAACCCTTCTCCTGCATCGTGTAGGACATATTGGTTTATTACCAACTACGACACACGCAACAAAGCCGAGGGCTTCCGGCACTTTGTGTGTTCTCGTGCCAAAAATTCTCGGGAGCAGTGTAGCGCGCCAGTGCGGCCAGCGTGAATCTGTGAAACCCTTTAATCTAGTCGGCTGGCACCGCTATAACTAAGTGGTCGCGATTAGATTGATAAATTTTCTTTAAGACCGGCATGGTATTTCGCCGTCGAATTGATAATTTTTCTTCATCAAGACCGGCATGGTATTTCGCCGTCGAATTGATAAAATTTCTTCAAGACCGGCATATATTTCGCCGTCGAATGAAGATAACAAGAGGTTGTCTCGCTGGCCGGCACCGTGGCTGTTACACGGTCCCAGCAAGTCTCCTGGTCAAATACAAGTGCAGATGAACTTACCTGCACTAGGCTCTAATTGTCTTCTTCTTGGGAGCAGTGCAACGCGCTAGTGCGGCCAGCGTGAATCTGACCCTTTCTATCTAGTTGGCTGGCACCATGGCTGCTACATGGTCACAGCAAGCTTCCTCGCCAAATTCATGTGCGGATGAATCAACTTGTACGACTCCAATAACTTCTCATATCCAGATTGGAAGATAGTGCTAAGCACACTAGTACACACGGCTGCGATCAGAGGCCCATTGCCACCGGTGCCGCCAAGATCGCGCCCTTGACGCCGACGCCATTGAACTTTGCATGGGCATAGCTGTCAAGCGAAGAACCTCGGATGCATTTGTACATAGTCGACTGCATGCTATGCATATTCATCTGCTATTACTTACTTGGTTCCTCCCGGGAGAGCCAGTTTAAAAAAAAATGTGCACAAGACTGCATTATGCTACATAATTGTGGCGTTTCTTGCGTCGGTGCTGTCAAAGAAAAAAAAATTACTCGGAAGATTTGAATTTGCTGAGCTTATTGTCTCGCAAACATCTAATTATGTTCCATGAGAACTCTGGGTGAGCGGATGTGAGTTTTTATCTTGTACTCTTCTCAACCTAGCATGCAAAGTGCCGTATCTATAACAGATGGCGAGGCAGCTGTGCCCATCACAAGAGGCGCCTGCGCTCCGGCCAACATATCCATGAGTAACTGGCAAAAGCATTGCGGGTTAAAAAGATCATATGCATATATCAAGACAAAATGAATAGCCGGTCTGGAATAATCGATAAACCAAGGCTGTAATGAAATATTTGCGCCTGATTGGTTGCTCCACAATTTGTTTTTCATCAAGCAGAGTCCGAATCGCCCCGCGTTCGAACTCTACTTGATGAGGGGGCATTTGTTCGACGAAATTTTGTACAAATTTAATATATGAGGGAATTTGCTCAGGTGCACTTAGAATATTTGTGAAGGAAGCAAAAGAAAAAAATGATGCATGCATGCACCGGCTAGCAACACATGAGTTGAATATGTGTACATGAAAATTGGGTGCATGCATCGATGGCCTCCATTTGCTCAAGGATAAACTAATATGTACGTGCAGTACATATACTATTTCAAGTATATGAGGTCTGGTGTGCACGGGCCTGCGCGTACTACTGCCGGATAAGAGCATCGGGATCATCAACATAACAGAAAACAAACACCTACTTATCTAATCCAGGCAGATCGGGAGCAGTTGAACGACTTCTGCCCTATCCATCTGCCTATAAATACAGGACAGACACACGAAGCCAAAGGGGGAAGAGAATGGGGGGGAGAAAAGAAGAGAAGGCCCGGATCCTCGGCTAGCCGCCGTCATACCGGCAGGCTCAAGCGGAGAAGCGACCAGCCCAACTGTCGTGGCGGCCGCGCCATGTCATTGTCGCGCTGTTGCCCGCCGCGGTAGGGACGCGAAGGCCGGCGTGGAGCAGAGAACGCACGTACAATCACCATGCATTCATGGCGTGATGCAATCAAGAGAATATAGCTCCTCTCTAACGATCAGATCACCTCTATGTCTATCTATCTCTTTTGCTAGGTACCACGGCATGGATGTTGGGTGCAGCTCATGCGCTGAAAACCAAACGGGGACGGAGATTGGAGTCCGGAGAGAAAGGGCCAAAGCCTCGCACCGGCCTTGGGCCGCACGGGCGTACCAGTGGCCGGTAGAACTGGGGCTCCGGCGGGAGCTGTGCCGGCCAGCGAACGCCCGTACCGGCGGTGTACACGACGGCGGCCACCACAAGCGAGCGCCATGGCGACAAGGATCCTCTGCCCAGTCCGCACCATGCATGCAGGGTGATACGTGTGCATGTTTAATACATAGATTCTTTCTTTCATGTTCTCTTATATATAGATTGGAGCCTGGAGGAACGAGAGAAGAGGGAGCAGAGCCTCGAAGCGGCCTGGAGCCACACGGCCGTACCGGTCGCCGGGGCTCCGGTGAAGCAACGCCGCCCAGGAACGGCATACGGAAGCGACAACAAGCGCGCGCCTACACGACGGCAGCGACAACAAGCGCGCGCCATGGCGATGACGTTATTTCCTCCTTCTATCAGTATTCTCTCTCTCATCTAGCAGGAACCTGGGACACACACAGAGGAGGTCACACACACCATGACCCGGAACAGACCACGTTGAGCACTGGGGAAGCAGCAGATGACATGTCCAGCAAGGGCGTGGATGCTCGCATCTTATGGTAGCCATCGATGGCATATCTGAGCCAGCGGCCGCGGCGTTCCGGACGTACCACGACGACGACGGACGCGAGCCGGAGAACAGGCCGGCGAGCCACGAAAAAGGACCGACGTGACAGCAGCCCCATGTGCTGAGGCCGAGCCGGCGGCGTGCATCTAGCAATCGCACACGCGCCGCATGGCTGCGAGTAGGCCATGATCTTCTGTCCATGAGGAAGCCGGGAGCTCCACGCATGGTACATGCACGTCCATTTCTTCTCTTACTCACACGTCTACTATCGGCGGCGATGATGAGAAGCCCGGTGATGCATCATGGAGAGCCTAGAGGAGAAGCCTCCGCACGTCACTCACACGCCGGCGGCGACGGCAGCGGCGAAGGAGATACATGCCCAAACCAAGGAGTTGATGGTTCTAGCTCATGGAAAGTACCAGGCAGCCGAGCGACCGTGCCGAGACGATCTCCACGTCAGCGCCAACCTCGGCAAGGAAGCCCGGCGTCATCATCACCTTCGCGCCATCCGCGACAACGTCAGCAAGGGAGCTGACCAGCGGATCGACGTCATCTCCATCTCGGCGACGACGTCGGCGAGGCAGCCGGCGTGCAGATCGGCGTCATCTACATCTTGGCGACAACATCGGCGAGACAGCCGGCGTGCAGACCGGCGACATATCCATCTCGGTGACAATGTCGGCGAGGCTGTCGGCATTCAGCCCGACATCATCTCCATCTCCGCGGCGGTGTCGGCACGGC
This sequence comes from Alopecurus myosuroides, assembly GCA_028641055.1. Classification (NCBI taxonomy): domain Eukaryota; kingdom Viridiplantae; phylum Streptophyta; class Magnoliopsida; order Poales; family Poaceae; genus Alopecurus; species Alopecurus myosuroides. Next base: position 266,755,066 of record CM054062.1, read on the forward strand.
TGCCGGCGTCCAGCCCGGCGCCATCTTCATCTCCGGGACAACGTAAGCGGGGCGGGCGGTATGCAGAACGGCTTCATCGCCATCTCCACACGAACCTCGGCAAGATTACCGCGATGCAGCCCGACGTCATCTCCGTGTCCACGCTAACCTCGGCAAGGCAGCCGGCGTGCAGCCCGGCGCCCTCTACATCTTGGCGACAACATCGTTGAGGCACCCGACATCATCTCCATGACCCATGCCAACCTCGGCAAGGCAGCCAGCGCGCAGCATGGCGCCACCTCCATCTTCCCGACAACATCCACGGGGTGGTCGGCGTGCAGTCCGGAGTCTTATCCATCTCCACGACAACATCAGCAAGGCAGCCAACATGCACCATGGCGTCTTCTCCGTCTCCGCGACAACATCGGCGAGACGGCCAACGTGCAGTCCGGCGTCTTCTCCAACTCTACGAAACGTCGGCGCGGCTGCCGGCGTACCGTCCGGCGCCACCGTCTAATCATAATGGGCGTTTGTCTTATTCGCAGGTACCAATGGATTAAAGAAGCCTCACCTCACCGTGGATGCCCCGAAGTCAGCTCCGTTGCACACCAACTTATCAGACGCCTCCAACCCGGAGTTTCTACCGCCTCTACATCAACTCCTTGACGAGGACATCAGCTACATCGCCACCATTGCGGACCTCTCGCCTTCCGAGGTGGACGACGACATCGTCACCTTCACGGCCTCTAGGAGTTCACACACGCCTCGACAAGTTCCACATCGCCAAGTTCATTTCGGCGTTATCCAAGTCATATTGCTACGTGGCGACGTTCAACCTACGTCGTCTTCTACACCAACATTCTTTCCCAACATCGTCTTAGCACTGACGACGTGAAGCCACTTCACCGACATGTCGTTTTTTCCGATGAAGCAAACCATTTCTTGCCGGGCACCGACGAGGCGAAGGCAAGCCATCCTGTCCGACGCCGACGAGGCGGACATCACAAGGCCGGGCACCGACGAGGCGAAGGCCACCCACCTGTCTGAGCTGACGAAGCCAGACATCTTCATCATCGGACACCGACAAGCCAGAGACATGCGGCTAAGCATCGCCGGAGCGACGGACGTACCGCTCCGCCTTCCACTTCATCACCACATCATCATCACCGTCTACACCGTGCACTTGGAGAATACGAGACTTGAAGACGACGACCATTGCAGCAGCTTAATCGGAGGTGGTCCGTGACATTGACTCGCGGACGTAATTAATCGGGAGCCTTCCGAGGCCCCGTGAACCAGAGCTTCACAATCGCCCAAGTCATACTGGCCGCGCTAGCAGGCCACGGAGCGCATAGTTATTGTAAAGGGATCATGTAATTTTGTTTCTCCGTTGAGAGATTAATAAAATGCAAGTTTCCCTATATTTTATTTTGTGTACTTAGTACACTGGCACGCCCGCATATTTTATTTTCCCCTGGCGCGTAGAGAGATAGTAAATCGGTAATCATTGTTACGATTTTTATTATTTCTCGTGTCAAACAGGGTGTAATACTTGTTTAAAGTAATAAAGCACATCATCAAAACAAAAAACAAAAACACGCTTCGAAATTGGTACTTAAGATGCCAAGCGCGGTATGTGCTTAAGAGGCCACAACTGAGTACTTCTGCTGTGAACATCAAATCTGAAAAGAGGCGAAGCAGGTGAGGGTTGACAGCTCGGCGCCAACAAGCCTTTCCTTTGGACTCTGGAATTCACATTGGCTCGCTGATTAGGTTCCGCCTTCGATTCGAGTGCCCAACACGAAGCCGTGAAAGAACCTGCAGGCAAACAAATCGGAAACAACAGATATTTAGTGCATCACATAGGTATGCCATCGCATACAAATGAACTCGAGCTTTTAACAAGACAAACTGAATCATATGAAATGGAACCACAGAAGAATATTTACTAGTCCACAATACATGTCCTATTAACATGCTGTTTCAGGGTCATAAACATAGACTAACGGCAGATGCAGTAACCTCATGTTTTGAGATAGAGTAAAACCTCAATTTAGTACACCAACTTGACGCGAATGTGCGTTTCGGTCACCAAGTTGCGAAACGTGAATTTCAGGTCACGAAGTTGCCAGACTCGAGCGTTTTGGTCACTCTGTGACGTGGCTGACTAGGTTTTTTGCGAACCGCCCCCTAAATTTTCATTTATTCCAATTCCTAGGTCATTTCAGTTGTTTTTTGTTTATCTTTTAGGAGAGAATTTGTAAAAAATATAAAAAAATCCAGGGGGTGATTCGCGAAAAAATAGACTGCCACATCACGGAGTGACCAAAGTGCTCGCATGTGGCAACTTCATGACCTGAATTTCACGTTTCGCAACTTGGTGACCAAAGCGCACATTCGTGTCAAGTTGGTGTACTAAATTGGGGTTTTACTCAGTAAAACCCCGATTTAGTACACCAACTTGACGTGAATGTGCGTTTTGGTCACCAAGTTGCGAAACAGGAAATTCAGGTCACAAAGTTGGCACATGCGAGTACTTTGGTCACTTCGTGATGTGGCAGTCTATTTTTTTGCGAATCGCCCCCTGAATTTTTAATTTTTTTACAAATCCAGCCCTAAAAGGTTAAAAAAAACAATTAAAAAATGACTTAGAAATTGGAATAAGTAAAAGTTCAGGGGGCGAGTCGCAAAAAAACCAGTCGGCCACATCACCGAGTGACCAAAACGCTCGCGTTTGGCAACTTCGTGATCTGAAATTCACGTTTCGCAACTCCGTGACCAAAGCGCACATTCGCGTCAAGTTGATATACTAAACCGGAGTTTTACTCTTTGAGATATGTTGAACCATATGAATTTCTAACATCCATCTCTGCAATGCCACTCATAACCCGCAAGCAATATGTGTATCTGATGGAAATGTTTCTTACAAAAACCCCAAGAGCTAGCTTCTAAAATGAAACTATGTATATTTCAAGTTGGAGGTACTATTACTATCTAAGAGCAAGGGGATTGTACAAATCTTCAGCACTGACAAAGCTTGACATGAAATATCGCCGATTTGTTTCCTGGCCTGTTGCATGAACTATTATTGAAACTGCATCACCTCATAACTACCAAAACACCCGAGGCAACTCACAAGTTCGAAAAAATATAATTGGATCATCATTGATTGGTTCCCTCCCCAAGTAGCAGACTATACTGTCAGCTAAGAACCTGACAGAATTACAAGTTTACATCATTGATTGGTTCCCTCCCCTGCTGCAAGATTCTTAATATAGCACAACTTATGGAGCTGCAATCCTCAAAATAAAAATGCAAAATGCAAAGGCTTTGATGTACATGTACTACGGTCATTATCCAGATTGAGCACAAACAATGGCAGATGTAAACTGAACCAGCCTATCCGTGTCATTATCCAGATTAAGCACAAAGAAGAGCAGATAGTAATAACCAAACCAGCCTATCTCCTCCAAAACGAACTCAGCAGTTTTTTTTTTTTTTTTTTTTTTTTTTGATAACGAACTCAGCAGAGTATGTACTGTATATCTTGAGCGACCTATAGACCTAGAAAATAAAGTATCCGCCTGACGGACGTGGCGACCACCCCCGCCTCAGCATGGCTCAAGATGTCGCCGGGCAGCCTCGTAAGCCTCTGTGCGAGCTCCATAGGCATAGTGAACTGAGGCAAGCGCTGGGAAGGACACGGCAGCTATTAGCAAACAAAAGTAATAACTACAGTAACATCTTATAAAGTACTCTAGCAGCCAGATGGGATCGGCAGCGTATGAAGCTACTTACCATGCATCCTGTGTCGAGCAGCATCTGGAGCACATACTTGGATGACGATCCCCGGACCATGTCAACCAACTGGGTATCGGTCAGCCCACAGAATGCGTGCAGCACCATACGCAGCAACTCGGCATCGCGTGTCTTCAAGCATTCCTGGATGACATGGCGTCCACGCTTGTGGCTGGACAATGCCACCACATCTTGCATCATCAGCCGCTCCACAATCCCCTTCCTGAGCTCTGCGCCTCCACGCTCGATAGCGTGCTGAAGAAAGTAGTGGCTGCATGGGGGGTAATTCCCGGTCAATTTGATTTTGGCATTTCATACAATACCCACCGTCAAACACGGCCAGATCATCAATCAAATCTGTAAACAGTTATAATTTACCTATATTTTCCGGTAGCCATGTCAGTGCAACGGTTGATCAGCATCTTCTCAAACATCGACATTTCTTCGCCTCTTGCGTTGTCGAAGCACACCACCAGGGACTTGCTCGACGGCATCGTGTCTTCAGCTTCAGCCAGTGCGTGCAGTATAAGTGGCTGCATTGCATGCAAGGAATTTCTGCCATTAGCAAAATCGGAGAGACATATATGATCAAACTGATGCTGCTAGCTACTAATTTTGTTTAGTAACTAACCTGCATCTGCTCATAGGAAAACCTGTCAAAACAGTACTCGAGGAGCTCGTCGCCACCTCTGGGCTTCACCACACTCAAGTCATCACGGCGAAAACACTGAAGAAGGACATCACACATTTCAGGGTACGGCAACACGGCGCTGACGGTGATCTTCATCGAGGCAACCCTGCAATGCAATGCAAACAAGATGTGATTCTTGTAGTACTGCTGCAGACACGCAGTCACGCATCCAGTAGTGATGATTTGCACCCCTCAATTGCCTGCTCGAGAGACCGAGACATGCATACCAGTTTTTGTCTTTCGGGTTCTTGGATCGCCATGAAGGGTCGCGACGGTAGCGATTTCGCCCGGCAATTGCCTGCACGAGGCTGCGCAGCTCCTCGCGCCGCCCGGTGCAGCATCGAACCAAAGCCTGGAAGATATCGCACCCGTGACGGTACACCATGAACCTGTGAACATCCATCATGATCACCGCGGCGAGGACCTTCTGCCGGAACTGCTCTCCGCCCTCATCCAGCAAGCTCAGGATATGGTGCTTGTAGCGCGTCTCGAAAAACCAATGCACCTGAAGCGGCAGGAGAAGTAGCAGATCACTACGGGAGAGCTTATCTTTCCCGTGTGCCCCCGATCTTTACCGTGTGCTGTATATCGGGCGCACGGCAAAGAGTTCTTTACCGTGTGCGGCACACGGGAAAGAAAAATACACGGTATATAAGCACGAAAAACACACGGTAACGTTTGACACACGGTAAAGAAAATAAAATGCACACGGTAAAGACGCAAGCACGGCAAAGCCAGTACACACGTGTCTTCCAAGACCGCGGGACGAGCGGTGCAATTTCAAATATTCTTTACCGTGTGTTTGCACACGGTAAAGATTAAATCTTTACCGTGTGCTCGCGCACGGTAAAGAATATATTACTCTTTACCGTGTGTTTGCACACGGTAAAGACCAATTTTTTTTTCTATTTTTTGAAACCAATGATCATTCTCGTGCCATAGTTTTTCATAACTTACCCATATTTGACACATAGGTGTGTATTGGTATGGAAAACAATGGTGCCAAATTGGGTCTTCAAATTATTATTAGAAATGTCACATATTTATTTATTTATTGTGCGAAATACTACGTTTTCGGGCCGAAAACGATGGGTGTTATGGCCAAATTCATGACATAGTTTTTTTAAATGTTCCCATATTCCACACAAACATGTATCTTGGAAGCACGGACGATGTTGACGGAGAAATTTTTTCTTTTCATTGGAGAAATACATGACTTATACGGAAACACGCGGTAACGGCATTGAAAGGGGGTAGGAATGTGTAACTAGTTGCTCGGTTGTGTTAGGGTAGGCCATAGCAACCCAAAACATATTGGTAGAACACAGCTCTTCGTAAGATTCATGATGTTTCGTCCGATACGGGAGTTTCACCCTATAAGCGCGTGTAAACTCACGAGAGAGAAGTGGGTGCCGGTGAAGCGGCCCACACCCCGGAGTGCAATCTTTGCCATCAAAATCACACAAAACACCAATACTAACATGGTATGGCACCCCTAGCTTGTGTTGGGATCAGGACGCGACGTAGACCCTCTCCGGTGAAACCCTACCTCCGCTGGAGAAATACCGGACTTATACGGAAACATACGGTAACGACGTCGAAAGCGGGTAGTAATGTGGAACTAGTTTCTTGGTTGTGTTAGGTAGGCCATAGAAACCAAAAACAACAAAGTAGAACACAACTCTTTGGAAGATTCACGATGTTCCGTCCGATACGGAAATTTCCCCCTAAAGCGCGTCTAAACTCACGAGGGAGAAGTGGATTCCGGTGAAGCGAACCACACCCCAGAGTGCAATCTTTGCCATCAAAAGCACACAACAGACCTATACTAACTGTGCTGGGATCCAGACGCTCTGTAGCCCCCCCCCCCCCACCGGTGAAACCCTACCTCCACTGGAGAAATACCGGACTTATACGGAAACACGCCGTAACGGCGTCAAAAAGGGTATCAATATGGAACTAGTTGCTTGGTTGTGTTAGTTTAGGCCATAGAAACCCAAGAAACGTTGGAAGAACACAACTCTTCGGAAGATTCACGATGTTTTGTCCGATACGGGAGTTTCACCATATAAGCGCGTGTAAACTCACGAGAGAGAAGTGGATGGCGGTGAAGCGGCCCACACCCCGGAGTGCAATATTTGCCATCAAAAGAACACAACACACCTATACTAACATGGTATGGCACCCCCTAGCTTCTGTTGGGATCCAGACGCTCCGTAGGCCCCCCTTCCGTGAAACCCTACCTCCGTTGGAGAAATACCGGACTTATACGGAAATACGCGGTAACGGCGTCGAAAGGGGGTAGCAATGTGGAACTAGTTGCTTGGTTGTGTTAGGTTAGGCCATAGAAACCCAAGACACATTGGCAGAACACAACTCTTTGGAAGATTCACGATGTTTTGTCCGATACGGGAGTTTCACCCTATAAGCGCGTGTAAACTCACGAGAGAGAAGTGGATGCCGGTGAAGCGGCCCACACCCCGGAGTTCAATATTTGCCATCAAAAGAACACAACACACCTATACTAACATGGTATGGCACCCCCTAGCTTGTGTTGGGATCTAGACGCTCCGTAGGCCCCCCCTTCGGTGAAACCCTACCTCCGCTGGAGAAATACCGGACTTATACGGAAATACGCGGTAACGGCGTCGAAAGGGGGTAGCAATGTGTAAATAGTTGCTTGGTTGTGTTAGGTTAGTCCATAGAAACCCAAGACACATTGGCAGAACACAACTCTTTGGAAGATTCACGATGTTTTGTCCGATACGGGAGTTTCACCCTATAAGCGCGTGTAAACTCACGAGAGAGAAGTGGATGCCGGTGAAGCGGCCCACACCCCGGAGTGCAATATTTGCCATCAAAAGCACACAACACACCTATATACTAACATGGTATGGCACCCTATAGCTTGTGTCGGGATCCAGACGCTCCGTAGGCCCCCCTTCGGTGAAACCCTACCTCCGTTGGAGAAATACCGGACTTATACCGAAACACGCGGTAACGGCGTCGAAAGGGTGTAGAAATGTCAAAATAGTTGCATGATTGTGTTAGGGTAGGCATAGAAACCCAAAACAACAAGGTAGAACACAACTCTTCGGAAGATTCACGATGTTTCGTCCGATACGGGAGTTTCACCCTATAAGCGCGTGTAAACTCACGAGAGAGAAGTGGATGCCGGTGAAGGGCCCACACCCCGGAGTGCAATATTTGCCATCAAAAGAACACAACACACCTATACTAACATGGTATGGCACCCCCTAGCTTGTGTTGGGATCTAGACGCTCCGTAGGCCCCCCCTTCGGTGAAACCCTACCTCCGCTGGAGAAATACCGGACTTATACGGAAATACGCGGTAACGGCGTCGAAAGGGGGTAGCAATGTGTAAATAGTTGCTTGGTTGTGTTAGGTTAGTCTATAGAAACCCAAGACACATTGGCAGAACACAACTCTTTGGAAGATTCACGATGTTTTGTCCGATACGGGAGTTTCACCCTATAAGCGCGTGTAAACTCACGAGAGAGAAGTGGATGCCGGTGAAGCGGCCCACACCCCGGAGTGCAATATTTGCCATCAAAAGCACACAACACACCTATATACTAACATGGTATGGCACCCTATAGCTTGTGTCGGGATCCAGACGCTCCGTAGCCCCCCTCCGGTGAAACCCTACCTCCGCTGGAGAAATACCGGACTTATACGGAAACACGCGGTAACGGCGTCGAAAGGGTGTAGAAATGTCAAAATAGTTGCATGATTGTGTTAGGGTAGGCCATAGAAACCCAAAACAACAAGGTAGAACACAACTCTTCGGAAGATTCACGATGTTTCGTCTGATACGGGAGTTTCACCCTATAAGCGCGTGTAAACTCACGAGAGACAAGTGGATGCCGGTGAAGGGCCCACACCCCGGAGTGCAATATTTGCCATCAAAAGAACACAACACACCTATAGTAACATGGTATGGCACCCCCTAGCTTGTGTTGGGATCTAGACGCTCCGTAGGCCCCCCCTTCGGTGAAACCCTACCTCCGCTGGAGAAATACCAGACTTATACGGAAATACACGGTAACGGCGTCGAAAGGGGGTAGCAATGTGTAACTAGTTGCTTGGTTGTGTTAGGTTAGGCCATAGAAACCCAAGACACATTGGCAGAACACAACTCTTTGGAAGATTCACGATGTTTTGTCCGATACGGGAGTTTCACCCTATAAGCGCGTGTAAACTCACGAGAGAGAAGTGGATGCTGGTGAAGCGGCCCACACCCCGGAGTGCAATATTTGCCATCAAAAGCACACAACAAAACTATAATAACATGGTATGGCACCCCATAGCTTGTGTTGGGATCCAGACGCTTCGTAGCCCCCCCTCCGGTGAAACCCTACCTCCGCTGGAGAAATACCGGACTTATACAGAAACACGCGGTAACGGCGTCGAATGGGGGCAGAAATGTCAAACTAGTTGCATGATTGTGTTAGGGTAGGCCATATAAACCAAAAAAAACAAGGTAGAACACAACTCTTTGAAAGATTCACGATGTTTCGTCTGATACGGGAGTTCCACCCTATAAGCGCGTGTAAACTCACGAGAGAGAAATGGATGCCGGTGAAGCGTCCCACACCCCGGAGTGCAATATTTGCCATCAAAAGAACATAACACACCTATACTAACATGGTATGGCAACCCCTAGCTTGTGTTGGGATCCAGATGCTCCGTAGGCCTCCCTTCGGTGAAACCCTACCTCCATTGGAGAAATACCGGACTTATACGGATATACGTGCTAACGGCGTCGAAAGGGGGTAGCAATGTGGAACTAGTTGCTTGGTTGTGTTAGGTTAGGCCATAGCAACCCAAGACACATTGGCAGAACACAACTCTTCGGAAGATTCATGATGTTTTATCCGATACAGGAGTTTCACCCTATAAGCGCGTGTAAACTCACGAGAGAGAAGTGGATGCCGGTGAAGCGGCCCACACCCCGGAGTGCAATATTTGCCATAAAAAACACACAAAATACCTATACTAACATGGTATGTCACCCCTAGATTGTGTTGGGATCCAGACGCTCCGTAGCCCCCCTCCGGTGAAACCCTACCTCCGCTGGAGAAATACCGGACTTATACGGAAAACACGGTAACGGCGTCGAAAGAGGGTAGAAATGTCAAACTAGTTGCATGCTTGTGTTAGGGTCAAACTAGACTTATATATGTCATAGTATCCGCCACCTCTGACCAGCCGCGCCGCCACGCCCTTCGCTAGCGTCGCGCCCTCGCTAGTCGTTGCGTCCCGCGCCGCCTTCCACCACCCACGAGGGAGAAGAGGAACCCCGCTACCGCCGACGCCACCCAGGCTTAGCCCGGCGACGCCCTCCAACGGAGGCGAGAGGGAGAGAGGGAGAGGACGGGGCAGGGCGCTCGGAGCTAGGGTTTCAATGAATAATCATGATGGCATTGAGACAATTTTTTAAAAAAACCCAAGAAAGTGAAGCAAATCTAAAAACAATTTGATTAAATTCGTATTTATTATTTTTATTTGTAAATGTTAGACAAATAAAGACCCAAGGTGAAAGTTTCACATTGTTTCGATTTTTCTACATTTAGTTACGTGGTTTTGAAAAATGCCAAAGAAACACAAATGCATGCTCAATCCTGATTGGCTAGGAGGAAGAGCACTGGGATTGATGACATGGCATCACGTGTGGTTGGCCAAAAATTCTGCCCTCTCTCTCCTCCTTATCCTTTTCACCGGACACATGTTTAAAAAAAAGAAAAGAAGAGCTAGTCCTCTTTCTCCTCTGCCCACATGCTCGATCTGTCCATGGCGAACGGTGGCTCCGCGCGCGCTGGTTCGAGGACCAGGCGACAGCCTCCGCGCGACGCCCGCGGTAGGCCCAACGTGGTGCGCACGTACGAGGGCGCCGCCGACCGGTTGCGCGCCTGGGTGCGACGCTGCTCGCGCGACCGCCTCTCGCTGAAGCTCTGCCGGCGTGGGCACGCGCGGCGAGGAGGACGGTGCGGTCGACGGAGACCTCAGCCACGCGAACTCTTCGTTATCCGCGACGATGTGGACGAGCAGCGGCTGAGCGCGGCGGTCCCGAGCCCGCCTGACGCCTCGGGAGTGTGCGGCATCGCGGCGGCGCCGTGAAGAGCGGACCTGGTGGGCGTGACGCATCTGTAGGGAGTCCCGACGACGGTTGGACAGCAGCACGGCGGCGCAGCTTGGGGATGAGCATGTACCGGTGCTTCCCTGCGTACCAAGTGAAGGACATCGCCTCCGTGCTGACCACCACGGCTAGCCGCGCGCCGCGCGCCGCTGGCCTGGAGCATGTCGCCGGCTCGACGGAGATGACCCCGGCGCTGCAGTCGACGACGAGGACGCCGATGTCCTTGGGGCGGACGTGTCACTTTTCGAGATTTTTTTTTATAACACTGCCTTTCTTCACCGTGTGTTCGCACCCGGGAAAGGGATCAACTTTGCCGTGTGCAAAACGATGGACCCCTCTGTTAGGATTCCACAGTAGGGCCCACAGGTTTGCTTTGCCGTGTGTCCCGATTTCCGACACACGGGAAAGACATTGTTACCGTGCAATTCTTTTCCGTGTACCCTTTCCCGTGTGCGACACACGGTAAAGACTTTACCGTGTGTTTTAAGGTCTTTGCCGTGTGCTTTGGGCACACGGGAAAGAGCGACTCTCCCGTAGTGAGAGACCGCGTGTCGTTCTCGTGCAGGCTGATGCTGATCGCGCCTGCCGCCATATCGATGCGGGAAAGGGCGCCGGAGGCGGTGAGCGCGGGGCGGGAGAAGGTGCTGTAGGCGGCGCGCGGATAGGCTGTGGGCCGCGTCGTCCTGGCGTCGAGGTCGGTCGCGGGGCGGGCTGAAGCGTTGTACGCGGTGGCGTGCGGGCGCGACGTCCACGAGCTCGGCGACGCGGCGTAGGAGGAGGACGGGTAGTCGGTGGAGTTGGGTACCCAGGAGGTCGTCGCCGCGGCATAGGAGGACGGGTAGTCGGTGGAGTTGGAAGCCCAGGAGGTCGTCGTAGCAGCGTAGGGGGACGGGTAGTTCGCCGCGGTTGGCGCCGCCTGCATGTACTGGCTTCTGGAGGCCCTCGACATCATGTCGAAGTCGGAGGCGGCGGGGTGGAGGTAGCCCGCAGCGGCGCCCAACGTCGGCGTGTTCGGCGCCGCCCCGTACATCTGCTCGCTCCCGGACTGGCGGCTTGGCATCGTCCTGTCGAACAGAATCTCGAGGTCGGAGGCGGCGGGGTGGAGGTAGCCCGCAGCGGCGCCCGACGTCGGCGCATTCGGCGCCGCCCCGTACGTCTGCTCGCTCCCGGGCTGAAGGCTTGGTGTCGTCCTGTCGAACAGCATCTTGAGGTCGCAGGCGGGGTCGGAGGCAGCGCGGTGGAAGTAGACCGCAGCGACGCCCGAGGTCCGCGCCTGGCTATCGCGGTGGGAGGCGGACGCGGAGGCGGAGGGGAACCCGGGGTAGAAGTACGCCGTGGCGGCGCTCGGCGCCTGGATACCACGGTCCGAGGCGGAGGCGGAGGCGGAGGGGAGCGTGGCGCGGGAAGAGAAGTAAGCCGGCGCGGCGCTCGACAGAGGAGCCGACGAGCTTGGCTGCGCGGCGTTGAGCAGCCAGACGCCGAAGTCGGAGGAGGGCGTTTCCGAGCCGTCCGCTCCGACGAGCCGCTCGGCGCGGTCCATAGCGTGGGGTTTGTGTTTGGTTGGGTTGGTTCGGGTTGTGACGGCGGACGCAAATTGGAATGCAGCGGCCTTTTAAAGAAGAGGGGCGGGCAGAAGAAGAGAGAGGAGGGTGGTTTTGTTTCTCTTCTGGCCGAAGCACGGGTCGGGCAAGGATTCCGATTTTGGTTTTCCAAAAAACAAAATGTAGGAGTATTTACGATTGTATATGTGCAACAGATTTCGGTACTGTAGTTTTTAGTGCTGCTGCGACAACAAACAATAATACCAGGAGTTGATGATCAACCCATATATATTCTGTACCAACACAAGTAGCAGTGCGGTACACAATCTACCGAGATACTCTCTGTGTGCCGGCGACCATGCGCACCGCAAGTTTCAGATTACATAGAGGATTATGAACCTACAAAACACACTTCGAAACTGGTACTCCAGCTTGGGATAATCGTAAGACAGCACGAGCGCGGTATGTGTGCTTACGACGCCGCAGCTGAGTACTTCTGCTATGAACATCAAATCTGAAATGAGGTGAAGCAGGTGAGGGTTGACAGCTCGGCGCCAACAAGCCTTTCCTTTGGACTCTGTACTTCACATTCGCTCGCTGATTAGGTTCCGCCTCGGATTCGTGTGTGCCCAACATGAAGCCATGAAAGAACCTGCAGGCAACGAAATCCGAAACAACAGATGTTTAGTGCAGGACATAAGTATAGCATCACATACAAATGAACTTGAGCTTTTGACTGAAACATATGGAATGGAACCACAGAAGAACATGTACTACTCCACGATACATGTCCTATTAACATGCTGCTTCAGGGTCATAAACATAGACTAACGGCAGATTCAGTAACCTCGTGTTTTGAGATATGTTGAACCAAATGAATTTCTAACATCCATCTCTGCAATGCCACTAATATAACCCGCAAGCAATATGTGTACTTGATGGAAATGTTTCTTACAAAAACCAGAACAGAGCTTTTTTGCAAGCAAGAGCTAGCTTCTAAAATGAAACTATGTATCTTTCAAGTTGGAGGTACTATTACTATTTAAGAGCAAGGAGATTGTACAAATCTTCAGCACTGACAAATCTTAAAATGAAATATCGCCGATTTGTTTCCTGGCCTGTTGCATGAACTATCATTAAAACCGCATCACCTCATAACTACCAAAACACCTGAGGCAACTCATAAGTTCGAAAAAAAATATAATTGGATCATCATTGATTGGTTCCCTCCCCCAAGTAGCAGCCTATACTTGTCAGCTAAGAACCTGACAGAATTACAAGTTTGGATGTGAAAATTTAAAACACGCATTAATTACGCAATTTTTATGTAACAGCTAAGTTTTATGGCTTGTGGCACATGACCTCAGGTTTTTATTCCACCTGGAGTGCTTGTTAAGCTCGGTTGAGCATTGGTTACAGTTTTTTTTTTTTTTGAGAGAGAGAAGCATCGGTTACAGTTGGGCATGAACCAAAACCCAGGAATTGTGCACCTAGCAATAAAACTGAGGATCTTCTGCAACTAAAACCACACAAAATGGCATTTAATCAAATGGATTGACCATGACAGAAATTTGGCATGTGCTACGAGGTTGTGTGTGAGCAGACAACATACCTAAACAAGCTTCTTCCAATATCAGAACTGTCACCGCCACGCAGAAGATACAACCAGCTTTCTGTTCTTCCATCCAAGATAGAGGACACCATCTTTCTCCTCTAGCCTGTAGTGACTGTGATAATGAGTACTTAACAGCTTTCGGATAGTATTGTTCACAAATGGACTTAGGGGACATGGTCTAAACCCAGCCATTGCAAGTCTAGACCGCCACTTTCCAAAAGGCTCATGCCTCTCCACTCTTTCTGCACCTTCACATGCTATTAAATTGACAATATCTCTTGCAACACAGTGCTGCTCAGTGCTCATCCGTTTCTTGTCATCCCTGGAGCCAACAGCATCTATTGCCTCAAACATGGCTATGTAGTAGTCAAGGGTCTCCATGTATCTACTGAAGAATGGTGCGGTGTTTGTGTTCGCCTCCTGCTCTACAAGAGTTACCACCCTAGGAGAAAGGCTCTTAACCATCCGCAATATCCTATCCCGGTGGTTTTCTGTGCAGACACTCTCATCAGGAGTATGATGCAGCTGATAAGGGAAGTTGACAGCAATAGCCTCCCCGTATCTTATACCAAGATGTTCAAGCGTAACCTCATGACTAGCTGCATGTACCGCATTGAACTCAAAGGGCAGACCACATTTCTGAGCAATGCTGTATAACTTCCGTTCAACTATATCCAGTCCACCGCCCCGGGCATAAGCTGAATCTGAGTCATCTATACCAGTGATTCTTAGGAATGGCGGTCCGTCAGCCCTCACAGCAAGGGCCTGTATCATAGTTTCCCACTGGCTCCCTTGAGCGATTTGGAAATCGATGATGTGAATAAAGTTCTCAGCCCTAACAGCCTCAGCTATAGCACCATTGGCAGACATGTAACCAAACTTGAAGAATGGACAGATATCATAGAGATGACGCATGTAGGACATGAGCTCTGAATTTGTAGTTTGAGGTTCCTTACACTTCAGAGCGTTATACAAGGCATGTCCGGTGGACGACTGCCTGGCAACAAGGCCTTCCAACATATAAGCTCCCAGACGTTGCATTGGTTCTCCAGAGACGGAAACCATCTTCGCTAACTCTGATATCAGCATGTCCTTATGAGAATGGTTCTCATCAACAGCCATACCACATGCAACAATTACCTGCTTCAAGTCCCCAGAATTAATTCCCAGAAGCTCTCTCCAGTTACTTTGGTCTAATGCGGTGGCAATTAGGGAGCTTTTGGAGCTAAATACATCTGACTCAGATCCGAACATTGCATTTTCTAGCTCCTGAAGTGTTGTAAATTTCAAATTTGGAACCTCAGTAATACATGAAGCACTTGCAGGGGAATCTGTGTGATCTGAGTGTCTATCATGCTGAGAAATGTGGCTCCCGCTTAGGCACTGAGGAGATGTAGAGGTATGGCCAGGATAAACACAATTGGGTGATGAAGAATCCAGAGTGCAGTACTGTGGTTGAAACACCTGGGCCTTGGAATTGCTATTCAGTGAACCACCATCAGAGGACACGTAGTGAAGATCCACATGATTTCGCTGCACATAGCAAGTACTATTTCTTCCCATGTGCATTGAACTGGCATAGTATGGTATTTGAGGATTGTCTGGATATCTGTATGACCGGTTAGATGCCTGTGTTGACATATTTTCAAACCTTGCTGAGGTGATCTATTTGCTGGAATCCAAGGAGACGTTGTACCTCCCCACGATCAGGACTCACTTCTGTCTTCTTTATCGATATCTGTTCAGTACGACAATGACACCAACTGCATAGAACAAATATCAGATTAGTCTAAAAAGATACACATAGATCAGTAGAAAAGAAAATAGGTAATTTGAGCCTCCCAGGTAGAAATTAGTAAAAGTAATTAAACTATCTTGTTTCAATCTTGTGTACATTGGAACAATTTGAAGAAACTAGAGATTTTTTTTTTTTGAAGGGTAAACTGGAGAATTTTCATTAAGGAAAAAATTTAGAGAGCTTTCTTTTGGTTATAAGAGAACCATTGCATTGATACACTATGTTCTTCTCACAGTTCAGACTCCAACCAATCAAATCAAAACAGCGCATAATATCAATCCCAAACCAGAATCACAGTTCACAAGTTATGGCATCCCACATGGGCATATGGCCACATTCCCTTAATACAGGATAGTCAAAGCTCAGAAATAGCCCGTCAGAATAGGAAAACATGTTTCATGTTGGATTGCCCATGTTTGAATCATTTGTCCCACTTGAGATAAATGATCTCTGTCACATGGGCACCATATTTTTCCTAAGAAAAATAAAAAAATCCATTAAGAGTATATGAGTCTATCACAGCTTCACAAGTGCAGTAAACCTGGGATTCCTTTTTTTTTTGGCAGGGAGATCAAACAAGATCGTGTACTATCTGATATCACGTGGGAAATGCTGATAGTGCCGGTTTTTGTAACGAAAAATGTATAAATAACAGGACATTGGCCGATCAAGTAATCTGACTTTTAATAAGCAGTGAAGATCGCTCAAGTGCTAGGATACGGTTTGGCTTGTGAAATTCAGAAGAGTGCTGGTAGGGGGAGTTTGGTGTTAGGGCAGAATCTGCAAGCCATGTGTGTGGATGGGCTGTCGAGTGATGAGCCCTAAATATCAGAGAGGATACTATGTGGCCTTGAAAACACAGCAGCTTCCATACTGTAGAGTACTTGGCTTGCCTAATTTCCAAAGGCGGTTGCAGCAGTTATTTGGGCTATCTGGATGGTAAGGAATGCATCATTTTTCAGGAATGTAATGTTTTTTATGCTAGTGCTCTGACTTGTCAAATTAGCTGTCGGTGAATACTGTGGATTCAAAACTGTCTTAATATATGGTTGTCACGCATATGAGAGAAAATTTTCCTGGTGTCTAGAATATCCAAGCAGACTAACATGATAGAAAATTTTGTACAAGGGTCCGACCCTTGTAAACATGGTCGAAAGATAAAATGGGATCTTCCCAGCTTCAAATGTTCCATGTACGCACACCTGATTAGGCAGGTCTGTCATTTGGCATAGCAAATAACAGCAAATCTGACATGGATTCGGACACCTGGAATTGTTCTGATTAGGTAAGTCTTTCATTTGACATGGAAAATAACAGGCGAAATCCGACATGGATTCGGACACATGGCCTTGTCCGAATAGGCAAGTCTTTCATTTGACATGGGAAATAACAGCCAGAATCCGATATGGATTCGGACGCAGGGCCGTGTCCGATTAGGCAAGTCTTTCAGTGGAAAATTCAAATAACAGCCGGAATCCGATATGGATTCGGAGGCAGGGCCGTGTACGATTAGGCAAGTCTTTCATTGGACATTTCAAATCACAGCCGGAATCCGACATGGATTCGGAGGCGGGGCCATGTCCTATTAGGCAAGTCTTTCATTTGACATGGCAAATAGCAGCTGGAATCCGACACGGATTCGGAGAGGGCGCCGTGTCCGATTCAGCAAGTCTTTTTTGTTGACATCGCAAATAACAGCTGGATTACAGCACCCTTAACGGAGTCCGACACGGATTCGGGGTGCGCATGATTCGACAAAAGGAGAAGTTAGGCCGCCGGGGTGTTCTGCACAACAAGTCAACAATGTAGATTGTATATACATTGCAGCATATTATGAAAAAGCAACGTTCACCCAACAAAGGGCTAACATGCTCTCTAAAACAATCAGATGGCTAAACAAAATAGAGATGCAGGAGTGGCTCCCCGGATAGGAATGCATCAACTCTGTTCCGGAAAATTCCACGGATTCTCTTCCTTGTGGCTGGCAACAGCATCGTACCTGAACAGGGGCGGCCGGGTGGATGTTGATGGTGCGCACACACAAAAATTGTGGAGGTTGGTGGGGGTCTGACTAAGTACTGGTTCAGTTGGGGACAAAACAAAATGCTGGTCCGTCAGAAACGGATGATCAAGAATCGCGGACGGGGTCGATGGCGGCTGGGCTGACACGCCTGAGACGGTGAGAGGCGGAGGGGTAACTGGTCTGAAGGCGCCGGCGGTGACGCCATGGTACGGCACGGCGGTAGCTCTAGGGGACGGAGGGAGAAACTTTATAGCCGCGGGCCCCCCTTAGCCTTGGGGGCAGGTCGACAAGGGCTGAGGAGAGGAGACGTACGGGGGCGGTGGAGAGGACAGGGGAGAAATCCGAAACCAAGCACAACAAATCTAGCGCTACATTAGCAGAACCATTTCGCTACAGATCAACCTAGAGAGAGGGCGGGGTAGGGGGGGGGTATACCTTGACGAGCGGCGCGATTCCTGCGAGCCTCCGATCCCACGCGCACTCCCTCCCGTCCCGGGCCGACGGAGGAAGAAGAGAGGAAGGAAGGAGAAGCTAGGTGGACAGGAGTACAAAAGTGGACGACGACCGACCCGAAGACCAGACAGGACGAGTCGACGAGACGAGAGAGAAGGAAAATAAATAAAGGAATGGAGGGGGACACCGGCGGAGCGCAGCAGAGGTTGCGTGGGGAGACGTGCGCGTTTAATTTGTGCGAGAGAGCCACACGTACGTGGGCGAACCACAGACGTGCGATCTGCATCGGACCGTGGGGCGCGCCCCTGTGCTCCGAATCTCGTCGTAACGAGGCAAGAACTAAAAGCGTAAAAGGGAAAAATCACAGGACAATGACCAGGCGCCTGTAATGATTGCCTTAAATTGTTTCCTTCCTCTTGCCGGAGTCATCTAAAAGCAGTCCAACTCCGTCGTCGTTATGGTCGTGACACACATCGGCATTTAGAGAGACAATAGAGTACTAATATGCGATGCATGCATGTCACCGTATCTCATCAAAATCTGACAGTTAATGAATCGTCCGGTGGATCGTAGTAACAACATGAACGGATTAAAAAAATCAGACGGAACAAACAAATAACCGTTGAAGAGCTTTAAGTACTCCTGTTTAATCCATATATATAAATAACCTCTTTTTTTTTGCAAGGTAATATGTTCTCATTCGTAAGATAAATATCCGGTTACAAGACACGTAAACACCGACATTGCAGTACTGAAAGGATAGTATAATCTTATGCAAAAGACCAGCGCATGTCCATCTCCTTCGGCACCATCAAAGTGACCACCAAGAGAGAAGACAAATCACCTCTTCATCCGAGCTCGACGCGGCTCCATCGCTGATCTGCAGCTTTACGGATCTCCAAAATAGTTTGCGAGAAGCAAAACCATTATCGTTGAACGAATCAGACCGGGGCAACGTGTCCCTGGACACGCCATCGAACTCCAGAACTGACATCCCCGCACGACTACAACGTCGAAGAAAGAAACCAGAACTGCCAGCTGACATCCACAAACCCAGCACAAGATGCATCATCTTCCAGCTATTAACTGCGCAGGTCTGCGCGTACTCCCGGATGACAAATCCTCCCTGCTCCACTATGACGCCGGATACACCGCCGCAGCAACGGGGACAGAACAGAAGGAGAGACACACCTGATGGGATTGCCGCCACCGCCTCGCCGATACCATCCATGAACCCTAATGCCACCGATCTGAAAGATCGGTGAACACACAATGCCATCAACTCCGATACGCCGTCTTGAAGGACGCCTCTACTGTGGGAGTTTTTTTTTTTTAGAAATGGAGGTTCTACCCCTAGCCTCTGCATCAAAATGATGCACACAGCCGGATAAAACAGAAATCCTCATGTCTTACAAGTAGATACATCAATCGACTAGACCTAAATCCACCAATCCTAGCGACAGCTCGCTACCAACAAAACTGATGAAGGGGGTGGTCAAACACAGAGCCGATACCCTGAGAACCCATCAACGCGCATCATCTAAAAACCGAAGGCCTCACCATGCCGCCCGACAGCGAGCAAGGGGCACAACTGGTCCAGCACACTGCAGCGCACACCGACGTACACGCTCCGAGAGTTGCCGCCGCCGTCTTCCGCTCACCCATCTTCAGGACAGAGATCGAGGCATTCACCATGTCAGACCTGCCGTCGATACCACCGTGGCACCAGAGAGAACCACCGCCCTCGCGCGTCCATCATCCCGCGTCCAACACCGAGACCCCGCAGCACCAAGCTACCGAGAAACGCCGTCGTCGATGCAGCAAATGAAACACCGCTTCATCTTCAGGTCCTTCCAGCCACTGCTCCAAAATGACGCCCTCAGGAGGGAGAGCGACACCAATGGTGCCACCATCATCCAATCTGGATAACCCAGATTTACAGTTTCCCCCGGAGCATGCCAAAGCGAGGTATCGTGAACTGCAATGGCGATGCCATGGAAGGAAACGACGTCGAAGACGCCGCCATCGTCCGCCATGACCGCAGTTGGCGCGATTTTCATCGGCAGAGACGCGACCCATCCTTCAGCTAGCTAGATCTGCGCGGTGTCGCACCACGAGACACACACCACCGTCGGGACCTCGGCAGGGACCTCCAAGCGCCCCTCACCGACCCCTCCACGAGTCGTCGACCTCCAAAGGATCACCTACGACAGATCGGAGCGGGGAACCGATCTGCGGCCACCACCCTTGCCGGAACTCCATCTAAAGATGACCACCGCCGCCAGTCGACCAGGGCGCCTCCCTTGCCGCCGCCTCCACCTTGGACACCCGAAACAGAGACTGGATGGAGGGGATCCAGCCTGCCGCCTTCTTGGTAGCCACCGGCACCACCACGATGCCCGGCAGACGGGCTCTCCGGGTGCCCCCCGCACCATCCTGCTGCCGAGATGCAAGAGAAATCCCGCCCGAGCCCATCTAGGCCCGAGCAGGCCGCTGCTCGTCACCGCATCAACAGGGGGATGCCACTGTCGCTCGTCGATCGGGATGGCTACCTCCGGCGCCCTTGGCCGCGCCTCTAACAGCGCCCCACGCCACCTTGCCGCCGTCGCCGCGGATCGACGGCCAGCCGCCCTTGGAACCGCTCCCGGCCGCCGCACGAACGGAGAAGTCCCCGCCGCCGCCGTCACGGGCAACGCACAGCCTTTGCTGGCGCTACCTCAGGCAGCGACGGAGAGGGAAGGGGACGGGGGGGGGGGAGGTGGCGGCGCTGATCGCCCCCGGCCGCCTAGGCCACTGTGGGAGTGGAGTTGAGACAGATTTATTCGTCGAAGCGCCGCTCCCATCACCCCAACGACGCTCCACAACCTACAAAACCAAACCCTAACTACAGAACGGAGGAACGAGGTCCCCCCTCCCTCCTGCCGTCGGAGCGGCAAGCGGAGAGAGAGGGGACCAACGCCGTGGCCGGTGAAGATCGGGGATAGAAGGTCCTCTCCCTAGTCGCCAAGCTTCTGGCGGCGGCTAGGTTAGGAAATTTTTCGTTTAGTTAGGCCAATAACCTCTTTTATTTTACTACAAAATTTTGTGCATATACACTTGTTTCATGGTAGTGTGCTTTCTTCTGGCGTACTCCCTCCGTTTCATATTAGATGACTTTAAAATAAGTGTATCTAGACATATTTCAGTGTTAGATACATTCATCCCAAAGTCATCTAATATGGAACGGAGGAAGTACAAGCGATCAATCTCCGTCGGTGTTGAAGGGGGAACTCTTCTAGTCTTCTGGTACAAGTAACACGTCGTTGTCAATTATGAGACGAGTGACAATAATTGGGAGGTCAATGTGACGAGTGACAATAATTGGGAGGCCAAAACTACTCCGTGAATAACCTCCGCCACTCCTTACAACGTCATTTCTGATGTTGATACGTTGTTACAGATGTATTTAGAACGCAGGAACTTTGCACTATACGGTTTCATTGAAACACTCAATTTCTACAGTTACGATACGGTTACTGTTTCCCAAACCATTTACATCCGCACAGGCCTGATTTGAGAACAATTATTGGACAATGATCATACGCTGAACCGTCAATGACGAAAGCCTGACTGCACGAGGAGGTAAGCTGGAGACCCGGGTCACCAGACGTCGTCCAAGCCGTAGCTGTTTCTTTCGCTAGGCAACCAAACGATGGACCACGCGTCTGACCAACTGTCCGTACCACAGGTCCACTGCTACACCAGAAACTTCCGTCTCTGTAATACCAAATGGCCGCGTCAGTCTCGCCGCCATTGTATGGGACGACTGTTGCGTCAAGTGATCAGAGTGAAGAAAATATTTTATAACTAGAGAAGATTTTTGTTCAATTTACCTACACGTCGACACAAGGTCTTTAGCTTGATTGAAGGCGGGTGCCAGTGCACCACTGGTTATAGCCTCGCCACGTCAGCTTTTACCCTCACTCTCACCCCACGGTGTCAGTGCACGGGCTATATTGTCAGCTCTCACTTCTCTCTCCTCCACATCACCATTTCTTTTTCAGATTAAGTTATTTCACTCGATTTTGTTTAGACATTCAAAATAATGCAAGAATATTATTTTATTAAACTAAAAATGTTACCGATTACATAATAATTAATAAAATTGCATAATAAATTTAAAAATTACATAATAAATAAAAAATAAATTCTAATTCTCTTCCTCCTCGTCGTCATCATCTTCCAGCCCAAGCTTTTTTTCACCATCTTGATGGCCTTCGCATGTTTGTGTTTTTCTGCTTCGTCCATGTCGGCGGTTGATCGGTCTTTCATTTTGTTCTATTGCTTGAGTAGGTTAGCCTTCACTAAACCATTCCACATGTTCTTCATCGCGAAGGATTTACTTGCTACCTCACTGCTTGATGAGGATTCCTTCCGCTTCCTCTTTCCCTTCTCCTTACGTGCCGTGGCCTTCGCCCTATCGCGGCCCATTGGACGGTCCTCCTCCTCCGTCGCCTCGCTAGAGCTGTACTCACCAGAAACTCCGAGACGGCTTCTCTTGGCAGTGGAATCGGATCCACTACCAGGACCATGTTGTCCTTTCCACTTAGCTTCATTGCAAACAGCTTCCCACCAGTGGTGTCGTCTGAAAGGCTGAGTCACTCTTATGTCATTCTCGTACCTCGCCATTGCCGCCTTCATGACCATTGCATCGTCTGCTCCACTCTGACGTACCGCTTCTTATTGGATGTGGTATCCATTGAACAAGGACACCTCACGGTTGTAGACGTTCCAATGATCCTTCAGTTGCTTCGCGGTCCGATTACGGGCAGGTTCCGAGGTAGAATTGAAGGTTGCAGCTATCTGACCCCAAAAACTATTGCCGGTCTTGCAATTACCGGCGATAGAGTCCTTGGAGTGAAAAACCCAAGCATGAACCTACCCCGAAATAGATATTGTTAGTGAAAAATCCAAGCAAGAACCTACCCCGGAATAAATATGTGGCGGGTAAGTAAAGTACCAGTTTTTCCTCGTCCGCAGTTGTTCACTCAAGCCTCTTTGAACGCTTTGGTAGGATTGTTTCTGCGGCTTCGGACCCGGAGCTTGGAGCACTTGCTTCAGGAGGTGGTGGGGGGTACGAACCATATGGCGGGTATGGATACAGAGGTGGAGCGTATGAACCGTACGAAGGTGGTGGGTACGGAGGTAGAGTCCCACTCCCGCTACCTGTAGGTGGAGCATGTGGAGGTGGTGGGGTATGGATACAGAGGCAGAGGGTATGGACCATATGGCCCCGGAGGTGGAGCGTATGGACCATATGGCCCCGGAGGTGGTGTGCCGGAGGAGTATCATACTCGGGGAAGCGGCGAAGAACCGACATTGGAGCGATGATGTGTCGGAGAGATATCATCTAGGGGAGGGGCTGGTGACCCGTCGGACTGCAAGAGATCCGTGAACGAGGTCATATATGGAGTCCAACCAGACATGGTGGAGAATATTTGAGAGAGTGGAGGAGAGAAATGAGATGAAAGGGGTGTGGAATGAGTGAAACCGGATGGGGGGCATTTATAGGGGTGGGGATGAAATTTTGAAGTTTTTTGCCTTTTTCGATTTTTCGGAGGCTGCAACGGCTACCCCAACGGCTAGCTGACGTGGACGAATCAGAGCGCGCCACGTCAGCTAGACGTTACCCCCTCCCGCCCGCTCCCGCTCTCGCCCCGCTCCCGCCAGCACACCGCCTCCCTCTCGGCTCCAGCGCGGGCGGCAGCCGGGCGGTAGCGGGCGCTACCGCCGAGCGGTGGAACCGCCGCCCCGCGCTGCCGTCTCGCCCCTCTCCCGCCCTGCTATCGCCCCGGGCCGGACGATACCGCCCCCCCCCTAACGCCCGCGTTGGCACCAGCCTAAGCATAGGCGAGGCGAAAACATGAGTGGCTCCCGCGACCAGGGAGGCGACTCGCGTGGCGACGGGGACAGGTCCCCTTCCCACCCGCGGGGAGTGTGGGCTGCTTGCCGGCGGCGGGGCTGCTGTGCCAGGGCTCGGGAGGCCGTGACGGGGAGCGTTCTCCGACGGTCCTGCTCGCGGTCGTGCCCGTCGTCCGACGACGATGAGGAGAGCCAAGGGGGCTCTCTCGGCGCGCCACACGGGGTGGTGACGCTGGGCGACTACATTGCGGCGCCGCCAGGGGGTGAGCCGTGGAGGGAGGCGCTGGTCCTTGCGGCCGCGTGTGCTCGAGAAAGACAGCAGATCTGGGTCCACTCGGGTGTGGATTTCCCGCCGCTACCGGCGCCACGGGTTGTGGAGTCGCAGGTTGGAGCTGGCGCCTCCGTGCCATCGACAACGCCGCTCTCTCTCTCCGGGTGGGTTCAGTGGTCATTCCGGTGTCCTTCGTGGCACCGCCGGCCACAGGGCGGCCGGAGGTGCGGCGGGCGCTGGAGCTAGGGTTGGGGAACCCCCGCCCGGGGCCGTTGGTGGGCCGGGCGTGCTGCTCTCAATCTGGGCCTGAGTTGGTTGTTTTGCCTCCTGGGCCGGCCCACCAAGGGGGTGGGGCTGAGAGGGGAGCGTTCTCTGGTCACTACGACGCGGGGCCGGTTGATACCGCTTCGTGGCTTGGCCCGTTTTTTCCTCTGGCCCAGCCCGTGTCGTGTGATGAGGAGCGCCTACTTAACTGGCTCTGGCTTCCGGTTGGAACCCTAGAGCCATCGTTAGGTTTCCCCGTCTCGAGTGAAGACATGCGCCGCCACTCACATAGAGCCAAGATCCTCTTCCACCCCTTTTCCTTGCTCCCTGATGGGAGTTCCCCTTGCTTGGTGGCGATGGAGCGGGACTGGCAGGAGCAGGCTCGCAGCGACAAGCGGGGGTTTGCAGAGATGGGTGTGTGGCGAGGATCATCAGCGCGATGGAGATCTGCGGCATAGGCTCAACAGGGGCCAAGACTCGGGCGGACTCTCCTCTCGCGAGCATGGCGATGAGGCACCTGCGCGCATCCGCGAGGAAGACATGCGCGAGGAAGAGCGCCTTCGGGCCCGGGTTAGGGTCCCTCCCTTTGTGCGCCGGCGGGATGCTGGCCAGGGTGGGGTGCGGCGGAACCCGGGGGCGGGGAACCCTCCAAACCCCAGCCCAAACCTAACCCTAACTTAGTCCCATTGGGGGGCCAGCGGCCAGCGGCGACAAGTCCAACATCACGTGCTACAAGTGCGGGCGCTCTGGCCACTTTCAGGCCGGGTGTACGGCGCCGCCATTCTGCGTCAAGTGCCAGGCAGAGGGTCACCTGTCGGCGATGTGCACGGCCGAGTCGAAGCCTTCTTCGTTGCGCTGGGTGGGCTACGGATTTGAGGGAAGGGGTTTCTTATGTGTCACCTTGCCAGAGGAGAAAATCTCAAAGCATGTGCCACTGACTGCTATGGTGGTGATTGACAGAGGGAATTAAGGAAGTTGCGGACGAATTCAAGGAGCTCGCGGATGACCAGTGGGATTGGCAAGTGAAGCAACACAGCAACATGGAGTTCTCCTTGGTTTCCCCTCTAAGGAGCTCTTGCGTATGGCCACTAGGGGAGGGGGCCTGGTGCTGCCTTTGACCGAATTCCGAGCTGTGGTAACTGAGATGGCTGGAGATCCACGGGCCTCGGAGAAGCTGGAGGTGGTATGGGTGCCCTTGCACGATGTCCCCGCGCCTCTGCGGGTTTCCCGCACCCTCCTCGAATCCACACTAGAGATGGGGTGCCCGCTGGAGGTTGACGAGTCCACGCTGGAGGATGCGGAGGCGCCTATACGGATGAAGTTCGGCTGTAGGGCGCCGGTGGTTCTGAAAAGCCATGTGACCATCTTCGTGAACCTAGATGGCTACCTGATTCGAGTTGAACGAGAGTCTGCTGGCAAGGATAAAGGGCCGCCCCCTCGCCCCCGTCCAACCGTGATGATGATGAAGAGGAGGAATTGGAGGACTCTGCGCGCAGCTCTGGGAAGGATGGCGATAATTGGGACGGTCACCGGTCCAGGGACCGGTCCTCCAACGCCAGCGCTGGCACTCTTGGCAAGGGATCGACGGCGGGCCACCGTTCCATCCCTTTGTCCCCGCTGGAGGCTGTTGGGGTGCCCTGTCTGACCGCTCCGTGTCCGACGGTTGCGACAGGGCCGCTGGTGCCACCTGAGTCTGAGGAGGATGTTGTGCCCCCCGTTCTGCCATCCACGATGTTCTCTGAATATGGAACGAATTTTACCAAGGAGGGCACGGTGTTCAAGGCCTTGGGGGCGGTGGTGGCGGCCTCCCAGTCGGTGGTTTCTCTGGAGGCGCCTGCAAGATCGTAGGCGAACGACTCCGCGGTGCCCTCCCCGCGCTCGCGAGTGTTGGTTGGGGCGCCGCTTGCGAAGTCTTTAGCCATCGAGGCGGGGCAGCCTTCCGGAGGGGTTCTGGCGGAGGGGGAGGCTCTCAGCGCCCGTGAAAGGAGGAGCAAGAATAACCACGATCGCCCTCCTTGGGTGCGTGGTCGTGAAGAGACTAGGGATGCGGTGGTTGTGCTTCCGGTCTACATCTCGTTAACTCCTAGTTTGCAGCCTTAAGGGCTGTTGTGCTTCCGGTCTGTTCTTGGGGAGACCGGCCCCTGTTACTAGTTGGTGTTCATTTCTCGTTGGCTAAGCTGTATGCCCAGCATGTTGTATGACCAGTATTGGACCTTTTGCTTCATTTATTTAAAGCAGGGTTTTAAGCCTTTTATCTAAAAATAAGCATAGGCGAAACCGCACTCGTAGCAACGGACCTTTGTGGAGGCCAAAAGGGGCCATCCCTCACACCCCCCCACCCCCAACTTAATTACAATTTGCACTATACCGCTTGGTATTTACTAATTTTGACCATGTAAAACACCTAAAAATTCAAATTAGCCCCCTCAGCCGCTAAATAATTTATTTTAACCTCTCCTATAATCACGTTCAAGGTCTGCCACTGCGCACTCGCCTGGGTTTCCGGCCGGCCGAGTAGTGTATTCGCACAGTTTATTGACTAAAAGTAATAATTTTACGCCGTTAAATTTAATAGTTGCCTAGGCTTCAAATTTGTCCTCGGTCCACTGCTGCTTATAAACATATAGTAGTAATTAATTTAAAGGGCCTCGATGTCGCCTAAAAGGATGAAGCAAATAGACGTTTTAAAATAATTACATATTTGGCTTCAATAAATATGAAAATAAACTACACGTTTAGTTTTTAAACACAAATCATAAATATGATAGGATCAACTAAGTGTACGAATAACTTAGACTAAACAAGATGAGCAAACCAAAAGCTTCACTCCACATAAAGAACTTTGGGGCAGATAGAGATGTACATCTTTCTCTCACCTAAAGAAATGTAACAACCATTGTACGAATGGAGAAAGCGAAGCTTTTTTAGATCAACAATGGGGGAGAAATCTGTGCCCGTTGGAGAATTTTTTAGCCCATCCGAGATTTTAATTCGGAATATTGGATGTAAATTACGGGTCATTTTGGAATAATCTAGGAGAATTCAAACAAAATCCAGATTTGTTAAAAAGATATTAGATCCGTTCGAACTAAATTCAGACTCATATTGGATTATTTTCTGGACCGTCCAGATTTAGATTCGGAATTTCATATTGAAATCTGAATTCCCAAAATAGTAAAACCTCTCTCATAAAGAAACACGATATATTTTGCATATAATATATAATTTTTATGAACTTGGACTTGTTCTCAAGAAGACAGCAAGCTCTATCTACTTACATAGAGAAACATCAAGGATAAAAAAATAGTAAAATAACACAAATGAGAAGGTTTGACCTCTCTACAAATGAAGATCCCGTCAAAACCTCCAACACACATAACGTGATATATTTTTTTCCCTATAGACTCCGTTTATTATGAACTTACTCTTGTTTGAAATCTATAAAATAATTCTAGCTCCCCACATAGTGAAAAAAAAATGAATTAAAAGGTTTGAAATCTACGAACAATGTGATCAAGCAACTCAACCGAAAGTCCATGTTGATCAATCCTATAATTCGGTCTCCCACCAAGTACCTCGAGACCCGACAAATCTAGGAAAACATAGCAAGGTCATACGAACCTTATACATTCTTCTTGAACTTTATGATGACGTTTATACTTTCATCAAGCCAGACGACTTCACATTATCATTGTTTTTGGGTGAAGACTGGCAATTTTCTCCTCAATGATCCACTTTCATAAATCTTCATTTAAGCACATACTCACATGCCACTACCACCAAATGGCAAACTTCAAGCATATGATCCTCTCGAGATGTTCATTTTGAAATTGCAGTTCTCAATCTTGATGACCATCACTACTTAATGGCATCATCTCATGAGCTATATAAAATCTTTTTTTGATGCAAACACATGAAAAGTGCCTGACCCACATAGAAATGCCAAACATATATAATATGGGTTAGTTCACAAATCGCAACTCACAATTTATTGCCAAACCACTAGATCAATTAATCCCGCACGGTACATCGTTTACAGTTTGTTTGTTGACTAACTTGAAACCACTCTGTGCACTTCGTCTTGGTCAACTTTGTGTCTTTGCTTCCCTCTCCATTGTGATGATGCCATGAAGGCAATAATGAAATCTTCATGCTCATCAAGACATGCTCGTCAAAGGCTCAAATCCCTTAGGATCAAATATTGGGATTCAACATGGGTCATAAATTTTCAGCTTCATGATCTATCTTTAATCTCTTGAGGCACACAATGAATTATTAACTCGATTCTTTACTTTAAGACTTGGTAAACCATATCTCAACTCTTGAACTCGCCATAACCTTATCCTGAAGCCATATATTTATTTATTTTTCTCTTGTAATCATCATCTCAAGATCTTGGTCCTCCATGGTTTAACTTATATAAGCCAAATCATGACTATTTTTGAGTTCCACAAAAGAACTCCATCTTTGTTAGAATTCATCTTGATGCTTTACAGTTACCTTCACTTTATTTTCTTGATTATATCATATTTATCTCTACAAATCAATGAGCTTGATGCCAAACTCAGTGTGTATCTTTTTTTTAATGGCATTCATCCCCGAATCCAACATATGGTATTCAAGCATCGGAAAGTGCTAATGGAGCGTGAGCTCCATGTAACTCGTTTTTTAAATTCAAAATCGACTTTTTTTTAGTTTCAAAAAATTCAAAACAAAAATCTTACATTTAGATAATTTCGACATATGCAAGTGTGAATTTTTTAATCCAAAAGTCGTATTACTCTAGGCTACAAAAAAAGACAAGTTTATGAAAATTTCAAATTTAGCTTTGTATTATTCACAACCCAGATCCACCGATTTGTGATTTTTATCCAGCCAAAATAACAAATTTTGAATTCAAAATTTACACATTTGTTGATCATATTACTATCTACATCTGAGCAAATTTCCCGGATTTCAAAAAACATAAGTACAAAATTTTTAATTTTTTGAAAAAACGAGTTTTTTTAGAGAGAGCTTTGAAAAAACGGACTCCAAAACGCCACTCGGCTTGAAGCATTTTCTATGAAATTTCCTTCATATATTGCCGAAAGAAATCTCTATTAGGGATTCACATTGATTATGAAAACCACACACGGGGCCTCTTTTGATTCATAATCAAAAACATGTTTTGTAATGGTCTTCTTCCTCTTTAGCCCGGCCACCACTGAGGGTCTTCAAGGCGAACTTGGCAAACCAACGAAATTTTGATGATTTTTTATAATATATATAAGAAATTGCGTTATGACTGTATATTTTTTTTTTGACAGTTAACTGTTGCCCTGCATTGTTCTTTTGGATTTTTTTTTTACATACGCCTCCCACAAGGGGAGCCGGGTTCCATTATTAACATAACAGAACAGAGGTCTTATGTACAAAACCACGAACACATCCAACGAAAAGAAAACTAAAGTAGCATCACCAGAGCGCAACGAACAGTCTAGGAATTAGTCTACCAGGAACCATAACCTGGAACCACCAAACCGAGCAAGGACCAAAAGGCCTGAACACAAGTTTAACATGACCACAACCCACAATCTTTAAAAGTAGCCGGACTGCACCATCGTTAAGCAAGGAAAGACGCTTCATCAGTCGGATTCTTCCTCATCAGCCTCAACAGCACGATCTGCACCAGTTTCATCACGCGTCGGAGAAACAGTTGATGCATAAGCTCTTACTGCTACATTTTGAATCATCGCAGCTCCCTCTTCCAGCAAGTTCTTGTCTGCTTCAACTTGTAAATCTGCCCAATAACGAAAAAAACACACATGTAACAAACCATCTCAACAGGATATGATATAGTATTGCCCTCAAAACAAGCTCTGTTTCGCAACTTCCAGATAGCCCTGCAAAGAGCAGCAATCCCAACTACATGCATATTAGTTTTCCCAGGGAAAAAACTGTTTATCCACCAAAAATAATGAGTAAATCCAGTGGATCTAGCATTTGCTCCAATAGCTACACACACCGAACTCCAAATAAAGCTAGCAGCAGGGCACTCAAAGTGGGTCTAGCATTGTTCTTTTGGATGTTTTCATGTTTCCATGTTTTTATGGTAGATACGCTTTTATTTGCATTTGGGATTTTATTTGCATTTGGCCAAGAGACGAGCGAAATTTCGCAAGCATTACAAAAACATTGGTCGAATTCAGTAGGTAACAATGCCAGATTCTCCTTGATTGCGAACTTGGCAAGCCAGCGATAATGAGACCGAGAAGTAAAACACTGAGCTCAAGTCGTCGTTAACTGAAAGTACCAGTACTAAGTTACGGACAGAGGAACGAAGGGGACTAACTTAAGCTAAACACCCACATTATCAGGCAAAGCCACAAGAACTGCTAGTTGCATAGCCCGAACACTACAGAGTTTTGCAAGCACAGAATGGTAACTTAACTAGGGAAAGAATCGCAAAAGAAACACAAGACAAGCCAAATTATTCCACAGCTAATCTCGCCTTCCTCCTACCCTTCCATCCATCTATTCGCCACTTGCTCGATACGGTTGCTCTCGGCTCCGCAAGCGCGGTGGCGGCGCCCTCTGATCCTCTTCACTTGTACTCCAGGATCATGTTGTTCTCGGGCGCCAGGCCGACGCAGGCCCTCATGATGTTCTCGAGCATGGCCCTCTGCTTCGCCAGGGCGTTCACCACCGGTGTGCCAGGAGGGACCTGTTAATAATAGAGGAATTTTCGTTGCCGGTCAGTTCACTGGCTTTATTCATGGGCTAATTAGAGCACATAGTGGTGACCATGGCAGTGTGTCACTTACAAGGGGAGCCTTGGTGAGGTAGCTCAGAATGGTAGCAACCGGGTGGAAGGAATGGAACTTGTCCTGCACAAAGAAAAGTGGAACAAGGACACCTTCAGTTTTGCTCCCAAAAGAAAATGTAGCCTAGAAATGCTGTACAGACTAGCAACATCTTTCAGACTCTTACCTCTCCCTCTGCTTTCAGCTGAATCCTGGTGCTGAGCTCGGCCAGGAGCACCAGGTCAAGAATGATTGGTGCGGCGAGGAGCGAGTCCTCGCAGGTGTTGTGCAGCACGATGGTGCTCTTACCCCCCATGAAGATCTCCGAGGTGTACTCATCCATGGCCCTCTTGCTGTCTCCGACGTATGGCACATACTGTGGAAGAATGGCAAAGCTTCAATACAGACATCTGAGTTTTCACAGCCAGTGCATGTATCTGTATAAGTTGAGAAACAAATGAAACGGACCTTGATCACAACGACGTGGTCAGGATGCTCCCCGGGCTCGTAGAGGATAGCGTTGCTGGAGACCATGTCATCAACCACGTTGCTCTTGGAGATCTCCTTGGAACGGAATGTTTGCGGTGCGGATAGGTTCATCCCGTCGTTGTTCCCGAGATGGTTGTAGCTGACAATTGAGGTGGGCTACAAAGAACAGAAAGCAAACCTCTTGTCATATGTTTTGTCTTGCAGAGAAGAGAAATGTCTACATGTTTTGCACTAGTACATGAAGTGTAGTCAGATATTTTAGTGAAAATTGACTGATACCTTAATTCCAGCACCAACAAGGAAATCAACCAAGACAGACTTCATCTTGGTCTGGCCACTCTTGAAATCGTCTCCACCAATCAGGCAGTTGTTCTTGATAGCAAGATCGATCAGCCCTGCACACATGGAACTAAGATAAGCCTGAAACAGAAAAATATATACGGCTGTAACTCAGCACATAAAGCTACACACCAGGCACAAAGGTGTTCTGAGGGCTCCCGTTGACGAACGGCACGCCCTCCATGACGCAGGCAATGGCATACAGTGTTGACGGAGATATCTCTGCCTCGTTCTTGGCCACAGACGCCAAGAGGTTCTCTGTCGTGTCATTAAGCCCAACGGAGACAGCACTGTACCTCTCGGTGTTTGCAGTCCACAGCACCACTACCTTGTCCACTTTGTTCTTCTCCTTGAACTCCCTGTTTCATTACGTCACATGAGATGAGACTGACAAACCTTGACTATGGTAATCCAGATCAACAATTGAACTATCTCTCTATAAAATAACATTTTTATGAATAAGTAGCTCAAGATTTGATTTCAGTTGTACGACCAGTTCTATGTATTTTTGCTATAAGCATATTACTGAAGGCACCACGCCCTGGTGAAAATCATGTGCTCTCACAGATCAAATTCAGAGTAAAATTTACCTAAAGTACTAGAACTAGAATATTGTATGTACAGTTGATGCGCACGTCAGTGTGCAACTGTGCATACCTGATGTCCTTGATAATCTGCTCCATCTGCTCCTTCTTGGTTCCTTTGATGACATTGTTAGCTCGGGATCCCTGGTTGGCAGCGATAAAGTCCGGGTCATAGATACCAGGAAGTGGGACAATGGACTCCATGTAGGGCCTGAGCTGCTTCTGCAGGTCAATGTCCAACACCTTGGCCCTGGTCATGGCATCAGCCATGTTCATGCTGCTGATGTCCCAGCCCCCGAACACAATGTCATCCGGGCTCACCTGCAAATTTATGCAACAACATAAGAGAAAAGATCTGCAAATGGACAACCAATTGGAGCATAGATCCAACAGATGAATTGTTATACAAATGTGCTGCTGGATCATTTCCCTTGACCCACAACATTTTGACCTACACATATCCACAATAAAAAACATGTTGACCTGTACAATTATAGTGAATAGCAAAAAGCTAACACAATTGGGGTAAAGTTGACAACCATGTAGAAAAAAACTACCACAAATCACATGAAATTGGAGGTGTTTGACACATTTTCCCCAATTGTGGTAGTTTTTTGCTATTCACTCGTACAATTACAACATCATGGCCCAACATGTTCACACTTGAACTTCCTTCTTGTTTTTATATTTTTTATTTTACAAAAAAGGACACGGTGCTCTGTCTTCTACATGATGATGACTTAGTTGCCCTTTCGCGAACCTTAAAACAAGACATGCAGCACCAGATTTCTAGTGTTCACCAGCATGATCCTTTTCTCTGTTCTGGGTTAAGTATTAATGTTCAAAGATAAAGCATGATCCTCTAATTTTGGTATGGTTGGAATAGTAGTAAAAGAAGAGCACAGTACCATGGGCAGCAGGCTCTTGAAGGGCGCGTAGATCTCCTCTCCGTTGTAGCTCCCGACCCTGATGGTGGAAGCCTGGGTGAGGGAGCCAAAGTAGTTGGCCTGCTGCACCTTGTCCTTGGTGGCCCATGAGATCCCCCTGAATTAATCATCATGAATCAAAGGATCTAAGATACAGAAAGTATGAAAAAAATACTAGTACTAATCAGGAGTTATTAATGTAGATGGTGACAACTTACTCCCTGTTGGCGATGACTCCAGCCATGAGAGTAGAGCCATTGTTGCCGCCCAAACCAACGAGCATCACCCTGCATCACCAAAAATGGGGACGCCACAAAAATCAGCACCGGGACAAGTGGCTGACATAACATTGCACGGTTGAGAGCAGCACTAAAAGAAAACGTCGTCAGGCTGACATATACTTCCGGCCAAAAAAAGGGCTGAAATAATTAATTCACACTATACCAGGTGGAGTTCTGAATCTTAAAATACAACCTCACGTGCACATGAAAAAAATACAGTATGTGGTAGTGAGCTAGCAGATGGAGTGATGGGGTGCTGCTGGACAGCCGATCTGGAAACAAGAATCCAAAAAACCGAATAGCATCTACTGCTAGCACGGGATGGGATGGCAACAAACACATCGCGTTCACCCAGAAAGATGAAAAGGCGACCTTTCTTTTGGAGCCTTGCCCTGCCATCAGCCTAGGCAAGGAAACAAAACCCAAAAGGAAAGGAAAACGAAAACAGAATAGAACACTGAAACTCTGAAAGGCCAAGGGACGGGCTGATCTATCTTCCTGGCAGGTGTCAACCACGAGTACATGGCCAGATTCTGAACGGGGGGCCGACTGATCTCGACATGACTGAATAATTTTACACTCTAAGACATGGCTGAACTAATGGGTGTGAAATTCAGATAAGAGTATGTCCGCGTGGATGGATGAGTGCAGGAAGATTTGTTACCCGAGCTTTGGGACGTTGGTGTTGGTCTTGAACTGGTAGTTGACGGACTTGGGGCGGACGACCCACTTGGAGGCGCCGTTGTGGCTCTCGTGCACGAGCTCGGTCGTGTCGTAGCGGTACTCCGACTCGATCTCGCCGGCGCCGTAGCGCACGTTGGGGCTCTCCACGCGGAAGTTCTCGATGAACATCTTGGCTCGAGATCGAGTGGTGGGGAGGGGAGGCTTTCGACTATGGCCTGGTGGGTGAGGAGGGGGGGTTGGAGTGAATCGAGTTGTGATCTGCGGTGGTAGAGGGAGTGGGGGATTTATAGCGGGCTAGGCGTCGACGTGGCGGAGCGGCAGTAGTTGGCTCAGCTGGGGACCACCACACCGAAGGTGCGGGAGCGGCGAGGGCGTGCGAGGCGGCAGCGACACAACTTTGGCCGCCGGAGCGGGGAGGCGGGGTGAGCGACCGGGAGGGGAGAGGCGATGAGATGAGGCGCGGTCGTGTCGCAGAAGATATAGCGCTATGGATCGATCGAGGCCTCGGTAGGAGAACGTGCGTGCAGCTATCCCCTTTTCCTAGAAAATTTGCAAAAATACCCCCACCCAACAAAAACCATGTCAGGGACGTGTATATGCCAGGTCAGGCGAGGAGATGAGCAACGAATCTGCGAGCACGGGCACCGCACGCCCTGATTCAGAGGGAGAGACGCGAGATCGGGGCTGGTGAGGAAAGCTAGCAGGCGAGAACGGGTCCAGTCACAGAATCGCACGGCGGAGCGGCGGTGAAGTGGCGGTTTTGGCTCCGTGGTGCTCGTGGGCGCCGTCACGTGGCAAACTGCTTCCCGTTCGTGGCGGATGCTCCTGGAAACGCCTCACACGTCCTCCTCATCAGTGGCACGGGAAGAAGGGCCACAGGGACGACAGCGGCTGCCATGTGGTGCGGTGTCAGCGGCGCGCATGGAGCGGCAGCCAGGGCACCGCTCTGGCGTGAAGTGAGCCGGTCCAAGAATAGCAGAGTAGGCGCGGGTCCCGGGCAAAACAAAGCGGCTGTCCTTGCATGCAATGGATCTGTCCTTGCATGTAAAACTTTGACGGAGATTCCATCCATCCTCCTCCGCGAGATCCACCCTGCAAATCCTAGTGCCTTCTGGGCTGTTCTCGATCCATCGTCTCCTACTGCCAACCAAAATTTATCTCCCTACATACATACATGCTCACACTGTACTGGACGGTGTTAATTCGTACTGGTAAACCTGCCGTACAAATGCGGTGGATTATATGATAGCCACAAGATTCCGGACACTGCAATGATGTGCGCGCGACATGGCCTGCACTGCACTGTTGGTCGCGACTGTGATTGGCACGTACACTGAATGGAATGGTATGTGGACGAGGAATTTCCCGAGCTTTTCTCAACGAGATTATAAAAGAGAGAAAATGGGGAAAGAGATTTTACTGATATCGACGTGCACAGATCCCTTGAATCCATGGTGACCGCAACTTTCCTCCTTTTTGGGTGCCAATGAACTCTCATTTTCTCGGGACAAAATTGGTCCCCGGAGAAAGATTCTTCTGATTTTCTTGTTCCTGACAATATTCTATCTATCTTCTAGACGCCGTAGAGAATTCAGAATTTTCGTGTCTTTCAACTCTTGTACTCATTTTGCAATGAAAACAACACATAAAACACTGGACAATTTCGAAAAGTATAGTATGCCCCCCGTAAGGGTATCTTCAGCCGTTGCGTCCCCCCAGGGCCCAAAACGCCGCCGTTTTGGGGCCGCCGCAGCGCCAAACGGCGCTAATCTGGAACCTGGGGGGGCAGGCTTCCCAGTCGCCCCCCCGAGCCCAACTTTCGGCCGAAAAAAACCCGAGATTTGAAATTCGGCGCATTTTATTGATTCACGCAAATTTCATACATTTCGACGCAGAGTTCAAACTAAAACATAGAAATTTTTATTGATTCGACGCAAATTTAAACTAAAACATAGAAAACATTGCGAGAAATTAAAAGCTACGACGGCGACTACTCTAGGCATCGTCGTCTTCATCGTCGTTCTCCTCGCGGTCGTCGTAGGCCGGCCGGTTGGAGGGGCCAGCTTCGCGGTCGTCCTTCGCCACCATGGCGAGCCGCCGCTCCACCCGGCCTTGCACCCGCAGCCAGTGCAGCTGCGCCTGCTCGGAGGGATGGCGGTTGCGCCGCTCGCTCTACAACGCCACCTGTCGCCGGTCGTCCTCGTACTGCGCAATGAGCGACAGCTGCTCGACCGATGCCGCGTTTTCGGCTAGCTGCCGGTGTGCCTCGCGCTCCACCGCCTCCCTCCGGTGTGTCTCCAGAGATGGCCGAACGGCGGCAGCCTCGGCCGCCGCCTCCGCCTGCTCGAGGCCGCCGCGGACTTGGTGGAACGCGTCCCCGTTCCGAGCCGTCTCGAAGGAGAGGTAGGCCGCGTGCTGCTCGGGCCACACGGGCTGTCTCCTCCGTTCCCTCCTCTAGCGCCGGGCAGCCTGCGCCAGCTGCTGCTCGGGCGCAAGCTCTTCCTAGGCGGGCTGCTGCTCGGGCGCCACCGCTTCCTGCGCCGGCTGCTGCTCGGGCGCCACGTCCTGTGCCGGCTGCTCCTTGTACTGGAACTCTCCGTCGCTGTCCCCGTCGTTGTGGCCACGCATCCTAGCCGCGGGCCGGCAGTACAGTGGAGAGTGGCGGTTGGCGCGGAGCCGACGAGGCATCGTTGCTAGTGTGTGTGCGGCGAGGAGAAGGAGAGCGAGCGCGGCGAGAAGGAGGAGGAGGAGAGCGGCGAGAATGGGAGAACGGCGAGCGGCAAGCGTCCTTTTTATAGCCTGGCGGGCCAGTCACTGCGCCGCGCGTGTCACCGCTGCCGTCCCGCCATTACGCCGGCAGCTTTTGACTGGGGCGCATGCACTGGCCGGCCGCCACGCCATTACTCCGGCAGCCTTTGACCGGCGCGGGCGCCGAGAAGATGATCACGGGAGTTTCTGTTCCCGCGTTTTTTTCGCCGCGTAGATGGCCCGCGCGTGGCTGCGGCGCAGTTTCACCCCCCCCCCCCTAAGCCGAACCCAGCGGGCTGAGTTTGGCTTGGGTGCCGCAGCGCGAAATAGCGCCGAAACGGCGCTATTTGGACTTCTGGGGGCCGACTGGTGCGAAAACGGCGTTATTCTCCGTTTCCGGCGCTAAAAAGGCTGCATGGGCTCTCGGGTCTACTCATGAATAATTGATGTAGTATAGTCATCATCACGCTCATGGTGCATTAAAGTTTCTTTTGGATGTCATGCCATGACGTCCCTGCCGATTTGGAACTTAGTGCACGCTCTGGCAGCTTCTTTGGTTGCAGTCTTGTAGCGAGTTCTCGCGTTCCCGGCCCGGGGAAGAGAACACCTTGGTACAGTGACCTCTTCTGATTGTCCAAGGATTATTTTTTCTGGATTTTTCGGATTCGGAAGTGTGGAGTTACCACCGGTGGGCACCCCCGGTTATCGTCGGATCATCTTTGAGATTTAGACCACATGCAAGATTCACTTGTAGCATGCTATCAACCAAAATAATTAGGTACTAGGACAAACGGTACTTATGGTCTGCACTTCTGCGTCTTGCCAGGTCTGAACGACAGTGCACAATACTTACCGCTTTTACTTGTACTAGAGGCTGGGGCGCCCCTTGGGGCGCCTCCTGGCCGGTCAGTAGCTGTCTAATCATGGCTAGATGTTGTCCTAGAGCCCAAAATGAACACATCGATGTTAGCAGACAAGATGTAAATTTATGTGAAAAAATTCAGGCCCCTTGGCACACCTCCTGAGTTGTCCGGTGCAAAAACTCAACGACCGTTACTAAGTTATGACCAATAAAGGCACTATTTCCTACCAGAAAATAAAGAACCAGTTCTTCAAATCATAAAGACATTACTAAAAAAATACCTTAAAAACACATGCATATCATTAAGGCTCAAATAAAAACTGCATAAAAAATAAATGCATTAAGCAGACAGTGCATTGTTTATTAATAGTGGTCAGTCTGCACTAACAGACATATATTTAAATTTCAGACGAAGGCCACAGGTGTTGACAATGGCACCCCAACAAAGAAATCGCCATGACATGAGCATCCAGCATGACCCCTGGATCATCGCCCGTAAGAAATCTCAGTCTGCGAGACATTTCTAACACATTGGCAATGTCTCTATTTGCACATGCAACTACCTGGAAATGCCACAAACAGAACACGGCAAAATAACGCAAATGCAAAAAGAGTTCAAATGGATGTGCAGATTAAATGTGTCTGCTCTTGAATGGCTACCGATATTGATGCTGCATAGCTGACTCGGCATAAAAATACTAAAAAATCGAAGGGGCATATAATGTGAGAATTCCTACTACTGAAATGCTGCCAGCAGAAGGTGTTTTGCATTTGGTTGCAGCTACTATCATCATGTAGCTGCACCAAAACATTGCTAAATTCACGCCCAGGCAGCAACCATTAATAACGAAAGTCTTCCGCCTTCTGAACATCTTCTCCACGAGCCTCCAAAATCTCCTTAAAGTTCCCTCTTGTCTCTAGGAGGGACATCTTATCGCGCTCCTCGCGAACCATCTCCTGAATGCCTTTCGCGTATAGTAGATGTGCTCCAGTTTTCATGTACGATTCATTGAAGTGAAACTCTAGCGCAACAAACTCCAAAGGATCCATTGTAAACCTGCACTAATGGGAATAAAAACCATAGTCAGAATGGAAAATTTCTTTATCCCACGCAGCTGGCTTCAAATGAATCAATCTAATAAAAAAGGGCTGAGCAATGGCAAGCTTGGTCATCAAGTACAGGAACAACTCATTGGCAAATATAGGACTGGAATAATGGCCATCCTTTTTTGATCTATTTTGAAGGACCTGACAGCTAGTGCGCCAGTCGGATCGGAATAGTTATTAGCATCCAAATTGAACATACAGTTTTTTTCTTTCTAAGATTTGAGCTGCAGGGACAAGAATTGAACTGAATGGCTAAAACCACAGGAAGTTTGACTGACATTTAGTTCGTTCGAGATTCAGGCTAACGTCTGCCAGTGTGCCACCTCCGTCGTTCCTGCCGTCTACAAACGGCTAAAACAATTCTCATTTTATAAGAAACTAACAACATCCATCATACTTAGATATATACACTGGCCATCATACATTGTGCTCAGCAATACGCTGGCCATCATGCATTGTGCTCAGCAAAAGGTATGTATACATGAAGATATGATATTCATAAATGGAATTAATGAAGCAAGAGAATAATACCTCGAGTTAAGATCTCGAACATAAAACTCAAATTTTTTAGGCATGGTACCAGGTGCAAAATTGCCAAGTCTTCATAATAGAATTCAGTGTCACTTGTGTGTAGGAATTCAGTCCTATTCACATGCTAGAAAAAACAGTATAGTGTGCATATTATATGTGTGGGCAAAGGTAATGCCCCAGAAGGTCACAAAAGTGTGCCCTAATTCTTATGGAGTCCAACTACCATTTACGGCCATGCCATGTTCTAGGATATAATTGAAGTGTTTCCATTGATTATGTAGAACATAAACTAAGCATTCTCTAGGACCTACTACAGTAACAAAAAAGACCCAATTCTCATAAACTAAGCACTAATCAAGGACTATATTAAGCTCCGTTGCTGCTCAAGCCCTTGGCTCAAACTCTAAAACCTCTAATACTTTTATCATTAAACAAAGAGACACCGGTTAAGAAAATTCTGACCAAAACATGCACCACCGTTCTGTTTTAAGCATGAGCAAGCCAAGGACAAAACACAATTTTGCAGAATAGATAATAACGAATAGCAAATACAGAAATTTCAAAAATGAAAGGAGAAGAAAATAATAATTTGAATATATGTGATGTGGGAAAGTTTAAAGTCAGATAGCGCAAACAGATACACAAAATACCAGTTTGAACTGTAGCTGTTCAGTAGTACCCTGATAAAGTGAAACTGAATATGCGAAAATTGTGGAGCCTAGCTTCTCCGTTGAAAAATATTGGTACATAGCTCCATGGGTCGATGGCCTTAGTACCGGTCAACAATTCTGATTTGGTAATCATCCCGAACGGCAGAACTCTATTCATATGGTAATCAACCAGAAAAGCAACATTCCTACCTTCCGGTTCCACCAACCAGAAAGATGTGGTGAGCTGTCCCAAGTGAACCTGCAGAAATGAGAGAGATCCAAAGAATCAACTCAGGCCATCTCTCAACTGTCAAGTTAAAAGATGAAGACTAAAATTAAAATTTAGAATTCGCATTTTAATCTGTAGAAAACCGATGATACATCAGAATAAAGCTTGACATGCACACTTCTTAAATTAAAATTTAGAATTCACCATCAGGCATTAGTATAAAACATCCACCGTTTTTGTAATAAGATGACAAAGGCACAAAGGTGTCAAATAACCAACAAAAAAAATTCAGGTCTATAGAGTTGTAGGCGGAGAGATTTAACAAAAAAAACCCAGATCTACACTTTAAAACTGTTCTCGAATAAGGAAAATAGTACTCAAACTTTTATGGGTAACCTGACATAGAGCCAATTATTTATATATTGGCTAGGTAAACAACAAACATAAGCTACTTAATTCCAGTTCGGAGGCTAAATTAAGACCAAAGGGAATGTGCGAGCTAAATATTTATCTGCACTACATTTGGAGAATCAATATGGTGATTTATTGGACCACAACCAAATAGCTAATCTCCCAACTAAAGGGAGTGGTGATAATATTTAAGCCTAACCAGTTTTGATTCTATGACCTGACTTAATGCCACATCAAAAACCTCCTCAGACACATTGCCGACACTCGAAACCCAAGAATTTTGCTTATCATAAATAATATGAATAAACAAGAAATTCCTACAATACTGCAGCTGCTACACGATTAAGTAGCTGTTGTACAATAGGCAAAATAAATCGGCATAAAGAAACACAGTGAAGTCACTCACAAGGATCTTTCAACTCACATGACAACATATAGATAATGCAACTTTACCTTTATTTTTGTTTGCCATAAAAAAAATGCCTTCCATGTCCACCAATGATTCCCTTCAGTCTACATCCAGAGCCAACTACTCGAACTTCCAAGCTCTTTGGCATGATATTTTGAGTCACATATTTCTGTAATGTGCTAAATGAAACAAAAACCAGAGATTAGTTCCCGTCACAACAATCCCTTAGTAAACACATTTCTCTCATTCTATTAAACACATTTGTGGCCAAAAAAAATTTAGCTCCTTTCAGACCTCCTTAGCAAGAATTTTGTACCTAGGAGATGACACATGGTTAGATAGGAGCAAGACATTTAAAATGGAATGACTAATCAGTTTAGCCCATGGTCTTCATACTTCCTGCCACTGCCTCCAAAATCAGTCCAAACAATCATCTTCTAAAAAATCCTACTTGTGACAAAATCCTTCGAATTGGATTTGACTAAATCTGGGTATTCATGTCTGTGCTTTTGCATAATCCTATGACAAGAAAAAATGTGTTTGATGATTCTTGCAAAGTAGGAGGGTTAATCAATTAGAGATAACCTTGAAGAGAAAACGATGAGCGGAGGAGGTTAAAGTCCTTGTCAGCTGCAAAGTATGCCCATGAGTTCTAGCCACAACCTTCGGATCAAAATTAACGTAAGGAGGTCAAAGTCCATCTATACATCAGAAATAGCATAATTACGAACGTACTTTGATGATGCATAGCAGGATTGTCAGCTCGAATCATTGAAAACTCACGCTGGTCTCTGCCATCTGGTTCTCACGTCCAGTCAGCACGGCAACCAGATTTGTTTATAAATTCAAACTACCAGATTACGAAGACAGGTAAACTTCTTTGCTGATATAAGTGGCAGAAGAAAATATATGTAATTTGTGGGTAATGCAAAACTGAGCACATCTAGAAGAAAATATAGGTGTTCATTATAAATTTGCGCTTACTTGTTCTTCCATATGAGACCAAAAAATATAGACGTCTAGCAAGTTCTGCAGATTGCTTTGCAATAGTAGCAGCAAAAGAAAATTCTGCCTAAGCTTCATTATTCTAATGTTTGCCTATAGAGGATGCCTACGCGCCTGATATAATGCCTAAATGGCTAATCTAATGAACATATTTGAACTACTAAATTCTGATCTTTCTTTAGGTAATTATAGTTAACTCTTGATGAACAGAAATATATACAAGATTTCTTGTCAAGGGCCACACAACAAATAAAGCTCCTTGCAATGGCGTTCAATTGGGACTACGTTACCAGGAGCGAACCAAACAAAATAGCGAAAAGCCTCGTTACATCCAAATAACACGGTTACCTGATTCCATTACCGTTTGCGTTACTGTCGCCGCAAACAAACACGTCCTAAATGGGAGAAAAGATTGGAACGAGCCAAACTTAAAAGGTCAATACGAGTGGGGAAAATCGAATCCATGACAGCAGGGACTCACCTCAACCAAATCCTCGCCAACCAGGGGGAACAAACAGCCTCCCTTCACAGCTTCTTCCTGCTAGGCCTAGTGGCCCTCCTCCGGAACGTCCGCGCGGAAGTCGAGCTGGTCGATGCGGCACCGACCCCGCTGCTCCTTCTGCATCTCGTTGGCCCTTCCTCCAGCGACCCCCGTCGTCCTCGCAGGTCACCGGCCGTCCGAGCCGCCGTCCGAGCTGAGCGCCCACGGCGGCCACCATCCCCGTCCGGGCTACTGTCTAGTTGTGCGCCTGCTATCGCCTCAGTCCTCCTCGCCGCCCTCAGCCCCGCAGGCCAGGCCTCCAGCATCCGGGACTACCGAGGCCGCCGATTTAGGAGGCTGCCCGAGCCAAGGCCGAGGCCACCGCTCGTGACGTCCGGCCGTGTCGCTGCTGCGGTTGGAGGCGGATGTGCGGAGTAGCCGGAGCTTCGGCTCCATGGGGTGGCGGCTAGGGTTCCGGTGTAGTGGCGGCGGGGATGGGAGGAGAAAAACAGAGAGAGGGAAGGAAGGTTCCTTCGGCCAGGAAATCACCAATTGAAGACACAACAAGACGAGGAAGACAAAACGAGAACGTGCAAGCCGGACAAAACGGTACGCGCTGGAACAAAACGGAACGCGCATTCCCAGGCTAAACAGGACACGTGGACCGCGCGAGGAGGCGCCCAGCCCCTCCGCGATTGCTTGTCTTCGATGCCCCGATATGTGGTGATGTCAGGTGCTAGTTAATGTGAAATAATTAATAATTATCTGATTTCAACCTAGTAGTTCTGCGCTGGTAGGTGTCTATTTGATGTTTAATAGATCCAACTTCATATATTTTGACAGCACTACCAAGTTGAATCCGCATGGTACATCATGGATGAGATGACAAAACCGATAACAGTATGTGCTCAGATGTTTTTGTCAGATTTCAAGTTAAATCAACGTATATTTAGGTATCTAATGATATTGTTTGGCATATATAAAGGTAGTTAAGCATTGACGGTGTCAGA
Source organism: Alopecurus myosuroides (assembly GCA_028641055.1). Taxonomy (NCBI): domain Eukaryota; kingdom Viridiplantae; phylum Streptophyta; class Magnoliopsida; order Poales; family Poaceae; genus Alopecurus; species Alopecurus myosuroides. The sequence goes on from CM054062.1 coordinate 266,799,091, forward strand.
TCTAACATAGCGGATGAGTCTCCAACAATAAATCAGACGGTAGCTACGGGGTGGCATTGCCCCGGGGGTAACAAATCCACACTTTTTTCGGATTATACTGGATGTTACTCTCTCCCCATCCGTTCCTAAATATAGCATTTTTCCACGTTCATATGTATATGTGTATCTACATAATATTCACTGATGTATCTAGTCAACATGAGCAATTGTTAGAACATCTTATATTAAGGAACGGAGTGAGTACTACCCTATTACATTTTGTTTGACAAAAAGAAATTCCAACATAAAAGTGTAGGATTCGAAACCATACATGGCTAAAAAATCAAGAAAATGATTTATATCATAAATTGATCAAGATCAGATCAGTGTCAATTCCACACACAAACACGAGGTCGGAACAAGATTTTATAACTAGGTCTGGACCATAAAATTTCCTATGCTCTTTTACCGGCAATACTTAAACCGGGGCGAGTACGCGTTGTCAGGGTGGGCATAAAACCCGTTACCCGAATCCTGAACCCGAAAAACCCGAACCCGAACCCGTATAACCCGAACCCGAGAAACCCGAGCGCTACATCGGGTAGCGGTCTTAAAAACCCGAACTTTATTTAGCAAATTCGGGAAAGAGGCCATGTTACCCGAATTACCCGTCCAACCCGAAATATATTCGGCAGCCCAGAGAAAATATATGCGCGCACCTAGAAACTAGAGAAGGCCTAGCCCAAAAGTTGTCACGCACGTAAAGAATTAGCAGAAGGCCCGGCCACTCAATCCTTTCACGAGCCGCATCTCCTCACGCGAGTCACTGCCTCCGTATTTCCTCCTTCCCTTTTCTCACAGATGTGCGCCGCCGGGCTGGCCAATGGCCACCACCACGCATGGATGTCGTTCGGCTCATTGGATCTTCCCTAGCGCCGCGCCGCTTCCCTGATTCGTGTCCAGTTCGTACTCAACCAGCCTCAAAGTGACAGCACCACCTGCAGTGCTGCACGCGCCGGCTCCAACCTCCATTTCCGCGAGCTCCTCTGCCTCCGCAAGTACCGCCCAATCTCACCAACAACATGCTGCTCCAGCCAGACTCCATCCCCTCTCGGCATCCCTCCTGGATCATGATTTTTTTTTTCTATGTGTTATTTCGGGAAGAACGGGATAACCCGAACCCGAATTTTCGGGTTCCCGAATTATCGGGTAGCACAAAATATGAGGAAATCTCGGGTATCAATTATGGAAACCCGAAATTGTGAAAACCCGAAAAACCCGACCCGAAATTTTCGGGTAACCCGAACGCCCAGCCTGAGCGTTGGAGACAGATGGGTTAGCGCACATGAGACAAAATTATATGGGAAAGTCTAAAATAAACATTGAACTATCAGATAAAAGATAAATCGAATCCTAAACTTTTAATCACAAAAATCGGTAGTCTAAACGTGTCACTCCATATCTATTTCGGACTCTAAACCTGTTTGGCACACCAGGAATATTGCAATCCCGGTCGCGATTGACACGTGGACTCTACTTGTAAGATGTTCTTCTCTCATCCCTTCCCTATATTCTGGCCCAAATATTCTCTCTCACCTATGTTTTTTAGCTCGCCGCCGTCATTTTTGACCTGCTTGGGTCGAGGTGTAGCCACATCGGGTGCACCTAGTGTCAAGAATATAATTCATTTTCTAGTCCTTTCCATCAATTCGAACTTTCTATATAATTGCCTAGTGCATCAACTCAAAGTGGTATCAGAACTAGAGGTCTCGAGTTCAAATCCTGGCCAACCAATATTTAATTAAATATATGCGGACACCCTAAAATCCACGCGCGAGACGCGTGAAGTCAAATCCACGTCCTATGCCCATGGAAAAAAAAGCTCACCAGCTTAGACGTGAGTGGGGTGTCAAGAATATAATGCATTGTCTAGCCATTTCCATCAGTTCGGACTTTTTGGGATAATTGGTTAGTGCATAAATTCAATAACTAGTCCTACCGCTCTAAACTCATTCGTCTACGAAAATATTTTACAAAGAACTAGACGGATTGGACCTGTGTAGTCGTTCGTCAGCATTTGCCACCAGTGTGGTTCCTATCGCAGTCCTAGTCTCTTCGCCTGGATAAGTTGCCAAGCGTGACCACCATGGCCCCCTCTAACTCCTAAAAGTTCCACTATGGCCACCAATGGTAAGTCTGAGGGTAATCTCAATCATGCACAGCAGGAGGCTTTTGAGAGGTTGACACTATGTTTAAAAGTGTCCTTCTCGGTATTATTGATGATTCCATTGTGGATGCTTATATGTCGTTTGACAACGGCAATGGCATGTGGGCTGCACTCGAGGCCAAATTTGGGGCCTAGGTTGCTGGCAGCAAACTGTACATCATGGAGCAATTCTATTACTCCCTCCGATCCATATTAATAGGTTCTGAAGTGGATGTATCTAGCATGTCTAGATACATCCACTTCAGAACCTATTAATGTGGATCGGAGGGAGTACTACATAATGACTGATGAGCGTTCTATTGTTCAATATGATCATAAGATACAGTTGCTCGCTAAAGAATTTGAGCACTTTAAGTGTATGTTACCGGACAAATTTTGTCCGGAGACATTATTGCCAAGCTTCCATCTTCATGGAGCACTTTTGCTACTTCACTGAAACACAAGAGACAGTCGTTTTCCGTTTCGGACCTCATCGGATTTTTTGATGTGGAAGAGAATGCGAGAGCAAAGGATACACGTGCTCGGGATGCTGAGGTAAATTCTGCTGCCCATGTGGTACAGAAGAAAAACTACCAGCCCAACAAGACTAAATTTAATAAGAATAAATCCGAGGATAAAGGAAATCTCAATGGCAAGTTCAAGCCGTCACACTCTACCAATTTCAAGAAGAGGAAGATGTCCTGCCATGTTTGCGGTGACCCAACTCTTTGAGCTCCAAGATGTCCTAAACGACATGAGCTGCAGCAGATGGAGAATAGTGGCAAGACCGTTAATGTTGTCATTGGTGACACTGAGATGAAGGATACTAGGTACGGCATACTTCCTACTATTTATTTCAGTTTGGCATACTCATAAATGGTTAATTGATACAACTGTCAATGTACATGTTTGTGCGGATGCTTCTATGTTCTCTTCTTACCAGGTCACAGGGACTTCTCTCTTGTTAATGGGGAACGGGTCACATGATAATGTTCGTGATGTTGGTACAGTCGATCTGAAGTTTACTTCGGGTAAGGTCGTGAGATTGAACAACGTTCATCATGTGTCCTCCATCAATAAAAATCTCGTCAGCGGTTCACGTCTATGTCAAAATGATTTTAAGTTGGTTTT